>OU426984.1:25209192-26609713 GCA_911387785.2 Aelia acuminata | reverse complement strand
AAAGTAAAAATGACTCCAAAAATTTAAACAAATTCTATGGGGAAATTCCAACTAAAATTAATAATTGATTTTCCTAATATTAAAAGAAGTTATATGTCTGGTAATTTATATAAAAATTTATATTATGAATTTTAAAATTTTAGAAAATTAATAAATAATAAAATACGAATATGAATATGATATGAACGAGTATGAATTTTAATCATGATTTTAATTAATATTTTCAAATTGTTTATTTAAGTAACCGTGAAGTTACATGTTGGAGGGGATAAGGGGACTAGTAAAATAATCCATTTGACTGTAACACCTAAAGTGACAACAGTTTTTAACTAGTAAAAAGATTATTAATTTTTGACAAGGGTAGTCAGCCTATTTTATTTGAACAATTGTGGTCACAGGTGGGTAAAAACATATTTCATCAATTAATTGTTATTTTAATTTGTTAAGTTCAAAAGTATTGAAATTCTAAATTTTAGGCCTTCTTCTTGAAAATGGCTTAGTGCCGAAACGTTGAACCGAATATTGTAAACATATTGTGAGGTTAATAAAGGATCAAATTTTTTTTTTTTAAAACTTGACTACTATCTGCTTAGCCTCAAGACTAATATAAAATTATTATAAATATTATTGTTAATGCCGCTTGGATTATAATCACTCCATCATGATCTACCTATCTGGTGTAAGAAGAAACAAGAATGTGTAAGAAATAACATATTCGATTTGTGAGTTATTGAAGACGGGAAGCGAAATTAAAAATCTGCCGATTGCCAATAACTTAATTATCGAGTCCCTTTTAGGTTGGCAACAAGGCATCTTTTTCAGTTTATCACATTATTTGGTACAGTGAGTGTCGATGTCCGTGTTTTTTTTTTGTTCTAAATTTTTACTTTTTTAAATAATTGTTAGTTATGATCAAACTTTTAACATCGTATTAGTGATAGTGAAAGTGCGAAATTCATAGAAGACACAAACATTTTGAAAAATTGGATGTAAGTAGATCATTGAAATTTTTTTTTTCTTTGACAACGCTTAATAAGTGCTTTTTTAAACGCATACACACTTCTTTGCGTTAAATCTTTTATAAATCAATTTTCCTATTTAATACGATAAAAATTACTTATTTTGAATACACTTTATGGCTTGAGTTTATAAAATATTTTTAGCCCTTAATTCGAAATTGATAAATACATTTTTAAATAAATAGATAACAAATATATTAAAAGGATTAAAATGATAAACATATTGTTTTAGCTACATTTTTAATAAATAGAAAATATTTATCTTTAAAATTAAATCTTTAAAATAAGATAAATATTTATCTTTAAAATAAGATGATTACTTCTTCTTACAAACTTTAACATAAGTTATGGTTATTTTTTATTGTTGTTGAATTATACTATATTTAAAAAATTCATATCTTGGAACTACATGCAATTGAAGAATGAGGAATTGAATATTTAAAGCCTACTTACAAGCATTGTGTGTGATTAATAATATTACTCAGTCATAAAGATCAGCGTTTTCCTAGTTTTTAAAATTATCACGACACGTAAATAAATATTTTGAACAATCACCACTGAAACTGAAGCATTAGTTTATAGATAAAATAAAATTAATGTTAATACTGGCCCGAACCGTTATAGACTGAATATTATAAATAAGGTAAGAGATGTCGCAGGAAGTGAGAGACGGTAATTATATTATAGAGAATAGAGCCTTCTGATTGGTTCACCCCTCCCTCCTACATCGTTTGAAACATTCCAGTATTTAAAAATCTCATAATATTTAAATGTTCAGTCTTCGATTGCACATAATTTAGCTTATTACTGCGTGCTTACGAATATATATACTATATACGTATATATATATATATATATATATATATATATATATATATATATATTTAGTAGGTAATTTATATTTAGTTACATATATACCAGTCAGAGTTGGGCATATTTAAATAAAAATGTAATCATGATTATGACTAATAATCAAAAATGTGAATAATGATTGTAATCATCATTCACAAATCATTCTTTAGCGCGGAATCATTAATCATGAATTGTATTAATCTCTAGTCGTGGAGTATTCATGAATATAATGTATTCAACAATCATGAATGACCATTATTCATTATTAAATATTAGTCAGTAATCATGATTAAGAAGAATTCATTATTCATGATTACTCATTACTAGTTAATCATGACTAATGGGAATTCACTACTCATGATTACAGATCATTCATTAATCATGAATAATATAAATTCATTAATCATGATTACAAAAAAAATCACAATTCTTAGTCCTACTAACCATGAATGATGATTGGAAATTTGTTTGCGCTTTCCATTCTTGTCAATAGACCTTTACTAATACCCATTGGAATTAGGGTCTAATTCTTTACTTGTGGCTTCAAATGCTGTTCACTTGACTACACTCACTCTTAGGACTTGTCCTTGCTCATTAGGACAACTTTTAATTCAGAAATTCATCCTCCTCTTTTAAATTTAAATGAATAATGATTATGAATATATCATATTCATGATTGATGATTGGTGAATTTTTGTTATTCATGATTGATGAATATTAGGTATTCATGATTGATGAATACTATATTAATCCTAGCTCATGAATATTTTTTATTCATGAATAATGACTAACTGAATTTATCAGCATTCGTTAATCATGAATAACTGAATACCAGTTATTCATTATTCATTTCAAATGAATACCATAAACACTCAATAATCATTAAAAATACTCCGCACTGATTATGAATAATGGTTATTCATTATTCATTTGTTTTATGATTACAATTATTCATATTCATTAATCATTATTCAGATTACAATTTGCCCAACTCTGATACCAGTCAATTGATGTTTTCTTGCCAAATTGCTAAGGCAGTTTATTTAAAATTTAAATATGCATATTCTGATAAATATTTTCTCTTCCTCGAGATTTTTTAACCAAATTGATAAGGCAGATTTATTTAAAAAATATAAAAATATGTTTTCTTCTCCTCGGGAAGTTTTTAGCATATGAAAAGTATAAAAATGCCACTATGATCGCTAAATGATTATGAGTATTTAACCAATTATGTTTGCTAATGGAGTGAACTTAATTTCGATACACAGTTTATTTCTCTCTTACTTAACTTTTCAAAATTTTCTACAGCAAAGTTAGCTATTAATAATAGTGATTGAAGTAATAATAGTGTTATAATCATTAAATACTTTACCACATTTGCTTGATGTGCAGTTGCACATCAACAAGCGGAATAATGAAAAAAAATCTGGTGCGTGCGCTCAAAACACAACTTACTTAGATTAGAAATTGACGTGTTTTGCTAAATATCATTTCCCAAAGTCACACATTTTTCTACATTCATATCTTATTTTTGTTAATCGTCAAAGCCGTTTTTGAGTAAATAAAAAAAAACCCGTGAAAATTATACAAAATTTATTAAGTAAAGTCCCCCCTCCGGTTGATCGATTGTGATGAAATGTTGGTTATCACATCGTTAGCATATACATACATCAAATACCAAGTTTGATCAAAATCGTTAAAACCGTTTTTGAGTAAATAAAAAAAAACATGTGAAAATGATACAAAATTTATTAAGTAAAGTCCCCCCTCCGGTTGATCAATTTTGATGAAATTTTTACAGTCATATTTCAGGCATATAAATAGATCAAACACTCAGTTTAATCAAAATCGTTAGAGCCGTTTTTGAGAAAATCGAAAAAAAACTTAAAAGTTATTAAATAAAGTACCCCCTCCCTTCGAGAAAATTTGATGAAATTTTTGCTGTCACATCGCGGGCTTATGCATACTCTAAATACCCAATTTCAGGTTCGCACGGTTTATAGTTTTTGAGCTAGTCTGTTCACACACACACACACAGACACACAGACACACAGACACACACACAGACCATTTCGCGGGACTTGGTTATTTTGACTCAGGGGACCCCAAAACGTATATTTCCGTTGAAAACCGGAAGTCGAAAATTTTCACGATCGCAATACTTCCACTTACTATATATTTCATATATAGGTAAGTGAAAGTAATAAAAATCCTTGCTGGGGTCACCTGTTGTGTTGTGGTTAGCATAGTAACAATACTGAAGGTCGTTGATTCGCGTCCCGCGGTGGCCCTAGGATTTTTTAATTAGAGTAAAGAATCCTTGGCTATGCCGTCCCTAAGAAAGGACTTAAAATGGAGGTCCCGAGCCTGTACGATGTCAGGTACTCGTTCAAGATCCATATCCTAATTATAGCCGGATAGGCAAAATTTAGGACTCCCAGTGTAGCATCGTCCGATTAGCCTTACTGGCTTAAAGTGACGTTAAACAAACACCAATAACAATCTTAAAATTACTGAATTAGTACATTTACATAGTATTTACAAAGATGATATATTAAATAATAAATATATTCTTACTAAAATTATTTTTAAAGCATCTTTCTTTAATTTCCCTTTCCTTCCTGCTGAGATTATCAAAACAGAAGCTTAAGAAATGAGACATAAGAACATGGTAAAGATTAGCTTGCTACAGCTATTGTTCATGTAAACACCAAAGAAAGATCCTATCCCCTGTTTACCGGATCGGTTTCCATTACATCCCACTTGAATTAGCTGAGAATGAAAACAAAATTTTTTAAACTAATACAATAAATAAACTTGAATATAGGTAGATTATTTGAAGACTTTGTAAATTCCACTGCTTTAATGTTAGTACTATAACTTGAAACAAAATCATATGATTGATTCTGTTACATCCAAAAGAATTTTGTCAGAAAACAATTTGTCGGAACTGTTACATAACTGGTTATGTACTCGTGGATACTACGAAAATATTCTACGCTCTTCTAGAATTTTCGATTTCGAAGATGCCGATAATCAGCCAACGAAATGGCCATTGAGCAAACAATGACTTTTCCACGCATTGGAAAGGATACTACCCAGCAGCACGCACTTCCTTGATTCAATTACCATGGTTGTGTTAGTGAGACGATCTCACATCCAGCTCCTTTTCAGTCTCCTCCTCGTATTCTGGTATATGTCAGCCATAAACTATTGGTATGTAGGTTTATATTTAAAGCGCGTTATGTACTGCTCAACAGTTGGTAGATGAAGGTAAGTGTGTACAGTCACTTCTAAGGATGGTTTTGTAGTGTGTGTAACATTTGATTCAAAATTTGAAGTTATTGTGAGTTTTTTGGTTATAAAATATCTGGGAGTAATATGTCGTTATAGACTACAGCCTACTAGTTTGGTTTCTGTTTCAATATCAGTTTATGAGATTTGGAAAAAAGTGGTGAAAAAAGTTCGGTTAAGTCCTTTTTTTATTTATTTTTTTAACATATTATACTTTTAATTTTTGAATTTTAATTAAAAAAAAATTGGCAAAATACAATACTATGATAGGATTTCATATTCAAACACGGAGAATCTATGTCAATATCAGGTTTCGATACTCCATTCGTTTTTTTCTCTGTCACTGTCTTCCTTTCTTTGTTCGAGTAACTTGATATCTTCTCTTAATTATGTTACTGCCACGAACGAACAATGTGAAAGGAAAGACGAATCAATTCTTGGAAAAACTGTATTTTAGAGTTGAAAATATGGGACTACAATGTCATATAATTGGACAGTTTTCATCAAGCATACAAAATAATGAATAATAACATGACAAAATTGTGAAAAATACAAACAGTATAATATAATCAGAAATGGAAAAGAGTACTGTGCAACCGTTTCTTCTACACGTGTTTCAAAAACAGAAGTCAGATCTGTTAGAGTGCGTATAAAACGAGAGATCTAAGGAGAACCATCTAAACAGACAGTAGAAGAAGGAAGAACTAGGAAAGATTGACTTCATTGGGTGAAATAAGCACAGAATTCTATAAAGCAGTTGATTGGGGAAGGGAGACCCTTTTACCTAATACCTATCTGCTTAAATGAAGAGGGAAAGCAGAGATGGATGCAGCTATTCGGAGAACAAATGCCAAGTACCGTAGTGGCTTTACAAATATATGCCAAGAGAATAGAAAAGGTTTCGAAGTCCACTCTACTCAACACCTCCAATCTCTTCAATCGTTATCTTCCATTGTTCCTCTGTCCTGTTCCATGTCCGGTTGGTCTTCTGTCGGTTGTAGATCCCTCTAGGAACATTCTCTATTCGTTGGTTCGTACACAATGGTCTGCGTATTGTTCAGGAGGAACGTATTGCTTGAAATAATCTTTGTAAGCAATCGCCTTTAGAATTTCGGTACATATATGCATTATATGATAATTGAGTAAGGAACTACTCACACGATTGAGTATTAGATTAAGTTGAGTTCACAATAATTGGTCGGGGTAAGGCCTACGTGGGGTGCAGTGGCTAGCATAGCAGCTTGCAATAATAAAGTTCGCGATTTCGCATCACGCCAGATGGTCATGGAATTTTTTAAAGGAAGTAATAAATCCTCCTGCCGTCCGTCGGATAAATCATAAAACGGAGGTTCCCAGAATTTAAACATCAAGACCGGCAAGACTGTTTTAATGATATTTTTTTGTTTGATTAATTTAAAACTCCACTATACCACTAAGGCTAATCGGACGATGCTACAGTGGAACTGCTAAATTTAGCTTATCAATGTATAATTAGGATAAGGATCTTTGAAGAGTAACTAACATCGCATGTTAGTTACCTATGCGATGTTAGTTACTTGTCAAAGATCCCTATCCCTATTCTAATTATACCTTGATAAGCAAAATAAAAACCTCTAACTCTCTCTCTCTCTCACTCTCTCTCTCTCTCTCTCTCTCTCTCTCTCTCTCTCTCTCTCACACACACACTCTCTCTCTTTCTCTCTCTCTCTCTCGCTCTCTCTCTCTCACACACACTCTCTCTCTTTCTCTCTCTCTCTCTCTCTCTCTCATACACACACACCCACAGCCGTTCTCACTCTGCCTCTAAAGCGAAAGTATGTTGTGCACTCTCTTCACCCACCTCCCCCTCTATAGCAAATTTCTAGTGACGGAAGCCTTCATTTAGACTTATGGTGTAAATCTCTTTTTTTTTTAAAAAACGTTTTACCAAGCTTTTTTTTTTTTTTTTTAAAAACGTTTATGCATATATATAATCAGTATTTCTTGGGATTCCTGAATAGAACTTGAGGGAGTTTTTACTTTCACTTACCTATATATGAAATATATAGTAAGTGGAAGTATTGCGATCGTGAAAAAATTCGACTTCCGGTTTTCAACGGAAATACACGTTTTGGGTTCCCCTGAGTCGAAATGACCAAGTCTCGCGAAATGGTCTGTGTGTGTGTGTGTGTGTGTGTGTGTGTGTGTGTGTGTGTGTGTGTGTGTGTGTGTGTGTGTGTGTGTGTGTGTGTGTGTGTCTGTGTGTGTGTGTGAACAGACTAGCTCAAAAACTATAAACCGTGCGATCCTGAAATTGGGTATTTAGTGTAGGTATATGCCCGCGATGTGACAGCATAAATTTCATCAAAATTACTTAAAGGGAGGGGGTACTTTACTTAATAACTTTTTAGGTTTTTTTCGATTTTCTCAAAAACGGCTCTAACGATTTTGATTAAACTGAGTATTTGATGTACTAATATGCCCGAAATATGACCGTAAAAATTTCATCAAAATTGATTAACCGGAGGGGGGACTTTACTTAATAAATTTTGAAACATCTTCACGTGTTTTTTTTATTTACTCTAAATCGGCTTTAACGATTTTGATCAAACTGGGTATTTGATGTATGTACATGCCCGAGATATGACTGTTAAAATTTCATCAAAATTGATTAACCGGAGGGGGGACTTTACTTAATAAATTTTGTATCATTTTCACGTTTTTTTTTTATTTACTCAAAAACGGCTTTAAAGATTTTGATCAAACTGGGTATTTGATGTATGTATATGCCCGAGATATGACTGTTAAAATTTCATCAAAATTGATTAACCGGAGGGGGGACTTTACTTTATAAATTTTGTATCATTTTCACGGGTTTTTTTATTTACTCAAAAACGGCTTTAACGATTAACAAAAATAAGATATGAATGTAGAAAAATGTGTGAATTTGGGAAATGATATTTAGCAAAACATGTCAATTTCTAATCTAAGTAAGTTGGTAAGTGAAAGTTGTGTGTTGCGCGCACGCACCAGATTTTTTTATTATTCTTTTATAATCTTTATTTGAATAATACATTTCGGATGAAATTTCAAGAAGCAGGAATTTAATTTACAAAGTTATGAGGGTTATTTATTTTTATCCTGCTAATTAATTTTCCCTTTTTGCCTTCTTCTCTATTTCTCAGTATTTTTAAAATTAAACACGACATCTCAAAGTAAATGGTTATGTAAATATTTTTTGTACACTCATATTTTTATTAAACTTATATTTTTTTCAAAATATTATTATTTTATAGTTAAGTATAGTTATAGTGATATTTCAAATTTAGGCTTTTTAGAGGGCCTATTAAATGCAGAGGAACACGTTATGACAAGGGAATCCGGCGATTTCTTAGATTGTTATAGTAGAAAACAAAGTCATGTTCAAAAAATACAAATTGGGTTGAAAAATGTGATGCAGTGAGCTCAACAAACGAATTTTACTTATCAACTTTATGGAGTAGAAATCGACGTGTTTTTTAAAATTTAAGGATTATTAACTTTGAGCATAAAGGCACATCCCTGATTTGGACTCATATCCAAGGAACCACAACCATTGAAAACCGGAAGTAGTAATATTTCATTTAGCGATTAAAAGTAAAAATTTTTCTTTTTTTTATTTATTCCGCATCTAATCAAGTGGGTCATTAGCGGATCCATGATATTTACAATTTTAGTTATGTACATTGATAACTTATTTCCATACATTTTCTTACTTACATCGTTATTTACATTTAAAGTTTATTATATTTTGTTTCATATTTTTTTTTTATAGAATTTTCTAAATATGGTTATATTAAATGGACAATGTTGATCTCTTTTAGAAATTTGAATACATTATCAATTTTTTCTTCGCCGTTCGACATAGCTTCGGCAATAGAAGGTGATATAAGGCGTTTGTTTACAAAACCGGTTACATCCATTTTTTCCAAAAACATTTTTTGTCTTTGTTTTTTTAATAGTTTTTAATATTAGAAATAATTTGTTAGACTCGTTTTTTTTTAAAGACGTCTAGATCCTTCGAAAATCAATACTTAAAGATTCCATTTCTTATTAAAAGCGGTTCCATCCAAGCTTCACTTTTCAGAAAACCTTAAATTTTTCGATATTTCAAAACAGTTGGATGATGTTGATACTCTATTAAGAAAACCATTATGGAGAAGACTGGAGATCAGTAGGTTTTTTTCGGTTGGCGCATTAGGCCTAATGAGACCTTTGGCCGCGCAGTGTGGTCTTCTTACAGACATTTGTTTTGCTTGCGGGAGTACAGAGAGCCTGGAGGGGGTAGCCCAAACCTCACGTTGCTGCAAGCCATGGTCACCATGGCACAGCGGCAGACTGCCCATAGCTCCATAACCAATCCTATTGGGGCCAATTCGGCAGTGTCCTTTCCACCGATGGCGTCAGCTGTCTCGGGTTCAAGGACAGTGACAAACTGGTCTAGGTCCAAGGATTATGATAGCCCAGAGTCAGCAGGCCCCGAGGACCTATATTTCTTTCCCTGAAGCATACCGTCCATGGACCAAACCTCCGGGCGGTTACTGACATCCTGGAAAACCACACCATGATTCTCGATGAGATACTCGGGGAAGGTTCATCACACTTACGCCCGGTCGGTGTGAGTCGCCTCCAGTAGGCTGACGGGCCTCACATACCCGGGGGTGGGGGTAGACTTGGACTTCGTGGACTTTATTGGTGGGCGGTCACCCGAATAGAGCGGTCACCCATCCAAGTACTGACCACGATGGACGTTGCTTAACTTTGATTATCTATTGCAAGCGCCATTGTCCACACGGCCATCCCGGCCCCGGTTGTTTTAGTGTTAGTTGAGTTTTACATGGTTCACAAAATGGGGTTTCCAGGCCTCGCATTAGATATCATCACACTCCGATGGCTGCATGTCCTATTCTCAATCTTGTTAAAATCACTTATTTTTTTCTCGATTTTCTAAGTGAGGATTTCCATAAGATAATGTCCTGTTTTATTTCCTTTAGTCCAGTAAAGTAAAAATTTTAAGTGCTATTAACAGTAGAAAAACTGAAAAGAGGGGACATTGCAGAACCATTTGAGTTGATCCATATTACTTTCAGATGAAAAATTAGATTTGACAGTTATCCGATTCGGGTATAATGCCGGCCCAGTTTTTCCTTTAACTCATTTTCCGGAATTAATTTAGGCGGATCGGATGGGATTGCCGAGCGAGAGCAGTGGAAAACTCATTACTGCGAGATCAGTAGGCATTACTCGGGTCCCGGAGAGAACTTTAGCCATTCTTCAATGATGGGAGCTGACGGGTCGCACAACCGGAACAGATCTTGCGATATTAGCAGTCTGTCATCCAGCCCAACTTTACCCATCAAACTCATGCCCTCCCGTATTATCGTAGATTTGAATATTTTCTATGGTTTATTGAAAATAGAATGCTATTGCAGCAATTTGGCAGCAATTCTCCTTGTTATGGGGAAGAAAAACGAAACAAAAAATGCTCACATTTATTGAAAGTATCGATTGTAAATAAATCAGTCGTTTGAGGAACCTGACATGTTCGAAAAATCGATTTTCGTTTTTTTTATTCTTGAACTCCTTGCCTGCCGAAACATCTAATTCAAGAGATACACGACAGGACCAATAAAATAATCGATTTCAGGAGAAATTCGACAAATCCAGGAAATAGGAAAATATCTTCCTGTAACCAAAGCAATAAGTACGTTTTAGCGTAACATTTTTGCGTGCCTGTCACTGTCAAAGTAGCTATAGAAGTTTTAAATGAAGAACTATATATTTGAATCATGCTCATTCAACCTTTATATTACTAAGTTAATTTATTAGAAAATATATATAAGCTTGTAACTGTTTTTTATAGTAATTTTCATTATATATTGTTTGTAACAATATTTTGTTTCCATAATCAGGAGAAACCCTACTTGTCCAAAAAAATAAATTTAATGTTGAGATCTATCGTATGAACACTTTTCATCAAACCATGAAAAATTTGAAGTGTGGAATATGTGTCGGAGAAAATAATTTAAGTTAAAAAAATATCATAATGTATAAGTAGAAATGTTTTTGTTGGAACATTTACCGCATTTCTGAACTATACATTTTTTTTTTCTGCGTCCTCCCCTTCCTCGCCGTTTAGGCTATACGGGGTTTTCCGGGAAAGGAGAGAGAGCGGTGGATTAATGCCAAGTATTATTAAATTTCCCCTGGCTCCGGGTTTTGAACTTGCTATCTTCGGGTTCCCAATCATACTTTGTCACTGGCCGTATTTTCTAGCGCGTTTGCCCACTGGACCATCCCGCCACACAAGTAATAAATATGATGGTTTTTTGTTAAATAATGATTGAAAGATATAAAGTAATAAATAATATATCTTTCATTCATTATTTAACTATAATCCATCAAATATTAATTCTTTATGTTTAGCTATCAATAATAAACACCAGCAACTAACCCCCTATCCATCCTTGTGAACCCCTTAGGAAATCAAGGGTAGATAAAGCTCTTATTAACGTTTCATAGATTCATTAATTAATTATCAGGCCCAACAACGTTATATACCCATCTAAGCCACGGAAATTCTATTAATCAAAATATCATAATCGGATAAATTTATGAATTATTACTGATTGTACTGAAGTATCAATAGCGGAGAACACTAAAAAATTTAAATAGAAAAATATTGAAATTTAATAATTTCTGTCATTCTGCCTCTCAGTATCTTGAAAAGAACATTTAAATTATCAACCACTAATTACTTCTTTTTTTTTTTTTTTTGTTGTAAAAATGTATTCTCTACCCGAATTCTGGTATTTTTGAAGTGTTATTGTTAAAAGTCTCACCGTTAAAGCGGTTTCTTCATTCTTTTACAACTAACAGGGGCTCTTATACAACTTGGATCACTTAAGCCACTATGATACATAAGGCAATTACTAAATGTTTGAATTGTGTTGGAAGAAACCCAACCATATCTTTATTTCCGTTGCATTGTCGAAGTTCTAGATTTGGCTGGAACGTTTTTAGTTATTAGTACGTCATCACATGTTTGGTACGTTCTAAAGAAGGCTAATTTTTTACTTAATGTTCTAGACCTTTCTGGGTCATTCTGTAGTAAAGCGGACCATAAATAATTGAGCTAAGAAGACAGTGAAGAATAGAGTTACTTTTGTGTCATTGTTCTTTCACTGATACTGTTTGGAACGTTGATATTTTTTGACTCTTAATATTTATTTTATTAAACTTTTAATTTTTATCCGTACCTGTTAATATAATTTAAAAAAAAAAACAAAAAAAAAAAACAGGGAATATGCTGACACTACATTTATAACAATGGCATTAGAGGCATTACCCAATGACATCTTCTACCCCATGTCAAACTAAGGTAGTGTACTGTGTTTGTCAGTGGTGTCTGTGTATTGTCAAGGAAGACTGGAGGACTCGTTCCACGTCGATGAGTAAAGGTTATGTGTAGTCGTGATTTAGTCGGATTTTCCATAATTTAAACTAGTCATGTAAATTTGTTAAATAATGTTAAAGGATCTGCGATGCATATGTTGGATTTTCGTTTAACATTTTTGTTATAGTTTTACGTTATAAAATTATTTAAACCCTCATTGGTGTTACATTATGTAAAAAACAACGTTTTACAATAAAAGAAAAAACAAAAACATACATATAAAGGAAAAAGGTACAATAAAATAATAATACGTTTTTGTTTTTAACGAAGTTAATTTTTTTTGATAGAAGTTTCATTTTTCCGGACTCAATCAACGTCATGAAAGATTAATAACCAGATCGTGAAGTCCTATCCATGATTTGGTTGCTAATGAAGTAGATATTTTGTTAATGATGTTAGGATTAAGTTTAGCCGATTGAACCTTGATTGATTCATAATTAAACTTTAATGAAGAGAATAAATTAATAAATGAAATCCCGATCCATCACCGCGATAGCTTGGGGTTTGTGGAAAATGGTTCAGCTGACGATAAATCCCCGTGTTGAGCCATACATCTCTTCACTAACAGAACACGGCGCGTTCATTCAACGGAAATATTACTCCGCCTCGAAAGCTTGTGGTCTTGAGAAAATGGCCATTATTTCGGGGAGTAATTGAATCCGAACCGAATCGGAACTATTCGTGATCGCTCAGATACATTAAGCCAATCGCTCGCCTATCTGTTCCAAATTACTGCTCATGGATCAATACTACTAGATATCAAATATATCCTAATAATTCATAGACAAAATAAAAAAATACGATTTATCATATTGTAACACTTATGTGGGTCAACAAATATTTATTGAACGAAAATATAGCAATATCAATGCCAAACGAATTAATACAACTCAAATATAGGAGCAGGAAACAAAAATGATAACTTTATAACACACAATTCATATGACTTGAGCTTTGCACTCGCTCCTTACATATCGACGTAAAAGGAATGGTCTCGAATGGTCTAGGACCCATCCAGGTCCTGAACTAGTCCTTTGACGGTCCGCTCCAACCGGTAGCACGTTCCAACAAAAGGTTTGGGATTTCAAATCATGTGTTTTTTTATTTTATTATCGATTTAACGTTTAATATTTTCATTGTCGTAACACTGATAAAGATTTTAATAATTTTGTTTACTTGAATATCATAATAAAAATTTACAAAAAACAAAGGAGAGCTCCGATCAATAAAAATGTTACAAAACAGCGATTGGGTATTTTAACTTAAAGGCCGCAACTTTTTAACGTCTGATGTGACTCAGGCTATTTTTCAGTTATTGATTAAATCATAAGGCAATGATAACTGCTTTTGTTAACATGAGGGATTGGGAATCTGAATCTAATTTAGCATTTCGGATTGAGCAAAAAAAAAAAAAAAGCTATTATTTGTCTTTTAAGATTGCCCCAAGACACTACTGTGGGAAGGAGGACATGGAATGGAGTATGTTAATTGTGAACATTAGTGGTCATTTCACAAATAAACCACTCAAACTACAATGTGATGTTCAAATATATGATGCATTTGATCAAATTTCGGATTTTTGTAAAGTGTATTTTGTTACTTATTGCAACATTCCATTAAATAGTGCCTTAAATTAAATATTATGTTTACCTATTTTAATTATTTGTTTGTTTAACGTCACGTAATGCCACTCAGGCTACAATAGGAGTCCTAAATTTTGAGGAGGCTCGGGACCTCCATTTTACGTCCTATCCGAGGGATCCTAGCAAAGGATTATTGTAATTAGTTATTTAAGTTAAGTTACCCAAGTGGCAAAATACGTTAATAAAAAGTAACTTGCTTGTGTCTAGAAGAGACTCGAAGGTTGAGTAACTCAAACTTTGAGTTAGTTATGTCCACGTTAAGACCAAGCCATTAGTCGATCGTACAACGAAACAGTAATAAACATTTGTTGTTATGTAGTTATTAGTTATCGTTAGATAATTAATTTATAATTTTTAATCTATTTAATTAGAAGATAAAAGATTCGACCACGGCCGGGAATCGAACCCAGGTCCTCTGCATCAATGCAGGACAGTAATAAACATATGTTTTAGTTTCTTCTATCAAAATATTATTATTATTCTCATCGATTTTTCGTTCCCACACATTCAAGGAAACAACAATTCAAAGGATTTACCAACTTCATAGTTTGAACAATAGATTAAAGACATAATGTTATCCGGCGCTGTGCTTCAGAAAAGACATTTTAGTGATTTTCTTGACACAGTAGCTCTGATTATTCCATTATATGGCCTATGGTAATGTATTGCGTTATATAATTAGGCCAATAATAGAAAATAGCGCGCTGTTGTATGGTACCATAAATCTAAAAAAATGGAACGGGATGTTTGAAAATGATAAAAAAAAAGTTTTCAAGTAGCTTGTTGTAGACCGGGAAATTCTTAGCAAAGAAGATAAAACGATTACAACCAAACCTCAGAATGCCTTCATAATCATTTCCAATACGACAATTTTATTTACCGATTTCTCCGAAAGATAAGCTGGATGAAGGACCTTCTACCCTGAATGAAGTAGCTAAATCAACACACAAAAGAGATGTTGTTTGCTATCATCTTTGCTCGGTTCTGAAAGAAGGCTTTTCGAGGGAAATTCCAAATAGCTTTCACAAAGAAAACCTTTAAAAAGTCTCATTTACGTAATGCCTACTGTGTTTTATGAAGTTAGGATGGCCTTGATGAAAGAAGTGTTCTCTCTCATGCTTACAAAGAAAGCAAAAATTAAATAAAAACAACAATGCTAATAACTAAAGAGGCTTCCATTAGCAAGCTGGGCCGAATTTCAATTACCTTAATCACGGGTAGAGGGCGCAAGTGTAGACTATAACCACGCGGGAAACAAATATTGTAAAAAACACCTCCAATGCGACCAGAATATTCAATTTAATATCAAAGGGGCATTGGAAACCTGAAAAGTAATTTCACCGGTTTCCTGTTTCGGAACATTCCTGTTCTTCGTATGGAACCAGCGTGGTTCGCATAATTTACTTTTATTTAAATTAGGATTAAGGTTTTCGAAATTTCTTGTAAATTTTTTATATAAGTGTACATTTTTTTTGGATAGGTTCGCAAATTGTTAAAATTCGTGCATTATTTAAAAAAAATCTTTACTTATCTTATTTACATTATTTTACTGACGAAAAGTTACAATATAACGGGGGTCCAAAAAGACTATTCGGGGTTTGAAAGTTGAATAAAATCTCATGTATAGAATATCAAGTAGGATGTTTACGTTTTATTTAAACGCAATGAACTGGAAATTTATTTAGAAAAACAATATTGTCTAGGTGTCCACCATAACGCTGCTGGCACTCGTCGAATCTTAAACGCAGATTTCTAAAAACGCGTTGACACAATGTTCCTGAAATTGCCGTCTTTTCTGTTCTGATATTTTGCTTCAATTGCTTTAGATTCGTCGGTTTCTTTCCTATACCCTACTTATTCAGATATCCCCAAAGAAAGAAGTCAAGAGGACTGAGATCGGGACTCCTGGGAGGCCAGCTAATGATGCCTCAACGAGAAATCACTTTGTTGTTGGAATAATTCGTTTACCGTAGCAATTGATAAGTCTGAAGTATGGCAAGTGGTCCCGTCTTACTGAAACCACATTCTAGAGTTATATCCTTTAAACTCTTGAAGTTCTTAGGCCAAAAAACCTCTTATCATTTCGCACTAACACTCACTATTTACAGTACTATTTACACTATTTACTGCGTTTGAGATTCGAGGAGTGCCAGCAGAGTTATGATGGACACCTAGACAATATTGTTTTTTATAAATAAATTTCCAGTTCATTGTGTTTAAATAAAACGTAAACATACTACTTGATATTCTATATTGGAGATTTTATTCAACTTTCAAACCCCGAATACTCTTTTTGGACACCCTGTATAAAAATGTCAAACAAGTAATTAGAACTCAAATTAGTTATAACGTTACTAATCAGTAACTAACAGTGACAAAAAAATAACTGCATGCTTAGATGCTCAACGCAAGACAAGCAAGACGGAGGACTCTAGGCGATCGCTTCGGATATGGGCCCACCACGTGATCACATACTATAACATGAATGTAACCGTTTCACTCAATTATAGGACTTTTTAAATGTAACTGAAGTAATAACCTGTTTTTTGTATCACGTCAAAGTATTTTTAAAAGAAAAAATCGTAATTAGCAATCTACTGTGTTTTAGTTTAGGCTATCCTTCTTCTCAGGAATATACTCACCTCAACCTAATTTTGTTGACAAATATTCATACGCGACCTTTTAAATTACTATTTTATAAGAGACATATTAATTATCTGAGCAAAATCAATCACCATTTTTTTATTTTTATGTTTATGTTTATTATAAGCTTGGGTTCTGCCAAGAAATCCCACTCATTCCATGGCTCTACGGTCCTTTTTGAGAACCTGGGCCTCCTTTACAATAGTTTTAGGACGTTTTGCCGCTCCGCTCAGGCTTGGGCTTGTCTCCTCCATCTTCTAACTCCCAGCTTTTCCAGTGTTTTTTCGACGCCTTCTATCCATCGGCTTCGTGGTTGCCCTCTTTGCCTTCGTCCTCCTGGCTTGCCATTCAATAGCGTTTTTGACAGTCTACCTTCAGGCATCCTTTCGACGTGTCCTGTCCATTTTAATTGACACTTCTTGATGTATGTCACCAATTCTTCGTCTTGTAATATGCGTCGAAGTTCTTTGTTTTTCCGTAGCCTCCATCTCCCAGCTTCACAGACATGTCCATATATTCTTCTCAATACTTTCCGTTCCCAAACATTCAATAATCTTTCAATTTTATTTGTCAGCACCCAGGTTTCACAGCGATATATTACTACTGGTCTTATAACTGTCTTAAATATTATGACCTTAGCTCTGTAGCTTAAGCTTCTAAACTTAAGTGACTTCTATAATGCGAAGAAACATCTCCGCGCCATTGCCCGCGGCCAATTGCGCTTTTATTTCTTCCATTACCTCATTTTTCTCCGTAACAAGCGCTCCCGAACATAAAGATGTATGACCCAAATTTTATTTCTGGTTATGCTCTTGTTGGTCTTCTTGATGTCTTCATATACACAGTCCTTTGCTCATTGACATGCAAACCCAATTTGCGCGTTGCAGTCTCAAACTCTTGGAAAATACCTGAAAGGGCTGCAATCGATCTTACAGTTAACACAACATCGCCAGCATATGCTAAAGCATATACTTTTCGCCAAGAAATCCAACTTTCAAAAAAGTCCTTTCAGTCGAAAGTGTTAAGAAAAATAGTAGACGCTCCATATTATGTCAGCAACGATGTTATACATACGGACCTAAACATTACAGCAGTTTTTGTAACAGCCAAAGACACAAACATTAACTTTCACCAAAGACTGGTCTATAACAATAACCCACTGACAGAAAATTTAAAAAGCTTAAACAGCCTGTACAGCCCACCCCGAGGACTTCGAAGACGGTGGCCAAGAGACCAACTAAGTTAATTATTACTCCAGTATTGGAACACTGTCGAAGCAGCCCACAAACTTTGCTCATTGCAAAGCAATTAGCAGATATTAATTTGTAGTTAATAAATAAATGTTTATTTTGTAGTTTTTATCCTTCGAATAAAAATAAAAATAAATCCAAAGGATGGAGATGTGTTGTGGTTTTCTTTAAGATAGGATAATAAATTATCTGGATTTTCAGTCAAAAGTTTTTTTTTAGCGACTTTCAATATTTTGGGCACATTCACCTCAACCGGTGGGATGACATACATATGTGCTTAGGTATCTGCATATCTTTAATTTTTGTATAATTTCAGTAATGGTGGAAATGTTGGTATTAGGGTAGTAATGAAGTGACATTTCATTAGCGACTATAGCCATTTAGTATTTGCTGATTTTTTTTAAAGTACCTAGTACTTGGTTAGGTGGAATTTTCACTTCATGTATAAATTTATTCCCTTCCATTTTGACTTGTGGGTCCGGGCCATTAATTTTTGAAATATTTTTTTAAAGTTGTACAAATTTATTAGAAATAGAAAACTTATTATAATAAAGTTGAAAAGCTTTAAAAATTAATGTATAAAACAATTCTCGAATGAGAAAACTCTTAACGATAAGTGGTAAACCCCGTTGCTGTATAAAATCCCGTAAAATATACAGGACACAGCCACCTGAGCAGTTTACATTAAGGTCTAAGTTAAGGACCGGAATAAATCAATAGTTAATTTCTTATAGCATGGATCCCAGAACTTTAGGGGACTTATTTGATTTTAATGGCCAACCTAGTGAAACATCGAAACTAGCTATGTAGCAATAATGAAGGTTCCAGGCAATAGGAGAATACGGAGAAATAAAAAGAATATAGTGCGATGTGCGCAACACACAACTTTGAACTTACCAACTTACTCTGATTAGAATAGAGGTGTTTTGTTAAATGCCATTAGTCAAAGTCAAACATTTTACCACATTCATTTACTTATTTTTGTTTGTATTTGCTCTTTAAAGTTCATACACAAGTTTTTACTCGTTATAATTCAACAATGCAAGCATAATACTCTAAGTCTATCTGATTTTATAATTCTCTATCTAGTTGTTGAAAAATTAATATAGTTACTATAAAACAAATAATTTCCGTTAATTAAACAGAACATCTTTAATCATAAACAATCGTTTTTCATTAAAGGCGTACTCCGCATATGTAAGCTCAACGTGTTTTATGAGTTGAATAAAATATTTTTCTTTTTTTCTCCTGTATATGTTTACTTGATATTTTCATATTTCATATTTAGCCATTTCTTATTTTTAGGCGTGACGAGAGACAGATAATTTCTCCACATAAACAAAAACAAAGGTTCTTTATAGAAAAATAAAAAAGCCCCTTCCCCATTTAAGCCCCCTCAGAACATTTTGATAATGATAAAGCTTGCCTGATATTAAACATTGATTCTCATTAAACATGACGAGTTAAATCAAAAACGTTTTAGAGAAAATCGAAATAAACGTAAAAATGAGAAAAAAGTTTATGAAATAAATTATGTCTGCTCCGAAGCACCTTTTGTCCGAATGAGTTTAAGTTCGTAGGAGTATGTATTCTGCTGCTTTTTAACCCTCTAATGGTAAGGTGAAATCTTGGTACTTACAAGGTAAGGTTGGGTCGGATCCGACCCGATGCTATTTTCAGCTTTTTTGGAAAGCTAAAATGGTTGCAATATATAAAATGAAAATAAATGACACCAGAATGAATTTTTAATTCATTATTAATTGTTTCTAAACATTTTGTTTTCAGTCTCATATAGTTAATAACCTTGGTTTCAGTTACCATTATCACAACCAACCTTAGTGTGTCCAGGGTTTCCTTGTCATCAAATCTCAAATTTGATAAAAGGGAATCGAATCTCTTTTTGGTCATTGTTCCCCGGAATAAACATGGCCCGAATACGGGTGAACAAAAAGTCAAGGTATAGGTTGCAGTTTTTCCAAACTCCAGAAATGAACAATAATCCTATTAGTGCTTTAAGCTCTAAAGGATCAGTAGTTGTTATAAACCACTGATCTGACTTAAAATTATTTTGCGATTTCAAGATCTGTTGATTAGTATACTGCACCATATCATCAATAGTTTAGTGATAAAAAGGGAAAATAACTTGAATTCATCTGAGCACTTAAAGCATTTCCTTTCGGCCCAGGTCGATGGGTGACAATGTTAGAAGCTGGTGTTTTGGCAAATTTAAAACGAAATGGAGTCTTTGACCGAATTGTGTCTTCATCTCTTCCTACTTCAAAGTCTCTTTCCTCCACTGTATCTGACATTGAGCCAAGATCTTGCTCAACGTCAAAATCATCTTCCTCCTTTGACTTAGAAGTTTCTCTTCAAAATTTACACTTCCGGAGTCTGAATCTTCTTCTCGTCGCTGTAATTTTGCCAGAATTTCTTCAGGAGTGGTAAAAATCCTTTTGCCTACCATTCCGGAGTGAGTATAATAGAGTACAAAATAAAAATTAAATTTGTAGCATTAAAATTGGGTCACATCCGACCAGGCAATCCAACGACGTTACCAGTAAGGTGGGTCGCATCTGACCCAGCCATCAAACTAAGTTAACAGTATGGTGGGTCACATCCGACCCAGCCGACAGACAAAAAAACGTCGGGGAAGTGTGGAGGGGATATTTCATTTACCTGAGACATGTGAGCTTTACCACAGTTTGAGGAAGGCTGGGACAAAGGACTCCTGAAGTCTCGCCCCTCCATCTCACTCATGGAGGGAGTAACAACGGAAGAAGTACGTCCTGGGTCGCATCCGACCCTTACCTTACCATTAGAGGGTTAATATTCAATTTGATGATTTTCAACTAAGAAAGAACAGTACTTTCAGTCATTTGTTAACAGTCTATATATTAATTTTGAGCAATAGAAAAAAAATTAGCTAGTAGCGGTCACTGGGAAAGGTATTTTTTCAGTTCGTATAAATATCTCTTTAACCAATAAGAAAAACCTTCCATATCATCATAAGGGTCTGGCCACACATGTCCGCACCGTAGCAATAATACAGGTTATGTTCAGAATATTTTTAATTTAACTTACATATTACCTTTAGTTATGCCTAAAGTGGCCTGTGTCTGACATGTGTGGCCTGAACTTTAGGCATAACTAAAGGTAATATGTAAGTTAAATTACAAATATTCTGAACATAACCTATATTATTGCTACGGTGCGGATCCGGTGCGGACATGTGTGGCCAGACCCTAAATCCCATCAAATCATATGGTTAATAATGGTAAATTTTCATTAAATTTGAGCAATTATTAACAATCCCAACTCCACAAGATCAGCCATCACCAAATCCTCCCACCTTCACCTGGGCCTACCCCTCGGGCGTTTTCCAGTCGGCAAAGAGCGTTTATTATTGTGTATAGGTATTCTTTCGCAACTAAGACTCGCAATTTTCCACGTCCACTTTAACCGATGCCCAGCTGTAACTTTACCGGGTAAAGTTCACGTAATTCTGCATTGCGTAACCGTCTAAATTCGCCTCAATATTCTATGCAATACTTTATTTTCAATGATCTTTAAGCGTTTTTAATCGCATACTGTAAGCGGCCATGTTTCACATATGCAAAGAACCGTTGAAAGAATTATAGTTTTGTAAATACATAATATTTTTGTAGAATATTCCAGTGTTGTCTAGAATAATTACAGGTTTCTCAAATTTCAACTGATTTTGACTCAGTGTTTTTTTAACACAGATATTTATTTAAACTATATGTCATTAAATTCACTTCGAGCGCTGCACCAATCAAAATAGTGGAATTTTACAATCATATTCCGCATCTACGATGGGAGCTTATGGAGGCAGACTAAAAAGCTACTAAAGCATCGCGAGGTGTCAGCGCCGCTCCGAGAAGAGGACGGTTCCTGGGCCGTGTCAGATATTGAAAAAGCTGAACTCTTCGCTGATCACCTATCGACTGTGTTTACACCACACACAGACTACTCAGACAGTGAACACGAAAATTATATACAAGATTCTCTCGATATCCCCCCTACCACTGACACTACCTCCTTCTTCCTTTACTCCAACTAAGGTTGCACAGGAAATCAAAAAATTGCCCAAAAGGAAAGCCGCAGGACACGATCTAATAACAGCTGAGCTACTCCAACATATGCCCAAAAAAGCGATAGTCTTCCTCACAACCCCTATTCATGCAATACTCAGAACTACGAACTTTCCATTGCCATGGAAGTATTCACATATGCTAATGATTCAAAAACCAAACAAAAATTCCAATAGCCCTACTTCTTATAGACCCATCAGTTTGCTTCCGGTTTGTTCTAATTTTTTTGAAAAATTACTCTACAGACGTATTCTTGGCATACTGACAGACAACCAAATACTACCTGAACATCAGTTTGGATTCCGCTCACTACAATCAACAACACACCAACTACACAGAGTCACGGACTACATTTCAGTTGCTTTAGAGGATAGATTATACGCTACAGGCGTATTCCTGGATGTAGCTTAAGCATTTGACCGAGTTTGGCACGATGGACTGCTTTACAAGCTTAAATCATTCCTCCCTTCTACTTACTCTCTGATCCTGTGCTCATTTCTTTCTAACAGGTACTTCTCTGTCCGCCAGGGCTCAGAAACCTCCTCTATACGACCGGTAAGGGCCGGAGTGCTACATGGATCAATTCTTGCACCTCTGCTATACATTATCTACACTCACGACATACCAACATACCCTAACACATTAATAGCAACCTATGCAGACGACACAGCGATCATCACCAGACATGTAAACCTCAGTCAGGCACATTCAACCCTTCAACACTATTTACAACAATTACAGCACTGGTTTAAAAAATGGAAAATTAAAGTAAACGGTGAGAAATCGAAACATATCAATTTCACACATCGACATGACACCTGTGCTCCAGTATACTTAAACAATATTCCAATTCAACAAGCAAACACAGTTCACTACTTAGGACTCGCATTCGACAGAAGGATGACCTGGGGTCCACACATTAAGCAGAAACGCCAAACCCTAAACAATCGACTAAGGCTTCTATACTCTCTTTGACACAAACGTTCGGTTCTAAAAATCAGACAAAGAATAAATACTTACACTTACTTACTAAAACCTATATGGACTTACGCTTCACAAATCTTTGGGATAGCAAAAAAGACTCAGATTAAAAAAAATACAAACTTTTCAATCAAAAACGCTACGACTTATCACACGTTCTCCGTGGTATGTTAGTAACAAATCATGACATAGAGACTTACGCATTTCTATGGTACATGATTATATTCCGTCTTCATATAAAAAATTCCATGACAAACTTTATGGACATCCCAATAGACTTATACAAGAATGGCCACAACACACATGCCAGACAACACTCGAAGAAGGCTAAAGAGGAGCTGGCTAAGGGATCTCCTAGAATAACCTGTCTTTAAGGTTCAAGTTAGGAGTAGGTGCCCATGGGCATCGACCTCCCTCATGCCTGACATGGCTAATATCTTAATTATATCTCATCTGCTTATTGTCGCAGGCTGAGCGACAGGTATGGATTAAAAAATAAAAGTTAAAAAAAAAAAAAATATATTCCGCATCTAAATCGTTTGTCAAAATTTTAACTTAGCTCTCTTGTCTTCTGAGGTCCATATTTTATAAAATATTCTGTAGAAATAAATACCAATAATGTGCTTTATTGTGCTCTCGAAAGAAAAAAAAAGAAGTGTTTTTGAAAAATTTCCCCTCCCTAGAAATGTTTTTCCCCCTCCCTTCCATATCATATAATATTGTAACGTAAAACAAAGAACAAAACATATGATTTAAAATAGTTCTAGACTATTGTTGGAACAGTTGGAACAAACTGTTCTAGTATATGTTTGTGACTGTTCGAGTGACTTCTACGCTTGCCTAGAACCCTCCAGAGAGTTCTATTTCAGACTAAATATAAGGAGTGATGGACTGAAGAGTTAGTTTTGTTCTATAAACCGATCATATGGTATTTTAACACGTTTGTGTTAAAAGTTTCGTTACAAGTTGATACTTGTTGTAGCATTCTTGATTATTTGAGTTAATATCGTTTGTGTGTCATTGTAAATTAACTTCTTTAAATAAAGTTATTTAACCTCACACATAGCACATATAGACACAGACCAATGCGATATTTTACTAAAAAAATAAAGAGACAGACGGTGCCTGGGATTGTGATGGTTCCCCCGAATAAGTTAGCTTGCCCTTAGATCGCGCTGAAGCTGAACATGTTAAACTGCGAGTTGGAAAGAATGGAAAACCATGGAAGAAAGTCCTTTAATAACTGTGTACGTAGCCGTAATGTGCAATAAATGTGCACCTCTCTGTTTACTTATTTCATATGACTCTCGGGATATATTAGCGTGCTGCCACATCAAGCGATCCTCCATACACACTGAGACGAACTAGGAGCAGACCGAACAAGGGTAGAGGGAACATCGACCACAAGCGGGCGGATCAGCCTAACTCTTGGCCCAACTTCTCTGCTCCGGGCTAAAGGCTTAAATTAATTATTTAAGCTGAGGGTTCCGGGCGAATAGGATTTGGGATTTGTCCCAGCTCAAAATGCTAGTTCCAACTCACTTCATTATCACTCTCGGGTTCTTCGGCCCCGAATTTCTTTTGCTTTCGCATCTCATGCACTAAAAATAAAAACTACACCTAATTTAGCAGGAGATACTAATTTTCATCAAGTAATAGAATAATACCTTATATCACCTACACTTTAATTAGATGACAGGTAAAACTATTTTCAGCAATTAATTTCATTTTTTTCGGAATAATTTTCTCTCATATCTGTAAAAAATTCTAAAAGAAAAACAATTGAGGCTATATCTATACATTACAAAAAATATTCAAAAAACAAACAGACGTGGAAAAAATAAGTAATTTTTAAGTAAGAACTGTAGAAAAAATTAGGATGTAAAAACTAGGATTACTTACAGATAAATGGAGGTAAAGACGGGGGTAAATAGAAGATAGGTTCCATTATACCTAGAACGTGCATATGCAAAGAAATGTTCTCAGGTAGTTGATTTATAGAGGTCAACAATATATTTTTAACAAAAACTGTGATTTTATTTCTATGACATTAACCAAGTAATTTTCAAGTCAGTTGTTTTGTTTGTAACTTATTCCATCAAGTTGGAAGGAATGTATGAGCAAACTATTCAATTTTTCAGTCTTATATTTTTTAGGTGAAGTTAATATTTATTTTTTTATAGAATAGATAAGAATTTTTTGTTAGAAACATGAATAAAATTACACTGTTACATTTTTTTTTTTTTTATTTACATGAATTACATAGCATTAGAGGCAGAGGGTATCATTGTATCATTGGCCAATGTTTTCGATAGCAGTATCGATAGCTTATATCATTAGCCACTAGTAATGTGGAATTAATTGAAAAATGGAAATATGGAGCATGCTAGGCATTTTGTGACTAAATTAAATGTTATTATGTAATAACATATAAAAATTTCAAAATTGTATAAATGATAACAGGAATTCTTGAAAATGGCACCAAGTTGCCGAAACATTGATATAAAGAATTTTTTATAACTACATTATAAATACACCGGAAATCCTAGTGCGATGCTCGGAATAGACTTGCCTAGGTACCTACTTAGTGTAGAAATCGGTGAGTTTAGTTAAGTATAGGAAAACCATTTAGCAGCTTCATAGTCAAGAGCTATTTTCCTTATTTTTATTTGTGATTATCTTAAAGATATAGATTTTTATAATTATTGCCAGAAGAGTTGACAGTCTTCAGAATTTTTAATTTTAACGCGTAAGTACGTAGAAACAAGAGAAATACATATTATTTCTGCCAATGGAACGAAATGTGTTAATAGCCGCCTGTTTCTGGTTTACGTATATATATATATATATATATATATATATATATATATATATATATATTTTATTTATTTTTTATTTGTTACAGCTTGTTTTCATGGTCAGGCCCTATACAAGTGGAGTCTGGCATCATAAATATTTCTTGAGTAATAATAATAAATTCTAATCTAAAACAAAATAAGCTATTCATACAACATTTTACATATAAAACTATTCTACTAAACTAAATCATGCAAAAATAACATCAAAATATCAACATATTCAATATATTAATCCCTCCCTTAACAACAACTATTTCTACCATATAATAAGTTTATGTATTATACACGATTTTAATCTCAAGGTTTTCGATTGGATAAAAAAAAAAAAAGTCAATTTGTGTATTTAAATAAAATTAATCTCTCTCGTTTCTATTAGATATACTGTCTTAAGTGCCCAAACCATATTATATTTATTGTTCTCCTCTTTATTCGATTTTTCTATTAAATTGACTTTTTATTTATTTTTATTTTTCTGGCAAGTTGGGAATATCGTGAATGAAATAACATTTTCTACTTTATTAGTCGTTTAACGCTCAAACAGTAATTTATACTTTATTAGCCGTTTAACGCTCAAATTTATATTAATTAATAGATAGCCCTAGGATTATAGATATTATCGAGGGGAGGATTAATATCGATATTAAGGTGGAAATTAACACCTGGATGCTGAAAGGACGGAATTGCCACCTGTGCGGCCCGGTCTCCAGGCAACCGCAACACGTAACCTATATTTCAAGGTGATGTCCAATATTATATCCAACCCTTATAATAACCTTAGCTACTAATTTTCAACGCCTAATATCTTCATAATTTAAAAAATAATATTCTAATAACGAAATAATATAATGTCGTAACAGATAATACGGTTTCCAATAATCTTTAATTGCGTAAAATTACAAAAATGTCAAGCAAATTATGAGAGCACGAAAATATATCAATTTGACGGAACAGTTAAATTTAACAGTGACATAAAGTAACTGCTTTTAGTGCATTCTTCACTCCCTGAAGCTAGACTAACTCGCTAGTGGATAGCGGCCTTTCATTTGTTCTGTTGTGGTGGTACTAATTGTAACAGTTTTTAGATCTTATTATAGAAAATCACATGTTTTGATGTTGTTTGTTTTTCTGTTTGTTTAACGTCCCTTTATGCTACTAAGGCTAATCGGACGATGCTATAGTGGGAGTCCTAAATTTTGTCTATCCAGGAATAATTAGGATAGGGATCTTTAACGAGTAATTGACATCGTACAGGTTAATACGGCATAACCAAGGATTTTTTACTCCCATTAAAAAATCCTAGGGCCACCACGGAACGCTAACCTGCAACCTTCAGTATAGATTTCCAATGTCAGAACACCTTACACCTTTACTTTCCTGTATATTTTATTTAGATCTTATAAATGACAGAAATATTCCTTTGAAACATTTGCAACCATTATACTGTCAATAATACAGCATCCCTATAACTAATACTAAACGAAAAAAAAAAAAAAAAAGAATAGGAAAACTTGGAAGGAGAAAAGTTTTGCTACGTGCTCTGATCCGAAAATCATCGCGAGAATCCTTCCTTCACGATACAGCTGATGCTGTTATTTATCCATCTTATCCTTCATCCTTTTTTATTCTTTTTCTTTTTATGCCTTTATACCCAGTAGAAATGCTTGGGTGTCTTGAAATATAATCCGTCCTTTCGAATATTTGAAGTTAAGAGGACGTTATATTTTTACATACAACAAAGTACAATTAAAAGAAAAACCTGAACATCGATGACAGTAGAACATTGAACACTGACCTCATTGCGTCATTTCAATAGGGCGAATTTCTTTTATTGAATATAAAGAATAATCGATGCCTAGCCATCGATATAGCAGACTGGCTGATCGGATTATCGGGGGGGGGGGGGTGACAGTCAGTTACTTTATTGTAATATAACACCCTAAAAGAGACGGTGAGGGGAGAGAATATTTTTGTACGGATAATGGAATACTTGTTCTTTACATAACGTAGCAACTTTGGGAAAAATTATCAATTTTTATCAAAAATGTGACCGCAATTTAACATGGAGGTAACTGAAGAATGCTGGTAACTGGTATAAAATAATGTTTTCCTACTTCTAAAGAACCTTTTATATTTGGAATTCAAAAAGTTTCAGAATATTTTGTCCATTTTCAACTCTCAATCTATAAATAATTCAAAATTACCAGAACCATTATTATTCAGTATATATATGTATATATGTATATGTATATATATATATATATATATATATATATATATATATATATATATATTTATATGTATGAAGAGGTGAGGTGTTCGTTCCATTTTTTTGAAAAATTGAGATAGCAGTGGATTCTAAGAGATATTTTAATACTCTTCCAACTGGACTTTTGCTATACAAGATAGCCGTTTGTTGCAGAACTGATTCGTTCCATAGCACATAGTGTTTCAAAACTGGATCGTTATTCGTTGTGAAGCAAAACTCTTTGGTTCCTATAATAACTTCTTTATTTGTTTCCATCCCATTCGTTCACCTCAGGAACTCGCTCCTTAAACTCGCGTGTTTTGTGTCAGTTTATACTCGATTCTTCTTACCTAGTTACATTAATAATTGATTTTCCAATTGCTCCAACAAGCTGAAAAATGTTGATAATCTGCTGAAAAAGAATTTTGGTGTCTAGTGGAGGGCCAATGATTGCAAGTATTACACATGAGTTCTCAATACATCTGCCACAGACGAGGGAAACAACGAACAACAGGATGATGAAGTCGTATGATTGAAGAAGACGATTGCCTTAGGATCTAGTCTTTTTGTAACATGTTTTATGTAAGTACGCTGATATTTTTGAAAAATTCATCAACAAAAAATATGTTCTAAGTCAGTGGGTGATATTATTTTGTAATAAAATGATAGCGAATTTATTAATAAAATGGTTGTGAACCTAAATAAATATAACTTATTAAAAAAAAACTTCGCTTTTGTTTTCTTCGCCTCGTATTATTATCCTTATTGAAAGATCAACTTACGCTGTGTAAATTGAAACTCGTTCGTTCCAATGTGGTGTGCAGCAAAAGTCTTTCCTTTAAACATTTTATTGCAAAACTTTCTCATTTCATACAATTACTTATTTTTTGTTACCTTTAAATCAGTTTGAAATAAATTTTTACAAATAAATAATACATAAATTTTTTTCATTCCAAGCTCACTTCTAGAGCGCAGCTGTATCTTTTGAAGGCAAAAGAAAACTTTTTTATCAGGCCAATCTATAGAGTATTAATCTTATAAGACGTGGTGAGTTTTTTGTTTCCTGAAAAACGTGTTCATGTGAACGAGTTTTGCACCTCTTCTCCTCATATATATATATAAATATTTTTTTTAATAACTAACGGTTATTTTTCTTTTTAGATTTTCATTCGCACCTGTCGTGATAAACAAATGTGATAAGAAAATTTAATATGTGCAATTTAGGCTAAAGGGAGGATAGTACACCCTCAGGAGAGAAGGTCCCTCATCCAGTTTCTTTTTAGTCACTTACCAATTGGCTTGTCAGACATGGCCATGACTTATATAAGTTTGTTATGGTGTCAGATCCTTTACATATGAAATCGAGTATAAAGATTGAAGTATAAAGATGTTGTTAGTCTTTAATTTTAATCAGAGATATAATTTAAAGTAATGGTTTACATGTCTAAAAACAAGTAATCTGTTAAAATATTTTTTATTCAATCTTACAGCTTCAATATTTACTCATAAGTTACGAATATTCTATCCAGAATGCTACAGAATCCTGAAATGGATGTAACTGTTGCGAGTGAATAAAGCAGAGTCAATCTGCGAGGCCGTTAGAGTGAAATATTGCGCAGCTCTATTAATTCCTGTCTCCGGAAGACCGAGTGTGGGATTATGTTCACCGTATATTCTACTCTAGAGTTATGTACATGCATTATGTATATGAAGTATTTATTATGGATTAAACATTTATAATGAACATTTATTTTAGTATTTGTATAAATTGCAAATTAATAAAAGATAATAGGGGAGAGCGGGGTTGGTTGGCAACAATTTTCACTTTTGTGATTGTTGAGTCGTTCCTGTTAATATAATACCACTGTAAACTCCAAGTATTAGAGTACTTCAAGTATTTTTTTCACCACATAAAATTTAATACTAAGATCAAAGAAAATCGAAGAATTCGTCAATCCAGAGTATGCCAATTAACCCCCAAGGTGGGGCAGGTTGGCCTAGATGGTGGGATTGTTTAGCCATCTCATTCAAGTACTGCCTGACACATATTATTGTTATTAAAAGCTGCCCTATAATGGTATAATAATTTCTAATCGGTTTTTAACAGCTTTTATGGGAAAATAGAATGACAATAGAAGAAGACAGAAATTTAGACTGTCGTCACTTTCTGCATAAGAAAAATTGCTTTCATCCTCCTTGCTGGAAGTAAAGAAAACTGGTAGTTTCACCTTTGTTTATGTTTACCTTGCTTTTGTTAATTGCTACTGCACCAACAAACCCCAGTTGAAGAGAGCCAACTAACCCCACAGGAGAGATCATATGAAAGATGGCTGCCAGGACAGGGGAAAACAATCAAACAAGAAACTGGTTAATCGAAAGGTTAGGTTTTTCAAAGGAGTTTGGGGCTATGTGAACAGAATCGGAGTCAAATTTTTTACCATGCCTTTAAACCAAATTTACTGAAAATATAAAAATTTACTTACATGTTGTAAAATCAATCAATGAAGCACTCTTCTGTACACTGTTAGCATCGGATTGAAAACTCAGGACAAGACTCCCGAGGTCGAGCTGGTGACATTGGTACAATGGTGGGACCTCACAACCGGTGTGACGGAAACTATTAGCCGATGGCCAACCTACCCCATATGTCAACCTACCCCATATGCCAACCTACCCCTGAGCCAACCAACCCCGCTCCCCTACACTTTTTTTAAACCTTTTTATTACTTTCTTCAAATATTTGATACTATTAACATTCGTCAAAAATCATCGAGTGTGTTAGTAATTGTCTAAGAAAAAAATGACTTGAAAGACATGGGGGAAGAAAAAGAAGATCTCTCATCCAACACCTTTTTAATTTCCTTCTGGTATTCATGGTGACGTCAACTACAGCCATGTCCTTTATCAGACAATTGGTATTTCAGCATAGATAGAAAATATTCGTTGTTGAAATTGTGTGTTGGACAACTGTTGGTTGGTGTAGATCGTATGCTAGATTTTTTTAATCATGTACACGTGAGTAAGTAATTTAATTTAATTTAAATTCAGATTTATTGTTTTCACACGTTTGTGAAAACACTAAATCACAAGTTATTGTGAGGAACATGCAGTGAAGGCTTATGTAAATATTCATACTATTTTATTCTCTTCTCGGTTTCAGTTTAGAAGATTTTGAAAAAAAGAGGGTAATGTATTTTGTTCCTGTTTTTAACGTATTTTTAAAACGTTTTATATGATTTCATTTTAACATGCGCCGGGTCTTCTTTACAAAACGACCTCATGTTACTTTTTAACTGTTACAATTACATTTATAAGAACAGATGTTATTTAAAAAAAAAGAACTTTGAAAAATTATTAATAAGTAGCCTTATTCCGCTGGTGTCCAAAAGTTTCTTATGCTGTCCATAACTTTTTCAAAAAGGTCACAATTCTCGTATCTCCTCCTCCATACGAGCTCACAGAGATACGAGTCAAACAAAGTTCGATGTGTCCGCACTCCCTCTTATTTCATCGTTTGACACTTGCCCAAAGGGATTCCACTCTCAGCGTATGGGCTCCTGTTGTTGGATCAACAAAATTCATCGAATGGTTTACTGTATAGTGCTTGTACTGCATATTTGGCAGATTTGGGATGTTCTTGTAGGATTTCCAGCAGTCAGAATAAATGATAGTGCCAGGTAAAATTGAGGCTTTAATGCACTCTGTCAAAGTTTCTGTTGATCTATCCGGGACAGCGTACATCAAGAATACTTTTATCATGAAGTTTATAACCTTGCTTATAAAATCATGTGTTTACCTTTCCGGTTACAAGTGAGTATAAATGTAACAGTTAAAAAGTAACATGAGGTCGTTTTGTAAAGAAGACCCCATGCGCCCATTGGTCATACTTCTGTCGAAGAGGAGTGGACTATAAGTACTCCACAGTTAACACTTTATTTTCCACTTAATTGTTAATATAAGATGGGGAACAAATTTTTTTCGAACCCTGAATGATGTATGTGTTTTGATTTATCCCGATTTAGTCAATTTATCCACAGCTTGAACTAGTCATGTGATTTTTGTAAACATTGAAAACTAAATATATGTTCAATATTCATCATTTTTAACGAAACAGGTATTACGCATAACCAATATTTTGTTTTACCTATGAAGAAATCTAAAATTGTAGGTGGAAATTTTTGAAGTACGTTTCGTCAATTTTTTTTTTTTTTTTTTTTTTTTTTTTTTTTTTAACAAACTTTGTATATCATATATCGATTCAAACATTGCTAGGGTGTATGTTCATAATTCGATCTTTGAAATTGAGAACTAACACCATTTACAAACTTATTTGTTTATCCTACGTCACTTTATGGCGATGTCGGACGATAATTATAATAAGGATCTTTAACCAGTACCTGACATCGCACAGGCTCAGTACCTCCATTTTACATCCGAAGGACGGCATAGTCAAGGATTTTTAATCCCTTTAAAAAAATCTTAGGCCACCTGGCAGCAACGAACCCACTTTGCTATGCTAACCACTAAACCAGAGATGACCCTCTATCCCGGAAAGCTGATGGCTTAATTCAGGAGAGGAGGTCTCACGTCCAGATTCATTTAGATACCCTCTAAGATTGACATGGTAATCTCGGCTATATCTCTTATAAGTCTGTTCGTTCAGTTTTTTACCAACAAGAAAAGTACTTAATGATCAATGGTTGATTGATGGTAGATCAGTACGTAGAAGGTTTTATTTAAATTTACTAACAAAATTTAATTATTTGCATCCTAATGTTCTTTTATGTGAAGATTATTTGTAAGTTTTCAATAACTATTTCATGTCATGTTTATTTTTTCACATATATTCCGAACTGCCTGTAACGCATATGGTCATAGTTTTTTTTTTTTCTAGTTTACGATTTATTTGAGAATGTCTAAATTATAAGTTTTGAATATTTTAATTTTAGTTTTGACAGAAGTGATAGAAGAGGTAGGTTGAAGATTGAAATGTTTGTTTTTTTTAGGAATAGTAAGATTTCTCCATAGATATGTTCATGGCAAGTATAAAAAGTTACAATAATAAACTTAGGCAATTAGTCAGTTTTTTATCCAAGTTACAGATTACATTTGCTTAAAACATTAAGGCAAAAAAAATATATAATTATTAAATTATATTTTTAAAAACGAGGTGAGTGGGGATGAAGTATTATTTTCCTTTGTAGCGGTCCCCTCCCCCCACCACCGAACATCTAGTTAATTAGAACCTCACTAAGCTGATTATAATTAGCCCCCCTTTGTGAGGTTACGTCAGAAATAACCTCATTTTTTTGAGCCATCAACCTTTTAAACGATTAACTCGGGATTTGGTAGTCGGAATAAAAATCTGACAGGAGGGTAAAATGTCCAGCTTTCGGAAGCCATCACACAGGTTTAATACTAACTTTTTTTAAGAAAGATTAAACTGGTCTAAAACGGTTTGGTGCTGCCACGAATAAAGAGTTCGATTTGATTTGAACTGAATATAAAAGCATGTTGTCGCCTCAATGCAAAACTGTAACAGGTTTGTTTTTTACTTTATGGTACTTTTTAGTCACTGTTTTCACTTAGGTTATTTTTCAGTAGCTTATTAAATCATATGAAAATCATCACTAATATATGTGTTGATAGGTTAGTGCTATATTTTACATAAGTAATTGAAATTATGAATTTAATTGAACTTATCGGATTGTGTAGAGGGCAGATTAATTTTTTTTTTTACGGTAAATTTCATTTGAGTGTGTAGAGTAAATTTGATGTAGACAATGACTATTTTCCTCGGGTTTTCATTTGGCGTTCATGCCAGTAAATGGTAGCTTCTTACATCCTCTTGATTACACTAAATTCAAAAACTTTTAAGGATTTTTTCAAAAATATATTGAGTATGTTGTTCCACAGTAATAAAACTGATTTAGAGGAGTGTATTTAGACTTTACATTATTTACATAATGTTAGACAAAATAAAGGATTATAAAAAAATAATTTAGAAATGGATCCACTTTATTACAAACGTTAATTATAAAAATCAGGACTTGCAGTTTAAATTTTTACTTTTTATGTGCTTCATTAACTTTTTTCTATGACTTATTTTACAAAAATGTTTAACAAAGACTAACATAATAATAAAATGTTTTTATTCCATTTTAGACTGATACTTATTTTTTTCTAAAATAACGGTGGTTATTTTTTTTTTCTAAAAATTGATATACTGCTCGATTTTTAATAATAGCAAATTTGTATTGCACTTTTAAGTGTTTAGTGTTCATTGCCAAGTTTGAAATTCATTCGAAAAAAATCTGAGGAAGCACTTCAGCCCCATTGATTTTAAAATTCTATGTTTTTTTTGCCGAGAGATCCTCCTGCGGCAAACCCAGCTTCTATAAAGTAGGTACTCTTAATAAAAGGTTAAGGGGAAACAAATCTGGTGGTTGAGCGTGATCACGGTCAAATCACCTCATTGCACGACCGCTGACCATGAAAAACTACTTCCATACAAATTACGGTGGCTCCATGGGTTGTAGTGGTACAGGTTTTTTTTTTATGATTTTTTTTTTTAGCAAATATTAAACATTTGCATTGCATTCAATCTGTTAAAAAAAAAAAGAAGGAAAATATGGACTTGGTGACGGGATCTGTTTTTTTTTTATTTTTTTATCAAATCCGCCGACACCTGCCTAGTTTACTGCACTCGACAAACGCGCTAAACGATCGCTTTGAGTGTTCCCTCGAGTATTTTAAACAGGACGATACACTAAAGTACACAACATCGCCGTTAAAACTGTCGTTTCGAACAACGGCACAATATAGTGGAACGGTGTTGGAAAGGGGGGGCAGTAAACTGGGGATCATAAACCACCCTTCCCCCCTCACTCACACCCCGACAGCTTTAGTGAATAAAGCTCTCTTTTATAGCGCCCCCCTCAAAAGGGGACACTTCATAAGAGGCTGCTAAAATTCCAGATTAGCTTTAGTAATGTGCTCATCCGGGGAAAAGTAATGTCTTTACTACACAGCTCCTACCAGAGCTGGCTGGAAGCAATTTATCACACTCATCTTCTCTCACGTACCAGTAAATTCTAGTAATTAGTCCATTATAAAGTGTAATAACTATATTATTTTTACCTTTATATTATAATTTGCGCTGTTCGGCAAACCTTCGACAATCGGTAAATTATTTGGTTTTTACGCTAATCTAATACCGACATTTCATGCATGGGGAAGGATGGCACTCAGTAGTACCTCTTGTCTGGTTTGTGCCTGTTCGTCATATTTATGGCTGATAGTTTGGAAATCGACACTTTTCTTCAAATAATTTGAAAGTGGAAATTATTTTTTTGTTACCTCTATATTGTTGTATCAGAGACCTTCTACCAATTTATAAACTAAATATTATTTTTTCTTAAGTTACAGCTTTCAAACGATATTTTATAAAGATATATAACTGTACACATTAACGGAAATTGACATTTTCATCTAGTGAAAACACTTTTCATTTATAAACTAAATATTATTTTTTCTTAAGTTACAGCTTTCAAACGATATTTTATAAAGATATATAACTGTACACATTAACGGAAATTGACATTTTCATCTAGTGAAAACACTTTTCTCATATACAGTAAACCCTCGATATAGCGAACTGGTAGGGGGTTTGATATTCATAGTTCGCTATAACGAGATTCGTTATAACCGAGGATTCTTTTCTTTAATATTTTTTTTAACCAATGGTCGCTCTAATTTGATCATATTTAGAAGGAAATTCATTAATTAGAACTAGTTAAATTAAAACGCATGTATTTAATTTATTTTTAGATAAACTGCATATTAAGTAAACAATGAGATTCATTAATTTACCTGCAAAGTTCACTTGACAGTTCTTTAGCCTTAGCTTTAATAAGAGAGTCTGAGATTGGTATTTGAGATCTCATTTGTTAAAAGCAATTTATCATTTTTTTCCAAATATTCGTGAGCCACAGAGCGCAGTCGCTTATTTGATGCTGAAGTTAATCCTTGGGCTGCGGTTGAATCTATTTTATCTTTGTTTATTATAATGGTTGATAATGTTGATTTTAGAATTCCATATTTTTCTGCGATGTTTTTCTTACTTAGAATTCCCGATTCAATATCCTGGAGAGTTTTCAATTTTTCCTCAATTGATAAGGATTTACGTTTGTGACACACGTTTACCAACGAACTCATTTTGTATTAAAAAAACACTATAAACGACTACAGAACAATATTTCGAAAAATACAGAATTCGAAACAGAACTGAGCTAGTTTTGAGAAAAAAGTCAATGGAATCAGAGAGAGAGAGAGAGAGAGAGAGAGAGAGAGAGAGAGAGAGAGAGAGAGAGCAAAAGGAAATCGGATTAGTTAAGTGTAAAATAACACCTCAATTCTAGAAACTGGAGCTACTTCGTCTTCCCGCACTCATTCTACATAATACAGTAAAAAAAAAAAAAAATCTAGTAGTTCGTTATAACAGAAAATAATAATTCTCAGGCATAAAATTTAGTTCGTAGTTCGCACTAACCGAGGGATTTCGCTATAACGAGGGGTTCAGCAGAAATATAATGATAATTTTAGGGGATAGTATTTTGGTTCGCTGTATCGAGGTGTTCGTTATATCCGAGTTCGTAATAATGAGGGTTTACTGTATACGTTTATCAAATTCTTTCATAATTAGTCACTTCTAATTAGTCATAATTAGTCACTTTTATATTGTAACGTGAAAAAAATAAAAATAAATATGAATGAAAAGAATTCTAGAATTTTAGTTGGAACAAACTGTTCTGGTAGATGCTCGTCACTATTCAAAATCTTCTACGCTAGTCGGGAACCTTCTAGATTGTTCCGAAGAAATTCAGACTAAATATAAAGAGGGAAGGAATTGAGAGTAAGTCTTGCTCTGAGGCTCGAATCATATGGCTATTTTTGTGTTACTGTGTCGTTACTGGGTGATACTTTCTGTAAACTTGTTAATTATATGATTTTTTATTGTTTGTCAGACATTGTGAATTATTATTTCCGTCTAATAAAAATTATTTAAACCCACATAAGTGTTACATTGTGTTTTAGAAATATTTCGAATTAATTAATAAATTAATAAATTTTTTATAAAACTTAAATACATTTTCTTTTAAAAAAATTGTTAGTGTAATTTTCCCTTATTTTATCACATAAACATAAGGTATAAACTAGAACGAAACATTTTCCTTGTTGAAATGTTTGATGTTCCCTATATATAAACAACGAAACGAAATATTTAGGTTTAAATCTGCTTTTAATTACGGGGCTCAACAATGTTGATTAAAGAACAATATTATTATATAATCTTCACAATTATAGCACAGCCTTCAACTATACTAATTCAACAAGCTCTAATTACAGAGAAAAGGGTGAATTAAATTCAGAATTATTAATTACGATATGATGTCCAATCAACTGTTAGACAGCTGCTCTGATAATTAATGAAATTGTATAGCGTACATGTAATTTATACCCTATTACACCAGATTTACAGAGTTCGACTCGTATCAATTATCGGATACCCCAACTTAAAAAAAAAAACTTTAAATAGTTTTATTTAGAAGAGAAACGATTGGCATCGAAAATTCAGTTTTGAATACTGGAAAAGGCGAACGTTTTCTCTTCACAATAATTATAATAAAATTATTAAAATAATTAAAAAGTGGCCAGAACACGAAAATAATTGAATTTAATAATTATATGAGCTTTTCCTTTAACAGAATTACTTATCTCCAATTTCAGCTTTTTTCAGATAATCACTTTTTACTTTTCCAGAAACATAACAGTTTACTAAACTATTCATACAAAATAAAAAGGTACTAATTTCCCAAAGCGAAATATTATTTATATTATATTATTTATAGTATCATTTAGTATTCAAAATAAAAAATAATACAACGACGTTTGTCCGGATCAACTGAAATCAAACGCAATCTGGATAATCCAAGATCCGGTTGATCCAAAAATGTGGGTAGTGAAAACAAAACAAATCCTCAAATAAGGAAATTCGAACTTTTCAAGATAATGTTTTATCAAATTAGATAGAATGTTTAGATACTAATGTTTATCAAAATTAGATAGAATTGCTTTAAAAAACTCACATGTTAATAAAAAAATAAATAAAAAAACATTTCATTTTATAGAATGTCTTTTGCTTCTAAAACGCGTATTTAGTATTATGTTTTATGTTACTCGTATTATGTTTGAATGAGGGAAACTTGAATGAAAAATGCTTAATCAATCACGCTTCAAAGCTATTCTGTTTTTGGCGGCATTATACCAAAATAAAAAGAATTATAGGTGAAATAATAATTACTATTATCTAATCTCTATCTCAACATAACAACTTATAAAATGAATGTGTCCCGATAAACCGGAGCTCTGTATTAACGAGGTCTGGATAAAGGAAGTTTTACTGTATATTTTAAAAAGTTTTATGAAAATCAAGCAGGAACTAAATTTATATGCATACCTTTTAAAACCAATATCGAATAAGCCTCATAGATTTTGGATTCAACAAAATACCCAAAAAAGTATCAAATTTTAAATCCAAAATTTTAAGATAAATAAAAGAGATGCTCCTTGTTAAATAGCCAAACTCTGCCAAGAGAATTACTAAAATTAGCTACGTGCCAACACTCAAGAAACATTTATTCATGGTTACATATCATAATGCATGGGCATAACTAAAGACATTGCCACAGCAGACATACCTTGCAGAGAAGGCGAGTGAAAAGAAGTTGACGAGAGAACTCTTATCTGCTTGTTAATCTGTTATAAAATATTATAGATATTTTCTATGATAAAGTATAATGTATTTTTAATTACATTCACGTTTCATAAAAACCTGTTTTTTAACAGTTAAAAGATGAATTTTCCTAAATTTTATGGCTACTGACTCCCAATTTTTAAATATATAAAAAATATTAATACACTAACACTTGCATAGGTTTAAATAGTGTTTTTCTAAACGAAAATAATAATTGACAATGTATGACAAACAAAAGAAACTCGAATAACTAACAAGGTTACAAAAAGTATCACCTTGTACATACAGTTACAGTAACACAAAAATAACTATATGATTCCAGGTTCTGAGCAAAACTAACTTTCCAGTCCGTCGCTTCTTATATTTAGTCTGAATTAGAATAATCTAGAAGGTTCCCGACAAGCATAGAAGATTCTCGAACAGTCACGAACACGTATCAGAACACGTATCAGAACAGTTTGTTCCAACTGTTCTAACAAAAAGTATCGAACTCTTTTCAAACACATACTTTTTTTTTTTTTTAATTTAACGTTACAATTCATTTACGTGAATTCTTATTTTTACTACTTTTTTAAATGAATAATTAATATAAGTACCTTCTGAATTTTCAAATATGAGAAATACTTTGAGGGAACACTGATCTTACCTTAATTAAATACAATTTTAAGAAAAGAAGTATTCGAAAGATTCAAGGTTTCCTGAACTACCTGGCTTAATATTTTCCTTAATATTACAACCCCGTCCTACTGTAACTTTAGGAATTTCGTTATAATTTTGATTCTTAAAGGAAACCAATAAATCGCCTGGCATCCTCATTAAACCCAAATATTCCACGATTTTATTGGGAAAAAAATTTATTGGATAACGAAGTCAATTATTGGGTTGCCTTGTTAAAAATATTTAGAGGAAGGTTCAGTGATAACTATAAACATAAAAATATGTGAAGTGGGATAAAAATAAGCAACTAGACAATAGTAAAATCTCTTTTAATTTAAAGGCAACCTTTAACGCAAATAAGTTTTTTTTTTACATTTATATGACATTCTAAAATAACAAAATATGTTTTATACATTGCTTGCCGTATAATCCGCTGCAATCGGGACGACCTATCATCTCTTTTACGAGGAGCTTGACATTAAAAAAATGTCCACTGTTCGCGAACTAAATGTTATGAAGTGAAAAATAAAAAGTCCCCCCTTCTAGCTATTCAATCAAATTCCGTTCAAAATTGAAAATCGGATGGGATTGCTACCTTATTGATTCACAGAATACGATGAAATGTATAAATTATTTCTTCCATATTATCCCTAGACCGAACAAAAGCATGATTCTGAGTAAGAAAAAATCTGGTGCGTGCGCGTAACACACAACTTTCACTTACGAACTTACTTAAATTAGAAATTGATGTGTTTTGTTAATTGCCACTTCTCAAAGACACATTTTTCCACATTCATTTCTTAATTTTGTTTTTATTTGCTCTATAAAAAACACTATTTTTTTATTATTAAATAAAATATTTTACTTACGATAATTCGGCCATGTAAGCATAATTAATACTCCAAGTCGTCTGATTTTATAATTCTCTATGTAGTTGTTGAAAACTTCATTTAGTTACCAAGGAAACAATTAATTTCCATTAAATGAACAGAACGGCTTTAATTATGAACAATGGTCTGTCAATAAAGGCTTACTCCGCCGCACGCGTGTGCTCTACGTACTTTATGATTTGACTGAATATTTTTCTTTTCTTCTCCTGTATATGTTTACTTGATTTTATTAGTATTTCATATTTAGCCATTTCTTATTTTTAGGCTAATGAAAGAAAGTTAATTTCTCCATATAAACAAATAAAAGGTACTTTATAGGAAAACAAAAAAGGCCTATTCACCATTTAAGCCCCCTTTAGATCATTTTAATAGTGATAAAGCTTACCTGATATTAAAGAACACCTTATTTTCATTAAACATGGCGAATTTGATCAAAATCATTAAAGCCGTTTTTGAGATAATTTAAAGAAAGCTATAAATTGGGAAAAAAGTTATAGAAAAAAGTGCCCCCTCCGTTTGACCAATTTTGATGAAATGTTGGCTGTCACATCTTTGGCATATACATACATAAAATATCCCGTTTGATCACAATCGTGAAAGCCGTTTTTGAGTAAATAAAAAAAGAACGTGAAAATGATACAAAATTTATTAAGTAAAGTGCCCCCTGCGGTTGATCAATTTTGATGAAATTTTTACAGTTATATCTCGGGCATATTAATACATCAAATACTAAGTTTAATCAAAATCGTTAGAGCTGTTTTTGAGAAAATCGAAAAAACGTAAAAAGTTACTAAATAAAGTACCCCCTCCCTTTGACCAATTTTGATGAAATTTTTGCTGTCACATCGCGGGCATATACATGCACTAAATACCCGATTTCAGATTGCACGGTTTATGGTTTTTGAGCTAGTCTGTTCACACACACAGACCATTTCGCGGGAATTGGTTATTTGGACTCAGAGGACCCCAAAAAGTGTATTTCCGCTGAAAACCGGAAGTCGAAATTTTTCACGATTGCAATAGTTTCCTTACTATATATTTCCCTACGTAAGTGAAAGTAAAAATACAAAAAAAAAAAAGTCGGTAGCTACTGTGCATGCAATGAACATGTGTCGTCGTTTTCACGGAAAAAAAATCCCCACCAGCAACGGATTAACCGGAAGGCGACAACCGATTATCCGATAAAAATATATTGTAATGGACCATTTGGTTCCTTCTGACGACGAATCAAGCGGAAAACACTGCATAATTAAATCAGTCGTTTAAGAAATCCTACATGTCCACAAATTCAAATTTATATAAAAGCAATAGAAAATAAGAAATATTTTAATTTTAATCTAAAAAAAAGCTTCTGTTAAAAATAGAAAATACAATTTGAGAAAGTGCTAGAAGAACGGTTTAATTTAAAGTATTTATTCACTTAATAATTTATCAAAACCGACTATAACTATTTTTTTTTTTTTTTTTTTTTGAAGTTATGTTTAATCATAACTGCGTATCCTTTAATATGAGGTAGGTTTATTAATATGATAGTAGAAATGAATTTATAGGGCTATAAGGACAAAATCATTCTTTAAAGTACCTTATTTTATTTTATTATTAGTATTTTTGTTTATTTGCAGTACATAATACATATCAGCAAAAAAAAAAAAAAAAAAAAGATTGGCTAAATTGAAAGGATTTAATAATCAAATAAAAGAGAGAAAAAATAAATGAAACCCCAAAATAAAAATTTCAATTTCCGGTAATATGAGTAATAATACCTATGTATAATATATATCGTTGAATAGGATTGAATTTAAGAAATAATAATTTATTTCTAGATTATATAACAACTAAAACTACTTATTAACTAGTAAAGCACTAAAACTCTACATGGGGCCCTGTGTGGCTGTGCGGTAAAGCGCCGTACTTCCATGCCGGAGCTGCGGGTTCGAGTCCCGCCCTGGGTGGTGCTTTTCTTTCGTAGGAGAAGTATCACCCAGTGCCATGGTTGTTAGTATGGGCAGTATAGGGCTTCAGTTGAAGCCTTAAAGTCTCAAAAAAAAAAACTATAAATGAGAACAGGCAAGATTAATATATTTTTTCTTACCGTCAGAGTCATATACAATCCCTAGAGATTTCCAAAAAGGATAGTTTTAAATTTTTTAATGTATTAAATTATCGTTAGTACCATATCCATAGTCATTTATGGTAGCCAAATAGAGGTTAAGAGAGTCAGCAATTTTTCCCTGACTATGTATAAATACCCCTCCTTTTCCCGATAGCGAAGTGTCCAATCAAAGCAGTCAGAGATGAGATCTTAGATAAGATAGATTAATGCAATAGTTTATAGTAGCAGTTCAGTTGTTTGTTAATTTTAAACCTTTTTTTAATAAATAAACTTTTTTTAAGGCCGGCTAAGTTTAGGTGATTTATTTGTCGAAATACATCGAAGAAAAATATCGATGTTATCGATTATCGATTATCATCTCTAATTCTGGTCAATAAGTTATTTCATTAGCACTAACAGTACAAATATGTACAGAATATCACAGCTGTTTTAAAATATTGGTAAGTCAAGTAAAAACGCTTTTAAAATTATGCAAATCCTTGATTTCATAATAAATTCAGCTTTTCAATGAAAACTCAGATATAGAAAGGAATGCTTTCGAATCGTAATACAATTCACGACTCGAATCGCTTCCCCTCCGCCTCCTTTTGAGATGTTTGAATCATTTCTTCCTAAATTGGAGAGACGCAGACAGAGGAGTGTAATGGGGAAAGAGAAATCTTTTTTTATTTGTTTACAAGGAAGTTTACAATTTCTGTAAGCGTTCCTTAATCAGGTTTGCCATCGTCTGGAAGAGCTGCTATTTCCGCTGAATGGAACAAGAGTTCTCTCATCCCGCTCCTAAATGAATTCTACTTTCCCAGTACAACAAGGAGTATTGTTATTAATAATGGGCTCTTCAACTAAAATTGAAATTATATTGTTTTATTTTTGTCGTTTTTTTATTATAAAAATTTATAAAATATACAAGAAAGGAAATGGTTGGGAGAAGCGTTAAAAATAAATAACACTAATATTTAAGTATCACTTATTAAGTTGTACCAACGTTTCGACCCATATTTCAGGTCCTCATGAGGGCTAAACGAAAAAAAAAATCAGACAAATACAAATAAGAGAAAACGTATAACAATAATAAAGACTTAACGAACCAGAAGGTTCGATGCCGACAACACAACTACCTCCCTACACACCTCCATCCACTGAACCGCACAGTGGTTGAAAGGCGAAAAAAACCTATTTTTTGAAGGTATTGGAATATTCTTTTTCTTTTCATTATTAATTAATAGAATAGTTACCTGACACGTTTCATCAATTTATTCGGAGATATTCTGATTTTTATACTTGTTAGGACCCTTTGAAAATCGATCATTAAAAAAGTTTATTTTTCATCGGAAAATTTATAACACTACAATAATTTTTACAACTCGCATTTTTGTTTCTTAGAGCGATTTTCCTTCATAATCATGAAAAGCGATCTCACATATTACACCAGCATAAAAATGATGCTATTTGGTCTATGTTTTAACCCAGAAATAAAACCCCGAATAAATGCAATAAAATTAAGACAAAAATATTTTTTTGTAATCCATATTTTTCAAGCGCAGCCGAGCGCAGTTTTAAAATCCATTTTTTTAAGAAGAAGATACATTCTAGGAAATATTAAAACATATTCTAGATGCGTCCAACTGCGACTGTACATGTGGGATTTTTTATTTTTATTGAAATACCAAAGCTATTTCGTGCAGTTTATTCGCTATGGAGCTTGTGCTTCGAATTAGGTTATTACTAATCGTTAAGTAAAACATCATGCCTTACTTACCAGGTCTGTAGCATCATTTATAAAGTCAGTCTGAATCGTTGTTAGGTCGATAATAAATCAACTTTTTCACCTACCGTGATTTTAGAATGAATTTGGAAATTATTAATAATAAGTTTATTTACATGACCTACGATAACTTAAAGGCTTCGGCACTTTTCATTTTGAAGCATCCATTTGTTTTTAGGGCACTGAATTTTCACAGATAGAGTTGAAGTTAATAAACCTTTATTGAACAGTCTATTCCACCATCTCCTATCAAAATTATATTAAAGTCGGATGACCCCAATCTTATTATAATTATCTTACAATTAATATCATATACATTTAATAGTTAAGAATTAAAACATAATGACAAAAATAATTGATAGTTCCTATGAATGATTTTTTTTTTTTTTTTTACCTAACTTGAGTGTTTTCATGAAATAAAATGATATTGCAAGTACTATCAAGGATATTAATAGCATAAAACAGCAAAAGTGTTAAAGCTAGCCGATCTCGAGTCGAAAATTGATGTATAATTTTTTTTTTATTTTCCTTACACTTCCGGTTATTCTGAATAGCCGGTTAAGCGGAACTCGAACATATACATTTTATAGGAAATTCAATCGTGGTAATGCCAATATCAACTTTATTTTTTTGCGGCTTACAGATCAGGTTTGACAAGTTTTTTTCCGAAAATAGTCGATTTTCAACCACTGTGCGCCGTCCAGACCCTGCTTCGACAGATCTGCTTTCACGCAATCCTCCCATCTCCGTCTCGGCCTACCCCTCGGACGTTTCCCAGTCTTTCCCGTACTTATTAATGTTTTAGGAATTTGTTCACTACCGAGTTTCGCAATTGTAAATGTTCATTTCATTCGCTGCGTTGCGTTAATATCTATTATATTTACCGGATACAGTTCACTTAGTTCGACATTGTGTAAACGTCTAAATTCTCCGGTTGATTCGTCCTTTTGAAAATAGATAAAGAAATATTAAATATACGTGTGACATATGAAAATTAAATACAATGAATAAAACGAAAAATCAATAGATATATAAAAATGAAAGATTATAATAATTAAAGTAAGACCATGAAAAACGAGTTAAAAATCTATATAGCTTATCTGAGGTAATGTGAAGTATTATTGAGATGTAGGTGAAAAAGTTAAATTTATGGTGATTAAAAAAAGTCAGAAAGAATGAAGCTAATGTTAATAAGATAAAATATAGGGGAGAGCGGGATTGGTTTTCATAGGGGGTAGGTTGGCCTTTGGCTTATAATTTCCGTCACACCTATTGTGAAGGCGCCACAATCGTACCATGTGACCCGCTCGAACTCGGGAGTCTAGTCCTGAGGTTTCAGTCTGATGCTAACTGTGTTTAGAATAGTGTGCTTCATTGATTGATTTCACAACATTTAAGTAAATTTTTATATTTTCAGTAAATTTGGTTTTAAGGCATGGCAAATCATTTGATTCCGATTCTGTACCATAGCCCCAAACTCCTTCGAAAAACCTAACTTTTCAACTAACCAGTTTCTTGTTTGGTTGTTCTCCTCTTTCCTGGCAACCATCTTTATACTACCTACCTACTACCTTCTATTATCTACTCAGGTACTCCATAGAAAATTTAGCTTTTTTTTTTGTTCGGTACCCCTACCTGGCCATGTGTGGCATACGGGGAGTTACTCTAAAGGTGTAACTAACCTATTCTAACCATGGTGGGAGGGTCGAGATTTATTCCGTGGGGCCTCCACGAAATAAAAGTCAACCCTCCCAGGGCGGATTCGAACCGCCGCCGTTCGGCTCGAGCGTGCAACAACGGGTCGCCTTCCTACACGCTCGGCTATCCCGGCCGAAAATTTAGCTTCATAAAAAGTTATTTTGGAATAATAGAAAAACTGGAAAAAACCTTAGAGGTTTGCGAAACTCGTGAACCGGAGTTAACCCGCCCCCTAGAACCCAGAAGAGAGATTTCTGTTATTTTACCTAAAAGGCTAACTAATTGAACAAGTGAGAACTAGGAAGCATTCCAAGGATTGCTAATTCTCCATATCATTGCTTGGAGCAATATTAAACAAGATTGAAATCGAAAGAAAAATAAATCTGGTGCGATGCGCGCAACACACAACTTTTATTTACGAACTTACTTAGTTTAGAAATCGACGTGTTTGATTATAGGTAAACGCCATTCCTCAACACTAAACAATTCTCCTCATTCGTATGCTTATATTAGTATATCTCCATAAGTTATAGAGTATCTGTTTTTTCAAAACTTAAAGTATTTCGGGCATATACATACATAAAATACCTAGTTGAGCAAAATAGTTACAGCTGATTTTGAGTAAATAAAAAAAAACAATTGAAAATGAGAATTTTTTTATAAGTAAAGTGCCCCCCCCCCCCCGTTTGACCAACTTTGATGAAATGTTTGCTATCACATCACAGGCTTATAAATGCACCAAGGACCTAATTTAAGGTCCATATGGTTTATTGTTATTGAGCAAGTCTGTTCACACACAGACCATTTCGCGGGACTTAGTAATTTGGTCTCAGGGGACCCAAAAACGTGTATTTCCGTTGAAAAGCGGAAGTTGAAATTTTTCATGATCTCAATACTTTCCCTTACTATATACTTCATATATAGTTAAGATATGCACCCGTAAGGACATTAGGCCAGTTAGGAATGTAAATAAATGAATAAGTATAGGTAAGTGAAAGGAAAAACTTATTTTATTGGAGTGGAAGGGTTATTATTAGCTTGATATTAGCGATAAAAATTGGAAAGACCAAATATTGAAGGGTAACTTAATTAGATATAAGGCTAGTATAATGTGAAAAATAATAATACGGTATAAAGATCTGAATGAAAGGCAAGGAATGTATGACTACATTATGGTAATTAATTAATAACAATTAGATGAATGCTAAATGAAACGTTAAGCTAGAAGGGTGAAAAATGAATAAAGAAACATATAATAATGTGTCTAATTTAATTAGAGGAATAAATATAAATATTGTACAAATAGGAATAAAAATAATTATAATAATTACATGAGATTGGTATGAAAATATATGACAATAAGACAATATTCAATTGGTTATGAGAATATTGTTGAGTAATAATGACAGCAATACAGAAGAGTGAGAGACTAAAGATATGTAAAGTTATACTCGTATAAATTAATGAAATATTTTATATGTAGTAATATGATGCGGGATGTATAATAAAATTATATAAGTTATTTTGACAATATGATAATGGGTGATGGAAACGCATGATGAGGTAAGGGGGAAAAAAATAACAATATAGAGCCTGGAAAGACAACCTCTTTGGGTGATGGTGTCAAAGTGCAAAGAGATGTAGGTGGGGCTTAGCCTCCCCTTCAATCTCGAAGCGTAAGGTTACTTTTGCTTCACTAGTAGTTACATTTTGTAACGTTGTTGCTATTTTTATCTTTTATAGATTGCTTGACGTTGTGAATTATAACTTTTACGTCAATAATAATTATTTGAACCCAGATCGGTGTTACAATACCCCCTCATATTAATTAAATGATTTCCTACCTGCAAGGCTTATGCCGAAATACATGCACAGTTTTGCTATCAATTGATCAGAATTTAAAAAATCTGGTGCGTGCGCGCAACACACAACTTTCACTTACCAACAAACATACCAACTTACTTAGATTAGAAATTAATGCGTTGTTTGACAAATTTTGAAGCAATGTTGGCTATCAGATCTTTGGCATATACATACGTCAAATGCCCAGTTTGATGAAGATCGTTGAAGCCATTTTTGAGTAAATAAAAAAAAACACGTGAAAATGATACAAAATTTATTAAGTAAAGCCTCCTCCGGTTGATTCATTTTGAAGCAATGTTGGCTATCACATCTTTGGCATTTAAATGCATTAAATACCCAGTTTGATCAAAATCGTTAAAACCGTTTTTGAGTAAACAAAAAAATAAATAAAAAAACGCGTGAAAATGAGACAACATTTATTAAGTAAAGTGCCCTATGCGGTTGATCAATCTTAAAGAAATTTTTACAGTCATATCTCAGACATATTAATACATCAAATACCCAGTTTGATCAAAATCGTTAAAGCCGATTTAGAGTAAATAAAAAAAAACACGTGAAAATGTTACAAAATTTATTAAGTGAAGTACCCCCTCCGGTTAATCAATTTTGATGAAATTTTTACAGTCATAACTCGAGCATATAAATACATCAAATACTCAGTTTAATCGAAATCGTTAGAGCCGTTTTTGAGAAAATCGAAAAAAACCTAAAAAGTTGTTAAGTAAAGTACTTACCAAAAAACGAAAAAAAGTAAAGTTAAAGTACTCGTTAAAGTACCCTTTAAGTAATTTTGATGAAATTTATGCTGTCACATTGCGGGCATATACCTACACTAAATACCCAATTTTAGGATCGCACGGTTTATAGTTTTTGAGCTAGTCTGTTCACACACACACAGACACACACACACACACACACACACACACACACACACACACACACACACACACACACACACACACACACACACACACACACACACACACAGACACACAGACACACACACAGACCATTTCGCGGGATTTGGTCATTTCGACTCAGGGGACCCCGAAACGTGTATTTCCGTTGAAAACCGGAAGTCGAAATTTTTTACGATCGCAATACTTCCACTTACTATATATTTCATATAAAGTAAAAATCAGCTATTGTGAACTTTGCCATTTGCGATCGAAATGTGTTAAATAAAGCTAATTAATGTAATTTTTATATACCTGAAACACTACTTAGAGGTACTTAGCGAGAAGGCTTAAGTTAATCCAAAGAGAATCGTATTATTGAGACTGTGTGTGGGAAGAGACAAGACTTTAACGGAAAGATAGGTAGAGAGCGATAGAGATAGAGAGAGTGAGTATGTGTGTATATGCCTGTGTGTGTGTGAGAGAGAGAGAGAGAGAGGGTGAGAGAGAGAGAGGGAGTGAGAGAGAGAGAGGGAGAGAGAGAGAGACTATAGAGCTCTCACCCCTACCACATAGAGCAATTGTGGCTAGATCTGTCAGACTATCCGGTCTTTGAAGCTGCTAACTCATCCCCTCCCATTGCTACCTCGTTAGGGTTTACTCTCTACTTCTAGAGCACTCAGCCGATATTTCAGATCATCTCAGCACGATAAGAGTTAATATTATTTGAAATAAGATATAACAATAAATCGTTTTTAGATTTACAGCTAGATTATTTTTTTTTTCGGATTTACACATGGATATCTACTGAGAGGTTTTGATGCGCCGCATGTAAAGAAGCGCAAAAAAAATTGTTAGTTTGCTTGAATAACGTCGCTTTATGCCACTATGTTAATCGAACGATACTGCAGTGCGATTAATAAATTTTTCCAATCTAGGTATCATTAGGATATTGTTCATTAACGATACCTCACATCGCACAAGCACGGAACTGCTGCATTCGGAAGATCGGCCAGGGATTTTTTTCTTCTTCTTCTTCATTCTCTATCTCCTTAGTGCTGTTAAGCGTGGAGTAGCTTCGGCCCACTTCCTGTAAGTGTCCCTGTCCTGGGCCTTCCTTATCATTTCTTCTAGGGTCGATTCCCGCTCTTGAACGAGTCTGTCCATATAAATATTAAATGACTTTCTTGGGCGTCCAACCAGTCGCTGCCCCCTTGGTCTGGCCTCCATTAGCCACCTTGCTCTACGCTCGTCCCCCATCCTGCAGACATGCCCAAACCACTTGAGCTGGCAATCCTCTATGACATCTCTTGCCTGTCGAACTCCAAGAGTATCTCTGATTGTCCTGTTCCTCACGCAGTCTCGTCTTGTCTTCCCAGCAACTCTTCTAAGATACCTTATTCCTGCTGACGTCACTCTTGAGGCATTCTTGTCCAAGAGTATCCAGCTCTCAGCACCATATAGCAGGACCGGGAGGATACAGATTTAAAGATGCGGAGCTTCGCCTCTTTGCTCACCTCTTGCTTGCCAACCAGTGTTCTGGAGATTTGGAATAAGACCTGGTTAGCTTTACGCACTCGATGCATAACTTCCTGGTCTAGCTTTCCATCTCGACTGAAGAGAGTTACCAGATATTCATAAATATCCACTTGCTCCAGTTGGTGTCCTTCACACACAATCCTGAGCCCCACCTCCTCCCGTCCTACCTGCATAACCTTGCTTTTACCAGTATTTATAGCGAGCCCTCTTCTATTAAGCTCCTCAGACCGCTCCTCCACTCCAACTTGGAGAGAATTCACATTGTCTGCTATTACCACAATGTCGTCTGCATAAACGAAGCATTGGGCCTGGACAGGCAGGATATTCCAATACCCAACGATTGCTCTCGGTGTTCTTCGCTTGCATACCTTCAACACCTCGTCCATGACAACGTTAAACAGAAGTGGACTGAGGCTATCTCCTTGCTTAACCCCTTTGCAAAATCTGAACGGAGCAGACTTTCTACCATTCAATCTATCCACGCCTTTCGGGTCCTGGTAAGCCGATTTTATAGCTCTACTGAGGTTCGGTAGTATCCGCTTCTGTAAGGCAGTCCAGATCTCCTGTCTGGGAACCGAATCGAAAGCTGCTTCAAGGTCCAAAAAGGCCTGGTAGACATTTCTTCCTCGGTCCAGCGCTCTCTCCGTAACCATCCTGAGAGAGAAGACATGGTCTTGGTCTGTCTTAAAGGCCGGAAAGCAGCTTGTTCTTCTTCCATGTCGAGTTCGACATATGCTCTCAGCCGCTGCTCCAGGATCCTTGTGTACACCTTATACACCACCAGAGACAGGCATATGGGCCTGTAGTTCCCACATAAGGTCTGGTCTCCCTTCTTGTATATGGGCACAATTACATTTTCTTCCCACTCCTTAGGTATGTATGTATGAGTTAGATAAATGTAATGTATAACTTTTTATAATAATCATTTACATTTTTTTTTTTATTATTAGAATTCACAATTTCAATGTATTATAGTGCTGATAGATGCACAATGATTTTGGTGTACCTGTCTTTGGCTAAAACAAAAAGATTCCATGTTTTCATCACACGTGAAAAGGCGACACATAATTTCCCTTGGGAAAAACACGGATTTTCCAAGTGCAAGCCAGAAAGAATAGATTTGGCTGCTGGATGCTTACCCGCCCTAAATATCGACAGAAAATGGAGTGTTGTGTCAATAAATAAACTTACACTGCCGTCTGTTGTAAATTTATAGAACTCACAAATAATCTCACTATAACAATAATAATCACATGACAAGCATTTAATTTGCTATAAAGGAAATATTGTGGTCAATAATCGAGATAAAAACTATCCTATCTATTAAGTTGGACAAAACTACACACAATGAGCCAAATTTCATCGAAATCGGTTGAGTAGTTTCTGATTTTACCTCCTACAAGCATCAGGACACGATCTTTCTATATAGATAAAGATAATATGTTCATTAAAAGATATAAAATATCAATATATAATAAAAAGAGATATTAGGAAGACACGACATGTTGGACAGACAGAAGATGACCATAGAGAGACAGGCTAAATCCGCTAGTTCTGGACTAAGCCTCAAGGACCGCTCCCCCAAGCTATCTACTACCTGTCATCCTTCTCCCGATATAAAAATATTCCTCTCTGGTCCTCGGGCTTATTCTTGTCTTCTAGCTCCTCCCCACAATAAATAGTTTGTTCTTCCAGGTCTTTCTTCTAGATCGTTTGTTCTTCGTCGCTGTAATATTTCCAAGAGGCCTTCCAGGGAACGATTGGTTGATATCAATAGATGTTCTTGGTTGGTAGCAGGGCTGTGCATTATTAGAAAAAAAATCATTTTAAATACATATTATGGGGCCACCTGTGGTGTAGTGGTTAGCATGGTAACCTACAATACTAAAGGTCGTGAGTTCGCGTCCCGAGGTGGCACTAGGATTTTTTAATGGGAGTAAAAATCTTTGTCTATGCCGTACCTCAGATAGGACGTAAAGTGGAGGGACCGAGCCTGTACGATGTCAAGTACTCGTTGAAGACACCTATCCTAATTTTACATGGATAGCAAAATTTAGGACTCCCACTGTAGCATCGTTCGATTCGCCTTAGTGGCATAAAGTGACGTTAAAACAAACAAACAAATACAAATGAAAATAATTTTTTTTAAATTACTTTCACTTACTTATATATGAACTATATGGTAAGGGAAAGTATTGCGTTCGTGAAAAAATTTCAATTTCCGGTTTTCAACGCAAACACATGGGGTCCCCTGATTCCAAATAACCAAGTCCCGTGAAATGGTGTTTGTGTGTGAACAGACTAGCTCAAAAACTATAAACCGCACGGACCTGAAATTGGGTATTTAATGTACGTATATGACCGCGATGTGAAAGCAAACCTTTCATCATGATTGATGAAACAGAGGTCATTTTGTCTCATATTTACGGATTTATTTAGATTTTCTCAAAAACGCCTCGAACGATTTTAATTAAACTCGTCATGTTTAATGATAAAAAAGTGTTATTTCATATAAGGAAGTTTTTGTCATCACAGAAATGTTCTGAGGGGGCTTGAAAGGAGAATAAAAAATATTTCTTTCCCTACAAAGTACCTTTAATGTTGTTTATATGGAGAAATTAACTGTATTTCTTAACTTATTGGTTTTTGATGCCAATTCCCCGAACCAATACCAGTTCCCTTGTATTTTACATTAAAAAAATCTGAAAGTAGTATACAATTTTTATTTTTTTTGTACCATGATTCGACCCAACATTAACTGTAGGGCTAAAACAGGTCTCCTTCATTGCTTCATGAACTTTACATAATGCTATAAATTTTATCCCTAATCATGGAAACATTAAAGTTTATTATCCCTGATTTGAATAGTTTAACTTAGTGTTATTCGTAGCTTTATCATTTGCTGGAACATAATATGTATGTAAGTAAATGCTGGAAAATGATGAAACGAACTGATTGTGCAATTCACTCATATTCATTTGCTTCTTGTGCACTGGTTACACAGAAATATTACATTTTAGGATGGGTAAAGAATTTTTTTATAGTAAATATTTATGGTTTTCATTACAAGTAATTTAAGGATAAATTTCTGCTTGAGGTGGTGTGTTAGAGTCCACCTGTGACAGGTAATAGATCATTCAATAACATCTATTTACATATGTACCGACTTTGCTCACATTCGGTCTTTATTATGTGAAAACATTTATTGAATAATGATTTTGATTTAATGAGTTCTCTCTGTCAGTTCACCTCCTTACGGCCAGTACTGAAGGTACAATTTACAATTGTCTATAATTATTTTATAACTTTCACTAGCTAAACGGTTACACGTTTTACGGTTAACCGTTTTGCTGTGGCTGAATCAAACATTAAATTTAAGGAAAGTAAATGAATGTATTCCGGTGAAATTTATCAAAAAACAAAAATGGTTATATACAGAAGCCTAAGAGTAACTGACATCGTATAGGATCGGGACCGTTTTACGTCCCACCCGGACGGCACACAGTGGTGCAAAAGGGCGAAAAATGGGAAAAAACCTCATCTCAAACGAACATTTGGGTTACAGGCATTAAAGTTCAATTTTTATGTTTTATTACCTGCTGAATCGAATGAAGCCATAGCCAACTCAATCACATTATTGGAAAGGGTCAAAATTTAAGGTCAAAAGGTCAAAAATAAAAAATAAATCTAGTTTGGTAGCTATACTATAGTTTTTAAGGTGCTAAATCGAATGAAATGATAGCCAACTTAATCAAATTATTAGAAAGGTCAACATGTGAGGTCAAAAAGGCAAAATTAAAAAAAAAAATCAAGTTTGGTATCGATATATGCATATGTTTTTAAGGGATATCCAACAACTTTCTATAACTTGTTAATATATAAAATCCCAAGTCTTTAATAGTTTTCCTTATAATGTCATTTTGGTATTTTGATAGCTGAGCTTGAATCATCAAAGCTAAAGCTCTATCATTATCCAACATCGCATGTTTTTTTACTTATTTTTGTCTCGTCGAAGCAGCCGCGTTTATTAAATCTCGGTCGTAATTTGCCTGTAATTCTCGAATTTTGTACAATTTTGCCTTTCTTCCGGATTCAGAGAAGTCTTTTGTAGGTCTACCCCCTAGACTTTTATCATTAGGAACACTTTGCACTTCCTCAAATCTGATGTCAAAACTATTCTCTAACCAATCCGCATATCTTCTGACAAAATTTTGAGAATTATGATTTACCTCTCTTAGCCTTTTGAGAAAATGAGGCTGAAATCTTCTTTTCACTTGCTGGATAACCTGTGATGATTGTTCTTCATTTAGATAAGCAAACCGTTCCTGTAAACACACTTCCCAAGAACGATCCTTGGTAAAAAGAATATCGCACAACACTTTATGTGTAATAGAAAAATTGTCCATTTTTTTTTTTTTTTTTGTTCATATAAGCCGTCACTAGATCGATTTATTATTAACAAGACGAAATAACTGATACAAATAATTCCAAGAGATAAAAATAATCCTTTGAAGAAAACATGTTGTGTTTACTTGAAGAGCATAATATTTACCTGTGAACACATACGGCCGAGTACGGGAATGAAACTAATACCAATTTTTCTCCAATAGTAGTACTTTTATTTAAAATAAGTCACAGAACCTAGTTCGACGGAGCTTTTTTTAAAAGTTCAAATGAAAACACGATAAGTTAGATCTTTCAGGCAGCAAATGTAAAAATCCTTCGCTGTCGCCGTTATGCTAAATTTATCAAAATAAAACCCCTAATGGAACCAGTATATATGTATAATGATGTTCAAAAGGTTTTGCGAGTAATCGGATAAAAAGTTAGTTTAAAAAAAAATCATCTCTACAGAACAATAAAACCGTGATTTTCACAGCATATAACAAAAGTACTACTTCAATGACGTATATGGGACATTCTTTTACAAACCGAACAGATTTGGACAAAAATTGACCGACACATTTTAGATTTAACTGAAACTTTTTTTACGGGTTCTATATCGAAAAAAAAGAGATACGTGTAAAAGGATTTTTTTTTATTTTCGATATTTTGAAAAATAATCAAGATCGAAAATTCGTGAATTTGATGATTTATCGATAATAGCCTATTTTTCAAAAAATCATAACTCCGGTTCTATTTAAGCTAAAAAATCTATTTTTTTTTTATTTTGAAGGTAAAAAGACAAACTTTAAGAAAAAAATATTTTCAAAACAAATTGTCGAAAAGTTCAAATTGTTATTAACAATTTCAATGTTTAAATCGGTTTTTAACAGTGGCGCCACCCATAAATCAACTTTTTACTATTTTTATCGTATTCTGCGTCAAATTTTCTATCGAAAACGCTTTTACAATCGATGGAGAAGTTATTTTTACTGTAAGAAAAAAATTAATTAATTTAGCGCGGTACGTCACATCGACAACGTGGGTCACATTTCACGGCTCATATTCTTGTTTTACACCGTTTATCTCTTAAATACAAATAATTGTTTCATTTTTTTTTAATTAAAAAACATATTTTATTAGCCAAGAAGATGGGAAAAATAGAAAAAATACATAAATAAAAATAAATAAAAAACATTGTTGAAAATGAAATTTTTTTATTAAGATTTCGATAATGCATTAGTTAATAAGAACAATATTTAGAATATAATAATAAATACAATATTTAAAAATAAGACAATGTTTACATTTTCTGTTTAAAAATTTTTACAATAACCTTTTTTTCGCAAGATGAAAACCGTTTTGCTTCCAATTGCTGTAAAGAAATCGGATTAATACAATGATATTTTAAAGTTCCTTTTATTGTTAAAGCTTTTCGGAAACGTTATATTTAAGATTAGTCTTTTTGCATACGAATTCGCGTCACTCATTCTGTCTGTGTGTGTGCAATACATGAACAGAAGCAATATCAATTACTGGGCAACAGAAGCATTGCCGAATATAACGTGTTGTTATTCGACAGTTAATGAACAATTGTACGAACGTTTCCAAAAAGCTTTAACAATAAAAGGAACTTTAAAATATCATTGTATTAATCCGATTTCTTTACAGCAATTGGAAGCAAAACGGTTTTCATCTTGCGAAAAAAAGGTTATTGTAAAAAATTTTAAACAGAAAATGTAAACATTGTCTTATTTTTAAATATTGCATTTGTTATTATATTCTAAATATTGTTCTTATTAACTAATGCATTATCGAAATCTTAATAAAAAAATTTCATTTTCAACAATGTTTTTTATTTATTTTTATTTATGTATTTTTTCTATTTTTCCCATCTTCTTGGCTAATAAAATATGTTTTTTAATTAAAAAAATGAAACAATTATTTGTATTTAAGAGATAAACGGTGTAAAACAAGAATATGAGCCGTGAAATGTGACCCACGTTGTCGATGTGACGTACCGCGCTAAATTAATTAATTTTTTTCTTACAGTAAAAATAACTTCTCCATCGATTTTAATAGCGTTTTCGATAGAAAATTTGACGCAGAATACGATAAAAATAGTAAAAAGTTGATTCATGGGTGGCGCCACTGTTAAAAACCGATTTAAACATTGAAATTGTTAATAACAATTTGAACTTTTCGACAATTTGTTTTGAAATATTTTTTTCTTAAAGTTTGTCTTTTTACCTTCAAAATAAAAAAAAAATAGATTTTTTAGCTTAAATAGAACCGGAGTTATGATTTTTTGAAAAATAGGCTATTATCGATAAATCATCAAATTCATGAATTTTCGATCTTGATTATTTTTCAAAATATCGAAAATAAAAAAAAATCCTTTTACACGTATCTCTTTTTTTTCGATATAGAACCCGTAAAAAAAGTTTCAGTTAAATCTAAAATGTGTCGGTCAATTTTTGTCCAAATCTGTTCGGTTTGTAAAAGAACGTCCCATATACGTCTGGGCTTTGAGATATTAGGAAAAATCGTTTCACAAAACTGTACTACAGGTAGTAAGGTATTGAAAAATTATTAAAATATTACTCCAGAAATATGTTCATTTTTAGGGTTTTTTCCCCTAATGCACCACTGTGCGGCACTGTCAATTTTTTACTCCCTTTAAAAAATCCTAGGGCTACCGCAGGATGCGAATCCGCGACCTTTAGTATTGTAGGTTTCTATGCTAACCATTACACCTTTTCCCCACATATGTAATTGATATTTATATATAAATTTTATAATATTCAGTTAACTATGCTCAGTAATAATGATCTAGTTATTACCTGGATAGGCAAAATTTAGGTAAGATTAGCCTTTGTGGCATAAATTGACACTAAGCAAACCGACAACAACATACTTATCTGTGGGAAGGTATTCAATAGTAGATACCTATGTATGTAAGCTAATGTTATATTATATGTATAGTTTTTATAAATATTATAAATGATGAACAAAGTTTCATGCAATTTGTCATGGATAAATGGTGGGCAACTAATTATATGTATGTGTAAGTTATAGAGGGATACGTGAGGAAATGAAAAAGAAAATAACGTTACTCTGGGTCTAAAAAAAAAGACAAAAAAAAAAGCAACAGAGTAAAATGTATATCTGTTTATAAAGTTGTGTTGAGGTTGAGTTGAGCATGTTTCCCCGCGAAAACTTTTAGAGAACATCTATTTCGTTTTTTTTTTTTTTCCTTCTCTTGTTTCGTGATAAAACTCACAACAATAAGTTTTATAAAAGTTTTCAAATATATTCAGGTAGGTTCAATTTAAAAAAAAAAAAAAAATTAGGGACATAAAAAAAGACTGGTTGAAAAATTCTTTTCATCTGAGCCGATTTTTATTCAAACTCATCTGGCTGAAATAAATTCCTTTTGATAAATTTATTTAGTTCTTTTGAAGGGACTGAATGAAAGTAATAAATGTTATTCAAGCTTATTATTTTATATCTTATTTATTGTTGTGTATTATTAAAATGCAGGGGTATAACAAGTACGACCATTTATGACATGGCTTCTAAGAGTCGACTGAAAAGAAACTGGATGAGAACGGGAAAATATAATGCGTGGCACTATTTTTTTCGTGTCATAATATGTCAGAAGTTATTGCAAATGACATCAAATTTGCTAATTGCTATTGCAGCAATTTGAATAATGTTAACTTATTATTGACTAGTTACTACTAATAAGGTTGTGATAAACCTTTGGCTACTAATCATACTATTACTCAACCTGTTAAATATGATATCTAATAAACCTCTACCTATATAAAAACAAAATAAAATGTTTTAGTTGATTATTTTTTCAAGAACTTTTAATATAAAGGTCCCGAGTTCGAATCTGTCACGGTAGGTAATATGTCAAAGTAATATTATGTCACGGTTTGTTTCTGTGGCCGAGAGACTCTCCTGTTGCAAACTCAGACTCTATAAATTTGGTACATTACTTAATCGAAAAATTAAAGGGAAAATTTCCGACAATTGAGCGTGATCGAAGTCAAATCAACTCTGTGCATGATCTCTGACCAAGAAACAGTACTTTCAGAGTAATGAACCCAGAACTTTCCATGGGTTGTGATAGTACATGTCTTTTTGGTTTCCCTTTTAAATGTTTAGATGCACTCAAAAACAACTGACCATGATGAGGGTCTTGGTGGTTGGTCGGAACGTCATTTGGAAAATTATTGTTAAATCTGTTTAATCAGAGTCGATAAAAATATGCGGTTTATTTTTTTATCAAATAATTTTCTTGTAAATATTAAATGCACAAGAAAGACTTTGTAATTTATTAGATAGTATTATGCTTTCAATTTTTTTTTTTTAAATTGCTAGAATCAGACTCCAATTTTTTTTGTGCGATTTTCTTGAGTTTTTTACCAAAATTTAAATCAAAACCAAAGTTAATTCGTAATTTATAATATTGATCAAGGGGTCATACTTACATACATACAATTTCAATATCTAAACTCACTTATTCAAAGGCAGCAATGTTTTCTCTTAACGGCCCTGTTTTTTCAATTTGAAAATATTATCTTGACAAAAGCCAATCTGTACTATAAAAAATATTTACTGTTATAACAACAGGCCACTCTCGACACAGAATGGAATTATGTTTACTTAAGTTTCCGGTGTTCCAGGAATATTTAATAACCAGTTGGAGTGACGGCATTAGCGAGTTTATACTGTTACAAATTAACTTAAACTGATATATCAGTTTGAGCGCTGCAGTCCCTAGGGCCTGTAGACTGATATACATATCAGTTCCGTCCGCTTCAGCGTTAGAAGACTGAAACTGCGGACCTTATTTTAATTGATTTCTTAACTCTTTCCATTTTACTATTGCACTAGGATAAAACCCCCAATAGTCAGCAACTTAAGAGATGTTTTTGTGGCTTCTTTAAAAAAAAATTGTATTTTTACTCTTCGCTTTCGGATTTATTGTATCATTATTTATGAATTCAACAGTTCAAATTGTAGGTAACAACTCGTAAAAAAAATATAGTATATAATTTAAAAATGTTATAAAATAAACAGATATATAAGCAGAAAAAACAACTCTCCAGTGGGCTAGACATACAATAAACATACATTAAAAAGGTAAAAATGAAACCTACAATAAAAAAACATACTGCGTTCGAAGAATACTCTGTGTTATGAATTAATCAATTCTAAGCCCTTTTCTTCAGAGCTTTCTTTCCTCTTTCAGTGTTCGGTTTTGGAACCGAACATGATTGTTCAGGGATGCCATCACTTGAAATTTGAAACAGGACGTTGTTTGGGGCCATTCTATCCAGTTCTATCCCGTGTTTGTCGAGAGTACACTTTGTGGAAACGGGAGACCTGTTAGCAAAGTGTTTCGGTATCTACAAAGCGCACTATACCCAATGCAGGAGGTGACAGAACTGAACAATGTACACTCTGAGCAACAGTCGCTGTTTGCTGGGTGTTCGCGTCCAAGGAAAACACAAACTCTGTTCTAGTTTCTGCTTCTCCAATTGCTGGTGGCGAAGCTCAAAGCATTGTACTCATATCGAGTTCAGTTTTTGCTCATCTTGATAGGGTTTGCTAACGGGTTAAGCTCCTGTTCCACTCCCAAAAAAACACCAGCTTGTCCCAAAGCAAACATGAGCTATGAATTGATTATTCCAACGAATTGTTCTGAATTCGTTAAATACGATATAGAATATACGATTTTTTTTTTTTTTGTTTTATTGGCCTGTTAGCGACGATCAAATACCAGCAAATGAGCTGGTTATACCTAGGAGAAAGAGAAAAATGACATGCAACGCCTGGGGAAGAAAAATACACAGCAGTGACTCTTCCCTGGATTTATAACATTTCTAGGGTTGTTTACGTTTAACTTTTATTTATAAGACCCACAGTCAATAAGCGAAAAACACATACTAATTTCTCGTATCTTACACACATACTCTTTGGAAACTTCGTCCTGTCATATTATTTTCAACTAGCAACACCAATGGTTTGTCATTACTATTTTTATTTTATCAATCACTTTCAATATCTATTTTTTTTTCTAGTCTGCATAATGACTATTTAGTTTTGGTGTATCTGTTTGCTCTATTTATGTCTTTTATAGTATGTATGGTCTCTATAGTTTTTCTATTTTTATTTTTTTTTCTCTACCAATTATTTTTATATTCTCAAATTTAAAGTTATGTTTTTTAAAAATACTATAATGTGTTAATGCTGTGGTGTTTATGTTTTTGATAATTTTGCATAATAGGAGCGGGGTAGCTTGGTAAGGCAATAAGTTCCTGTGTCGAGGTCCCGAGTTCGAATCTGGCTTGACAGGGTAACTTTATTATTGTGCCACGGTTCGTCTAGTTGGCCGAGAGACTCTCCTGTGGCAAACCCAGCCTCTAAAGCGTGGGTACCCTGAATTGAAAAATCAAAAGCAAAAAACCTGGCGGTTAAGCTTGATCACGGTCAAATCACCTTATACGACCGCTGACCAAGAAACAGTACTTCCTAATACAGGAGTGAGCCCAAGACCCTTCATGGGTAGTAGTGGTACAGGGTGTTTTTTTCGTTCGCGTTTTTTTTTTTTTTTTCTTGTTATTATTACCTTTATAAATAACATTCTTTTGGGTGGCGGGATGGCCGAGTGGGCAAACGCGTTAGAAAATACGAGTAGCCCATGGCAACGTCTGATTGGAAATACGAAGAGACCAAGTTCAAAACCCGGAGCCAGGGGAAAACTTAATTATACTCGGCATCAATCCCCCACCCTCTCCTTTGGCCCGGAAAAACCCCGTATACCCTACAAGGCGAGGAACAAAAAAAAAATAACATTTTTTATATGAGCCCCTTAAAGCACAAGTTGTGTATTCACAACACAATTTTTATGTTTTATGATATTAAAGGGTTTGTTATGTTAAGACGTTTTGGTACTACTTGTTTCACCAGACCACAAATGAATGCACAAACATGGGAAACTAGGAGTTACACTGTTAGTGCATTAAACATAACATAACACAGTTTTCCCTACACAGTACAATGCCTAACAAAAACAACAAAACGAAAATAGGAGTTACACCACTTGTGCTTTAAGGGGCTCATATGTAGGAATTTTTTTTTTGTCTTTAATATTACTTAAATAATTTTCTAATTTACTATTGTTATAAGTTCCTAATCTTATATCATCAAGGTCATAATCTGTTAATATTTTTTTATATGTTATTATTTAATTGTGGGATATAGTTAATTTTAAATATTTATTCTTGTTTTTACTTATTCATCTCTACTATCTTGACTCTCTTATGGAGAAGTCTTTAAAATCTTTAATTATTTTGTTTATAAAACTCTTTTGATTTAGTTACTTTTTATTGTTGTTTTTTTATTTTTAACACCTTATTTTTATAGTTATTTTAGTTTTCTCTATGTTTTTTATCGAAATTAATCTTTTTCGATAAAACTTTCTATTAATATTTTATAAATTTGAGACTTTACTTTTCTAATATGTATATTATATCTGTTGATTCTTCAGCTCTTTTTGCTAAAGCTGAAATACTTCAACAACTAAAAACAACTGAAATACATATATAAAAAATCATTTTGATTATAGAGAATTTCTAATGTATCATTTTTCAATTCAATCTGGCCTCTTTTCATATTTGAGAAAATAAATAGGCAAAGAAGAATTGTTTGTGGGATGTGAATTATGGAGAGCATGTCCAAGTATGTTTTTTTGAGGATGCTTGAGAGTTGAAGGGGAATTGTGGGGAGTTGAGGGGAAGGAAGGGAAAGGATGTTTGTGTGTGTGTGTGTGAGAGAGAGAGAGAGAGAGTGAGAGAGAGAGAGAGAGAGAGAGAATTAAAGAAAGGGTGAGGAGCGCAGTGATAATTCTAGAGAAGAGAATAGGTTGGAGAAGAGATTTGTTGGAGTGCTATTTTCTGGCCCTCAACCGAGGGCGCTCAATCAAGCCAACTGGACCGGAGGTAAAGCTTCATTTTGTCCAGCGCCATTTGTTGATTTCTCAACAATCCCCTGAGTTATCAACAAAACAGCTATTCCAAATAAGCTCCTTCAAATTTTCAAGGAATAATTACTTGTAAACGCGTTGAATCCACATATATGTTTTATTACTGTAAAAGGTGAGTGATTGAATTTCGATTTATTTAACAAATGTCGCAGTTTTTGAGACAACGACAATAAAAGGTGAAGTGATCAATAACCTTTAAAATAACGTAAAGTTTTTTTTTCTAATTTTATAACGTTTCACGCAGAGACGGATAAAAACCCAATTAAAGTTAAAAAACGGATAAAAAGAACCAAGTAGTTGGTTAAAAAAAAGAGTCCTCAACAGTTGGGAGTCAGCGTGGAATGAAGAACCACTTACCAATAAACTGAGATCTATCAAACCAACTACAAAAAAGTGGAGCAGTGCTTTCAGGGGCAATCGAAGAGAAGAAGTCGTGATAACAAGAATTAGAATAGGCCACACGAAAACCTAAATCTGAACACTGTCAAATCCCTCTGATAATACAGCACATCATAGAAGAATGCCCTTCTACCTCTCATCAATTAAATAAACTGAGAATTCCTCGTAATGAAGCCGAAGCGTAAGAGGTTCATCGGATGCAGTAGATGCCTTGTTAGAACTGACAAAATGTATAGGGGTTTACAATAAGCTGTAAAAAAAAAGAAAAAAAAAAAAAAGAAAGAAAGAACAAAAAATAAAAAAATAATTATTAAAAAAATCTGGTGCGTGCACGCAACACACAACTTTCACTTACCAACTTACTTAGATTAGTAATTGACGTGTTTTGCTAAATATCATTTCCCAAAGTCACACATTTTTCTACATTCATATCTTATTTTTGTTAATCGTTAAAGCCGTTTTTGAGTAAATAAAAAACCCCGTGAAAATGATACAAAATTTATTAAGTAAAGTCCCCCCTCCCGTAGATCAATTTTGATGAAATTTTTACAGTCATATCTCGGGCATATAAGTACATCAAATACCAAGTTTGATCAAAATCGTTCAAACCGTTTTTGAGTAAATAAATAAAACACGTGAAAATGATACAAAATTTATTAAGTAAAGTCCCCTCCAGTAGATCAATTTTGATGAAATTTTTACAGTCATATCTCGGGCATATAAATACATCAAATACCAAGTTTGATCAAAATCGTTAAAACCGTTTTTGAGTAAATAAAAAAAACACGTGAAAATGATACAAAATTTATTAAGTAAAGTCCCCCCTCCGGTTGATCAATTGTGATGAAATGTTGGTTATCACATCTCTGGCATATAAATACATCAAATACCAAGTTTGATCAAAATCGTTAAAACCGTTTTTGAGTAAATAAAAAAAACATGTGAAAATGATACAAAATTTATTAAGTAAAGTCCCCCCTCCGGTTGATCAATTTTGATGAAATTTTTACAGTCATATTTCAGGCATATAAATAGATCAAATACTCAGTTTAATCAAAATCGTTAGAGCCGTTTTTGAGAAAATCGAAAAAAACTTAAAAAGTTATTATATAAAGTACCCCCTCCCTTTGAGCAAATTTGATGAAATTTTTGCTGTCACACCGCGGGCTTATACATACTTTAAATACCCAATTTCAGGTTCGCACGGTTTATAGTTTTTGAGCTAGTCTGTTCACACACACACACACAGACACACAGACAGACACACACACACACAGACCATTTCGCGGGACTTGGTTATTTTGACTCAGGGGATCCCAAAACGTGTATTTCCGTTGAAAACCGGAAGTCGAAAATTTTCACGATCGCAATACTTCCACTTACTATATATTTCATATATAGGTAAGTGAAAGTAATAAAAATAAAAATATTGAAGTGTCAGGGAATAGTACTAGGGAGAGTTGTCAGTGAAGAGGGAGGATTTGGCATCGCTTGGAAGCGAGCTCCGTGGTGCAGTGGTTAGAATACCGCGCATGTCACGCTGAAGACCCGGGTTCGACTCCTGAGCCAAATCTTTTCTCTTCAAAAAATAAATTATTTATAATAATTTTAATCAAGGTGTAGGTTACCCACAATAATGATTAAATTAATATTAAAATAGTTGAAATTTAAGGACGTAATAACCGAGCAGTTGACCATCCAAATAAAATCTCAATCTAATCTAACCAACTAAAGTTATAGCAATTACATTATTTAAATATTTTTGCCAATTTTAAATATATATTGGGACTGATCCAGTAAACCCTTTTGAGCATAGTCTGCTCAAGTACCCATCCACCTTATATTTTACGATTATTTTGAGTGTCAGTATTTTTAGGAAACGATTGTTTCCAATCCTTAATATCTTTATAATATATTTCAGGTGAACGGATATGCTGTAGATATGCAACGGATATAGTTTGGTCTCCGAATATAGCATATATTTTGATGTATTAAAAGGAATCCAATGATTCTTTTAAAAAATATGTTTTACATATTTGGGGTAACTTACAAGCCATGGGGTTAACAAAAAAAAAAGAGGTACTTGTACAATAGTTTATTTTGAACATTATAAATAATAGAATTAACATAAATTATTAATAACTAGTAACTAATTGTAATTGCTTTTAACCAAAAAGGAAAATAATAACTACTTAATTGATATTTTGTAAAATAAAATGTTAATTCGCATGCGAAATTATAAGAACATAACAAATAAATCTTCTAAAATTAACATATTCTGCTAATCTAATAAAATAAAATAAATTAATCTTTTAAAGTTAAATTAACCGAACAAATAATATTTATTGAGCAAAACTAAAAACATGCAAAATTAGAAAATCTAAACTACAATACTGTAAATTGTTATGGCCATAACGAAATACACCGTGCACTACGTTTTATATGAACAACTCGGAAAGAGGACACTGAGTTGTTAATTAACGGTGTTCATTAGCCAGGACATTTCAGACTCGATGACTTCCTAAAAGCGGTGCATCATCTAACTAACTGATCTTAGCCTAATAATTGATTATTTTGATGCTATTTCAGCTATCATAGTACCGCAGATCTGCCCACCGTATTACCGAACCGTTTTCGAAATAAATTGTATGGCAGGTATTTTTTTGGAGATTAAAAGCAATAAAGTTTGATTTTTCATGATTAAATTTCATTTTCCATAATTTGCTCCTGTGGTTTAATGTACAAAAGTATCATTAATTTCATTATACGCCTCATTGTATTTCGAATCTATACATTTAGAGGGGCCACCTGTGGTATAGTGGCTAGCATGGCAACCTACAATACTAAAGGCCGCTTAAAGGGAGTAAAAAATCCTTGACTGTGCCGTTACTCGGGTAGGACGTAAAAGTGAGGTCTATAGTACGTTCGCTTGGAGTAGAAGAGTTGCAAGACAGGTGTACTAGAATGAAAATAATGCTTTCATTACGTATTAAGATTTAAGTAATTTACGTGGCACATCCCTGTTAGTCAATATCACATTTTTGTCATCACACCTTACCTGTAGTTTTCGATCAATTAAAGAGATCTACTATCTCTATCTAAGATATAGTAGATAACTATATATTATAGATCTAAGAGATATCTATAATAGATACTACTCATTATTAAATTCAATGCTACTAAAGGCCATGAAAGAAATGGAGCTTACAACCTGAAATCGTTTGGTTCCGTTATTTTCTTAAGAATATTAGACATAAATGCAAGTTTCGGCTTGGCCGAAGATTCGGCCGATTTCTAGTCTAAACCGAAACTTCGGTCGGTCATTAATCGACACCTAATTTACTACAATAAGACTCAGAAAAGAAATTTAGACTACAGTTTTATATTAAACTGCATACAAATAAATAATTTGGTTGATACAATATTTTTTGCTTATTTCGTATTCCTGACAGTTGACCCTCCCTTCATCAAAAGCCCTTAAACTCCAAACCTGAGCCTACTCCTCCAGACGTACTAACAGCCCTTGAGGGTGCCCGGCCCTTAAGGGCTGTACAAAGCCCATTCCCTAAACCTTTGGGCAGTACAGCCCTAGTTAATGTGGACTTCTAGCTCATTAGTCGAGCCATCTCTCTCCCTAACCCATTTCTAATGGCCACCTCAACTCGCTAATGCTCCTTCAGCAACACCGGAAGAGATTTATTCCTCTTGTACGTGTTAGAAGGGTGAGTTGAACCGGAACACTCTGTCGTAACTCTCGTAAATAATCGTTTAACTCTTCCTTTAAAAATAGAGTGAGATTTCTCAGTGCGTAAGGAAATCCACTACCATTCTCAATGTTCGGCTGTGACAAGTGGTGTTATATTCAGTTAAAACAGGTGGAAAACGACCCTGTGTTCGTGAGACCTCCCTGGGACACTGCATGCCTTTTTGAAGTTGTTTATTTTAATAATTATTTTAGAGGAAAACTTAGTTTTCCTCTAAACTACTAAACGGTTAGTTAAACTTCTTCGTTGAACATAAAGTAATAGTTACTTCCAAACTGAATGGAAATGATACTGACCTGCGTTAATTGTTTACCAAACCACTGCTGCTAAATGCTTCGACGTTCATTAGATGGCGGATCAAGGCGGAATAGAATTTGTAGGTATTAGATGATTCGACTGAACTTCAAAATCATCCTTATAAATGTGGAAGTAAAGAAAAATATAAAAAAATAAATAAAAGGATACAATTCTGTACTAAATGAAATATAGGGTCAATCCATTTGAAATGATCCACAAAAAAATTATTAGGCTGCTCGACCATTTTAGAAAAAAAATTATATTTTTACCACCTATGGAATTATATGTTAGCTATGGAATCAAAAGTTCAAAACAAGTTTTAAAAAAAATTAAGGATCAACCGTTAAACAATGGCAGCCATCTCTGTTTTTGATTTTCGAGTTTGTAAGCTCTTTTCCGTTACTTATTTTCTCAAGACTGATAAGTCATAGGCTAATAATTCAGAAACGATTGTTTTCCTTACAATCTGCTACATCTTTTGTGTTCTCTCTTTTTTTTTTAATATTTGGAAGTCCAATACTTGAAAACTGCTATATTTTCTCAAAAGACCGTTTTTGAGGGTAAGTTTTGAGGACAATGGGATGTACATCAAAGCTGATTTTCGGCATAATAATAAACCTAACTAAGTAGCTTTCATTAAAAGTACTCTTAACCCTGAATTATTAGTCTATGACTTACCAGTCTTGAACGTACGTAACTCCGTCCCCCCTTTGCCTACCCATTTCACGACTGATACCCCGCGCGCTCTACCTAGCTCTCGCGAACTTAACTTTTCAAACCGTAATTAATACGGTTTTTTTTTCGTGACTAATTACCTCTCGTATAGATTATTAGCCGAAAAATCTTTATTAGATAAGACTATAGATTAGGTTGGGGGGAGGGATTTCCCTGACCCCACCAGGAACCATCACTATCGCCAACTCGTTGCCCTCGGGCTCAAGTTAGCTCTCGCTCACGTAAATTTTCATTAACTAATTACTACGGGTTTTTTCCTAGCTAATTACCTCTCGCAAAGGTAATTATTCAAAAAGTCCATATTATGAGTGTAGTGGTGGGGGAGAGGCGGGTGAGGCTCTACCCCCCTCCCCTGACTACCGCGGCCAACTAGGTGAGCTGTTACCTGTCAACCTGTATAACCTGACACTGATAACACCTAGCTTCTAGTTTTAAATTATGAAAATTTATATTAACCCTTTGCACTCGGCACCGTTTCGGACGTTACCTATGTAACTCGAATCAACTTATTCGCGAAAACGTGATATTATACAGTAAAATTTTAGAACCGAGTAAGGAATTGTAATGAAATTTAGGTTAAATGTATTTATGAAGCTTCAAGAACACATAGTTACAAAAAAATAAATAAAAATCTGGTGCGATGCGCGCAACACTTAACTTTCACTTACGAACTTACTTAGATTAGAAATCGACGTGTTTCGATAATATGTATTCCTCAACTTCACACGTTTTTCCACATTTAAGTATATAATTATATTTGTATATCTCCAGAAGTTATAGAGTATATGTATAGAAAATTTGGTAGTTCTCAGCACTCAGGGACTAATTTCATCAACAGTCGAGTTTTTTTACTGCTTGCTTGTTTTTACCAAGACTTTCAAGACTTACAGTTTTGTTTGTACCAGTACTTGAAGAAGAACGGTTCCCCGCCACTGCGTTCGTGGACGATTTGGCCGCTGTAGTGGCATCTAACAGCAGAGCCAGGTTGAAAGAAGAAGCGGAGAGGTGCGCCAACCTGATCAGAAGATGGTGCGAGAGAAAGAAGCTGAAGATGGCTGCCGAAAAGACCCAGACTATGCTCCTTAGAGGTAGGACTGATAGGGCTCACCTTATTACTATTGATATTCAAGGAGCTAGAATACGTCCAAGTGAGGTGGTCACCTACCTTGGCATTAGGATTGGTAGAAATTACAATGTGCCTCCTCACTTGGACTACCTCAGAAGTAGGGTGACCCTAACTCTAAACGGACTCAGCAGGATCGGAGGAGCCTTTTGGGGCCTGCAATACCCAGCGACTATGACCATCTATAAAGGTGTAGTCCTGGGTATATTGAGGTATGCTTCCCCTGGCTGGAATAGGAATCTCTCGCACCGGCAAAAGAGCAGGTTGGCTACGATTCAACGAATGGCTCTGCTGCGAGTCACTAAGGCCTATAAGTCTCTGTCTCATGAGGCGGCACATGGACATTGTCCATGTGTATTGCTGTGCACATGTATCCATGTGTCCATAGGTATTGCTGCCGCAAGCAAGGACTTCGCAAGGAAGGAATCAGAGATGGGTAGCGACACCAAAGGGAGCTACGCTGAGAAAATATTTTCCAACCGTCAGCTCCAGTTTAGCAGCAAGATGGGTAGAACCTGATTATTGGGTCTCCCAAATACTAACTGGACATGGTGGTTTCTGTACAAAACTCGTCCAGTATGTGAAGAATATTGATCTTCTGTGTCGAAACAGCCGAACATATAGTCTTGGACTGTGCCACCTATGAAACATTGAGGGCAAAAATGCTCATGGAAACAGGACTCTATGTTCTGACTGAAAGCCTTTTCCCTCAGCTAATGGCACAAGAAAACTATACGCACTTCAAGGCCTTCGTGACTGGGTGGAAAACGATTGCGGGTCCAACGTACTTCTAGTTGGGGAGGAGAGAAGGTCCTGTACCGGAAGACCACCTGAGAGGGCACTGGCTGAAGAAAGTGAATCATAAATTGGAAGAGCAGGCTGTGTGCACAGCTTATAAAAAAGTTTGTTATTGTTTTACTGGCACCAGTTGGTTGCTATCCACAAATGTATAGCATCCAACTGCTTCCAAAACCCGTATTGCCTTTCAGGCCAATTTTTTTGCCATCACGGTAGGGATGGCAATAAATAAATAAAAGTCTATGACTTACCAGTCTTGAGAAAATGGGTTTTCCGTAAGAGCTTACAAACTCAAAAATCGGAAACAAAGTTGGCTGCCATTGTTAAACGGTTGACCCTAATTTTTTTTAAACTTGTTTTGAACTACTGATTTCATACGTTTAATAGTTGGTAAAAATATTTTTTTCTAAAATGGTCGAGCAACTATCATTGGTCCACTTGATATGGATTGACCCTATAAGTAATTGTGCTGAGTAAAATATTACGATCTGAAAGTTGAACTATATTTAATATATTTGACTACGGCCAGTGATACTAAAAAATGGAAAATTTAGTCAGGTTTAAACTGTTAAATAATTAAACCTGCAATATCAGGGCAAATTCCATCTTAATTATTAACTTATCTTATAATAATGATAATTATGTAATGAAATAACATTAATTATAAGATATATAAAAAGTTACAATAATTAATTACTAGCTGACCCATGCGAAGCATCCGCACTCTAACCTACTTAAATTCCAGTTAATTATTTGGTAATAATTAGTATCGTATTGACATTCAAGAACTATTGGAAATGCTCAAAGAACTCTTAAGGATCTGCGAAAAAATTGGCCTTCATCCAAATTACAATAAAACCAAAGTAATGACAAATAGGGAAAAACAAGAATTGAAAATAAATAATCATACTTTGGAATATGTAGAAGAATATGTTTATTTGGGCCAACTGGTGTCTTTTTCGGATAGAGCTTCGAAAGAAATCCAGAGGAGAGTCGCATTTGGATGGAACAAGTTTTGGTCTCTTAAATACATTATGAAGGGAGGCATAGGTATTGATCAAAAAAGGCAGGTCTTTGATAGCTGCATTCTTCCAGTGATGACGTACGGTTGCCAAACTTGGTCATTAACAAAAGCCCAAGAAAATAAGATTCAGGTGTGGCAGAATAGCATCGAAAGAAGTATTGCAAATGTGAAGAGAAAGGACAGGGTAAGATGTGTGAAGCTCAAGACAGAAATAGGCCTTAAAGACACTCTCACGCAAATAAGGAAAATAAAATGGAAATGGGCTGGACATCTCCTACGGTGTAAAGACAACAGGTGGTCCAAAATAGTCACGGAATGGACGCCATACAACCAGAAGAGGAAAAGAGGTAGACAAATGAAGAGATGGAGTGATCTGTTCAAGTCTATCATGGGCCCCCTCTGGTGGAGAGCTGCTACGGACAGGGATGTCTGGAAAACAAAATGGTCGGAACTCTCAAACCCCGCTTCCCAGTTGGACTAGTCATCCAGGGAAGCATTGACTATTACTCCCTAAAGGGAAGGCCTGTGTAAGGAAAAAAAAAAAAAAAAAAAAAAAAATATATATATATATATATATATATATATAAAATATAATATTGTATAATATTATTTTATTGTTTTGTATATATTAATTACACAAATAAAGGCTATTTTCATTTCATTTCATTTCATTTCATTTCATTTCAGTATCGTATTGTACGTATTGGGCATAGGTGTGGGTTGAAGTAAAGAATAGATTTTTTAAATTGTAGATTTCCACACGCACAAGGGGGAATCATGAGTAACCTGTAATAAACAGAAGAGGTTAGGTTGGAAAACGGAATACTTAAGTACACATATCGGTTTCGTGGAAAGTGAGTGCGCTGATTGTACTGACTGGAATCGCATGTCTTTGCTTGCAACTCTCAATCAACGACGATAATCGGAAAAGTGTATGTAACCATAAATGTTCGTCTCGAAAAACTGAAAAAAACGACCTTTGAAAAAGCCCTGCGATCATTTTCGCTGAGAATTCTAGTTTTTCGCAAACGAATGGGTTAATCGATAAAGTGTATATTAGAGAAAATTTTCTAAAAAACCTGAAAAGATTGACACTATTCAGAAATCTCTACGACCATTTTGATTTTCTCGCAAAATCCGCGGTTATGCGCTAATAACTCGCAATCGATAGCGAAATGAGTGATTTTTATATTTTCCGGGGTAGCGGTTAAGGAAAGCTTTAAAATGATGCCTTATTCTTGAAATATGATGAATTATTAAGGAATTTGTGGCGTACCGAAAAAATAAAGGCCTTGAGAAATAATATATATGATATATATAATATATATAATATCATATATATATATATAATATATATATGAATGAGAAATAATAAATATAGTAAATAATATTAATTTTAAAATTAATAAAAATAAAAATAATTAACTTACTTTACAATATCATTGATTTTGTTTCCAGAAACTCTTTTTAGTGTAATTTCCGTTAGACATCTAGAAAAAAAGATTGAAAATGGGTAATAAAAATTTCCCATTGGCTGTAACTCCTTTCCGTTGGCAGTAATTCTTATGAATGGCATGCAATTATGTTTGAACTGAAAATGAAACTGATGGAGGTTTATCTAAAAACGAAATCGGTGGAAGAAAAAAGGTTTTACGAGAACTTAAGTTCAAGCATTATCTCCCATCTAAGAAAATTGCAAAAGGAAATAAAAGATTGATTCCTGAATGGATTCAACGGTACTAAATGTTATGATGATGAACGAGATGGTGATATCTTTTATGATTGAAAAAATTATTATCAATATAACATGATAGGTTATATACCTATTTTCTATAGGTTCGCCGTTTTCTTATAGAAAAACGCTTAAGTACCACCACATGGGATTTTTCCGCTGCCACATAAATATAGATACCTCTTACCATACCATACTTTTTCTAAGTATAGAGCTTTTGATGAGGATACCTACCAGTACCTGGGTTATGGCCTCCTAAGTGTAGTAATACTTTTCCATATAGATCCTAGATATTATTGGACATTAAGTATAGATACTCGTCCCTATCTACGCAAAAAAAAGATAATATCGAAAATTGATGGAACAAACTAATATTGAAATTATTTATCTCGTGATTGGGTATGCCCATAATATTTTTTATTTATCTTAGAACCAAATTTGAGCATAGAGATAGAGACTTGTTTTTTTTTACAGTATTTTCTATTCAAACGTCTCAATAGCATTTCCTAAAAAAATTAAAAGAAGTGAACTTTCCTCTATACTAGGTATGATATTTAATAATAACCGGATTATATAAAATAAATAACTACATAAGTTTTATTTAAATTTAAAATTAAAATATTTAATGAATTATGAAACGTAATAAAGTTTCGATTTTTCCTCACCAATCCTTCGGTCCATATTGATTACTTAAACATTACTTTAAGGTAGCTATCATTCATTTGAACAAAAAGGGGTTGGAGAGGGATCACTTAGACCGCGTATATTTAATGACTCTAAATATACCTCTGATTCTGAGTAGTCTGGTTTTCCCCATCGAATAGTTTAGGCGTCTTATCCAGACTTAAAATATAAAAATAATTAAAAGAACTCTTTTGGATATCAAACACCTAAGATTCAAGAAAACCACTACTAACACAGAACACCTAAACAGTGAGTTAAATATTCAAAAAATCAAAAAATAAAAGGAGATCATTTTTTATATTTGGGAGGTAGGAAATGCAGATATTATTAAACATACATGAATGTAGGTGCACATAATTAAGATATATATTTTATGTTTAATGTAAAATAATATTAATATCGTAGGTAATTGCTTACGTTGTAATAAATCGATATTCGACGGCGGAATCTTAAAACCGATATCATTTTCATAATCAGCACTTCCGGTAACCCAAAAGTCGACCACATTTTCGTTTGTATTGCGCAAGTTGTAATAAATCGATACCTGAAGACGGAATCTTAAAATCGATTGCATTTGAATAATCAGCACCTAGGATAACCCTTAAGTATGGAATATAAACATCGATTATGTGGCTTAAGTTGTAGAAGAAGAAGAATGAAATTTATAAATTTATTCCGAAATAATGAATTTAGCAGAAATTCACAACTCAATTTGTGAATTTTTCCGTATTCACATCTTTATTTGCAAACACGGCCGAATTCACAGACTTAGTTATAAATATTCACATTTTTTGTGAATCTTTACAATTTTCCCTGTGAATTTATTTGTATTTACAGAAAAATCAATCTTGTAAATACGAATTTATTTATATTCGTTTTCACACATATTGTGATGTAAATAAATTTCTATTCATATTCACATTAAAATTAAGATAAAAATAAATTCCTATTTGTACTGTTCTATATAATTTATTCTAATTCTTTATTTATGTAAATATAAATATGCCCAACTCTGCATGTTGCAAGTAAGTGACAACCAGCAAATGAGATATATGATAACTGATAGTATGTTAGCATTTTTAGGCATGAGTGAAAATGTGCCCAGCTGTACATTATCCCGGTCTTGTTTCAGGGAGGAGGTCCCTCAACCAAATCCTTTTCAGTCGTATCATATTAGGCATGTCAATAAGTCTGTTATATCCGTTAATACGGCAGTAAAACATGAACGGTTTCCAGGACAAATTTTTATTGTCGAACGTGATATAAAAAAAAAAAAAAAAAAAAAATTAGATTATTTTTCCCACAATATAAAATAATAGATCCCCTCAGCGTTGTGGAAAATCCTTTTAATGTATGGTATTTCAAACTTCCACAGTTGTTTGACCTACCGATATGAGACAAGGTAAACAAAATAATATAAATTGAAGGCTCTGTTATCAGATGAATTTCGGGGCCTTAAATTGAAGGCAGATGATGGGATAGATAGGGGATAGAGATTTTTCCCTAGGAGCTAGGGCAAACATTGATCGTGCTACAATCTCATGTAAGCTCGCCTACTTCGGAGATAGGATCAGTTCAGTCCGATGCTCTCTCACGTCCCTTTTCTTTTCTCGTCCGCTGTAATATCGGATTTCTAGACTAATATCCTCTTACTTCGTCCTCTCTTCTTGTGTTTAAATCTTCCCTATATGTTTTCAATCATTATGAAGAAAAAAAAAATCATCTATTTCATTCTGTAAACACAGTTAATATTTTTTTAAAATAGTACATTACTAGTATCGAAAGTAGTTTTTTACAATAGGATGCACATTACAAAATTTTACATATTGATGAGAATAGTCCGGGGAGGCGGTCAAAAAAACTACAAAATTGTAGCCAACGTTTCGAAACAACTATGCAGGTCTTCGTCAGGGCTAAACGAACAAGACACAGCCAAAAAAAAAAAAAAAAAAAAAAAAAAATGGAAACTTTGGCTACAATAAAATAGTTTAATACTATTTTGTAGTTTATTTACCGCCACCCGGACTATTCACATCAATATTCAAAATCCGGTCAACCATAATTTATCCTACATAATTTTACATTAAAAAACAAAAGACTACACAAAAAATATGAATATTAATTTGAAATAAATTTTATAAGAAAAAAAAAGTTTATATGAAAAATAAAGGGACAGGTGCGGGACCACCTACTGTATAAGTCAAACTTAACATTTACAGAGTACATCTTAAATCTTTAAGGACGTATGGCATAGAGCTACTTCCAAAAAATCAAATATCCACTTCAAGCATTGCAATCTAAAGTGTTGCCAAAAATGATGTTTAAAAAATAGTAAAGCAGCTAGAGTTTTACTAAAGGAGTACAGTAAAGAAAATGTATCCTTTTCTTTTCTATACTGCTATAAGAAAAGAAAAGAACACTAGTGGAACGGGTCATTTTCTAGGCCAACAGTCAAGAAAATAATGCCTTCACAATGTTTCGTGGTTTGTTGCGCAGTGTAAATATTTTTGTTTGATTCCGACTACTATTGTATGCTGGGGCAAATAAAATATATTTTATTTAAAATAAATACTTATAGAAGGTTAAATAATAAACATTTAAATTTAATAAATATAATTAAATGAGAAATCATTTAAAACTATATATAATAATATTATAATATTATTTTTATTATTATTATTATTATATTATTATAATATCATATTTCCGTACAACGCTTAGTTGCTATTTACCTAAAAACCTTGTTAAAAATAAATCAACCCCTTCCGTTGGGAAAAGTAGTCTTTTGATGAAAAATTGTTTATAATATTAATGAAACCAAAAAAAGAAATCAAATTAATTTTGTTTTTTGTTGTACTTCTATGCGAGTAAAAATTAATATTAGAGATCACAAAGGGGAAATATGAAGTGAATTTTTCATTATGTTCTTTGAGTAGAATCCAATCAGAAAGCTTTGCTTAATAAAATTGGATTTTGAAAGGTTTTTTTTTTTTTAGTACGGTTGCTATTAAATTCCTTGCTCCCCCCATTAAAAAAAATTGCCTTGTACATGCAATTTTCAAAACCTCTAGGCCTTTGTTAAGTTTTCAATTTCCATCTTTATTGGGCAATTTTGTCAATATTTTTTGCCCTATGTAGAATGGGAGATTAAAACAGAAATTCAGCCAGTATCATGTTGAAAAAGATATTTTAATTAACACTAAATGGATAGATAAATTTTACAAAAATACTCAATTAGTTAAGATAGTGAATAGAATATTTTTTTCTAATGTTTCATTCACACTTGTCAGCAAATCGCCTCCATCAGCGAATGTGTTGGAATGAAACAATGAGTATCACAAGCGTTTCGGGCATAAGGAAAGAAAAGTGCCAAGCAGCATTTCTTTCCGGAATTCTCATTCAGACGAGGTCTCTCAACCGGCTTCTGTTTAGTAGTCTAACGAGCGTCATTGATTAGTCTGTTGTTATGTCCATGGAATTTAACATGTTGCTGTAAGTCTGTTTTATCACAAGTGCCTAGAGACAGGGGACATTTAATTATACTCGGCATTCCCCTGGCCCGGAATACCCCTTATAGTCTATAATGGCGAGGAAGAGGAGGTCCAAAAAAATTATGTATGTATATATATATATATATATATATATATATAATATGTATGTGTGTGTGTGTGTCTGTGTAAGTCCTTTTCTTCCTGAATTTAGGAATTTAATCAATACCCTTCCTTATGTCTGAAAAGCCAGAATCAATTTTTTTGATTACTCTTTTTATTATTTTTATTACATTATAGAGACATGATCATTAAAAAAAAAACTTTTGTTATTGGGGTCACCTGTGGTGTAGTGGTATGCATAGAAACTTATGGTACAATACTAAAGGTCGCGGGTTCGCGTCCCGAGGTGGTCCTAGGAATTTTCAATGGAAGTGAAAAAGCCTTGTCTATGCCGTCCCTTGAATAGAATGTAAAATGGAGGTCCCGATCCTGTACGATGTCAGGTACTTGTTAAAGATCCCTATCCTAAGTATACCTGGATAGGCAAAATTTAGGACTCCCGCTGTAGAATCGTCCGTATAGCCTTAGTGGCATAAAGTGATGTTAAACAAACAAACTTGTGCTATAAAAGTTTTTTTTCTGTAATCGTTGAATAATGGTAACATTACTAAACTGAAATGAGTGAAGAAAGTGAAACATTTTGCAATAGAGTGAAGAAAGTGAATTGCCTTCTTAATTAGTAATAAGTATAAAATAAAAAATAATTTGAAGTTGGAAATTAAATGCTTTTAAATGTTTCTTAACATTGTAAGAATTTATTTTAACAAAATAAATTGAAATGTGAATGAATTATTGGTGGAAATAATCAATATATTTTAAAATTTAAATATAATAATAATTACCTTCCTTGTTTATAACCTGCACTTCTTAATAACTGCACTACTTCACAATCATGAAAACCATGCTTATAACCTACCAACAACATACCATAATCTTCACAACATCCTAATTTTGTTCATATTCTGGTTAGATCTGATCATGTATTACACGATTACAGAAAAAATTTAATATTACACTCGTGAAAAAAGTAGAATTTACAACTCTCGTGAAAGTACCAATTATATATAACAAAGTAGTTATATAATTATGAAAGAATTTTTTTTCAAATCACGAATAATTTTTTTTGGTATAAATATTGCTATCTGAAATCCAATATTTATAATCAAACACAGTTCTCAGTTATACAAATAAAGGCTGTTTAATTAATGTATCAGATGAAATAATTGTTAAAAAAAGGTCCTAAGGTGTAGGTAAATAAGTATTCCATAAATATAATAATTTAATGTGAACAGATAGAGGTTTGAAAATACAAAATTTCTTGATTTATCCACAAATATTATGTAACAGGAACCTTCTGGCTAATCCTTGTTTAAAGTAATTCGGTCACTACAGCCAATGATTGACGTTGGAAGACACTCAATGGGCACACTCAGCCCCTATAAACTGATTACTCTTTACTAAATAAATTAGAGAAAAGGGAGGGGGAAACATCGGGCGACATCTTGTAAACATAAAGACCATAAAACGTATCTTTCTTACTAAACATCCTGGACAGCTTTTAGTTGGTAAATTTTATCCCCAAACACACCACAAAACTCATTTAAAAATGGCCATTTTTTTTTGTTTTAAATCACAATATTTCTACATTTAGCTTATAAACAATATTATAAAAGTCTCCAAGAAAATGAATATCACTTTCTTGGGTGAAACATTGGATTTTAGATAGAGGGGTATTGGAGGGGGGGGGCATGCGGTGGAAGTCAACTTTACAACTTATCAAAAGCTTTCCGTTCAAATATTGACTCGGCCCCTTCACAACTTTTGCACCCTTTGACTCTATTTGAATTTATCGAGTTCCGGAAAAAGGCGATATCGGCATAATTTATAATGACCTTTTCTTTTTATTTTCTCTCTTTCTTCCATTGGACGGAAGAAACTTTATTTCTCGACTGTCAGACCGAGCGAATTATTCTGACATTTGGAATAATTTCATCTGTCAGACGCAGGGGATGTAATTAGCACAACTTGATAATGTTTTTAACTGGCATGAAATTGGAAAACGTAATCACAAATATTTCCATTTGAGCGTTAACTATTTATAAGTTGTTGTCTTTACCGTACTGTTACTTATTACTTTATTTCATATCATAAAATAAATTAAGTAATTGAAATTAATTAACGTTATTTATTAATAGAAATAATTAACGAGCCCTTACATTTACAAAAGTCCATTAAATAGTCCTTTTTTCATCATTTATAAAACCTAGGATGGTCATATAAATATACAGTAGATATATAATGTCTTGGTCGAGAGTTGGTGACGTAAGTTGGAAGAATTTTATTGTTTAGGTCCCAAGGTGCTGTAGGAATAAGTTTTTTTTTTTTTTTAATTTATCAATTTTAATTTTGTCTTCATTATTTTATGTTGATTCATTTAATAATAATTTCATACTTCTCACAGAATTTCAGCTAAAAATAAAAAAAAGAATGCCTTACCTTCTACATTACAAAGAACCAGAGCTGACTTATTGCATGCCCTTCTTGCTTGGCGAATTTGACTGACGTTAAAACAGTTACACTTCTCTTTAGTGATGTAAAAATATCGATAGTCTGAGGTGTTGAGCTGGGGGGGGGGGGGGGGTAGGATATTAGACCTTGTCGTTTGGAACGATAGGAGCTATAATGCACTTTTTTCTTTCCTTTTTTATCAGGGAATGAGATGAACATTTCTGTAAATAGAGGAATGGTTCCATTACCAGGTGTGTAAATATGAAACCGGAATTTTTCAAATAGCAAATAAGAGTTGATTGTGTAAAAATGATACATACTTTTTTATTCGAAGTACTGTCCTTCGCTCTCTATGCATTTTTTCCATCATTCAGGCAATTTGTGGATTCCCCGCCAAAATAATGCTTCCTCTTCTGAGTCAAACCAATCACTTAACCAATTTCGTACATTTTCATAAGAAGTGAAGCACTGCTCAGCTAGTGCGTGTCCCATCGATGCAAATAGGTGGTAATCGGATGGGGCCAAATCTGGTGAATAAGCCGCATACGGAAGAATTTACCAACCAAACACTTGTATCGTTTCCTTGGTCCGTTTAGCCGAATGTGATGGGGCATTGTCATGGAGCAAGATCACTTTGTGTGTCCTTTCTTGATATTTGGGACTTTTTGGCGCAAATCTTTCTTCAAATTTATCATCTGTTGTAGGTAGCGTTCCGTATTAACAGTTTCCTCAGGTTTCAGCAGCTCATAGTAGGTAACACCCATCTGATCACACCAGACACAGAGCATTTTCTTCCTCCCCAAGCGATGCCGATGGTTCACCAGGATTTTTTACGCTTAGAATTCTCGAAGTAAATTAATTTTTCACCACCAGTCACAATTTGATGAAGAAATGACTTTTTTTCTGTACCTGGCGAGCAGCATTTGCCATGAGGTTTTTCGAGCTTCCTGCAGCCTGTCATTCAGTTGGTGAGGTACCCATTTTCTGACCTTCTGGATCTTTTCCATGCCTTTCAAACAAATGGAGACGGTTTCAAATGTAATAATTGTCCAACAAACACTTCCGAATCAGCGTTTTCAAAGTTTCTTTTTTGTGGTTTTCCACGGTCTTTGTTTCTTTTATCGAAATCATCTTTAAATTTTTTGAACCAATCGAAACATCGAGATTTGCCTAGGGCATGCTTCCCGTAAGCTTCAACAAGCTTCCTATGTGATAATGCTCCATTTTTTTTCAGAAGGAAACGGAAAATAAATACTGTCCGCAAATCTTGATTTGTTGGCACAAAAGTCGACATGTTCAACGCCACTAAAAACACGGTTATAGAATGAAACTGATATTGGTATCAATTGGATCTCTTTATTACATGTAGGCAAAAGGAGATAACACCACTGACGGATTAGTTAGAAAATTATATTGACTGCTAATTCCTATCATTGGCGAATTCCGGTTTCATATTTACACACCTGGTATACATTTAAATAATTTTTATCAGTTTCAAGCTTAGTCATATCTGCAAAGAATAAAAACATTACCAAATGGTCAAAGAAACTTCCTTTTACCTTCGTCAAGTAACCTTCCAAACAGGATTCCAGTTGTCTAAGTAGCTGATTTGACATGACAACATATGGAACGCAATCCTCGAATGTTTTTGAAGAATTTTCGAGTTTTTGAAGAAAAAAGGAGATTTTTTTGACATTTCTCTGGAAATATCTAGGAACGTGCATAATTCAAAAAAATGTTTTCAGGTAGTTGATTTATAGAGATCGAAAATATTTTGTAACAAAAAGTGTGATTTTGTTTCTATGACATTAGCCAACTACTTTTCAAGCCAAGGGACTGGCAAGAGTTGAGTTGTTTTGTTTGTATAATATTCCATTAAAATGGAAGGCGTGTATGAGCAAACCATTCAATTTTTCATTCTTATATTTTCCGTGTGAAGTTAATATATTTTTGTTATAGAGTAGATAAGCATTTTTCGTTAGAAACATTTTATAAAATTACAACTTTACATAATATTTATTTTTAATTTCCATGAATTATATAGCAAAAGGGAGCTTAGAGGCAGAGGGTATCACTTTATCCATTAAAAACAATGTTTTCGATGGTAGTATCGATAGTCTCGATAGTTTATTTATTTTTATTTATTTAATCATAATTTGCTTTCAGGGAAACACCCTATGCAAATAGAGTCTATCGATTATACAAATTATAGATACATACAGTACACATTACATATACAAACATTATAAATACTTACTTAATAATTAATTATTAATATACAGAGAAAAATTCAAATGTATAAAATCTAAAACTTAATTAATATTGAACATCTAAAAATTAGTCATAAAATTAAAAAATTTAAACATTGAAATCCTTATTATTTACTTAGATTAATTAATAACCAATAAATTAACAATTTCTATTACTGATGACATGTAATATGGCTATTGTTATGAGAAATCATCCTACCAAGTCTCTATAGTTTAAAATATTGGTAAAAAATAAAACAAATTTTGTAAATCTTTTACGCTTTGTGGCTTAAAAATTTTAATTCCATTAACATTTTCCATCCCTTGGTAATACCTTTCCCTCAGATTGGAATAAATAGGGCAAACAAACAATGTATGATATAGTGTTTCATTGCTTGATAGTTTTGACATCACTAGTTCACCATGTAATTAATTAATTATTTACCTCTTGACCTATCATACACGAAAGAAGTTGGCGTGGTTCTGCGATCTCCAAGATGTCTGCATAAAACCTGGAACAATTATCCAAAACTTTTTGGACACACCGGAAAAACGAAGGAAGAATACCGTGAATGATATTGTGTAATGAATAGCTATGGCGAAGTCTGAAAGGAGCTAATTGCATGATAGACTAGCGAAGGAACAAATTCATTCACTCTACAAAACGCTGAAATTTGAAGCAGACCAGCTTTCATATATCAGCAATGACAACAGCCTACACATGATGAGCACGTTAATGAAGACGAGGACCGAAACCCTTAGCCTCAGTAGAAAACCTTGAAGCCAGGATAACAGTGCTATCTTTTCACTCTGCAGCCTTGGAGAACTGGAGGATGTTTTTCATTTCCTAGCTGTCTGTCCAATTCTCAGGTCTGTCCAATTAGAAGAGACGCGTTTGGAAAGAATAGATTATCGGGAAGTGAAGTGAAGCTTTTATTGAATGGACATGACTATCACTTACTATATGTATGTAAAAAGAACTATAGTCTTTAAATTCGATTATTCATAGATCTAGGTTCTTGTTTTTTGTGTTTATCTTATTTTTTTACCATATTTCTTTTTTTCCTTTAAAATAATTTCTTTAGTTCCTTTAAAAAATCAAGTCCAAGTCACTGGGTTTATCCCGAGTTGTTTGTAAATTTATTTATTTTGTTCGGCTATCTTGTATATATGAAAGAAATAAAATTTACTTCATTCATTCATTCTATCATAAACGACTAAACTCCTAATAGAAGCGACCACGAACACATACTCGGAGGGGAACAAATTAAAGTCCGGATAATTTTAAACATACACGCGACATTTCAGTTTTTTACTTTCACTTACCTATATATGAAATATATAGTAAGGAAAGTATTGCGATCGTGAAAAATTTCGACTTCCGGTTTTCGACGGAAATACACGTTTTGGGGTCCCCAGAGTCCAATTAACCAAGTCCCGCGAAATGGTCTGTGTGTGTGTGTGTGTGTGTGTGTGTCTGTGTGTGTGTATGTGAACAGGCTAGCTCAAAAACTGTAAACCGCACGGACCTGAAATTGGGTATTTAGTGTATATATATATGCCCGCGATGTGACAGCAAAAATTTCATCAAAATTTCTCAAATGGAGGGGGTACTTTTTTTTATAACTTTTTAAGTTTTTTTCGATTTTCTCAAAAACGGCTCTAACGATTTTGAATAAACTGAGTATTTGATCTATTTATATACCCGAGATATGACTGTAAAAATTTCATCAAAATTCATCAACCGGAAGGGGGACTTTACTTAATAAATTTTGTATCACTTTCACGTGTTTTTTTTTTTTATTTACTCAAAAACGGTTTTAACGATTTTGATCAAACTGGGTATTTGATGTATTTATATTCGAGATATGACTGTTAAAATTTCATCAAAATTGATTAACCGGAGGGGGGACTTTACTTAGTAAATTTTGTATCATTTTCACGTGTTTTTTTTATTTACTCAAAAACGGCTTTAAAGATTTTGATCAAACTGGGTATTTAATGTATGTATATGCCCGAGATATGACGGTTAAAATTTCATCAAAATTGATCAACCGGAGGGGGGACTTTACTTAATAAATTTTGTATCATTTTCGCGGGTTTTTTTATTTACTCAAAAACGGCTTTAACGAAAATAAGATATGAATGTAGAAAATTGTGTGACTTTGGGAAATGATATTTAGCAAAACACGTCAATTTCTAATCTAAGTAAGTTTGTAAGTGAAAGTTGTGTGTTGCGCGCACGCACTAGATTTGTTTTTTTTTTTTGGAATGTACATTTGTTATATATCTACGTTTATGTGTGTGAAATGGATCCGCCAATGCTACTTAACTAGTATTTTCTAGAAAATATTTTTTCATAGCCTCTTATAGTACAAAAGAAATGTACATAACACCCGTTTTAACTTGCAAAATCTCATTCATCTCTGAAATTTTCATTAATAGCGCGTTCCGGATCCATTTCCAAGTTGCGGAGCATGTCAGAACAATGTACTGACGTGATTAGAAAACTATAGATTAGAAAAGTAGTTAAGCTGCTCATATATATTTCTCAAAGAGACGAATTATACTTCCCCAATCAGTCAACATAATACTCATTACAAAGGAAGTATTCCACCTTGGCGAGGATACAAAGACTTCACAGACTACAGAGATACCACAAACCGCGCCTCCTCTTCGGAAACCTGTTTAACTTTGATGAGGCTCTATCTATTGGACCAGGTAGGCAACTTCCTTTCTTCCGTTTGTCTTCGTTAACGACTCCTCTTAGAATCCTCATCGGCGGATGGGAACTACCTCCGTGGCGTTCCCACACCTTAGAACGCCAATTAATCCTTAGAATTAGTGGGCCTGTTCTTCATGCACCAGAGCACGCATTCAGCAACCACATTCTCTGCTTCCGAAGATACCGCTCTCATACAATTGCCAAGGAATCGTATTAATTTGGGTCCATTATGTGGTAGAATAATTAAACGTATAATATTTAAAAAAAGAGTGGGGTCTTTTCTACATTAAGGCTGCCAGTTAATTATCGTTATAAAATGATTACTTTAAAAGTTAATCATTCCTTTTTTAAAAACAAATTAAACCATATGGCACCTACAAACTCTATTAAAGAGGTTATTCCCTTAGTAAAATGGATACAGAGATGAATTTAATTTAATTAATTTTGTTGAAAATGTATTAATTTTATTTTTCAAGATAAAGGTGTCTTAACCTAAATTTATAAACTGTGATCTAGGGCCCAATATGAAATTGAACATCCAAAGAGTGAATTTCTAAAAAATAAATGACTAAAAAAACGTTTTTTTAACGTTTTTCTATTTTTTTTTTAAAGCTCCTATCTGATTATTTTTTTGGGGTTATTTTTTATTACGTTTATTCTAATGCGATTATTTTTTAGGGATAATTTTTTATTGCGGGCTTAAATAATTTTATGACGTAAAATAATAATAATCAAATAATAAACAAAGTTACAAACCTCCCAATTTATGGCCTGGATTTTTTTTTTTTTCTTCTTTTTATATCATTCATGTTTGGGCAAAACGGCTTAAGTCAAAAATTCATAATTGACTATAATTTATTCATTATTCATAATTTATTACAGTCTCTGTTATGTTGTTTCATCTATTATTCTGGAATAAATAAATACAATCAGAAAGAATTTATAATGATTTTATATAACTGGTGTGGGGGCAAAAGAGGTTAAGTCATCGAATGTGATGCTTAAACAATTTTCTCAAGCTATTGAAAATCATTATAAATTCTTTTTGATTGTATTTTTTTATTCCGGAATAATAAATGAAACTATATTCTTTGAACAGAGACTGTAATAAATTATGAATAACGAATAAATTGTAGTCAATTATGAAATTTAAGAAGAAGATACAAATTTTTTTTTTATGACAACCCCTTTTGACCAAACACCAGTGATATATAATTATATATATTAATAATTATATTATATAAAATTCTTTTATATATTTCCTCTAAAATAATATTAAATATATTGAGTTAACTTTCTACTGTTCGAAACCTCACTCAGTGGAAAATATGTGCGTATCAGTGGCAAAATTTCTATAACTCTGCATAATTAAAATAAACTTATAACTTTTTTATTATGACAATAGGGTTTTCTTTCTTGGTGAGAGTAAAAATAAAACACCAATAAAATAAAATAAATCCTTCTGGGAATCCAAAAATTATTTTTATTTTAATCCTTTATAAACTTTATTTAAAATAAAAAAATCTAACACCGATACGGGTTAGAATATTTTTATTGACCTAACATTATTATTAAAAAATGTCAAATAAACAATTAGAGCTTAAAAAATTACGACTTTACAGTAACTAGAGACAGAACAGTGAGACAAAGGTGGTATTCTTTGCTGTTTAAGGTGACACTAAACCACTAGTCGATCGCTTCTTATATCTGGTCAGCGATGGAACCACACAGAACCATGTAATTACTATTAAGTTAAGTTAACTGAAGTAAGTTAACAAAAATGGATGTTACTTAAACATTTAAAAGAAATTTACAACGCAACTATGCACTAATATTTTACATTAGGCCCTTCATGACACATAAAATTCCGCTACTGCGAGAAGTCACATTTGACTGCATCGAATCAGTTCTTATTTTTTTAAATTGTGTGTGTATGTCCAAGTATATGTTTAATGAATTTAAACAAAGAGGATTTGATGTTTGTTCGGTCTTAGCGTTTAGTTAAAATGGGATGTTTCTCTTGAACTTTCAAAACAATCAGAAAGTTTTCCTTTTGATAGGATTACCCCGAATTACAAGGGATAATAAAAGAAAAAAAAACTTTTATTTTAGTTATAACGGTTGTAATTTCGAAAGTTTTAATTACTATATTTAAGAGAAAGATTGAAGTCGGATTTTGTTGGTGGAAAGACGTGATTCCAATCACAGCGGAAAGGGTTTGAATAAACTTTTTCCAAAACGAATTTTAAATTAAACCAATCCCCCTAAAACACTGAATTTATATGTTTACAGTTGTATGAAGGCAATAAATTTTTAAGTATTAATCTTCCTCTGACCTTTTCGTTCAACCTTTACCGTTCCAACAGTTTCTTAAATATTAAAACCTTCGCTCCATAATTACGAAGCTCATTATCTTTATTTTGATTTTTTTTTAAATCAAGATGTTGAAGTGAAACAGTTATTTGTTTGTTTAACGTCATTTTATGCTACTAAGACTAATCGGACAATGCTACATTGGGAGCCCTAAATTTTTTCTATCCAGGTATAATTAGGATAGGGGTCATTAACCAGTCCCTGACGTCGTACAGGATTGGGACCTCCATTTTACGTCCTATACGAGGGACGGCACGGCCAAGGATTTTTTATTCCCTTTAAAAATTCGTAGGGCCACCGCGGGACGCGAACCTCCGACCTTTAGTATTGTAGGTTGCCATGCTAACCACTACACCACAGGTGTAGAGTGAAACAGCTATTTTTGTTTAATTAATATTTTATGCAAAAAAAAAAAAAAAAAACAAGCATTCGATGTCATTTTAAAATTTAAGAAATATGAAAAATGAAATTTCTCTCTCTCTCTCTCTCTCTCTCTCTCTCTCTCTCTCTCTCTCTCACTCTCTCTCTCTCTCACTCTCTCTCTCTCTCTCTCTCTCTCTCTCTCTCTCTCTCTCTCTCTCTCTCTAGATATATTTGTATAAACAAAGTCGTGTTAGTTATTTAACATTTTTATAATAAAATTCGTTTGCAATCGAATGACGTACGGTTGGTTTGCTAATTTTTTTTATCAACTTTACGCAACAGCCCTTGTTTTATGTTGTACAGTGTTATGTTCATATAGGAAGAAAGATTAAAAACATGTTCACAAACATATAAATTGTTCGCTTTCAAGTAAATTCATTATATTTCAAGGAAAATAAAACACTGTCAAATATATTTTTTTGTTTGTACCACAGCTAACATGTACATTGTATATAGTAATGTATGGTATGTACAGACTACAAAATAAACTCGCTTCTGGCAGGCTTACTTCGGGAAGGATAAAAAAAAATAAAAAAAAAAAAAAATACTTTATTGAACTTAATTTTGACTATGCATTTTACCTTTTTATTTTTTTATTTATTTAATCCAACTAAAAAGTTACCACAAAATGTATTGATTCTATAGCGGTACGAAGTTCGCCGGGTCAGCTAGTACATATTAATAACTAAAATTATCAAAAGTATGATTTACAAGGTAAATTATTAAATGTATCTAATATTATTAGTAAATATATCTAATATTTTTTGTTATTAAACATCCGTGAGTTACATATATTGGTATTTAATGATCTATTTTCATTATTTTTCCAACATGCAGATAGTAAATATTGTGTCTATCTATTTTTAGTACAGTAGGAGATGTCGTGCGGTTCAAACTAATGAAAACTGTTTATATCCGTTTCAAAAATGGATAATATAGAATTAAATATTGCCTTTTAGATCGACCGAAGGCAGATTAATTATTCCCCTCATTTGTTTTTCCTTCAAATTAATATATGAAAATTAAGCTCCCCCATTTATTTTTATTGTTTATAATTTTTATGAATCATTATAAAATGAAATGTATACGATCCGAGTCGTGGAACAGAGATGTCAAGCCGTAAGACTTTTTATTTTTTATTTTTCTTTATTTTTCGTTGTGCCGCCAACTGTCAATATGTCAGCTTCTGTTAGTTCACCACTCCCTATTTATGGTCTCTTGTTTTCACCTTTCCCGAATTCTTTTTATATTTTTCCCCTATATTAAGAATAATATTCAATATTGTATAACAAAATATGTAGTGCATAATTTGAATTAAAATATAAATTTTTACTGTTCAAAATGTCACGTACTGAGTAAAATGTGCGAATCTGTTCTGTACATACCATACATTACTGTATACAATGTACATGTTAGCTGTGGTACAAAAAAAAACTTTTGATTAATTTGGCATATTTTTTTTTTTTCATTCATGAGTATTTAAGTGTTTAATTCACTCGTGTTTGGTCAATAGGGGTTAAGTCATCGAATTTGAAGCTTAACCGACGATTTACCAAGATATTGAAAATCATTATAAATTCTTTCTGATTGTATATCTTTATTCTAGAATAATAAATGAAATTATATTCTTTCAACAGAGACTGTAATAAATTATGAGTAACGAATAAATTATAGTCGATTATGAATTTTAAGAAGACGAGACAGAAAAAATTGTTTATAATTTAAGCCCTTTTGTCCAAACGTGAATAAATTATTAGTGAAAGTAAAAAAAAAAAAAAATGTATAGGAACTTTTTGGAATTCTATCAATTATTTTTACGTGAATCCTTTCTTAATTTTATTTCAAATAAAATAGCTTGACACTGATGCGGATTTGAATAGTTTTACTGACGTTAAATCATAAAAAAAAAAGTCAAACATCAGATTTTAGAATTAAAATGATAACACTTGGAATAGTTAAATGCAGCATAACAGTGACTCAGAAGCAGCTGTATTCTTCACAGGTTAGCTCTCGCTGCATTGTTCAAAATGGATTTCTTCCCCGTTTCCTAACTTCTATATGGTGGCTTACGAACACTCTCAAAGATACCCGATCATGTTCTCGAAACATCTGGACCTATCAAAACATCTCTTTTGGTTTCTTCCATCGCAGAAGTTTATTTGGTACATGACCGGCCTAAGGGGATAAAATGGACTAAATATCCTTATCTGTTGAGCTTTCTGGGTATTTACAAGCCTTTCTGAGGCAATTACCACGTTCAAAAGATTTATTTGTAATTATTATATGAAGGGGGAAAAAATGCAATTAAATTAAAAATATTGTTACGTGAAACAAAAAATATTTATTTGTCTTTTGCTTAGAAAAAAGTGATGGACTTTTTGTTGTAACAATTGCAAACTGTTTTAGTACTTGTTCTAGATTGTATGAGAATCTTCTACGCTTTTTGAGAAACTTGTGGAATGTTTGATTTCAAACTAAATATAAGAAACAATAGACTGGAGTCTTTAGTCTTGCTTGGTACATCGAAGCATATGATTTCTTTAGTTGTGTAGAAAAGTCACAAATAGTAACTTTGTTAATAATTTGAGTTTTTATTGTTCGTCTGACATTGTGGATTATTATTTTTGTCTAATAAAAATTAGTTAAAATTTACTATTCTTTGTAATTACAATGGACGAAAAGTTAATGAGGAATAATAAAACTCAAAATATTTTTTAGGACCGCCTAAATTAACGCCTGAAAAAAAAATGCAATGTTTAAAAGTAGGGATTTAAATCTTCAGATCTATATAACATTGATAGATGCCATAAACCCTCTACCACTAAGAAAACAAAAAATAACTAAATATTTCCAATAAAAATTATATTACTAATAATACAAATAAAGATGACATTCTGTTTTTTTGTTCTTTTATAGAAATCCTGTTTATCATAAATTCCCTAAATTTCGCTCAATGGTTCTTTCATACCAGATGGGAACACCTGTCCATATTAAAATTGTTTAACTTCAGCCAATCTCTGGATATATTCTTTATTATTATGAGAATCATTATGATCTCCCTTTACATTGGTATTCTATTAGTGCTATTTTTGGAGTATTTTTTGTTTAAAGAATTGTTCACGTTTATTAGAAAAAATAAATTCCCCGAGTCAAGCCGGGATATACAACTAGTTATTACAATTTTTTTTTTTTTTTTAATATGATTCTAAAATAGGGGCCGGGATGGCCGAGTGGACAAAGACGCTTGCAATAGGTAATCAAAGTTAAGCAACGTCAAGCGTGTTTAGTACTTGGATGGGTGACCGCTCTATTCGGGTGACCTCCCACCAATGAACGCCACGCAGGCCAAGCCTACCCCCACCCCCGGGTATGTGAGGCCCGTCAGCTTACTGGAGGCGACTCAAACCGACCGGGCTTAGGAGTGATGTACCTTCCCCGTGTATCCCATCGAGAATCGTGGTGTGGTTTTCCAGGATATCAGTAACCGCCCGGAGGTTTGGTACAAGGATGGTATACTTCAGGGAAAGAAATATAGGTCCTCGGGGCCTGCTTACTCTGGGCTACCATAATCCTTGGACCTAGACCAGTTTTTCACTGTCCTTGAACCCGAGAGAGCTGACGCCATCGGTGGGAAGGACACTGCCAAATTGGCCCCAATGGGATTATGGAGCTATGGGCTGTCTGCCGCGGCACCAGGGTGACCATGGCTTGCAGCAACGTGAGGTTTGGGCTACCCCCTCCAGGCTGTCTCCCGTAAGCAACACAAATGTCTGTAAGAAGACCACACTGCGCGGCCAAAGGTGGTCTCATTAGGCCTGATGCGCCAACCGAAAAAAAAAAAAATGAATCGAACATTATAAATTATTTTTTGAATTTTTATTTAATAATTCTAGAGGATTTTTTCTTGTATTTAAAATTTATTGTCAAAAAATGATAATTAAGACCTTGTTTAATTAATATATTTTTCGTTTTTGAACATTTGAGAAAAAAAATGTATTTATTATTACTATTATAGTAATTTCTTTTTTTGCAAAAGTATTTGACATGACGGATACGCAAGAGTCCGGTTAGAGGGGAGTCTATTTTATAGCGCACATAAGGATCCAGAAGACAAGAGTGTCCCGAATTGGAGGATTAAGATAAGCCCGACAGATCCCGTTGAGCCACCTTTACTTCTTCTACCTTTACCCTGCCTAACCCCTTCATAGGCTGGTCATTCGGATGGCTGGGTGTTCTCTATATACAAGACTTGACAGCACGCCGAGTGGCACTGAGAAAATAAAATAAACTGGCTATAAAAGCATGAGAAATTTTGTCAATAAATATGACTGGACCCAAATAATTTACATAAAATTATAAAATAGAGAAAAAACATCTAAATGGTCCATGAAAGACTCTGGTAGAGACCCACGAAAAGTTATAGAGGCACGAACTAGAGGAAGTCCTCGGATAATTGTAACTTATGCAAGCTACATATCCAAGTTGGGACAAGCGAGGGGAAGGACGATGCAGGGGCTGACCCACGAAATCCTGGGTTGGATCAACTCAACCGCTGAAAGGCATTATTGAGAAAATTTGAAGAATGGAAGAAGAGTTCTAGTTTTGAAATATTTGTCCCTAAATCTAAGGGTGTAAATGTAACCCTCGAACCCAGAATTGGATGGATAGGTTTAGGCCAGGAAAAGTGGGTACAATTTGTGGAAAATATTTGATGAGTGATATTGTTTCTATGGAAATGCTACCAATTACTAGTAGTGTATGTAATAAATTGAAGAATATGGTAGCAATAATTTTTTTAAAATTTTGGTAAATGGAGCAGTTTGACACCGCTTTCAGGTAGAAAGTAGGGATGCGACATCAATGTTTGGAGCCGATGTTTTGTTATAGTTGAAATTGATTTTTTTAATAAAAAATATCTATGTTAAAACAAAATGAGAAAGGAGAGCAATAACCAACAACCATATTGCACGTAATAAGAGAACTTTTATCGGGTTTTCATTTGTTATGTAAAAAATGAAGGGTATAAGGAGTTACACGGGAGTGTTCGTTTCCCTTTCCAATAATCAAGACAACTTAAAACAGCGAGCAGAAGACATCGATGTTAAGAAAACATCAGCTACAAAATAATAGGTGTTCAAAATCGTAGTTTTTGTCAAAACGTCGATCTTCTAGACATATCGACATCTGTATCGCGTTACAACTGTACATTTGTCAAATTTATATGTTACTCTTTTTTTTTTTTTTTTTTTTTTTTTTTTTTTTTTTTTTTTTTTTTCTGTTGGCTTACAAACCTTGAAGATCTTTCGCCGCCTCAACTAGCCTTTTCCACCTCTGTCATCTTGAGCGATGGTTATTTCCTCTCAATATTTCATAACCGTGGTTTGCTGTGTGGCTGGCGTTAGAATATTTAAAAATATTTACCAGAATTATGTTTCTATGTCCCTGCAAAATGTGCGACATCAATGTTTAAATATGTTTGGGCCCTCAATAAGTCGCATTCCTATTAGGAGACAATATCTCTGTCCGACGCATGGTTGATCGAAAGTTTATGATTTAGTCTCCAAAAAATGGGGAATAAATTATAGTATTGAGACAGGAAACTATTATAATGTTTGTTTTCAATTTTATCGATAGTACAGATTTCCTGTATCAACTAATCTTTTGTAACACATTTGAATTACTGTTTTAGCTTAAAACACTAGAAGGAAATTAAGGGACAATCAAATTTCCCATTAACTTCGACAAACAAGTAAAATTAGCTGTTAAATACCTTCCTGCACGTGGGTGCACAATGTAAAATGAAAATATCCATCAAGTTGATGCTGACGAGAGGAAGGGATGTAATCAGGGAACATGATTCCTAACTCGCCGTTTTGAAACAAATTGCGATTGTCAAACGGAAGTATTCCTTAATTTATTTTCCTTTATAGCTATTAAAATTCCAGTTTGGGTTCGGCTTAGGGACGAGACATAGCAGGCGCTCGGTCCGAGGAAGTCATTCGGAAAAAAGGAGCTTTAGGACGGAATTCCTAATTCTCTCAATTTTCCGCCCTTTTAATTTTCCTCTTCCGCTCCTTGACCGGATGTCGCGGTGCCCTTGATGCATATATTTAGGTTTATAACAAGTTAGGCGAGCTAAATATATGTATAGTTTCTAAAATATAGGGTAAACCATACAGTTATTGGCACTCAGTACATTTATTGGTACCCCAACTTTAACTTACAGAAATAGGTAAACAAGTCCTAATTTTATTACAAGATATACATGAGTCTAATGTTTGAAGGATCCTCTAAGTCGTCTATGAAGTAAGACTTAAACAAATTAACTATAGGGAAGATTTCACAATTAAATCTACAGGGTGCCAATAACTAGATTTGGCACTTTTAACAATAAATATTGCCATATTGTAAAACTATTGAACTTTTGACCCAAAAAAACCCTCTTGAGTCTTTAAGAGGATAGATAATGAGGAGTTATAGGAAGTTTCTATTTGATCCCTCTATAAAAAGTATTTTTTTTTAATTTAACCACAGAAATGTATCTTAAGGGTGCCAATAACTGTACGGTTTACCCTATATACAAATTTATAAATATTCAAATCTTATAAATCCTCATCCTTTGGCATAAACGTTTACATCCATCGATAAATGAACGATGAGACATTACCAGGCAGAATAAATTTTTATGAGATAAATAAATTTTAAAATATATGGGACATTCTTTTACAAACCGAACAGATTTGGACAAAAATTGACCGACACATTTTAGATTTAACTGAAACTTTTTTTACGGGTTCTATATCGAAAAAAAAAAAGAGATACATGTAAGAGGATTTTTTTTTATTTTCGATATAAACAAGATCGAAAATTCGTGAATTTGATGATTTACCGGTATTAGCCTATTTTTCAAAAATTCCTAACTCCGGTTCTATTTAAGCTAAAAAATCTAATTTTTAGATTCGAAAAAAATTGTCGAAAAATTCAAATTGTTATTAACAATTTCAATGTTTAAATCGGTTTTTAACAGTGGCGCCACCCATGAATCAACTTTTACTTTCACTTACCTATATATGAAATATATAGTAAGTGGAAGTATTGCGATCGTGAAAAATTTCGACTTCCGGTTTTCAACGGAAATACACGTTTTGGGGTCCCCTGAGTCGAAATAACCAAGTCCCGCGAAATGGTCTGTGTGTGTGTGTGTGTGTGTGTGTGTCTGTGTGTGTGTGTGTGTGTGTGAACAGACTAGCTCAAAAACTATAAACCGTGCGAACCTGAGATTGGGTATTTAGTATATGTATATGCCCGCGATGTGACAGCGAAAATTTCATCAAAATTGCTCAAATGGAGGGGGTACTTTATTTAATAACTTTTTAAGTTTTTTTCGATTTTCTCAAAAACGGCTCTAACGATTTTGATTAAACTGAGTATTTGATCTATGTATATGCCCGAGATATGACTGTAAAAATTTCATCAAAATTGAACAACCGGAGGGGGGACTTTACTTAATAAATTTTGTATCATTTTCAAGTGTTTTTTTTTATTTACTCAAAAACGGCTTTCACGATTTTGATCAAACTGGGTATTTGATGTATGTATATGCCAAAGATATGATAGCCAACATTTCATCAAAAATGATGAACCGGAGGGGGGACTTTACTTAATAAATTTTGTATTATTTTCACGTGTTTTTTTTTTATTTACTCAAAAACGGCTTTCACGATTTTGATCAAACTGGGTATTTGATGTATGTATATGTCAAAGATGTGATAGCCAACATTTCATCAAAATTGATCAACCGGAGGGGGGACTTTACTTAATAAATTTTGTATCATTTTCACGTGTTTTTTTTATTTACTCAAAAACGGTTTTCACGATTTTGATCAAACTGGGTATTTGATGTATGTATATGCCAAAGATGTGATAGCCAACATTTCATCAAGATTGATCAACCGAAGGGGACACTTTATTTCATAACTTTTTTTCTAATTTTTAGATTATCTCAAAAACGGCCTTAACGATTTTCTTCATATTCGTCATGTTTAATGAAAATTGAGTGTTATTTAATATCAGGTAAGCGTTATCATTATTAAAATGTTCTGAGGGGTTTATAGACCAAATGAAAACAAAAATAAGAAATGAATGTGGAAAATGTGTAACTTTGAGAAGTGGCATTAACAAAACGCATTGATTTCTTATCTAAGTAAGTTGGTAAATGAAAGTTGTGTGTTGCGCGCACGCACCAGATTTTTTACTATTTTTATCGTATTCTGCGTCAAATTTTCTATCGAAAACGCTTTTAAAAACGATGGAGAAGTTGTCTGCTAAGGATCTTTTTCCTCACTTCGAGGGGAAGAGTGCTGTAATTTGTAGGATTTTCTTTAATGAAGGAGCTCCTCCGTGTTTAATATTTATTTATTTTTTTTTTCCCGACGTTTCGAGCTTGTGGCTCATCTTCTGGGGTTATCTTATCTTTAGTTGTTACATTTCCATACAAGCCATTTGTCAAACTTCTCTTTTTTAACAGTATAAAAATACTTTTGTCTATTGTATTTTATGGCCTGTTACATTTCTTTGATTTCATTGTCACAATGTGACAATGAAATCAAAGAAATGTGACGTACCGCGTGTACCCACGTGTCGATGTGACGTACCGCGCTAAATTAATTATTTTTTTCTTACAGTAAAAATAACTTCTCCATCGTTTTTAAAAGCGTTTTCGAAAGAAAATTTGACACAGAATACGATAAAAATAGTAAAAAGTTGATTCATGGGTGGCGCCACTGTTAAAAACCGATTTAAACATTGAAATTGTTAATAACAATTTGAATTTTTTGACAATTTGTTTCGAAAGTATTTTGTTCTTTAAGCTTGTTTTTTTACCTTCAAAATAAAACAAAAATTAGATTTTTTAGCTTAAATAGAACCGGAGTTAGGAATTTTTGAAAAGTAGGCTATTACCGATAAATCATCAAATTCAAGAATTTTCGATCTTGTATATTTTTCAAAATATCGAAAATAAATAAAAATCCTCTTACACGTATCTCTTTTTTTTCGATATAGAACCCGTAAAAAAAGTTTCAGTTAAATCTAAAATGTATCGGTTAGAAAGGTGTTCGCTTTGTAAAAGAACGTCCCATATGTGAAATGACCCTTGTAGTCTGTTCGTTCTTCGGTAAAACAAATTATTTTGAAATAATTTTTCATCTGATATGAATACAATTTGCGGTAATGAATAAATGAGGAAGTACATACAACAATTGTTGGGCCGGGATAGCCAAGGGTGTTTGAGCGCGACCCGCTTTAGCATGTCGAACCGAACGGTGGCGGTTCGAATCCGCCTTGGGATGGTCGACTTTTATTTCGTCGAGGTCCCGCAGAATAAATCTCGACCCACCCACTATGGTTGGAATAGGTTGGTTACACCTCTAGAGTAACCACCTGTATGCCATACATGGCCAGATAGGGGTACGGAACAAAACAAACAAAATACAACAGTTGTACTTACCTGATTATATCTTAATCTCACATGTCACAGCCACATCCAAAACTACACACCTCATACACATTGGAATTATATACAATACATTTATATTGGAATTATATACAATTATATACAATACATGTGCTTATTCTAAATAAATCATTAAAATACTCATGGATTTCCACTCATCTCTGTTTTTTGCAGATTTCTCATTTCCTGCATTTTCTTTCATTGTAACCTTTTAGACGAGGTCTTCCTCTTGTTCTAGTCCGTTACGAAACGATCTCCAAAAATTTTTGTGGGCCTCTCTATTAATTCTTATCCGGCATACGTGCCCATCATCTCAACAATAATTTTCATTAATTTTGTTTCATTGCAGAAATCTTCCTTATAGTTTCATTTCTTGCGTGTTAACGCCTGATAAATATTTCGTCACTGCTCCATATATTTCCATGCGAAACATTAAAGAGATTTAATGAAAGAAAATAGTTTTAATCTCCCCCCTCCCTCCTCCATTTTGTGGGTGCGTACCTTCATTGCTTTTCCTAGCACCGTTCTAACTTGATATATTAAGATCAGCAAACTGTCAGACGACTGGTATGATAGTCTTTTCTGCTTTGATTTCGATACTGCATTCCTCTTTCTTCTGTAGAAACGAGTGACAATGACAGTCAAGCGGGTAAAAAACATCTGCGCAACACACAAATTTCACTTACCAACTTACTTAGATTAGAAATTGATGTGTTTCGCTAATTGCCACTTCTCAAAGTCGCACATTTGTGCACATTCATTTCTTATTTTTGTTTTTATTTGTTCTTTAAAGTACACAACATTTTTTTACTATTAAATAAAAGTTATTATTTGCGATAAATCGGCAATGCAAGCATAATACTCCAAGTCGTCTGATTTTATAATTCTCTATGCAGTTGTTGAAAACTTCATTAAGTTACCATGAAACAAATAATTTCCATTAAATGAACAGAACGGCTTTAATTATAAACAATGGTCTATCGTTAAAGGCGTACTCCGTATGTGTCGACTCAAAATGTTTGATCAAAATCGTTAAAACCGTTTTTGAGTAAATAAAAAAACACGTGATAATGAGAAAACATTTTTAAGTAAAGTGTCCCCACCGTTTGACCAATGTTGATGAAATTTCGGCTGTCGCATCGCGGGAATATACATACATCAAATACCCAGTTTGATCAAAATCGTTAAAACCGTTTTTGAGAAAAAAAAAAACACGTGAAATGGGACAACATTTATTAAGTAAAGTGCAATCTCCTATTGATCAATTTTGATGAAATTTCGACTGTCACATCGCGGGCATATACATATACCAAATACCGAGTTTAATCAAAATTGTTAAAGCCGTTTTTGAGCAAAGAAAAAAAAAAAAAAACACATGAAAATGGTTGTCCCAATTTCATGTGTTTTTTTAATAAATTTTATTAAGTAAAGTGCTCCCTCCATAATAAATGTCTATGAAATTTGGACTGTCACATCGCGGGCATATACATACACCAAATACCGAGTTTAATCAAAATCGTTAAAGAAGTTTATTTCCGTTGAAAACCGGAAGTCGAAATGTTTCACGATCCCAATACTTTCCCTTACTATATTTCATATATAGATAAGTGAAAGTAAAAAAAAAAAAAACTTGATCAGTTCTTTAAAACACAATCTAATGATTCAAATGAAGGGTTAGTAAATTATCTATGCTATTATTACTGTTCTATTTCATTTTTTTTCATTTGGGTTTTGAAAAGTATTTATTGGTATCAACATTACCTTCATCCCTCTCTATTTGTTTGCAATGCATCAACACAGTAACTTGCCAAAAAAAAATCTTTCACTTCTTATGTGATCGTTCCAAATAACACAGGGCATCAGCGAGGAAGCAAAACAACGATTATTCCAGGCCTATCTGAGTTAATGGTCTGTGGATGTTATGTGTTCAAAAGAACCCTGCACTTTTTACAGAAGAATCGAAACATTTTTTTTGTTTTGGATCGAATCAATTTTAGGTTTCAGCTCCCTTTAAAGCGATGAAGACACAGCCATCATTTCCTTCTGAAATATTCAAAGGTGAGTGGAAGAAGGTGGTGATGATAGGCGGGGGGGGGGGACTAATTTGTTTTGCTAAGACCGCCCTAGCCCCCTCACGCTCTCTTTCTCTCTCCCTCTCCCCCTCTCTCTTTCTCTCTTTTTCTCCTTCAAGAGGAGACGCGCCATATTTCACGAAAATGGATTCCGAGAGAATTCCTAATGTGACGAAGAAGTATACTTTCAAGGAATTTTGTCGCATTCCGTGTGAATGAATCAGCCGAGTCTTATGTAACATACTTATTTAAATAATGCTGAGTCCCCGAGAAAGTAAATAAGTTCTGGAGACCAAAAGTATATATACTATATGCTTTGGTCGATCAACTTCTTCAGAACTTGTCTACTTCTTTAATCTCATCTTATCTAGCTGGTGTACTTCGCTCAGGAAGTTGATATGACTATAAATTTTTTATTTAAAACATTCTAAATATTTACAATATTTGTTTATAAACATTTTCATTTTTTTAATGGAAGTATAAAATTATAAATTCTTTGGGCATTAATCTAACCAACTTTTTATCAACAATAGCACTAATTAAACTTATCAGTTCGGTTTATATTATATTCATCTATATCCTTTGACTAGTCACACCTCACTGTTTTTGTTAATTTGGTTGATAATCAAGCATTTTACTGTAAAGTCTTAGGAAAACCATAATTTACAGATTTTTCAGACTTTTCCTGACCTTATAGTCTATATTATATACTATAAGGTCAGGAAAAACCCATCTACCCTTTATCGCATCACCTACCTATTCCTTTAAATTCTTGCAGGCCTACGGCCAAACCACGTTGAACACACAGGTTCTCGTCCGATCACAGGTTAGTATTTGGATGAGTGACCGCCTGGGAAAACCGCGTGATGTTGGCACCTCTTTTTTGGGGTCACCAGTGGTACAGTGGTTAGCATGGCAACCTACAATACCAAAGATCGCAGATTAGCGTCCGTGGTGGCCCAATGATATTTTAATGAGAGTAAAAAAATCCTTGGCTATGCCGTCCCTCGAATATGACGTAAAATGGAGGTTCCGAGCCTGTACGATGTCAGGAACTCGTTAAAGATCGCCTGATTAGCCTTAGTGGTATAAAGAGACGTTAAACAAACAACTGGGATTACTGTACTGGGAGGACTGTATTACAGGGATTTTAAATAGGTTAAAACAGGTAGGAGGAAATTTGATGCGTAGATTTTAAAAATAAAAAAAAATTAGAAAAATCTTCTAGAACACAACTGTACTGTAGTTTATTAAACAGTCACATTTTTAAAAACCCTATTCCCGTACGTTTCGGACCTTTCGTCCGTCTTCAGGGCATTTTCCTTTATTATATGGACAGGTATAACGTAGGGAATAGTTTTTTTTTAAAATATGACTGTTTAATAAACCACATGTACTGGAAGATTGTTCAATTGCACCAATTATTTTATCAGATACATCAGTAATCTTTCTAATATAAAAAATTAGTCTATTCCACACACATAGAAAAATAAAAAAATAGTTCACTCCTATTGTATGTATTGTATAATTAATAATTTTGATCTGAGTCAGATTAGAGTATCATAGTTTGTGAGTCTCTATCTAGATGGAGTAACATTGTAAGTACGAGTATATTCATACATCTCTATATTTTGAATAATGTATATACAGTTGTATATTCCTAATTTTATATATTGATATTATTTTCATCTTTAGTCCTAAAAAATTATCCTAACCTTTTTCATTGTAGACCATTTTATTGTTCACTGAACCTCAAGATAATTATCGTAAAAATAAATGTATTGGCCATTATTTTTGTTTCCACGACAACCTGAAAATTCTTAATATAATTTTTAAATATTTTTGTATATTCTTATTACTAGTAAGGCGTTCTTGCCACTTGAGCTACCAGTCACATATCCTGGTCAAGTCAATCCTTTCTCGACACTGACCTCTTTCCCACCGATCTCGCAATTTTTTTTTCAGTTAATTCGGGGGAGTGGACTAATTTGCCCATTTACTGAGGTCTCTTGACCATTGTAATTTTTTTTTTTTAAATATATTAATTCCATTATTTTTCTGGTCATGATTTCATGAAAATTCTTAATATATTTTTTATAAATTCTTATAAGAAGAGAGGGGATTGACTTGACCGGGATATATACCTGGTGGCTCAAGTGGCAAGTGGACTTTTTTTTTTTTTTTTTTTTTTTTTTTGGGACTTAAGGATTCCACTGAAGCCCTGTACTGCCCATACTAACACCCATGGCACTGGGTGATACTTCTCCTACGAAAGAAAAGCATCACCCAGGGCGGGACTCGGACCCGCAGCTCCGGCATGGGAGTACGGCGCTTTACCGCACAGCCACACCGGGCCCCAAAGTGGACCTTAGTATTGATAAGGATATCCGGGTTCAAATCCTGGCCAAGGCCATTCATTTCTCTTCTTATAGAAAATATTTTCATATATATATATATATATATAATGTATAAAACAAAGAGTTTGCAGAAATATTCAGAAGATGTAAAATGTAATACTATAAAGTGAGTATGAGATAGGATGGAAGATTGTTATAAAGCACCTTGAAGCTATCTTCCCCTCGACCTTCTCTCGTCTCATCGCCCCATCTAAATTTAGGAGGGGAGCACTTTGTTTGCTTTGGCTGACTCTAGATCTTGCAAAACATGGCCAACATCTTCAATCTCCTTCTTAGAGAGAGTATAAGATTTTCTTTAGATATCTTTCCATCGAGAGCTCCCTTACAAAGTTTACTGAATCGTCTAGAGTCATGGTATGGCTGCTACATCTCATTCAATTTAGAATATATTTCAGTACTGGATATTATATACAAAATAAATAGAATTTTTTTTAAATAACATACCTAAATTAAATACATATTTGTACTTGCTAAAACCAATATGGGACGTACTCTTAACTGATAAAATGTACAGACAAAAAGATCCACTTACGAAGACAAACGCCTTTCAACCCAAAATACTAAGACTCCTAGTAAAAGCACCATGTTACGTGAACAACACAACCCTACATACTACATGACTAAACAAATACAAACAGTAGACCAACATATAAAGACACCTTACAAAACGTTTCCATACTCATTTACACGGTTATTTTAATCACTGATAAGAGACATGGCAACAACTGCCAATAAATTGGGGATTAAAAGGTGCTAGATGAGAGATCTCTCTTGTTAAAAATACAGATTAACTGAAACAAGCCTGGGTAGAGGTACACAGCTGGGCGCCATCCTTCCCCATGCCTAACATGCCCTTATTGCTGATTGTCAAACTTTGTTGATAGGTGCAAATTAAGATATGAGGCCAAAAAAAAACAAAAATACTTTTTTCTTTTTAGGGGAAGCCTTATACAAACAGAATTGGCTTACCTAGGTATGTAATTACACTAACATCCATATTTATGCGATAATAAAGAACTTAACAGATTTGGGCAACTTCTTCTAAACACGGCTATCCAAAACATACAATAAAATAAGCATTAAATATTTTTTTTTTAATTGGCGTCACCGTCCATTCAGAACCTCCTCCATTATTCTGCTCCATTCCACTCTGTCGTGAATATACGACGATGGCACTCCATCGTCGTATATTCAACTGCTGATGATCAGCCTCCACGTCATCCGGCCATCATTTGCGAGGTCTACCTCTCTTTCTTGATCTTCCTGGATGACCATACAGCATTTGTCTAGGCAATCTCGACGAAGGCATCCTTTCCACATGTCCCAGCCAGCCCAACCTTCTTTTCTTTATTATTTTAACGATGTCTGGGTCCGGAAATAATTCTTTTAATTCGGAGTTCTTCCTTATCCTGTACCCCTCCGTATCTCTTATGGGCCCAAACATTTTCTTTAGAACTCTTCTCTCCCATGTTCTCAGCAAGTTCTCACGGGTTCCTGTCAGGACCCAGGTTTCACAGCCGTATGTCACAATTAGTCTAATTATAGTTTTGTGAAGCTGAATCTTTGCAGTTCTGGGAAGATGTTTGAGTTGGAGGGCTTTAAACATGGCATAAAGACATTTGTTACTAGCAGCGATTCTAGCCTTTATGTCTTCCACTGTATCATTATTTCTCGTAATGATTCCTCCCAGGTATTTAAAGGAACTGCATGCTGTAAAGTTGCATTTAATATTATCTGAATATAATTAATAGCTAATTATATAAATACACCTATTATATCGTCGTTGATACTGCAAAAGGTCGTACGTCAGAAATTTTCAATTTTGCGATTTTATTGGATTTTTAATCAAAACCAGTAGCTCTAGGGGCTATGTCACCAGTGAATAGAACAGAAGAATCGTGAACATAAATTTCAGGATTCGCTTGGTCATTAATCCTGAGAGACACCAGCTTTATAAGGAAAATATAAACTCTAACACAAAAAAAGTTTTACAAATGAATATAATAACAATTTTAATGGCATTGCGTCCAATTAACCTTACGATAATCAAATGCGAAAACTAAAAAAATGAAATGCGAATAAAATGATTTTTTTGTTCTCCTGAAAATCAGCAGTTAATTGACATACGTCCTGTTATTATCCTTAACAATGAGATATATACGAGTATATATATACCTATATATATATATATATATATTAATACGATTTCCTTACCTCTCCCTAACAATATCCTACCTTATATATGGCAATCTTGTATGGTTTGGCTGCTTATCTAGTTAATAGTCCCTCTTGGAATACAATTATTTCCATTCTACATTAACATTATAAATTATGAGAGGTAAGGCTCGTATTAATAAGAATGTTAATATTAAATAAAATAATCTTTCAGTACCAGGAATGAACCATGGGGCAGAAATGAAAATTTAATGCAACATAAAATAATTTATTCATTAAAGTACCACACAAAAAGAAAAACAAACTATATAACTTAATATTACAAATAACCTTGACTGATTCTACGTGAATGCATTTAATCATAAAATTAATAATAATAATAGTAATAATGATATTAATAAGCGCTTTTAAATTCTTAAAATAGAAATTACAATTTAATTAATTAATTGAGCTCAATAACGGTACTGAAGTTAATTATTCCCCATAGTAATCAATGTACTTGCAATTGATGGTAATGATGCAGATATGATGTCGTATTCTTCTTATCTGAAGATCATCATCGAACTATCGTGGACGTAGGATGGAGAGAATGTAGTCTTCACTAGTTGGCTGCATATGATCGAGTGTCGAATCTTCCTCCTCCCACTCTAGACCTTTTTCCTTTTTCTTGTGGCGATATCTTGTGGCTGAACTTTGCAAATCTGTTCTTTTCTCTTTTTAATATATCTCTCTCTCTTTTTGACATATCCGCTGGCTTCCCGGACGTATATTTCCTGGCAGGTGTCCATATCGAATTCCTATAAATTCCTTTGTTTGAATCTTGACTCATCAGATCCTTAGTCATTAAAAATATCTCCTTGTTTAGCCATATTTGTTTCATGTATCAATCGCCTTTACTTGTTTTTAAAAAAAAATAATTTATTATTATTTTATTTTATTTTTTTTTTTTTTTTTTTTTACACGGTCTAATTGACCAAATTAAAATCTTACATTGAACTAATCAAAACGTATTACAATATATCCAAACATAAATTTATAATATCTTACCCTATACCTATTAATTAATACAATTCTAAACTAAAAATTATGTAATATATCCAAATATAAATATAATTCTTATGTTATTTTACAAGAGACATTCTTCTTCATCTTCAGTATTTACATTTATCTTCTGTTCATTAACTTAATTCTAACATAATGTAGCTTTTGCTCCACTCTAAGGTGTTTTATTGTGCATGATTTGGCAATAATACTGTACTTTTTAATTCTTTGATTCTTAAAAAAATAAACTATTTGTGAAAACATTAAAATCCTTCCTTTATAAAGCGACAATTTAAACATTCAGAGTTTGAATAAAATGAAATTTATTTAACAAATACTTCAGTGTCTTATGTGGAAACGCCTATATTCTGCTTCAACTCTCCTATAGCATGATCATATAATATATTATTTCCTATAACAGCATCACGTCGATCCCCCCTAATACAATATCTTAATATTTCCTATATAATAATATAATTATATCTCCCTAGATAAAATCACGTCGATCCCCCCTTAATCTAACTTCTTAATACTTCCTATACCGGCATTTCCGGTTACACATCAGCGTCTTTGCGCAATAAACTTCAATATGGCTCTTATTTGGCCGACAAATACAAATTCGGTTCCTAAGACCGTAAATTCCCCATATATTTCCTAAACATATTATATTCTCCTACTTTCATTTAACGACGTTCCCATGTCAACTGGTATTGTTAATAAATTTATTTGGCATTAATTCGAAAGCTATACTCTCCCATTGGTTATTATTTCCCACTTTCTCAAATCCTTATTTAATTATTATTATATTATTGGTATGCACACAAATAATGGAAACTAACAACAAAAACAATTAAATTTTAAAAAGTGATTACTATAATTAATATTGAATTAAATACTCTTAAAATAATTATAAACAAAGAAAAACATTTATATTATTAAACTTATTATGATTAGATTATTATTATTTCCCTAAGCATTAATGATGTTCCATTTACGGTCCGGAGTCATTATCGATGTTGATCATCTAAACTAGGGGATGGGTAGGCGTCACTCTACCACAAGTAGTCAACTTCTACTTGCCCTGCATTATTATTATTCGTTATCCAATTATTAAATCCAAATTCATTCCAAAATTGTAACCAAATGTTGACGAACGAAACTCGGGGATGGGTAGGCGTCACTCTACCACAAGTAGTCAACTTCTACTTGCCCTGCATTATTATTATTCGTTATCCAATTATTAAATCCAAATTCATTCCAAAATTGTAACCAAATGTTGACGAACGAAACTCGGGGATGGGTAGGCGTCACTCTACCACAAGTAGTCAACTTCTACTTGCCCTGCATTATTAGGCATTATAATACCCATCACTTATTATCTTGTCATCTCTATACTTTGACCCTAAATATCGCTCATTTAGTACGCCATTTAAGATGTAAAAATTGTAAATTTTACTGATTAAATTTATAAATACAAAATCTTTTTCTTTTATTATTTGAAATTGTTCTACGGGAATATTGAAATTAGAAAAATAATATGGATTATGGTCTATTAAAATTTTATTGAAGTTAAAAGAGATATCGGCTAATTCGATTTTATTAAATTTTAAAGTATTCTTAAAATTATTTTGAGTAATACTAATTTGAGTGGAATCCAATATTTGTTTGTTATAAGCGTGATCTAAATTTTTTGTTGACACTATACCGGTTATTCTATTACGATTATTATTAATGTTATTGTTAATAGCAAGGAGTCTATTATTGTTTCCAAAAATATCTGTTATAAATGATTTGGCATGCCGTTCATATAAAATTATATTTGAAACATTAAAATTACAATTTTTAGTTACTGAATTAATTAAGATGGAATACTTTTCTTTTATTGTGGGATCTTGTTTTATGGTAATATTTAGATTTGAAAAATAATACGGGTGCAAATCGATTTTAACTTTACCTTCTTTCGTTAAATTAGAATTTATTACAATTTCTTTTAGATTCGAATGAATCTTATTATTTATGTTAATTCCTCGATACTCAAATGAGATTACTGAATTTTCAGGATTATTTTTAATAATTTTGTTTTCATGAATTTCTGACGTTTGATGAAAGGTATTTGTCGCGGAAATAGGAATTGAATCTTCAATAAGATTAAGGCTGGGCGAGTCTTTCCCGGATGCCTGCACGGATGATTCAGTTGTTTGTTTGTTGTTGTTAAATTTTGAATTTGTTATGGGGACTTTATCATTATTATCAGATTTTAACTTTACTTGCGGTATATAATTATCGTTACTAAATTCTGAAGTGATTGGCGGTATATTATCATTATCATTAAGTTTTAAATTGATTGGCGGTACCTTATTATTACCAATTTCTACTTTTATTGGCGGCATATTATTATTATAATTGTTAAATTCTGACCTGGTTTGTGGTGCATTAATTTGTATAGCGGATTTGATTATCCGCTGTTTACCCCGTTTTTTGAAATATCGGTTACTTCAATAGATTGTGTTTTATATTCTTTGGGTTTCCCATTGTATTGTTCTCGCGCCTATCCAAATTTTCCTGCGGTCTTGTTGGCTTAAATTGATCGGAATCAAAATACCGCGGTTCCGGATGGCGTCCACCATAGCTTTGTTCATAATTACGCCTTTGATTAGGACCTTGGGACCTATTGTTAAAATTTCCTTGATTGTTACTTCTATTATGATTTGGGCCCTGATAATTATAATTGCGGTTTTGGAATTGTTCCCGGTGTGAACTTTTAAAATGTTGGTTTTCCCGCCATGGACTTCTTTGCTGAAATTCCTGATAATGGTTAGGTTTTACCTGGCTATTGTTTCTAGACACTTCGCCCCTGATCAAATCCTCCCCTAAATTTCTCAATTGGTAAAGAAATGCCGCGGCCGTTGATATCCCCTGTACCCGTACACTAAGCTCCATGGTAGGCCCAAAGTGCGACGACAATCTTTCACATAAGTATGCTTCGTCATAAGGACTTACACATTCTTGTGCCCGGATAATTAAATTTGTAAAATATGCTGAAGGCGTCATATGCAAATAATCGCTGTATTTTTTATTGTCTATTTCCCTATTTACGATCCTATCGTACTTAACCCCGTGGAATTCCTCCTTAAATAATTTAATAAAAGTTTGATAATCGTGAATGTCCCTTTTTTGTATAATAAACCATTCCCGTGCTTCACCCGCCAAATGTCTCAATATAAATGACTCAAAGTTCCATCTATATCCATAAGCCTCATACACTTTATTTAAATTTTTAATAAATTGTAATGGCAAATCATCGCGGCTATTGTTAAAGTGGAATTCGTTTTCAATTTCCGGCCTCATCGGATAATATGAATAAAATGGCTCGATATGTTTTTGCACTTGCACAGGTTCCGTAACGGTCTCCCTATTATTTTCCGGCTGTTGTTGCACTGAATTTAGTCTCCGCAATTCCCCTTCGACTAACCTAGGTACGAGATCCTCTATCGTTTTTGGAACTAACTGTTCCTCGATTCTTTCCTCAAAATTTTTTATTACGGCATTAAATTGTTTACTCAAATTGTTGTTTTGTTCATATAATTGTTTAATTAGATCTTCCATGTTTGTTGTTAAACTTTCTGGTTTTGAACTATTTTCGGTTGGGATATTGGCACTAGCTTCCCCTTGTTTTTTACTTTCCCCCGATCTCAACTCATATCGCAGTACATTTTCCTGCCCCTTATCACCTGACGTTGGTTTACCGGCATCAGACATGTTGGGGATGAATAACTAAATTTTAGAATTATCAAGAAATTGATTTTTAACCGAATCGAATTTATATGTAGATTTTAAAGTCTCTATATTAATTATGTCAAAATATGAGCAGAGTATAGGTATGTCACATATAGTCACAATAAGCATATAAAAAAAATAATATAAATATAATAATCAATGTCATCTACTATTACATGCACAATAAATCAATACTTATATCTCCTTGATTCATTCCTGTTATTCAATAAAAAAAATAAAATGAAACAATTCTTTATTAAACTGGGAATGTATTCTCAATTCAATTCCGGAGCGGCCCCAATTAATACGATTTCCTTACCTCTCCCTAACAATATCCTACCTTATATATGGCAATCTTGTATGGTTTGGCTGCTTATCTAGTTAATAGTCCCTCTTGGAATACAATTATTTCCATTCTACATTAACATTATAAATTATGAGAGGTAAGGCTCGTATTAATAAGAATGTTAATATTAAATAAAATAATCTTTCAGTACCAGGAATGAACCATGGGGCAGAAATGAAAATTTAATGCAACATAAAATAATTTATTCATTAAAGTACCACACAAAAAGAAAAACAAACTATATAACTTAATATTACAAATAACCTTGACTGATTCTACGTGAATGCATTTAATCATAAAATTAATAATAATAATAGTAATAATGATATTAATAAGCGCTTTTAAATTCTTAAAATAGAAATTACAATTTAATTAATTAATTGAGCTCAATAACGGTACTGAAGTTAATTATTCCCCATAGTAATCAATGTACTTGCAATTGATGGTAATGATGCAGATATGATGTCGTATTCTTCTTATCTGAAGATCATCATCGAACTATCGTGGACGTAGGATGGAGAGAATGTAGTCTTCACTAGTTGGCTGCATATGATCGAGTGTCGAATCTTCCTCCTCCCACTCTAGACCTTTTTCCTTTTTCTTGTGGCGATATCTTGTGGCTGAACTTTGCAAATCTGTTCTTTTCTCTTTTTAATATATCTCTCTCTCTTTTTGACATATCCGCTGGCTTCCCGGACGTATATTTCCTGGCAGGTGTCCATATCGAATTCCTATAAATTCCTTTGTTTGAATCTTGACTCATCAGATCCTTATTCATTAAAAATATCTCCTTGTTTAGCCATATTTGTTTCATGTATCAATATATATCAGTATCTATAAGCTTAATATAATATCACTCAATCTATAAACTAAATATAAATTATAGAGTACTAACACTTAGAAAGTTGTTAGAAATAGAGAAAAAAAAAAAACCTGTACCACTACAACCCATAAAGCGTCTTGGGTGCAGTACTATGTAAGGAAGAGTACTGTTTCTTGGTCAGCGGTCGTGCAAGGAGGTGATTTGACCGTGATCACGCTCAACCGCCAGGTTCTTTCCCCTTAATTTTTCAATTAAGGGTACCCACTTTATAGAGGCTGGGTTGGCCCCAGGAGGGTCTCTCGGCCCACGAGACGAACTGTGGCGAATAATAAAGATATCATAAGCCATGTCAGATTCGAACTCGGGACCTTCAGCCAGCACAGCAGTCCACTGCCTTACCAGTCGGCTACCCCGCTCCCAGAGAAAAAATAAACCAAATAAAATGTATAAATAATATTTAAAATGCAATAAAGCCATTTGAGGCGTGCCAGAAAATCTTTTGAATATTGCATATTTCATAAGAGACGCCATTAGCTTTTTAAAACTTGCCAAAACCACTCAACGAGTCATCAAAATTTTAAAATGATTTCTTAATTCATAGAGGTCTGCGGTAGATAATTTTACTCGAGTTGCCAAAAAGGGTTTAATTGTCCCGTGTTATAATTAAAACCCCGTCTACATTATAGAAATAAATGATGTAGGAAACAATAAGTTTTTGAGCCGACTTACGATAACAGGGTTCAGGCTAAATTTGACTCAGATTTGTAAGATTAAATAAGTAAATAAAAATTTGACATTTTCAAAAAATATTGATGATAAAATGCGAAAGTTAGAATTTATTTAAGGGAAATAATAATTAGGCTTTAATGGAAACAGGAAAGGAGGAATTATCGCTGGTGAAAACTGCTCGAATAAATTAACAATTTAACTTTATGAAGTCCTGTTATAATTTTCAAATTATAAGTTGGCTGATTGCTTGTGCTGGGTTTTAGAGGTGCAATACACCTTCAAGTATAGCAAAATAATTTTTCTCAACCCCCTCAAAAATTATAGTTATGTTGAGTCAGATATCTCGCTATCTTCCTAATAGTGAGTGCATTGATTTTATTTTATTTTTTATTTCAGTTTCAACAGCATTGAATTAAGAATAATGATTTATTTTTTGCAGGCATAATACTCTTGGTTAAGGTTCAAAAAGCTGATAGTTTATCACTGAAGACAATAGCATCGAGAAAATTAAATCTTCTTCGTTTTCTTTGTGGCACATATTGTTGATCGGACAGGTACTATATCGTTATGATGCTAAAACTATAACGGACTTTGGTATGCTATATGGATCTCTGCCCGTCAACGAACCTTAGCTAAACTGGATAGAGTCCATCACACTGGTATCAGGATCGCAACCGGTGTATTTCGAAAGAGTCTTACCTTATTCCTCCCCACATGTTTCGAAGAAAAAAAAACTCGGGATCAACTATTTTTCTAAACTATATCTACAGTCTGGTCAACCAACGTACAAATACATTTTCCAATCAAAATACTCGACGATCTTTCAACAAGAAAATAATGTAACTCCACCTCTGGCACAAAGATTTTCTTCGGATATTCCAAAACTCAAAACGTTTCGATACCCAAACCCGAAACCCAAATCCCAACTTTTGACACTTCAACCACCGAACAGTGGTTAACGAAGCCTCAGTAAGAGAACCAGCTAATTTCTAAATTATAAAACTCTTTACGATCATTTATAATTAATTTATTTTAATATAACATAATTATATTATCTTCTATTTATTTATTTTAATTTTTTTTCATTTATTAATTTGTTTTCTTATCTTTTAAGTCTACTAAAAATTTAATCTATGTATCCCTAACAAAGCTGATAGGCAGCCTCAATATTATTTTTTATTGACTTTTATGCAGTCGTCATTACTACTTCTGGTTGAAATTTCGCTTACAAATACCTTTTTAAGACTAAACTTAACGATTCATCAACAACAAACATAAAATCATTAAAACTCTAAAGTTATTAAAAATTATTGCAAATTATAAAGACAAAGATGAAATTCTGTTTTTTCGTTCTTTATAGAAATCCGTCTGTCCTAAATTCTCCAAATTTCGCTCAGTGATTCTTTCATATCAGGTGCGAACACACCTATCGATATTAAAATTGCATAACTGCAGCCAATCTCTGGTTATATGCTTTATTGTTATAAAATTCGTTATGATCTCCCTTTACATTGGGTTTTACGAAATGTACCGTTTGAGTCGAAACATTTTATAGATTTTGAAGAGGCCAACAAGCCAGGTAAGGCCGTTCCCTTGGAACGAACCGAGGTCCACGTTTTAAGGCTGAAAGATGAGTCCTTTCTAAAAATGAAATTCCCCGGGTGAAACCGGGATATACAGTTGGTATATTAATATAAGATAAAATTGCGCAGGTCACGAAAAATAGTCCAGATACGAGAATTTACTTAGATAAAACAGTTGTATCATTAGTAATATTCAAGCCACTCAAATATTTTCAATCGGTTTTTTATAATTCCACAAACCTTGTTAATATCGAGGCAAGGAGCATTGGGTGTTGAATAGTTTGAACACACTTTTGCAAATAAATTAATTCGTTAGATTTAGCGAGGAAACTAAATGTTTTAAAGAAGTATGTCTTGACCTGTCTTCGGAGTAGGTTGTGGAAAATCCTAGTAAAAATTACGGTTGTCACAGGTAGGTGGTTAAGTTTAATTGCGTTACCATGAAATAAATACAACTCTAGGGAGAGTATTGCGGAAAGGTGTTTTGTAAGACATATTGGCTGTGAACAAGTAGGCTCAGTTTGTATCCTGAATTCGGAGCACGCAGGCTGGGTCCTTACCTCGTGGTTGTCATCCTCCCAAAGCCTTTCTCAGGTCCTTTGGGGGAGTGTGGCCGGAAGGGGTTGTAGGATTAGCGGGGTCAGCTTGTTCAGTTCAAAACATATTGTACAGTGTAACAGTTACCTACCCTCCTACCGTTACATTATTTATTGAAGTTGTTCTTTTCCTGGTAATTACTTATTTATTTTTTTACTTGTAATCACTTCTATTATGGTATTTTTTTTAATACAAAATAGTTTGGGCTCGGATGTTCTTGTAAATATGAAACTAATAGTCCGGGATACCCGCCCCTTTTGTAAATTATAAACATACGCCTGAACATTCGTGAGTCGCTTCATTTTTACTAATGCTACAACTTTTTTATGTACGGAAATTCTCGGGCCGTTTGTCGTGACCTACGACACTAACATATCAACCTCACGATCTTATGAAAATTGATGTTTTATTAATATATTTTAACCTGATATAAAACCAAATGATTAGGTCTATTACATTGAAAAAAGTTCTAGTTTTTTGTTGGAACAGTTACCTAACTGTTCTATAACATGTTCTAGATTGTATTGTTACAAGTAGTTACTTTTTGTAACGTTGTTAATAATTTGAGTTGTTATTGTTTGTTCTTCTATGTTGTTGTTGAGTTGTTATTATTTTCTTCTAATAAAAATTATTCAAATCCACAACAGTGTTACTATATAATCATCCTGTTAATTTTCTCGTCTTTGCTTAATTATGATCATCAGAATCAAGTGGTCACACTGGCATGCAAATCTTACGGTCCTTTCCTTCAGTAAAAGGCCTCTCTCTAGCAAGTCAACATAACACCATTAAAATTTATGAACATCAAGTTTTGATTTTCACGTTGTTTTTTAGTAAAGATCAGAATTATCAAATGTTCATGCTGGCCTACAAATCCTATGGGCCGCACAGTGGTCCCGATCTGCCCATCATGGTGCAAAAAATACTTACAGTAGACGGATCTTGTTCAAACTTTGTATTATTTTTAATTCACTATTGTAAAGTTGTTTTATATCGGTGTCATGAAAATAGGTAAAGATGGGGGTGTGGGTATGAGGGAGGGGTTGGAGAATTTCTTACTAATATTATAACTTTTAGTGGGCAAAGCTTGTTCAAACTTTGTATTGTGTTTATTAGTGGATTGTAGAATTGTTTTATATAGTTTTCATTAAAATAGGAAAGGGTGGGAGTGGGGGTAAGAGGGAGGGGTGGGAGAATTTCTTATTAATATTATAACTTTTAGTGGACAAAACTTGTTCAAACTTTGTATTTTGTTTATTAGTGGATTGTAGAGATGTTTCATACATAAAATACAGTCAGTATATATAGATCGAGAATCACAAAACTACCTCTTACCCTTAAGTGTCTGGATTCCTAACTGTAATTAATGTAACGAAGCCTACATCTATTTTAACATTAATTTGGTTAGGTCAATCAACAGCAGTTGGCTGTTTTGTTAAAAATAATAATAAAAACTATCGTTAATTTATTGGCACACATACTTCTGCCGATTTTGTAATAATCAGTTATTTATAAAAATTGAGAATACATATGCATACATTTAATTAATTAATTTTAATTAAAATAAGAAAATTAATTTTCTTTTAGACCCTGGCTTGTAGCAGGAAAATCCCTTATACCTCTACAAACAAAACAAAAATACTGTAAACTGTAATAAAATGAGTTTTGTAGCCTAACTAAAATATTAATTCATATTTTCAGTTGTTATCAGAAACTCTATATTTAATTTAATAGTGCCAGTAGCTCTTATATACAGAGGGTTTGTAATATAATTTATTATACATAGATTAATATAAAATGAATAAAAGATACTTACTGTAATGAAATCAAGCTCGTTCCAAAAACACAAGAAACACTGGATATTCAATACACTTACTAGATATAACTATAGAGGTATGATCACTAGAATCCCTACAGCTGCACTGAATGTCTTACAGCGGTCAAATAATAAGTAATGATTTATATGTATATGGAATGCACATTTAAGGTAACATAAGTTAAAATTGATAGAAATTAACTAGCGAATAATACAACCATTGGTTACCGGGCTGCAAAAAAGGCGCGGATGGAGATGCCAGAAACATACAACTTTGACATGTTGTATATTCCACAAAGCTTATTCTATTTTTGTTTCAACTATATTTTCAAGGTCCAGCATTCATATAAAAACCAAGACAAATTATTAGATCCAGAAAAAAAGAGTTGGTTTTGGGATTTTTTGACAAGACTACGCCCAAAAAATGTTAAGATTAAAACTTATAAAGAAACCGCACTGGTATATGTAGGCCAAAATGAACATGCGATCGTACTGATCTTTATTAAAAATTAACTTGAAAATAAGTTGGATATTCATAAATTTTCATAAGGTTGTTCGTTATCTTAAAATGCTGGTGGCGTAGGCCAGTTTGACCTCTTGATTCTGCTGATCATAATTAAGAAAAAACGTGAAAATTAACAGGATTTTAATAAAGTAACACTATTGTGGATTTGAATAATTTTTATAAGAAGAAAATAATAAAAACAACATCATAGAAGAACAAACAATAGCAACTCAAATTATTAACAACGTTACAAAAAGTATCTACTTGTAACAATACAATCTAGAACATGTTATAGAACAGTTAGGTAACTGTTCCAACAAAAAAAAACTAGAACTTTTTTTCACAACAAAAGTAACAAACCAAAATCATGTGTTTTTGTGCGCACGTTACAATAGTGGAGTAGTTCACGACCAACCACCCAGATACGAGAATTTTCTTATATAAAAAAGTTGTAGCATTGGTAAAAATGAAGCTACTCACGAATTTTCATTTGGTTTTAATAATATCACAAGGGAGGCCGGGATACCGAACTATAATGCTGCTTAGTTTACTGTTGGAGATATTTAAAGATATTGGTTGTGTATATTAATTGATGATGTTTGGCTACGGTAATTTGGTTGGTGGGTAATATAAGTTAGTAGTTAATAATTATTGCTAATAATTACCTCTGATTTAGTCTTTTTCTGTTTTCTAGGATATTTATCAACTACTTAATTTCTCATCCCGCCAGTAACTATCTCCTATGTACCTAATCAACACCATGTCGTTTTGATAATATAATAATAATATTTTCTGTTGGCAGATGTACAGAGAGCACATCCTACTACTGTTCCTGATCGCCATGACGGGCCAAGCGATAGACCCGAGTAAGTCAATTAATTTCCATTACCTTAATAAATATATTAATGATAATAATAAAACAACACTATAAGCAGCTTTAGTATATAATTAGAACTTATTTTATTTTATTGAATTTTCTGAAATGAATTTTAATGACATTAAATATAATTAAGTATTAATATGATAATCATTATTGAATATATCTAATAAGAGATCTGCTGAGAGATTCGATAAATACCAACAAGTTATAAAATGAGATCAACCAAACATCCAATTTATTTCTGGTATAAATATATTTAAACGCGTTCTTATACACATAATAATGAGCTCCTGCGTAGGTGTACGTAACTGAAGCCGTCACAACTGGGTATAGGCGATAGCAATTTACAATATATTAATATTTCTTTTACATTCTACTTTACAAATTAGATAGTAAAAATATCAATGAATGATGTCTTGCCATTTTTATATATATTTATATAATCGTTATATATTTATCTCATTGTTATTTCACTAGTGTTTGGGTTCATAAAAAAATTAAAAAATCTACTATAGTTCTCGATTATACGTACCCGAAGGATGCCATACCAAGGATTTCTCAATTCCCTTAAAAAATAATATTGTTGCCTGCCGGACTAGGAACTCACGACCTTCTACGTGGAAGTTGCTTATACGAGTAGTTACCAACACACCACAGGTGAACTCAAGGAATAATAATAATAATAATCTTTATTGCTTTAAAGGCTTTACAGCACCTTGTAGCAAGGAGTTTGTTTTTTAAACAAATGTACAAAAACTTTTTTTTTTTTTTAAATATAATAAAATACATAAATATCAATATTATACATAGGTACAAAATTATATCTTAATTATATTATCTATAATCTACCATTTCCTTATGATAATTTATCTAACTTTCACCAAAACAAAAATTAAACCTATAAAAATGACGGTAAAAATAGACAATTTAAAAAAAAAAAATTATGACTTGTTACATGACTATCTCCTTTAATCAAACATTTAAAAACTTCTTATTTTTAAACTTTCTATAATGGAAATAAAAATACCTTTAAGTTTATTATAGTCCGTGATTGTTAGGATGTCCTAGAACATTTCTTTATTTGTTTTCTTAATGTTACAGTATTTTATAAGAAATTGGTTTCTGAACGGATTTAAAATGGGACAAGATGTGAAAAAGTGTTGAACATTGTTTGGTTCATTCTTGTTGCAAAGAGGACAAGAGGATTTCGGATCAAAATTGTATAGGATTGAGTTCATTATGAATATCTGAAATTTGGAACCAGCTAATCGTACTTGTGAGATTAGTCTTATTTTATTTAAATGGCATCGATATTTTACATAATCTTCACCTAAGGCAAGCTTTAATATGTTTCTATATATACCGCTAAATGAGGATTGTATTACTTTATCAATATCTTTGCTTAAAAGGTGGTTATCCATCGTTAGTACCAAATTTTTCATCTCTTTCAGAAGGACGTTTGTACTGCCTCCCATATTTCCTTGGCTCCTATCGAGAATAGGGTATTTTTGACTTCAGTAGCCCAGTTATATGGTATAGCATTAATTTTTTCCAACTCTCTCAGTCTTTTATAACATTGGAGTGGTTAGGGGATGTTATAAAAGGTGAACTCAAGTATATTAAGCTTTATGTCGTTTACAGTCCACGGTTTAGGTACAGAATAGTTCCTGCTGGAAAGGATTTTACTTTTTATATGCATATTTTATTCAGCCATCAGCGAAAACCAGATAATGTGGGGGTATGGTGAAATTTATTTGATAGTCATTTTAGATATGATGAAGAAATGTACCCAACAGCACCTCTTTCCGGACTTAACCCCAGTTCAGGAGAGGTGATCTCTCATCCAGCTTCTTGCTAAGCCGTTTTCTTACTGGCATGTGAGACGCGGCCATGTCGTTAATAAGTCTGTTTTCACACAACTTAAGATATAAGCGTGAATAAAGAGATTTCATGTATTGTTCGATAGGTGGTTGTTACATGTGTGTAGAAAACTCTACACGTAATATGTTTATGTAATATATATTCCTATAAAATGTTGTATTAATGTAATATGCGTCTCTTTTTAGCAAAGCGAAAATCAGTTAGGCGTATGTAAAAATCGATTCAATGAAGTAGGTCTTTGATCAAGGGTCTTAAGAAGAAGAAGAAGAAGAAAAGTAATTTTTATTCTGGGACATTTAGTCCCCTAAGAATAACAAAAATGAACAAAATTAATAACCATTTGTCTGGTTAGTTGGAAAAAATATAATAAAATACAATAAAAAGAAATAAAGTATTAAAATATAAGGTAGACACAAAAAAGAAAAGTAATACAATAAAGATAACAAAGACAGAATGTAGAAAGAAAAAATGTAAGATCAACATGCGGATGTACAGTACAAAACTTTGGTCAGCTTTTGAGCTTAAGAGATATACATAAATAGAAATAATATATATAATAAAAATTAAATAGATTTATCCTTAATACTGTTTTCACTATTTACATATTTACATAGCCATCGGGGATTGGAGAATTAGGAGGTGATGAAATAGTAGGGTTTTGAAGGATGTGAGGGATGAAGTTTTTCGGATAGAGACAGGTAATGAATTCCAGAAGGTGGCAGCACGGATGATAAAGGATTTTGTAAAGGATGCAGATCGGTAAAAAGGGATATACAGGTTAGAGGTTTGGGATCTGGTATTTAGAGAATGTATAGAGGAGCAGGGTTTGAACAAACTGAGGATATAAGGAGGTTTCTTGGTTCTGAAGGTTTGGAAAAGATATACACCTAGGAAGTATTGCCGTCGGAAAACTGGGTAGAGCCACTTCAATTCTGCATACCAGCTGGAGACGTGGGAGCGCCTGGGGACACCGAAGATGAATCTAATGAAACAATTCATTAGTCTCTTCAACCTCATTTCATGCATGCCAGACAATCCCCCGTATACAAGGCAGCCGTAGTCAAAATGGGGAAATATTAGAGAGGAAACTAGGAGTTGACGGGTTTTTGGGGACAAGCAATCACGTGATCTAAGGAACTGTTTGAGGATAGCTATGGATTTTCTGGTGATTTCGGAAATATGATTACTCCACGACAAGTGCCGGTCAAAGACCACACCGAGGTTTCTGACATAGGATTGGAGCTGAATGGTTTGATTATTAAGACGGAGTAAGGGGTAGTAAGGGAGGGAATTAAGAAGATGCCTGGAGCCAATTAGGATTGCCTTAGATTTTGTACGTTCAGTATTAACGTCTTACTAAGTAACAATACGGCTATAAACTGTCGAAATGGGCCGAACCCAGAAGTCACTGCTCCAACGTCAATAAAACATGTTTATTTTATTAGTTTTAATAATTACACATATGTAGGCATATCATATTTTACAAGATGTATAATATGAGAATATCGTCTAAATATATTGAAATACTGAAAAAATATTATGATAATAATGAGGTACCGATACTGACAAAGAAGGGAATTACTAATAGTTTTAAAACCACTACGGGTCTTAAACAAGGCTGTGTCATATCATCATATCATTATTCTTTTTATTAATGATTTGTCGGAATATTTAGGGGGTGGGATACAAATTGAATGAATTAAAATACGATGTTTATAATTTGCGGATGATACAGTTTTACTCGCGAGTGAACCATCAATTTAACAGGATATGACAAATAGGCTACATGAGTACTGTGAATTATGGAATATGCAATTAAATTTAGATAAATCTAAAATTATAGTTTTTAAAAAAAGGGGGTAAATTATCTAGGTTAGAGAAATGGTACTACAATAATACATTAATAGAAACAGTGAAATTACATATATAGGCAGATCGTAAAACTATAAATCCTAAAAATTATTCAGGCAAGTAAAATATAATAATGGAAACATGGACTTTATAGTTGAAATAATATATGATTCCCTTATGACATTAAAATAAAAAAATCTGGTGCGTGCGCGCAACACACAACTTTCACTTACCAACTTACTTAGATTAGAAATTAATGCGTTTTGTTAATTGCCACTTCTCAAATGAACAGACCTGCTTTAATTATGAACAATGGTCTGTCATTAAAGGCGTACTCCGCCTGCGTGGGCTCAACGAGTTTTATGAGTTGACTGAATATTTTTCTTTTTTTCTCCTCTTTATGTTTTCTTTATTTTTATCATATCTCATATTTAGCCATTTCTTATTTTTAGGCGTAATGAGAGACAGTTAATTTCTCCATATAGACAAAAACAAAGGTACTTAATAGAAAACAAACAAACAAAAAAGACACCCCCACAAAAAAAAAAAGCCCCCTCAGAACATATTAATAATGATAAAGCTTACCTGATATTAAAGAACACCTAATTTTCATTAAACATGACAAATTTGATAAAAATCGTTAAAGCCGTTTTTGAGATCATTGAAAAAAAAGTAAAAATTGGAGAAAAAAAAATTACGAAGTAAGTGCCCACTCCGTTTGACCAATTTTGATGAAATGTTGGCTATCACATCTTTGGGATATACATACATCAAATACCCAGTTTGATCAAAATCGTTAAAGCCTTTTTTGAGTAAAAAATCTGGTGCGTGCGCGCAACACACAACTTTCACTTACCAACTTACTTAGATAAGAAATTGACGTGTTTTGCTAAATATCATTTCCCAAAGTCACACATTTTTCTACATTCATATCTTATTTTTGTTAATCGTTAAAGCCGTTTTTGAGTAAATAAAAAAAAAACCGTGAAAATGATACAAAATTTATTAAGTAAAGTCCCCCCTCCCGTAGATCAATTTTGATGAAATTTTTACAGTCATATCTCGGGCATATATATACATCAAATACCAAGTTTGATCAAAATCTTTATAACCGTTTTTGAGTAAATAAAAAAAACACGTGAAAATGATACAAAATTTATTAAGTAAAGTCCCCCCTCCGGTTGATCAATTGTGATGAAATGTTGGTAATCACATCTTTGGCATATAAATACATCAAATGCCAAATTTGATCAAAATCGTTAAAACCGTTTTTGAGTAAATAAAAAAAACATGTGAAAATGATACAAAATTTATTAAGTAAAGTCCCCCCTCCGGTTGATCAATTTTGATGAAATTTTTACAGTCATATCTCGGGCATATAGATAGATCAAATACTCAGTTTAATCAAAATCGTTAGAGCCGTTTTTGAGAAAATCGAAAAAAACTTAAAAAGTTATTCAATAAAGTACCCCCTCCCTTTGAGCAAATTTGATGAAATTTTTGCTGTCACATCGCGGGCTTATACATACTCTAAATACCCAATTTCAGGTTCCCACGGTTTATAGTTTTTGAGCTAGTCTGTTCACACACACACACACAGACACACACACACACATACACACACACAGACCATTTCGCGGGACTTGGTTATTTTGACTCAGGGGACCCCAAAACGTGTATTTCCGTTGAAAACCGGAAGTCGAAAATTTTCACGATCGCAATACTTCCACTTACTATATATTTCATATATAGGTAAGTGAAAGTAATAAAAAAAAACACGTGAAAATGATACAAAATTTATTAAGTAAAGTCCCTCTTCCAGTTGATCAATTTTGATGAAATTTCTACAGTCATGTTTCAGGCATATAAAGAGATCAAATACTCAGTTTAATCAAAATCGTTAGAGCCGTTTTTGAGAAAATCGAAAAAAACTTAAAAAGTTATTAAATAAAGTACCCCCTCCCTTTGAGCAATTTTGATGAAATTTTTGCTGTCACATCGCGGGCATATACCTACACTAAATACCCAATTTCAGGTTCGCACGGATTATAGTTTTTGAGCTAGTCTGTTCACACACACACACAGACCATTTCGCTGGACTTGGTTAGTTGGACTCAGGGGACCTCAAAACGTGTATTTCCGTTGAAAACCGGAAGTCGAAATTTTTCACGATCGCAATACTTCCACTTACTATATATTTCATATATAGGTAAGTGAAAGTAAAAAAATGTATAGTATAAAATATAGTTTCTGTATAATTTTCAATTTAATAGGTTTGTAAAAAGAGAACAAATGTATTTTGAAACGTATGTTGAGTCTTTGTTTTTCATTTTGACGCGTAGGCAACCAAGTCATCACATCACGCCTTTTTTTCTTTTCTTTTTATTTAAATCAAATATTTTTATACCATAAGATAAGGGTTTGTCTACAATAATGAAAACAAAAATAGAAGTAAATATTATTGGAATGATAATCATTGAAACTTTGATGGAAAAGTTGATCGTACTAGATAGAAAGAGTCAAGGGAAACAGTGGGGGCAGGTTGGCTTGTGCAAACACTAAAGTAGGCAAATATTTTCAACCGGTTCTGAGAGCCAGTGCAAATATTTACTTTCATTTCAATATATTGTATCTTTATCTCATGTAGAAGTGAGGGGAGGGTAATTTCGTATTGACCCTGAAAAGTCCCCGTTTCAATGATGAGCTATTGTGACTATTAGAAAATCACACAAAGCAGGAAAAAAAAAAGTTAGGAAAATTGTATCATTAAATCGCTCAATATAATTCAGCAGTTCAGTTTTTTTTTGGGGGGTCCATAACTCCATTCATTTGCCTTTTAAATGCGATAAAATTATCAATCCATCATATTCTATTCAGTTATTAATCAACGTGGGATGAAGCATTTACCTTTAATTTCCATTTATTAATTCATCGAGAACTTTTCGCCTACCCGGTCATTATCCAATTCCAATCTGTCTACTTTGTACGTTAATGATATAAAATTGCTTCATTAAAATTTAAAAATCATTAAAAAGTATATAGAGCCCTTCATTATAGTTTTATTTAATTTTGACTGCACTACAAAGTGGTTATAACATTAGCAAATGAATTAATGAAATCATTTGATTGGTACATAGCAAGATGTAAGGATGCTAATATATAAACAAGTCTGATTGAAACGTTGTTGATGAACTGATAAATGGAAATTTAAGTGAAAAATGAAATTGCCCCGAAGTATGCTTCAACCCACATTAATTAACTCAACTGAACACAGTAAAATATCCCAGAAAATTGGAACACCAATAAATTTAGAAATAATCAAATTGACATATCCAAGCGAAAATTCATGCATTGAATTGCACTTCTTCTGATGATTAAATTGTGCTTTCATATACTGCTTTCATGGAAGTGCCATGTTTAATGGTGAAGTTAAGCCTTTAACATTTTTCTGGAGTTAGAATTGTTATAAGAACTTTTTCAATTACATACATAATGTCATGTTTTTTTTTTAATCGCCTCTTTCGACTGAAAGGGATGAAACATTTTAAGTCCAAAAAAATTTTATTTTCGTCATAGTACCGGACGAATGAATAAGACCAGCAATTCGTTTGTTCTTTATTTACTAAAAATTATAATTCACACGTCAGACAAACAATTAAAGTTCAGTTTAATAACAAAGTTACAAAAAGTAACTACTAGTTATACTACCGTTTCCACGGTTACGGTACCTCCAATTTACGTGCCATCCAAAGGACAGCATAGTCAAGGAATTTTTCCCGCACCACTACACTACAGAAGATTTTAAAACCTCATAGCAAACTATTGAAACAATAAATTTTATCAAGATTTATTTATAGTAATTTAAAATAAAAATATAACTCTGAAAAGAGCCAAAATTGTTATTGATATGTTCTAAAAGTGTAAAGGTGGGGAAAAAAAATGGATTGTAAAAGGAAGTGGGAGGTCACCACGCTCTTAACTAACAAGTCAGATCAGAAAAATCAAACATTCTGTATAACTAAATAATGTGCCACTTTTTCTTTTCTTAAAAATAAAATTTCCGTTTCAAACTAAACAAAAACATTTAACAACCTTTAAATGAAACAATGGTTTCAATGACCAATGAAAAAAGTAACCCGACGTAAGACCCGATAAGAGGCCGACCTGATTTGCTTGCAGTTTCTGTCCCGTGGCGAGCAGCTTTATCAATAGGCACTAATTACAGAGCTCACTGTGGACCAATTACCTCTATTCAACTAGCTCTGATTTCATTGGCCCAGGCGAGGCCTTGTTGGTCAATACCATTCGTCTTCTCGGCTGACCTCGACTATTCGTAGTTCAATGAGGAGGAGGCTAGGCGTCCAGAAGACCCCGCCCATCAAGTAGCGGTTGGCATGAAATTAATGAACGATTCAATTAGCTTAAGTTGAGGAAAACCCCTCAAGCCCGATTATTGAAAGCTCCTCAAGATACCAAGTAAAATTAAGTTGAAGAAAATAACATAAGATTCCGGTGTGTAGCAATTATTTGAGAAAAATATGGTAGTGTTTTGTTTGTGAGACTAAAAATTAATTAGACCATGACTCAATCAGCTTCAAACAGGACTAATTAATTACATACTTTGGAATGGAGCTTTTAGCTTAAAAACCAGCTCCATCCAAATTTGGAAAATTTTCTCCCCTTGACGTGGTGCAGATAAGTTTGGAGAAATATTTGATAAGATTGAGTATGACCATATAGCCTTCATTCGAGACTACGTAAGCACACCAAAGAATAAATAAAAGACATTGTTTTCCTTATCTGTGTAACCTATGACATGAACAGGATTCGAAAACTAATAGTATTCATTTTTTTTTTTTTAATTTTGTATGAACTGCGGAGACCTTTCCGGTAGGTATTTGTTATGTTTAATGATGATTTGGTATTTACTTTTCCATTTCTTTATTTTATTTTCTAATTTCATACAAGATACATAATATGTTGTACCAAAATAGACCATTCTCTTGATTTAAAATATAAAAACTACTAACACCATATTAACAAGTTAACGCCAGCGTGACCACCGGTGGCCCGCACTATACTGCCGCATCGGACACTTTGGTCAATCACAAAACATTCCACCAAGATGTATAACCAGGTAGGATTGTAATGGTTTTTTTTATTATTATTGTTGGATTGTCAATACTGCATAATCCCCTTGAATAACTCCTGTCAAATAGAGCGAAAATCGTTTTTCACCATACTACGATGTAATCGTATTAAATGATTAAATATGTAGTAATAAGATATGATTAAATTAAAATTATTATTTTAATTCATTCATTTCATTATATACATTACATAAGTTTGTTTTGCTCGTATTATTGTTTAGTTATTTAGTAATTATGGCTAATAATATATCAGAATCTATAAATAGAAGAGCAAAAGAAATCATAGCAGATTTGTTACCAGCAAAATCAAAAGATAGGTATGACGAAGAGTATACAAAGTTATACTCAAGTATCGATAAGATCTCAAGTTATCAAATATCGATTTTGGAACTATTGAATATGAAAATCAGTCTCTCTTTACAATTGATGATTTATTTGAAGATTGTCAAGAGGATATTTTAATCAGAAACAATCCAACTACGAGTAAGGGTCTGGCCACACATGTCCGCACCGGATCCGCACCGTAGCAATAATATAGGTTATGTTCAGAATATTTTTAATTTAACTTACATATTACCTTTAGTTATGCCTAAAGTGGCCTGTGCCTGACATCTGTGGCCTGAACTTTAGACATAACTAAAGGAAATATTTAAGTTAAATTAAAAATATTCTGAACATAACTTATATTATTGCTACGGTGCGGATCCGGTGCGGACATGTGTGGCCAGACCCTAAAAGTGTGAATGTGTCAAACAAAAAACAAGTAATAGAATCTTCAAAGGGTATTAGGTTTTCAAACAACCAAAATTGTACTTTTAACATTTCTATAAATCAAAAATAAACGAACTAACTTTTTTTAGCATTTTGAAATATATCAGTTGTATTAAATGAAACACACATATGTTCATCTCTCTTTATTAACTTACATAATAACATAACGTAAAACAATCCATACATTAAACATTCATCATGTACCCATAACCACAAGATAACTTTCTAACAAAGAGGTACACTTAACCAAAAGAAAATCTTGTTTTTGATTAATGTTATATCGTATTAATATTTATTGTAGTATGGTGAAAAATAGCGTTCGTGCCTCGGGCCAAAGTGCTTTTGCAGGCCCTCGAACTTTTCATGACCTCGACTACGTCTCGGTCAAAAAATATCTCGGGCCGGCAAACGCCCACTTTCGGCCCGAGGCACGAACGCTATTTTTCACCATACTACAATAAATATTAATACGATATAACATTAATCAAAAACAAGATTTTCTTTTGGTTAAGTGTACCTCTTTGTTAGAAAGTTATCTTGTGGTTATGGGTACATGATGAATGTTTAATGTATGGATTGTTGTAGATAGATCGATGTATTGGTACGAAATATACTATAGTTCAGCCGCCAATGAGCGAGGAGCATGAATTACCGACCCAGCGTGAACGTGTTTAAGGAATATTTGTTACCAGTTGGCCCGTGCGAAAAATTCGCTTACCATATTAATCAATAACCATATAGCCTTGATTTGAGACTAAGTTAAATCACCATTGTTAAAAACAGACATTTTTTTTCGCTATGTAACCTATAACATAGATACCTGGCGTGGGATGGTCAAGTAGGCCATGACTGGCTAGTGCGTTTTAGGGCCAAATACAATGCAAAACAACCCAATTTAAAAATTAACAGGATTCAAAAGGCTGTAACTTCGTAAATAATATGTAGTCCGATTTCCTTGATTTTTTTTTTTAATTTGTAAGGAATGCGGAGACCATTTAGTTATTTTTAATTTATGTTTATTGATTTTTCGGTAATTTATTTTTTTTATTGGTATCTTTATTTTATTATATCATTTCATACAATATACATAATATGCTATACAAAAATAGTCCAGTCTGTTAATTTAAATTATAAAAACTATTATGATAATATTAACCATTCAGTTGGTTTGATTTTATGATGCAACATTCGTCCTGGAGGGAGTTAGCATACCCATATAGTGAATTGAAACTAAAAAATAAAATAAATGTTTTTTTGTTATAATAGCTCTCTCGCTCAATGCATTTTCTTTAGGAGTTTAAACAAGCGCGAATCCAAAACCTTTTCAAAAAGCATTATTGTTATAGAACTGATTTAATGCCTTATTGAACTATATTTTTGGAATGGTTGTTTCTACTATAGTATGCTTGTTGCGATAAAGGTTTCATGCTGTTATTTCCGATAAGGTCGGTAATTTTCTCATAAAATGAAGAAACGAGCTGCAATGCTTCAGGAAAATAAAAATTATTTTTAGATTGACAAAAAAAAAAAAAAAAAATGTACTTTTTTGAATTGAATAAATACACTTGTCTTCCAAGAAATTAGAAATGTTAAAAAGTAATATAAGTCACCTCTACTGTGACACACATCGCATGGTCAACGCAGCAAACTTATAGGGCACATGAAAAAAAAGAAAGATAATTAACTGTTGAAATTTAATCATTTTTAATTTTTAAATTATTAATTTATAGGTTTTAAATAATTTTGTTAGAAGAGAAAAGATTCGACCAGGGCCTGGAATTTTGAAATCGTTAATTTATAATTTTTAAAAAATATTTTCAATCAAATTTATTGATTGACTTATAAGTATTCTTAGTTATAAGTTTTAAACAATATTCCTGGCCGTTGTCGAATCTGTTCTCTTCTAATACAATTGTTTTTTAAAAAAGGATTTTTAACCATTATTATTTATAACCCTTGCTTATCAAGACTGTTGCTAACTCAAAACTGGCCATTTTTGAGTTGCCCCTTTATTCATAGTTATAAGTTTTAAACAATATTCCTGGCCGTTGTCGAATCTGTTCTCTTCTAATACAATTGTTTTTTAAAAAAGGATTTTTAACCATTGTTATTTATAACCCTTGCTTATCAAGACTGTTGCTAACTCAAAACTGACCATTTTTGAGTTGCCCCTTTATTCTTAGTTATAAGTTTTAAACAATATTCCTGGCCGTTGTCGAATCTGTTCTCTTCTAATACAATTGTTTTTTAAAAAAGGATTTTTAACCATTGTTATTTATAACCCTTGCTTATCAAGACTGTTGCTAACTCAAAACTGGCCATTTTTGAGTTGCCCCTTTATTCTTAGTTATAAGTTTTAAACAATATTCCTGGCCGTTGTCGAATCTGTTCTCTTCTAATACAATTGTTTTTTAAAAAAGGATTTTTAACCATTGTTATTTATAACCCTTGCTTATCAAGACTGTTGCTAACTCAAAACTGGCCATTTTTGAGTTGCCCCTTTATTCTTAGTTATAAGTTTTAAACAATATTCCTGGCCGTTGTCGAATCTGTTCTCTTCTAATACAATTGTTTTTTAAAAAAGGATTTTTAACAATTGTTATTTATAACCCTTGCTTATCAAGACTGTTGCTAACTCAAAACTGGCCATTTTTGAGTTGCCCCTTTATTCTTAGTTATAAGTTTTAAACAATATTCCTGGCCGTTGTCGAATCTGTTCTCTTCTAATACAATTGTTTTTTAAAAAAGGATTTTTAACCATTGTTATTTATAACCCTTGCTTATCAAGACTGTTGCTAACTCAAAACTGGCCATTTTTGAGTTGCCCCTTTATTCTTAGTTATAAGTTTTAAACAATATTCCTGGCCGTTGTCGAATCTGTTCTCTTCTAATACAATTGTTTTTTAAAAAAGGATTTTTAACAATTGTTATTTATAACCCTTGCTTATCAAGACTGTTGCTAACTCAAAACTGGCCATTTTTGAGTTGCCCCTTTATTCTTCAATTTGTGCAACATATCTAATGTGTATATATCTTTTTTTGTCTATTTGTTGTTTGTTTGTTTCTTTAACATCCTTTTATGCTACTAGGGCTAATTGGACGATGCTACAGTGGGAGTCCTAAATTTTGCCTATACAGGTTTAATTAGGATAGGGATCTTTAACGAGTACCAGACATCGTACAGGCATGGGACCTCCATTTTACGTCCTAACCGAGGGAGGGCATGGCTAAGGGTTTTTTACTCCCATTAAAAAATCCTAGGACCACCGCGGGTCGCGAATCCACGACCTTTAGTATTGTAGGTTGCCATGCTAACCACTACACCACAGGAGACCCCTTTTTTGTCTCTTTATTGTATCTTTTTAACTTTTTTTCATTCCTATAATAAGGTTTTTCTTCCTAAACCCTTATCAATACGGGAGCAGCCAATAGAATATTTTACGCCTCCCGGAGGACCATAGCGATCTCAGGGTATCATCATGGGCCGCTCTAATCCTATTGAAGAGGATAAGCCGATCAGCGTTGATGACCTTTGCTGGAGCCACCGTCAGCTGTAGTTAATTAAGTCTCCTTACCACGATGACAGTAGCTATCGTGACAGAAACTTCACGGTGTAAAATGTACGAATATTATTTTATTATTTCAGTCGCACTGGTCATATTTTAGGTGATAGTTGAGAGTACAACAGTGGAAATATTAACTAGTCGTTCAGTGTTAGTGGAACTACTAACTTCTATCATAGAACCAAAGTACAGTTGCTCATTCGCCAATGTATTAAAAACAGAAGCTGTGGGGTCAGGTCTACACTTCAGCTTGTGGGGTGACAACCCCTTAATGTGATCTGGAATATTGGTCTATAAGTAAAATGAATATCAATGCATCTTATTTATTTATGGAATCTATTGAACTATTTACAATAAATGAGTTAAATTGGATGTAATAATAAATTCGAAGTACGATGCAAAGGGGAAGTAATGGAAATGGTGGAGGACTACATTTACCTAGGGACAGTAATAAGCAGGAATGGAAGATTGGACCAGGAAATCTCATACCGAATAAAAAAAGGCAAATAGTATCTACTATTATCTCTGTAATACCATAATAGGTAAAAGAGAAGTAGAGAAAAACGATAAATACACATTTTTAAAGCCGTCTATCTGCCTACCCCAAGTGTAACTTGGACTCCGTTAGAGAAACACCTTAGTCTATTGACAGCTACTGAAATGAAGTATCTTTGAAGAGTGGCTGGTCGAACAAGGAGAGATAGTATCAGAAATGAGCGTACAAGAGAAGATCTCGGAGTTGCTCCCCTGAAAGATATCGTAGAAAAAAGACAACTTTGGTGGTTTGGACACCTCTGCCGGATGGACGAGAGACGTGATCCCCGAAAATTCTTCGAAGTTGTGCCCATAGGGAAACGACCAATTGGTCGACCAATAAAGCAGTGGATTGACCACATTTCCAGAATTGGCCAAAAGCGAAACAAGCCACTAAATGCGATGAAGACTATGACACGAGATCGAGAGGCTTGGTATGCCTGGACCGAGGCACCTACACGCTGAAAGGCACTACGGAGGAAGAAGAAGACAATAAATGATAAGGTGGAAAATAATATAAAGAAAACCGGTAAGATTTTTGTCAGTATTGTGAGTGAAAGTTAGAGATGGAAATAAAATAATAGTGGTAAACTTTGAATTCCTGGATATTCTTGATTTTGGCCATTTTTCTGTTCCACCTCTCTTCAAAAGCCCAAAGGTTAAAGCTGTTTTAGAGTCTACTCGTTCAATTTTCTGTTCATTTCACATAAGAAGAAAAAAATTAGTTAAAACAGGCCTGAATTGGTTGTATCCTTCACCGATCAAACCTCCGTAGGGGACTCCGTAGTCTCGTCACATGATGACTCAGTTGGGGTGGCTTCTTTACAAATGGACGGGGGCTGGCTCGAAGAAAACTAGAACCGCAACGTATTTTTCGCTTCTTTACTAGTTCTTTATTCGGGATACTGAGAGCTGACCCCTCGATATATTTTCTCCTCTGATCGCTAAAGCGCCTGCAGTATATCGCCATGTGTAACGGATCCACAACTTCTTTGCAACAGGATGGTTGGATGGGCAAGTGAGCTAAAACGTCAGGAAATACGCGTTGTCCCTGCCTGTCAACCAACATATGATTTGGAACCCGAAGATCGCCAGTTAAAAACCCGGAGCCAGAGGATACTCAATAATACTCGGCATTAATACCCCACACTCTTCCCTGGCACGGAAAACCCCGTATAGCCTAAACGGCGATGAAGAGGAGATAAATGATTTAAAAAAATCTTATTGCTAGACGCGTAATTTGGTGTCCCCTTTATTTTCACCTAATTAACCCTAGGAGGGCCAAGGTTTTTCGCCATCTTAATATGGCCAAGGGGGGACTCACATTTTTATGACCTATTGATGGCCATATATTACTCAAACTTCCTTACAAAATCTCATTGTTTGTTTTAGGGATGTCTTTATTTCATTGCATTCTTAAAATTGTTTATACTTAATAATTTTTTTTTTTCCGAATGTTTATTGCAGTAATGTTCAAAATCAAAAAGTAAGCAAGTAAGGTTTGCTTACTTTTTGATATATTATTGTACTGCTGTCGTTTTGAGTTGGCTTTCTTTATACACATGTAGATTCGTTTCTTCCCCAATCGCATACTTGTGATCGTTTGATCCTATGACATCAAATGTCCCAAAGTTTGAAATATGACATAGCGTTCAGTGTGTGTCTCTGAAGTCTTCTGAGGTTCTGGCTCCTTTCTTGAATACAGGGCTTTACAAGTGAGTCAGCAAGCTCATAAAGAAATAATTTTCTTCTGTTTCAATTATTTGGTGTCCACGTTGGCTGGCTCATTGTAGGCTCCTCAGTTTCCCTCAGACTTGGTCAAGGAGGGAATCCCGCGCGCCCGCAAGTCCGTTAATTGAAATTTATTAAATAGGGCATACAAAAATATATGTATATTCCTTTTTTCCCCAGTTTCATAATCTGAAGTACTTTTCTGACCAATAAAAATTTTATCAAATTTTTAAAGACAATATTGGGGAAATTTCGGCATTTAAAAATCTTGTGGGCTTCAGGAATCCCCCCCCCCCCCCCCTTGGCCATCCTACAGTTAAAGAATATATTTGTATTACCATGATTGGTCCAAAATAAAATATTTAGAACATTGCATACAACTTTTTTTTTCCTCTTTAAATTTGATTTTACATAAAGTGTACGAATATGAATGAATGCATATTCAATGAAACATAAATAAAAGCCATTTAAAATTTATGATTCATCCATATGAAACACTTTATGGTAGGTTTATTTTTTTTAAATTTAATTTTCATGCCATCCAACATTGAAATCTGGGAGCCAAAAATAATATTCCCTCATGCATGCATGTATATAGTAGGACAAAGTGAAAACCGATTTTTCGTCAAGGGGAGGGAGGTGCATTTTTCTTTCAAAAGCTTCAGAGACCAATTTGCATGACGAACCCACACATAAACGTTTTGAAGGAAAAACGAGGCGCCGTTTTAATAAAAGATGAAGAGTTAGTCTCGTGTGAAACGTCAGTGTCTATAGCGGTCCCGGGATATGGATGGGGGTCATTTACAAAATTTCGCCCCCCTCCAGTCTTACAAATTTCGCCTCGCCCCTCTGCCTCTCTCTCTCGCTCCCAGTCTTACAAATTCCCTTTTATCAAGCCCCCCCCCCCACCCCGCTTCGAGCAATTTTTCCTTAAAAATTGCTTTAGCTATAGCTGCAATAATTCAAGAGCCGTAGCCCGAGGCACCTGAATGAAAATCGTCCATATTTCCTTTATAATGTACCCCCTGCTGGAACACTAAGGAATAAATTAGTCGTCTATCAAACCCATTCAAATTAACTGCTAACATCATTTTTCCTTATACTTTCGAATAGGGTTTAAAAGGGTTTCTTACAGAAAAAACCTCTTCAGTCACTGAACTTTAATTATTCGAAAAACTGTTGGGTTGGCATGTTACAGAAATCTGGTTGGAAGTCTTGTATGCTGAGTTTATCGGGCATAAACAGTAGAGATAGTGGATAGTTTCATTTTCCTTCCTATTACAGATGGTGCAATATTCTGATGGGTTTAACTGATGAGTGGAAGTGCGGGTGGATAGGTTAATAAATTTTGTGTTAGCTGTACGGAGTTGAATGAGGAGTTTAAGGTGTAAGAATGGCTGGTTTATTTGGAAGTCATATTGAGGAGTGACCGATGGGTTGTACAATAATTGGTAATTTGGACAAAACGTCGATTTGTTCATACTTTCCATGTCCTTATAATACGGAAAATATATATTTTTAGTTTCTATGATATAAAAAGTTGTTAGTGTAATATTTTTTTTCATGTTCTGCCATTTTGTGCAAAAAAAAAATACAAAAAATATTGAAACGAAGACTGCTAATTTATTTTAATTAAATGAATATAATTTGTAAAAAGGGGTAGGTAGCCATTAGGTGGACATATGGTTGGTCTTCAATATCTAAATAAATATAAAATATATTTTTCTATTTTGTCAAAAATGTCGCATGGAGGAGACACATAAATCGATAAAACTAGGGGAGATATCGCCAGAAATTATGTTTTTGTTTGTCTGTATGTCCACAAGTCATTTGTATAGTACCAACTCTTTTGTATAATATCTCACAAGTTTAGGACATTTTAAATATATATTTATATATATAATTTATTTTTGGTTTCGGATAAATTGTCAGTTTGGTTATATTCTTTTTTCTTTCAAAAATAATGTGATATATTGTGTCTTTTTCGCATTATCTTCTACATTCTTCTATACATTCTTAAGGATTGTGAACGACAAAAACATGTTTTAAAAAACGTGATTAGTTTTGAATAACTGATAGATAATTATATTTGTAATATTTTATTCCCAATTTTTTCTATTTAAAAAAAAAACTATACATTTCTTACAAGTACAATTTCTATAACTATAAATGACAGTATCGTCATATTTGAAAACAAAAAGGAAAACGGAAGAAGACGATGAGAATTTCCTAGAGTAGAAAAGCTGCTTTTTATTTAAAAAAAAAATTACCACTACAACCCATGAAGGGTCTTGGGTTCAGTACTATGTAAGGAAGAGTACTGTTTCTTGGTCAGCGGTCGTGCAAGGAGGTGATTTGACCGTGATCACGCTCAACACCAAGTTTTCCCCCCTAATTCAATTAAGGATACCCACTTTATTGACGCTGGGTTTGCCCCAGGAGGGTCTCTCGGCCCACGAGACGAACTGTGGCAGAATAATAAAGACATCCTAAGCCATGCCCGATTCGAACTCGGGACCTTGAACACAGCAATTCACTGCCTTACCAATGAGATACTTTATGAGCTTTATTTTCTTTATATTATAACTATATTATATATTTTTATACAATGACTAGATTATAACTTAAATTTATATTGAAAAATTATGATATTTTGTATTTCTTTGATATGAGGGTCTATTATTATATTTTGATGGAAGGTGTTTCCGAAAGTAATGGGTATTTTGGGTTACTGTAATCTTAAAAAAACGTGGATAAAGGTTTTTCCTCGACCCCTACCTGTTCATCCAAGTGTGCCGTGCGAGTGGAGAGGGGATCCAAGGTGTATGCCCAAACCCAGTCCAACTAGGCTGGGATAGCCCAGATTTAGTCGCAAAATAATATTTTTTTTTTCCTCTGGAGGGAATCGAACCCCCGGAACCAATTAAAAACAACTTTACTAAGTCCACTGAAAGTACGCTGCTGGAAGTAAACTCCAATGTAATCTCGTATGATCAATACGGAATGAGGCATTATAAAATAACAAGACAAACATTATTGATCAAACAATATACCGTTTTAAGTCAAATTGATATTTGTCCATATTTTATTCATGGCGACCCCTGGTACCGAACGAATCCTGTTGCTCGGCGGTGTGGAAACAGTTCAAACATTCAACCCTATTAAGAAGGAACAAATCATTTCGAACCGATCAAACGGGAAACAGATATTTTCTCCTTTCGACTTATTCTTTCTCTAGACTGTATATATATATTTCAATGTCAAAAAAGAAGGCAATCAGCAACACCATATGATATAGAAAAATTTAATTTAAGATGCTTGAAACCACTACTTTTAGAGCAGAATTAATTTATCATAAACAAGAAACTTATAATTTTGAGTACTTTTTATAAATGCATGAACGAGCTTTGCATACATATATATGAAAATTATGATCTTGAAAACTTTCTTATATTTCAGTATTGTGATAGGTTCCCTGAATGCAAATGTATAAGTTTCCCCAGATTGTGTGCTTACATGTATGTGAGCTATCAAAAGTTAAAAGGAGAAGTTACACGAAAATAAGATAACCTACATATTTTTTAGATTATCTACATTTGTATAAAGGCCTCAGTTGGTAGGACTTAAAAGATTCACGAACAGTCACGGACCGAAAAACGGCTCTAACGATTTTGATTAGACTCAGTATTTGATGTATGTATATGCCCGTGATGCGATAGTCAAAATTTCATCAAAATTGAGGGAGCACTTTACTTAATAAATGTTGTCTCATTTTCACGTGTTTTTTTTTTTATTTACTCAAAAAAGGCTTTAACGATTTTGATTAAACTCGTCGTTGTTAATGAGAATCGAATATTCTTTAATATCAGGTAAGCTTTAACATTATTAAAATGTTCTGAGGGTGCATAAATGGGGTCATAAATGGGAAGGGGTCTTTTTTGTTTCCTATAAAATACTTTTGTTTTTGTTTATATGGAGAAATTATCTGTCTCTCGTTTCGCCTGAAAATGAGAAATGGCTAAACATGAAATTTAAAAAAAATCCAATAAACATATACAGGAGAAAATAAGGAAAATATTCTGTCAACTATATAACACTTTGAGCCCACGCGTGCGGAGTACGCCTTTAATGACAGACCAATGCTTTATAATTAAAGATGTTGTGTTCATTTAATGGAAATTATTTGCTTCATGCTAACTATATGAAGTTTTCAACAACTATATGGAGAATTTTAAAATCAGACGACTTGGAATATTATGCTTGTATTGCCGAATCATCACAAGTAAAAACTTTCATTTAATAGTACAAAAAAAATGAGTGCACTTTATAGAGCAAATACAAACGAAAATAGGTAAATCGTAGATTTTTTTGTTTGTTTTTTCGCGTTACAGTAATTTTTACAAGTTTCTATTATTTTTCTATTATATAAGTTTATTTTAAAAAAAAAACACAGTGCTGGTTTGATTTCTTCAAAGAAGTGTAGTAATTGTTAATATATACTTCACAGGCTTGTTAATTGCCAAGTTATATAATTGAAACTAATATATGATAAAGTTAGTTGAGTAGTTAGGTAGTTCTTGGAAACATCCCGACCCTACAACACTAACTCACAACAACTTGTAGCAACTATTGCACTATGCATAGAGAGGCGACTTGGCTAACTACATCAACAATTCCGTTTTATATAAACAATTCCATTCGACTTTTGAGCAAACAATAAGTTCTGATAAATCATCAGTAGTCCACACGTGTGGTCAAATTAGAATATTTATTTATTGAATGTATAATTTTCGAGATTTATAGAACGATATTTTCTTGAAATAACATTTTTTTTTACAAGTACATTTTCATACTTACTGAAGACAATATGGACATGCTCTTCACAGATATTGCTATGTATTGTGGATGCTGCCATGGTTGGAAAAGTAAATTGAATTAATAATTTAATATCAAAATATGTAAAGTACTGTATATGCTCAACCCGGTGGTCAGTTTTACCTGAAGGCGGCTAGGTCTTGGAAATACCGCCTTGTAAGTTATTGGGGCCATAAACCTTCTGTTAGAGATTCAAAATAAGCAAAGCTTAGGACCGACAATGCTGCCGACAAACACCCAGGGAAATACCTAAGAAGATTGCTAGAGAAATTTGTGGCCATAAACCCTGGTTTTGCCCCGGCAAAGAGGCCGCTGGGAAACACGTTTAATATAGAAAGGAAGGGAAATTTTAGGCAGCCAGCCAATCAGACGAAGACTGGAACCAACCAGCCAGCCAATCAGAAGAAGTCTGAAGAGAGTGGGGGAAAGAGGACTTATACGGTGAAGAAGGAGGCTCGAGGAGTTCGGGTGGAGAGTGAGGTCGGGGGAGTGTGCCAAGAGGGCGAGAGTGGAACGAGAAGGGCAGAGGACCAGATAGGCAGGAGCGGAGAGTCCAGATTTCCGAGAGAGACCGAGATGGGATGCTGTGCTGAGTCAGAGAGCGTCAGAGATGGCAGGGACTGATCCAGCAGACAGGCCAGAGACAACACCAGAGAGTGCCCACCAGATAAGGTTAATACATATACAGTACTAGTTGTAATATTGTGTGGTTAGTATTTATTAAAATAATGTTAAATTGCCAGTCAGCATCCATTAACTAATTTGTGCTAGTAAAATATGTTTATATGAAATATTAAAGGGGGTATAAATAATTTACATTATTGGCCAATAAAATTAAAGATATAGTCCAATTTAGATTTGTTTATTTATTATCATTTACCCTATGCCACAGGTTTATTAGAATAATATGGAATTGGTAAACACGTCACCTTTGGAAAAGTATCCAATTTACATTAAGGCGAATTAAGTACATTAATTACAATATCAATTAGATATATGCCGTTTCTAGTAACCCCCACCCGCCTTAGAAAAGCGGGAGTCCAGAAACGTAGCAATTAAAATGGCATCCCTTGTGGGGACGTACTTACCAATTTGTTTATATCATTAGTTGACATTTCTTGTTAAATTATTCAAAGTGGCATAAGGGTGAATATTATAAGGTTTGATGATTTCTTTAATTTAACTAAAAATATTCCAGAATTTCGCTTTAAATCTTTGCTTCGTTTTCTCGTGTTCTCTTGCCTTAGTGTTAAAGTAGTGATGTGTGACCTTATACTTCTTGTTGTACGGTCTTATAATAAGTGGCTTGTTTTTTGTGTTATATTTAATCAGTGCTTGCGTTTAACCCTACCGCGGAGGTTTCAATAGATATTAAAGGGATAATATACGCGCACGACATTTTGATATGGCTTTGAGGGTAGAAAACGAGGAACTACCACAGCCGAATACGGGGTTAGCTGAAAGAATAGCGATCCCACATCCAAAAGCAACTCAGCCACAGACCAGGGAGAAAACAGAAGATAATTGCCTCAGCCCAGAAGTAATGCTAATATGGCAGCTAATAAAAGAGATGCAGAAAAATCAAGAAGATAGACATAAAGAGCTAAAGGAAATAATAGAAGAGCATAATAAAAACCTCCAGGAAATAAATGAAGCTTTTCACACAACAAATCTGAAGTTGGAAGCATCTGCAAAACGTTTCACTAAACCTAATGAGGAAACACAGAAACCACCCCTAGCTGAAAGTGAGGATATGAATGAGTCTGCAGAACATGATGCCCATGCCCATAAAACAGTGGAAAATTATATTAATGAACCCCATGCTACCAATCGTATGGAAACTGGACCGAACGAGCTTACTGCTCAGGAAAATGTAAAAATTATAAGTGACGAATCTCCAAGGGAAGAACCTGTTTATAATATTCAATCTGAAAGTGGTGACATAGAGATTAATTACGACGGGCAAGATAAGGTTCTCTTTAAACTTGAAGATGAAAGGAAGATTCTTCAAGAAGAAGCCACTCAAGAGAATTTGCCAATACCTCAAGCTCAGGTAGAAACTCTTGAATCTTGCCAAGTTCGTGAAATAGTTGATAGGTCCAATGAAAAGGTTGACTATGAAGAGAAGGACCGACTCAGAGGGATTGATAATGAAGAAAATGTCTTAAGCTTCCCAGAATTTATAAAGATGATTAACTCCGATAGGTCACCTCCAGAAGAAGATCAAATAAACCCATCAGATATGCTTATAGGGCAGTCCACATTAAATTACCGACGATCCCATTACAATGATAGATATGGAACGAATAATTATTTTAAGGATCCACTAACCGAAGAATTCACCGATCTTATTTTACTAGGGGAATTCCATGAAGGCTTTGTAATTCCAGAAGATGATAGGAATAAACGCGTACGGTGTTATATTAAGACACGGTAGTCTTTATCCCAGTCCAGGGGATAAAAAGGGTTTCCATCTAGCGTCCCTTCCGTTGACGAGCTAAAGGGTCCTGGCGAAGCGGTCGTCAGGTCAACCCGTTCTGGATCCATGTATGTAATTTTTGTATATATAATTGTAAATATTTTTTGTAAATAGTTACCTCTTCTTTAAAGTTAAGTTTTGATAGGATTAAGGCTTGGGATGTGGATTTTATGATAATCATTGAATAGACCTCTGTGTAAAGTTATCTATTAGATTGAAGTAATTTTAATATCAGTACTAATTTTTAAAATAATTCAAAATAAAAATTAACATGACATTAGAAATAATTTCCTAATTAAGATTTTATTGATTAATGCAAAGTGAGAGATATGATACATTACCTATGAATGAGAGAGTTATAATTTACAAGTTTAAATCCGCTTAGGTCACAATTGATTTACGAAAACTGTTGGTTATTAATGATTTAACTTGCATTGTCTAGTCGCTATGAGCAACCCCCAATAATAACATTTAAATAACTTGGATCAAATTTTGTATTTTTGTTGTATTTTGTATCCTAATTGGATTATTGTCAGCAATTATTGTACTTTTTTATTTTGGAGTAGACAGAGGTCCTCCATCACCCCTGAAGTCGGGTTATTGTTTTAATTGTGTCTAGTAGGGAAAAACCCTCAATGTGGAGCAGCCGTAGCGCCTCCAGGTATCCCTAAGATTATTTTTGAGGAGATACTGAAATCTTCAAGTACGCCCAGAATACTGAGGCATCATTTTTATCGATCCATTTGTAAAAACTTTTATTATTAGATAATTGATAGGGCTCATAGTGTAATTGATCCGAACATCCGGATAGGAAAATTAAAAATCTTAAGTGGCCATAAATAGGAACTAGATTCGGTATCAGAGATAAAAATATTTTAAATAGAGGAAAAATTTATGGAATCGATTAAAATTTTAAAAACTTTTAATCATAATTAAGAACTGAAATTCATTTAATAGAATGTGCAAATACTTAATCCTTGATTGTGACATAAGAAAACCCAAGATGGTACCTGGACAACCGATTTGTGAAAGTAAGAGTTTCGCCGTTTTTTTTGTCAGCGTGCTATTAAGAAAGGAAATATAAATACCGAATAAGACGTTCTAATAATTAACCCTGAAAATAATTGAAAATAAACATTTATTTAAAATATAAAGATTCCAAACAAAAATTATTTTAAAACTAGAGTGGGAAAGAATCCCAAATAGTAGAATCCTCTTTGTTTTTGAAAAATGCTTGCCACACAATAAAATGATACTGTATAAACATTATACTTGTTTTTGTTATTTGTGAATTAAGAAGTGTTTCAGGATGTGAAATAAAGAAAGAAGAACTCTAATCACTATGTAAGATTTCTAGCAATTGTTTAGAAAAATAAGATTTTATCATGTGAATACTTGATACATGGAATTTTAATACTGGTATGGATAAGTTCAAAGACTAAAAGTTAAAAAGGTACTAATGTAGAACTATCGTAAATAAGAAGTCAATTAATTGTAAGATCACAATTTTTTTTTTTTATATTCTACAACCATTTTGTGTTTGTATAATTTAGTTTTGAATGTTGAGTCAAAATGTTGTTAGATAGTACACAGAAAACTTATATTGAAAATTGTTTTATTTTAGTTTATGTTATGTAAATTGTAAATTTATTATCGTATCTTGTTTTACTAAAGGGTTTTATTCATGTTTGTAATTATTTTATTCGATGCTAAACAGTTAACTTTGTACTTATATTATTATTGTATTATATTATTTTAGTTTATGGCTCTAAACTGATTATTAAAAATATTTTTGAAAGTATGTTAACAGAAAAATCAATAAACGTACATTTATTAATTTTTCTTTCCCTTGACACTAGGAGAATGCTATGTATTGTGGATGCTGCCATGATTGGAAAAGTAAATTGAATTAATAATTTAATATCAAAATATGTAAAGTACTGTATATGCTCAACCCGGTGGTCAGTTTTACCTGAAGGCGGCTAGGTCTTGGAAATACCGCCTTGTAAGTTATTGGGTCCATAAACCTTCTGTTAGAGATTCAAAATAAGCAAAGCTTAGGACCGACAATGCTGCCGACAAACACCCAGGGAAATACCAGGTTTATTAGAATAATATGGAATTGGTAATCACGTCACCTTTGGAAAAGTATCCAATTTACATTAAGGCGAATTAAGTACATTAATTACAATATCAATTAGATATATGCCGTTTCTGGTAACCCCCACCCGCCTTAGAAAAGCGGGAGTCCAGAAACTTAGCAATATACTGTACAGCCCAAAAGACCCACTTACAAAGAATTCAGACCTTTTAATAAAAAATTTTAAGACTCATAGTAAAAGCACCATGGTACGTGACCAACAATACTCTACATACTGACTTACAAACGCAAACAGTAGACCAACATATTATGACACTTTACAAACGTTTCCACACACACTTACTCGGTCATCTCAAGCAACTGATTAGAGGCATGGCAACAGCATGATATGCCCATAAATAGGAGATTAAAAAGGCGCTGGATGAGAGATCTCCGTTAAAAATCCAGATTAACTGACACAAGCCCGGAAAGAGGTACCGCTGGATGCCATCCTTCCCCATGCCTAACATGCCCTTATTTCAATAGCACAGCGCGCATTTGCTAATTGTCAATGGTTGTTGACAGGCGCAAATTGAAACATGAAGGCAAAAAATTAAAATTCATATATATTATTTTTTAATTCTTTTAGAATGCAATTACCTTGGTCCTTAATTTTTTCGGCCTAAAATCCTAGGTTTGGTGTCTGCTGAAAATAAGCCGGGCCGAAACTTTTATTTCTGTGTGATATCCGCAAGGAGGAAATGGGACAATTTCAGGCTGTAATATGGACCGATCTCGTTCATCACCTTTAGCTCCCTTAAATATAATAATATGCTAGCTGACCCTTTTAAAACCATTCGCACCCCCTTTTAAAACCTACTTAAATCCCAATTATTTGAAGTAGACACCGTACATTTAGTATCGTATAGAGCATCATGGGCCAGGTGAGGGTTAGGAAGTAAAGTAAAGATAAGATGTGTTTAAATTGTAGATTATTTATTTTTGGAAACTCCGAAATTCATTTCCTTTGTTATCAGGTTAGAATACGGAATACTTAAATACACAGATCGGTTTCGCGGAAAGTGAGTGCACTGAAATCGCATGTTTATGCTTGCAACTCTCAAAATTTGTTTGTTATACAGAAGATATTCACAAAAATAAATATTGTAAATACATGCATGTTTATTATGTTAAAAAAAAAATCTAATTTTGTAATCATTTTCAAAGAATCAAAATTTGATAAGATCTTTATTTGGCAGAATTTTGCATAGATTAAAAAGCAAATTAGTGCATGACGAGAGCTTTCAACACAGCTCTCATGGCAGAACACTCCACAGTAGGAACATTGAACTTGAGTTTCTTCATTTTCTAAATTTTTATCACAAAAAATACATGTTTCTAAAAACTCGGTGTAAGTAATATTTCATTACAATCGTTTAATGTATTTATTACTTTTTTATATCAGATAAAAAGGTGCCTCTATATGGGATATCCCATAATAGGAAGTAATGGGTATCCCATATTAGGGGATGTGGCTTCATTTTTTTAAGAGGTTAGTGTGCTTCAGTACGTAATATAAAAAAAGAAGCAGTTTGCAAATGTTGTAATGCATTTTTCAACATTTAAGATAAAACAATTGTTCGACATTTAAGATAAAACAATAATTAAGGGAATTCGACTTATCTTGAGGCCTGAAATAGCTGGCCGAAATAATCACGAAAAATGTTTTTGAACACTAAAACAAATATTCAATGAAAATAATCCAACAGCATAAGAATGCATAACAATGTGAGAAGTCCAATGTGACCTTAATCTTCAATTTTATAAAATAAAAGCGAGGTTGCAGTACCAAATACTTATATCTTTTTTTTTTCTCATAATAGGCAACCATACCATGATGGGGCACTTTCCCCTAAATATATGAAAAAAGGGGAATGACGCCAACTTGAAAAGTATACAGAATAAGAAGATACGAAGAAGGATATGAAAAGGTTTCGGAAGAGAGAGAGGCCTTTGCTTCCAGCTAAGTGTTTCGAACGTCCCTTCCTGGAGAATCTTTTCTCTGGAGCCCGGCCAGCTCTCCGCTGGAGGATATTTACTGGAGCTACGGAAGCAGCTTTATCTACAACCCTCTGCAACCTTATATAGAATTGGAGTGGTCTTTAAACAAATGTCGTCCGAATGAGCCACATTCATTTCCCTGCTGTCATATCTTATAGAAAGAAACGAGATAAAACAATAAACGTCTGTAAACTTTAGGATAAATTTCACCCCTCGTTTTTGAATCTCTCTATCTCTATGGTTATTTGTTGATACTCAAAACATTTTGAATTATTATGAACATTTTATTCATTTACTTTCAACAATATGATTCAACACTTTTTTATTTTTATCCTAATGGTTAGAAACCCACTTATGATAAGATTACGCATGCTTTTATCTGGCTATATACCACTAGCATTCCCCATCGCGGCTTTGCCCGCGTGCCTTTAAAATCAATTCTGTGATCATTATCTTGGTATTGATTTAATATAATATGTTAACTGATGTTAAGGAGATTAAGTAGAATCTTCCGGAGCTTCCGGTAGGTGGAAGGTTGGAGGGGGAAGCTGCCGGCTCGGTAGAAGAGAGGGAGGCGCGCAATGGAGAGAATTCACTAAAACCGCCGATACAACTTACTCGTAGTGAACGCTTCATTTTTCGGCTTTAAAACATCGTTTTCGACGCCCCGTAGATCAAGATCTTTAAAATGAGTCCAATTTAGAAATTTTTTCTCGAAGTGCAAAAATAGGTGTCCGTTATAGTTAAACGACAATATCGCCATTTAAACACCTTAGGAGTTACATTTTTAAAATTCCTTTCTTAGTGGTTACTTACATCGCGTTTAAAACTTAAATTCCGAACTTCAAGTTTCTATCATTAGTAGTTTTTGCTCTACATTGATTCTATCATTCAGGACAAAACCTCTTATATATATGGAGAAGAGATCGAAATAAACACGTACCATCCCCAATCATCACAGTGGGCATTATTTGATTACCACTAATATTTAAATAATCAGTAGCCATATTTCATGTGAATGTCTATTTTAATAATATTGTAATGTTAAATCGATATTCAAATAAAATACATATGGTTTAAAATCACAACAATAGATTTACGTTAGAGTTAAACGACAATTTCGCCATTTAAGCCCCTTAGGGGTTACATTTTTGAAATTCCTTTCTTAGTGGTTACCTACATCGTGTTTAAAATCTAAATTCCAAACTTCAAGTTTCTATCATTAGTAGTTTTTGCTCTGCGTTGATTCTGTCAGTCAGGACAAAGCCTCTTATATATAGAGAGATTAAAGAAATATCTAATCGCCTGAATTTTCTTTTGTTATTTTCAAATTTCGAAATATTCTAGAGTAGTAATAATAGTTAGTAATAATCTAATACTCCCAGGTAGTCTCTTGTCAATTATTCTCCAGATTGCACTTTTAAGAAATTTTCAAAAAAAGTTTCATTGTAGAGAGAGTAAAGATATATTATTCACTACATGCCAAGTACAAAAATAGTTTATATCTAATAACAATACGGACATTTTATTTAATATATGAAATTTCGATTCCCATATAATTAAACTTAAAATGTATGAAACATTCAGCGAGATACATTCCAAATATTTGTTTTGTGGTAATGTAAATAAACTTAATTTTTTTTTTAATTTTTCAATATATTATGAGAATTGAAATGTATTTGGTGTTTTTGATTCAGAACCTAATGCCATAAGAACGGATGGTATCTAACAGTAATGAGAGCGGTGTGTATTGATAGATGGTGACACCGATACTATCTCTGGATATTGCATTCAACTCCACGAGGTGGATATAGGGCTGGCTTATCGGCTCTTTATCTTCGAGGGTTTGCTTGTAATAATGTGGGAGAAGACATACCTTTTATGTCTGTATAATAATAAAAAATAATAATAAATTAAGCGGTATCTTAGAAAAAAAAAGTATTTTAGTTATATTTATTGATATTTAAGACTCTTAAAAAAAATAAATAAAAAAGAAGTATAATGACATAAAACGACTTAAAACATTTTGTCCCAGAGATGCGTTTACGCAAATATTTTTTCAGTGTATTATTGAGAGATTTTTGCTTCAATTTCAATTTGAATAGGTCTTTGAGAAACCTGATATGTCAACAAATTCAAATTATTCGAAAACTATAAAAAACTTTTCAACTTTTGCAATTAGCGATTCCCTTAACTTAAATTATTTTCTCCGACACATATTCCTGCTTATAGGGTAAACCGTACAGTTATTGGCACCCTTATGAATAAATTTCTGTGGTTAAATTAAAAAAAAAAATACTTTTTATAAAGGTATCAAATAGAAACTTCCTATAGCTCCTCATTATCAATCCTCATAAAGCCTCGAAAGGTTTTTTTGGGTCAAAAGTTCAACAGTTTCACAATATCACAATATTTATTGTTAAAAGTGCCAAATCTAGTTATTGGCACTCTGTGGATTTAATTGTGAAATCTTTCCTACGGTTAGTTTGTTAAAATCATACTTCCTAGATGACTTAGAGGACCCTTCAAACATTAGACTCATGTATATCTTGTATTTTTTTTCTATTTCTTTAAGTTAAAGTTGGGGTGCCAGTAACTGTACTGAGTGCCAAAAACTTTACTTTATTTAGGTATTTTATTATTTAGGTTTACCCTAAATAATACATTTTTCAAGATTTGAAAAATTTGTTTTCATCCGATAATCTGAAAAATAAATATTTTTTTTGGACATATACACTTACTAACAAAAGTCTCTGCACACCCTCCAGCTTTTTTTTTATTTTACCTAAAGATAGGTTATGAGCCAGATATTGGCAATGAAACTCACACATTTTTTACATAATTTAATCTATTTTAATTAACAATAATCAAATTTAATAAAATTTATTTAACTTATAATCTATGAGGAAAATTACATAAAATGTCAGAATATTGATGCGCCAAAAGTCACATCATTTTTCTTCAACTTGAAGCTTAATTATTGATGCCAAATCAACTTTAATAGGTGGTGGTTCCTACCTTATTTCTTATCAATTCTCATATTCTATTTGGCATAGTGTGAACTAGTTTTTTGTAGTTTCTAGAGTAATTTTACCCCACAATTTCTTTAGTACTCTTTTTAAGTGATCTTTGTTCTTTATTTTAATTTTTACTTTCTGACAGCCTAGTTGATCCCGCAGATGTTGTATTGGATTAAGATTAGGAGATTGGGGAGTTGTTTTAAGTTGCTGTGGAGCATTGTAGAGCAACTATTCTTGAACTTTTCGCGCTGTCGTTATCTTGTTGAAAAATGAATTTTTCCTGGAGATCAAACTTCATTAAACTTTCCGGTAAATTACTTCTCAAAATATTTATATAAACGTGTTGGTCCATTATTCCGTCGATAAATTTCAAATTACCAACTTCAGCAGCACATATACACCCCCAAACCAAAACACTCCCTCCACCATGTTTCACAGTACCAACTATGTTTTTTTCCAGGGGCTCTTTGTTAGGTTTTCTCAAAAGTTTCCCCCTTCCATCTGATCCATGAATGTTAAATTTACTCTCGTCAGTAAATAAAAAACGTTCCCAGAACTATAAGGGCTTGTTTACATGTTCCTTTGCGAACTGCAGTTTCAATATCCGGTTTGTTTACTAATGAATGGCTTACACCTAGGCTTACGCACATTATAGCCTGCTTTCTTTAGGGTTCTTCTAATCTTTTGTACAGATACCCCAATCTTGTAATTTTCTTACGCCATACCTGCTAAATTTAGAGCACTTGTGTGGGATTCTTCGGCCACAGTCCTTATGATAGCCCTCTTGTGGTGAGCTTGTAGTACGGGGGGCGGCCAGAGCGGTATCTACTTTCCATTGTACCCAGTTCTTCATACCGTTTTAGGACATACATTACCGTAGTATAGCCCCTGTTGACGATTTGTCCTATTTACCTGTATGAGTCGTATGAGTTTCCTCAAATTTACAATTTGGTCGGGAATCGGTGTTGGAACCTCCATTTTTTATCACACTCTTAACTGTTTGGGCCCAAATTAACTCTGACAAGTTAGGATTAGCCGGAGGATGAATGGGATAATGTGCAATCTGTATACATACCAGTATCTTGGCTAATTCCATTGTGTGCAGAGACTTTTGGCGCATCAATATTTTGAAATTTTATGTAATTTTCCTTATAAATTATAAGTTAAATAAATTATATTAATTGTAATTGTTAGTAATTAAAATAGATAAAATTTTGTAAAAAATATGTGAGTTTCGTTGCCCATATCTGGCTCATAAGGTATCTTTAGGTAAAATAAAAAAAAATCTTGAGGGTGTGCAGAGACTTTTGTTAGTAAGTGTAGGTACGGTGTATCTGTATTACTCTGGACTCAATAAGCCCTGACGAAGATCCACATGTTTGGATCGAAAGGTTGGGTCTGCTAATAATGAAAATTCGACTGAAATTCTCTTAAATAAATCTTAAAGGAAACCAAGTTAAACAAAACACAAAACATAAATTTCAATATTTTCTAGACTTGTTGTTGGAACAAACTGTTTCAGTACAGGTTTGTGACTATGATGTCCGAGTACCCTCTACGCTGGCCAAGAACCTTCCAGACAGTTTTTCTTTAGACTAAATATGAGAAGCGATGGACAGCAGAGTTAGTCTTGCTCTGAAGCTCAAGTCACTGTGTAGTTACAAAGTGTTACTTTTTGTAACCTGTTTAATTATTTGTGTTTACATAGTTTGTGTGGCATTTTAAAATCTTATTTTTGTTCAATAAAAATTATTTCAACCCACAAACTGTTGCAATATATTATAATAATTTAATTCCGCAATTAAATATTATTTTTTTATTCCTGGTAAATGCTAACGAAACTTAATGAGTGCCTTCTTTAATATGAACACTATAAACCTGTACACTTTCAACCTTTAAAAGTCCGGTTAACCACATATAATGATTTACAAATCACAGAGGCGATCTTCACCGTGTCACTCAGAAAGAACTGGGCTCCCGGATATTATGTAGAAAGTGCACATAAGGAAGTGGACCTGGACCGGACATGTCATCAGGAGAACAGCTACAACATGGACCCTGCAGGTTATGGACTGGTATCCAAGAGAACACCAAAGAAAGAGAGGACGTCCACCGACTGATTGGGACCAGGAGATGAAGAAGAGTTGCGGAGGGGCAGCCTGGAAGTGAGAAGCTATGGACAGGAAAGAGTGGAAGCGGATGGGACAGGTGCACTATTTAGTGTGATTGCAAGAGTGGTAGAAATAATCGAACTCAAAACCTCAACTAAAAGTAATACAAATTTGTATTTATTGTTAATTTTCATTAAAGAATAAATAAATCAAGAAAAGGTTACAATAAATAGTCAAATGTGTAGGTAATTTTTCTTCCTTTTTCTTTCTTTAATTGTATTTAAATTAAATTACTAGCTAAGCGCTGAAACACTTTGCTGTGGCCCACCCTGATATCAACTTTTAGTAAAGTAAATACATTTTAATAATTTAAATTAGGCTATTATTTGAAAAAATACTCTATAAATGTTGTAACAGCACCTACTGTCATAGGTGTAACCTAATAGAAACCTTACTTGGGGAATCAGTGTTGCCAAAAATTAGTGAAAATTAGTAAGCGGGCTACACTGCGGGTAAACAGTCGTAAAAACTCCCTCACCAAAAGAATGTGTTTTGATTGAGTGTTGTGGGATACTTTGTGATTTGCTAAAGAACTGCATAATTAAGACTTTAATATTATATTTTCATTTGATTTATTTAACAGAAGTTTCTTTATTTTCATTATTCGTTTTGTTATTATTATTTAAATACAGTGTTTTTTTATTTTACCAAACCTTTTTATCATTTTTATCCCGAGATCTAAAATTTAAAATTTAAAAATGTCAGTGAAGATTTTTAATTCCTCCTTTATCAACAATAATTTAAAGTTGAGAAAATTTCATCCCAATCGAATAGAGGATGTTACTTCCTGTTCAGCAGAGTTGTAATTATCTTTAAATGTAAAATTTAAGAAATGTTAGCGAAGATTTTAATCCTTTCTTTAATTTAAAGTAGGCTATTATTGGGAATGATATTTCGTTGTTAATTTTACCAGAATACAATTTTTTACTTTTCTTTAAATGATTGTTGATTAAGAAAGGATTACAAATCGCGGCATTTTTTAAATTTTACATTTAATGATTATTACACCTCTACTGAACAGGAATAATTGTTATTTGGGTAACTTCAAGTTTCAGATTTATCCGCCATAAATATGAGAGTACTACTGCAAAATAATCCATCGGCAGATATATTTGTTAAACAATTGCTCTATATTGGAAACGGTGAAATAGAGCTGCATCGAAATTCAAAATTTATCAAATTACCAGAAAATTTCTGAACTGTTGTAGAGACGAAAATTGAACTGTCTACGAAATATAAAGTGTCTTTCCTGATATTTTGAACTATTATTTGGACTATAATTGGCTGGGTAGTCGTGCTATATTGGCAGCAAAAAATGTTGATTTCGATGAAATAAACTTCCAAAATCAATTGACAATGTTCTAGATGTAAACGAAGCCGTAAATTTCCCATCAGATTCTTTTAATTACCTGGATATACACCCAAACATTCTCCAGTTGAAGATTGGCTCACCGATCATTCTTCTTCGTAATCCACCTCAATTGTGCAACGGTACACGTTTGGTCATTAAAAGGATCACAGGAAATGTTATTGAAGGAAAAATGTTGCCTGGAAGGTTTACAGGAGATATCGCCCTGTTGCCACCTATTCCCCTGGAACCGACAGAATTTTCAATAAAATTTAAAAGGCTTCAATATCCTATTCGTTTGGCTTTTGCCATGACCATAAACAAATCCCAAGGGCAAACAATGTCCACTTGGACTTTGAAAATCCGTGTTTTTCCCTTGGGCAATGGCATAACTCACGTGGGAAATGGGTATCGCCTGCTCACGTGTGTGGAAACCATCAAATCTTTGGTTTTTGTTAAAAAAAACAAAACAGGTTAACCCAAAACATTTGAACAAATTATTACTTGAATAAATAAAAATTCTTAATTGTATTATGTAAAAACCTCTTTAAGAAGAGATTTCTTATCACTCAAACATATTGCTAAATTAGAAGCTTCAACACACCACCCTCCTACCGAACACTTATTTGCCGAAGTGTCGGGAAATCTAGGTCTTCGAGAAATTGAGAAAAACGCCTATCATATATGACGCGTTAACCAAGATTGGCATGACCCTGAGCAAAATTAAACCCGTTGTTAAACTAACAATACCAAGTTGAAGTAGTGTTAGGCCAATAATCAATAGATCAATGGCTGAGGTTACCAAACCTTACTTCAGTCATCCTTTTTAAAATTAGTGGAAAAATATAGCCATTTCGAGTTAGTTTATACCGATCCATCAAAAAAGGGCGATAGTGTTGGCAGCTCTGTGAGTCGTAAACACAATCAGCTCCTTTTTAATCAAACTACATTGAAATATGAGATGTAAAAAATAAAAACTTTAACTTTCCTATATTCTTTACCAAATACTTTTACATGGTGTAATGCTCTATTCTCAATCACGTTGGATTTTGATTAGCTGAAAGGTTTTCATCTTTATCAATGAATATTGGTATTACTGTATTTGTTTAAAAATATTAGGATATAACTACTGAGCCACAGCAACGCGTGGCCGGGTCCGCTAGTTTTACATATTTCAGTCAACAGTTTCGAACGTTTATCTTCCGACTTAGACAGGTGTAAATATAATTGAAGTTTAAAAAAAATCTAAGGATCATTGCGTTTTTTTTCTATTTTAAATTTAATATTTGATAGCTGGTGGTGAGGGTATTGGAGGGGATATTTCTTTACAATGTAGCAGCGAAAATTGAACTAATTAAGTAAAAATGAATGAATTGATGGAATGAAACATTCCCGGTAAATTGAGTATCACACACATATAGGGAAATCAATACATACATACATCGAACATTGTCCATCACACTCAATGATCTACTCACGGCTTTGGACCAATGCAAACATTCCGTTGAGAGGGTATGGTCTGTTGGTTCAGTGTAATGGGGGGGGGGTGTGGTGTAGGGGATTATTTCCTCAATTAGCTGATAATTAATCAATCAAAGGGCTCCAAACAATCGAGCAATTGTTGTAATGGATTAATTCATGAGTTACCGATCATGCCGATTCTGTTTCTGAAAATCATGCTCAGCTTATTTTCTCTTCTCGGAAATGTTAAGCAGTGCGAAAAAAAAAAAAAACTAGCTTCGTCACTCAGTGAAGACATAACAAAGCTCTTTATTACAATTTTCTTTTTTAAATGTAGTTGCTGAAAAGAGAGATAGATTTCTTCTTCACCTTCTTCTTTCCAATGTACCATTTTAATATCATCCCCCCGGATGATATTTAAAATGAATATAAAACCCGGATCGTATCTAAAGAAGATAATGCTTTCCGCATGGTGGGACTTCAAGGTTTTTTTGCCAACAGGACAAACAATTGATTCAACTCTATACTGCCAAAATGAACAAAATTAGACTAATCTCTATAAATATAAGAGGCTTTGTCCTGACCGACAGAATCAACGCAGAGCAAAAACTACTAATGATAGAAACTTGAAGTTCGGAATTTAGATTTTAAACGCGATGTAGGTAACCACTAAGAGAGGAATTTCAAAAATGTAACCCCTACGAAGCTTAAATGGAGAAATTGTCGTTTAATTCTAACGGAAACCTATTTTTGCACTTCGAGAAAAAATGTCTAATTTGGACTCATTTTAAAAATCTTGATACGCCGAGTTTAACTCGAATGGCCTACGGGGCGTCGAAAACCATGTTTTAAAGCCGAAAAATGAAGCGTTCACGACGAGTAATCAATTTTTTGTTTCGGCGGTTTTAGTGAACTCTATCCATTGCGCGTCTCCCTCTCTTCTACCGAGCCGGCAGCTTCCCCCTCCAACATTCCACTTACCGGAAGCTCCGATTCCTCTCCCCGTTCGCTCACTTCGTTTCCAACATTTGTACGGTTCACATCTAACAATAACATTAATATTATATTAAATCTTATATATAAATTTAATATTATATTAAATCAATACCTATATTATGATCACAGAATTGATTTTAAAGGCTCACGAGCAAAGCCGCGACGGGGAATGCTAGTAAATTATAAGTAAACGCCCAGAACTGGTGAATCGAAAAGTTGTGTCCAACTAAGGCAACGCTAGGCCCCACCCTCCCTATTCACCAGGCTTACCTCAATGAGACTACCACTTATTCCGGTATTTGCAGAGCTCCAGGAAAGGAAAGAAATTCCTTAAGGAAGAGGAAATAAAAAACCACATGGATCAAATTTTTAATAATACCTCAGAAATTCGATGAACCTAGCATTATGCAGTTAGTGGAAAGAAGAAAAGTCATATTAAATAATGATCAATACATTTTAGATTAAAATAAATTTTATGTCAATAATACTCTGAGTTTCCTCCCCCCCCCCCCCCTGAAAAACCGAAAGGACTAATTTGGCTATCCAACAAATATTTGCCTCTGACAAACAAATAAAAAAAAATAATAAAAATTATTATACGACTAATAGTTAAAGACTACATAGGTCGGGGTGACCCTCGGAATTTCAAATTATTGTGCCTGTTTCTGGGACATCGTCATTTTTATTAACCTCCAAACTACAGGACTATGTCATTTTAATCCGTTTTCCCCAGCGTTATCAAAACTACTTTCAAGAAAGCTTGTGACCTTGCTGTGCTATAATATTTGTACCTGCTCTTGGTTTCTATTTTAAAAATTTCTTTCTCCTTGCCTATGAGAACTCAACCTCTAACAAATATAACATCGAGTAATGCATTTTTACTGGCGACACGTACTCACCAGTTCACAACGAGGTCATCGGGTTTTCTGTGCCTAGTCAGTAATTAGAAATGAAATATCAAAGTTTGATAATCAAATAAAGGAAGAAAAACAAAAAAATTTCCAGGATGAAAATATCAATTTCCGGTTATTAGAATATTGATATATTTTATATTGATTCATCTTTTCTTGTGGGTAACCACCTTAATTAATTTAATTTAATATTAATTTTAAATATTTTATTTTTTGAGAGAAAAGATTGGTCTCAGACAATTTGTGGACAATTGTCCACCCCCGTAAATATTTGCTAAACTTGCGAAATCGGGGTGGGGGGGGGAAGATACCAGTGAAGAAGGGAATTTTGAATGAATATAATTAAGTTTTTAATGTCGTATAATATGATCGATTAGGACGAAAAGATAATAATATTTAATTTTATATTATTTTTATGGAAACTATTGGTTTCCTTTTTATCTTATTTAATCTCTATTACAACTTATAAATAAAACTAATTATAAACTTTAAAGATCACAAATATAATGATTCTGCTAATATCGCCGTTTTTTTTTTTGGAAAAAAAATTAATCCTCAAAAATTTGAAAATTATATTCCAACCCGAAATGGATCGTAAAACCATCTCTATCGTTTACAATTCACGTTTATATCGGCGATAAACAGTCTGAAAATCAACTGCTCATTGGCTTCCCTAAGTAATTTAATCCTGGGTCGGGTTTATGTAAAAAAATAATAATAAATTATAAAAATTCAAACGGATTCCTGGCTTAAAAGTCCCATAAATAAATGGAGAACACTGAAAAATACTGATGGCACTATTTCTCTATATAACATTCGAAAAAAATGTCACTGAAAAAAATGTTTACAGGTATATCTTCCCCATGTAATTTGCAACATGGAACTTTTGTCTTTAAAAAATAAAATAATGTTAATTTCTGCTCAAAGGAAGAAAATAAATTTAAGTTAAAGGCGTACCAGATTTTTGATACCTGCATTGAGATTCTATTTAAAAAAATATATTTTGTATCTACCGGTTTTAATTAGTTATTGTATCTACCGGTTATTGTATCTACCGGTTTTTATAGATATTAATAGAAAGCAGGACAGTTGATATACGGATACTATGGAAATCTGATACTTGTTGGGAAATAATGAACTATATTGCTGGATTAAAGGAAATTACCTTTCCCCGATCAATATCTTATCTAAATTGCTCCTCGCCCTGGAAAATATTGGGATAAGTTTTGTGTATTATTGCCGAAGCCTTTATGAGCAGGGCCTCTTAAGAAAGCAGGTTTAAGATAATCCTGAGGAAATGATATCCTTTTGTCGGTCCTATTAGCTCCAGCCATCCCTTTATCATTCCCTCCTCGCTCCCTCCCTAACTCCCTCCCTACCTTCCTCCTCCTTGTTCTCCTGCAATAAGGTAGAGCCACAATATTCTTAGCCCGTCGTGACCTCCCTTATTCATCTAATTGCCAGATGAACGTCCTCAAAGGACAATGGACGGATATAATATTCCTTCTCCTAGAAATTACATTCAATCTATTCATGAATATAGCACCTTTTATAATTATGAATGGGGCCCCCTTTTCAAACATTTCTTGAAGCCTATTGAGAAAAAAGTTTGTGAATGCATCATTTATATTATTCTAATTTATATTTAGTAATGAATGAGAGCAAAAGCATTAGTCCGTCTATGGTATTGTATTTAGGTAGAAGATAAACTTTTCTCCTTAAGATATGAAAAGCCTTCACATCCGTCATCCCAGTGAATTATTATATCTTTTATATATATATAAAAATCTCGTGTCCCCATGTTTGACGGAGGTAAAATCAGAAACTACTCAACCTATTATGATGAAATTAGGCTCATTGTGTGTAGTTTTGTCCAACTTAAAAGGTAGGATAGTTTTTATCTCGATTACTGGCCTCAATATTTCTTTTATTGCAAATTAAATGCTTATTATGCTACAATTGAGAGTGATTATTTTGTAAGTTCTACAAATTTCCAACAGAGGGCGGTGTAAGTTGATTTATTGACTTTCGATATTTAGGGAGGGTAAGCATAAACCTATTTTTTCTGGCTAGGAAAATCCATGTTTTTCCCATTGCAAATTATCTATCGCCTTTTCACGTGTGGGGAAAACATCGTATCTATTTGTTTGAGCAAAGGACAGGTTAATCGAAATCATTGTGCACCTATTAGTATAACCTCCTGGTACGATATCTAATATCATCCTGTTTTTTTTTTTTTTTTTTTATTGGTCCTCCCCTTCCTCGCCTGTTAGGCTATACGGGGTTTCCCGGGCCAGGGGAGAGGGTAGGGAATTGATGCCGAGTATTATTAAATGTCCCCTGGCTCCGGGTTTTGAACTTGCTATCTTTCGGTTCTCAATCATACGTTGCCTTGGGCAACGCGTATTTTCAGACGCGTTTGCCCACTCGGCCATCCCGCCACACACTATCATCATGTGTTACATTCTGAATTTAATTAATATATATTATGGGAAAAGTTTAATTTGGTACATTGTTGCTGTCTATTTTGATTGTACTAAACCCTGTTTCAATTACATTCTTTATTAGTTCCTTTTACATGTGTCATTCATTAACAAATTATGGTCAAATATAACATGTAAACAATAAAAACTTTAACCCACCTAAATTCTTTACCAAACAATTTTAAATTTGGCGTAAAGTTCCCCTTGTATTTTAGATTAGCTGAAACGTTTTTATCTTTATCAGTTTTGACTATAAAAAAAGAATAGAATGTAACTAATTCAATGCATAATAGATACTGAGCCACAGCAACACGTGGTAGGTCTGCTCGTAAATTATTATATTCTTAATAATTTTTAGTTATTTAATTACTAGAAAATAGATTGGCCGGGAATCGAACCTGGATCATATATATATTTTTTTTCACTTCCCTATTAATGAAATACAGTTAACTCTCGATGAGTCGAACTCTGATAATTAGAATCCTTAAATAAGTCTATCAGAATCAGTAGTCCCGATTCAGTACACATAAACTTTACCTTAATAACACAATTTTAAGCCAAAAAAGATGGAAATTGGTTAGGTCAAAATAAAATGATAGGCCTTCGAAGGGGACTATTAGGACCTCCAACTCTGGATAAGTGAACGATTTCTTTACTCTTTAGGGAACGACATTTTAAGTTTTAACATTTTGGCTATAAAGTTAGGTTTTCGTTACATAAGCGTTAAAATTTTGTAAAAAAATGCTATGTCTTCTGATTGCGGCCGTTCAACCAACTAAATAGATTTTATCAATAATGAGATATTATAATTATAAATTATAAATAGCTGACACGCGCAAAGCATTCGCACTCTAAGCTACTTAAATCCCACTTAATTAGAGTACACAACGTAAATTTAGTAAGGTATAGTGCGTCATGGGCACAGGTGAGGGTTGAAGTAAAGAATAGATGTGTTTAAATTGTAGATTATTTATTTTTTGAAACATAAGTTTTGGGTATTTACATAGTATTTACGTGTGTACAGGACCTCTTTGAATGGTCATTTGAGATTGTTTATTGGTGGAATTAATACACAGACAAAGAAAACGCCACATACTTAAATACACATATCAGTTTCGCGGAAAGTGAGAGCGCTGATTCTATTGACTGAAATTGCAAGTTCTTCTTGTAACTCGCAAACAATGGCGACAATCGGAAAAGTGTATATAACCAAAAATGTTCCTCTCAACAAACTGAAAAATATGACATCTTTGAAAAAGCCCTGCGACCATCTTCGCTGAAAATTGCAGTTTTTTTGCTGACATCTCGCAAACGAATGGGTTAATCGAAAAAATGTATATGACCGAAAATGTTCGCTTTGAAAACCTTAAAAGATTGACACCACTTAGTAACTCTACGACCATTTTTCTCGCAATCAAAGGCGAAATGAGTGATTTGTATATTTTTCCGGTTCAGCGGTTAAGGAAAGCGTTAAAATGATGCCTCATTCATGAAATTTGATAAAGTATTAAAGAAGTTATGGCGTACCGAAAAAAAAGGCCTTGAAAAATAATATATATGACTCTACAACTTCTTTTATAGTCAAAATCGCACTGTTGGTCTTATTTGGTACGATGACGAAACATGGCTCTTTAGAAATGTTTTAAGAGAAAAAAATTATCGATTGATACTCGGAATTCGCTTCTCCATGGTACATACTCGATGGTACCAAAGAGGTATTATAGAAAGAGTACAATGCAGGTAGAGGTAGGTACAAGTACTGAAATCTTGCCGGACGATGGTACCAGAGGTCGCCGGCTGAAGCTCGTTCACTATCGATTCACTCACATCAGACCTAACTGCTTACTCATACTGAAATGGGTCATTACATACTTGTTTACTTCTTGAAACATAATGATATTTTACTAAAAAAAAAAAAAAAAAGAATTTAAGATGAAGATTAAATTGATTAATTTTCACCTATTAATCTAAAACTTGTTAACAAAATTATACTTGATGATATTACAATCGATGTATTTTTCTTTTTATGCTAATAATAATAATAATTATATATAATGATAAATTATCAGGATTTTCAGTTAAAAGTTTTTTATTTGGAGAGCCTACGCTTCGATACGAACAATGGATCTTCATCAGGGCTAAAACGAAGACAAATATATGAGCAACTTGTAAAGTATTATTGTTAGAAGACGAGATTAATTACAGATAGTAACATTAAGAAGTAACAAAATCCAGCTGATGGTAGGTTTACATGACATGGGTACTTATTAAATCTAATAATTATATAAAAGATAGTAAGAATAAATATGGAAATTTGAATAATTGGCTGGTTAACATGGTAAAGTAATACAGTTAGGGAAAAGTTATAAGGTGAGAGGTAGTATGGGTTAGTTTGCCGACTGCAAAAGGTTTAAAAGGCGTCTAAAGAGAAGATGGACTTGTGACCTTCTTATTAGAAAAATCATTGGGGTTCTTCCAAAATGTCTGTGCAAAGCTCTGTTCAAAGAAATAAATATTAATATTGATTACTGAAATAAAAAAAGAAAAGAAAAATAGTGTGCAGTGGATACGATGAAAAAATTAATATAGAACGAAATTTGAGAAAAATAACTAAAACATTCAATAAAAAAAAATAAATGTAGTTAATACATTATTGATTTTTTGTCCAAATTTATTTTGGCAGCACCGTTTATAAATATTATAACACATTTCCCTCTCTCTGAATTTACTTTGATGATACCGGCTGGAAATTCAAATAAGCAAAATAAATTTGGTTTATTGTTTTTGTTGTTTATTAAACTCATTTTATGCCACTAAGGCTAATCGGACGATGCTACTACAGTGGGAGTACCTATTTTTTATATTTTTATGTTATAAAACATTTCCCTCTCTCTGTATTTAATTGTATTTACTTTTATGATATCAGTTGGAAATTTAAATAAACATGATTTACAAATAAATAAAATAAATTAGGTTTTATTAATTCGCTATCTCACTTATACCTCTATCTATTTCATTTTTACTCAGTTTATTTGTGATAATGTTAACATATTAATACTACGGTCAGTATAAATCTTTGGGTCTTTTCTACTTTACTCCCCCTATGATTACTTTCTATATCTGTTACTTTTTAATTAACCATACATAAAAAAACACATGTATATTTAAATTATTTTATTAATACATAACGAAATACAAATTACACTTGTCAAATGAATTAAATAGTATAAAATTCATTGATTTTTTTTTTTTTTTAAATAAAACCTTGAATAAATCCTCTCCTTCTCCATACAAATTATCATAATTTATAACGACGACATTTATAATTATAACACCGCCAACGAAATCCTCTTTTTTCACTAAAAAGAAGCTTCATGTCGTGGTTTTCTGATACTTCCTAGCTGTATGTATTATATATTGTATGTATTATAACATTTGCAATGTTTTCTTATTATCATTTCCGAGGTATGAATACAATTCAAATCCGTTCATCATTAACTTTTAAACAATAAATGAGAAATATATGCCCTTAACCTTTTAACTTTATTACAATGAATTCATATTTATTGATCATGTGTTATAATTTGAAAGAAACCTCCAAGGTAACTAACTGTTCCATACAAGTAATCATAGGGGGAGTAAAGTAGAAAAGTCTCAAATCTTTTTTTGTTTTTTAATAATAAATTATTTTATTGAAAATAAATAATACAATCTGCCACACTCTAGGGCAAGTATAAATCTATAGTGAACTAAGCCATAAAACATTCTATCAAAAAAATAAAACCATTACCTAATGGTATTTTTTATTATCATACTTCTTCATAAGTAAATAGTATATAAGAGGGAAACTAAAATATGTTGCGGTTCAAAAGTGAAGTAAACATAACCCTATTTTACAAACGCAAACTTTACCTACAGTTTTATCAAAATATGGAGTTTGGCGCTTAGTTCGCTTCGGTGTTATTCCGAACTTTGGCTACCAAAATTTGTGTAATTAGTTAAAGTTAAGGATTTATTTTAAATTTCTTTCATTTTAAATTTCACATATTATTATCATTGATAAATATTATTAATAAGAAAAAAATAGTAAAACAATTTTGGAATTCTTTTTTGTTAATATTAAAATCAAACAAGTATCAAAATATTTCACTTATATATAAAAATAAATCTGAAACATTTACAGGGCGGTCATATATACTTATCACATCTATGTTTATATATCCAATAGAAAAAAATGTTATAACTTATAACATTTTTTTATAACTTATAAGGAATAGGAAAATAAACTGACAGCAAATTATGGTTTTATTTCTTCGCACAAAATGAAAAAGAAATCACCGAAATAGGATAACCATTTAGGCCCTATTTTATTTTTTATCAAATTTTTTTTCGACCGTTTATCTTATGCAAAAATAATTGAAAAACTATAGTTAGAGTTTAGAAATTTATGTAGTACATCTTACTGCAATAGACCTTCGTTCAGTAGATGTGAAATCTGAAAACGTTATACACGAAAATATTTCTTTTCACAAAACCACAAGAAGGTTTTTGTCGCAGTCTACACCACTGCAGGGAACACCGAGACATTACTCGGGGATCAGTGAGACACCATATTAATAACTAAATATTTTAATAAAATTATTAATAATAAATATTATCATGATAATTAACATAAAAAACATATGGCTTCTTTGAACAACACAACATTCTTTCTTCACAACATTCTTTGGCAGAGGAGTATAACTATCTTTACAATTTTATATGTATATCAGTGAAAATTTATAACTTTTCCTTTTCCATAGTATTTTAAAGTACATGATTTACATGATGTATTTTTAAGTTTAATTTTTTTTTTAAATTCCGATTTAATTAGTCCTTTCTACTCTTTCGATTTAATTAGCAATTTTTAGACTGCCTAACACTCCGCTCTCGTTCAATTTGTATGCTTTCTAGGTATGATATCTGAAGCCCGAAAATAGGGTTAAGGGGGTGGTAAGAGCGGTTACACCGATTTTTAATAATATTCCCGCACCTACCCCCCTATTTTTGGCCTCATCCAATTTCCATCACCGATAGTTAGCTTCTACCCTTGGAGATGTGGACTACGCTCGATTTTTTTTTTTTAAATTCCGATGGTTCAAAACTAATTTAAAAACCCACAATTTGTTTTCCATTTCAAATATTTACAAAACGTATTTTCAAAATATTTTAATTTTTTTATTTATCTTTACTTGCACCCACGCAACAAATAACCTAAAAATTACGAAAATTCAAAGCCTAATTTGGTTCAGTTGGACCCAAAATCCCATTTATCTATCCATTTGTATACATACATTTTATACATACATATATACATATTTATATTTTACATACATATATACATACTATACATTTTATTGCAAAATATTATCATGATAGTTAACATAAAAAACATATGGCTTCTTTGAACAACACAACATTCTTTCCTGTTTAGCAGAGGAGTATAACTATCTTTACAATTGTATATGTATGTCAGTGAAAATTTATAACGTTTCCTTTTCCATAGTATTTTAAAGTATGCTATTTATTACCTGTATCATGATGTTTTGGGTAGATTTCATCAGGATAAATTTATTTTATTTCCATAAAATTTAGTATTAGAGGAAACCACAGGCCAAATCTTGACTGGGTTTAGCCATAATAAAATCACCAACGATGTAGAATTTGCGTTTTTTTCTTTTTAAATACTCCTCAAGTGAGGGTCTCTCGAGGAATATTAAACAATTTATTTTTAGAAGGATCTCGCTGGCCTTCTTTTACATCCTGAATCCATTTTTTACAAGACGACCCCTTTCCCAAGGCAATGTATTCATGTATTCTTTTGGCAATCTTTCTTCCTGCATACACCCGCATGCGGCCAAACAGTCTTTTAACTCTTTTGTTTTTTTATGTTAAAGGAGGGGGCAGAAGGCCTTGCATTATTCCTCAATAAAATTTTTTATTTTAGGATACTTGAGCCTACCCATGCCAAGGTGAATATCAAGATAAGTAAACATATTCGAGCGGTAACATAATAAAATAGACAGTAACATATTTTAGTTTATTTTGACCACTGACGTCTGCTCTACCAAACGAACGAAACATATGGCCAGAAATAGAAGAGCCAAATTTACCGATTCTTTATACAATCAGATTACATAAAAAAAAAAAAAAACTATAAACTATAACCATCTAATGTGTTGTTTTTTAGACAAATAAAAGATAATCAGAAAGGATGATAAATTATCAGGATTTTCAGTTAAAACTTTGTTATTTGGGGAGCCAACGTTTCGATCCCAACTTGTGGAGCTTCAGCAGGGCTGAAAATGAAGAAAAATATATGAGAAACGTGTAAAGTATCTTTCCTAGAAGATAAGATTAATTACAGATAGTAACAATAAGAAGTAACAAAATTCAGCTAATGGTACGTTTACAGGACATGGGTACTTATGGAGTTTAATAATTATTTAAAATATAGTTAAAAAGTATGAAAGTTTGAATAAGCTGGTTAACATGATAAAATAAAAACAATGTGTGTATTTTTACAAGAGATGATACCTATTTGCCCATGATTTATTCATACATATATCATACAAAAGGAACAATTTAGGAGTGTGGCAATAAAGGTGTTATTCATGTAAAGGTTTATTATGATAGTAAACTTTATTTTTTACCAAGGACTAAGTCAGAAGTTTTTAGGACTAAAACTTGCTATCTTTTCATGCTGACACTTAAGTGCATCATTTACTTTTTATACGAAAAATGTTGTACCTCCATAAAGTTCCTATTTTTTTTTTCATATTTTGGCCTTGTATGTTTGGTGTTTGATAAGGCTAACTATAAAATAAATTACTGCAATGCATAAGCTTTATAACTTTTTTTTTTTTAATGTATTTCATGAAGGCACATCTGCTTCTTTCTTGATGCAGCTCATTCAATATAAAAACTCACAAGTACGTTCTTATGTTGTATTTCTTTAAAGGGAAGGGGTAAAACTGTTTCTGAATTTCACCGAATATTTCTTACGTTAACTGTTCATCCATTATTATTATTATTTATTTTTTTTGTTCGCTCTACTCGAACGGAACCTAACAAAAACAATAACCTTCAATCTCTCACACAACAGGGAGCTAATTGAATCCCCTTCATATCAGCACACCGAATTTCACATAGATTGTACTGGCTTCGTTGCTTGGGCGCCAAAAAAAGTAAATAATCCTACTGGACTTGAGATTTTTTGCCTTCATATTTTCTAGATAATTCGAATTTTATTTTTGCAATAAATAAATACATTAATGTCGCTTAATAATATATATAGTTTACGTGATCCACTTGAAATTGTTTCATAAATTAAACACTCTCTATTTGCACATCTCTCGTTGGTAAACGTTGCTCTGAGTTTAACTGAAATAATATTTCCCACCTGAGCTTATAAAATTATTTTTCCTGCCGAGAATGCTGATAATTTACCTCGTTATTAATGTTAGCAAAATAATAATTAACTCAATGCAAATTTATAATCGTGTTTGTTCTTGTCTCAATAATAAATAATAATTAGCGCAATTTTTGTTGATTTAACCTTTTTTTTTAAATAAAATAGTATGTGGGTGATTCTAATTTTAGAGGCAAGTTTTAGTCCATTACAACTTTTACTTAAATGGTTAAGCCTAACCTGATTTTTTTTCTATTGCTATACGATGAAGGTATATTTCTTCATTATAAAATATTAAAAATGAAAATATTTATGAGTAATATGATTTTATAATTAATTAAGTTACTAAAATGTCATTACCTCGCACTGTCCCACTCTCGATTTTGTAGTAAATATGTATTTTTTTCTTTTGAAACCTACGTTTAATGATAGTGAAATTTATTTCCACTCATAAAGAATAACTGGAGCATTCTGAATTATATTTTTTGTTAATTTTAGTTAACTGTAAGTATGTTAAAATAGTTTCGAAACTTTGTCCCTTCACTTTGAAGTCATTACCACTCACAAAACTAAACGGCTGAGATAAAGCCTTGAAAAAGGAGGAACAGTGGGTAAATTTCTTTTGAGTATAGTGATCACCATGGAGTTTAAGAAAACCGCATGTGGATTAACCGATTTCAGTTGGGAGCCGGCCTCCGCGCATGTGCCTCGTAAAAAAAGTCAAGTACCTTTTTTGTTGTCATTACCACCGCTTGTATTAACACGCTTTCTTTTCAAGTTATTTCATTGTTTATATCATATTTGTTTGACTATCGTTTGTCTAAGTCAGTTGGCAAAAAAAATTATCTCAATTACTTACACAGCGTTTTTGGCCGAATACAATACGTGGAAATGTCATTACCATCATGTAAGTTGAAAACTCGTGTCATTACTACGCCCGAATATTAGCTCGGTAATGACATAAATTGTGCCGTAAATGTTTTCATGAAAATTTCCCATGATCTGAGAATCACCCATAAATTGATTAGGTAAATCGGGGACAGTTTTTTGCTTAGATTATTTTTGAAGCCTTTTAAAATATATAATTATGATTTTATGTTTCAGAATTTTTTTCCTGTAATGAAAAATTATTATGGCAATTCTTATGGTATCATCCGATTCTGCATTAAATGTGGAATAAACTAAACAAAAAATAAATGCAATTAAGGCAGTTTTACAATTAGTCATTGACGTTCGTAACTGAAATCTTTGCCGAGGCAATGAAATTATAGATTGAATTATCTTAATTTCAAGCAATGGTCATGAACTGCTATTATGCTAGATTTGCTGTGGAGGGGCCCAAATACATGTACATTTTTTATTATTTTTTTTTAACCACACTAAAAAAGTTCGAAAATAAAATGTAAAAATTGCCCGTAGTTTGAGAATCGCCCATATATGAAGTTTTCATTTATATTTTAACCATTGAGTTGGAAAATGAATACAAAAAAGTTAAGACTTTAAACAAGTAGAAATAAGGAGTAACTGTTTATCTGAATTAGTATATGATTCGCGTGGTAATGTAATTATTTATTCTGGGTCGTTGATCATTTTATTCACTCTCGAAGAATTACGAAAGTCCCGTGAAATGCATAGAAATCTAAAATTAAACAGAGGGGGTTTAAATTTAGATTAATATGCAATGATAAACAATTTCTGCTGGGGAATCTAACCAGCGCCCTGGAAAAAGGTATTTTTTTGCCCATCAAAATAACTACCAATGAATGGAGGAAAACACCCAAGAAAGAAGTAATATCCATTCACAGAAAGTGGTCAGTTACCACATCGAGGCAAAAGAGATTTATGTGTGTGGTAAATAACAACTCAGGAAATGAATGCCCCGAAAGTTGTCAAGAGACCTCGTGGGAGGGTAAAATTGGTAGATGGAATTAACAAAGGTGCTGCAAAGCTGTATACAGAAAACTGGAAAATATTAGTCCAAAATAAGCAGAGGTAGAGAAAGCTTATAAGGGAATTAAAAAGTCTGAAATATCTGCAAAATCTGCCAAAAAAATCCTTACGTATACATTCATTTAAGATCAACCTCCATGAAAGAGTTAAAAGAGAACGTGAGCCCTAAGACACAAATAGTAGAGCTCACCTTGAGCTGGACTTAATGACTTTATCGAACTTAGCCAAGTTCTAAAGCAGCTATGAAGCACCTGTTGCCCAAGTATTCCAGTCCACGATTTAACAAAACTTTGTTCACACCTCTTGCCAATCATCTCAATCGTGAACATTTATCTGCAATGATCGTCAAGCAGAGGGAATTAAAGCTTCATAGTTTATTTTCATCGAGTAAATATAAGGAAGTTCAAATGGTTTGATTCGAAATTATCCAGAAAATATATGTTCACATTTTTTTAGTCTCACTGCGATTTAAATGTTGCCTTTATAGAGAACCTGGAACTGTGGGGGAATTTTTAATTATTTTATTCGTTGTAATGTTTTTTTTATTTGGGTATTTCTCAGCAACTAGGGGCGGATTTAATTTATTTATGTTAATACATTTTTTGCTAAGGTTCAGTTGAATATCAATATTATATGCGACATTTCCTTAAACAAATCCGGTACAAAATGTTTTTTTAATTATTAGAATGTTTAGTAAGGTAATATAATTTTTTTCTTTCATTTACCTCTAAATGAAATATATAGAGTTTTTGTGTTCTAATGGTCTGTGTGTGTGTGTGTGTGTGTGTGTGTGTCTGTGTGTGTGAGTGAACAGACTAGCTCAAAAACTATAAGGCGTACAAAACTGAAATTGGGTATTTGGTTTATAAATATGCCCGCAATGTGACAGCAATACTTTCATAAAATTTGGTCAAACGGCGGGGGTACTTCATTTAAAGAATTTTGTCTAATTTTTACGTTTTTCTCGATTTTCTCAAAAACCGTTCAAACGATTTTGATTAAACTCGCTATTTCGTGTACGTATATGCCCGCAATGTAACAGTAAAAATTTCATCAAAGTTGATCAATTAGAGGGAGCACTTTACTTAATAAATGTTGTCCCATTTTCAAGTGTCTTTTTTTATTTACTCAAAAACGGCAGATCAAACTTAGTATTCGGTGTATGTATATGCCAGCAATGCGACAGCCAAAATTTCATCAAAATTGGTCCAACGGAGGGGGCACTTTACTCAATAAATGTTGTTCCATTTTCACGTGTTTTTTTTATTTACCTACTCAAAAACGGCTGTAACGATTTTGATCAAACTTAGTATTTGGTATATGTATATACCCGCGATGCGACAGCCGAAATTTCATAAAAAATGGTCCAACGGAGGGGGCACTTTACTTAATAAATGTTCCAAATTTTGCTATACAGGTACTCTATAGCTTATGGAGATATACAAACATAAGTATATAAATGCGGAAAAATGTGTGAAGTTGAGGAATGGCGTTTACATATTATCAAAACAAGTCCATTTCTAATCCAAGTTCTTTCCAAGTTCGTAAGTGAAAGTTGTGTGTTGCGCGAATCGCACCAGATTTTTTTACAAACTAAATAAGATACTTTTAAAACATTGAAGCTCATTTGAATTTTACCAAAAGAATTTTTTATTCTTTTTTTATTTAAGCTCTCTATTTATAAACGAGATTTAAAATACCCTGATAGTGCATAAAAAATATTGATAGATTCGAGATAAAAGTCTTCTGAGCGATGAGCGGAGAAATCTAGGATTATAATTCTATCGAATGAAGGATCAACTAAGAATTGCTGAAGGGAACCGGTCCTCCGCCCATATCTCATGATATGAGGGAAGGAAAGGTAAGATGGGAAGAACCCGTGGCTCGAAATAAAGTTTTAAAAACCATCTAAACGATAATAGTAGGCACGAACCTCGTGGTAGGCCAAAAAGCAGAATTATAGATAAAATCAACTAGGAAATTCATCAGAGATACAGTCAACAAACTGGAAAACCCTATAGGCAGAGTTGGAATTCTAAGTGGGAGTCCTAAATTTTGCCTATTCAGGTATAATTAGGATAAGGGTCTTAAAAGAGTGTCTCGGTACCTCCATCTTAAACGAGAGGCTGGGTACCTCCATTTTGTGTGCAATACGGGGGAAAGGCATAGCCAAGGCTTTTTTACTGCCATTAAAAATCTCCACCGCAGCAAACGAACCCTCGACCTTTACTATAGATGCTATGCTAGCCACTGTACCAGTCAGCTTTATGTCCCTTTCCTACAACCAAAATTCTACTTGTTCTGCATAGTATTTGCTCTTTATCCATTTCCTGACTTTTTGTAAAGTTAAATTCTGTCTTTTTCCAAACGGGGGTTGCAGCCCCACAGCCCTCTTCCTGGATTCAACAATGATCAAAAAAAAATTTTTTTACTTGTAGTTGTTAATTCAATTTCTTAATTTTAAAACTCTTCTGTTCGTTATTGAGAGAAGAGTTCGGCAGATAACTTGCCTGATCATGATTCTGATAGAACGCGTCGAATCAGTCCGTTATAGGCTCAGAATTTCCATGCGAAGATTTCATAGATAACGATTTTAGAATAATATTACGGATATTGGAACTGAGAAACTCTTTTATTTTTTCATGGATATTCACGGCTGTGTCTTTATGACTGGTTTCTTATGTTGATGTTTTATATTTCTAATACAATTTATGTGGAATAAATAAAATAGGATGGTGAACAATATATTTTCGTTAAAATTAAAAATAAAATGTTTATTTGATATGATTGGATTGATTTAATAGGAGTGGACTGCAGAAAATAGATACGGTATCTATTAGACACATGTTCCATTTCTACGACTATTTCGCTGGACTTGGTTATTTGGACTCATGGGACCCCAAAACGTGTATTTCCGTTGAAAATCATGAGTCGAAATTTTTCACGATCGGAACTGCTACTGCTCAAAAACCGTGGGGAATAGCCCCTAGAGGAACATTTTAGTTGGAAGTTTGGTAAAATTTTGAATATCTTTCTTCTTTACCTATCCGAAATACCCTATATATACAAAACAGTGAGGACATTGATTGAGCGAAGTGCCCTACGAAGGGACGATGAAGTTGGAAACAGCCGGAGGCAGGTGTTGGGATAAAGCCCGAGTTGGTGGTACCTCCACCTGGCTCGTCCTCAAGTTCACCCAAAGCCAACCCCACAGTTACCCCAACTCAGGTGTTTTCCTTACTACCCTTCTCATTTCATCAAGATTTTAACTAAGAATACGATGAATGAATAATTGTTCAATATTTCTCTGAGCATTGTATATAAAACTGTTTCAACTCATAGTATAATATCAAAAATTGAAAGTAGCATAATAAGATAAGATAATAAGATATATTTTATCATTGCATCATTATATTTTTACTAAATCTAATGTAAAGCTAACCATCAGGAAACGTTAAGGATAAAAGGTATGTTTTACTATTATTATGTTGAGGGCCTATTATAATGCTGCCTATTATAATGTTGAGGGCTGCAGGTACAATAAACAATTATTCTTAAAAAACACAATTTATAATAATTACAAAAAAAGGGAATAGTAATAATCATGACTTACAAACTGATTACTTGCACTCTGAATCTAAATTACACTTCTTATTACTAAAATCCTCAATACAGTGCCGCTTAATCCGTTGCAATCTGGTCAGGATAAAATTCAACGGATTAACTGAAAAATAGATTAAACAAGAAATGAGTAATGAGGGTTAGTTTTTAAATGAAAATTCTCTTATTTTTTTTAAACATATTTAATTCGACAGAAGTAGCTATCGGGTTAAATACAAAGATGATATATCTATTATACATTTATACCGCAGTTCGGAAAGTCTTGAAACGATAATTCCTAATTTTAACATCTCTTTTTGTCATTATCGGTAACTTCTCATACTGAGCTGAAAGTTCACTCGTTACCGTGTGATGACCCACAATAATTAAATTTATATTTATTGTTATTGAGACATATTGTATGAGGGCTATAAAATAAATATTTTTTATGTAGATATTAATGATAATGATTATAATTATTGTAATTAGGTTCTCAAATAGATAATTGAATAGGTTAGTTATATATATATGCTAAATAATAACATAGGGCCAAACTCTGTACCCTAAGGCCTCCTTATGCCCCATTCCAAAAGACTCTGAACAGTCTCTAAGAGAATCTTAATATAAATAGATGTATTTGCTGCCTTGCGCCCGTATAGTTGTATAATTATAATAATTAGATATATTAATAATAATAATAATCTTTATTGCTTTAAAGGTTTTACAGCACCTTTTAGCATGGAGTTTGTTTTTCAAACAAATATACAAAAACATTTTTACATAACAAAATCTATAAATATCAATATTTACAATTGCATAATAATATCTTAATTATATTATCAATAATCTACGATTTCCTTATGATAATTTATCTTACTTTCACCAAAACAAAAATGAAACCTATAAAAATGACGGTAAAAATAGACAATTTAAAAAAAAATAAAATAAAAATTGTATGACATGTTACATGACTATCTCCTTTAAACAAACATTAAAAAACTTCTTATTTTTAAACTTTCCACAATGAAAATAAAAATATCTTTAAGTTTATTATAGTCCGTGATTGTTGGGATGCCCTGGAACATTTCTTTATTTGTTTTCTTAATATTGCTGTATTTTATAAGAAATTGGTTTCTGAACGGATTTAAGATAGGGCATGATGTGAAAAAGTGTTGAAAATTGTCTGGATCATTCTTGTTGCAAAGAGGACATGAGGATTTCGGATCAAAATTATTTAGGATTGAGTTCATTATGAGTCTCTGAAATTTGGAACCAGTTAATCGTACTTTATTAGGTTAGTCTTATTTTATTTAAGTGGCATCAATATTTGACATAATCTTCACCTAAGACAAGCGTTGATATGTTTTTATATATATCGCTAAATGATGATTGTATTACTTTATCAATATCTTTGCTTAAAAGGTGGTTATCCATCGTTAGTACCAAATTTTTCATCTCTTTCTGAAGGATGTTTGTATCTTGAGCCTCCCATATTTCCTTGGCTCCTATCGATAATAGGGTATTTTTGACTTCAGTAGCCCATTTATATGGTATAGCCTTCATTTTTTCCAACTCTCTCAGTCTTTTATAACATTGGAGTGGCAGTCTGTTTTCTGACATTGAGAGTACTTTGTGCCACCAGTTAAGCGTTCGTTTAAATACCTTTAAATGCAAAGGTCTACAGCCTGTTTCAGTTCTGAGGTAAGAGCTTGGGGTGGTTTTTGGAAGCTGAAGTAGCTTTTTCAAAAATTTTAATTGCACCATTTCCAGAATGTCAGGATTGGGAAGACCCCAAACCTCACACCCGTACAAAAGTAATTAGATATGTTAGATAGATAATAATTAGATTTCTTTATATGTATGTATGTATATATTATTACCAATAATAATTTACTTCCACTGCGTATTCTGTTTATTTTTTCCTATGTCCCAATTATTTGATATAATTAAATCCACGGACCTTTATTAACAATCATTATAATTAAAACAAGGGACATAGTAACCGACTCCTTCTCTTTTACATGACATGGATGGATACAGTAAGTACATGACCAAGTCCCCTCCTCTAGCAATTTAATCAAATTCCACGTATGTCACGTTCAAAAATTGAAAAACGAACTGGTTGCTACCTGATTGATTCATAAAATGAGATAAAATTAAAAAACAGGATTATTTCTTCTTAGACAAAACAGTCCCGTCGTCGATGTGTAGGCTACAAATTTGTCGTCGCATTTCATGGATATGAAATAATTTCCTCACAAAAAACGTATTAACCGGAAGGAAAACGGATTATCGATGAAAATATATTGTAAAGGGCCATTTTGTTCCGTCCTATAACTGTTCAACGAAAATCTATACATAACTAGCGCACAGATAACACTTATCACAACTTATCTCTAGCCACTGAACAAGAAAGCTTCATTCTAGACTAACTGTACTGTTGATATAGTTGTGTTGATCTCTAGAAGGTCCCAAAAGTTTCAGATCTTCTTAGACTGGTTGTGATCTTTCTATTGCAGGTACAGTTCTATTGCCCATTAATTTAAAGCTCTTCTGCCTTTTTTGTTCCCTCTATCCATTAATGAGAGAAAATTTGCGTTGAATACATACATGGGGTGATTATAGGTCGAAAGATATTTGACCCATGTCCCATGGTTCGACCCAATACGCAACTCAAACTTATAAGTTACAAAACCCCAAGCAAAGTAGGCCATATAAATATCAATTAAGGAAAAGCCAGCCATCTTAAAACTTTCTATGATGATATTTAATCATGTTTTATTTTTAAATAATTAATTTATAATTTTATAAACAATTAGATTAGAAGAGAAAAGATTCGACCACGGCCGGGAAACGAATACAGAGATCCAGAGGACCTGGGTTCGATTCGAGTGCGTCCGCAGGAAAGGCCGAAAGGCTGCTAAAATTCTCGATGGGGTCGAGGCTCATTAATTGTTAAAATAAAGCTTATTGATCTTTAAAAGTTAAAATATGTGTTTATATAACGCTTAATAAATTTAGTAAATTAACAAGAATTTATCTGATTGGTAGTTTTTATTTCTCAACATTTCTGTGGGTGGTTAGATTCCCAGCCGAAGTCGAATCTCTTCTCCTCTGATAAAATAGTTTAAAAATTTAAACCTATCCAACTACTTCAGAGTTCAACATGAGATAATTAAACTTTCCACTGAAATAATTTGCTCTTATAATCCCAGTTTAATTTATGCAAGAAATTTATATTTTGTTGAAGGATGATGTTAATTAAGCCAAACCTTTGACTTACCTCACGACTTTAATTTTAGCAAACTCACCCCTCTTATTTCTGTTATCTCAGTTCTGAATCTCTTCCCCAACATTATTTCATAACATGTGTACTTACCTGAGTGTCCTATAAAACTTTGAATCCGTTCAAACAAAGAGAGCATGTAATAATTACAGCCTACCTATGTCAAACCTCATAACAGAAACGATTTAACTATAAAGGTCTTGTATTGGCTGAGGAAACCAAGCGAATTCATCCAAACGTGTAAATCCAAAATGGGATACGTCATGTGTCCATTAGTTTAAAAGGAAGAATCGTTTATAAAAGAGTTCTGATTGTTATTGTTTCATGGAAATGGAAACCAATCAAACCTCGAGTGAAAAATTTCTTTTTAAAATCAAACAAATGATGTGAAAGTTTTTTTTTTTTTTTTGTACGGAACATCCAATATTACACCGTAATCACGGTTCATTTGTTAAAAGGTATGAAAAGTTACTGAAAGGTATTTTTTTTTAATTGAAATTAAAACTGAAGAATAACAAAATTATAAAACATACTTCTCGTTGAATTATATGAATGACAATGATATGACAATATTTTTTCCGTAAACACTCCTAAAAAATTGGATGTTTTAAATTAATTGTTTTGGATTTTTTCTTCATCAGACAATAATTACTTAAAAATCTTTCAAATGAAGCAAAAGCCTGAAAAAGACATGTCTATAAGCAGAAAGCTCAATAGACAATGATACTGACTCATTTCAATTTCTATATATGACCCTGTACCTTAAAAGCTATTTTATTTAAATCTAAGTGAAGAAAGGTTTCATATAAAAATTAATTTTAAATACTTTGAGCGTTGTTATTTTTATTTTTTGTATTCTCACTGATAAAGCAAATCCCTTGCTCATTAATAAAAAAATAATCTGCATCCGATCAGGAGTTAAAGAATTTTGGCCGCTAAATGGCCACATTACCCCATTGTGCGTCGTAAAAAACATTTTTTTCATGATCTGACAACAATTAATGAAATACAAAGACGGATATAATTTTTCACTAAATTCCTAAATAGGAACACTATTAACTAGAAATCTTCCAGTCAATGTAAAAATACTTTTGAATATAAATAATTGGTAAATAATGTTTAGAGATCTTAGTGGAGTTAAATTCCATTTAATCTTAATTGGGAAAAAAAAAACAATTGACATTTTATTTCCGAAACGGTACATCATTGTTTTGTAAAATGTAATAAAACTTTTTGAATTATTTTTACAACATATCCATAACAAAATAAATAAAAAACGTTAGATAGTTTAATTACAAAAATATTTTTATTTACGTATTTTTATTTTAGGTAATTTGGACTTGCGCTTGAGTCCATCTAGCGTATCATGAGCATAGAGTATAGCTCAATTTAATTTCGATTTACCTATATAAATAAAGTTGAAATTCCGTTTGTTTGTTTATTTGTTCTTTATAGAAATCCATACCGTTTGTCCTAAATTCTCCAAATTTCGCTCAGTGGTTCTTTGATACCAGGTGCGAACACCTGTCCATATTAATATTGCATAACTTCAGCCAATCTCTGGTATATTCTTTATTGTTATAAAATTCGTCATGATCTCGCTTTACGATGTTTTTTTTTACGAAATCGACCGTTTGAGTCGAAAAAAAGGCCTAAAAAATCATTTTATAGATTTTGAAGAGGCCAACAAGGCCCAGTAAGACCGTCCCTTGGTAGGCGTCGAGTTCTGGGATTTTTAAACGATGTTTTTTTTGTTTTTTTAACATTACAATACTTTACGTGTATGGTGAATTTATTTTTTATAAATGTCTCCTAAGAAGCGAGCTTCAATAGGAGTAGTGAGCTCAAAAGCTAAAAAACAACGTCAAATACGAGCAGTTGAAACTCTCGACGAACCTCAAAACAGGATTGAACAACAGAGGCTTAGACAGGCCGAATCGCGGGAAACTGAGTCTGCCAGGGAATACGAGGCTCGCTTTGCAAAGCGGGCAAGCCGATTTGCGAGAATCAGAAACTGCAGGGCAATATTTCTGTTTGTTTGTTTGTTCTTTATAGAAATCCATACCGTTTATCCTAAATTCTCCAAATTTCGCCAGTGGTTTTTTCATACCAGGTGCGAATACCTGTCCATATTAAAATTGCATAACTAGTTTGATATAATATTGAAGCATGGTTCTCCCTTTTAATCTCCTTTGGACCTGGTAACTGAGAGGAAGAATGATAAGAAAGAAGCGGGTTATGAATAGAGCAGTAAAATGTGGTGTATTTGTTGTGAATGTATGAATTTATTGTTGAGATTTCCCTGTCTCTGTGTATTGTGTTGTTTGATAAATATCCAAGGAGCGCTTACAATTTTTAAAAGAATTTTACACTATTTGGTTTAAATTTTGTTTATATGTAGCTGTTTAGCGATATATAAAATCATAAAAATATAAAACAAAATAAATAAATAAACGGAGCAATTTATTTTCTTTTTCTATGCCAATAATAACAATATGTTGGCCTTAGAAGTAACTTTCTTCTTATCTTTACTTTTTTTATTTGTATTTCTTTATTGCGAAAATATTTCATTGTAAATGCCCTGAGCCATTCTCTATAGAATGTAGAAGGATGCCATCGACGAAGACAAAGGGTGAGAGAGAGAGAGAAAGAGAGAACGGTGAAAGATAAATGAAGTTTGAAAGTAAGGGACATTCCTATTTCAAGGGAAATGAATTTCACAGCGAGTTGAGAATATTTTATAACTGGAATTAGTCCCAAATAGGGCCTATCTTCCATTTGTGGTTCGTCTGTAAATAATTTATTTTTGCAATTAATTCTTTATTTAGAATAATCGTTATTATTTATTAAGAGTTCAGCACCATGGAGTGATTTTCAAATTGAACAAATATATAACATATTGTACCGTGAAAAAAACTCACAAAATATATGATTTTAAAGAGTTATAGACTTTTGTGGGAACAGTTGAAACAAACTGTTTTAGTACATGTTCATGACTGTTCGGGAATAATCTACACTTGCCTAGAACCTTCCAGACAGTTCTATTTCAGACTAAATATAAGGAGCGATGGATTGAAGAGTTAGTCTTGCTCTGAATATCGATCACATGGTTACGTTTTTGTCGTTACAAGTTGATACTTTTTGTAACCTTTTTGATCATTTGAGTTTACATTGTACATTGTTATTTTCGTTTAATAAAAATTATTCTTACCCGCATAAGTGTCACAATATGATTGTACAATATATGACATAATATCGTATATTGAATAATATTATATCATAGACGGAGGAAAACAAAAACAATATCCTTTCTCGTTATCAGTCAGACATATTTTTGAAGAATTCCGTCATTATATTCCTTAAAATAAAATAAGACAAACCCCGAACTCGCCAATGTGGATTGGACCACTACAAGGCCTCAGTAATATTGGTGTTGCATTTTCCAAAATTTAAAATCTTAGTTAGATTCTGTTAACTTTCAAAACTATTTTTTTTTACTATTAGCTAATGTTGGGGAGAGCGACACCTTAAAGAAAAATCATCAGGCATAAGTCTCCTATCCACTATCAAAATGCCAGTCATTTGAGTCCCATGAAGGATAAAAAAAGATAAAGATAAAAAAAGACCAATCATGAGTTGAAAATATATATTTGAAATAAATATGGAGAAAATGAAATAAAAGAATTGTGAAACTTAGCAACTGCTAATTTAATGAATTGAGAGAATTGCATAAATGTTTGATAAATCAAAAAAATATTTAATAAACTGAAAATACATTGGTTCTCCTGAAAATTAAATACAAACACATAATTAAAATTTAATAATGAAAAAAAGTAAATTAAACAATGACATTTTTTTATAAATTAAACAATAGAAAAAATATCTACTGTCACCAAAGAAAATTAATAAAAATATATAATTTTGGGGTCTTTTTTACTTTAGATACACCAGTTACTTTTTCCTATTATTAGTGATTTCAGTTACCAAGTCATATGATCTTTATTGATAGACATAGAACCACATACAATTTGCTATTTGAATAAGATAATTTGATAGTCTGTAAATCTCAAAATGAATTTGTTTAGATTAAGTCGTCTTTTAAACTCAGAAGCAACGATATTCAACAGGGTTTGGAATTAACTGTTATTTTCTGGGAAAGAGAATAAAAGTCAAATCAGGACTGTTATACTTCTAATAAATAAATAAAAATCACATCATGACTTTTATATTTCAGGCCAGAAAATAAAAGTCCCTGATATAATCTTTATCACAATGATATCTAATATAAAAGTCAAAGCTTGATTTTCATTATTTAAGGATGAATTTATTAGCTTTTTTATCGGATTTCTCCATAATGTTCTCCATAATGTTCATTATTGGGTTAACCGTTTTTATGGAAATCTTATAGGGTATAATAAATTACCTTATATCGATCTTAAGATCGATCATTAGATTATCAAGGCTGCTGATAATGAAAAAAATATCGATATACAACCTCAGGCTCGCTCAGGTATCGATTGCAACTTATCCGATATTTACAAAATTGGCGTCGATTTCTAGGTTATTTGGGGTGCTGATTCTGAAAATGATATCGATTTTTCGATTACGTGCTCAGGTATCGATTTATTTCAACACACGCGATATAAAAGATATTGGGGTCCACTCATAGGTTATTTGAGGTGCTGAATTTGAAAATGATATCGATTTTTCGATTACGCGCTAAGGTATCGATTTATTTCAAGAAAATAAGAGTTAATTTCAAACCCTGGTATTCAAGGCACTACAGGAATACGGAATTCTACATAAGTCAAGAATTAATAGGAAAGGACATACTATGGGAATATATTTTTAAAAGAAAGAAGTCCCTAAATTTCGTTGCAGTAGACGTGGTTGCCCCTGTGTGCCAGCTTGGACAGGAAAAGCAAAATTGAATGTGGTACAAAGAGGAGCCATCTTGACTCCTATTTGTGTGAATTCGTGTGGGGGGAGGGGGGAGGTACGAAAAAAGGACTTTTCTGATGCAATTTTAAAATCAATTAAGTCTTGTTGGCACCCAAAATGAAATCTGGTTCTATATTACATTTTCTGGTATGTAATACTGTTATAAATAAATGTTGTTGTTTTTGTATATAACCTTTTTATTTCACTTTTTTCTTTTAAAATATACATATGTTATTAAATAACAGTATGATAAATCACTAATAACATAAAAAAGAAACTGGTGTACCTAAAGTAAAAAAGACCCTAATTTTGTTTTTAACTAAAGGAAATTTAAGTTTAATGATTATCATGTAATTGTTTAAAAAAATTTAAGTTAAGCGAGTCTTACACATGAAACGAGGATGGTTGTCCATTTTTTTAAAGACTGTTTCTTTAAGACATTTTTTAAAAACTGTTTTTTAAAATGAATGAAGTTAAAAAAAAAACTGAGATTTTTTTAGATATACTGATTCGAATAAAATAAGGCTAAGTGAGATCGAGGTCTCTGCCATTATAGATATGACGTGCGTAAATACAATGCTTTTTTAATGTGGCTAATATTGATCCTTGTGTAACACCGAACAAAACGAGTGGAATTAAAACATTAAGACTCAAAACAGAGCACACTTTTAAAAAGAATTTCAACTAAGATTCCCATGAAATTTAACACTCTATACAGTCAAGTCATATCTAAATATAATACAAACATGTTAAATTATAAATGTTATAATATATCATCTCTATTAGTTGAATATCCATTTTAGACTTCATTTTTCAACAATTAATTCCTTTAAATTCGATGTATTTATTTTATATAATGATTATATTATGTAATAAAAATTAAATTCTCTTACATTAAAACAATCAATTTGAAATAAATACTATATTTCCTAACAATATAAATGGGTTAGAGTAAAAAGAAAAAAAATGGCATCACATTGAGAGTATTAGAAAAAAAAAGTCTTTGTTTTTGAAATAATAATTTTAGATATCGAATAAGTTCCAATACTGGCCATAATTTCAAATAATGTTCAAACAATAATAGTTGAATTCAGTAGCTAGGAGTGCTGATGTAGCTTTTGTGTTTGTTTACCGTTTGTTGACTAGGGAGAACTTTGAATTTCCGCGCCGTAATTGGGCAGTTGGGATTGGAATTCCATACAGGGAGGAGCTAGTTTACCTTGCCACCATTAGCGACTCATCGATTACCGATCATCGATTCTCGTATCGATCACACAATTGCCTATTCTACTCCCTACCCTGGAGCTTCTCACTGTGAAAGGAACTGTTACCGTTCTTCAAATGTCAAATTAAATTTAGAAAATTCGACTTCGACGGTGAATAATTCGTGTATTTTGTATAAGTTTTTCTTGCAAAAATGTTGTTATTAATGTTTTTGTTGTTTGTTTAACGTCCTTTAATGCTAGCAAGGCTAATCGGACGATGCTACAGTGGGAATCCTAAATTTTGCCTATTCAAGTTTAATTAGGATAGGGATCTTTAACGAGTACCTGACATCGTACAGAAGGAATCCTGTTAGTCCTTTCATGACGCTCGAAGGTGATCGTACATGGCCAGTGACCTACACCGACCACCTCCATGCCATGACAGGCCGGGAACGAGAGGAAGGGGACAGAACCTGCTAACCAGCCTGACCCCAACAGACACTCCTGACCTGTACAGGTCCGCGCTTGGTGGTCTCAGTAACCACGACCACCACGTCCGTACCAGGCACCCCGAGGGGTCCTGGCACCACCCAACGATGACGCCCGGGAGAGCGTCATCCCCGTGGTACCATTTGGCACCACCACCTTAAATCCCGAATGGATAGCGGGCCGGCGGTTTTTTCACGTTTTTCATTAACGTTATTATTTTAACGGATTTTCATGTTCCCACATGAGGGTAGGAAGACTCCCGCACCCGTCTTCCGCCTCACCCCCCCCTTTGCCCCCCAACTGACATCGTACAGGCCCGTGACCTCCATTTTACCTCCTATCCGAGGGACGGCATGGCAAAGGATTTTTGGGAAGTTGAGCGTTGAAGTCCTAGAAGCAGGTGGATATGAGTTTAGCTTCGTGTGATCAATTCTTAGCCTGGTTATCGTGGCTGCTTCCTTTGGAGTTAAGTTATTTTGAGGCAGCCAGATATGGTTGTCTTCTTTGATTAGGCGAAGGTGATTACATTCTGTATTTTGCCATTCTTCGTTCCATTTTTCGTTTACTTTGTTTATCACCTGTTTACCCATTCGGAAATAAAAATGTATTTTAAATCAGGAGGATCAGAGCTCTTGGCTGCTTATTTTGCTACTTCGTCTACTTGTTCATTTCCTTTAACCCCGATATGAGAAGAAAACCATTGTAAATGGTTAAATAAAACTTTTTTATGTAATTCCTTTAAAAAATTGTGAAATTTAATATATGGGAGAGTGTATTATGCTTATTGAAAGGAGCATGTCTAATCAACAAATAAATAGCTCTCGTTCAGGATTACTGTATAAGGGGAAAAAATAAAAATAAAACAAAAGGTAATGAATATAATGAATTCGATCTTTCATAGAAATCTTGCCCAGACCGATAAAATACAAGATGACCGCATAAGGAATTTTTCTTTTCTTTCAATCTATAACACAAAGTATTGCCACAAGAACTCCAAAACAAAACTCCCATAAAGAGGTCCTGGGGAAGAGATCCTTAGAAAGAGAATGGTTTAGGAGACTCGATGGTACTCTATGTCTGCTGTGGAAGTAGAATTGGTCTCGGGACAAGAATGAGGAGAGTTGGAAGGTAGTTAAGGGAAGAAGTTTTCCTCAACATTCTGTCTGTGGAAGCTGGCGGGGGAGGGGGAGGAGAGAAGGGGGTTTTGGGGGGGGGGGTACGAAAGAGAGGAAGTGGATCTCATGCATGGTCACTCCCGGCGAAGAATATCTCAACAACTTCTCTTCTTTAATCAATATTTTTTTAACTTTATATTATTTTATATGCTCTGCTATATCATTGTTACCCTGCCTCATCATAAGTTTCCATCACTCATTATCACATCGTCAAAAAAAACTTATATCATTTATCATGCATTTATCATGATTATCATATAAAATATTTCTTTGATTTATATAATTTTCCATATATATGTATATACAATTCATGGTATTATGGATGTATCTATCTATGTATATGTATACTATATCCATGTATATACATATCCATCTGCACCTATTGTGCAGTGGTTAGCATGGCAACCTGCTATACTAAAGGTCGTGGGTTTGCATCCCACAATAACCCTAGGATTTTTTAATGGGAGTATAAATCCTTGGCTATGCCGTCCCTCGGAAAGGACGTAAAATGGAGGTCCCGTGCCTGTACGATGTCAAGTACTCATTAAAGATCCCCTTTTTATACCTGGATAGGCAAAATCTAGGACTCCCATTGGATCATCGTCCGATCAGCCTTAGTACCATAAAGAGACGTTAAACAAACAAACAAACTTTACTTATCTTTAGTCTCACATTCTTCTATATTGCTGTCATCATTACTCAACAATATTCTCATTTCTGTTGAATTTATATTTTAATACCATATCATCCAATCTTACTTATTCTTTTAGTTTAATAATCATTAATCCTTGCAGTTTAAAACTCTATATAGCATACATCTAATTGTTATTTTTTAATTATCATGTATCCATAAATTTCTTGACCTTCATTTAGTGATCAATCGTGTTACTCGTCAATATATAAAAATGTGTTAAATGATATTATAGGCTTCACTTATTACTTATAAACTTGTTTAATCTTATTATGGTTCATTTTACATTTTTCGATATGTTTACTAGTATATTTTATCTTATTAACTTAGGCTTTATTCTTACTAATCATTGTAATTTATATTAGCATATTTTCACCTACATCTCACCATTACTTCATTTACCTCATTTTTATCTAGTCTTACTTTTTTAAATGTTATTTTATTTAATGTACTTAATTTTGTTTAATTTTACTGATCATTTGATATTTCTTTATATATTTTTTCTTATTATTCTTTATATAGTTTTTCTCAATTAGCTTTTTTTTTGCTCCTCCCCTTCATCGCCTTTTAGGCTATACGAGGATTTCCCGGGCTAGGGAGAGGGTGGGGGATTGATGCCTGGTATTATTAAATGTCCCCTGGCTCCGGGTTTTGAACTTGCTATCTTCGGGTTCCCAATCATACTTTGTCATGGGCGACGAGTATTTCCTAAAGCGTTTGCTCACTCGGCCATCCCTGGAGCCTTCTCATTTAGCTCTAATGAGGGCCTGAAATTCGGGTCAAACGTCGCACACAGGGGTATTCGAATCGAATACCAAACACCACCTTGCCAAATCCCATTTTATGAAATTTGGAATTTTCAATAAAAACTGACTCCTAGTTCAAGCAGAGGGCATACCAGAACATGCCACGGGAGTTGTAAGTAATTTAAAGGAGTTATAAGGAATTCACATATTAATTTGATGTGTTCATATACTCAAAAAAACTAACATTTGATGATGGTGGAAGATAGTTGACCGTAGATATAATGAACAGGAATTGGTTAGTGGTGCGGACAAAATAATAAGCACAAATATGTGATGTTTACATATTTTATTGTAGCCGACGTTTCGACCCAACTTTTAGGTCATCATCAGGGCTAAATAAGAAAAACCAAAAAACAACCAATCAGATAAATTATATAAACAGATATGTGAAATAAACAGTATGTGAAACATTGAACAAAATTAAATAAGTTAGATAAACTTTAAATAAATTAAAATTAAATTAGATAACAATTTTTTTTTGTAGACTTTAAAAAATTATAGCTCTTAAAGTAAGGCCGTGATGAAAGTAACATAGTTGAACATATAAAAGGGTTACGATGGTCTGTAGCAATGAAGCCTAAGTAAATAAGATGAAATTTAGTATACAAAATACAAAGTGGTGTGAATATCGAAAATTTAAAAACGATAAACAAGATGGTTAATATAAAATTATAATGATATAGGATAAGTCACTGAATGAAGGGTAAGAGATCTTTGTGTGCATTATGATTAAAGAATAATTATAAGAATTATGTATTGAAAGGGTTATACACCGGAAGGATGGATGATTATTAAACTGAATATGACAGCTATATAGTAGGGTGCCGGACTAAAGGTATTTAAAGTGATAAAAATTAAAAATTATATTATATGATACTATTACTATGATATAAATTGTTTGACAATGATGGATTTGATGAATTGATTGAACTTTTGATGAAAAATATTTTTCTTAAAACAGAATTTTAAGAAAATATTCTGATTCGGTAATATTATATTATTATATAAAATGGCCTTGAGATAATATGTGAAGGTGGGATACCTAATGAATGAAAATATAGATTTTGTGAAGTACAGCAGTGATTTGTTAAGCGGGACAATTTTTAAGTTACAAATAAAGGCGCCCTAATCTGTATTTATTAATTCATGTGAAAAAACAAAAGGTAGAAAATTGAAAACATTAGGACATCAACTAGCAATCTGCCACAAATATGAAATCGAGACGTATGCATGATATTCATGCGTCAATCTCGAGCAATAATGTACAGAAAGGCATTAAAAATGTTTTATATATCGGAAAAAAAGATAAACCATCTCCAATGGATGATTTTTTTATGTATATAAAAAACGTGAAGCCTCGAAAAGTGGTGAAACCTTTAAAGAAGAAATCGTTTACTAGCAAAGTCAAATATGAATTCTTGCCATGGAACTACATATGCAGAAATCAAAAGTTGCATAGTTTAAAAATGGAGCACAAACCTATCAATCTAACTTCTGTTCCCTAGCCAGCCGAAACCTTGTATGACAACTCATTTTAAGATTTCTCCTGACTGGGAAGATTTTTATTTGAATGAATTAAAAGTTTTCAGAGTTTATCAGCTGACTTTTCTTTTAGGCATAAGCCCTTTTTGAAGTGCTCTTTAGTTCTTGAGCCGAAAATGCTGTGGGTGTCTCTTCCCCCTTTCTCAATCTGCCGAGATCGAAAACTTTTGTTCGGGCACTTTTAAATTGTTTTCAAGTTTGTTAATTCGCGTTTAATTGTGAGCACAGCTGACAATTTAATTTTAACTCTATACTAATTAGTCTGATTATTTTTCCTTTTTTGTAAAAAACAACAAAAAAGTTGCTTTCTTACTCGAACTTTTTTTTATAATAAAATTGTAGCCTACAGTTTTCTTCCTATCTCCGAATTAAATAAGTGAATTCCGTACGATCCATATATATATTTCTTATAAAAATCTTTTTTCTTTTTTTTTATTACCCAAAACTATGAATTAGTTAAAAGATGTTGATCGATATATTTCATGTTCGTTTGCTTTCCAATACAGGAGGAAACAACGTATGTGGCACGCCATAGAGATTTTGTATGTAAAATTTCAAAAATAAGTACAATCATTAAACAGATAATTGGTAACCTTTCAAGATCCCATTCAAAGTCTTAATCAGTAACTTACATTTCAGTTTTAATAAATTTTGCAATAAAAATTAAATAAAGTGCTACAAAGCAACGTAACTCTTCGGCTCACGACTATTCATAAATATTCCATTTTATCATTAGTATTCCATTTTATAGTATACCAAAAAATGTCGATAATAATGCGATTTCAGCAGAACTTAAGCGATTTTAATAAATAAGTGACGTTAATAAGATTGATAAAGTTTTGTAGGATCGCTAGCTTTTGAGAAGTTCGTTAAGTCCCTAATGAATTCTTAATATTGATCGCTAAACACCGCAAATTATTAAACGTCAAAAACTTTGCCATGTGGCAAAACTTCATAAGTACGTGAGCCATGGCCATACTTAGTAGGAAACTTTTATCTGAGGAATTTCCGAAGCGAGCGAGTTAAAACTTCATATATCTTATTAGTTTTCGATATTGACTTAAAATAAAAACTATCGAATAACTAACGACCTATAAAACTCTTGGATAAGATATTTAGAATATTTATAAGAATATATGGCTAATAAAAAGAGAAAAAATAGGAGCATTAAATAATTAGAAGTAATAGTAACATAAAGTTGCGTACAATGGACTATTGGAAAGCTGATGAATAAAGAAAAATATCCGGTGTGGTGTGCGCTTACCACCCTCCTTTTTTGAATATAAAAAGACATTTTTTATTAAATTAAAATAATAATTTACAATGTCACACCAACAATGCAAACTCAAATTATTCACAAAAGTTAATTTCATCCCTTGAGCATTACTTTCAAATTTCTAAGATAAAGCAGCCCCCACTTATTTTAGGTACCGAACAGCTTCCCGCTACTCACCCCAATTGGATTATCCGGAAATATGAGGAATGCTAGGCAAGGAGAAATTGGTTTCCTGATAGTGTAGGCCATATCTTGGGAGCCTGAGTTCGTAACATATTTCAGAGGCTAGGAACGGCGGTTAATGGGAAATAACTGGTTGATTTTTTGTCCGTTATTTTTCAATCATCAGCTAAAAAAGTAAAAGAAAACAGTGAAAAAGAAAGCAAAATTTATATCTATTCAATAATGATAAAAAATTAATGAGATAATTGAAGAATTAGGGGGGGCCGGGATGGCCGAGTGGACAAAGACAGTTGCAATAGGTAATCAAAGTTAAGCAACGTCGAGCGTGTTTAGTACTTGGATGGGTGACCGCCCCAGTTGGGTGACCACCCGCCGATGAAAGCCACGAAGTCCAAACTCCCCCCTCTCCCCGGGCGTGATGAGGCCCGTCAGTCTACTGGAGACGTCTCATTACAGGTCCTCCAAGGTCAACGGGGGTTATGTGTTGGGTCAATCACCCGACCATGTAAAAACTTTACCTGATTACGAAACCAAAAACTAGCCTCGGAACTTATTGTCTAAAACTGGTAACGACCCCGGCTTTGTATAAAGGACTCCGTCTTGCCTCATGGAATGTTCGGAGCTTATACAGACCTGGAGCCACCCAAACAGTAGTGGAGGAAGCTAAAAGGTACGCTACTGACATAATAGCCGTACAAGAAGTTAGGTGGCCCGAGGATGGTGAACTCACTATCGATGGGTACACGTTATTCTACAGTGGAAGGAACAAACAAAACTTTACCGGAGGAACTGCCTTTATAGTAAGCCCCAAGGCTCGGAAATCAATCCTAAGCTTCGCCCCTATTAGCGATCGGATAAGTGTGCTTAGATTCAAAGGAAGATGGTTCAACATCTCCATCATAAACGTCTACGCACCAACCGAAGACAAGGGCGATGATGTGAAAGACGATTTCTATGAGCAACTTGAGCAAGTGTACGACGGTATTCAACGGTACGACGTAAAACTAGTCATTGGGGATTTCAATGCCAAGATCGGAAGGGAGCGTCAGTTTCGGCCAACAATTGGATCGCACAGTCTTCATGAAACGAGCAGCGAAAATGGAGTAAGATGTGTAAGTTTCGCAGCTGCTAAGAATCTGGTAGTCAGCAGCACCAAGTTCCCACATAAGGAGATTCATAAGTATACATGGACAAGTCCTGGGGACAGGTGGAGGAACCAGATCGACCACGTGCTGATCGACAAGCGACACCAAAGCTCCATTCAAGATGTGAGGAGCGTTAGGGGAGCCGACTGTGGTTCGGACCATGCCTTGGTGGTAGTCAAGTTTAACCAAAGGCTTAGACGAATCCAGAAGACAGATAGCGACCTGAAACGAATAAGATATGAAATCCAAAGACTAAAGGATCCGGAGACTCAATCACGCTTCCAAATAGAGCTGTCCAATAAATTCGAACTTCTCGACCTAGAGAGTACGCCGATTGAGAGTCACTGGGCGGAAATTGAAAAGGTCGTGAAGGAGACAGCGAACAAGGTGATAGGAGTCCAGGCTAAACGTCAACCAAAGAAATGGTACACGGAGGAATGCCGTAAGGCTGTGGAGGACAAAAGGGCACTGAAGATCCTCAGCCTAGGCAAAAGAGACAAAGAATCCCGAGATAGATACGAAGCTGCTCAGAAAGCAGTAAACAAGACACTAAGAAAGGCAAAGAGAGAATTCTTGTCTCAAAAGCTCAAGGAGATAGAAGATAACTGGCAGGGCGGTAAAATATGTGAATTCTATGCTGACATCAGGAAAGAAAGAACCGGATACATGGGTAGGAGCACTCAAATGAAAAACAAACAAGGCAAACTGACAGCAGTCAAAGACGAAGTGCTCGGAATCTGGAAGGATTACTTTGAGCAGCTGCTGAACAGTGAAGATCCCTCAGAGGACGAGGACATGGACCACGCTGAGGACCATCCCAGCGATGTAGTAGAGGAGCCGGATCTACTGGATGTACAGATGGCGATTGAGAAGGTAAAGCGGCGAAAAGCCCCTGGAATAGATAGCTTACCTGGTGAGCTATTCAAGGAAGGGGGTGAGTCACTGACGAGCCATCTACACCAGCTCATCCTGAAAATATGGAGAGAGGAAAAGATCCCGGACGTTTGGAACACAGGTCTCATATGCCCAATTCTGAAAAAGGGATCCATGTATGAGTGCGAAAACTATAGAGGAATTGCACTACTCCCTGTCGCATACAAAATCCTGACCTACATAATTATAAACAGAATGAACCCGTACTATGAAAAGTCCCTTGGCGACTACCAAGCAGGGTTCAGAAGAGGTAGAAGCACGTCCGATCAGATCTTCATCCTTAAACAGATACTCGAGAAACGTTGGGAAATAAATCAAGGTGTGCACGCCTTATTCGTCGACTTCAAAGCAGCCTACGACTCGGTCGACAGGAGCTGTCTTTGGAAAATACTGACGGAACTGGGTTTCCCAGGGAAATTGGTACGATTGACTCGGGCGTGCATTAATGGATCCCGATGCCGAGTCCTGGTACAAGGAGAAATGACTGAAAGCTTCGACGTGAAGTCAGGATTAAGACCAGGCGACTGCCTATCCCCGATGCTGTTCAACCTGGCCTTGGAAAAAGTTATCCGAGAATGTACCAAGGCAAGCGGGGGAGTGCACGTGGGGAGAATGCATAAGTTCCTCGCATATGCGGATGATGTGACTGTGCTAGGAAGCAAGAAAGAAGACATTCAGTCACTCGCCGGTTCCCTGATCACTTCAGCGAGAGACATCGGCTTACAAGTTAATGAAAATAAGACGAAGTACATGATAGTAAGCCGAAACCTACACGTAATCGACGATATAAGTGTAGGAAGCTATACCTTCCCTAAAGTAGATAACTTCAAATACCTCGGATCTACAGTAACCTCAATAAACGACCAACTAACAGAGGTCGACCAACGAATAGCCAGTGCCAATCGTGCGTTCTTCTCGGTCTCTCGAGTCCTAAGATCTAAGAAAATCTGCCGCACACTGAAAATCAGGGTCTACAACACAATAATCAAACCCGTGCTAATGTATGGGTGCGAAACTTGGACACTGACCAGCACGTTACAAGCAAGAATCGAAAGATTCGAAAGGAAGGTGCTAAGGTCAATTGTAGGCCCGAAGTGGGATAATGAACTGGGACTCTGGAGAAGAAAGACTAAAGAAGAGATTATAGTGGAAACCCAACAATCGATAGCGCACGATATGAAAGCTAAGAGGTTAAAATGGGCGGGACACGTGGCAAGAAGCAACCCATCAGGCTCCCTCAACATAACGATGAATGCAACAGTGGTCGGCACCCGACCGCGAGGGAGACCCAGAACGAGATGGGCTGACATAATCAAGAAGGAAGCCACTGAACATCGAGTGGTGAATTGGAAAGCCATCGCCCAAGATAGACAGAGGTGGAATAGGCTAGTTGAGGCGGCTAAAGATCTTCAAGGTCTGTGAGCCAACCGAAAAAAAAAAAAAAAAAAAAAAAAAAAAATTGAAGAATTAGATCGAACCTATTAGTGTTTATGCATTTTTTCTTTTTGCTTAAGTATCTTGCTTAAGAATTATCTAAATAAAGAACATAATAAGAACCTTCATTGTTTAAATAATATTAATTTTTTATTCCTTAAAGACTCGTGCGAAGCATTCACACTCTAACCTACTTAAATCTCACTTAATTAAAGTACACACCGTTTATTTAGTATCGTATAGTGCGTCATTGGTATAGGTGAGGGTTGAAGTAAAGAATAGATGTGTTCATATTGTAGATTAATTATTTTTTGAAACATAAGTTTAAGGTATTTACATAGTATTTATAGGACCTCTTTAAACACCATCTGCTTGAACTTACGATATGCTCATCTGTGATTGTTGGTGGGTTTGTTTTCCACAGACATAGATGTCACTGAAAGAGGGCACCCTCGAAAACGCCACATACTTAAATACACAAATCAGTTTCGCGGGAAGTGGGTGCGCTGGTTCTATTGACTAAAATCGTTTTCCCTTGTAACTTGTAAACGACGTTGACAACGGAAAAGTGTATATAACCACAAATGTTCGTCTCGAGGAACTGAAAAAAGTGGCACCTTCGAAAAAGCGACCATTTTCGCTGAGTATTGCAGTTTTTCGCTTACAACTCGCAAAAGAAGGGGTTCATCGAAAAAATGTATATGACCCAAAATGTTCTGCTTGAAAACCTGAAAAGATTGACACCATTTAGAAGCCTCTACAAACAAATCTTTATTACCAAAACCGCAGTTTTGCGCTTATAACTGGCAATCGAAATAATTTGTATATTTTCCCGGTGTAGCGGTTAGGGAAAACATTAAAATGATGCCTCATTTATGAAATTTGATGAAGTATGAAGGAAGTTATGGCGTACCGACAAAAAAAGAAGGCTTTGAGAAATAATGATCATGCGATCTTAAAAATGCAACCAAAAAAAAAAAAAAAGTATAGGTACTTATATAATAGGAAACAATAAAAACAATTGGTTTACTTTATCTTAATTTCTAATTGTGTTTGTTAATGCTTTTCATTAAAATTATAATATACGAAAATCAGATTAAAACCCGAAAATGTTTTTTTTTTAAAGCAATTTATTATTGTATTATCTGACTTAAAAATCCGCTCCATCGACCGGTTAACCCACCTTTTTAAAGGGAAAAGGTAATTATCAAACTTTAAGAGTAAACAGCAAAGTAACCCAACACAAACACCTAACGAGAATTAGGGGCTCATGACATCAGGGGAAGGAACACACTGGAAGTGATTTAGAATCACTGGTACTGGGGCCAAGGGTTGATTTATATTATTAAAAATTAACGTTAAATGTTTTGTTTAAAATTAGTATTAATCTTAAACTTGCGGAAATACACAACAGGAAATTATTGTTCCGATCAATGAACTAAATATGAGATATCAGGAAGAACCGGATTTGTATATATCGCTTAAGAAGAACAAAGAAGAACTAAAATAAACGATTTAAACAAGATGCGGAGATATCAGAAGAGTAGTTCAAGTATGTGGGATGATCTGCAGCTACAAAGAGACAAAAAAATAAAAAGTGAAGGGAAAAAAAGCTGAAGATAAAACGATAAAACAGAGCGATTAAAGAAACAAAAAGGACAAAGATTACTGAGGTGTATCCATGAGCCTAGGAGAAGAATACTGACCAAAAATGCCAATTACTATATCAAAGGTCGCATCCCACCAGGTGGCGCTATCGATTTTCTAAAGGGAGTAAAATGAATGTCATTTTATATTTATACTCGTATATTTCATCTGTGAGTTGTGAATTACTCGATAATGATCCCTATCCTAATTATTATTAGGAAAAAATTTGGACCCATACTGTAGCATCGTCCAATTATCCGTAGAAGGAGAACAACAACTAACCGAAAGAGTACAAGGTACTGCATGAAGGCATTGAAGAATTAAAAACATCAGCGAGGTTAAATAAGTTAAAGTTTCAAGGTCACTGTTAACGAGTTGGACAAGACAGATTAAGCGAGCGGGGCTTTGATAAAGTGTAGAACATCGAATGGAATCCTGATAAGATTTAAGAAAAGATAGAGAGTACTGCTTTCAGAAAAGAGGATTATCAAGACATAGAGAAGTTTAGAATGTTAGTAGACTAACAGAAGGTTCTTGAAGTTGAGAAAAGGGGAGGAGGAAGGTAGAAGGTAGAATATAAAATGAGAATAAATAAGAATTAGAAATGAATTGTTTGCACATTGCCCATGGCAACCTATGATTGGGAACCCGAAGATAGCAAGTTGAAAACCCGGGGCCAGGGGACATTTAATAATACTCGGCATTAATCCCCCACCCTCTCCTCTGGCCCGGGAAACCTCTTATAGCCTAAAAGGCGAGGAAGAGGATGAACAAAAAAAAAAAAAAAAAAAAAAAAAAAAAAAAAAAAAAAAAAAAAAAAAAAGCGTCACGAATTGGCAACAGTTTATATCTTCAAGGAGAAAGAACACTTATCATTACCAAAATATAAAATTGTGCCTCTGTTTTTCATACTTTTTGCGGTACTTATTCGGTTTTAAATTACACATTACTTACTAAACCGTGATTTTTCTAGGAAGAGTACAAAAAAATAGATCCAGAACTTTTCAAAATAACAGTATCTCGCATGTCGGCAAGAAGATGGTTACGAATTGAAAAACTTTTTTCGGATAATCACATTTTTTTTTTTTCATAGCCCTTTATGATTATATAATTTCTTGAGTCAAAAATCAGTGATTAATAATATGTAGTTGTAAATATAAAATATAGAAGAGAAAATAAATTTTTTAAAATATAATTTATTGAAACATACAACTGTATTTTTTTTTCTAATATAATGTTTTTATTTAATATTCATACTTACATGAGTAAAAAATATAGCAAACATTATTAGGGCATGGTTTCTTGACCGTTAGCCCGGTTTTCGTTACTGAATTGAATTGAAAAAAAAAATTACAAATATTTATACATACATATATACAATTAATACAAATTTATACACATACAAATCCTCAGTGTCCCTATATAATAATAATACTTATCACTAATAGCTTAAAATTGTTATTGTTGTTTGTTTTTTTCTATTGTTACTAAAATTATATACTTAATTTAAATAAGAAAACAAATGCAACCAGAAGCAAATCTAAAGTATTTAACAACATACTACTATTTCTTTTTCTTTTTTTTTCTTACAACTGTATTTACAGCAAATACATAAAAAAAAAATTGGATATAAAAAAAAAAAAGGAGATCGAAAAGGAAATTAGTATTTCGAAAGTGGTAAAAAGAGGGAATTTGTTATAAAAAAATTTGTATTTTCATATTAATGATAGAAAAAAAAAAAAAGGAAAAACGATGAAAGGACTTGTAGTTTCCTATTCATTCCAACCAGGAAATGGAAAGGGTTCTCCCAGTCTTGGAATTTATAGCCCGAGAAAACCTTAGAAAAAAATCCCTTACCTTAAGAAATTTATATAAGGCGACCTCCTTGGATCGAGAAAATGAAATCGGATCTAAGCGGTCCAGCTAAAAATAAAAAAAAAATATAAATCCGGAGATAAATTATAGGAAGAGAAGAAAGGAAAACGCTAAATTGGTCTGCTGTGTTGAATACTGCAAGGAAACAATGTTAATGAAAGAAGGAAGGATAAAATTCCTTGTTGAAGAAGCGATGATGAAGCAAGGAAGATGCAAAGAGTCCTCTAGTATAAGTCCTGACGGAGCAGAAAAAGGATTTTTTACATGTTCATTTTAATATAGATAACATTTAAAAATATTTGAGTAAGAAATGTAGACAATAATATACTATTTAAGTGTTAAATTTCGTTGTAGAAAGAATGGAAAGAGGATCGTGGTAACAGAGATTGGAACAGACTCTAATCAACTGAGGGGATAACTTTTTTTTTTTTGAGCGGGATAAAGTGGTTGAGCCGCGGATTGGGGGGGGGGGGCGCACCTTTCTTACAATTTAAGGAGTTTTTTTTACATAAAGGGCTCCCCATTGTTAGCAACACCTCTGCAATTTATATCCCACTTTACGGGGGGCGTCTCTTATAATATTTCACTGAATTAGGCAACTTTTCTTAGAAAGTACCATTATCCCTCCACAGTCTGCCGCCCTCTATATCCCACAGTTGTAACTAAGTCGTTTGAATAAGGGTATCCGACGACTCCGCCCAATATTCATCATACTAGAACCCAATTTTTTTATTTTTTTTTAAATAATATAAAACTCTTGTTTCCTTTTCTTCTTTTTTTTCTGTCCACGATTTTTCTTTATCCAATTGTAAAATTGATCTATTACCAATCTGAAGTTAGGTTAGGTTTTATTGCTTGTAGATAAATAATAAATAAATAAAATACGATAAGCATTAAAAAAAGAAATCTCAGTCTGAAAAACCTCAAACCGTGTTAACAGCAGCAGCCACTCATAGATACTTCATACATAAAGAAGCTGCACCTAAATACACAGCTAAACACCTGCAAAAAAACAGCTAACCATTGTTCACATTGTGGAGGATTGCCCGCGTTACTCCAGCTACTTTTAAAATTGTAAAATCAAACGAAAACTTAACTGGATAATGGGAAATAATGTTTCCTTCGTAAATAAACTCATTCAATTTCCATGAGAAAAAAAAAATATAGAAGAATAGAGAGAAAAAAAATATAAAAACAAATTAATAAGCAAAAAAACACGAATGAGTTCATTCATTGTCATTCATTCAGTCATTCATGTCCATTTGCTTATAAAATTGTTTATATATATATATATATATATATATATATATATATATATATATATATATAGTTTTCTTTTGATTTTACAATTTTAAAAGTAGCCGAAGTAACGCGGGTAATCCTCCACAATATGAGCAATGGATAGTTGTTTTTTGCAGGTTGTGCATTTAGGTGCAGCTTCTTTATGTATTAGTTATTCTGAGTCTTGTTAGGTCAACTTCTTTTCTACTGTTAACACGGTTTGAGATTTACCAGACTGAGCTCTCTTTTAATGCCTTACCATATTTTATTTATTACCGTCCTCTATACTTCCCCAGAGATTGCTCCACATCTCCTTTGCTAAGACTGTCAAGTTGTTGCAGAGATCTGACGGAATGTAGATACTTATTTCATCCAAGTTGACATTGCTGCTTTCTTCGCTGTTAGTTCTGCTGCCTAATAGTTTGATGGTATCCAAACTATTATTATATTTTTGTTGAGACTTTCATCATTGTAGAGTAACTTATTATAATTATTTGATATTCGGTTGAGAATTGAGTTAAAAAAATTCCTTAAAAAAGAAGAGAATAAAAAAGTTAAGATTAATGGAGAATAATTAAAATTAATGTAAACACAGGGGATATTTTATGGTGTAATGAAATGTTTATAAATGCCATTTGTTGTAGTGTAAGAGCCATTGGATAGCAACAGCACTGCTAGTATGTAAATGTAGGTGTATGTTTTGCTTAAGGAAAGTCGTTAAGATATGTAGTTCGTTGTAGCGTTATTAACTTGATGCACGTTGCCGCTTCCAGTGAACGACCAGGCTGTTCTTTTACCAACGCTAAGATGAGTAGAAATTATTATAAATTCAATTATTTCTGTTGTCATGATGGCATGGCTGTTATTATAATGTTTAAGTATTTTTTATTTGAACAGAAACGATTTGCCTTGCCGAGGAGTTGAACTCTGATTTCCTTATCACTATTAAGGCTCTTGCAATTTGACCGTGTCAGCTTAGTAGCATATATCACGGTTAAGTCTGTCCTTTCTCTCACTGACCTCTCGGTGGAAAAGAAGTCAATGAAGAGAAAGGATTGACATGACCGAGATATGTGCCTGGTGGCTCAAGTGGCAAGAGCGCCTTACTGGTGATTAGGAAATCCGTGTTCTAATCTCGACCCAGGCCAATCATTTCTCTTTTTATAAGAATATTTAGAAATTATTATTATATATATCACATTTACTAAACGGAGACGCTTATCTGTTCGTTTTTGTATATTTGTAATGCATTATGTTAGGTATCAGCTACAAGAGGGAGAGAGGAATGGCTAACCAGAGGTTGGGAAGCGGAAGTGATGCTATCTAGGAGAGAGGAAGCTAAAACTGGACATAAATCATTATAACATTACATTATAGATAGCGCCACATCGGCAGAGTATCGAGAGAGCTAGGCTGCTGGACTCGAATAATTTCCTCCGGTTCGTTGCTTCTAGAATAACAATTGAACCGCCCGACTTAAAAATAAGTTCAAAATAATTTTTTGAATGAAATTTATTGTTAAATGTAACATTAAATAACATTCTGCAAAAAAATATTTTTCAACTTCATATAGATAGTGAAGATAGTTCACAACCCAGACATTGTTTGTTTAACGTCCCCTTATTGCTACTAAGACTAATCGGACGATGCTACACTGGGAGTCCTAAATTTTTTAATAGGGATAATTAGGATAGGGATCTTTAATGAGTACCTAACATCGTACAGACTAGAGACCTCCATTTAATTCCCTATCCGAGGGTGGCATAGCCAAGGAATTTTTACTCACTTTAAAAAATCCTAGGGCCACCGCGGGACGCCAACCCACGACCTTTAGTATAGTAGATTGCCATGCTAACCACTACACCACATGTACACCCCCCAGATATCTTAATTAATCAGATAAGATAGTATCCTGCCTTGATTCCGGAGTACAATTCTCTCATCCAACTCATTTTCAGTCGTCTTTTAAAAGGAAAGTTGCTTGTTTTGTCCGTGCAATGTAATGTGAAAGATGAAATAGAGTTCTTATGTATTGGTTGATAGTGGGTACGTAGAATTTCCATACCGTACCTTTTATTAAATGTTTAACCATAAATTTGGATTTTAGGACTCGATTAGGACTCGATCCCGAAAAAACAGATAGTCTCGAATTCTTTACTCGAGCCTTCTGTTTTTAGGGCATGTCTTCTCATTTTAACGAGAAGTAACTTTTTTCAAATAATATTCTAAGGTATCCTACGAGGAATTCGTTGTTCGCTTATATAAACTGGTGGGACCTCATAATGTCGGACTAAAGACTTATGAGACGTGGTTTGTCATTATTGGAATAATTTTTTTTTTTGAGGTTTTGTAAATTTAAACCAACCGTCTGAGTAGCTTGCAGTCTAAGTGACGGGGTTTGTATGTCATATGTGAATATATTGTATAGTAATAGAGCAAATATTGACCCTTGGGGAACTCCTGCTAAGATTGGTATGACTGAAGATTGCACTGAGGCCAGGCAAAACGAGAAAAATCTATAATACTCCTATATAAAGCAGTAAATGATAGAAAGGGTGGTGTTAATTGTAGCGGTTATAATAACATTAATAAAGGCCGGGATAGCCAGGGAAGTTAGAGCGCTACCCACTTTATCATTCTCGAATTTAATTGTTCGTATCTCCACTTCGGCGGGTTGATAATTTTTAAGAGGCGGACCCACGGAATAAATCTCGACCTTCCCATGATGGTTAGAGTATGTTGATATATTCCTTTAGAATAACCCACTAATAATGGCCAAGATGGCAAATTAACACATGGCTCCAAAAATATTAAATAATTAAATTTTAAAATGGAAATTAAAATAATGATTCACAAAATGCCTATGACCCCTAATCCTCGTTACTAAAAACCTGTTGGCCATAACATATTAATTATTTATGAAATATTAATCTGTATTAAGTAATCATAGTAAATATTAAAACGGAATTTAAAAATAATGATTTACCAAATACTTAAGACCCCCAATCCTCATTATTAAAAACCTGTTACCCATAAAGTATTGTATGTTTATGAAATTTTAATCTTTATTAAATAATCAATAACAGAACGTAATTTGTAATCATATTTTGATAACAAATAAAAAAAAATATGTTATATGAATCAGAGGTTGTAATTTAGCCACTATTTGTAATTTACTTTTGCAGGCATTATATCAATTTCCTTTTTGTACTCTTCTTGAATTTATAGACACATCGGAACTAATCATACCTCATATATATTTATATTTTTTTAATTGTCGCCTGAAAAATAAAGTAAGTCGATTTTAGGCGAAAAATAAGACAACCAAAGTCAAATAAGCCAATATTTCGGTATTTTTAAGAAATTTTAACGCAGAAAACCTGATTTTTTTCTAATACTGTTTAAAAAGACTTTGAGCTATTGATATCCTGCTAATCTAGCGATCAGAGTTAAACCTGCGAACGTTGATCCGGATACAAATGGAGTAATGATATATGTTGAGTCGGATTGAGAACCGATACACACACAGCGGTACAAGTTACAAACACATACCCGGCACAAAGCCCCTGACACTGGAGTCCAGCCCTCGCTAATGGACCCAGCTAATCCGGCTCCAGTTTATCCAGCCACAGTTCCAAACAAATACCAGGACACCATTACATCGATTGAGTAGCAAGCTCGGAGGCAAACAAACTCTTTATTTTAAAACCCGGCTTCTCTAAAAATAATATAAATAAGAAAGGGTTCCATCGTGCACTTAGTGCAAGAGGAACGCACCATCGTTAAGTAGATAAAAAAATTTTTAAATCTATATAGATATGTTTAAAACAATAATAATATTAAATAGCAAATGATAAAAAAAAATTTATTCATTTTTTAAAATAATTTTTGAAGAGAAAAGGTTGGACAAGGCCGGGAATCGATCTCGGGTCTCTCCACAACCATTGAGCTAACCGTGGTCCCTATACCAAACATGTCAACCTTATTTCTTAAATGATCCCACCTGCCGTTTTAACGCGTTGCAGCGATGTATACGGTATGCGGGATATGGCCCACATTTAGCTCAATAATCAAGATTGCTGCAACGGTGATGCGAAGACCCGCGTTCGATTTCGTATCGTGGCCAACATTTTCTCTTCAAAAAAATTATTCAATAATTAGTAAAAAATAACAAACCGTCTATATGTAACATACAATGTTTAACTATGACGGTCTGTATATTAAATCCTATAATATGAATTTTTTTCCAGCCTCGTTTTCAACGCCTTACCGCGGTGACCTGGCGGATGTGATCATTGAAGAAAAAGAGTTTAAATGACTGGGGGATAGCTAACCGGATAAAATAGTGGAGTGGACCCGGTGATAATTTTAAGCTCAACTGTTAAGAGCGCTGCTATGGTGATGGAGAGAACCGGGTTAGATTCCCGGCTGTGGCCATAAATCTGGCCATAATCTGGATAAAAATTATTTATTGATTATTAACAAATTATTATATGATTATTAACAAATAGCTAATCATCTGTAAATCATTCGTGTTTAGGCAAAAGGCTAAAGTCATAAAAAGTGTTTTGTCTCCTCTTCTTCTTCTTAAAATTCATAATTCAAAATAAAGATCAGTCTAAACTCAAATAAAATAGCTTAATTTATTATTCAGGAATAAATAAATACCATCAGGCAGAATTTCTAATGATTTTTTAAGCTTGTTAAATCGTTGTTTACGCCTCACAAGCTATTATTTAAGCACTTTTCCCCAAAACACCTGTACTACAACATATTTATTTTGTTGTGTAAAAAAAAAAGAGAAAAAAAATGAATGAAATTTAATAATCCCATTTATAAATTATTCGATATACCCCACTATCGATTAATCGATAATATTTTCCGACTGAGGGGAGGTATATAGACCTAGACTTCGTGGCAGGTACTTTGGGATCCCAATAATGTCTGGCAGGAATATATGTATATATATACATATTATATACATGATACCGCTATTGTTGTGATTTATTCAATTCCCGAAGGCATAATTAACAATTTCATAGAATTATCTCACATTATTTAAATAATTAATAGGCTCTAGCCTGACAAGGGGAGGCTTATTGCGCACTGGAACTCATTTAATTATAGCTTGTGAAGCAGTTGGATGTTTCATATTGAACCTGGAGCCAAACTTCCTCAAAGTATAGTTCAGCAAGTTGGACTAGACTATTTCTGCCGTGGGGAATTGAGCTAGTTAGGAGGTTATGCCGTAAGGACCAGAGAAACTTCGTGCGAATAATGTAGTAAATCCGAGAGAAGTGTCTATCTATTTTTTGAAGGTTTTCAAAGTACGGGTAAACTATACAGAGGGGATGAGGGTATTATGGAAGACGATTCCTATTTCTAAAAATAACTTTATCGGTTCTCAATTTCTAAAAACATAATCTTCATGCGCACCACCCGTAACGTATCACAATGAACTGTTACTGATTTACGCTAAAGTATTAATAGTTCCTTGGAGTTATACGCGTTAAGTTACCATTTTCTTTTATGGATGGAATGATTGTATTAACGCTCAAAGATGGCTATTTTTGCAGTTAGTACAAGCAGTACTAACTGTTCCAACTATTTGCGATCAAAGACCACTTCTCTAGCCGTTGTATGCAGGTACAGAGTAAAATTAAGAATATTGAAAATTGGCCTGCAATTTCCCAAAAAAACTTTTGAGTTGTAACCATCTTCTTGCCGACGTGCGATATGTATCCGGACTTTATATGAAACATTTGTAAAGTCTAATTATAAATATAGTGGCTCACAGTCAAAATGATGCGAACGAATAAATATATTTCAAACGCTAAATGGGCAAAACACTACGAAAAATCCCCTCAACTATCGATAGTTATGCCACCGTTCAAAATATTATTGAATGTTTTAAAAATGAAAATAGACGAATAATAAGAAAAGCTAGAGTCTGTGCAACAAATCGTTATACTGGTAAAGATGAATGTTGGATTTTGCGCCAACTAACAAATAATCCATAATTAAGTGTTCCAAAGTTCACCACATTAGTTAAAAACCATTTAAGTACAACTGTATGTGCTGAAACCATACGAAGGATCATAAAAAAATATCAATACAACGGTATTGATATTTGCATAGCAAAAACAGTATATTAGTGATAGAAATAAAAAACTTCGAATAAATTTTGCTAAGGATTATATAACAAAACACATGGACTTCTGAAAAAGTGTTCTGTATTCGGATGAGTCAAAATTTAATTTGTTTGGCTCTGATGTAAGAGGTTTCGTCTGGAGAAAGGCATATGAAGAGCACCATGAAAAAAATCTTCGCCCGACCATCAAACTTGGAGGTGGTCATGTTTGATGATGTTGTTGGGAGTGTATTGCTGCCTCGGGTGTAGAAAATCTTCATTTTATTGAGGGAACAATTGATAAAAATTTATATTGTCTCAACCTGAAATAAAAATTTTAAAGCAAGTGCAACCGAGCTTGGAATAATAAATAATTTTGCTTTTTATAGTGGTAACGATCACAAGCATTCTTCTTATCTTGCAAGAGAATGGTATTTATATAATTGCCCCAAAACTATAGAAACACCTCCCCAATCAACAGACATAAACGTCACAGAGAATTCATGGAGTGAATTAGAAACAGAAGTGAGGAAACATGAGATATCAAGCAGAGAAGATCTCAAAAAGGCGCTTAAAAACAATGGGACAGGATAAGCCCACCTTAGAGAGAAAAGCTTGTCCAATCCAATCGTTTGAAAGAGGTAATAAAATTGAAGGCTTACCTAAAAACACTAAAATTTAAAATATTTTTGATTTTTTGGATATTTTAATTTTTGCATTTTTTTCATTGTGACCTTAGAAGTGTATATTTATGCATGAAGTTATAGTTTAATTATAGTATTTGCTCTCACATACACTTTTAACTATCGTCAATTCTAGCCTAATTTTTGTACTTTATTTTTGTAAACAAAAATTGCTGAAAATAAATTTTGGCTTGATATAAAATAGATTTTTTTAAAGTACATTCCTTGCATCATTTTGATTGTGAGGATTCATTTGATTTTGACTACATACTACCACTACCCGTACGTTGAATTTAAATCGGAAGCAAATATTGTAGTCCTCGTGTTTCAGATTTAATTTATTCGCCCTTCACCTACAATAAGGACTCATACGACCCAGATATATCTCAGAACGCATTTCCCTCTCGATTCAGATGGGAAATGACAGAGGCTGTGAAATGTTTTGCAGAAGAAGTTGATGAACATATTGGAAAACGGTTAAGTTATTCCGAGCGCGGTTGGGATATTCAGAGTTAAATTGCCCTACCTGTTGATTGCTCTCCCCCCTAACCGTACCAGTAACTCCCCTCACGAGTTTCCCCCCCTTCACGAGTTCACCCCCCTCTCTCCTGATCCCTTTTCAGTTTCGAACGAATAGCGGAAATATGGTAATATCTGATGAGGGGAGAGCTATCCTCCTTTTGTTCGAGTTCTGTTTGCTCTCCTCGATAACTTTGTTGGCCTGCCTTGATGAAGCCTTGTTTAAAAAAAAAAAAAATAAAGATATTTTAAACCAGAAGAGAAAGAATGGAAAATGAATGCGGTTGAGTAAAAGTAATTCAAAGTAATATGATGGAGTAAGGTTTTCTGTTTGCCTTTACAAAACATAATAATAATATATTTATTTGATACGAACCTCCTCCATATTTATTTTTTTAAATTTAGGCTTTTTTTAAATGAATGAATCTCTTTCATGGTTTATTATTTATTTTACTCAACTTACGTTTCGCGTATTTGGCCCATCTTTCCTTGAAGTTTTTTAATATACCACCCATAATTTTTTTGTCCATAATAATTGTTTGGTGTAAAATGCAGACGTCATTTCCTTTATTCACTGTAATTATCAAAATATTTCATTGATGTTGGAACTATTTCATTGCCACTCTACGATAACTTTGTTATTTATTTATTTATTTATAACAAAATGGGCATTTCAACCACTTGGGTCATTTTAGCCCTCATACAACATTTGCAAAAGAAAAGAAAAGAGTACAATTATAAATACAATATTAACATAAAAATTATGGGTGACAATAAGGAATGAAAACAATAAAGAAAGTAGTAACGCTACAAAAATTTAAGTGTTGTTTGGGAAGTGAATAAAGGATAATATTATAAATGAATAAGTTGGGAAGAGAATAAAGGATAATATTATACATGAATTATAGTGAAAAACAAAAGGACAATGAAAATAAATAAAGAAAAAAAATACATTAAAGTTTGACATAAAGATTAATTTTTTGTAAGAACATGAACAATTTTTCGGCCATCTTCAAGGTGTTTCTGAGTATCTCGCCTAAGTCGGTTCCAAGTCCCACTTCTCTCCGCTCTATTTCGTAGGCATAACACTCTGTGAAGATACGCGAGGATGACTTTGTTATCCTGCCTTGATGAAGCAATGTTTAAATTAAAAAAAATAAACCAGAAGAGAAAAATAGGAACATGAACGCGGTGGGGTAAAAGAAATATGATGGAGTAAGTTTTCATTTTTAAATTTACAAAACTATAATAATTCGTTTGTTTTCTTTTTAATATTGAATCTCTTCCATATTTATTTTTTAAAATTTAGTTTCTCCAACGTTTCGTGCTTCTGACCCATCTTCAAGGGACTCTCTCATTTCAATTATTGAATATTCTAAAACAACATACTTGGTCAATACATTTTTGTTTTATTCCAACACTGATGTTGGTTTATATTTAAATAATTTTATTTTAAGCAAACAATGATATAAACTCAAATAATCATGAAGGTTAAAAAACGTATCAAATAGTAACGACACTTTTAACACAAACCTAACTGTATTATCGATCTTCAGAGCAAGGCTTGCTCTCCAGTCCATGGCTCCTTATATTTAGTCTGAATCATAAGAGTCCAGAACGTTCTCTACAAGCGTAAAAGGTTCTCCAACAGTCACCAACATGTACTAGAGCAGTTTTTCCAACTTTTCCAACAACACGTTTTGTATTTTGTTTCACATGTTAAGATTGTATGTTCAATCTTCCGTTCACTTCAATCTTACTTCTTTAATCCAATATTATATAATAAATTAATATAAATCATGTTTGAAATAGACGCCTGGTTTTGTTCGGTCTGAGATGTTTCGGACACATAGACTTCAAATTAATTTACCTCTATGAAAATTAAGAATACTCAAAGAACCTGAAGGAATCATTACATCCTTGGCAGGCAATGAACTGGTAAGGTCACCTTTCCTTTAAACATACTACTTGGCTAACTTTATGAGTAGAATCTTTAGTCACGATAACTAGAGATGAAGAGGCTTCTGAATATGACCTGTTTAAATTAACTGGTATGCTGGAAACGATTGAATCAATTTTCTTATTTGATCTCTAAAATCTGCTGTATTTGTTTTTGATTTATTAAGTTTAGATAAGAGAAGATATTTTAGCGGTTTTATATAAGTCCAAGGAAGTTTTAGATTTTCGATTAAATTTATGTTGATTGGTTTAACTCTTGCGATATCGGGGATATTATTTTTCTGCTTGGGAGCGGGGTAGTCCACTGGTAAGGCAGTCGATTGCTGTGCTCAAGATCCCGAGTTCGAATCTGACATGGCTCATGATATCTTTATTATTCGCCACAGTTCCTCTCCTGGGCCGAGACCCTCCTGGGGCAAACCCAGCCAGCCTCTATAAAGTGGGTACCCTTAATTGAAAAATTAAGGGGAAAAAACCTGGCGGTTGAGCGTGATCACGGACAAATCACCTCCTTGCACGACCGCTTACCAAGAAACGGTGCTCTTCCTTACATAGTACTGAACCCAAGACCCTTCATGGGTTGTAGTGGTACAGGTTTTTTTTTTTTTTTTTTTTTTCTGCTAAGGCAATCGTTGCCTTGAATTTATGTGAAAACCTTGTAGAGAGTTTGGATATAAAGGTTTATCTATGAACGGTATAATTATTATTAAACCTATAAATGGTTTTTAGGTATAATTATGTACATTGATTGCTTTTGTGTCAGGTCGGAATCTCAACGGATGCAATCCTGATTGGTTGCAGAAGCTTAGAGAAGGACTAATTATGAAAGATGTAATTATCTGGAACGGGCTATGCTTTATATTTTAACGTGAAACTAAACACAAGAACATATGACTTAATAGAATTCTATACTTGCTGTCGGAACAAAGTCTTCTATACATGTTCGTGACTGTTCGAGGACCTTCTACTTGTAGAGAACGTTCTGGACTGTTCTGATTCAGACTGAATATAAGGAGCCACGGACTGGAGAGTAAGCCTTGCTCTGAAGATAGATCATATAACGTTTGTGTTAAAAGTGCCGTTACAAGTTGATACTTTTTGTAACCTTCTTGATTGTATGAGTTTACATTGTTTGTGTGGCATTTTAAATTATTATTTCCATTTAATAAAAAAAATTTAACCCACATAAGTGTTTGAACAATATTTTCTAGGTTCACATTCGGTTAGAATTCAGTAGTAATTCCAATTTTAAACGTAAAAGTGGAAGAAAAATGATAATTTAATAATTTTTTCTCCTGGTTATAATCGCAATCTCACTGATATCTCGGAACAGACATTGTTACCTCGTGAATTGATTCCGTCCTATCCCAACTATCTATTAGCTAATAACTAGCAATAATCCAGGCTGCTTCATCCCCTAGCGACTTGACTCCAAGTCAGGCATGAATATTCCAAGGCCGGATAGAATTAGCATCCCTAAGGACCACCATATTGGAGAATTTAATATAACTGCCATGGCATATCTCTGTATTTTAAATTATAATGGAAGGTTATTTTGAGAGATAAGTTAATATTTGTAGAAATTTTTACTTTATATTAAATAGTCAGTCAATTCTCTGTTTGAGTCATCAAGCCTCTCACCATCAAAGTATTGACTCTAAAGAATAAGAAAATAATTTTATAAGAAATGCCAGAATTTTTTTTTTTTTTTCCTTGATGGTCGCTTTCTTTTTCATTCAGAAATCTGTTATTTAAATATAAAAATACATATTTTTAAGCTGTGAAAAACTTCATTTTTATTTAAAAAATATTGTTTTTTTTTTGTTGGTTTTTTTGGCGACAAGTATTTCTTCTTAAAAAAACGCGTCAATTGGAGACTTTTGCACACTTCAACCGTACGAGTGCCGCACAGTGAGGAAAAAACCAAAATCCAATGTTCATTTTTGGAATTAATTTTTATTTGTTTTTATTCTTTAACACGTTCGGGGCTGATGACGCCCATCGGCGTCATGGTGGCCTGGGGCCCCCGGGCTGATGACGCCCATTGGCGTCAAGGTTCCCTCTGGCTTTACAAGGGTCTCGCAAGTAGTAAGATTGTAGGAAGGGGTTCCTCTCTCCCCACAGCACTCAGCATAAAATTATAAAAATAAAGTATTTGCAAAAATATTTAAAAATAATAATAAATTGACAGAAAGAAAAAGAAATAAGAAAAGAGTGTAAGAATATTTATGGAAAGCGGAAGTTTACAGTCCTTTTTTTTAGTATTGTCAATTGAATAATTATTGTTATTTTACAGATATTATATAAAAGAATGTAGTTAAAAAGAAAAGATAGTTTTTTTCTATTTTTATGAAGGGAAAATAATCTTTAAGCAAATTAACATCAGAGAAGCTGTGCGGGTTTTGCCTACCCATTTCATACCGTGGTGCTAATGACGCCAATCGGCGTCATGTATTATATTTATATATTTGAGCTTATATTTACAATCAGATTAAGTCTAGACATCATTTTTATAATTTTAAAGACTTAATGGTAAAAAAAAAAAGTTTCAGTAAATGAGAAAAGGTCTCTAGTCTCGGACGTGTTAATAGCCAACAAATGAAAAACTATTAGTTTCTTCCATACCCGAATTTCTTGTTGTAAGATTGCTATTTCTGTTTTTTACAAAAAAATTTTGAACTTGTTACGGCACATTTTATAAATCGATATTATACAGCATTATGTGCATATATATACACACCACTTTAAAACAGTAACGGTACAATAAAAAACATTTTGTAAGCGAAAATCTTTCACACAATGTTAATAATTTTAAGAACGATTACATAAAAATCCTTATCCTGGTTTAAGATGGCAGCGATTGATCTAGGGCCGGGATGTATCAGAGGATATATCCCTCTCATTTCATTAGCCTTTTTTCACCTTTTGCGTAGTTATTGTCATTTATGTGAGTCCGAGAAGGAAAATATCCTGATAGTCCGGGATCTGAGGTCCAAAAACGTGCCTGATTTGACGAAAATTTTTGATCATGTAGGCTGAAAGTACTCATTTCATAGACAATAAATATGAACGTCTGCCACCTCAGATCGGTTGCCATCAAATTTTATAGACATCGACATTTTCGGATTTTATTCAATTTTTCGCAAATAACACGAAAACGATTTATCGCAGAAAAAAAAATTGTTTTCTTTCTAAAATAAAAGGTCATTAAATTTCGCGTCGACAGAGGTCCTCACAGTTAAAATCGGTTAAGTAATTTCGCCAAAACCGACTGTCGATTTAGCCACTTTAGCGGAAAAATGAATTAAGCTCATGTTCCAAAGCCTGCAATTTAAAGAGTGTTACTCCAAACAAAAAATGTTACTTATAATAGTAGTAGAATATCAAATCCTGTGTAAAACGATCTCATTTAGAATCCGAAATGACTTAACCGATTTTAACTGTGAGGACTTCAGTCGATGCGAAATTTAATCCTCTTCTATTTTAGAAAGAACACAATTTCTTCTGCGATAAATCGTTTTCGTGTTATTAGCGAAAATGTTTTGTTCGCCTATAAAATTTTATGGCAACTGATCTGAGGTGGCAGACGTTCATATTTATTGTCTATGAAATGAGTCTATATGATCAAAAAATTCCTTCAAATCAGGAACCTTTCTGGCCCTCCCGGACTATGAAGTTGACTGCCTCCAATTTAGTTCAAAATTATTGAATCGCATCCCCAAATACCATAACAATCATAGTCTGATTTTTAGCCGTTTGGCCCCACTGCACGACGGTAGAATTAACTGAGGTATTAAGGAAAAAATATCAGAGATCGATTGTGAGGATGTTACCATGGAGATGAAACTCAAAGGACAAAGATGTAGGGTAAGACATTAAATATAAATTGAGCGTAGTCTATTAGCTGATTGTACAAAAGATTGCGCTAGTGTCGTCTCTATTCCTTTGATCCACAGCACAATAGTTAGCAGCACTAGTTCCTTGGCACAGCCGGGGCAATTTACTTAATCAGACAGAGCCCCCCCCCCCCATCCCAAGGCGTATTTAATTAACACTAACTGATCGTGGGTTAATTAACTAACGGGCGCAAGGTTAATTGATGTCCTCCAATTGTATCGTGATTGATTGCCGGCTCAATATGAGGCCAATCGATGTCGCGCTGATCAAATATTGACGAACGATCCCAGCGCTGAAAAGGTCTGGAATTCAAATGGATAGGATTGAATAGGGAAGGCTCCCGACCATAATTAGCTCTCCTTTGGAACCTCTGGAAGAACCATAATCTGGGCAGCCGGTTTGTTTAGGATCCACCCAATCTACTGGAACCTACGGAAAGTAAACATACCAAATTAGAAAAAAAAGAAGTTAAAAACATATAATTATTATATTATAACTTATTGACTGCAACTTACGCTAATACGGAAATCCTCAATAATCATCAGTTTATCATACACACAAGGGCTTCAGTTTTTTTTTTTTTTTTTTTTTTTCGGTTGGCGCGTTAGGCCTAATGAGACCTTTGGCCGCGCAGTGTGGTCTTCTTACAGACATTTGCTTTGCTTGCGGGAGCACAGACAACCTAGAGGGGGTAACCCAAACCTCACGTTGCTGCAAGCCATGGCCACCATGGTACAGCGGCAGACTGCCCATAGCTCCATAACCAATCCCATTGGGGCCAATTTGGCAGTGTCCTTCCCACCGATGGCGGTCAGCTCTCTCGGGTTCAAGGACAGTGACAATCTGGTCTAGGTCCAAGGATTATGGTAGCTCAGAGTCAGCAGGCCCCGAGGACCTATATTTCTTTCCCTGAAGCATACCGTCCCTGAACCAAACCTCCGGGCGGATACTGACATCCTGGAAAACCACACCACGATTCTCGATGAGATGCACGGGGAAGGTTCATCACTCCTAAACCCGGTCGGTGTGAGTCGCCTCCAGTAGGCTGACGGGCCTCACATACCCGGGGGTGGGGGTAGACTTGGACTGCGTGGCGTTCAATGGTGGGCGGTCACCCGAATGGAGCGGTCATCCATCCAAGTACTAACCACGATGAACGTTGCTTAACTTTGATTATCTATTGCAAGCTCCCTTGTCCACTCGGTCATCCCGGCCCCCTCATGGGCTTCAGTAAGTGTACTGAAATTTAATAAATCAAATGACGCCCAAATTTTGGTATACTAGAATAAATCACGATAAATCAGAACGTATAGTAACGTAAAACAAGAATAAATGGGTGTTTATAAAGAATGTATCTGTTGAACTTTTTCAATACTCCACAACCTTTTTCTGTTCACCAGAATAGAGTGAAAATGAAATGGTTCTACAACCACTGAAAAATGAGATAAATGTTGATTTTTATGAAGTAAGGAATGACGTATATATTTCACATAAAATAATAATTATTAACAAACAGATGGTTGTGGAGTATTGAAATAGTTCACAAGATAACCCTGGAAGATCGGCCGAAAGCCCGAAACGTTGGGTAATAAAATAAATATTGAAGCATGGAAAAGAGTCCTCCTTTAAAAAAACCTAATAAAATAAATCTTCCTTTACAAAAGTTAAACATGTATTATTCCTGTTTCATTTAACGAGAGTTTTAAAATATTCTGAAAACGTTGTATACATGTAATAGTAGGTAGTCACATGATCTAGACTGTTGGAATGATCTAGACCTTTCTGGGATGTTTCATTTCGGACTAAACATCAGAACCGAGTGACTAGGGGCTTCTAGAAAAATCAAACGCAAATAAAGTAAGCGAGGCTGTACCTGAGAGTACCTATGTCTAATTATTTAAATTAATCTGTGTAATATTTTTTTTAATTTTATGTATATATATATATATATATATATATATATATATATATATATATATTTTAGATTCTTGATACTGTGACTTGAAATAAAAAACTGATGATCATTTCTGTTAAAACTAAGAGTTCTAGACTTTTGTCAGAACCGCTACATAACTGTATTAGTACGTAAGCATATGTTCTGGGCCTTTATGGATTGTTCGGTTCCGGACTAAATATAACAAACATTACTATTACAAAACAGGACTACCTGCCATTAATATCGTAGCATATGGTTACTTTTCAGTCACTGTTTTTCATTATTAGTAACTGTTTTGTAACATTTTTTTTTGTCTTCACATCTTGATTTGGGCCTGTCAACAACTTCGACAACCAGCAAATTTGAGAGCTACACTAATTTAAATAAGGGCATGTTAGGCATGGTGAAGGATGGCACCCAGCGGTACCTCTTCCCTGGCTTGTGTCAGTTAATCCGGTTTGTTAACGAAGGAGATCCCTCATCCAACGCCTTTTTAATCTCCTATTTATTGGTATATCACCTGTTGCCACGTCTCTAATCAGTCGGTTGAAGTGGCCTTGTAAGTGAGTATGAAAACGTTTATAAAATGTCTTTATATGATGGTCTACTGTTTCTATTGGTAAGTCAGTATGTAGTGTATTTTTTTTTTTTTTTTTTTGACGTACCATGGTGCTTTTACTTCTTTGTCTTGAGTCTTAACATTTTTTATTGAAAGATCTGAAGTCGGTGTAAGTGGGTCTTTTTGGCGGTTCCATATATCTGTGAAGAGTGTGTCCATATTGGTTTTATCAAGTATAAATATGTATTGTTACTAGTTTGAGTTTTAATTGTTTGTTTGACATTTTCGTTTTATAATTTTACATTTATAAAATTATTTAATTTATGTTACAATATAAAGACTGTTAACATTTGTTTTCATGCTAATATAAACGGACATTTTAACCGATTGATAAGATACTGATATGCCTATAAATGGGAGATTAAAAGGCGTTGGATGAGAGATCTCCTTCGTTTACAAACCAGACAAATTGAAACAAGCTAGGGAAGAGGTATTGCTTAGTGTCATCCCTCACTAAGCCTAACATAACAGTTATTTGATTATCATAAAGGCGAAAATATTTTCTGATTTTCAAGATATGTTGACATACTCGAATAAATATACGATGTCAAAAAAATAAAATAAATAATAATGTTTCATTATCGAAACTCCTTTAGGCGTTTAATAATGTGTGTTTTGTGAATCTCATGCCCTAACCACCCTTCCCCGACATTCGCAGAAACCCTTATTATCTTTTGGAACTCGATCTCTTTGTCCCTTTAAATAATTTCTGTCCCTTCCGATGTAAAATATCTTAATTAAAATGGAATAACTGGGCAAGGGAGAGGAGAGTTGTGGTTAGGTTCACCAAGTGGCTCATAACTTTACTCCGGAGCATCCCTCCTCAACCAATTTACATAAAATTGTGCCCTTTCTGATTAAAGTATACCCATTTTACCATTTTTAAGTTTTTACTCTTCAGATAATGAATAATAATTTGAGGTTTAAAAATTTATTTCGTGGTATTAAAAAAAAAAGAAAGAAAAATTACACCCAGGTCCCAGGAAATAGACATTGGCATCAATAAACACAATTAATCATTAGAAGACTTTTCATTGTTGTTTAAAATCAAAATGAAAATTTCCCTTCATTTGCCTTGAGTGCCTTCTGCACTTATTTAAAACAATGTATCTATATATAATGATAATGTGTCATTTTATCTCTAAAATTAATGCTTTTAAATGTGGCAGATAGTTTTTTAATCCAATTAAAATAAATAATAAATAAATTTGAATAAAAAAAATGTCTAAACAGACGTTGCATAAATGTTTCAAATAATCAATCCAGTCTACTTTTCGATTTTTAAGGTAACAAACATATGGTCTTGCATTTCTATTTATGCGAGATAAACGAGAGAAAATACCAAAGTTATCAAACAATTAAAAAAAAAAACAGTATCTCGGTTAATAACTTTCCTATTTCCGTAATTATTTGGGAATAGAGAAAAATACCATTCTTTTATTTGTCTTTTTTTTTCCTGTGATCAACATCAAACTATATTTTTATTATAATATTTTTATTATCTTATGTGCGACGTTTCGGGCTCTCTGTCCATCATCAAGCACCTAAAAGTTAATTTTGTAATCTAGTATATAATTTATATGTAACTACATATAAAAAATAATCTATATAAATAATGATGAAATTCTGTTTGTTTGTCTTCATAGAAATCCACACCGTTTGTCCTAAATTCTCCAAATTTCGCTCAGTAGTTCTTTCATACCAGGTGCGAACACCTGTCCATATTGAAATTGCATAACTTTAGCCAATCTCTGGGTACATATATTATTTATTGTTATAAAAATCATTATGATCTCGCTTTACATTGGTTTTTACGAAATCGACCGTTTGAGTCGAATGAAAAATAAAATTCCCCGGCTGAAGCCGGAATATGTGGTTATAATTATATAATTAGGATATACAGTATAATTATATACAGCTAGTGCCTTATATAATTATACAATAAAATTAAAACTGATATCTTACAGAAATTGTCTATATTATTTTGAAAAATAGCCAATATATCACTAATTTGATATATCCCTTAAAATTCTAATTAATAAATAAAAAATTAATAATAAGAATATATTTTTTATAAGAGGAAAAATGGGCCTTGACCGGGATTTGAACCCGTATTACCTTATCACTAGTAAAGCCCTCTTGCCACTTGCGCCACCAGGCACATATCCCGGTCAAGTCAATCCCTCCTCTTCACTGACCCATTTCCCACCAATCTCGCAATTTTGGCCAATTATATGAGAGATTGGACTTTTCTCTTCTTATAAAAAATATTTAAAGATTATAATAACAACATTCATGTTATCATGACAAGCGTATATTGAATTCATATTTATATTTTTTTTTTTTTTATTTACTAATTTCGGTCGATTATGTTTCTGTAGCCATCTGCTCATCGTTTTTATCATGTAACATAACTATTTTCATCAACCTGCATCAAAAACATGTGTTTTCAATACCCGGTTTGAATCCGTAAAGTAGTACTTTTCGGGCCTAGGCCTGAAAAATCTTTATGGTGCGATAACCTTACCTGCTACTAATATATATTAATAAACATGTGTTTGAAGGAGGTTACTTGTAGTCATGCTATGATTCATTCTAATATAAGTAGTATGTTTGAAGTGAAAAATAACATAAATATACCAGAAGATGTTTTTTTTCTGGAGGGTCTTCTGATTTATCAATAAAAGAGTCAACGTCTGTGGTTCGGGAAAAGATTTTAGGACTGTGGACGATCGTTTTAGAGATGGGCCAGAACTTGAAAATAATTCCTCTAATCAAAAGTATCTGTATTCCAAAAGGCAATGTTAAACAAAGGTTTGAATATAATGAATAATCAGAAGTGTACTATAAATATTAATGTAAACATATAAGTACTTTTCTTCTATTATAGGTTAATAAACAGCTGTATTTAAAAGAAAAAAAAAAGGTGTCAATTTAATTTCTTATAATGTAAGTTAATTAATGAAATATAAAAGTGTTTTAATGTACTCAAGTATGAGCAGTATTATGAAAAGTATTGTTCATAACAGGTACCGAAAGTGTGTTTTCGGTGCTTGGTGACTACGGTACTAGTGATACGGAAATTAAAATAAGAATTTTCAACTTATCATAACAAGAAAAATTATATGTATACCAGAGATGGGCAAATTGTATCTGCAGATACAGATATCGGATACTGTAGCTGTGGAAAGTACTCATGAGAGCAGATACAGATAGTATCCGTATCCGTACGGACGGATTCCGAAGGATCCGAGTACTTCTCGTATCTGTCAGCTTCGGATACAGTGACTACTCGTATCTGTCAGGACAGATACCCGAGTATCTGTGAGTACTTCGGTATTTAGTTATTTTTTTCCGGATACTATTTCGGATATTTCTACTTCTGGGGCTGGGTTGTTTACAATTCCATTATTATTCTAATATTCTATTAAAATTATAAACAAATTATTAGTATTAAGCCGTCAACATTTTATCGCTTCGAAATAAGGGTGCAATATCCAAAGCGTTAATTTTGACAAAAAGTAATAATTTAAAAAAAAAAAACGATAGGAATATAAAATTATTTTCTTTTTTTATTTTTTCAGATTTTTAAAATTGTAAACTACTGTGATGATAATAGTGGCTTATAATTGGAAAATACTACCGATTTTAAAATTCGATGCTGGGGGGGGGGGGGACATTTTATTAACTTTCCGTTTTCTTCGAGAAGAGTCTTTATGGTAACGGCAGATTTTGAAAATAGTAACATTTTTAAAATTTGGTTGGGGAAAGCGTTTCTACGATTTTTTTTTTTAACTTCTGATTAATTTGTTATGATTGTCTGTCTATATCTATGTTTACGCGTTCGTAGATTTTGAAAAAGTATTAATGTTTTACGGATACTTCTACTTCTGAGGTTAGGAATATTTAAAATGTTGTTATTAAACTTTTTTATTTTTATTAGGCTGTCAACATTTTATGTTTTCGAAATAAGGATCCTATCGCAAATTTTAAAAATAATCATACTTTTAAAATTGTAATTATTTAAAATTAATAATATTCAAACGGAAATTTTTTTTTTCTATTTCTTCACAATAAAGAAGCATAATTATGTTTAGGCTGGCTTAACTTTTGAAAATAGAAATAATTTTAAAATTACTATATTGTGGGGGGTCCACCTTTAAGAGAAAATTGTAACTTCTAAAATTAATACGAATAGAATTTATATTTTTGTTAATATACACTAAATGAGGGCTCATACGGGTATGGATTTGGTGAATGGAATCAATTTTAAAATTCGATGCAGCGAGGGAGGATTTCTTCGGGATGAGCGTTTAAAATATTGGGGAAGCAGATTTCGAAAATATTTACAATTTTAAAATTTGGTGCGGGGCTACTACGCAATTTTTTTTAACTTCTGATTATTTCGTTGTGAGGGTCTATATTAGTTGCACATAAATTTTATTATAGTACGTTTTATTATAATCAAAATATAAAGAAACACACAATAAGGGTAGATATGAATTGAAACATTCCTATCTAAAATGGAGACGCTATAAATCAAAAAGAATCAGGAACAGTTTATTTGAGATAATAAAATGCAATTCACAAACTATTTCAATTTTTTTACAAATCAATTAAATTATATGGAAAAACATTTATACTATCTTACATTTTAATAATTTATTCAACTTTTTATCTTTTTAACTTAAAAATGACTAAGGGATCTTTGTCATTGTCGCATAGGCTGGTAACAACAAGAAGTAACAAAATAATGGAAACCTCATCAAACTGATGGTGTGTTAGCATTGACATGGGTACTTTACAAAGATAATCATGTAAAAGATAGTGAAATTAAAAATGAATATTTCAATGATAAAAAAACTCCTGTTTTCATTTCTGAGTAAAGAGTGTTGCAGAGACTAGGGCAAAATTATAAGGGTAGAGGTAGGACAGGTTAATTTGCCGACTTCAAAGGGTTTACTGCGGGGAAACCCAACCCTTTTGAAGTGAAAGGGTACACAACGATCAGGTGTAAACTTAAGATAAGGAATTGTAAAACTAGCAATATACAATAGATGGCACAGTATACAAATTGTTCATATCTGGACTCAATAATTAGATAAAACTGAGAGTACACACAAGCAGACCTGGGCATTATTTATATGATTCCGGTTTTTCACATTTCATATTAAAATAGTTTGTTTTTGTTTTTTAATATTTTTAGAACAATATTTCTTTTTATGACAGAATGAAAATTTGTACATTAAATCTATTCAAAGAAGTACTTATAATTAATTAAACATTTTAAACGTAAATTCTAGAAAAATCTGGCGAATCAATAAAAAAATAACTTAAAGGTGACTTCAAGGTAAAGGTAAAGGTGACTTCAATACTACAAAGAATTTGCTTAAAACATTACATTTATGTATTCACATTGACTAATCAATGATCATACAGGAAGTTATTTTGGAGCAACAAAAATACATGGACTGGACAATAAGTCCTCTTCGTCCCAAGAAATAATGCTTGGTAGTATGCTTTTTAAGTCCGATATAAATAATTAGCATCGATAGTAATAATTATTTTTGCTAAATGTGAATGTTAAGCCCCTAAAAATGATTTCTTAGAACATTTAGAAATGCTCATAAATAAAAATTAAATGGAAAAATAAGGCAAACGTTCACCTGGATCGGAACGATTTTTTAACTTATAAACGCGTCTGGCGGGTATTAGTAAGAATTTTTAACCAGCCAGACGACCGAATTTCGTGTTTAGGAACCTTTTTGAATAAATTGGCACAAGAATGAATCGTATGTTTTATGGGTGAGTTTTTGTGATTCTCGCGCGCGTCTGGTAGGTACTAGTAAGAGTTTTATCGCTGCCAGAGGATTTTCCCTTTCTACAGAAATAAAAACCTAACGATTAAGCCATATTTCATCCGTATGTTTTATGGGTGAATTTTTATGAAAAAAATTAATTATTCAAATTAATTTTTAAGGCATTAGTAAGAATTTTATCGCTGCCAGACTGTCGGTTTCGCACTTGACTCTGTGGTTTCTAAAAATGCTGAAATTTTTAGGTGTATGTTCTATGGGTGAGATTTGTTGCATCTGGCTCCTGTACTATAACCATTATTTTCATTTTGAGAACCCCTCCGTATTAGCTACTGTACCTAATCATGATAAACGACTCCTCTCAAAATCCATATTTATCCATCAGGGGAAAATGATACTGTAATCTATGACCTAGATAAAGGGATAATTTCATCTACTTACTCTAACATCTTCCGCGTCCTCAAATCCTAGTTTTGATTTCATAGGTATCCGCTACTATTGATGTAGCTCTATATTATTATATCACTTCTTTTTTACATACTTTTTTTCATTTTTTATATACATTGTTACCTTGTGTGTACTCTCAGTTTGTATCGTACTATTGGGTCCAGATATAAACAACTTCTTTACTGTATCATCTGTATTGTTAATTTTACAATTCCTTATTTATTTCTATTTTAAACTTTGTCGTTGTGTACCCTTTCACTTCAAAAGCATTGGGTTTCCCCGTAATAAACCTTTTGAAGTCGGCAAACTAACCCTCCCCCCCTCCTCTCACACAAATTTCCCCTCAGTTTGTGCATTACTGTGGACTTAACAAGGTAAATATCAGATTTTATTTTGTTATTCTAACCAGCTACTTATTCCAATATTCACGTATAATTTTAGTCATATCAACATAACATCAGTTAGATTAGCTATCCATTATTTTGTTACTTATTGTTGTTAATATCTAAATTAATAATTACTGTAAATTATCTAAATTAATAATTAATAATGATTAAAATTTAATCATCATCTTCTTCATAGTCCGGGAGTTGAGGGCCGAAAAAAGTGTCAGGTTTGAGGAAAGTTTTTGATCAAAAAGGCTGAAAGTACTCATTTCATAGACAACAAATGTGAACGTCCGCCACTTCACATAGGTTGCCATCAAATTTTATATGCAAACTAAATCGAAATTTTCGAACTTCTTTCAATTTTTTGCTTATAACTCAAAAACAATTCATCGCAGAGAAATACGAGTTCTCTATAATTTTAGAGGGCTTGAAATTTGCGTCGAATTAGTTTCTTAAAGATAAAATGGGATAAGACTTTTCGCCAAAAACCGTATCATATTTTCTAATATTTGCCATTTTAGCGGAAAAATGAATGACGCTCATGTTTCAAAGCCTACCATTTGAAGAGGGATGCTACAAATAAAAACTGTTACCAGTAATAGTAGTAGAATATCAAATTGTGTGTAGAACGAGCTTCTTAATTTTATAATTAGCCGACTCCTATAGAGACAAAGCAATTAAAACGCGAACGTATTTAGTGCATAGTGGCCTATAATTGTTTACTTCCAACTTAAAAAAAGGCTATTATTTTGAAAATAGAATATATATATACATTTAAATTTTATAATATAATTCTATAATATAAGTAATTAATATAATAAATATATTTGAATTTTAAATCGGTTTCGGGGTTTAGCCGAGTTTGCAACATCAAAGATCTGTATTTTTCACGATTGTGGTGGAAACCGTGTTCCAAGGCCTCTAATTCAAAAACACCAAGTTTAAAGTCTTTAAAGTACCTACTTTAAAGTTGAATTTAAAAATTAATACTTTTTCAAAATCTACGAACACGTAAAAATAGAGACTGACACTCATAACAAATTAATCAGAAGTTAAAAAAAAAATCGTAGTAACGCCCTCCCCAACCAAATTTTAAAAATGTTACTATTTTCAAAATCTGCCGTTACCATAAAGACTCATCTCGAAGAAAACGGAAAGTTAATAAAACTCCCCCCCACCAGCATCGAATTTTAAAATCGGTAGTATTTTCCAATTATAAGCCACTATTATCATCACAGTAGTTTACAATTTTAAAAATCCGAAAAGATAAAAAAAGTAAATAATTTTCACAATGGAATATTCCTATATATTTTTTTTTAAATTATTACTTTTTGTCAAAATTAACGCTTTGGATATTGCACCCTTATTTCGAAGCGATAAAATGTTGACGGCTTAATACTAATAATTTGTTTATAATTTTAATAGAATATTAGAATAATAATGGAATTGTAAACAACCCAGCCCCAGAAGTAGAAATATCCGAAATAGTATCCGGAAAAAAGTAACTAAATACCGAAGTACTCACAGATACTCGGGTATCTGTCCGGACAGATACGAGTAGTCACTGTATCCGAATCTGACAGATACGAGAAGTACTCGGATACATTTGAAAATTTTGGAGGGATTCGAGTACAGTATCCGAGTAAAAAAGTATCTGTAACTAAGTATCTAGTATCCGAAACTAGTACTTTTTTACTCGGATAGTGCCCAACTCTGATGTATACATATGTACAGGGCGAGAGATATGTAGAGACAGAAGATGAGGCGGAAGCACTCAAACAAATTGCTGCGACTGACTCGTGCAGGAGACTTTGGGACCCTTAAATAATTCTTATCCAGCACTGGAACACATCTATCCTGGAAAACTCGACAACACGACCGTAGTCGACCGCACTACTAACTAAATTAGTTGGTTGCAATCTCATTTAGTGCTATCGATCTATCGAGGTCTCCCTGATTGAGTGCTTCTTGATTGCTTGTTCTCACCCCTATCCCTCTCCCTCTCATCAATAGTACCGCAGTTCACTTAGGTCAGGCCAAGGACTGGAACTGTGACACGACTCTAATTACACGGTCTCAGGATTTTCATCAAGCAATTTCGATTTTTTTCTTTCACGGGTTTTCTGCTTAAAACCAAGAAAGAGGCGCTTTTCACCGAGATGTGACCCAAATAGTAATGCCATTATTATCTTAGCAAACAACAGGAAATCCGGTTATAACGATATTCATGGGACCATAGATCCATTCAGTACCAAACTCTTAAATTAGCAAGCATAGATAAGAGATTGATTTTAGGATTAAAAGGCTTTTAAATTGGACGTAACGTTTATTTTCGTAAACCAGTGAATAGTTTAAAGGTGACTTACATATGTTTTAAATTTTACTACATTAATTTTGACCACTAAAAATCTGTAAATCTTACTTTGCTTCCTTTTTACTTTCACTTACGTATATATGAAATATATAGTAAGTGGAAGTATTGCGATCGTGAAAAATTTCGACTTCCGGTTTTCAACGGAAATACACGTGTTGGGGTCCCCTTAGTCCAAATAACCAAGTCCCGCGAAATGGTCTGGGTGTGTGTGTGTGTAAACAGACTAGCTCAAAAACTATAAACCGTGCGAACCTTTATGCTTCATATGCTTCAACTCCATTTGTACAGGGGTCTTCCCTAAAAAACAAATTATGATTAAATAAAATAAAAAATAAATAAATAAACCGTGCGAACCTTTAAATGAGGTATTTAGTGTATGTATATGCCCGCGATGTGACAGCAAAAATTGTTATCTTATTTCTCCTCAACTACTTTCCTCATTCACGTAAAAACAGAGGTACAAACATGGAGGTCCAAAAAAAAAAGATAATGATGATAAAAAGGATTTTTTTTTTAAATTAGTACTGGAATGTCTCCAGAACAAGTAAATAAATCATTCCTAGAATATACTTACTTAAAGCATTCAAAATATCACTTGTAGTGGAATTTCAATTTCAAGTAATATTTTTTTATAACACTTGTTTTCAAGATATTTAGGTAATTTAAAGGGCGGTAACGGAACACAATTAACAAAACTTTATAAATTATTTCCTCCATTTTGCCTAAAAAAAGATTACCGGGGGGGTGGCTCTTGGAGCCCATCAATATTTCTTCACTCTGTTTTGCACCTAAATTATTAAATAAAAAATCTGAAAAAAATATTAGTTGTCAGAAAAACATTCAAGATTTATGTGAAGGTGAATTCAAATTTTTCTGTAGCATGTTATATCCAGAAGAAATAGTTGAGAAAAAAAAAAAGCTTACGGGCTCGCGTATATTATTTACAATCATTAAACTATAATTTTATAAAGACTTTGACAACAAATTTCAAAAAAATAATGTGTTTTTTTCTTTAATGTACCACAAAAAACAATTTCAAAAATGTAGTAGAATATCTTATATATCATGAATTATGAATTTTAGCAAACATCGAAATGACATTTCTAATTATCTTGAACACAGAATCTCATTTCCCTCTATGATTTCTTTTTTTTTTTTTTTTTTTTTTTTTTTGCATCCAATGTTTTATAAATATTTAAATATTGTAATCTCATGAAATAAATTTAAAAAAATTATTTACTGTTAATTAACAATAAAAAAAAGCTATGGGTTCGTAGAGCCCCTTGGTAAAACTAAAAAGTTCGATACCCCTTGAAAATCATCCTGTTAATGAAAAGAATTTCCACGGTGTTGTAGAGTATGCAGAGCCAGCAAGACTTTTCGGTGTTGCGTTCAAGTATACTGTAGCGCCTTACTGTCTTCTGTAAGGGTGGACAATTTAGGATTGAATTAGTTCAGGTACAAATATTTATAGTCATTTTCCATAAAATAAATATCATATGCTCAAAATTCCCAACTTTAATTTAAGATTCTCAAGGTACATCTGATAGATTTAAAGAGAATATAATAAAAAAAGATGTATTTAAAACAATCAAACAGCAATTATTTTTAGCATATCATTGGAGGCACTTGGGTTAAATTATTATAAAAACTAATTGAATATATATATTTTTCAATGAAAATATTTGCGTGAAGTGAGGCCTTCATATATTGCTCTAAATAGTTACTTTGAAACGGCATCATTGAGAACTATTTTCCACTGTAGATTCTAATTTAACTCGGAAAAAAATAACTATAGAAATTCTCTTTACAAAAAAGAACTATTTCAAGTCTCGGATTCTATTTGGAGAGCGTGGAGGGTAAGTTGTTCATAGGAACTTCACCCTATACCCCGGGGGCGGCATTTGCCACAAAGAATACGCTGCCCTTTTGGACCTATTTCTGTCTTCAGTCTAAAGGGCAGGTCCAGTGTAAAAGACCTTTGGTTCGGATTCCAGCTTGGAAATCTAGAATATTCATCGCCAATGAAAAATACAGGTAACAATCATTACTATTGAGGAGTTACAGTACGAGCAATAGTGCAATTTCTCTGTTACTGTACACAGCAGTCGCACTAGCAGGTAATTTTGAAAGATGATGGAAAATGAAAATATGAATATTAAATTCCTCTGCTTATCTCCAGGCTTTGTTGAGTGCTTTACCTCAATTATTTCAAGTTTGGTGGTCTAATTATAATTCTACAATGTTAACCATAGTTTATCCATTTGAAGCATCTTAGTTGGTTCCTTGTGTAAAGTAAATTTTAGAAAAACTTTTATAATTTATATATGCAGTATATACAAATATATATATATATATATATATATATATATATATATATATGTATGTATATATACAAAATATTTATATATTCGCCAATAAGCTGAAGCAAACAAAGGATAGGATATACTCTATTCATTAGTATAGAATGAATAGTGTTCAGTTAACAATGAACATATTTTTTTTACTTACTTAATGATTTAAAAATTTTGCAATCATTCATACAATAATGTATGGTATGTACAGAATACAAAATAAGCGCCCTTCTGGCAGGGTTACTGTGAACAGGAAAATATAAAAATAAAAGATTATCAGCATTATGAGTTTTAGGGTTTTCTATTATATAAGACATAAGGCAGGAGAAATAGGATTCGCTTTGGCAATACTTAAAAAAACAAAAACAAATCTAAATCCTTAAAGATATGAGGTATGTAAATGAAAATGGGTATGAATGCATAATTAATAATTTTGAAAATTCCAAAACATTCAGTAAAACAAATCAAACTAATTTATTAAAACAAACTAATTTCGAAGCTTTGATTTGATTCTAAAAATATTAGAAACATGGCCCAATCGTGAGGTAAATACGTTTCTGCTAAATGATTTCAATATTATTCGTAGTATCGACGAGCATCGATACTTTGTTTTCAATAATATCAAGAATCGATACTTGAGGAAAAGAAGTATCGAAACTTCAGTGGTATCTTTACGCCCTTAGCTGGTGGCACTTACAGTATTGTCAAGAGTAAAACCGTATTAAGTCATTAAGGCGTTACCTTGTCGTCAAGCACGTTTGCTATCTGTTGGTGTATCTAGGTACTAACATCTTCAAGATAGGCGCTTATATTGATTTAATTACATTAGCAATTAAATAAACTTTCTAATTAGTTTTTATTTATTATTTATTTTTATATATTTATTATTCGATTTTTAGCAATTAGCACATTTTACATGCAAATAATGAACAGTTACAATATCTATAGCAGACAATATAAATAAATATTAAAAACGTATATCAATCAAATAAATATTAAAAATATTTATTCATTTATTATGACCTCCATCTACCGACAGTCGACCAACACATAACGACACTTTACAAACGATTTTTTAGTAATTTGTACGGACTTCCAAACAGTTTAATAAGTAATATGGCTGACATTCGCATGGATATGAGGAGACTAAAAAGGCGCTGGATGGAAGATATGCTCTCTTAGACAGCCAAGGTAATTGACTCAAGCCAGGAAGGGGGTGCTATTGGGTGCTTTCCCTCATCATGACTGACATGTCATTATTTCACATTGCCGCCATTTCATTGATCGCTGATTGCCCGCACTTTGCTGACAGGTGCGAATTAATAATTAAAGTAAAAAAAAAAAAACATAAGACCAGATAGACGACCCACTGCAAGGCAAGTTAGATCTTACTAGCTACTTTGTGAATTTCTTGATAAAGAATACATATGTATAATAAGCAGGTTCATTGTACTTCAATGAAACTATTAGTAAAGCTACTCTTACGTTACTTCTGGGTATTATCTATTTAGACAAGTTAATTACCGTAATATACTATAGTAATATACTTCCATCGCTTTCCTTTTTAGATAAGATCCCAGCTTTCGACTCCGCTTAAATATACCTCAAATTGGTGATTCGATTAAGACGCAGGTGGAGAAATTAGGGTTTTTCGAAGAAAGCAGTTCTATAAAAGGGCATATACAAATCGATGGGTTGACATCTTGTATTCAGAGAGCGAATGTAAGAACGCAGAATAAAGTATGCAAGATGGGTTTTCTGTCCCAAGATCTTTGAAGATGAAGAAAAATAAAAAAAGAAATGTAAAGCCATTTCAAGTTGTAATAAATAATAAATTGGACGAATTAGTATAACAGTACTACTTTCAAGAACTGATACTTCAGTAAAAAAAAAAAAAGTTTTCAGACATAGATTCAGGCCATTTATTGAGGAATGGTTTATAAAGTACTTGTGCGGTATTTATTTAAATTATTTTTGAAGTGGCAGTGTAATATAGGAGGCCTTGGTGGTGGGGGTAAAATTACGCCGGATGCGAACTGGCACTCTGCTGCTGAATGTCGTGTGTAACACTTTGTGCTGGTGAACCTTGTGCTGTTAGCGCCATTTTGCCGTTACATGTATTTGAATAATCCTTTCATTGGTAAGGGATGGTTTCGAACATTGGTTTCGAACCTTTGTGCAGTCAACACGTCTCTTAAGGCTCCTTTCAGTGGTAAAGGATATCTTCGTACGCTGGTTTCGAAGTTAAGACTGTTTCTAAATGCAGGTAACTCTGGTCTACCAAAATCCTTTCATTTCCTATTCCTGGTTCTCCATTCAGACCAGAATCCTGTACAGGATGCAGTGAAAAGTGGAGATAAATTCCGTAAGTCTACCATGTTTGTACTTTATAATTACATTTTTACTTATATTGCTTTGTATATTCTCATGTGTATTCACAAAATTCAATTACAGTCCACATTAGTTTTCTTATGTCTGAGTGCTACCAGATTTATTAGTATGTGTCTTGATAATTTTCTTGTAATTTTAATTTTCATTCAATTGCCGTGAGTCTAAATTTTTATGCCTTCACAGTACTTTATATACTTATCCCTGGGAAAGGAACACTAACTGTCAATGAAATCAAATGAAGTTTTTTTCTTTATTCTGGGACATAATTTCCAATAATGATTACAATCCAGTCCAGTTTTAACACCATTTATCTAGCTGTGTACATTAAAATCTTCCAGAAGCTGTAAAGTAAATATTGAATCACTAAATTGTATTGACCGAAAAAAATAATTTGCAATACTATACAAACAACATAAAAATAAATAATCAAGAATGTTACGTAAAGTATCAACTTGTAACGACACTTTTAACACAAACGTACATATCATCTTCAGAGCAAGACTAACTTTCCAGACCATCATTTGTTATATTTAGTCTGAAATGGAACTCTCTGGAAGGTTCTAGGCAAGCGCTGTTGTACAAACAAAAAGTTTAGAACTCTTTTAAATTATATGTGTTACACGTTACAATGTAAATTATTTATATACTTCATATTACCTTAAATTAGTCAAGTTTTTTTAAATTGTAATCCTTTATTAACCTCACACTATTTTACAATATTCGGTTCTACGTTTCGGCACTAAGCCATTTTCAAGACGAACGCCTGTGACCACAATTTTTCCAATAAAATAGGCTGACTACCCTAAATTAAAAAACCTAAGTTAAAAACTATAGTCTCTTTATGTAAGCATCACAGGCAAAAAAAAATTTTTTTAATAATAGTAGGAACAATAATAGTTTTATAAATCCTAATTTTTATGTTTCGGGACAGAAGGCGCGACTTAAACAATTTCGCTACTGAAAAGTAGCAAGCATTACCGGATTTTAATCTAGCCTTAATTTCCTCATCGATTACGTTTTTTTTTTGTTTTTTTTTTAGTCCGTCGCCCCTAAATATCTCTACGCGTTCAAATTTATTCCCTTCTACATTAATATCAGCAAAATCGTCACCACTTCTACTGGTAACCATATATTTTGTCTTATCCGTATTTATTTCAAGCCCTAGTTCTTGACGGGCTTTAATCAACGTTTTTGTATTTAGTTCTATGGTTTCCGCGTCCTCATCAAGCAAAACCAAATCATCGGCATATTCGAGCACTCTCTTTAAATTTTAACTAATACAATTTTTCAGGGACTGAATTCCCGATATTTACCAGAAAATATTTGTTCCATTTCGATTTTAGTTCATATTAATTGTTTAATTCCGTAAACACAACTCTATAGCTACTTTCAAAGTAGTGTACTATCTTAGCATACTATCCACATGAGCATACCTATCCTAAGATGTTCGAAGACACAACCAGCAAGCCCCTAGATCCAACCCTTCATAGATAGTAGTGATAAAGATCCCGAGTAATTAAGGACAAAGGTAGCCGTTCAAAGGGAAGGTAAGGTAATTGGATGGAGGAAGGTTTTCCTCGCTCCTTTGATCCTCCAATTGCTCCTGTCTCTTCCTAATTACCAATTGGATAGCTTATTATTAGTATTACTATTGTCGCTTCTCTGTCTCTTTGTGTCTGTGGTTGTTCTTGTGGCCTCGCATAAGCTCCAGACCGTTACCAATTTCTTAGTACCCAAGGTTCTAAACTTTAGATATCCATTTTCCAGATAAACGATTTAAATTTAAATGATATTGATCTATTTGGACATTCATCCTGGACCACAAAAAATCATGGAAAGTCAAGAGATTTATAGTGACTGTGTAAATATTAAACTAAACATTAAAAAAAAAAATATTAAACTGAAAAAATCTGGTGCGATGCGCGCAACACGCAACTTTCACTTAACAACTTACTTGGATTAGAAATTTACGTCTTTTCATAAATATGTAAACGCCATTCCTGGAATTCACAGATTTTCCACATTCATTTATTTTTTTGTTTTTTACTTGCTCTCAAAAGTACACTAACAATTTTTATTGTAAAATAAAAGTTTTTACTTTTGATAATTTGGTAATGCAAGCATAATAATCCATCACTTATGATTTTATGATTCTTTATTTACTTTTTGAAAGAGAGAGAGAGAGAAGTACTTTATTTAAAATAGTGGTGCTGCCTAATTATATTGGGTTGCTAATATACAGCATACTAATTTATCTATCATAGAGACTATTTGTTAATACTAATAAGACTAATATATATACAAGGAAACATAATTTTTTTTTCTCTCTTTTTTTTTTTTTTTTTTTGCATTTATAACTTTATAAAATTTTCTCTCTATAGACTTATCTGGCCTCTAAAAATTAAGTAATGTAATAATAAAAATTTTAAAACTAGGTAAAATGCTAATAGCAACATAGTAGTAACAATACTCAACAACAGCTCAAAATTTTATATAAAACGGGATAAAATGATTTAAAATATAAAACAAAAAACAACAACCAAAATAACAATATATAAAAAAAACAATATATAAATAAAAGGCGATTAGCGGTAAATATATTATTATATAAATAAATTAAATTAATCAATATATAAATAAACAATATACACATATATACATATATGTACCTCCCCAATCTCCTAATCTTAATCCAACACAACATCTACGGGATCAACTAGGCCGTCAAAAAGTAGAAATTAAAATAAAGAACAAAGACCACTTAAAAAGAGTACTAAAGGAATTGTGGGGTAAAATTACTCCGGAAACTACAAAAAACTAGTTCACACCATTCCAAATAGATTATGAGAAGTGATAAGAAATAAGGTAGGAACGACTACCTATTAAGGTTGGTTTGGCATCAATAATTAAGCTTCAAGTTGAAGAAAAATGATGTGTACAGGGACTTTTGGCGCATCAATATTCTGACATTTTATGTCATTTTCCTCATAAATTATAAGTTAAATAAATTTTATTAAATTTGATTATTGTTAATTAAAATAGATTAAACTATGTAAAAAATGTGTGAGTTTCATTGCCTATATCTGGCTCATAACGTATCTTAAGGTAAAATAAAAAAAAAGTATGAGGGTGTGCAGAGACTTTTGTTTGTATGTGTCTATAACAGGAGCTTTCGGTGCTTCTGACACCATATTCATCCTCTTATCGTTCTCATAAGGGAGAGTCTTTAAATAACCGTATATTACATAAGTTGAGTCTTCTATTAAAAACACGTCATGGGGAGAGACATGTGCATGACATAGCTGCTACTTGGTCTCTGAGACAGTTTACAGTTATTTAAAGATTCTCCCTTATGGGATTGATAAGAGGATGAATATTCGCAATACTCTGTAATTCTCAATCAGCTAATCTCTTCTTTATCATAACCTTTACGGTCCTTTATGGATGTGAAACCTAGCCGCTGACATTGAGGGATTAGCAACGGCTTTTGGTGTTTGAAAATAAAGTACTACGTAGAATATTTGGACCTGGAGGATTAACTAACCGGAGAATTTAGACGCTTACGCAACACCGAAATGAACTGTATCCAGTAAATATAATTGACTTGATAGCAACGATACGAATAAAATGGGTTTGTAAAAATGCGAAACTTAGTAAAGAACGAATTTTAAAAAGATTAATAAGCGCGATGCCGCATGGTAAACGTTCGAGGGGTAGGCCCCGACGGAGGTAGGAGGCAGAATTGCGGAAGTTGGCGGTCGGATGGAGGTGTGCAGGGAGCGAGTTGTGGTATCGGCAACGAACCTTTGGGTTATGATAAAGAAGAGATTAGCTGATTGAGAATTGCAGAGTATTGCGAACATTCATCCTCTTATCAATCCCATAAGGGAGAATCTTTAAATAACTGTAAACTGTCTCAGAGACCAAGTAGCAGCTATGCCATGCACATGTCTCTCCCCATGACGTTTTTTTCAACAGAAGACTCAACTTATGTAATATACAGTTATTTAAAGACTCTCACTTATGAGAACGATAAGAGGATGAATATGGTGTCAGAAGCACCGAAAGCTCCTGTTATAGACACATACAAACTAAAGTCTCTGCACACCCTCATACTTTTTTTTTATTTTACCTTAAGATACGTTATGAGATATAGGCAATGAAACTCACACATTTTTTACATAATTTAATCTATTTTAATTAACAATAATCAAATTTAATAAAATTTATTTAACTTATAATTTATGAGGAAAATGACATAAAATGTCAGAATATTGATGCGCCAAAAGTCCCTGTACACATCATTTTTCTTCAACTTGAAGCTTAATTATTGATGCCAAATCAACCTTAATAGGTAGTCGTTCCTACCTTATTTTTTATCACTTCTCATAATCTATTTGGCATGGTGTGAACTAGTTTTTTGTAGTTTCCGGAGTAATTTTACCCCACAATTCCTTTAGTACTCTTTTTAAGTGGTCTTTGTTCTTTATTTTAATTTCTACTTTTTGACGGCCTAGTTGATCCCATAGATGTTGTGTTGGATTAAGATTAGGAGATTGGGGAGGTGTTTTAAGTTTCTGTGGAGCATTTTAGAGCAACTATTCTTGAACTTTCCGCGCTGTAGTTATCTTGTTGAAAAATTAATTTTTCTTGGAGATCAAACTTCATTAAACTTTCCGGTAAATTACTCCTCAAAATATTTATATAAACATGTTGGTCCATTATTCCGTCGATAAATTTCAAATTACCAACTCCAGCAGCACACATTCCACACCCCCAGACCAAAACACTCCCTCCACCATGTTTCTCAGTACCAACTATGGTTTTTTCCAGGGGATCTTTGTTTGGTTTTCTCAAAAGTTTCCCCCTTCCATCTGATCCATGAATGTTAAATTTACTCTCGTCAGTAAATGAAACACGTTCCCAGAATTATAAGGGCTTGTTTACTTGTTCCTTTGCGAACTGCGGTTTCAATTGCCGGTTGATTTACTAATGAATGGCTTACACCTAGCCTTACGTACAATACAGCCAGCTTTCTTTAGGGTTCTTCTAATCGTTTGTGCAGATACCCCAGTCTTGTAATTTTCTTACACCATACCTGCTAAATTTAGAGCACTTCTGTGGGGTTCTTCGGCAGTCCTTATCATAGCCCTCTTGTGGTGGGTGAGCTGGGAGTACGTGGGGGCGGCCAGAGCGGTATCTACTTTCTATTGTACCCAGTTCTTCATACCGTTTTAGGATTACCGCTATTATACCTTACCGTATAATAGCCTCTGTTGATAATTTCTCCTATTTACCGGTATGAGTTACCTCAAATTAACAATTTGGTCGGGAATCGGTGTTGGAACCTCCATTTTTTATCACACTCTTAACTGTTTGGGCCCAAATTAACACTGACAAGTTAGGATTAGCCGGAGGATGAATGGGATAATGTGCAAACTGTATACATATCAGTTCTTGGCTAGTTCCACTGCGTGCAGAGACTTTTGGCGCATCAATATTCTGACATTTTATGTAATTTTCCTTATGAATTATAAGTTAAATAAATTTTATTAAATTTGATTATTGTTAATTAAAAGAGATTAAACTATGTAAAAAAAAAGTGTGAGGTTCATTGCCTATATCTGGCTGGCTCTTAACCTATCTTAAGGTAAAATAAAAAAAAAGCTGGAGGGTGTGCACAGACTTTTGTTAGTAAGTGTATAAATAGAAAGAATATTGAGACCGTCATGAGGTGTTTATTTTATCATATTTAGAATTGAACAGTCTATGATCACATTATGAATATCAAATAATCTTTATCTAGGAAAAAATAAAATTCAAGACGCCAAACAAACGTCAAACGCTAAAATTATTAACAACGTTACAAAAAGTAACTGCTAGTGATAATACAGTGACACAAAAGTAACCATACGCTTCAATGTTCAGAGCCAGTCGAAGCCCCTAGTTCATTGCACCTTAACCAGATTTAGTCCGAAATCAAACATACTCGTAAGATCCGGAACATGTACTAATAGAGTCATGTACCTGTTACGACAAAAAGTCTAAAACTCTTTTCAATCTAAGAGACAAAATCATGAATATGTTTCTCGTTACACTGATTGTGAAGATTAACTAATATAAAAATATAATACGATTTTGTTCTTTCGTTTCTGTATTCTTAATTGTATATATGTTTGTTTGTTTAACGTCCTTTTATTCTACTTAGGCTAATCGGACGCTGCTACAGGAATTAGGATAGGGATCTTTAACGAGTACCTGACATCATACAGGCTCGGGACCTCCATTTTACGTCCTATCCGAGGGACGGCATGGTTAAGGATTTTTTATTCCCACTAAAAAATCCCAGGGCCACCGCGGGTCGCGAACCCACGACCTTTAATATTGAAGGTTGCCATGCTAACCACTACACCACAGGTGACCTCTTAATTGTATATATGTCATAAAGCATGAACAACAACAAAAGCAATGAAAAAAGTTTCTAAGTAAACGAATGCCTTCCACTCGTCAATGATTTTACGATACACAGAAATCGTCTGTGCTATTATGGAAAATGTGACTAAAATCAACAACATATGTTCGAGCTACTGGCTGTAAAGATATAAAATTAGTATACATGTAAATTTGCTGATTGACCTTTCAACATACTTTATACGTAACATTTTATGAAATTTACACCAAAAATGAGAATTTTGAGTAAATGCACAGAGACAACAAATATATTGAATCGTGTAATGTTAATTAGTTAAAGCTGGAAAAAATAAAGAATTCCATTAAACTTAATTCAATTAGCAAAAATATACATATGGTCATAAGTATAGAATTTTATTTGTATAGTTAGGTTAAGGAAAGTGATATGAAACTTTAGAGCTGTTCATAAGTGACATAGTTTTCATACAAACAAGTTAGGTAGCTCCATTATTGTTCTTAGTTAATTACTGTAATTATTAATTATTATCATCTGTTTGTGCAACAAAAATTCAACTCAGTTGATCGACGTGATCGATCCCAGATAATTTTATCTTGGTCGATTGCTATAGGAAATGTTCGAAGGCAGGAAGCTCTTCGACATCCGAAGAGGCGCGCCCAGAAGAACGGTGAAATATTGCGGAAGTATGTGCAGACCGAAGAAGTGGAAGATGGATCCTCAGATCAGTGTTACCAACCTTTCCCTCCACGAGCGGTTCACGGCCTTCTCGATTAGCCCGAAGGTCAACAACAACAACAACAATAAATTCCGTCCTCTGAGCAACAAGCAGCTGTTGCTCAAACTGTCAAATGAGTTCATCTTCGATAGGGCTTTCAGCTCAGGGCGGTTGAGGTTCGTAGGGACTACTCGAGCACCCGATAACCGCAGGATCTTGAAGGTATCACTTAGTTGATGATAGGCGGCCTAGAAACCGTAGAAGAGAAGACAGAATCGTGGAAACTATTAACCAATGATGATGATAATAAATATGTAAATAATAATATTAGATATTGGTGTATATAAGTAAATATATGTACTCATGGCGTCTTAAAGGGTGTAGGAACCCGTAAGGTTCGTATGACAAGTAAACCGTCAAAAGCGTAGTTTAGGATTCACATTCAAACTTTGAAAACAAACGCTAATAGCTCCAAAGGAATTGATTTTTCGAAAAAAATGTCTCTAGTAAAATATGTAAGGCCTTAAATTCTGCAAAGCTTTGCATTAATGATTGAACCTAGCGTACGTAATTCCTTCTCATGATTTCTCTAAATCTAAAATATTTTATTTTTTTTACTTACTATCTTTTCCAATTGATCTTCATGATTGGATAAAAAAAAACTTGTAAGCAGTAATATTTGGTCCATCATTATCGCCCCTGGCAGTTATAAATCAAAGCAAGGTTTGGTTCCAACCTACAGTAAAAAGATTTGACCTTGTAACCAGGCCTTAACAAACGGTTCCCAGTAAATATAAGTTAACAAAAACTAAATTTAAAAATGAATAAATTAAAGAATTCGTTTTATTACATAGTTGTATAATCGTCCACAAAACCGGTGCTGAATGGGTTCATAGCGTTAAGAGATCAGACGTGGAATTTTCCTGTAGTAAGGAAATGAGGTAGAATATGAAAATGGAATCATTCACATTCTTCGGTCCTGGTTTCACCGCGGATATGAAAGCCTCTCTTTCGAAAGGTTCTTGCTACATAATACCCATCTTAATAGTAATCAGATCTAAATCCAGGTGTACATAGCATACATAGGATTATATTATACATTACCTATGGTTAAACATATCCAAATTTACCATCTATCGGAAAGGTATAATAATAAAATTAAAAGAATTTTTCTCAAAAAGAGCTTTGTTACATGTTTCCGCTATCACTCCAGTAGTTCATATTTACTTCTTCTTTTGTTTGTTTGACATTTTTAATTTTAAAGAAAATAAATAAAAATGTAAAGAATGCTTGTAAAGGTAACACTCCCCAACAGTATTTTTGTTAACTGGGTAAATGTGGCAGTCTCATATGTATTTTGCTATGGCGAATATGACCATAAATGGCATTGTCCATGGGGGTCAGATTTTTTGTGATTTTAAATTTTGCAAAAAAAAAAAAAAACAGTGATATTTTATAGCTATGAACGTTTCTTGATTAATATATTCCATTTATTTGCTCTAAAAAAGGCTCACCACCAATGCACGATAATATTGGATGCAATAGAGATAAAAAATAATTTGTCTGAACTCTTAAAGCATATTTAGCCAACAAGTTTCAACAGGATCAGTTAAAACACTGGTTCCGAGATACGAGTCCCGACATTCGACTCCTCTCATCAGTCTACATCTGTGAGTCGGCTTAGTTAGGCGCCTCTATTAATTCAGTCCAAACAGAACATCTTAGGTCTTTGAAAAGATACCTATCAGCCGCAGGAAATCATCAAAGGCTTTAAATCAACATTTTATTTAAATTACGGCAAGAAAGCTGATTAAATAAAATGGTACTACTTCCCCTCTTGCTAAATGAGATAGGATTTATTTCATTAAAGATGCTTATCTAATTCCACTGTTATTTTTCACAATATAAAACCCTCTATTTTGTGGGTAATATTTACATTTGAAAGAAGAAATAAAAATTATACATGAAAGGATGTCAGCTTATAATTTCTTTCAAATTTTAATAAATCTAAATATCATAAATAAGACTTAACTATCAGAGCATAGTAGTTAACTCCTAATTAACTTTTAAATGTTCTGCATATAAACCCCAAAAATATCATAAGTCTCCTTTGTGAGAAATAAAAATGTTATTAGGTTGTCAAATAAATGTATTAGGTTTTTCAGGGTGAAATATAACTCACAAGGGGAGGGCACAGCTATGGGGTCGTCGATCGGGCCCATTTTTTTTCTGGTGATTCTACATCGAAAAATAGTCGACACGTGTCCGAGCGTTCCGTCCAATGGGCCTTAGGTTTTGAGAAATAAAATAAAATACCTTGAAAATCCTTTATTTTTTATCTTGAGTTTGGAAAATGATATCGCCATGATTCTTTCACTAATTCATTTATTTTAGAGAGTAGATTAAAGGAAAAATAAAATCGTTAAAGAATTATTCATATTTCTTCAATTTAATTTAAAAGAAGCTTCAAGTCTTCAAGTAACCTAGCTTTATAAATTTTTTCACATAAAAAAGAATAGCAGAATTGAGTTCAGCATCTCAAGAAACCCTGATGTCTTAAATATCATCCAAAACAAAAAATAAATTGTTTTTCCTGTCAGGAGCAGCTTAAAAATGTTTCAGCAAAATTGTATGTGTAGTTTCAAAAGTCTGCATCTCGTGTTGAGCTGATCCGATTTTTACGTTCTTGACCTCGTTGCATTAAAGAAAGCTTCCTTTTTCTAACCATATAAATAGCTATCGTATTATCTCGGGAAGCTCTTGTAACAAATGGTCCTCAAAATAAAAATTAAATTCAAACTTTTCTTTATATTATGTTGATTCCTGAACACGTAAAAATATCTCGATTAGGTAAAAATGTGTAACTCTAGAGCCTTTATTTACCCTATAAATTTGATGAGAATCGGTAGAATTTTCTCCGAAATATGGTCGGATTTTTGGATGTTTAACGAAATTGTTAAAAAAAAAAACGCCTTAGCGAAACTTTTAATGCAATTTTTTTTTTGTTCAAAGTATATCCACCAAGACGATCTCTTTTTATTTTGTATAATACAAGGAGCTTTCGGCGTCCTGCGCCATATTCATCTAAAATATAATGAACAAACATTCAAAAACAGTATTAAAAGATTTATAAAAATAACATGTTAACATAATATGGTTTTTTCATTCTCCATAATGTAAGATAAAACAATTTTTTTTTTTTTTATTTTAATCTTCCCAAAATTTACTTATAGGTTTTTTTGTTTGTCCTCAAAACGAATCTGAAAACTGTTTTGAAACAAAAACAGTTTTGCACAAAATGATTTTTTAATGTCAGTATTTTGCCAGAATATTCCATCAACATTACTGTAAGAAGTAATTATTTCTATCCTTTTCACGATGTTTTTATCACTAGTAAATTCATTTTACGGAGCCTATTTCGTTTTTCTTGGTCGGCTAGGAGAAAATGGGTTCATCCCGATTGTTTCACGTTCGCCTTACAAAAAATGAATTTGAACTTCAAACGAACTAAAATTTAAAACTACTTTTTCTCAATGATCTATATGCAATGTGTTTTTTCTATGCCCTCGCCATCAACAAGTAGTACTTTTTTCTTATGGATATACTTCCAATGTGAAGGTGGTATAATGAAACAAGTGCGAACTAAAATAGAAAAACGTACTTTGTACTCGTCCGCATATACTCTTGGTTTACTTACTGGTGAGGGTAGGTGGGGGATTTTAAAACTGATACGATGTGAATCATTCCTAATTGTTATTTGTTATTGAAAACTCTTAAAATTTCTCTCTCAAAGTGATCGACTAACTTTTTATTTTCATTCAATCTTGGATTTTTATTAAAATTATTAGTATTGTTTTTGGTTGTTACTCGGACATATTTGTTTCATAACAGTTTTCAGATTCGTTTTGAGGACAAACAAAAAAACCTATAAGTAAATTTTGGGAAGATTAAAAAAAAAAAATTAAAAATTGCATTAAAAGTTTCCCTAAGGCTACCCTTACAATTTCGTTAAAAATCCAAAAATCCGACCATATTTTGGAGAAAATTCTATCGATTCTCATCAAATATATAGGGTAAATAAAGGGCTCTAGAGTTACTCATTTTTACCTAATCGAGATATTTTTACGTGTTCAGGAATCAACATAATATAAAGAAAAGTTTGAATTTAACCTTTATTTTGAGGACCATTTTTTACAAGAGCTTCCCGAGATAATAAAATAGTTATTTATATGGTTAGAAAAAAGAAGCTTTCTTTAATGCAACGAGCTCAAGAACGTAAAAATCGGATCAGCTCAACACGAGATGCAGACTTTTGAAACTACACATACAATTTTGCTGAAACATTTTTAAGCTGCTCCTGACAGGAAAAACAATTTATTTTTTTTTTTGGATGATATTTAAGACATCAGGGTTTCTCGAGGTGCTGAACTCAATTCTGCTATTCTTTTTTATGTGAAAAAATTTATAAAGCTAGTTTATTTGAAAACTTGAAGCTTTTTTTAAATTAAATTGAAAAAATATGAATAATTCTTTAACGATTGTATTTTTCCTTTAATCTACTCTCTAAAATAAATGAATTAGTGAAAGAATCATGGCGATATCATTTTCCAAACTTAAGATAAAAAATAAAGGATTTTCAAGGTATTTTATTTTATTTCTCAGCACCTAAGGCCCATTGGACGGAACGCTCGGACACGTGTCGACTATTTTTCGATGTAGAATCACCAGAAAAAAAAATGGGCCCGATCGACGACCCCATAGCTGTGCCCTCCCCTTGTCAGTCGATTATTTGTATTAGGTTTTCAGGGTTATTTGTATTAGGTTTTTCAGGGTAAAATAAAACTCATTCGATTATTTACATTAATTAAGTACAATACATTGACCATTACTTAATATGAATTTTTCCCATCTTTCATCTTCATAGAATGTCTAGGGTTTATTATTAAAAAACTGATCGAAGTGGTTTTTAAAAATGATAGTTTATTGAAAAAGTAGGTTATGGTATAGGTTTGAATTATTCAGCGACCCCGAATATAGTTCGAAATTCTGATTCTTCGAAATATTCGGAGAAATAGATAGAAAGTAAAGTATTATTGAGCAAATGGTGGGGAGACGCGGGTTTTTTAAAAGTTAGATAATTATATCGACTGGCACAAAATCGATGTGTTCCTTTCAGATAGGGTGAGATAGTGTGACGTAAAAATGACGCAAAACTGAGGCAAGGCGGTTATTTTTCAAACAGGAGGGGCAATAGGGGAAAGATGGCGGTGCTAGTAGTTTGCATGGTGACTAACAGATGGCAGCGTGCTTATCAGCTGTCAAAGCCAGCAGGGGAATAGGGGAAGTAGTACCAATAAAATTGCTTGTTTTAACATTATATTATAATTTTATTTTGAAATTAAACAAAATCCTTGCTCTGCGACAAATATGCTTTTCAAATTTGCAGCCATAACACCAAATTCTTTTTATTTTAATTCATCTAACAGACAGGAAGTTAAATTTTGTTGTCCAGTGTTATTGGAGTAAAATATTGAAAATTAATTATTAAAAAGCAAATAAATAATAATAGCTTTGTTCCAGAAAGTAGTTTGAACACGTTCACGTCTGGTTCGCATGCGCGGTACATTTTGAATAACAGCAGTTTTCCAACAAGAGCAACACCAATTTTCAATCTATAAACCACTCCCCCACATAGCTCCTGGTTTGAGCAATTTTTCCCTTTTCCCCACCCCACGATCAGATGAGTTTCGTCAAACAACGTCAATATGTCAAAAAGTTGGTAGAAGACCGTTGCCCCTCAAAACATGTCTGTTAGTCCAGGACTGTTCGTCGGAAAAAAAAAAAAAACAGATAACAATGGATATTAGAACGAAAAAAATACAAACATGTAATGATGAAGGTATCTGCTGAACAGATTATGATAAAAATATAAGGAAATAACAGCTGAAGAAACTGAAGGTTTGCAAAATTTATTTTCATTCCATATGAGGAGGCAAAACGGGATTCCTGTAGACTCCAGTGCTTCCCCCAAATCGTACCATTGATTAGCTGTAGTAGACACTGAGAGAGTGCCTTAGCTTTGAATCTCGAGAGCCTCCAATAACATGTACATGAAAGAGTCCAGGGCCACTCAAATTACGACCTTCATAGAGCATTATAGTATTTATTGGAGCTAGAAGGGCTTGAAAAATAGGATTTGCATGATTAGGTTGGATGAGTTTTTGGTGACATTTTGAGAATTGGGTTGAGATAAGACCAATAAAATAAGAGTTCTTGAGGTTATTATTAAAGGTCCCTTTTGTATTGTAAGAACATTGACTATCCGCAACGTTTCTGGAGAGGGCTTATCTCCATTAATTTATGTTAATCAGTATCCGTTCAGGCCTCAAATTATGCAGGTAGTTGATGACTATAGAAGCCTATTTTCCTTCTCTAACTGTAATGTAGAGATGAGTACTGTTTTGTTTCAGGTTGCGAGTGCTTGGTGTACTCTGGAACCTTCGGGAAGGACTTCGGAAGGTTCAAGAGTCCGGATTGGCCAAGGCCGTACCCAGACCGGCTTCGATGCGTCCTCTACACCTTCATCGCGGGCCACCACGAGATCATCAAGATAGAGTTCCTCAGCTTCGACCTTCACAATCCCAACCCTGGGTAAGTGGCTGTGCAGAATTTTATTTTTTATTTGATTTTATATTTAGGTCAAATACTCTACTTTTCTCCTCAAACACTTCTACCTCAATTTTCTTCCCTTTCCAAGCAGAAAAAGAAAAAAAAATCAGTAGTGCTATGGTTCGCATCAAACTGCTATTTTTGCAGGAAGAATTCCTCGACATGATGGAGAATAGGTTCTACAAATCTATCATCTCTCTAAGAATCCTAGACCACTTAAGCTTAATTTAAATGCTATTATTGTATTACAATATTCGCAATGGAAGACATTTCTGAGTTTTTAATGAAATACATAGTTTCAAGAGTAACGGATGTAAATAGTAAAGAAGATCACCTGTATTATAGTGGTTAGCATAGCCATCTCCTACACCAAAGGTTGCGAGTTCTTAGCTGGAGTAAAAACCTCTTAGCTATGCCGTCCTACCGAGGACAAGAAAAATGGAGGTCCTGAGCTTGCACGATCTCAGGTATTCGTTAAAGATCACCGCGTCCAAATAGCCCTAGAAGCTGATTGATAATAATCTTCAACAATGAAGAGGTCTAAAAGTTCACCATAGATGAATAAGGTTCAAAATCTGTTAGGCAATCTCAATATATTTTTTTTTATTGACTTTAATTCAGTCAAGTCATTAACATTATTCTGGTTGACGTTTCGCTTATAAAATTATTATCAAAACTAAAATTAGCGATTCATCTATAACAAAATAAAAGTATTAAAAGACTATATGAAGGTTTTAAAAATTATCGCAAATAGGGGATCATTTTTATAACCGATATTGTTGAAACATCGACCAAGGAACATTCTGTAAAACTATTTAGCTGTTAATGCATGGATTGATGTTGTTGTTAAATTATTAATTTTAGTTTTGATAATGCTTTTACAAGCGAAACCGCAACCAGAATAATAATAATGACTTGACTGAATAAAATTCAATAAAAAAATAATATTGAGACTGCCTATCAGCTTTTTGAACATTAATAGGCGTAGTAGCATTATTTGACGTTAAATGATCAATTAAATAATCAAACAAATATGGTTATTATTGAATTTTCTGATATCCAATAGCATTTTAAATAAAATTTAATTTTTTCTTATAGTGTCCTGCAAAGGCAAAAAGCAGTAAAATTTGTGATAATTTATTTAAGCTTGGCATCATTGGATTCGCTGTGAAATTTTCCATTTCAGCTTGAACGAAAATAATTTGTTTAATGAATGTCTATGGAGGATCGAAAGAAAATTTTCAAAAGGAATCCAAAGATACCCGTATCTCACCAATTTTGAGTTACTAATATTTATTTTAAATTATATATAAAGTCATTTTAACCTGAATGACAAATTTTGTCAGTGAAGAGGAAGGATTCGGCACCGTTTGGAAGCGAGCTCCGTGGTGCAATGGTTAGCTTACCGCGCATGTCACGCGGAAGACCCGGGTTCGATTCCCGGCGGAGCCAAATCTTTTCTCTTCAAAAATAAATGATTTAAAATAATCGCAGTAATATTTTACATATTCAGAGTATGAATGCTGCGGTATAGCATTCTATCGTTTTAATAAGCCTCATACAATTAATTGTGTTTTGCAATCTGATTATTGCCTACACAAACACTTTCTAGTTTTGATTTATACGAGTTTTCTTATTCTGTAGCAACAATGGAGGATATTATATAGAAAAGCGCTTTATTGAGATTTTATTTATAAGTTTGCTCGAAGAGACCTATATAAGAGCCAAGACAGAAATATTTCCCCAGCGACCCGGCTTAAAGGAACAAGAGGAACGGATGTTATTATTCTGGAACCGCTGGAGGCTCCAGGGTGTGAAGCCATCAGTATTCAGGGCAGACCTTGAGAGTGGGGCAATTAGGGTTTCTTATTCCAGCGGAGGAGCGACGATGCCGAGAAAATGAAATCAGGGAAGTTGTTTCAAGTATTTAATTGCTGTTGGGGCGAGTAATAAGTTCTGTATGAAGACGGGAGCTCTGGGTTGCTTAGTGTAATGTACTAATGTGCTTAATAAGGTCGCGGGTTCGTGTCCGGCTGTGGCTGTATAGATCTCAATTGTTTTAACATTACCGTTGAACCAACCTTCTTAGATCGGGAGACGCTCCATGGGTACACTTAGCCTTTCAAGAGAGAGAAAGAGAGAAATACTTTATTTATAAGTAGTGCTTCCCTACTTCATAGGACTGCTATTAAAAGCATACTGATCAATCCATGTGGACTTTAAATTTCCTTTGCTGTTCCATTTTTGGTCTTCTTTTCTATTTTTTAGGGGAGCGGGGTAGCCCACTGGTAAGGCAGTGGACTGCTGTGCTTAAGGTCCCGAGTTCGAATCTGACATGGCTTATGATATCTTTATTATTCACCACAGTTCGTCTCGTGAGCCGAGAGACCCTCTTGGGGCAAACCCAGCCTCTATAAAGTGGGTACCCTTAATTGAAAAATTAAGGGGAAAGAACCTGGCGGTTGAGCGTGATCACGGTCAAATCACCTCCTTGCAGGACCGCTGACCAAGAAACAGTACTCTTCCTTACATAGTACTGCACCCAAGACCCTTTATGGGTTGTATTGGTACAGGTTTTCTTTTTTTTAACTTATCACTACTGTCATTAGGGGTTGGATTACAATTTTTTGAACTTTTTCAGAAAAAACTAATTATTAAATAAATACCATCACAAAAGTTAGTTGCCATACATATGACGGTGGATAATGCCCAAGTATTATGCTCTCGGCCAAGATCCCTATATCACGTATACCGACCCTTAGGTCTTCTAGGAAGCAATATGTTGATCTCGGAATTGATCCGCGAGACCCGAACCAGAGGCCTCTCACGGTGAAATCTCTTTCTCCGAAGGTTCCACGGAATTTTTCTTTTAAGAAAGGGATACACTTTTCATAGATCTCTTTTTTTCCCTTTCAACTGCACCCGCCTGATCGAGGTCATTGCCCTCATATCTTACCGTCGGATCGAGGATCAGTGCTGTCCTTCCTGTACTGAGGAAGGCTACAATATCAGCATACCTTACTGATCCTTCGGAGTCAATGCAAAAAAAGTATTAGAGGGAAAACCTGGAAATCGAAAGTGATCTCGGTTACATCACTTTTATTCAAGAAACAGTACTGTAGAACAGTAGTCCAAGATAATTTACAGTTTCTATCGGAGGAATTTTGTTGTCTGGTGTGGACACGTATCTCGTCTGAGTGTGAAATTGTTTATTGTTGGGATTTTTCATGATTTCATTTAATTTTTATAATTGAGGTAAGTGGTTTTATTAATTCAATTTGGCCTCCTTTTTTTCTTTCAAATATAATTTTAATTAGTTATATTAAATAAAATTAAACGAAATATAAGATAATTTATTCTATCAACGTTGAAGAGGAGAGCTTTCACTGATTATTTCTAAGAATCTGCTTTTTGAAGTGTATCTGGGAATCGGTATTTGTATGTGCCATTTCCGCGTCTATTGTAACCTTTTCCACGTTAAATGTAACTTTGTCAGGCTTGAATGAATCCCTAAATATTATGGTTTATCCATGTTTTTATCAAAAAATAATTATTTTAATTTTTTTAATGATCTTTTTCTTGGATTTTTTTCTTTGTTTAACGTCCAAGGGTAATCCCACTTAGGTTATCGGACGATGCTACCATGGGAATCCTAAATTTTGTCTACCCAGGTATAATTAGTATACAGATCTTTACCGAGTACTAAACATCGCACAGGCTTGGGACATCCATTTTACGTCCTATCTGAGTGACGGCATAGCCAAGGAATTTTTAATCCCTTTAAAAATCGTAGGGCTACCTCGGGAAGCGAATCCGCGACCTTTAGTATTGTAGGTTGATCTCTTTCTTTAATCGAATATATAATTAATTTAAATAAAAAAAATTATAGATAAAGCATTAGATTTAGGGATTCATTTAAGCATTAAAAAGGTTACATTCAACTTGGAAAAGGTTAGTGTTGATTTGGAATAAGTTACATTCGACTTGGAAATGATTGCAATTGAGCTGGAAAATGTTTCATTTGACATGGAAAAAGCTACAAAGTTTATATATGGCTGCAAGTGATCGTGTTTTAATGAGCTTAGAAGTTCATTAAAATTCAACATAGTAGTTTATTACAAACTTTATTCCTAATACCTTGTACGATGACATACATATTTTAGTAAATTTGAATATCCGAGTTGTTAATTATCCGATCAATCCCTGACAATAGTATTTCGGATAACCGATACTATGCAGTACTTTTTTACTAGCAGCATAAGTACTGAATGACAGGGGTCACCTGTGGTATAGTGGTTAGCATGGCAACCTACAATACTAAAGGTCGCAGGACGCGCCCAGCGGTGGCCCTAGGATTTTTTAATGCGAGTAAAAAATCCTTAGCCATGCCGTCCCTCGGATAGGACGTAAAATGAAGGTCCCGAAAAGATCCCTATCCTAATTATACCTGGATAGGCAAAATTTAGGACTCCCATTGTAGCATCGTCCTATTAGCCTTAGTGACATAAAGTGACGTTAAACAAACAAAACAGTACTGAATGACTGGCCCTCCATGATTTAAAAATGGTGAGAGATATAGCATTTCCAAGTCTAAAATGTTTATTTTATTTAAACCTTTTTAAGTCAACTGGAACCTTTTCCAAGTCACGAGAAACCCTTACCATTTCAAGCGTAGCCCTTTCCAAAGCAAATGTAACCACTTACAACTCAAATGTTACCCTTCAAAAAAAAAGTTTATATATAAAATTTAAGGTTGTTTGGAATAGGTGAAATCGGAACTTCAAAGATTTTTTCAAGGTTGACAATTGAAATGGAAACGGTTACAATGTAAATAAAAATGGTGACGATTGAGTTGAAAGGGGTTGCATTTGATTTTGAAAGGGTTACGTTTGAATTGGATAGGGTTTCTTTTGACTTGTTAAGGGTTACGGTTGACTTGGAAAAGGTTCAAATATACTTGGAAATGCGATATTAAGGTACAAACACAATACTACATCTAGGCGATAGTACTGAGATCATGGAAGGGTTCGAGCGATCAGCAGGCACTTGATGTATTTAAGCCGCGCCCCCTGGGACATTGATATACTAGGGCCCTCCCTAATTCAACTTGTGACCACTTTACCCCGATAATGATGACGATGTCTCTCGGGAATCTCTCCATTGTGAACTGCGGCTATATGTATGCCATCGTTGCATGGATCCTACTAGTTCAATCAGGATCCAATTTACAAAACGCGGCACTTATTACAGAGTAACCATTTCATATTGTAACGCTTATATGAGTTAAACAATTTTTATTCAAAGAAAAATTACAATTTTCAATGCTACACAAATAATTAGAACACAAATATTTAAACAGTTTACAAAAATTATCACTTTGTGACACAGAAATAACCATAGGAATTGCGCTTCGGAACAAAACTAACTCTCCTGGAGAATTAGTTTAGTATAGTATATTAGTATAAGAGTTTAGTTAGTATATAGTCGTATGGAGAACGATCCAGAACCTTCTAGGCCAGCGTCGGTGGTACTTGAACATCGCAATCGCAAAGATGTGCTGTGATAGCTCTTTCCAACTGTTAGTTCGTTCCAATTATTCTAAATCATATGTTTTGATTGTTTTTGTTTAAAGTTACAATAGTGCGCGATTCTAACAAAATTGGGTTGCTTTTTTTGCCTCATTTGTTCATATATTTGTTGGGCAAAATTTCAACCCTTTAACTACTAGTGGCTCGTATATGAGCCATCCTGTTTTTCTGCTTCACTGCTCCAGACTTATTTACGAGCCGATATCTTTTGACTAGCGACGACTACTAGCGATATCTATTTACATTTTTGGAATCTATAATATTTCCCCGTACAGCTAGGAGGCATTTGACAGTTCTTCTCCTTACTATATAGCCTTGATACACGGCTGCTTTTCAGCTTTCTGTAAATAACATAACCTTTTGCATGGTGTCAAACCTTTCTATAACAGCCTATTTAAGCTTTGTTTAATTTTAGTTTATTTGCAACTGCAGCGGCCTAAACCTGCGTTGTGAAATAGTTGTGATGGCGAAAAAAATATCTATTGAGTGAAATTTTAAAAAGTTTTTAACTCCACAGTGCCGGTCCACAGTCCGTATCGAAAAGTGAGAATAAAGAACTTTTTGTAGGATTAATTAAGCTCACAAAAGAAATAAGATGCAAGCGCTTGAATGCCGTAAAAGTAATCCGCGCAGCGGGACCGCTCGGTGTGCCTACTAACCCGCAATGGCGGATCACCATATGTCCTGCTACCTCCGCCGTTGAAGGATTAATGGTGTTTTATTACCAGAACATAAATAATGTAAACGATTAGCTAAATCCTAAATTTAATCATTTTTCACGGGTAACCAGCCTTATTTTAATTTTATATTAATTGTAAATCTTTAATTTTAATCAATTATTAAATTATTAATTAATTTATTAATATGGAATATGGAATAAATATGTATTCCGGCAATGTGTACTATAAAAACATCATTATACATAATAGCCTACTTTAAATTGTTTTGGGATAGATCAGGATTATAAAATGTTCATTGAATTTTTAAATTTTTATGTGTAAAGCATTAAAAAAAAATGTAAAGCATTACTCTACTGTACAGGAAGGTAAGCTGTTAAATGAAGTCATAGGAAAAAATCAAAAACAGTCAAAGGGAAAAAATGGCAAAAGGATCGGATTCAACTAATTTTGAAAGGAAGTTGTATTGTAATGCTCTGTCGTTTGTATTTTGATCAAATTACAAAGCATGCTTATGTAATAGTTATTTTATTTAAGGATCCTTAATATAAGTTGATCAAATTACTAAGCATGCTTTAAAACCTCAATGACAATAGATCTACATTAGAAATGGATAGGACCCAATGTAGACAACATTTGAGGTTTGCATACAATTCAACACCATATAATTAGTGAGTTAGTATTGCGGGCACTTTAGCGAACGAAGCCGCAAAACTGCAAAGTTGTGAAGTGGAGCGGCAAATAGTTTGACACCGGTCTTGGTCTTGGAAGTCCGGGCCTTGGAAGACAACTAAGCGCTGAAAACGAAGTTCAGAGTCTCCCTTAGTCATTCTCGATTCCGCCCACACAACACCAGACACAGTGTTGATGATTTGAGCTATTTGGATAACATCATCCTGTTACTGAGATGCAATGAATAGAGGCATTTAATTATTTCGTCCACGTTTACGAAGCAAAACATTCATTTCAGGAAAATATCGAAGGAGATGACGGGTGGAGTAAGATTTTTAATGGAGAGAACAGGGTACTTTATTACTTAAGTAACGCCAGCTAATTTTTTTCATTAATTTAAGAACCATCCTTAGTAATTTTTAGGCCATTTTCACTCCGAAAATGCAAGTGCGTTTTACATCCAGCCTGATTTAGATTACAGCGTGCATATTTGTTGGGATTCAATACTCGTCTCTCCCATGGAAATTTAGGAAATATGTGATTCACATCTTTCGACGTTGTTTGACTCGCACTGATTCTTTTTAGACCGAGGGACCGCGAGAAAAATCGAAAATATTTTAAGATACGTTGATTGATAGTCAGGATTTTCTGTAATCTTCTTTTATTTTGGAAAACCAACGTTTCAATCTCTACCATTGGATCTTCATAAGGGCTAAAAGAAGACGAATATGTGAATATCTCTGCTAAACGATGACAAATGTTTATCATGTAATTATTAATTATAGATTGTAACAACTAAGACTAACAGAATAGTGGAAACCAAATCCAACTGTCATTTTTATATTATATGGATACTTTACTTATAATATTTCTTATAAAAGTTGTATGACATAAAATTCTGTTTAAAATGAGCTCCTATACTTAAAATATTAGCTCGCTCCTGAGTAAATAATTGATTCCAACATAAAATTCCTCCCAAAAATCCGCAAAATTCTAAGCCTTATTTTTTTGGCGAAAAAATCCAGTATTAAGGATACCGAATGAAGAAGATTTATAACTTATTCTTCTGAATTTCGCCGGACGATTGATTGCTCATCTATCAAATCACCTACTAAACTAAACAGAGATAGATAATGGATATAAACAGAAGGTGCAATTGGCGGGTGTTATTCTTGTTTCGAAAGCCCTTACATCAATATGCATAGCACTCATCAGGATGCATTGTATCTTAGAGTAAGAGGGTCTTAGAAAACTTATAAATAATTGATCCTACAGGAAAAGGTTATTTGTAAAATTAAACCTTAATCTACGGATATGATCAAATATCAAAAAAGTTATGGTGTGATCACATGAACAATTTAAAAAAAAACTCAGAAATAATATGTATAAGATTACGTATATAAATTTGATTCAGCTGCTTGTAACAGATTCCTGATTCCTGATAGAAGACAGAAAGCCAAAGTGGACCCAGAAACCTAAAACATTTGCCCAATTGGAACAGCGCGACCTGAGGTCTGAATGTTTTAGCCCGGCCTCCAGAGAGCGGAAGAATCGTGCCGTGGCTTCCAGCGGTCCAGCTCCAGGGGCCGTAAATATCCAGCGCCTGGAACACCAGTCATTATTGATGGCCCCTCTTACACATTGCGTTCCCTTCCAGGGCGTGCCTCTGCTCTTCCAGGCTCTGGAGGACTTTCGGCCTAATGGATATATACTGTCCTGGTAGCTACATCGATTATTCGATTATTCACACCCCTGAATAATATTTAGAGTTTCATTTTAAATAATAGGTATAAATTTAACATGAAAATACAATACAATCATAATTATAACACGAACGAAACTTTTATTTATTTGTTTTTTAACTTTTTATACTTTCATTATATATGAGGATCTTAAACCCATATGTTTAATCTGTTACAAGCAGCTGAATCAAATTTATATACGTAATCTTATACATATTATTTCTAGGATTTTTTTTTAATTTTTCATGTGATCACACCATAACTTTTTTGATATTTGATCATATCCGTAGATTAAGGTTTAATTTTACAAATAACCTTTTCCTGAAGGACCAATTATTTATAAGGTTTCTAAGACCCTCTTACTCTAAGATACAATGCATCCTGATGAGTGCTATGCATATTGATGTAAGGGCTTTCGAAACAAGAATAACACCTGCCAATTGCACCTTAATTGGCACCTAGTTTAATTTTTTTTAAAATCTATTGTTAATCTCAGTTTTACTGTGTTTGGGGGGGGGGGGGCGTGCTCTATGAATCCTTTAGCTTTCTTTAATTGTTTTTTAAGCCTTGATATTTTTTTAAAATTTATTTCATGTGATTACAATATTGACATATTTATAAAACTGCGGATGTAAAAAAAAATATATAGGTATAGACGGAAATGAAAGTCATTTTTCTAGATAATTAGAAATGTCATTACCATCTTTTCTAAAATTCATCATTCATGATATATAAGATATATAACTAATTTACTTATTTAGAAATTCAGGTACATTAAAGGCAAAACGAAATTAACTGTTTGAAATTTATTTTCAATGCCTTTATAAAATTATAGTTTAATAATTTTAAATTATATCCAATATTCGAGTGCTACCGCTGGGTAGTTTCTCCACACACCTTTCCATGCCAATTATGTACTTATATCAAATTTACTCATTGTATTGTTATAATACAGTTGTAAATTTCAATAAATAAATTATATAAAAAAAAAAAAAAATTATATCAGTGAGCCCACAAGCGATATTTTTTTCACTAAACATTTTTCTCTGAATATAAAATGTTACAGAAAAATTTCAATTCAAGTTTACATTAATCATGAATATTTTTCTGACACCTAATATTTTTATTCAGATTTTTCATTTAATAATTTAGGTGTAAAAAAGGATGGGCAAATATTAATGGGCTCCAAGAATGACACTCTTGGTATTTTATTTAATTTAATGACACTCTTAATATTTTATCGTTCCGCTTTTTCATTTCTCAAATATTGGAACTACCCTCTCCGGTATTATCGATCGAAGAACTCATTCATACACAGTTTAGAAAAAAAAAAGGCATGAACAAATATCACGTAACATATTTAAGTACTAACTAAACAGTTTTTTTGGTAAGATAGTATTATTAGTATATGTAGCTTTGGGTCTCTCACCCTTTCTCTGCTTCTTGGCTGTATCCACAAGAAAAATCGAAATTATTTTAATAAAATTTTTAAATCCCTATTGTACTGAAATTGAAAGAAATAGAATCTGCCAATCATTAGGTTAGCTCTAATGCTCTCATCCATTATTCACTGGCTTTAAATACCAATGAAGCGGAAGGCGAGAAAAACTGAGATCTCCTTAAGACCTGTCTTGCCTCCCATTAATCAAAATCCCTTTCTGTTCTTTCTATAGTAGTTTTCATCCAACTTGTTTATAATTTTTTTTTAAAACATTTTCCAGCGTTTCAATATGCTCTATGCTATTTTCCATATTATATTTTTTTGCATGTTGTTTTAACTATTCAAACCAAAAACCTTTATATTTTATGAGCTCTATAGTTAAATGCTTCGGTGGCTAAATAGTAGGGGAGAACGGTGTTGGTTGGCATAAGGGGAAGGTTGGCCATCGGCTTATAGTTTCCTTCACATCTGTTGTGAAGGCCCCACCATTGTACCATGTGACCCGCTCGGGAGTCTTGTCCTGAGTTTTCAATCCGATGCTAACAGTGTAGAGAAGAGTGTGCTTCATTGATTGATTTTACAACATGTAAGTAAATTTTTATATCTTCAGTAAATTCGGTTTAAAGGGATAGCAAAACATCTGACTCCGATCCTGTTCACATAGCTCCAAACTCCTTTGAAAAACCTAACCTTTCGACTAACCAGTTTGTTCTTTGATTGTTCTCCCCTGTCCTGGCAGCCATCTTTCATATTATCTCTCCTGTGGGGTTAGTTGGCTCTCTTCAACTTGGGTTTGTTGGAGCAGTAGCAATTCACAAAAGCAAGGTAAACATTTCACAAAACAAAGGTGAAACTACCAATTGTCTTTAGTTCCAGCAAGGAGGGTGAGAGCAATTCTTCTTATGCAGAAAGTGACGACAGTCTAAACTTCTATCTTCTTCTATTTTCCCTTGAAAGCTGGTTAAAACCGATTCAAAATTATTATAACATTACAGTGCAGCTTTTAATAACAATATATGTCAGGCAGTAGTTGAATGAGATGGCTAAACAACCCTACCTTCTAGGCCAACCTGCCCCAAATTGGGGGTTAATTGGCATACTCTGGATTGACAAATTCTTCAATTTTCTATAATCTTAGTATTAAATATTATTTGGTGAAAAAAATACTTAAAGTACTATAATACTTAGTGTTCACAGTAGTATCAGCGCTAAAGGAATTATATTAATAGGAACGACTCACAATCAAAAAAGTGAAAACTGTTGCCAACCAACCCCGCTCTCCCTACTTATTGAATATTAAGAAAGAAAAAACAATCTTCTAAACTAAAATTACAATATTGCGCAGCAGGTAGGTATATCCCAAGTATGTAACATTTTTTAGTCATAACTTACTAAACGTAAGGGCATATTGTACTTACTTATATAATATTTTATCTAGAAAAGCTCCATCTTTATTTAATTTTTTTTTTCAATAAAACATCATTTCATCCATCCCCCTTCAGCGTATACACCAGATCGGCGTTATAAAGAGAAGAAAGGTTTTGGATGACAACTCATTGTCCTGCGGAAACATTGCAGCAATAGCTAACAAAAGCCGAACAATGGAGTCAGGCCGCAACCTCCCAATTCTCAGCGAGGGCGAACAACAAGGGGAGGGAGAATTTAAAATTCCATCGGAGTTAAAAGGAGCTTTAAGAATGGCCTCCAGAGCCTGCAGTTCATTCTGAGTGGTTACATTATTAACATGGCTCACATACCACTACCTGTACCCGTACTAGCTTCGCCATTTAGTTTTTTTTTCTACCACTCTTTCTCTCATTCTAACCGATCTATCCACCTCCTTCTATTTCAATAAAGAAAAGACATATCTAGCACAAATGAACTTTAAATTGTGCATTAATGTAACGATTTTTTCGCCAAAAAAAGGAATTCTCTATTAGGAGGTTTTGAGCCAAATTTCTGCTGAACTAAAATTAAAATTAGATCGAATAAAATTAATGGTAAGACTTTAACATCTCCACAATATTTCTTAAGAATTATCTGAATATTTTAATACTCTGACTTTAAAAGTTTGACAAAGCCTGACTCGAACCCGATGCACTCAAGAGTTCAGTGCCATACTCTCTGAGCAGGATGAAATATTTTTGTAGGAAAATATTGGACTTTGTTAATGTTGTTTTCATCAAATAACGCAGAAAATATTTATTTAGATTTGTTTCAAATAACAGTAGAGATTCTACGGATTCATTGCTTAAGAAGAGTCGGTATTCATGGGTGAGATTCATGGTATAAAATAAAATCATCATGTCAAATTCAGTTAAACTTTTTATTATAAATTGAGAGGTTGGAGAATGGCCCATTTAAAAATATAAAAAATCATGAAGAACTTTCTTTTATTTGAGGCCCAAGGTTGCATTTAAATATTTATGAATATATTGTAACGCTTATGAGGTTTTATATAATTTTCACTTAAAAAAAATTATAAATCATTATGTAAACATTAAAAACTGAAATAACTGAAAACTGAAATAATTTTGTAACAAGCTTACAAAAAGTATCAACTTGCAACGATACAGTAACACAAAAATAACCATATGATTATAGCTTCAGATCAAGACTAACTCTCCAATCCATCACTCCTCATATTTTAGCCTGAATTAGAATAGTCTAGAACCTATTTGTAAGTGATAACCTATTTGTAAATATTTAAATTAATCTGTGGCATCAAATAAAATACAGTTTTTAAATATATTTTTGAAATTATTGATACTGCTACATGAAACCAAAAAAAGATGATCATTTCAACATCTACAACTCAATCACATTTACAACTAAGAGTTACAGACTTTTGTTGGAACCATTATATAACTGTATTAGTGCGTAATCACATGTCCTGGGCCTTTCTGGATTGTTCGATTCAAGACTAAATATAAGAAGCAATGGACTAGGGGCTTGTTCTTGCCTTGAACATCGATGCATATGGTTACTTGTGAGTTTGTCACTTGTAATTACTATTTTGTAACATTGTTACCATTTTGAGTTTTAATTGTTTGTGTAACATTTTCGTTTTATGATTTTACGTGAATAAAATTATTATAAACACACATTGGTGTTACAATACCTTAAATTTTCTTAATAAATATTTTCAGGACTAAATATTCCATTGGAAATATTCTCCTATGCACGTATTTTATTAAAACTCCTCTTTCATATGAATTGATTTTCGTTTAGATTTCTCCATCACCATAAAAAGTTGAACTGAATTTAAAAGGAGAATTTCATTCTGTATCAAGAAGAGAAATTCAGTCCCCTGAATACCGATTGTTCTAAAACAATTTCTTCCTGGAATTTCCACTGCTATTTGAAACTCATCTTAGTAAATATTTTCTTTAAGATTGAAATGACATCAACAAAGTTAGTATTTTCGTTTAAAAATGTTTTATCCTGTTCAGAGAGTAAGGCACTGAATCAGTACATTGGGTTCAAGAAATAACTTTACAGGGTTTTCAGCAACCCACCACTGGATCATTAAATCCTAATCATTAAATGCAATCGGATATTGATACCACTTGACACTTTTTATACAATTTTAATGATTAAGATATTTTTTTAATTAATCTAATCTTAGTTTGTGGCTGACCACCATTTTAAATTATTTTTAAATAATTTATTTTTTGAAGAGAAAAGATTTGGCTCCGCCGGGAGTCGATCATATCAGTGAATAGGAAGGATTTGCTCTGCCTTGAGCCGAGCTCTGTGGTGTAGTGGTTAGCATCCTCGCATGTCGCAGGAGACCCGGGTTCGACTCCCGGCGGAGCCAAATCTTTTCTCTTCAAAAAATAAATTATTTAAAATTAAGATATTTTAATCATTTTTTTCTGCCTTATAACAATATACATTTACAGAAAAGATTAGTTTCTGGTAATCAGCTAAAAAAAAAAAAAAAATGTTTGTATAGCACTTAATCTTTTATGAAAAAAACTATATAATGAAATAAATAAAAATCAGTAATAAATAAAATAAATAATCACTAAACGTGATAAAGATGATTAGAGAAAATATATACATATTATATTATTATATTTAATTTAACTTGAAACATAATCAATACAGACTTTGACTACCACTTGTGATGTTTTCCCGTTTCTTTTTCAGTGCTGTTTTTTCTCGTTAATTTTTTTTAAGTTCTTTAGTATTGCCTATTAAATTTATTTGGGAGTCCTTTATCAGAACACCGCTTTGGACTTGCGTTAGTTTATTTTATTCGACGTACGTCAAGTTCAATGCCGAGATGAAAGAAATTCAAAAAGGGCCTTAATTAGCTTAATCAATGTCAAATTAATGGTTTCTTTTACTAAGCGGAAAATTGGTCAAATTTTCATTTCCATTAATAAAAATTCATTAAAAAAATAAAAGTGTTGTTTATTAGAACAAGATTAATATGATTTATTCCGATTTCCATCAATACTAAGACCAGGTACATTAATTTTGCGCCTAATCAATGTGTGTAGTGTCTAGTAGTGAATCCAGGGGAGGAGGTGGGAGATCCCCTAATCAACTACTTTTCACTATTTCTTTATAAAAGAGGTTATCATCAGTCATTTTTTAAACTCCTTAAATGAAAAATGGCTTGTAATTTAACATTCGATAGAAATTTACAACGCAACAATGCACTAATGTTTTAAAATTAGGTCCTTCGTGACATATGAAAATTTAAAAATAAAAAAGTGCGTCCCACCTCAGAAAATATTTTGATCCGCTACTGGTAGTGTCAGGTTATAAACAGCATGGCGGATAGCAGTTGTTTTGGATTCGAATCTACTCTAGTAGCGCGTTTTCACCTCTTTTAGTTATTATTTTTTTTTTTAAACATCATTTGTTTATATACTTGCTCGTAACAGTCGAGAAAAGGTAACGAATAAATAGAATTTATAATAGTGAAAACAATAATAATAGATTAATGAAATCTTTGTTATATACAAAGTAACTGAACGAAAACGTAATGCAGATAGCTGTCTGGAAAGGCTTCGACGTACGTTGGTCAACTACAGAGATGTGATTGGACAGAACTAATATCGTAGATATGAGATTAACATATTGAACAGTTCTGGACGTAATTGATGATCACTACGGTATTAGGGAGAGGGCAGGGAACTATATATCAGTTCTCCATGACTCCAGTCGCTCCAGAGGATTAGGTTCCGATTGCAGCTGGAGAGGAGTGGTGCCATCATCATGGCGCCGACCTGTGGATTCGCCGATACATCACATCTGGAACTGTTCCCTCTCCAGTTCTCCAGGGGGCCTGGATATGGCCTCCCGGATACATGGCCTGTCAGGGAAGAGGATATTTACAGCCGTCCTCGTTAATCGGTTTCAGTCAGTCGGACCTTACTGACGGCTCGGTAATATATATCGCGGCTCACCGTGCAGAGGGTTGTGTACTGATTGAAATCGGCGATATCCAAGGGGAAATCTAGTTTATGCTTATCGTGGATTTCGATGAAAAGATATGGCTATCCATTTATAGACTTGAATATATTCGTGAACATCGGCGAAGTGGGATATAGGATATTGGAGGCTACGGCAAAACGAAATTGTTACTGGTGAAGTCATATTTTGTTGTTTATAATTAAGGTTAGGGATAGTTATATGGCAAATAGTTCAGAGGAGAATACAGAAAAGATGGATGGAAGAGTGTATCGGATTGTCTCCGTGGGAAGGACTACGGAACAACCAACATTTCCTAATTGTTTTGACCCGTCGGTATAAATAGGGATGAAGTCTTTATATGCGGTCAGAAGACTTAGAAAGCTCTGTGTATGAACTTCAGGGGGGTACGATGATTTTATTATTTTCTTGAGGGAGAAATCAAAACTCACATTGCTAACCGTCCAAGGAGGAAATGGGTTCGGCGACCAACTGTATACATTTAGTAACGAATGGGATATTTGAGGTGAGATGCATCTCACACATCTTTTATAACACATATCTTGTAAAAAAAAGTTTTATTCCTAATAATTATTATAAATTGTAAAAATGTTCTTTTGTTGTACATATCATTATAATTTGTAAAAAAAAAATCCATTTTCATAAAAAAAACATGATGTCCATTTTACTTAAATATTTCTGAAAATGTTTGAAGGAAATCACATATTTGACGAAAATAAATAAATTTTTTAATTAAATATTTGGCATTTTTAAATACATAAAAATCCAATCCCTTATTGCTTATTAGCAACAGCTGATATAATAGCCTGATAAAGCGACATTTTCTGGTAGACATCTCCCTCTCAGTGACTGACATTTCCTCCTGTACCCTTTTTAATTCATGTATTTCCTGAAATTTATGAATTGATAAAATTAGGGCCATAAAAATGGTGCTCTCCCTATATAAAAAAAGGTTCATTACTTTAAACATTCAATAACCATAATACTGTAAAAACTATCAACTATATGACTTGTGGTATTTTTCTAGTTAATGTATATCAGCTTAACTTAACTGTATATTAACTTAACGAAATTTCTAAAAATATTGTACAGTTGTAACATTACTATTGTTACAACATATTATGAGGGTTTGATTCTCAAACTACGGGCAATCATTTACTTGTTTTATTTGCGCTATATATAGTCCGAAATCGAACATTCCAGAAGAGCCCAAAACATTCCCTTCACACCTAGAACACCTGATATCGTACTCATACGTTTATGTAACAGTTCTAAACAACCAACCTAATTCTGAAACTTTTAGTTGTAAGAATAATAATCATCAGTGTTTTTATTTCAAGTCACAATATTATAAGCTTTTGATTTATTAGTCCTAGTAAAGAGGTGTAAGTGTAAGGCATTCCAATATATAAATATAAAATACAAGTTTTTATTCATGTGTGTCGACTGAACATTTTGTATAATTACAAGGAGCTTTCGGCGTCCGGCGCCATATTCATCTAAAAATAAAATGGACAACAATTCATAGACATTATTACACATTTATAAAAATAACACATTTACATAATATAGTTTTGTCATTCCACGTAATATTAACAATAGCATGCTTACCCTTTAATTCTCCTAAAATAAGGTCGTTGGTGCATTAAGGAATTCAAAAATTTGAAAACCATGTCGTCTGGCCCATCATCTGTGAAGGGTACTGAGGGCCTACTGGCTTAAGGTCGACGCGAGCGCGTTCTATTTTAATCTATTATGGGTGAATAGTGCTTAGGGATATGGTCTGCTTCGTGTTTAGTATTTAATATTCTGTCTTGATTTATTGCAATGTAGACGGATTCAATTATTTTTTGTTTTGGCCGGGAGGTGGAAAAATGATATTCACGAGGTCTTTAAAGACCGTACCGTGAAAGAAAGAAAAAAAAAACTAGTACATAATAGTGTAACGTTAAACAAAAAAAAAAAAAAAAACATATGGTTTAAAAGTCCCAGACCTTTTGTTGGAAAGAACTAACAGCTGAAGCGAATTGTCATAGAACGTGTTTGTGTGTTGTGATGTTCGAGTATCATCCACGCCCTTCCACGAGGTTCCATGAGGTTCTAGACCATCTCCTTATGACTATATATAAGGAACGATCGACTATATCGAAGAAGCGAGTCTTAAAAGTTGTACATAATAGTGTAACTTTAAAAAAAAAAAAAATATGGTTTAAAAGTCTCAAACTTTTTGTTGGAACGAACTAACAGTTTTGAGAACTGTCATTGAACGTGTTTGTGACTGCAATGTTCGAGTATCATCCACGCCCTTCCACGAGGTTCCATGAGGTTCTAGACCATCTCCTTATGACTATATATAAGGAGCGATCGACTATATCGAAGAAGCGAGTCTTAAAAGTTGTACATAATAGTGTAACTTTAAAAAAAAAAAAAAAATGTGCTTTAAAAGTCTCAGACCTTTTGTTGGAACGAACTAACAGTTTTGAGAACTGTCATTGAACGTGTTTGTGACTGTTATGTTCGAGTACCATCCACGCCCTTCCACGAGGTTCCATGAGGTTCTAGACCATCTCCTTACGACTTTATGTAAGGAGCGATCGACTGGACAATCTTAATCTTGGTCTTGCTTGTGAAGCTCACGTCTTTTACAAAGTGGTAATTTTTGTAATCTTTTCTAACATTTGTGTTGTTATAATTCGTTTAGCATTGATAATTGTATAGTTTCGTTGAATAAATATTGTTAACCCACAGGAGTGTTAAAATATTACCAAGGATGCCTTATTCACCTTGAAATAGAATGATAGAGCTTTTAATCCATATTAGAACTTAGGGTTACCAATTTATAGTGATTTTGAGTACCGCGGCTTTTGTTCTAGGAAATAAAATACTTTTTCATTAATCTTTTTAATAAGTAATTTTATATCGGAGCTAAGATTGTTACAATTGGAATTAGAATTAGACTGAGATAAATTGGGCGGAGAAGGAGAGACAGATAAATACTGATAAAAGTCTGGGGAGAGAGGTCAATAAGAGGAAAACCGAGTTAAGTGACTGAGAAGGGGAAGGGGGGGGGGGGGGAGGATTAAAAAGGCATTTTGAAGTGAAGTGGGGAGGGGGGGGTTTAAGTAGGCCCAGCAACTTTACTAAAGCAACTCAGTTCGGTCTCGCTTCGGGATCCCCTTGCCATTATTTTTACCTCAGCTCCTGCAGTGGCTGTTTTTTTGGACAATTAGTTCCAACCGAGGCCATCCTAAGTCGACTCCTGCTTCTAGGTCAATAAACTACACTTCTGTTCTTCGTCATCTGATTTTAAGCATCACAAACCAATATGATATTAATACTCATTAGGTATTTCGCTAATAAAAAATAGCAAATTACCATATGTATTATTTCTCAAGGACTTTTTTTTGTCTTCCTTAATAATTCATCAAATTTCGTGAATAAGGCATCATTTTAAAGCTTTACTTAACCGCTACACCGGAAAAATATAAAAATTACTCGATTGCGAGTTATAAGCGCAAAACCGAGGTTTTGGTAATAGAGGTGTCAATCTTTTTAGGTTTTCAAGGAGAACATTTTCGGTCATATGCATTTTTTCGATCGACACCTATGTCTGTATAATACAAACCTACCAACAAACAATCACAGATGACCATATCATAACTTCAAACATAAAGTTCAAAGAGGTTATTTTAAAATAATTTATTTTTTGAAGAGAAAAGATACTTGGGGCCGAGCTCTGGTTAGCATCCGCGCATGTCACGTGGGAGACCCGGGTTCGACTCCCGGCGGAGCCAAATCTTTTCTCTTCAAAAAATAAATTATTTAAAAATAATCTAAAAATGGTGGTCACCCACAAATTAAGATTAGATTAATATATAAAATAAATAAATAAACAGGCATTGAAGGCACGAAGAAGGAAAGTGCTCAACAGTTTGAATTATATAGTTATATATTCCTATATCTTATATTTTGAATTATATACAGTTGTATATTCCTAACCGATTCACCTATTTTATATATTTATGTTATAGTCAACTTTAGTGTTAACAAAAATTACCTAGGTAACTCATATAACGATATCCGAACCAGTTTCTTCATTGTAGATCATGATTAATTTCGAAACGCCGCCATAATATAGTTTATTATTGACTGAACGTCAAGAAACATATTTAAACACACATATACATACGTGCTAAGCGAATGGAGATAAAAAATATTTTGCTATAAGTATAATTTTGCTATAAGTATAATTTTTTTTACTATATTTTAGGAGTGAAAGTCTTCATGACATGATGACATGATAGACTTGTCCTATTACAACATTTTGTATCAACAATAGAATATATGTACACCATTAATAAGTTTCTTGTGAGTAACCACTTTTGACTGATTGATTTTGGAACTAAACATTTTCTTCACCCATAATATCCTACAAACTACGACAATTGTACAGAAACTGGGTTAAAAATCAAAGTTTGCATTAACTAAAACTTATCTGTTGTTAGATAATCACAACATTATTCAATGCATATTTATTTTTAATAATTTCCGTTACAACTGATATAACCACAAGCAGAGCAAAGTTATGTACTCGTTTAAACTTCCAATTTTCCGCTTTGCAAATTAGATTGCCTCGAATGAGGACAAATAATATTTTCGGTAACGAGTAGTTTACTCGATTACTGGCTTTTTTTTAAATACCGAGAAATTCAATTACTAATTAAGCTGAGTGTACACCATCGATTTGAGCAGTGATTAGATTTGAGTAAATTATTCGTTAATTCTTCTAAAGAGCAGTTTTTCCCCAAAACTTGATTTAGTACGTCCTTACCTAAGCAATTTTCCCCCCTCATTCCACGAATACTGTTAAAAACCGGAAGGCGAAATGTTTGACGATAGCTATACTTTCCCTTACTATAAATTTCATGTATAAGTAAGTAAAAGTAAAAATTGTGCCAAAGGAATATATGTTTAGATAAGTATGTTGAAATTACTAGAATGAGAGAATATATGTAAATGAATATAAAATAGAGTAAAAACTCACACATACCTCGGTGATTCGTTTTTCAATCTAAAAATAGCTATTCAAAATATGCTATTTCTATTACCTACTATTTCAATTTTATTTTGTGTCAGCTTGTAAACTTTTCAAGTTAAATAATTGAATTCTTCCCAAAAATCTTAAAAAACCTGCATACTAACCCGTTCCCCTTCTTACCCTAAATTGCATCATCTTGTGCTGTGAATTCTGTGAAAAGAAAAATTTTCTTTGCATCTTAATATCCTTTTCGTTCTAGCAAAATATATTTTTTTAAGCATTTTAATATTAATTTTAAAGTTTCATAAACAAAGGAAAAATGTGAAGCATAAAATCTTTAAGCCATTGAAATTTTTTATAATGATGTAATATTTGATATTCTGAGTTATTTGTATTTCATATTGTATTTTATGTACACTTATTGTTTTTATTCTTGTTCTTTTGGCTGGGGGCGGTCGTTGAGGAAATCAAGATAAATTAGGACCATCTGAGGACACAGGATGCTGAAGGAAGTATCAAAGAGCAGGACGCAAGTGTTATAGCATAAAGAGGGAAGGCCAACAGGCTAATAGGGAGAGGCCTCACAATATGGAAGTAATAAAGTTCTTAATATATTGTGGCAGTGACACTTCTTTACGGTGAGGACACAATGGTCAGTCACCATGTGCCGTTGGCCTGGAGGGCGTTAGGTAACATGGCATCTAATATAGCAATAAGAAGGGCGGAAATAATGACCTGGGACCAATCACTAGTTAATGTTATTGTTTATAAAAAAGACTAATAAAAATAATTATTAGAATTGAGAATTATTTGTTAACTCGCTATTACCTTAAACAAGGTCTTTTTATCACCCGTTCCTCTTACCTCTTCCATAATATAATGTTTCCTCTCTACTTCAGCTTAAATCTGAATTATGTTTGAATTATCGAACCCAAATCTTTGTTTTTTAACCCTACAAAGCCGAGTATGAATTTAATGACACAGCAAAACTTTATCAGTCTTCACATCCCTTCTTGTATTTTACTAAAAATATATATTTTTATTTTAAACAACTTGATTTTAAAATACATGTGCCATAATAGCCTTACCTTAAGATGATCATTTCCCAAAAACATTGAATGAGTGCATTTGTAAACATAATTACACAAAGGCAAAAGTTTGGCATTTTAATATTAATGTTAAAGTTTCATAAACAAAGGAAAAATGTGAAGCATAAAATCTTTAAGCCATTGAAATTTTAATAATGATGTAATATTTGATATTCTGAGTTATTTGTATTTCATATTGTATTTTGTATACACTTATTGTTTTTATTCTTGTTCTTTTATATATTTAGTTTGATGTACACTAAACTTTTTTAATACTTATTGAATTTCTTCCTTTGCATTTATTTTTCCATTTGTATTTTACTAAAAATATATATTTTTATTTTAAACAATTTGATTTTAAAATACATGTGCCATAATAGTGTGTATTTGTAAACATAATTTCACAAAGGCAAAAGTTTGGCATCTTCAATAGTCATTGGAACTGAACGGAAAACCTTCTAGACTATTCTAATTCAGACTAAATATAAGGAGCGATGGACTGGAGAGTTAGTCTCTGAAGCTGGAATCATATGGTTGTTTTTGTGTTACTGTATCGTTACAAGCTGGTAACTTTTGTAGCATTGTTAGTTATTTGAATTTTATTGTCTTTCAGATAGTGGGAATTATTATTTTCGTTTAATAAAAATTATTTAAACCGTGGATTTTTATAGCTGAAACTAGGCAACACATAGAATCGTTTGAGGACCGAAGAAAGTTGAACACTGCTTTCTTTGTTTTCTCAAAACTTTTTTTTTACGAGATGTTCCACGGTTGCAATAGGTTCGTTTGTATGCTTATGGTCACTTTATGCTCTTAAAGCTAATCGGACAATGCTACAGTGGGTGATGTCATGTTGCAATAGGTGTACGCCAATAATTCAAAGTATTACTCTTGGGAATAAAAGTGTTAATAATTGCTTTACTTTAATAAAAACTGCATAAGCTCGTTCTCTTATCACTTATATAAAACCTAAAAATTTCATATTTATCAAAAACATTGATCCCACGGTTTCTCGATAAAGTATGATTTTTGAGGCTTAAATATTAAAAAATCAATCTAGTTTCTGTAGAGCTATTGCACATATTTACCAAAGTATTTAAAAACAACTTTTCAATCCGTTCACTTTACTCTGTCAAAATGTTTTAAACTCCCATGCTATTATTTAAGTTACATAAGAATTAACATCAAGACTGAAATTGTAGAGGAAAACAAGAGATAAATTCAGTTAAATATGGCTGAATTAAAATAAAGGATTTTCAAGGTATTTTATTTTTTTCTCAGCACTTAAGGCCCATTGGACGGAACGCTTGGACACGTGTCAACTATTTTTCGATGTAGAATCACCAGAAAAAAAATGGGCCCGATCGACGACCCCATAGCTGTGCCCTCCCCTTGTCAGATATTTTTAGACTTGTTAAAAGATGAATGTTAAAGATGAATTTTATTTTATTTAAATTGAATCAGCGCTAAGCGAATGGAGATAAAAAATAGTATCACTCGTTCTCTTATCACTTATATAAAACCTAAAAATTTCATATTTATCAAAAACATTGATCCCACGGTTTCTCGATAAAGTATGATTTTTGAGGCTTAAATATTAAAAAATCAATCTAGTTTCTGTAGAGCTATTGCGCATATTTATCAAAGTATTTAAAAACAACTTTTCAATCCGTTCACTTTACTCTGTCAAAATGTTTTAAACTCCCATGCTTATGTTGCTCCCATGAAAACAACAGATAAATTCAGTTAGATATGGCTGAATTAAAATTGTATATCCAACGGATAACTGGCATCGGTAATTCAACTTTCCATACCCAATTATATTTGTGGCATGTACGTGGTCGTGGGGGAAAATAATATTGAATATTGGTTTCAATAAAGGAAAATAACCCATTGTAATTCCGCATCGAGTATTTATTTATCTGAATAGAGTATTTATTTTTTGTATTTAGAGGCATAAAATAAAACACTTAAAAACACCAATAATTCTCTTATGGCTGAATAAATTTTTGTTTTTTTTTAATGTAATTTATCGTCGTTGATACTGCAAAAGGTGGTGTGTCAGAAAATTTCAATTTTGCGATTTTATTGGATTTGCGGATCAAAACGATTAGCTCTAGGGACTTAAAAGACGAACTATGTATCCAGTTAATAAAAAGGAGAATCATGCTAATTTAAAAAATATTCGAATGTCAGGATTCGCTTGGTCATTTTTATTTTTTATGTTTTATTATTTTTTTCATTTATTTTTTTTTTTTTTGAAGGAGGGAAAAACACATAAAAGCATCAATAACACAGGCCAACAAAAAAAACCTTTTTGAAAACTTTTTTAATTTTAATAGCTGATCTTGATAGATTTTTATGTGCTGAATCCAAATCTGCTCGTAATTTTTATGTATCACCCTTAGTTTCCAAGCAAAATGTATTTTATTATATAGTCTAATACCCATTTACAGTATATAGGGAAATCAATGAAACACTGTAGAATCGTAAAAATGGTTTGTATTTACAGTAAAATACTTGGAATAGTAATTTTATGTGATGATACAAGGTTCACTTGTCAACTGGAATTGCTTTATATTTTCTTTCCCTTTTTTCCTTGAAGCTTCTTGTGTAGCTTTTCCTGCGATGAATAGCTTGCTGAACTTCCCGGTGAAGTGACCAACAGTAATCCCCCATCATGTTGGTATTCCAGCGGCCCTGGTAACGTTTTTCCATCACTTTAACGTCCTGGTGAAAACGCTCACCTTGCTCCTCACTAACATCTCCTAAATTTTCTGGGAAGTAATCGAGGTGGCTGCTCAAGAAGTGAACTTTCAGGCTCATCAAACATCCTAACTGTTCAAATTTTTTTAACATGTTAGCAACAATAGCCTTATATTCTGGGTCTTTTTTATTTCCCAAAAACTTGGTGACAACTTGCTTGAATGAAACCCATGCTTCTTTTTCATTTGAGGTCATTGTGGATTCAAAGTTAACGTCAAACATCATTTTTCTAATATCAGGCCCGGTAAAGACGCCTTCTTTCAGTTTAGCTTCTGAAAGGTGTGGAAACTTCTGACAGAGATATTTGAAACAAAGCCCATCTTTAGGCAAAGCCTTTACAAACTGTTTCATGAGACCTAACTTAATATGTAGTGGTGGTAGAAGCACGTTTTTTGGATCTACAAGGTTTTTGCGTAAAATGTTCTTCTCGCCAGGCTTTAAAGACTCCCTAGCAGGCCAGTTCTTTCTGCACCAATGTTGATTCCGAGCTCTACTGTCCCATTCACACAAGAAACATGGAAATTTGGTAAAACCCCCTTGCTGACCAAGGAGCATGCACGTAACTTTCAAATCACCACATATCAACCAACCGTGTGCAGAATAACCTATTTTATTTAACACTATTTCTAGATTTTCGTAACTCTCTTTCATATGTACAGAATGACCGACAGGTACAGAGGCATACATGTTACCGTTGTGTAGTAAAACTGCCTTCAAACTATTTTTGGATGAATCAATAAACAACCTCCAATCTTCTGTTTTCTATTCAATTCCAAACTCATTCATTAAACCATGAATGTCTGAGCAGTACACCAAATCACCCTCTTGTTCAAAATACTTCGAAAATTGTTGTTCTCTCTTCCTATACACATGAAAGCTGGTTCCAGCCGCCAGCAAGTTCTTTTCTTTTAGCCTAGAGCCAAGCAGTTCAGCTTTTTCTTTTGTTAAGCCCAGATCCCTAACTAAGTCATTAAGCTCGACCTGAGTGAACAATTTAGGCTCTACATTTTCTGTAACACATTGGAATTCTTCATCGTGTTCATCTAACTCCGACTGTACATCAGAAAATACTTCTGTTTCAATAGAATTTAAGTCCTCTGGTGGTTCCGGGATTGGCAAATCTACACCGTGCCCTACTGGTCGGATGGCGGACGGAAGGTTAGGGTAGCTTATTACCTTCTTGTTCTTAGAGTTATGACCAGTAATATCTACACTGCAAAAGTAACAGTCATCGGAATGATTTTTTGGTTCCCTCCATATCATGGGAACAGCAAATTTAAAGTGTTTTTTCTCTTTTTTTGACCATTTCCTGAGGTCTTCAACACATACATAACATACCTTATGCGGTGCCCAAGGTTTATCCTGGTCTCCAAGTTTGGTTCCAAAGTATGCTAGATAAACCTTTTTCACAAAGTCTGTAATGTTTCTTTGGTGCTTTTTAATAACAAACTCACCACAAATATAACAAAAACTGTCAGCAGAGTTTTTACAGCCGCGATGAGACATTGCACTGAGCACATGTACAGGAAACGTAAAAGTGAGGTTATGTTGAAAATAAACAAAACATCAGCTGTTTAGCATGTGTTTCAGCAGTGCTGCCAACATCATCTTTGTTCATTAGACCTATTTTTTCATGTTATCTTAACTATGAAAAAGCTGTTAAATTCTAAAAATGTTTCTTTATTTCATGAATTTAACTATAAAATGTGAATAAATGGTGGGTGATACAACTTTTTAAGCATCATATTTGGATTCAGCAACCTAAACAACATAAGAATAAGGTATTTTCATTAAAAAAGTTTTTTCATCGTTGGCCTGTGTAATCAATAATCACTTATTATAAATGTTTAATTTATATTTATATTTTGGTTCTGTGGGCCCAAATTGCCTAAGGAACCTTCTTTATTTAAATAATTTATGATGATTAAAACCTGATTTGAAAACGTGTATGGTCTTTTTTACTTTACCCACACCAGTTACTTATATCTAAAAGAATGATTTTTCTTATTATTAAATTAATACTAGTGAAGGACAGATGATTAAATTAATGTATCATGTATAATTAAATTAATGTATTTATATTAAATTAATGTATTTAGCAAGCCTCAAATGTATACAAAAATGATAGTTTAATATACAAGTCGTTGAATTACTCATTTTGGGGTCCAATATGCTTTTATTGATATTAAAATACAATCAAATATATACTCGTTCATTGGTGAAAAGCAAGCTTCATTAAGTGTCCTCTTCTACATTTCCGTGTTTTATCCAATCTTCGAAACCTATAAAACGTCTTAAATGCCACTCCTTCCAACAAAAACGACTTCAAAGTTTCTTAAAATCTAGGAGGTAATATGTACATATGTAACCTCCTTAATATATAATTTATTTTCTTTTAATATAGACATATGTTATTAAATAACGGTTTGATAAATCACTTATAACATAAAAAATAACTGGTGTGGTTAAAGTAAATAAGACCTAACGTGAAAACAGGTCCGTCGGAATCTACCAAAAAAAACAACATAAATTTCAGGTTTTTATTGATGAAAATACTTTTTAAATATTTTTCCGTGCTAAGAAATGTAAATTGAATGCAACAAAAATAGTTATTACGTTGGTAATATCATTAAACTGATTTATGGATATTTTTGTGGGTAAGCACTTTCTAAAACAGACCAATACTATTGTTTAATATATTTAAAGGTTTTTTTTTTTAAGTACCTACATTAGTCAGAAAGTAATTGTGCTTGATACAGCTGACAATTATTCCGGTAAATTACCTGGTTTGAATAGGCTCAAAGCTACCCTAAACACTTTGCGAAGATAAGGCCCGGGTTAGCGACCCCTTTGTAGCCTACTGCTGATCCAGCCTGCTTCTCCTAAAATAACATCTTTTGAAGTAGACGCGATGCTGTTGGGGGGGCCTATATTACATTCTTACAAAGTTGTCTCCATTGATAACCCCCCCTACGCACACACAAAGACCCCCCTTACACAAACCTATTTAGTCTGCTGTCTTAGCTCTTATCATCTTATCATTCCTCTCTCGATACGGCTCAGCTTGGTTTAACTTCATTATGCAACTTCGTACTCTGTACCTGAGCCTATCAAAAATACATTTTCTGATGACTTAGTCTTTGTAATGTAAAGTAATAACTTAACATAATATGGAAAGTTGAGATCTGTTTTAGTATTCAAAGAACATTTAAAACGCATACGCGGAATATATAATAGATAATCTGGCAAGACTCTAGATTAAACTTTTATTGACAAAATAAAATGCTACATCATTATATGAAAGATACTTTCTAATAAGTCTTAAGGACTAAACTATAAGATACATGACTGAGTGTGTTTCTATCTGCCCCTATGCACACTCTATATATTACTCTCTAACTCTCTTGTGTGAATTTTGGGGGGAATAAATATATTCAGAGCTTGGAATGGGAATTTGATAGTTCTCCACTCAGGGGAAAAGTCTCATGATTGGTTAAGCCGGCTGGGGGCGGTCGTTGAGGACATCAAGATAAATTAGGACCATCTGAGGACACAGGATGCTGAAGGAAGTATCAAAGAGCAGGATGCAAGTGTCATAGCATAAAGAGGGAAGGCCAACAGGCTAATAGGGAGAGGCCTCAGAATATGGAAGTAATAAAGTTCTTAATATATTGTGGCAGTGACACTTCTTTACGGTGAGGACACAATGGTCAGTCACCATGTGGCGTTGGCCTGGAGGGCGTTAGGTAACATGGCACCTAATATAACAATAAGAAGGGCGGAAATAATGACCTGGGACCAATCACTAGTTAATGTTATTGTTTATAAAAAAGACTAATAAAAATAATTATTAGAATTGAGAATTATTTGTTAACTCGCTATTACCTTAAACAAGGTCTTTTTATCACCCGTTCCTCTTACCTCTTCCATAATATAATGTTTCCTCTCTACTTCAGCTTAAATATGAATTTTGTTTGAATTATCGAACCCAAATCTTTGTTTTTTAACCCTACAAAGCCGAGTATGAATTTAATGACACAGCAAAACTTAATCCGTCTTCACATCCCTTCTTCTTATTGGTTATGGATTAGGTTATTAGATTTGGTAAAGAAAGGGTTATGATTGGGCTTACGCTTAGATTTGGTTAATAAATTCCGTTTTTTACCTATACCTGCAAGGGTCTGTCACTTTTAACAGTGTGCCAACAATGAGTTTCTCCAGTATTTATTTGGGTTTCTTTCTGTAGTGGTAAAATCAGAGAAATTATAAATTGTAAAATATTACACTAAAAACATTTTTAAATTGTTTTGTACTAGTTCCACTATGTACTCTGAACCTGACAGCTGATAAGAGCGTCGCTATCTGTTGGTGCGCAAACTATTTCTCCCACCACCTTACTAATTCTGAGCAAAGCCAAAATGCCATCGTTTAGTGTGGCCCCAATCTCCACTGAAAAGGATCCGTTTGGGAGTTCATTAATCTCTGGAGAGCGAGCAAAGCGAGCGGGAGTCGAATGCTGGGATCTATTAAAGCTAATCAAGGGCACTATTTAACTGAAAAGGACGCGATGAGAGTCTCCTTAACACTAAACATACCAACACTTAATATATACCTATTTCTACCATAGCAGGTCAAATGACCGCTGTTTATGTTTCCTCAATGAATGTATGAACGATGGACATTAGGAAGAAAGTAAACGAAGTAACTTTATTATAATTAAACAAAAGTGTACGTTGATAAGAATCTGTAGTATATTTAGGCAATGTTCCTTTCGTATTTGAACATTCTTTTGGTTGTTGACGGGCTTCTCGAAAATCGGCGGGAAGTTCTACTTTCTCGAAATTTTTAATTCACGGTTATTTTGATTGATCTAACTACGCAACAGTCTTTCCAGAAATGTGCAACGAATTGAATACAATAGCTTGAATGCTCATATACATCATAATTTATAAATATAATCAATTATATATATGTATATAATTTTAATATGCATATGACATACATAACAAAAATACTGAAATTTGAAGGAAAATCGTTTACCCAAAATATTAACAAAATGTGTTATGCAAAAAAATTTGTCTTGGTATAAGGATTTACTAGCACATTGCAATGCATACAACATAACGAAACCAGAAACCATTTATTCTTGCAGTAAAAGTAAAGAAAGTCTTTTAAATAACTTTTTTTTTTCTTTTTTTTTTAATAATAATATTTAATATTATTAAATTTAAATTTTAAAGTTAAATTTTTAACCATTCGTAACTGACATAATAATTATGTCAGTTACGAATGGTATGTTTAGGTCTTTGTGTAATGATTTGTTGGTAACATAGTACGGGCAGTGAGTGATATAATGGAGAAATTTAGATTGAAAAATTTGGATGGTCTGTAGGTGTGATTTTTTGCATGATCCCCATACATGAGTGGCGTACGTCCATATTGGTCTAAGTAACATATTATATATTATAATTTTGTGTGTAAGTGATAGTTTGTTTTTATGATACAACATTCGTCTTAATAGTGAGAGTCGGTGATTTAATCTTTTCTTTAATGTTTTGACATGGCATTTCCAGGTCAGTCGTCTGTCCCTTTTTGTTTTGTTAGTCCCAAGTATTTTGTTATTGTTAGTCCCAAGTATTTTGTTTCTGTTTGGTTTTGTAATGGTATGTTATATAGAGTCAGTGGAGGGCAGTCTGATCGTCTAAGCGTGAATGTAACCTGATTTGATTTTGTAATGTTAATTTTTATACGCCATTTATTAAGCCAATTTTGCAATATATTTAAATGATTTTGTACGTTGTAGGAGGCAGTTGCCGGTTCACAGTTAGATGAGAGTATAACAGTGTCGTCTGCGTAAGTAGCGAGTTGAGTGTCTGGTGTCTGTGGGATGTCAGAGGTGTAAATAGTGTACAGAACTGGGCCCAAAATGCTTCCCTGCGGCACTCCAGCCCTGATTCGGCAATAGTCGGAGTGTTTGCCATCCTGGTTAACAACAAAAAACCTATCCTCAAGATATGACCGAATAATTAGATAATAGGTATGTGGTATGATCGATTTAACTTTACAAAGAAGACCATCATGCCACACCTTATCGAATGCCTGTGCAACGTCTAAGAAAGCTGCTGTACAATATTCTTTCTTTTTCAATGTCACCGCAATTGTATCAACCACTCTATGACATTACTGTATTGTAGAGTGTGCAGGTCTAAAGCCGAATTGGTGATTGGGTATAACACTATTTGCTTCAAGGAATGGATAAAGTCGTTTTAATAACAATTTTTCAAATATTTTAGAGAATAACGGTAATAAGCTAATAGGTCTGTAAGATGTAACTTGGTCTGAAGGTTTGTTTGGTTTCGGAATCATCTTTACGTTAGAAAATTTCCATACGAGGGGGAAGTAAGTTAGTTGAAGAATAGAATTGTAAATATTGGTCAAATATATAATGGCTTTTTTAGGAAGAAGTCGTACAATTGTAGGTGTGATAAGGTCTTAACCCGGGGCCTTTCTTCGCGGTAATTTTTCAATGCAAAACTTTACATCTGAAGGTCTGATAGGTGGAGGTGGTAGTGAAAGAGGAAGAGGAGATGAGAGACTGTCTTGAACGTCAAAGAAGTGTTGTTGGTCAAGTAAGTCGTCATGTGGTTGAAATACGTCCGTAAGATGAGAGGCAAATAAATCAGCTTTCTCTTTATCGCTTCTGGCCCATGTGTTGTCGGGTTTACGGAGAGGAGTCTTTGTTTGGTGGTAACTGAGTATCTTTCGTGTTTGTTGCCACAGAGTATTGTCACTCGTCTGTAGGTTTGCCAGATGATTGTTGTAAGTGTCCTGTTTGTGTTTCTGTATCAGCTTCCGCAGTCTGTTAGTAAGAGCGTTTAGTTGTCTTTTGTCACTAGGATAGCGAGATCTTTTCCACTGGTTCAGGGCACGTCGCTTTTCAATAATAAGTGACTGTATGTCCGGAGGTAAGTAATATTTGTGTCTTTCTGTCTCACGTACTTGTGCTGATTGCCAAGCGGCAGATTGTACGGTCTTAGTGAGCGTCTCTACAGCGTTGTCAACTTCACTTTCCGTCTTTAGGCTTGTATTAAGGTTAATGTTATTGTTTATAATGTTGTGAAATTTACTGAGTAATATTGGGCCAGGAGATAGAGTAGGCATGTGATTTGTGGTAAATTTGTGTCTAGAGAGGTACAAAACAACAGCTGAATGGTCAGATGAGAGATCGTTGCTAATGGAGATGTTATGATGAAGAGAATTTAAATTAGATGTAATAAAAAAGTCGAGTAGTTCTGGTTGTCGGTTTAAGTCCGTTGGCCAGTTGTGGGTTCAGTTGGTAATATGCAGTCATAGTTAAGATCTACACAAGTACTAAAAAGAGCATTTCCCCTTGAATTTTGTGTCCTATTTCCAAAACGGGGGTGTTTGGCGTTGAAGTCTCCTCCGCACAAAAATTTAGGTCCTAAGCTGGTCAGTACGTTAGTGAATGTCTCTTGTGAAACTAGTTGCCTCGGAGGACAATATGCACTGGCTATAGACATATACGTGTGATCAATTTCAACTGATGAAGAGTATGAGGATGGAGTATATCCGGGTGTTGAGTATTTTGGTTGGGTATAGTGAGATGCTGAAACGTGGGGATAAATAGGTTGATGAGTTGGAGGTGAGTATTGAGGAGAATTGATTGTATATTGTGAATGTTGAGGAGGAGATGAACGATGAGTACTAGCATGGTGAGAAAATGTGTAATGAGGAGTTATCCTCGCAGTTTGTGGATTTGTATATTGGGGCGCTGTGTTATAACATGTAGTGCTACAAGTTGGCTGTACGTGTGCAGTAGTTTGAGGTTCTTGTGTTGCAGCATTAGTGTGGGTATGTTGGTCAGGTCCCGCCTCTGGAGGCAGGAGCTCTGTTACCTCATGCCTTGAAGTTTTCTGATTCCACACGTTGAGTCTTCTTCTCTGCAACTTGAGATGTACTAAGCATCCCCTGTAGTTTGCCGGATGTTATCCACCACAAAGAGCGCAGACAGGAGGCTCGTCATGTGGTTTCTGGCACCTCTCGCTGGGATGATCTTGACCGCACTTGACGCATCTTGGTTTGTGGTGGCAAAAAGCTCGAGTATGTCCGTATTCTTGGCATCTCATACATTGAACAATATTTCTTCTCTTGTGAGGTTCTTCAATTTTAACTTTTATTTTAACTTATAAGCAATGTTAGTTAAATTGAAGACTTCAGCATTATTTGGAGATGGTTCCAAGTCCACAAAGAAAAGAGGTAGAGGTTCTTTAGAACGCGGATGTAATACATTAGTTATAAAACGGACATTAAATCCTTTTCTTTGTAAATCATATTTTATCATATCGTGCGGTGTGGAATAATGGAGATTTCTAATTACAAATATATAGGCTTTGTCTTGTTGTGCTTGATAAGTGTGGAAGTTACAGTTTTTCGATTCGAGATATCGAACACAGGCTCTATAAGCGTCGCTTGTAACAGTTTTTAAAGTGACAATCGATTTATTTGAAAAACATTCAAAATTATTTTCCCCTATTAGGTTAACTAGGTCAACGCATAAACTTTGAAAATTTGTTATCCCTTTAATTTTTATTGGAGGTGGTTGATGAGGTCTTTGAACTGGTGTTTCAACTGGTTCTTCTTCCATTTCGTTAGAAAGTGGTTGAAACATATTACTAACGGGCACATTAGGGATACTATTTAATGTTGTCGAAATAACGGTTTGATTAGGACTTTGATTGAGGTTTATTTGAGTTTGAGTATTGTCGATAGAATTTTGTGGAGTAGATTCCGAAATATTTATGGGAGAACTATTATCTAAATGATTCATTTCAGTAGTTTCACAATTAGAATTATTATATAAATTAACAGATGTTTTTGTTAGGTTAGGTTTTTTTAACTGTGTTTTTTATCACTGAACTTTTTGAATTTGCTTTCTTTTTCTCTGGTTGTCCATTTTTAAGTGAAACATTACTATTACTAGTTACCTTTCTCTTCATAAGTGTTGTAGGAACCTTTTGAACAGACTTTCCACTGGGGCCAGCTAGTTCATTCACACTCATTAGTTAAGTGTCTTTTTTCACTTGAAACTTACTTAAAACGTCCCTGGCTCTTAAAGAGATCACATTTTCACAATAAAACACCAAAGTATTCACGAATTTAATAATTTTAATAACAAGAAAATTTTAGAGCAACCGCACAGTATAAGGTATCATACAGCTGTTCTTTAAATAACTTAAACTTGGATTTTAAAAATAAACAAATAACAATCGCCAAAAGCGCCCCATTTCATAAAATGTACAGAAATTTAAACTATGCCTTAGCAGAAGGGCATTTTATAACTAATCAAAATAAGCTGTATGTTATAAGTAAAATTATGAAAGTCAGGGGTGAAATGTTAATGTTAAATTATAGCAGAAATAGAACAATTGAAAAATTTAAATGTACTATATGCCAATTAGACGAAGATGAAGATATCTTTCACTTTTTAGCTATCTGTCCGACCCTAGCAAAGTATAGTAAACAATGGCTAGGCACAAATAAATTAAACCTCGGCGAAACATTAGAATGTTTAAACGGTAAATGTTGGGAATCATTATTTAAATATGTTGTAGATGCAGAGAAAGGCAGGTATAATACATTAATAGAAGGTAATAAAAAAACTGTTTACATTGTATAACTCTGTTTACAGCATAGGCTTAAAATGTTTGTCCGTAGGATGTCCCATAACCATATCACAATCTTATAATGTGTAAACTGAACCTACTCAACTTATATATTATGTATAATTAGCATTTTATTTTATTTTTTTACAGCGTTTGTACAAAGCATTTATTTTAAGTTGTTTTCATTAAAAAACCGCACACCCGGCTGATGGTCCATAGAGACCAAGTCTAATGTGTATTAAAATTGTATTTAACCGTCCTTTGTTGTATATAGAAAAATATTATTTTATACTAGTATATGTAAATATCTATAAATTGTGAGAAATAAACACATCTATCTATCTATCTACATCATAATTTCTGATCCCATAACCTTATAAAACAATAAATTGTTCTCCCGGTCAACTGACCGGTTGCGGTATATAACGGTATAGGACAAGTATAACTAAAAAATATATATATATATATATAAATAAAAAAATAATAGGATATTAATTCTATATAATTAATAGAAAAAGTCATGAAGTCAAATGTGCAAAAACGATAAGATGTTATTCGTTTTTTTATACAAAAGTTCATAATCGGTCCATAATTTGATCGCTTATGGTAGTTTTAGTGTTTAATCATAAAATAGGCTAGGAAGGGGAGGTGATGGGAAAAGTTCGCATAGACGCCGACAGATAGCGACGATCCTGTCAGCTGTCTAGTTCAGAAGGGGCATCGGGAAACTAGTACCAAAATTACGGAGGGCATGGGGCCTTCCGAGCTAAGCTAGCCTTTGGAAAGATATTGATTGCCTTCGAGGAACTAAGGGCTAAGTTAATGAAGGAAGGAAGGAAGCTCTATGTTCTGACAGAAAACAACTTCCCTCAACTAATGGAACAAAGAAGCTATCCGTACTACAAGGAATTCGTGTACGGGTGGAAAAGTATTGCGGGACCACAGCTCTTCAATCTCGGAAAAAGAGGACCACCAATGGGAAGACCACCCGTGTAATAACTTAAAGCGGAATAAAACTGAAATGGGAACTTAGGCAAGGCTCATACTGGTCGTAGGGACGATAGGACGAAGAGAAAAGATAATGCACAGTTCATAGCACATTATTTCTATATGGTTTTCCAAGCAGCAGTTGTTTGCTACCCAGGAATGAGTAGCATCCAACTGGTGCTAAAACCCGTTTTGCCAATCAGGCAAGGTAGCGTTGCTAAATAAATAAAATAGTACCGAAATTGTAATCTGAAGACAAAAGATGACTCTCCTTTTAAAGGAAAAGATTTTATATTTTTTTTAAGTAAGAGGAAGATATACCCAAATTCTTTAACTGCGACCCCTGACTGATTATATCCTTACTGAATATACGCTCAACTGTCGATTTGACAGAATAATAATGGAAGGATCAACGGAGTTTTACCAATTCAACAATGGATGACAAACCGCGGGTACATATTAGCGTTTCAGACTCCTAGGAAATATTAATAAATTCCTAGGTGAGTGAAACGTTATCTATCGATCTTTTCCTCCCTGGCTAGCTAATTCAGGATCTCAATTTAAGAAGTTTTAATTAAAAGTAAACATACTATATTTCAGGTGACCTGTAGCGAGGACACCGATTTAATATTTTTATGATTTACCACTTTTTAGAGATTGAGTGTACCTAAGTAGGAACTCTGGACTCCAGGTTCGATCCACAGCACAGTGGGAAGATTTTATAATTCAGTGGCCTAAAATCTACAATCCTGACCAAATAACGATAATCGAATGTCTTTTTTTTTTTTTTTTTTTTTTTATTAATGTGCATGAAATTTCCTTTATTTGTGAAAATAAATACCATCACTCTGGTTTAAATTAATTTTACGGGTCGCCTGTGGTGTAGTCGTTAGCATGACAACCTAAAATACTAAAGGTCGCGGGTTCGCGTCCCGCATGGCCTTAGGATATTTAAAGGGATGGTTATTATTGCTGCAGAGAGGGCATTGTACAAACAACAAAAAATGAATCCTTATCCTTTATATGAATCCTTTCATTGCTTTAATTTTATATAAAAATACTAGGAACGGGATCATATGGTAGGTACCTAGAGAATGAAATGAGTCGATAAAATTTTCTATTTAACTTTCTGCTTCTATACATGACTTTTTTAGGTATTTGCTCCTTTTAAATGATTTTAATATAATTATTGTCTGAAGAAGCAAAAATCCAAAACATTAAATTAAAAATATCCTATGTGTTAGGACTTTTAACGAAAAAAATTATCATCAAATAATTCAACAAGAAATATATTTTATGATTTAGTTTATTTCGAGACCTAAAATATGTTCAAAGTTCAAATATAGGGACTTAAATGTTGAAATCAAAACTTCGCCGAACGATTGCATTTGATCGATTAAAATCAATTATGGCATTTTAGCACCTTTAACCCTCTATCACTGTAAAAAAAATCCGAACGAATTATTGTCAATAAAAGATTTCATTGTTAATTTAAATACATTTTATTTCTAAATTATATAGTTAACATGGATCAAATTAAAACGCATTATATCTTTGATGCAAAATTTTGAATTTTTCATGAGAGCAGGAGAAAAGTTCAAAACATTGTGTAAAATCTAATTATTGATATTATTTGAAATTGTTATTTTTATAAAATAATATTGTTTGACTTAAGACCTTAATACCAACCGGTAGCTCTGATTTCGTGCTATAATATTATCAAAGATATAAAAAAAATAAATATTTTTTGCTCATCTCTTACAAAATTATTCTTTTTATATAAGCTTTTTATATTATTATATTTCTTTTTATATAATTGCACCAAATATATTTTAGAAATAAGAAAAATGGCTGTAAAATTATTGGATAAAAATGCGTTCTAATTTCATTAGACGCTTTGAGTAGACGAGTTCAGTGTCATACACAGTCCTTCAATTGATTGCTTGTTAAACATTATTAAAATTGACAATATAGTTACGTAAATATAAAAAAAAAAAAGTTTCTTTTTATTGTACGAAATTCATGGCACACTATAACTGACCTAAGCCACAATAAACGATGTTTCCTCAAAATCATAATCCAAAAGTGAGATGATGACACACAGCGAGAGTAAAATAATTTAGGCATGACATTGAAAAGGAGTTTTCAAACTTTGCCAAACAATAGTTTTTCATTTTGAAAAGGAGGGTACAGTCCCTATCTCCCGCTAAGCTTTGAGAGATGTCACAATAGTCCGCTGGTGGTAACTGAATGACAGTTTGCTTTGGAAAGGGGAGATTTGCCGCAGACTAGGTACCTAACATTTCAGCAGTTCAACCATCCCTTACCCTTCGTCCCTCGCGCACAGTTCGTTTATTTATGTAAATTTATCAAAAAATATCTAATTCATTATCTAATATACCTGGATACAAATTAAAGAAGGGTTGGATACAAAAATTAAAACAAAACTGACCTCCAATTGTATGGAAAGATAGGACAGGACACGAGTTTTTAAGAAGGGAAAGTACAAACATTTTATGAATATTGATAGTTTTGAGCTTAATCCGAAAGTGACAATTAGCAATGGGAAAAATGAATACACTTCAGTTATTGGATTTCATTGATACAAAACACTAATTTGTTTATATTATAATCTAACAACATTTACATAAGATACCGTAAAATGAGATGACTTTGTGACCAATGTGGTGACTTTGTGACAAGCCTATTTTTCTATAGTTTTTGAAGTTCCCTCCTTAAAAAGAATCAGTTTAGGCAATTCAGTGCACTTGTCAGTTGGTCAGTAATGTGCTGCAACCTACTGGCCTCATATAACTTCTTTCATTCCATTTACCATGGTGCTTTATTTAATATATGTTTGATTTTTTTCATTTAGTTGAAACTTTGAAATAAAGCACCATGGTAAATGTAATGAAAGAAGTTAAAGAGGTCCATACGTGGCCAGTAGGTTGCAGCACATTACTGACCAACTGATAAGTACACTGAATTGCCTAACTTGATTCTTTTTAAGGAGGGAACTTCAAAACTGTAGAAAAATAGGCTTGTCACAAAGTCACCCCATTAGTCACAAAGTCACCTCATTTTACGGTAAACCAGAAAGTTAATGACACTCAGTACAGATTCATCATCCCCACATACATCCCAAATTTTAACTTCTATAAATAAGTAAACAAGTCCTAATTTTTTTTCAAGATATACATGAATCTAAAGTTTGAAGAGTCCATTAAGTCATCTAAGTAAGCTAAGTAAGTGTTTAGCAAACTAACCATAGGGAAGTTTTCACAATTAAATCTACACGGTGTCAATAACTAGTTTTTGTACTTTTTACAATAAACATTGCCAAATTGTAAAACTATTGATTTTTTGACCCAAAAGATACTCTTGAGTCTTTATAAGGATAGATAAAGAGGAGCTGTACGAAGTTTTAATTTGATCCCTTAATAAAAAGTTTTTTTTTTTTTAATTTCATCATAGAAATATAATCTTAGGGTGTCAAAAAATGTCCAGTTTACCCTATAATTTTGTAACGGAAAAAAAAATAAGTTTTTTTTATTATTATTTAATTAAAGTAGTGTAACGTGAAACAAAGCATATGAATTAAAAGAGTTCTAGATTTTTTTGTTGGAACAGGTACAAACTGTTCAAGAACCTTCTACACTTGTCGGGACCCATCTGGAATGTTCTAATTCAGACTAAATATAAGGAGCGATGGACTGGAGACTTTGCCTTGCTATGAAGTTCGAATCATATGGTTATTTTTGTGTCGCTGTATTATTACAAGTTGATACTTTTTGTAACCTTGATGGTTATTTCAGTTTTTATTGTTGTCTGACATTGTGAAATGGTATTTTCTTCTAATAAAAATTATTTAAAACCAAATAAGTGTTTCGGTATAATATATTTTTGGGATAAGCTATGAATGGTATAAAATAATAGTTTATTTTATAATTATTTTGTTTGATTAACTTGTTCTCTTATTACTGTAACACTACCTTCTACGGAGAAACTAGTTTGTTGCAAGAAGCCAACGTCTTTTCTTTGAAACTGATAACATGAAACCCTAACCTAATGGTCAGTTCGACAAAGACTCAGGTGGAAACTACCTTTGACAAAGAGTATCCTGTTCGCTCGTTACAAGACGGTCTTCAGGAGCCTGGATATCTCATAAGATCTAAGAACCAATAAGATTTCAAACATAACAAAAGGCGTCGTAAAAGAAAAGGATTCAATACTCATCAATCCATATTGAATATCAAAAAGTAATTCGAGTGCTAAGAAGACGTCAAACTTTTCAGTCTGACCTTATTGAGGCTCAGACGTTTATAAAATAATTTTTCAGTCGGATTACTTCGAACAAAAAATAATTTCTACATGAAAACACTTCAACAGCTGGTGGAAGTTTTTACAAGATTCCCTTCGCCGCTTGTTTATATACCAGCCAGCCGCTACAGAGCAAAATGAAAAAGTTTATAGAACATCATTTCATTAAAATACCAAAAGAAAAAAAAAGTTAAAAAATATTAACTAATTTCACACAATATAAATTTGAATCCCTCTACAAAAAACCTAATTTCCATGATAACAGCTCTGGAGAAGTGACAGCATTGTGAAACATCTTTCATCGTGTAAACTGGGCTTGATAGTTCCCCAACCGAGGTAGTACCGAGCAAAGTCATAAGTCAAGCCAAAATTAATCAACTTAACTTACATGCATATCGTATAACTACTAGTGATCATTCTGAACTAGTCGAACTTAATTAACAGCAATGTGCTTGTGCGGGAAAATCTTGTTATTACCATGCTAATCTTTACCTGAATTAAAACCAATTTTTTAAACTAAAAAGAAATATATTTGTAAACGTTTTTAACTCGAAAAATGTACTTTAGATGGAATTTTGTTCCAATGTAAGTTGTAGAGCGACAAATTCTGCACAAAACAAGCTAGTGGAAGCATACCAAAGCTGCTAAAACGTCGAGAGGTATCCGCACCGCTTAGAAAAGAAATGATAACCACCTTTCTCCAGTATTTAAACCGTTTACTGACTTCATAAATACAGTACATGATACAACAGTATTTAACACCTTAGACATCCCACTACAGTTGACACTCCCATCACCTCCGTTTACTCCTTCTCAGTTCGCAATACAAATCAAACAGTTACCAAAAAGGAAAGTTCCTGGTTATGACTTAATTACAGCTGAGGCACTCCAACAAATGCCTAGAAAAGCTCTTGTATTTCTCACAACAATTTATAACTATATACTAATAACGTCTAAATTCCAAATACAATGGAAATACTCACTTATAAGAATGATCCACAAACCAGGTGAAGACTTACACAATCCTTCATCCTTAAGGCCAGTTAGACTACTCCCAATAGGTTCCAAATTATTTGAAAAATAAATAAACAAAAGATAAGTTGTTTGGTGTTCAAACTTTAGTGGACTGTATTTTATGATAAAATAAATTATGATCAGTGAACAAATATTATATTTAGTCTGGCACCAGAGTCTTCTCTTTATACTCAAGACCCTATCACCGTTCACTTATACTCCAATCACTTCTCCCCCACAGATTTTTCTTTGCAGGCAGGGTTGGAAATTTCAAATTACAAAATTTTATTGTGACTGATCTGAGGTGGGAGACGTCTATGAAATGAGTATATCATCTTTTACTCCATAAGTTGATATAATTTTCTTCATATCAGATACTTTTTTGCCCCCAGTACCTGAACTAGTAAATACCTCTGTGTTTTCTCCTGTAACTAATGGTAAGAATTAAGCCAAACTAGATTAAGGCCAGAGGTTGATGGGCGCGTGGAGGAATCCCAGCTGAAGAGAGTTCGTGGTTGCTTGAGCTGACCGCACGCGGCCCACAGATGATAATAGCATCCACTTCGCCGAGTTAATATAACTGTCTCATCGTGTCACTGCTATTATTACTGCTCTCAGTTACAAGTAACACTGAGCTTACATTGGCCAAAAGAACAACAGACTCCAGCTCGAGGCCTTCTTGAAGTTTTTTATGGTACCGTTAATTATTAACCGATTACTTAAGAATTAGAAAGTTATACCGTAATAATATTTTATGTTAGTATTATAAATTTACTTCTAAAAAGAACCATGTATTTAATTAAACATAAATGGTATTATTAGAGAACAATGTAGCAGAATTACAGCATGATACGGTTAGAACTCAAAATATATCAATTTTGATTATCCTATCGCCTTGTAGTTTTTGAATTTATGATTGAATTCCTTAATGGTCGAGAGCGACTTTAATTGAATACTACAAAAATGCTTGGAAATATAGAAAACTAATAAGTAATGAGTACTCCTAGAGCTTAATTTAGTTTTACAATTATATTTTATTTTATTTCATGTTTTTTAATACCTTGAATGTAATTAAGATCACTTTAGTTTTATATTATAACATGTCTGTGTAATTTATCAAATTTTCATTGTTTTTTGTTATATAATTGTTATATAATTATTGAAATATAATTTTTTTGTATGTAACTAAACTCAGGAGGACGGTTTCCCATTCCTCTTTAGTTTATTTATTTTAAATATAATTTGTGTAATTTTGTAAACTACTTTTCAAAAAAAAATTATTATTATTATATATTATTTTTATATTGTAACTCTTCTGTGAGTCAACAAATATTTATTAAACGAAAATATAAAATTATCAATGCCACACGAATAATAACAAAATAAATATTCGAGCAGGTTACAAAAATTATAACTTTATAGCAACCAAATCATATGGCTTGAGCTAATATATATATATAGTCGTAAAAGGAACCTTCTAGAAGGTTCGAGGTCCTCCTGGGACATCCACGTGCTCCAACGGTTTGTTCCGACCAATAGTTGGTACCAACAAAAGGTTTGGTAGCATCTGACTTCTGATCCTACCTCAACCTCGACCTCGGTAGTCCCCACCGTCTTCAACTTTTTTTTCCATACCCCGAAAGCAAACCTCTATAAGGCCTCAATTCGGGGAATCCCAATTTTTTCCACCAATCCTTATTGAGAGTCGATACTCTAGCTCCTGAGTCGTATTCCATTCTGCAGTAATGACCGTTTATTTTAACATCTATCGTGGCCCTAGGAGCCTTACTACTAACTGATTGAATGGCTACCGGCTGCTCTACTCCGCTACCGCTGTCATCATCCTCGACAGTTCTGACCTGGCGAGGTAATTTTGACTTACAACAACGGGCATAATGACCTCGTACCGAACACTTTCTGCAAACCGAGTTAATTGCTGGACAAGTCCGGCCTATATGCTGATTGAAACCACAGCTTTTACATTTACCCTTCGGCTTGACCCGCTGCCCAATCTTCTCTATTGCCACACTACTGGGCTCACCAATCTCAACTTCTGCCTCCGCTTTCTCTAGGATTAGCCCTAGCTCCAGAACAGTCTGAAAGGAAACTACTTTTTGTACATTACCAACGACATGGATCCCGTCAGGCCAACGCTGACGAACTTCCGTTTCGAGTTTCCCATGTCCGACTCCCGCTATGAACCGGTCACGTAACCGCTCATCTACACTCGTACCGTATTTACAGTTCATACAAAGTTCCTTTAGTCGATTGGCATAAACAATAAAAGTTTCTCCAGCCATCCTGTTTGCTTGCTCGAACTCTATACGACTCGCGAAAAGTGTTTTTGTAGGCATAAAAATATTCCTAAACCCCTTCAAAACTTCCTCATAATCTACCGAGTCTACATCTTTAGGAAAGAAATAGTTTTGAATTGCCGCCAAAGCAGAGGTTCCTACGAATGCCAGAAGAAGGTCTTTCCTCACGTCAGACAACGCTTCACCTTCGAAACCCATTAACCTGCAAACCCTCTCGAAATGACTGAGGTAATTTGCCCACCTTACTTGTGTACTATCGAAGGGATGAAAAGAGAACTTACTGACCTTCTCCTCTATTGCGCTTACCTCCTTCCGACGGCGCTCCTCTTCCACTGCACGTCGTGTGGTCTTTGACATCCTCGTCGCCAATAAAGTATCAATAAATATTGATCTTTGTAAACAAATTAAAAACTTTTATTTAATCACATAACCAATGAGAATCACAATAATAATAATTAAAACATATGTCCATATAAATACTACAGTAACTAATATTCGCGTTAGGCGCAACTTTCTTGTAAAAATTTTCTTTTATGAAGGGGATGATCGTGTTAATACAGGTAGAGGGCTACTTTTAAGTTAATGAACCAGTGGTACAAAATGTCCCAATGACCCAGTATTTGTATTTGTATTTGTATTTGTAAAAAATGACTATCTTTTCTATTCGCTGTTTGTAGGTATGTAGTGAAATGCAATTGAAACTTCACTTCTGATAATCCAAAACAGCTGCTTTTATTTTTTTTTGTTCCTCCCTCTTCCTCCCCTTTTTTGTTCCCCGCCTTTTTAACTATACGGAATTTCCCAGGCCAGGGAGATGGTGGGAGATTAATACCGAGTATTATTGAAATTCCCCTAGATAGCAAGTTCAAAACCCTGGGAACTAGCTATCTTTGGGTCCCCAAACATACTTTACATACATAAATTTCTAACGCATTTGCCCACTCGGCCATCCGGTCACCCAAAAATTAACGCCCAAATAGGGACCAGAACCTAATAATCAGATTAAAAGTCTGACGCTCTACCGACTGACCTATCCAGTTTTTTTGAACTGTAACCATTCGCCAACGTTATATATGAGAATGTATGTAAGAGATCCATACTGGGTGTCCCAGACCTAGTGTAAAAAAAAAAATTGAGTAAGACTGCTTGCTAAACGGGGTGGAATGGCGCAGAAACGAGTTTTCTATCTCAATCTTTTGAGGAGATAGATTTTTTTTCGCTTTTATTATTAAAATCTTACTTTTTTCTAAAAAATGGCAGTTTTCTCTAATTCGGTTTAGCGTAGAAACAAAAACAATGATATTTTCTTAATCAGCATTAAATTTCAGTGGGCCTTTTAACGCGCAAAACACAAAACATTTATTAAAACCTAAATTTTTAATAGTTTTTGAAAATTCTTCAAAATAACAACATACATTTATTCAATCAAGTAGTTTTTCTGGTAGGTACGTGAAGCAATCAAGTATTTACTCTCTACCGTGTTTTTCATCAGAAAAACTTCTTTTAGACTCAAAAGGTGAAGTACATTGTCTCGTGGGTTACACCATTAAAAAGCTAACTAAATTCCGCAGTTTTTAGGAAATTTGACAGCTCCTATGGTGCTCCAGTAAGGAGCGAAGAATTTTCAAAAACTATTAAAAATTTAAGTTTTAATAAATGTTTTGTGTTTAAATGCGCGTTAAAAGGCCCATTGAAAGTTGATTTAAAATAACCAAACCTAACTCATCTTTTAGGAAATTTAATGTGATTAAGAAAATATCATTTTTTTTGTTTCTACGCTAAACCGAAGTAGAGAAAACTGCCATCTTTTTGTAAAAAAAGTAAGATTTTAGAAATAAAAACAAAAAAAATCTATCTCATCAACAAATTGAGATAGGAAACTCGTTTCTGCGCCATTCTACCCCGTTTAGCATGCAGTATTACCCAATTTTTTTTTACATTAAGTCTGGGACACCCAGTACATCGCCCAGACAGATAAGTATGATGAAAAACGATCCTAATGGAGAAGATAGTCTCTGGATAGATAATATAGATTTGGCATGAGGAAAGGAAGAAGAAGAAGAGGCCGCTGAAGAGGGACACGGTGAGATATGAAGATGAAGAGAGATATGTTAGAGATAGGAGACAGAGATAGGGGGGAGTATAGGGGGGAGTTGGTGGGGGGGGGGGGGCGCTGGTCAGCTACAATTGAAACAAGTTGGCCTCGATCCAGGGCAGTTTGTCACCCTGGCCCTACTAGGGCCCTACCTAGAGGGCCGTTCCCTACCTCTCACTACCCTACCAACATATCTCACCGCTGATTCCAGCTACCGAGATCTATTTTATTAGGAAATATAGTTGTAATCAATAGTCTGAGGACAAGAAATGTGTAATTAGTAACATCACCCTCACCCTAAATGATCATTTATTTATGAAACTGTAACACCAATTTGGGTTTAAATAATTTTACTGACCATAATTATTTCACAAAACTGCCCCCCAAAAAAAAATTGGAATTCATTTCACACATGTGCAAGAAGATGGTTACAACTCAAAAAAATGCTTTTTTGGATAATAACATGTTTTGTTTCAGCTTAATTCTCAATTTTATACCAGGTACCAACAAGCAGCGAATATTCATTGATCACAAATGTTCTACCACTGGTAATAACTGTAACTTAAATGTAGATCTCTACATGCGTTAACACAATCATTCCCTCCAAAAGAATACGGTGAATTGCGCCTTAAGCGAGCGGAACTATTAACACGTTCACGCCGGGGTGTACCACCGGTGGCTCACACTAGACTGCCGCATCGGACACTATTCGATCACAAACGTTCACCGACGTTGTATAACGAGGTAGGATTTTATGTTTATTTTATTATTGTTGGATTGTGAATACCTCATAATGCCCTTGAATAACTCCTGTCCGATAGAGCGAAAATCATTAAGTTCAGCCTCCAATGGGCGAGGAGTATGAATTAGAGTCCCGGCTTTAATGTATTAAGACTATATAGAACATTGATTCAAATGTAACTTTATGCTTCGCAGTTTAACGTAAGACTAAGACACAAGTCGATAACCTCTTAGAAGTGTGATACAACTGAATAAGTGGTTGTCAACCTTAAGCCCAAAATGGGTTCTGTCTATAATTATAAAACTTTCTTTTTATAATTATAGACAGTCATTTTTTATAATTCTTTCTAACGAACAGTCCTTATTATTTTATGTTTATAAAATATACTTTTATTATTTTTAATATTATCTTTCAAGTCTATTAAAATGTATTCTTAAGGCATTGATGATTTATGGGTTTTACGTCTCTCGGCCCAAACAAACCTGATTTTATACAAATTCAAAATTTAAAAGTCGTGGTCTAAAAAGTAAGGACATTGGATTCAACCATTTATTCACAGGGATGGAAGGTATATGGTATGAAATGGGCCCACTCAGAAAGGCCTATAACATTCCAAACATGTGATCACGTACTAATACTAGACTGTAACCGTTTCATTGGCGTTTTAACCGTTATATGCGTATCATCGTTATTTATTTTGACCGCACCCCCAACTATTTCTTCTTAGATAAAATTTAATCCATATTTTGACAAGCGTTTTCAATCTAAAATGCAAAATTAATGTATAAAAATCTTTACAAATATAAGAAGTCATTGTTTGTTTTTTTCATCATTGGCCTGATTAAGTCTTTATCCGAGTTTCCCCTCTCGCCACGTAGATCTTCAGTGAGGAGGGAGTCAAGATGGAGGGAGGAATAGAGAGGGAGGGTGGGGATGGTCCAATACCTCCTAGATCTGGACCGGCACGTAGCTCATGGCTGGAGGAAGTGGCCGATACCACGTGAGTCCGTTCCATCATCCGCACTCAGCACCGGATGCCGGCTCATCATGTTTTCTCCCTCTTTTCATCAGATTTTTCTTTGTATATATGTATATACATATATATATATATATATATATATATATATATATATATATATATATATACACATATATACATATATACATATATAACATATCATATGTTAATCTTCCGTTTCATTTTTGCGCTGAAACCATAGTTTAAAGCTTCGTTGGCGATAAAGCTGAGAGCTTTGTAGCGATTTTTAATTATAAATAATCCAATATATGTTTATAAAATAAACAATCAAGCATTAATATATATAAGCACATATCGCACTTCCAAAGTTAACTAGCTCAAAAAAATATATTTTTCAGGCGATCCAATTAGTTTCTTATATTCCCTACTTTTTTTTTTTTTTTTCTTTTGTACATTTATTTTATTTCAATTATCGTTTCAATTTGTTTTCGGTATAGTATTTATTTCCCCTTGTTTTTTAATAAACAACAGTTAATTTTTTTTCTGATTATTGTAATATTTTATTTAAATAATTTTTATATTGTTTATATTTTTTAATCTAGGAAATATATTAGGTTTTCATTTTTCTAGATGTTTTATTCTTTGTGCATGTTTCTTATACACCTAAGAACTGCGCCCATGTAAAATGCTTTACATAAATACAGATTATTATTACCGATTTCCTCCACTCTGACACGTTGTAATAACATTCAAAATAAAAAAAAAAAAACTGTTTCTTTAACGTCCACTTATGCTACTAAGGCTAATCGGACGATGCTACACTGGGAGTCCTAAATTTTGCCTATCCAGGTATGATTGGGATAGGGATCTTTAATGAGTACCTGACATCGCACAGGCTCGGGACCTCCATTTTACGTCCTATCCGAGGGACGGCATAGCCAAGGATTTTTTTACTCCCTTTAAAAAACTTTTAAGCCCGAAACAAAAGTTTTAAGTAATTACGCTGCAGAAAACAGAACCCGAGAACCTAATTTTTTCTTCATGTTGGAACGTATTCTCTTATACACCAATATTATCGAAATCGGCTCCGAACATAATGGCGGCTATGTACTAATAACAATAAATATTTTCAATTAGCTCTCACTAATAGTTTCAAGCGAGGACGACAAAGGCTAAATGTTTTAAATAACTGAAAAAAAAAAAGTCGGTCGCCTTTGATGCGCTTCATTTATCAGGAGCTGCTAGCCATCCATCAAGGGGCGTAGGAAGGGGGGATAGACACCCCCCCCCAATATAGGCACCCCCCTATCTTCGTCCTATATCCTTCATCTTATCCTTTACACTACACTTACCCGGCTTATCTACTGCTTCGCTTATCATATATAGTGCGTATTACAATAATAACACACCTTGCCTAGTAAGTCTTCAACACAAAATAAACTATATTTCGTTAACAGTCTTACCATACAGAATTAGTGCCGGATGGCCTTACCAGATGATTTGAGCTTACTTTTATTCAAAATTTATTGAATTATTTGAGCTAGCTTGTTAGTATAGAAAAAATAGACCGGAATTGACACTTTAACGAGCAAAATTTGTATCTTCATAAAAATATCTTCATAAAATCATTTTAGTATAAGACTCGAAATCTGCTGAGTCTGCACAAAACAAAGAGGTGTTGGGTTGAAAAACGTGGTTAGCAAAATAATTGTGCTGCTAATATTTTGAATGTTTCGTCGATTTGGAAAGTATGTACGATGATGTAATTATACTTCTGATTCTAATGAAACAATTCCCGTAATGGTATGGTCAATAATAAAAAAAAAAAATTTCAGATTATACCCATAGAGTATAAAATAACATGTTATTCTGTACTCTATGATTATCGTTGTAAAATCAAATTAGGGGACCGATTTATGAACAAAATGAAGTAAGTGTGCATTTTGAAGTTAATGCTACATATACAAGCTTGTAAGTATATATAGTTACTTACCTTATTATACCTTATTTACCTTAGTTAGTTTATAAGTTCCCATATAGTTTCTTTAACAGCGCATTTATTTCAGCGAGCTATCTTCAGTGCTAAAAATCTTTTAATAAGTTAATCTACTGCAGCAAACTTCTCATACATAAATTCTTAATATATACCTAGTATAATTAATTTCAATACATAATCTAAATTGAATAATTATAATATAAAAAATGCATGTATTAAAATTAAAATTAATGTGAGTTCAGCAACTTACTGGTAATTATTCGTCACATTAAACGTGCTCTTCTTCAACACATAGCTTCAACACCCAAATATCGTCCTGCAACTTCTAAGCTCATGAAAAAAGAGTTAATGCATAGTTTTCCACCTACCTAAAGCCTAACATTAAAAATATTTATGTATATTAATAGATACTTAATTTTAAGAGAAAATTATAACATTTTTTACAATCTAGTGATTCTGAGGAGGAATACATTTTTTTATTACTAATGTTCTGTGCATATTTTTTGTAAACATCGTATGTGTCGCTATATACATTTTATACATCAAGAAATTATTTTTTCTATCACGTTTGTGTTATTTAGTTACTTGAAAACATAATAAACCTTAAGAAAAAAAATAAGATTTTTGCTCATATACTCACACACACACACACACACGGACTACACGGTGCGCTCCATTCAAACTTATTACGTTCAACGTCCCTAAAACTAAATCTATTACTTCCAATTTGCGCTATGTTTCCCCTAAAGCAGTCTTTTCTTGATCGAAGGAATGAAATAACGAACAATGGGAATGATTTTTTTTTTACTTTAGACCCATTGATGTATAATAGAGGTTCGTTTCTGAAAAATAGTGTTCCTGAAGCGCAATAATTTTAATATTTACCAACAATATTTTTGACCTATATGCAAAGTAAAAAGATCGCTAATATTAATGTGTATTGGAAGTAATACGTTCCAATATGAAGAAAAAATTATGTTTTGGGGTTCTGTTTTTCTACAGCGAAATTACTTAGGACTTTTGTTTCGGAACTTGAAGGTTTTTTTTTTTTATTTTTAATAAAAGCTCTTTTAAAACACTCAAAAATCATATCACTAGGGTAGTATTATTAGTTATAGGGTAGTATAGTAGGTTATTAATAGCTTAGAATAGTTGGGAAGAAATGGGTTAATTAGTTTGATCAATAGCTACTTTTGAACCTCGATTTTTTCCTATTTATTTGCGAAGTAGCTAAGTATTTTTCGGTCGCTATTGAATATTCAATAATGATTATTAAAGTAATTTATAATTATTGGTCTTGTAGAGGAAGGGCTGGACTTTGTAACTTTCATTTTCGCTACAGGGTGCCTAATTATAACGTTGGCTAATTATACGTTGCCATAATTTAGGGTGCCTTCCTGGACCCATGACGTTGTCGCTAATAAATTTTAAGCGAAAAAGGCTGAGGGTGGTGAGATGGCCGAGTGAGCAAAAGCGTTAGGAAATACGCGTTGCCGTGACAACCGACGTCTGTTTGGGAACCCGAAGATAGCAAGTTCAAAACTCGGAACCAGGAAGAATTTAATAATACACGGCATCAATCCCCCACCTTCTCCCCTGGCCCGGGAAAACCCGTATAGCCTCACCGGCGAGGAAGGGGAGGACAAAAAAAAAAAGAAAGAAAAAAGGTGGTATTGGCCATTACATTTTATTTAACAGGGGTGTTATAAAATAAAAATATTTAAATAAATAAAAATAAGGCCAATATTCACCAAAAATTGATAGGTGTAGGGCGGTGGGTGGGTGGTGGGAGAAGTATTAATTTTTTACCGGTTCATTCGATTTCAAAGAATTTCCACTGGTTTAATTATTTAATTAATTTTTATTTATTTTAGCTTATCACTGTCATTAAATCCACTTCTACCTCTTGAACTGATCTAATATTGCATCTAACTCGATTTTTTTTTAAATGTCCCTTAATATTTAATTAAATTTTGTAAAATAATAAGATTTATTTCATAATTTTTAGTCTCTTTTAATTTTTTTTTCAAGTTTGGTAATTAATATGATTTAATAAATAAAATAAGTCCAATATTCACCAAAAACAATAGAAATTTATTTAGGAAACGTTTCGGCTTCTAAAGCCATTTTGGAGCCATGCATGGGGAGCCATGCATGGAGCATGCATCATATTTGAGATTGTTCATACGGGGATTTGAAATAAAACTATTCTCACGGTGTAAAATAAAAAACTTGTTCATGGAGACGTTAATTTAAAATCTAAAAAACAGTCTGTCATATCGAACTGAGGCAGTTGCTGGAGTTAATAGTGGCAATTGTTACAATATATGACAGACTGTTTTTACTTTCACTCACCTATATGACTGGTGTGAGATCAAAAGGGATTGTCATGGAATCTGAAACTTAAACAACGATTTACCAAGCTATTGGAAATCATTACAAATTCTTTCTGATTGTATTTCTTTATCCCAGAATAATAAATGAAATTATATTCTTCCAACAGAGATTGTAATAAATTATGAATAACGAATAAATTAAAGTCACTTATAATTTTAAGAAGACGAAATAAAAAAATTGTTTTATGACTTAAGCCCTTTTGCCCAAACATGAATTATATATGAAGTACAAAGTAAGGGAAAGTATTTTTAGATGTTACAATGACGCCTCCAGCAGCCATTTTTTTATTTTACACCGTAACAATAGTTTTATTTCCAATCCCTGTATGATGCATGGCTTGAAAATGGCTCTAGAAGCCGAAACGTGGCCTAAATAAATGTCTATTGTTTTTGGTGAATAATGGCCTCATCTTTATTTATTATATAATTATATAATTAAATAAATTAATCACCAAACTTGGAAAACAAATGATTAGAGAATAAAAATAATGAAATACATTTTATTATTTTACAAAATTGAATTAAATATTTAGGAATTTTTATTTTTTTTTAAATCGAGTTAGATGCAGCATTAGTTCAGTTAACAGGTCGAAGTGGATATAATGACAGTGATAAGCTTAAATAAGTGTGCTAATGACGTGTAAAAATCGAATGAACCGGTAAAAATTCTCCCTCCACCCCCCTACCGCCCTAAACTTGCCCATCTTAACATTTATGCGGACTTAACCTTCTTGTACTAATGTAACACCCAAGAACGAAATTTGTTTCAAATTCAAAAAACACCTAACTTATGATCTTGTCTTATGTGCTCCTTACTCTTCTGAATCCAGCTTATCCGGAATCCGGTTAGTTATAATATCTTCACAGTACCTAAAAATCTTATTTCAATTTTTTATTTCAACATCCATTAATTTTTCTATACCATTTTATTATCTAATATTGAGAAGAACATTGACTCATTATTAGTAATCTATTGTACTAAACAGTGGTGGCGATTTTTCTGATATTAATGTAGAAGGTAATACGTTTGAACACGTAGAGAAATTTAGACATTTAGGGGCGTTGGTAAATACAAAAAAACGAAGTCGATGAGGAAATTGAGGCTAGGATAAAAGCCGGAAATGCTTGCCTCTTTTCCGTAGCGAAATTGCTTAGTTCGCGCCTAGGGATTTGTAGAAAAAGCATGTGGGTCAACTAAATATTTACTTTATAAACAATTGCAAGGAGACTCATCAAATAATTATTTTTACATCAATAAGAATATATCCGAAATTAAATGGATTTTTAAAGCTAGAGGAGAACTTTTAAATTTAAATTATAAAGTATACAGCTCTGATAATGTCGAACTGTGTTCTCTGTGCAACCTAAATGAAGTTGAAAACACTTATCATTTCTTAGCAATATGCCCCATTTTATCAGAATTTAGAAAAATTTGTTTTAATAAAAATAAGCTGTCTAATGAGGAATTATTACAATACTCAAAGGGAAAAAATTGGGAAGCATTAATAAAATACTGTAAACTATCTTGGAGATACAGATATAATTTAACAAAAGCATTTAACTACTCCTGAACTGAATTGTTTAACTAAGTAATACTATATCAATAACTGATATTTATCACGTTAATGCTGTAAAGTAACAATGTTATTCTTAATATTTATGTAAGCGAATGTCAATGAAACTCAAATTATGTTTACTAAGGAAAATTGATTAAATTATTATTTATATAGTTCAGTATAAATATTAATAGTATATATATATGTACATATGTATGTGTGTGTGGGTATAAATATATATATTTTATTTATTTTCTTTTGCTTAAATGTTGTTGTATTAATTTAGAGGTTTCGTTTTGCTTTCTAAATGCTTTATTTTCAATAGTTATTTTATTTGTTTATTTATAATTATTTTTTATTTTAAGCATTATTAATATAAGAGTATAATTATATTTCTGATGTAAAAACAGCGGCTAACTCCGAGCTGACGGCTGTAAGTGCCAAGCTTCCATAATGTTGTTTTTATTTTAAATTTGTAAATGGTTGTATTTTTATTTTAAATAAACATTATTATTATTATTATTAGTTCGCGCCTTCTCCCTCGAAACTTAAAAATTGGGATTTACAATACTATTATTCTTCCAATGGTCCCTTATGGATGCGATACGATTTAGGGATGAGCTAACGCTGAAGGTTTTTGAAAATAAGGTATTTCGTAGAATATTTGGACCGAAGAAGGACGAATCAATCGGAGAATTTAAACGTTTACAAGCTGAGTGGACGTATCCGGTAAATATGATAGAGGTGTTGCAGCACGGCGAATAAAATGGGTATTTGAAATTGCTAAACTCGGTTTGTGAGCGAATCCCTAGAAGATTAATAAGCACAGGGCCGACTGGGAAACGTCCGGGGTGTAGCTGGAGACGGAGATAGGAGGACTGGTTGAAGGCAGAACTGGCGAAGTTGGGTTGGGATGGCGGTCGGCGGATAGTGGTGGGCCGGAGTTGTGGAGTCGGCATCGAACCTTCGGGTTCGTTAAGCCTTCATTGTTATTATTATTGTAGTAAAGATCAACGCTACCAAAGCCAGTTGTCTCATCACTCCATCAAACATGTAAATTCGTCCGGAACATAAAACAGCCTCGTCAAAGCAATCAAGAGGGATGTTCTGTTGGGATTTTGGTTCAGCTGTTACAATGAGGAAGGCCACATACATAGGGAGGAGCAGTGTGTAAAGGATATCACATGCTGCATGATTACTCATACGTATATGGAGAGTATGGTAGGCCGTAGCTATTTCTTAGATCAAAGGTTTCGTAAAATAATTGAGGCACTGACATGGAAAAGTTAGTAAGTAAAAAAACAAAATTGAGATTTTCGTAGAAAAAAGTAGTAAAAAGTCATGCCTGTACATAGTAAAGGAAGAGTAGTAGGTAAGTGTTTAAAGTGGTTAAGTTGGTATGAACCAGACCTGGGCATTATTTTAAATAAAAGTATTTTAAATACAAATGAAAATACTTTTTTTTTTTTATTTTAGTATTTTAGAATTAAAATAAAATAAATCACACGTTGATTTTCATTTTAATTCTAAAATACTCAAATAAAAAAAGTATTTTCATTTTAATTCTAAAATACTAAAATAAAAAAAAAGTATTTTCATTTGTATTTTAAATAATAAAATAAATCTTAAGTTGGTTGTTTGAAGTTAAAAATTTTTCGTAATAGTATATTGTAGTCCTTTGCACTAGAGCTCTCACTCCTAAATATTGAGCAAGTACATTTATTTCAGTTTGATGTTGCTATTTTTTTTTGTGTTTTTGTTTTTTTAGGGGGGCGCAATCATTAACTATGTACCCCGATTTCAACAAATTTTGTCACATTGGTGGTTTTTGAATATCTTAAGAGACATCTAATGAATTCATTTCACATAAATGGTTTTACGCATAGGTTTTGGGGTGGAGGGTTAAATATTAACTTTTTACCGCCATATCCGATTGTCACGAAATATGAAACAAAGATTGATCATAAGTCAAATAACAAGGCCAATTCCTCATAGTTTTTACTATAAATAGGTTTTTTATTTTATTATTTTTTATTAGGGGGGGGGGGTAGACTTTTTACTGTTTTATTCGAAAGTAAAGAAATCGAAAATTATGTTAGAGCCATACGCGAAGGCATAAACAGGATCCCAATTTGGAGACAACTCCAAAAGAGTTAGTAAACATAGTAAAAACGTGTATGACTGATAGATTCAATAAAGTTAAAATCGGTCATTATTTTTCCGAGAGGTTGACGGTCGTTCGAAATTAGAGAGGAAATTCAGGCAAGATTAGAGGTAAGAAATGCTAGCCATTAACGAAATTATTTAGCTCACGCCTTCTTCCTTAAAATTTAAAAATTTGAGTTTACAAAAATATTATTCCTCCTGCGGTTCTTTAAGAATGCAAAACTTGCCTCAGTTTTTTTACTGAGAATCAGATACATTACACCAAGCAAAGACAACCGAAAAACAAATAGATAAAAACAGTCGATTTAATAATCAATTGGAATATTAAAATAAAATATTTTTTAATCAACTTCAATGCACTAATAGGTTTTAAAAGTATTTTGTATTTTCATTTTAATTTTTTTTATTTAAAATACAAAATACTTTTTTTATTTTGTGTTAAAAATATTTTTATCGAAAAGTATTTTAAATGATTTGAGGTTGAAATGCATTTTATTCAAATTTATTTTAAATAATTCCTATTTAAAATAAAGTATTTTAAAATAAAAATTAAAATACTTTTTGCCCAGGTGTGGTATGAACACAGGAACAGGCTTTTCATGAATAAATGTAATTTCAGCAGTTCAAAATCAAAATATCAAAATAAAAATGGGTTTTCTTGACTTACTACCATATCCACGATAACGCCTCAATTGAAATATTCACGATGAAAGCTTTATAAATGGATATGTAACCGCTTTATATGGTGGTGACAAATTTAAGTGGTTATTCTATTTCGTTCACGATACAAGTATGAAATTCCAGTGTATATTCAATTTTTTTTCAGGATTTTTGTATTTTTTTAAAATCTTAACAAATTAATAATAACAATTAAATTATATCGGAAATCCAAGGTTCGGCGGAGGCACCATAAATTGCTGCCCTCCTTTCACACCAGGTAGCTAGTTTAAGTTTTTCGTTTGATTTACGCAATTTACCTTTGTTTAAGCTCTTGAAATTTCCGCATACTCGTTCTTCTTCAGTCAAAATATTCTACCCAATACTTCCTTTACAAAAACCGTAAAAGCGTTGTTCATCCCTTAATGTGAGGGGACTTCCGTCAAGATCCGACGGAACTATAAAATTTTGTAATTTTAATTTTTAATTTTCGGGGAAGGGAGGTATTTTTATTAATTTTTTTTACAATAAAATTTATTTATTGTATTAATGATAAAGAATTGGTAATAATTTATTTTGTTTCATTATGCATAACGTGGGAACTTAATTTGATAAAATAACCTTTTAGCGGTGGATTGGGGCTGGTAAAGGTTTGGTTGCCAAACAAGCCAGCCAGAACCGATACCTCGTTGCGGCAAAAAGTTTCACCGAAAGAATTCTCTCTTTTCGCCATGGCTAATAACATACTAGAATTAGTCTTAGTATATATATACACACTGTTAAGGGCTGTTGAATAAAATCAACAATTAGCAGTAGAACTATAATTTATTAATCCAATACTTACAATGATAACTAGGTACTGCCTTATTAATAGATACAGAATAGGATGTCTATGTAGACTCTAATCACTTATAACTAAAGCTCGGAATTCCGTGCAGTAAAAATTTGAAAACGTGCAATAAAAACTTAAAAACGTGCAAAACCGTGCAATAAAAACTTTAAAACGTGCAAAAACATGCAAAAAAAAATTAATGCTTGAAAATCGTGAATTAAATTATTTATGTGAACAATATATAGATAATTTTGAAACAAATAAGTAGGGGATAGTAAATTGAAGTAAAATCTTATATCATAATCTTTTGAATCTTTTATTTTTAAAATATTAGATTTAATATAGATTTTGATTAAATAATGATTTTTTCATTAGTAAAGAAAAATTAATGGAGTGCAGAAATGTAGAAATGTAACTACACTTCATTATTTTTTTAATCAAAGTTTATAACTAAATACATTTCTAAATTTTTTCTGCAAAACAGTGCCTCCTGTCACTTAAACTTTCTTTCAATTTAGAAAAAGATATCTCAACTTCTAAAATCGTTAGAGTATTATACTATAGAGTACAAAATTTATAGCGACTCAGCGACTAGGGATCTCCTTCAATTCAACAGTGACTGAATTTTCGTTCAGGCAATCATTACAATTTTTTAATAGTTTTTATCCAGGATTTTTTAAAAAAATATTTCGAAATTATTCGTAAATGATAATTCCTATTTCGCTCTTGACTGTTTCCAACGTCCTCAACTATTTTTATTTGGTAATATAGAGAAAGATGTTTCTCCTCTAGTTCTGTAATAGCAACCGGCAAAGCTTTTAAATTCGATCTAATAAATGCCAAATAAGATTGAATGGTTGGATTCATCAAAATGGTTTTTAATTTGATAATTGATTGCACATTTTCTTGCAATTCTATATTTGAAAATATTTCCGGTAAAAAAAAAAAAAAAAAAAAAAAAATCGGAATATAAAATATTTATTTAAAATAGTAACAAGATTTGGAATAAAGAGTAAAACACTCGCATGTGAGCTGTAATTATATTGGAAATAGGGAGATCTTATAAAGGAAAGATGCTACTCAAATTATGGATTCACTAGATGCAATATCCGGTGCGTAGGCTTATTTTTAAATCACTCTGATGACACGCACTACCCCTGGTACCGTTCTGTAGTTAAAAAATAATAATGTACTTACTTGTGCTGCAGTGGGCATCAATTTGTGATTTCCTCTCACATCCAATATTTTTATCACAAGATTTGCAAAACAATACACTGCCATCCCTTTTGAGTCAGGATATTTTTCAATGCATCCCGCAATTTTCGAAAACATCTCCAATATTTGGCATTTTAAGTAACAATATATTCAACAGAAGCTAGATTGGTAGTGACAGAACGATAAGAATTAAGAAACAAAATGTAAACATCCAGGAACTACTGAGCCCTTAGTTCTTGGAAATTGGAGGTTTGTGTTTGTTCCCTTTATATTTTTCCTATTTTTCCTTTCCGTTATTTTTTTATTCCTATTCCTAATTCCCATTTATATTTACACCAATTTTTTTATGTGTATTTAAGAAAATTAAAATTTGTAATAATTTTTTTTCTTCAAAATATCAAATGATGCAATTTTTTGCAATAAAACTTCAAAACGTGCAATTTCGTGCAGTAACCCCCAAACGTGCAATTTCGTGCAGTAAACCCCAAAACGTGCAATTTCGTGCAGTATAAAACTTCATTAAAACATCCCATTAGGCTTGATTCGGATAAGTAACTTGAATTCGCTTTATTCTGACTTACCAATAAAAAGATGCAATTGCACGGGAATCCGAGCTCTACTTATAACAAACCGCACGTGTTAAAAACTAGATTCTTTTCTACGACACACACTCTTATCACGATAACTTATCACAATAAGGCTTACCATCATAGAACTTATCACTTATCACTGATCACTTCGAGTGCACTCGACGGGTGTTGACTTACAACTCCGCTGAGGCTTGTTACTTATAAGTCTTTGGGGAGAATATTCTAGAATACTCCAGGCTTGTGTAGCGGAATACGTTTGATCTCAGCCGGCCACCAGTCCCGTGTCAAACAATGGACGGATTGTTCTTAATAGACGCTCTGTCTTCCCCCTCTAGCCGCAACAATATAGGTAGGCCCACCCTCATAAGTGAACACTAAAAATATCATTGATAAAAGTTGGAATAAACTTTCAGCATTTTTTTTTTTTTTCCGGTTGGCTCACAGACCTCGGAGACCTTTAGCCGCCTCAACTAGCCTATTCCACCTCTGTCTATCTTTGGCGATGGCTTTCCAATTCACCACTCGATGTTCGGTGGCTTCCTTCTTGATTATGTCAGCCCATCTCGTTCTGGGCCCTCCTCGAGGTCGGTTACCGACCACTGCATTCATCGTTATGTTCAGGGAGCCTGATGGGTTGCTTCTTGCCTCGTGTCCCGCCCATTTTAACCTCTTAGCTTTCATGTCGTGCTTTATCGATTATTGGGTTTCCCCTATAATCTCTCCTTTAGTCTTTGTTCTCCAGAGCCCTAGCTCATTATCACACTTTATATAAAAAAATAAATAAATCAACATCATAAAAAATCGAAATCATAGTTGGCTGTGCTACAGGTGATACCAGATTTTAAACTACTATTCCAGTGAGCAGTGAAAATCCATTGCTTCCAAGATTTGTTAAAGATACCTTATACTACTGAATTATGGCTAAATTGAGTTGATTAACACAGACTGTATAATATTTTATTTTGTCCCAAAATATAACAAATTTACCAGCCTATTCGGCATGAAAATTCGGTCCTAAATGCCATTTGAACAGAAATTCCTGAATGAAGCCGACAGGAGGCAAATTATTAATGAAGAGGGGAATAATATTGCCGCAATTGGAACAGGAGGGCAGAAGCAATAACTAGCGCGCTCTACAACTTTTAATTGGGTTATTTACCCTCCCCCCCTATTTTACCCCTCTCCAGAATTATTTCATTAATCGATTGGATGATGTCCTCGCTATCGATGTTCGTTTGTCTTATCAATTAAATATCCCCCAGCATCTCTATTGACGTTATGCCCTGAGTTAAATACGATGAAAGGTATATTTGTATTTATTTTAGCGATTGCAAACGGAAGCATTGTTATATCACGTTGAAATCTAGTTAGCAAATGCTCTCCAAAAACAATGAAGCACAAAGTACCTCAATAGTTCCAAAAACTTAATCGAACAAGTATTTAGCCTTAACTATAACGATGCATTCTTGTTTACCTTTTTTGCTTATATTATTAAATCGCACCTCTCAGAGAAGTTCTGACAATCAGCGAATGAGATGGCGGTAATAGGAAATAATGACATGTCAGGCATGAGGAAGGAAAGCACCCAGCGGCTCCCCCACCCTGGCTTGAGTCAATTACCTTTGCTGTCTAAGAGAGCGATCTCTCAACCAGCGCATTTTTAGTCTTCGCGTATGCATGGTGATGTCAGCCATATTCCTGATTAAACTGTTTGGATGTCTGTTCAAATTAATAAAAAATCGTTGTAAAGTGTCGTTATGTTCTCGTCGACTGTTGATAGATGGAGGTCAGTATGTAAATACATCACATTTACGCTTAGAAAACATTCCTGCCCCCCGTTTAAATTTACAATAATCAAATTCCATGTAAGGACGCGGTACACTAACTGGGACTTACTTTCGACAGAAGGATTTCATGGGGCTCACATGTTAAAATGAAAAAAAGAACTCATGACAAAGGATTCAAACTTCCATATCCATTGCTTTCTAAATCGTCAAAAATAAGACTGAAACAAAAACGAAACACGTACACTTACCTACTCAAGCCCATATGGAAATATTCCTCACAGATATTCGGGATAGCTAAATAAACTCAATTAAAAAAAAATTAAACGTTTCAATCAAAATTGTTGACTTATTACAAAAAAACCTAATACTATAAATGAAATATATATGATTATTTTACATATATTGATAGGTATAATTTTTATAATAATAAATATAATTTAAATATAAAACGAATGAATTATTTTTATGAATCTAAATAATATATTTTTGAAGAGAAAAGATTTGGCTCCGCCGGGAATCGAACCCGGGTCTTCCGCGAGACATGCGCGGTATGCTATCCATTACACCACGGAGTCGCTTCCTAACGGTGCCAAATCCTTCCTCTTCACTGACTTCTCCCACGATCTCGCAAGTTTTGCGAGTATTTACGGGAGATGGACAATTTTTGTCCAATTTTGGGCATCTCTTGACGTTCGTCGTTTTGCGAGTATTTACGGGAGATGGACAATTTTTGTCCAATTTTGTCTTTAAATTATTTTATATTAATTTAGTCATTATTGTGGAGTAACCACATATTTTGTAAATTATTTTAAATAAATTATTTTCGAAGGGAAAAGATTTGGATCCGCCGGGAATCTTTTCTCTTCAAAAATAAATCATTTAAAATAATTTACAAAATAGGTGGTTACTCCACAATAATGACTAAATTAATATAAAATATTTTATTAATATATTTTTATTTATTTATTTTTTTTTTTTTTTTGTTTTACTTTCACTTACCTATATATGAAATATATAGTAATTGGAAGTATTGCGATCGTGAAAATTTCCGACTTCCGGTTTTCAACGGAAATACACGTTTTGGGGTCCCCTGAGTCAAAATAACCAAGTCCCGCGAAATGGTCTGTGTGTGTGTCTGTGTGTGTGTGTGTGTGTGTGTATGTGAACAGACTAGCTCAAAAACTATAAACCGTGCGAACCTGAAATTGGGTATTTAGAGTATGTATATGCCCGCGATGTGACAGCAAAAATTTCATCAAATTTGCTCAAAGGGAGGGGGTACTTTATTGAATAACTTTTTAGGTTTTTTTCCATTTTCTCAAAAACGGCTCTAACGATTTTGATTAAACTGAGTATTTGATCTATTTATATGCCCGAGATGTGACTGTAAAAATTTCATCAAAATTGATCAACCGTACGGGGGAGTTTACTTAATAAATTTTGTATCATTTTCACTTGTTTTTTTTATTTACTCAAAAACGGTTTTAACGATTTTGATCAAACTTCGTATTTGATGTATTTATATTCCCGAGATATGACTGTAAAAATTTCATCAAAATTGATCAATAGGAGGGGGGACTTTACTTAATAAATTTTGTATCAATTTCACGTGTTTTTTTTATTTACTTAAAAACGGCTTTCACGATTTTGATCAAACTTGGTATTTGATGTACGTATATGCCAAAGATGTGATAGCCAACATTTCATCAAAATTGGTCAAACGGAGGGGGCACTTTATTTCATAATTGTTTTCCAATTTTTACCTTTTTGATAGATTATCTCAAAAACGGCTTTAACGATTTTTATCAAATTCGTTACGTTTAATGAAAATTAGTTGTTATTTAATATCAGGTAAGTTTTATCATTATTAAAATGTTCTGAGGGGGCTTAAATGGGGAAGGGGCCTTTTTTGTTTTCCTATAAAGTACCTTTGTTTTAGTTTATATTGAGAAATTAACTGTCTCTCATCACGCCTAAGAATAAGAAATGGCTAAATATGATATATGAAGAAAATCAAGTAAACATATACAGGAGAAACAAAGAAAAATATTCAGTCAACTCATGAAACACCTTGAGCTCACGCATGCGCCGTACGCCTTTAATGACAAACCAATGCGTTATAATTAAAGATGTTCTGTTCATTTGAGAAGTGGCAGTTAAGAAAACGCATTAATTTCTAATCTAAGTAAGTTGGTAAGTGAAAGTTGTGTGTTGCGCGCACGCACCAGATTTTTTTTTTTTTACAGTATTTTATAAACAACTTTTTCTCAACTTTCTCGGTTACATTGCGAGGAATAATCTTTATATATATATATATATATATATATATATATATATATATATATATATATATATATATATATATATATATATATATATCGAGTCCCTATGTTTGTCGGAGGTAAAACCAGAAACTAGGTAACCGATTTTGATGGAATTTGGCTTATTGCGTGTACTTCTGTCCACCTTAAAAGATAGGGTAGTTTTTATCTCGATTATTTGCCTCTATATTTCTTTTTTGCAAATGAAATGCTTATTTATAATACTACAATTGAGTGTGATTATATGTAATTTCTGTAAATTTCCAACAGATGTCGGTGTAAGTTGATTTATTGACACAACGTTACATTTTCTTTTGATATGTAAGCATAAATCTATTTTTCCGGCTTGGACTAGGACAATCCGTATTTTCACATGACTTATGTGTCGCTTTTTCACGTGTGGTTAAACATTAATAATAAATAAATAAATTAGCAAAAGACAGATTAAGATTAATTTGGTACATTTTTGCTAACGGTCTATTTTGATTGCACTAAACCCTGTTCCAATTATATTCTTTATTCTTTTTACATGTGTTATTCATTAACACATTATGGTTAAATATAAGACGTAAAAAATAAAAACTTTAACCCTTTTAATTCTTTATAAATCTGTTTCAAATTTGTCATGAAGTTCTATTTTAAATCCCTTTGGTTTTTAGAATAGCTTTTATCTTTATCTAACGTTTTTATATTTATCGGTGAATTTAGATTTAAATGTTTTAAAAATAATAGGATATTATTAATTCAATGCATATAGCTACTGAGCCGCACAACGGGTCGTGGTATTGCTCGTAAGTTTATATAATTGTTAAGAGGACGAAGGGCATTGCTCTATAACGTGTTGTATTGTCAGAGGGTTCGACAGGCTTCACAATGTCTATAGAAAACAATCAGTTTTAAGTAGCTACGTAAATTTATAAAACCAGTTATTAGACTTTTATTTAAAACCTGGTGGTGATTTTGAAAACTGGTCTAGGCGATTTTTTTAATATTCAATAGTAAATAATATAGATATAAGTCCATTATAAAGTAACTGTCGATATTGAAAATTCCCGAAAGGAGACGAGAATAGAGCCTGGACCAAGCTTGCCCCTCGCTGAAGTACATTCCCAACGTTGCTCTGGAATCCTAAACTCGCGGGGACCAATATCAGAAAAAGTTGCCTTACCGGTGGGACAATATATCTCGCGGGGGCCAATATCAGGACAGTATTTTCCTCTTCCCCGTTCCTGTCCTCCGACTTCTATAGCTTCATGTCCGATCTTTTTACTGCCTCAATAATAGAAATTATTTTATTTTATTATTGCATTCCTAGATATTCAGTAAACGCCCGATTATCCGCGATTGTGGATAAACCGCAGCAATATAGGCGAAAGAAAGACCTTTTTTTTTTACTTTCACATACCTATATATGAAATATACAGTAAGGGAAAGTATTGCGATCGTGAAAAATTTCGATTTCCGGATTTCAATGGATATACACTTTATGTTTGTTTCGATTTTTCAAAAACGGCTTTAACGATTGTGATTAAACTTAGTATTTCATGTACTAATATGCCCGAGATATGACTGCAAACATTTCATCAAAATTGATTTTTTTTATTTAATCAAAAACGGCTTTAACGATTTTGATAAAACTTGGTATTTGATGCATTTAAATGCCCGAGATATGACTACAAAAACTTCATAAAAATTGATCAACCGGAAGGGCCACTTTATTTCATATTTTTTTTTCCAATTTTTACTTTTTTTCGATTATCTCAAAAACGGCTTTAATGATATTGATCAAATCCGTCATGTTTGATAAAAATTAGATATTCTATAATATCAGGTAAGTTTTGTCAATATTAAAATGTTCTGAGGGGGCTTAAATGGGGAGGGGCCTTTTTTGTTTTCCTATAAAGTATCTTTTTTTTTGTTTGTACGGAGAAATTACCTGTTTCTCGTTACCCCTAAAAATAAGACATGGCTATATATGAAATATGAAAAAAATCAAGTAAGCACATACAGGAAAAAAAAAGAAAAATATTCCGTCAACTAATAAAACAGAACCCAAGCATGTACAGTACGCCTTAAATGACAAGCGATAGTTTATAATTAATAAATATGTTCTGTCCATTTAATGTAAATTATTTTTACATAGAGAATTATAAAATCAAACGGCTTGGAGTATTATGCTTGCATTGACGAATTATCGCAAGTAAGATCTTTTATTTAATATTTAAAAATTTAGTGTACTTTTGAGAGCAAATACAAACAAGAATAAGCCAACGAATAAGGAAAAATATGTTACTTTGAGAAATGGCATTTGACAAAACACGTCAATTTCTAATGTAATTAAGTTGGTAAGTGAAAGTTGTGTGTTATGCGCAGATATTTTTTTTCAAAATTGTTATGATCCAGAAGAAGCAGATAGGATGACAGCCTCCTAAAAAACGTCAACCTCAGCGAGATGAAAACCGTTGCCAACTGTAAACGACACAATTCGCCGAGGTTTGGGAACTGACAGCGACCGGTATTGCAGTTTCCAGAAACTGGTTCTAGCCGCGTCAGGGCCAGGCAGTATCGCTTCGATCCCGGACTACTATCAGAGCTTGGCATCGTCAGGAATCAGCTTCCGATTGTTGGATCCAAACATATGTTTCCAAGTTAATCCGAATGGGGAAAGTCGATTATAAGAAGGAATCTTTGAGGATTAAACTTTCGAAGCAAAAAAATTTTTTTTTCCATTTTGCAATTCTTAAAAAATAATAAAAAAAAGGAATAATACAATAAAATATTGTACCGTTAAATCTTGAAATAAAACATATGGTTTAAAATCCCTAACCATTTGTTGGAACGAACTATCGGTCGGAACAAACCGTTGGAGCACGTGGATGATGGTCCTAGAACTTTTCGACGGAGACCAACGACCTTCCACGAAGACCTCGAACTTTCTAGAATGTTCCTTCTACGACTGCATATACGGAGCGAGTGACTGGGCCAATTGGTCTTAGTCTGTGTCTTGACTGTGAAGCTCAAGTCATATGAGTGTGCTATAACGTTATCATTTTTGTAACCTTCTCAATTCGTTTGGTGTTGATAATTGTATATTTTTGTTAAATAAATATTTGTTAACCCACAGAAGTGTTACAATATGTTACCACCTTTCACTGTATTCATTCTCAACTTCAAAACTAATAATTGTGATATATTCTGGAGAAAAAAAAAACTTTGATTAATTTTTATTATATGATCGATCTTCAGAGCAAGACTAATTATCCTATACACCGCTCCTTATATTTAGTCTGAATCAGAACAGTCAAGAACGTTCTAGATAAGCGTAGAAGGTTCTTGAACAGTCACGAAAATGTACTGGAGCAGTTTGTTCGAACATGATATTGTTTTAAGCCAACTTGAAATGCAATTCATGCAAAAAAAAATAAATAAAAAAATTTAACCACCTTTTACAGTATTCATTCCCAACTTCAAAACTAATAATTTTTATATATTCTGGACAATAGAACTTTGACTATTCGGGGTTCGTTTATCCTGTTCCTTGATCAACCTTTTTTTCACTGTGTTGATTCATTTCATTTTAGAAAGAATTTAGATTTAAAAAAAATGTAATTAGTGGTTTTGAAGATAACAAGCGATTTAATAAGTAATCGTATATTTCCTAGAAGTAATAATGATCTTATAAAATATTGTAATACCTACTTATATGGGTTTAAAATAATTTTTATTGTACGAAAATAATATTTTAAAATGCCACACCAACAATATAAACGGTTATAAAAAGTATCAACTTGTAACAAGACTTTAACACAAACTTAATCATATGTAATCGATCTTCAGAGCAAGACTAACTCTCCAGTCCATCGCTCCTTATATTTAGTCTGAATCAGAACAGACCAGAACGATCTCGATATGCGTAGAAGGTTCCCGAACAGTCACGAACATCTACTAGAACAGTTTTTTCCAACTGCTCCAATAACAAATCTAGAACTGTTTTAAATCATACGTTTTGTTTCTGGTCTGGTCTGGTCACACATAACCGCACCGCAGTACGGCCGTGTATCGGGTCTCATTCAAATACATAAATAATAAATAGGATAATAATTTATCCTTTATATATATATATATATATATATATATATATATATATATATATATATATAAAGATAGATGTTTTTAATTGTTAGATGGGAATATTTCAAAGAATTTAGGATCCTGTTTTCTGTATTTTGTTTTCTCAGAACCCTAAAGGTCATCTTTTCTAGTCGAAAAAGGTTTTGTTCTCGAAGCTTTCTACATTATGTGTTTTCAAAGCGTAATGGTCTATATTCTGATGTTTCATTGTATACATTTTTTTAGTATAGATAGAGGTTTTTAGTGAGCGCCTTTCCCCTAGAACAGTCGGTAATACAAGTTTTTCAAAATAAGTAAAAATGACCTATTATATCTAATAATGGATAATAAAAAATAAAAAACTGACTACAAAAAAGATAGGGTAAGAAAATTGAGAGAAATTAGAGATAAAATGTTTATAGAAAAACCCTTAAGATGGAAGTTCTGTCAACAAATCTTGGCGCCAAAAAAAAAAAAAAAAAAAAAAAAAAAAAAAAAAAAAAAAAAAAAAAAAAAAAAAAAATGGAAGCAATTTCCGAAACATTGATTGAATATTAATATATATAACTTGTTTTTGATAAACATAAAAATAAGAGAATTTTGATATCTCCCTAATCAATTATTTGTATATCATGATTTTTAGCTTATAAAAAAAAACACACACACAAAAAAAAAGGCACATACCTATCGAATTAGTAACCTCCTCTTTCGTTCGAAGTCCGTTAATATTGTCAGATATTTTTCGTTTCATTTCTTGTTATTATTTGAAGGATATCTAAAAAGTTTATATTTGGTATATTTAACAAACAAAAAAAATGTATCGCAATAATATTTCATATGTTCCATGTTTAGAACACATGAAGGAGTGCATGAACATTTTTAATATGGTGATTATTGCCATGCTTGATTCAATAATGAATTGTTGCATGGATAACTTCCTTTGCAGTAATTTGAAGATTACAAAATAAAACAAAAAACCTTTAAAAGATTTTTTTAAATTTTAATTTAATTTAATTTAAATTTAAAAATGTCTGTTAAATAATTTCAGACACCCATTCATTCCCAGTTTTTTAAGTTAGCAATGTAAAATGTAATTTTACTTTTGAATATTTATAAAGGTAAAGAAATGGCCCTAGAATTTTATAATGGGAGTAAAATATCCTTGTCTATGCCGTCTCTTGGATAGGACGTAAATTGGAGGTCCCGAGCCTGTACGATGTTAGGTAGTCCTTAAATATCCCTATCCTAATTATACCAGGATAGGCAAAATTTAGAACTCCCGCTGTACCATTGTCCGAGTAGCCTTAGTGGCATAAAGTGACGTTAAACAAACAAACAAAGATAAAGAAAAGAATTCAAAACAGAAATCAATAGGCTAAAAAAATATATACCATTATTAATAAAAATTGGTATATAAATTTATACCTACTAACGTTTCCACAAAAGGTTAGCTGTTCCAATTAAATGGATTAATTAATATAATATACAAGGTATTATTGTAAATGATTGTATTTCATTAATATAAGGTATGATATAATAGATATTAACATCAGATTGGAAAACAATTTAATCCAATGTATGAGTGATTTAGGATGACAAGGTCCAAATATTTTACTTATTACTATTTGTTGCATTGTTATAGGGAGAAAAGCGAAATGCCATATATTGATGAAATACATCATTTACTGTTTTGCAATCATTTACTACATTAAGAGTAACTGAATCAGTAAAAATATTTAAGCATACAACAATTAAACACTCAGTTTAAATTTCTAAAAGGTCCTGCGTCAAATTTCTGTAGTCTATTAATATATTATGAATTATTCATGAATACACATAATTATTTTTTTGTTCAAAAACTTTGAGTGAATAATTTTTTTGATTTTCAAATTTTTGGCCTACAAGCCATTATAAATAAACAAAAACCCATACTTGTGAATGCTTCATTTTGTAATACATCTAGATAGAAGAGGACAATGGGAAACGAAACAAAGCGATGAAAATGAAGAATAGAGTAGAAAGAAAGAAGATAAAAAAAAGGGAACAAAGCATCATTAGGGGTGGGGATGAAATTGCAGGAAATTCAATTGTGAATTGGCGAGAGATTGCAAGCCTTCTCATGAAGCAATTTGTCAATGTATATTATCGTTGGTGTGAAAATTTCGTTCCTGCTACAATAGAGCTTATAACGTCACTATTTCTGGCTTGCTTGTCATTATCGAGAAGAGTATGCTTCATTGATTGATTTTACAACATGTAAGTAATTTTTTATATTTTCTGTAAAGTTGGTTTAAAGGGATGGCAAAACATCTGACTCCGATCCTGTTCACATAGCTCCTAACTCCTTTGAAAAACCTAACCTTTCGACTAACCAGTTTCTTGTTTGATTGTTCTCCCCTGTCCTGGCAGCCATCTTTCATATGATATCTCCTGTGGGGTTAGTTGGCTCTGTTTAACTTGGGTTTGATGGCGCAGTAGCAATTCACAAAAGTAAGGTAAACATAAACAAAGGTGAAACTACCAAATGTCTTTAGTTCCAGTGAGGAGGATGAGAGCAATATTTCCTATGCAGAAAGTGACAACAATAAACTTCTATCTTCTTCTACTGTCATTCTATTTTCACTTAAAAGCTGTTAAAAACCGATTCAAAATTATTATACCATTATAGTGCAGCTTTTAAAAACAATTAAGTCTTGAATTAAGTCAGGCAGTACTTGAATGAGATGGATAAACAAATCCACCTTCTAGGCCAACCTGCCCCACATAGGGGGTAAATTGGCATACTCTGGATTGACGAATTCTTCAATTTTCTATGATCTTAGTATTAAATATTATGTGTTGAAAAAATACTTGAAGTACTATAATACTTGGAGTTTACAGTGCTATCAGCCATATTGGGATTATATTTACAGGAACGACTCAACAATAAAAAAAATGAAAGCTGTTGCCAACTAACCCCGCTCTCCCCTACAATTTGAGTAATATAGGTAAAATTACACCAAAGTTAACAGTAATATAAATATATAAAATACATAGGCTGCATGACTATATATAATTCATGTTATAAAAATGTATGAATATACGTACTTGCAATGTTGTTGATGGGTATTGCCAGCTGAAATATAGATATATGGATATGCTATACAGTCATACAGGTTGTCTACTTTATATATTTATATTAGTGTTAACTTTAGTGTAATTTAACCTATATGACTCAAAAGTGTATTCTAACCAGTTTGTTAATTGTAGGACATGGTTATGAGAGGAATATAGTCTCAAAACGTGGCCATAATATTAGTGACTGAACCCTATTATAGCTTATATCACTGGTGTTAGGTCAAAAGAGGTTAAGTCATCGAATTTCAAGCTTAAAAAACGATTTACCAAGCTATTGATTCTGTCTAATTGTATTTCTTTATTCCAGAATAATAAATGAAACTATATTATTTCAACAGAGACTGTAATTAATTATAGTCGATTATGAATTTTAAGAAGACGAGTCAAAAAAACTTTTTTATGACTTTATGAAACCCTTCTGCCCAAACATGAATGATATATGATCGTAAAAAGTCGAAACTTACTTCATAGGGTCGCCAAATTTCAAAAGTAGACCGCTTCTTGTGTATTTTAAAACCATGGCTGACGTAAAAAAAAGATTATATAACATTATAAAATTAAAACACAGGCATCTAATCGTAAAACATTTTTGGTATCTCTTTCAATCACTGTGTTAATATAGTAATTTTAAAATTGTTCAGGAACCCTGTTTTTTGGAAAAACTTCTCTGGATGCAAAACACACCTTTATTATTACATAAAACACATTTTAAAAGTTGTTAAAACTTATTTTTCATAATATCCTTGTAACACGAATACTCAAATATGAATTTTACATTTCGGAAGCGTGCATATTTGAAATTTTCTGGTTCACAAAAACATGATTCGAAACAATTCAAATAGTCTTATACATCTCTAAATTTAAAGAAGAACCTAATAATTAACTGAAAACAGAAATAAAAACGAAAATCTCAATATGGTATACAGAAAAAATATAAATATTAATGTTGGGTAAACGCATCTCTGGGGAAAAAGTGGGTTAAAGACTAGTAAAATTTTATTATTTAAATTAATGCTTGATCAGCTAAAACCGTTTTAAACAAGGTTTTGCCAAGTTATGATTATTCAATAATAATGAAATGCCAACTTGGGGTTATATGATTTTACAATCGTAAAAATGGCAACAAACAATCGAAGCTCAAACTAGTAACAACGTTACAAAAGAATAACTACCATTGACACAAAATAAAAATGCAAGGCAAGACTTAGTCTTCTACTGCAAGGCTTCTTATATTTAGTCTAAAATGGAACAATCCAGAGAGGTCTAGATCATTCCAAAATGTATTCACGTACTAATATATGAACGTTTGTTTGTTTTTTTAACGTCCATTTTTATGCTCCTTAGGCTAATCGGACGATGCTACAGTGGGAGTCCTAAATTTTGCCTATCCTGGTATAACTAATACATGAATTTAAAGATTCTATAAAAAAGTCTGCAGCTCGTTTCAATGTAATAATCATAAATAATCAATTCAATTTAATAAAATTGCAGAAATAATCATGTTTTTGTTTCTCGTCAAAATAATAACCCATTGTATGACAATTTGCAGTTTTTTTTATGAATAATTCTTTGATAATAAACTCCATTCGAACCGCCTTATTTCCAGTCCTTACTTCCTCGGCTATTGTATAAAATTCTTCTAGGATTTGTGAAAAAAAAATGGTTTTGTGACCTTATAATTATAAATAGTATTTAGGAGCTTCCAATGGGTACCAACAAAAAATTAATATCATATTGAATGTCTTGAAAATATTTATGTGTTGAACAAAAAAGATAATAAGTTGCACATTGCATTTGAACCGTACGACAGGATCCAAAGGATTGTTCGTTTAGTTGAAAGCATTGGTGCTAAGTACCAATGAGAGGCTGTCCCTTTGATCGCACAAAGAGGTCCCATTTAGTTAGGCCCTTAGTGTACCGATGTACCCTTCACAGTACCCTAGTACTACGCCTATGTCATTAATTAGCTAACCAATAGCTCTGATGTCGTCTCAGCTTGCTCTAGTCTGCTGTCTACTCATCTTGCACCGCTTAGTTATCTAGGCAAAAGGTCAAAATTTAAGCCAAAAAGCTCAAAAATAACGAAATCATTTTGATGATTCTTGTTTAAATACTTAAAGTAATTATTGTTGTGAACATCTCTCAAATAATCATAGAGCTTCGAAATAAAATTTTTATTTATTATCTTTGGTAAATCAATGCTCATTATTCAACATGCAATGCACAAAATGTATTTAGAATGATTTTTCTTTTTTCTACTTTTTAACTATCACTCACTCCTTTTAATAACGCCATATTTCAAAAAACGTAATTTTCCAAAAAAGCAAATTTAAATTTTAAAAGTAAAATTAAATTTATTTAGAACAGACATTGTGACGTGAAACAAAACAAAACATGAAGCCTAGAACCTTCCAGGCAGTTCTTTTTCAGACTAAATATAAGGAGGGATGGACTGCAGAGTTAGTCTTGTTCTGAAGCTCAAGTCACGTGGTTATTTTTTGTGTTACAGGTAGTCACTAGGTGATACTTTTTGTACCCAGTTTCATTATTTGTCGTTTCATAGTTTGTGTAGCATTGTAAAATCTTATTTTCGTTCAATAAAAATTGTTTAACCCACATAAATTTTACAATATAATTTTGTCTGTTGCATTGACAAGAGTTGTAGACTTTTTTATTGGAACAGTTACATGATTGTATTAGTACCTGTTCTGGATGTTACCAAAATGTTTTACGCCCTTCTGAAATGTTCAATTTCGGACATGACGTAAAAAGCAATGGACTAATGGATTAGTCCTGATCTGTTCATGTAAGCGTATGGTAACTCTTAAGTCACTGAATTGTCACTTGTAACGTTATTAATCATATCACTTTTTGTAACGTTATTAATTCGAGCTTTTATTGTTTCTTTGATGTATCAATGTAACTTCTAATAAAAATTATTTAAATCCACATTAGTGTTATAATATTAAGCCTCCAATTTATCTTTTCACCACGCATTGTATCGTTCCAAAGCTTTAAGACCATGCCTAATATGAGAGTAAGTAAACACTATATTATTCAAAGAAGAATAACAATAGTCAGTGCCACACGAATTATAACAACACAAATATTAGAACAGGTTACAAGAATTATCACTTCGTAATAAACAAATAATCATATGGCTTGAGCTTCAGAACCTATACTAAGACTAACAGTCCAGTCACTCGTTCCTTAAATATAGTCGTAAGGAGAATATTCAGGAACCTTCTTAGTCAAGAACTTCGTAGTCACAAACACGTGCTATGACAGTTTCTTACAGATACTAGTTCGTTCCAATAACAGGTCTGAGACTTTTAAACCATATGTTTTTGTTTGAACACAGAACCACTGAGCGAAATTTGGAGAATTTAGGACAAACGGTATGGATTTCTATAAAGAACAAATAAACAAACAAACAAACCGAATTTCCTCTTTATTTATATAGTTATAAATATATATCTTATATAATTTACAAGATAATTACTCTATTCAAAGACAAATAAAGGGTATGGAAAACCATTCTAACGAAACAAAACAAATTTCTAAACGGTAAAATTTCTAAAACGGAGGGAGACGAGAGAATTTTAGAGAAGCGTTGTGTTGTGCAGCCATCCTCAAAAACATTCATACAACGCGACATATTAATAGGAAGGGTTAGGGGCAGGTGGATTTGCATCCAATTAGCATATTCTGTACAGGTGAGTTAGCCCGCGTCATACACGCTACAATCCTAAATCACTTATTGATACACCTATCGGAGGTAAAGTTTGTTTTAATAAAGGGTTTTCAACGGGATTTAAAAGTATAATTTTGCGGAAAATTTAAAATTTTTTGGTAAAGAATTTAGAAGGATACAACTTTTTATTTTTTACGTTTCATATTTGACTTAATTAAGTATTAATGATCCATTCATTGATCACTTACTGGATTATTTCAGCAGAAGCGAGATTAAATATAAACAACACACATGTAAAAGGAACTAATAAAGAATGTAATTGGAATAGGGTTTAGTACAATCACAAAAGACAGTTAGCAAAATTGTACCAAATTGATCTTTTGCCATAGTACATATTAATTCAATTCAGAATATAACACATGATGATATTAGATATCACATCAATAGGTTCTACCTTAAGCTAGTCATCAAAACCGTGCTCAGAGCAGGAAAAACCTCTACTTATCAAAACATTAAAATTTAATTTTATGAATGAGAAAGATAACGTTAATTTATAACTTTTTATAATAATAATTTAAATTATTTTTATTATTAGAATTAACAAATTCTATTTATTGCAGTGCTAATAGGAGCACAATGATTTTGGTTAACATGCCTATTGCTAAAACAAATAGATTCGATGTTTTCCCCACGCGTGAAAAGGCGACACATAATTGCCCATGGGAAAAACACGGATTTTAGAATAATAAAAAAAAAAAAAGTTTCAAATAACCCAGAAAATGTCCGAAGGGAACTGTATCAATATTTATTTATCATTCGTTGTTATTTATAGATTTGTAACAGACTTCTAAGATAACACAATCTTAATTAATTCTCTAATGGATTCAGGAGTAACAGCTTAGGATCTATCGTAGTATTATCTTACAATTTACAGAGTACAGCGTCGTGGGATTAAATTACAACGCCATATTATTAGCGCCCCTAGACCACAAATAGAGCCGTGCTAGCTCAATAAATTTCTTGGGGGTAGCATATATCTTCCATTATATTTTATGTTGACGCTAGTGGATTTAATATAATTTCGTCCATCAAATATAACTTAAACTATAGTTAATACATTCTTTATTACATATTTAAAATAAAAACAAAAAACTGAACCATTAGAGCCCTTATCGTTCTACTTAACTAATTTCCCATGGTTTTGTAACAGGGATTAAAAATGAACCAATGGAGCTTCCGACGTAAATTTAAATATTTTTGGCCCTCACAAGACAAGGGGTCTAAATGTCATTTTTTTAAATATTGCATTAGATGCTTAACATAACGTAACACCTGGAATTCTCACAAAAAAATGTTTCAAATACAAGTAAAATATTTTTTCAAACTTCCAAGGTCCAGATATATTGATATACATTGATATACATAATTCGTGTGAACAAGTGAAGAAAAAGAACCTAGCATAATTCGACGTTTCAAAAATATAATACCACAGGAAACTAATGGAATCTCAAAATTGAAACTTTAACCATTATAAATTACTTTAATTAATCCAATCTTAAATTGTGGCTGACCACCAATTTTAAATTATTTTTAAATAATTTATTTTTTGAAGAGAAAAGATTTGGCTCCGCCGGGAGTCGAACCAGGGTCTCCTGCGTTACATGCGAGGATGCTAACCGCTACACCACAGAGCTCAGCTCAAGGCAGAGCAAATCTTTTCTCTTCAAAAAATAAATTATTTAAAAATAATTTAAAATTGGTGGTCAGCCACAATTTAAGATTGGATTAATTAAAATAATTTAAAAAATTGACTTGTGTCAATAAATATCATAAATTGGACAAAAATTGTCCACCTCCCGCTACTACTCGCAAAACTTGTGAGATAGGGGGAGTAGATATCAGTGAAGAGGAAGGATTTGCTCTGCCTTGAGCCGAGCTCTGTGGTGTAGCGGTTAGCATCCTCGCATGTAACGCAGGAGACCCTGGTTCGACTCCCGGCGGAGCCAAATCTTTTCTCTTCAAAAAATAAATTATTTAAAAACATTATAAATTACCTTTAAAAAACAGCAAAATATTAATTTTCTTTATCTTCCGAAGGTATATTGTACTGTAAAGCGCTCTTTAAATATTCATTTCAATCTCTATGAATATTTCAAATGCCAACCCTTAACGAAATGGGATTCCAATTGGTTAGAACATTGCATTGTACCCATTCCAACGAGCTCCAAAGTGAATTTTTCATCCAGTGTAGAAGACCACATCATTCGAAATAATAAATTAAAAAAGTCTGCAGACCATTTAAATATTCGATCTATACATCTACATTTTGGCTTCGAGCTTTACAAGTTCTGCCCAACTTTACATTTATGCTTTCATATCATAAGCAATGCAGTTCATATTATGGATAACCAGTCGTCATTTCTTTCAATCAATCGATCTATAGTTTAGAACCATCGATTATTTTTCAAGCAATCGATGGTCTTGGTTCTTAATTTATTTATTTTTTTTTTTGACAGGATATGAATACCCAACACTAAGAACGTGTGCAGTCACATTTTGCAAATTTTACAGGAGAGCAAAAAGAGTGTTTAAATCTTGTATAGAACACAACCTAGTAACTCTAAGTCTACTCTAAGAAAAAATAGTGTATGCCCAATATATTTTCAAATAATGGTAATGTTAATAAAAATACAATGTATCATTTGTTAGTCCAAAAAGAATCAATGACCAAAAAAGAATTGTAATTGCGTGCCCCCAAAAAAGAATTGTAAATATCTCAAGGACTGAATCCGTTGTTTTCATGTTAACTACACAGATTTTTAGTACTCGAACTGGTTTACTATAAACCGCTATAAAACTATTGTATATTCACAAAAAATGGACTGAACACGTTCTCAGCGTGGGGTCTTCACATGTAATTAGAAATTTATATGTTGAGAAATCCAATCGTAATATGAATTATTAATAAAAAATAAAAATAACTCATTGTTATGAATAATATTTAATGTCAATCTTCATTAACATATTCACTTAAGCAAGCAGTAGAAATGTAGTAGGTATTAGTCATCTGAACCTATTTAAAGCAGCTATGCAAATATTCATAAAAGGATACATTTGATATGTTGAAATTTAGTCATTTATTATTTTTAAATAATTATTTATAATTTTAATGGAAGAGAATATATTGAACACGGTGCGTTTTATAAATGGTTTTTGGGCTAAATCTTTTATGTTAGAAACCTGGAACAGGCGTTTTTCAGTTTTCTCTGCTATTTCTTACGTAGAAAATAACCTTTTCCTATAAATATTATGTTTAAAAAAAATTTGAAATTTTCTTTTTTTTAATTTTGAAAAATTACCCTTTTTGTATTAAAAAAAAAAAAAAAAATTATTGTACCACATCTTGGCTAAAGCTGTGATAAATTTCAAACAGCAGAAGCTTATAGGCTTACAAGATAAAATTATTACGTATACGTTAGTACGTATAAAGGTCTGGCCACACATGTCCGCACCGGATCCACACTGTAGCATTAATATAGGTTATGTTCAGAATATTTTTAATTTAACTTACATATTACCTTTAGTTATGCCTAAAGTTCAGGCCACACATGTCAGAAAAAGGCCACTTTGTCACAGACCCTAATACTAATATTTCTTTAAGATCAATATATGTCAAAATTTTTATTAAAAATTATCTTAAACAGATCAACTATGTCGGAGGTTTTTTACAGGTTATTATTGTAAAAATTATTTTTGGTTTCTAACATACTCATTTTAATGAGTGTCAACTAATTACGTAACGTTAACAAGGCAGAAATTTTCACCGTTTAAAAGAGTGTATTTTAAAAACAAATTCAGAGGATGAAACAATAGTTGCCAATAAATTACTATATTTTCTTTCTAAAGATTTTTCAACAACATTAAAGCAAGCCATCTGAATATTTATCATTGTTATGAAAAAAATATATATGAAAATATTCCATATAGAACATTCAAATTTATTATTATTTTTTAAATATTTTCCATCCTTTCCCTGGATGGAAATAAATTAGAAATACAATATACGGACTCCAATTCTGGCACCATTCCAACTTAGCAATGGAGGCAACTGAGAGTGCCAGGCAGGGAAAACCCAAAACAGGAAATTAGTCCCATGTTAAAATATTAATCTTCCAACCGAAAAAAAACTTATTGAAATATGGACCCGATAAATTCAAATAAAAGGTAAAAAAGACTAATTCGAGAACCTAGCTAAATTTGAATATCCCTCTTGCACAGTACTGAGACTTGAAAAAGAACAGATGTTTGTTTCTGTTAAGTTCTACAAGTTCATATAATTGGATCGTTCTAGGCTTTTCTGGGTGGTTCTAAAGTAGATCATATATAAGAAGCAAACGACTTAGCCACTAAGGTCTTAGCCTGATCTGCAAATAATAGTTACTTTTGAGACACTGTTCTGTCATTACTAGTCACTGAACTGCTTGATGTTAATTACTAAACTGTTAGTTACTGCTGAGTGCCCTTGATTGTGGCAGAGTGTATTAATTCTTTCAATAAATAAAATATAAAAAAAAGTTACTGCTAGTGACTGTTCGTTACTCTTAGTCAATGAACTGCGAAAAATACTGCTATTTTTGAGTCATTGTTATGTCACTACTAGTTACTGAACTGCTTGCTGTTAATTACTAAGCTGTTAGTTACTGCTGAGTGTCCTTGATTGTGGCAGAATGTATTAATTCTTTCAATAAATAAAATAAAAATAAAAAGTTACTGCTAGCGACTGTTCGGTATTGCTAGATACTGAACTGCGAAAAATACAGTTACTTTTGAGTCACTGTTCTGTCACATATGTTATCAGTCTAAATTCTTGTTTGATATTTTTGTGTTTGTGTTTTTCGTCAAACAATTTATTTGAACCCGTACCAGAGTTACAATGCATTGAACGTGTAAATCGAAACAATAATATTGAAGGAATGAAATCAATTCCATTTATATTATAATATTATAAAGGCTCGTAAATATATCGCACCCGTCATACGAAAATAAAGGCACAACTCGAAAAAAGGAAAGTTTTGGGTTAGCAACAGTTTTAGAATGAGGAAGTTGCCTGTTTTGTACATAAAATAAAAGGGCAACGGTAGTCGGAAGAACGTTTAATTAAGCGTGGGAGTTTCTTATTGGTTCGAGGGTGTTCAAAAGATTAGAACAAGCACTTTACTAATGATTTCCTTATAAATGTTTGAGTTAGAGGGTGCGATTTAGAGGAGGTGTTAATATTATTGACACGCGTTTGTGGCATATTGTACAATTCTGTTGAATTAGGTACACCAGAGTATTGTAAGCCTTAAACCAATCTCAGAATCATACTTCCCCAGAATAAAAAAAATATAGAGAAATAGGTTATCAAGAAGGGGACCAAATTAGTCTCAACAATACAGTTTTTTTATTTATCAGACGTTTCGGCTCTTTTGAGCCATCTTCAGTTCAGCAAAAGGCAGTATCAAATATACACAGGCAGACAATTTATTTGAAGTCACACAGGGCAGATACAACTCTCAACTGAGTTTGTTAGAGTTGAGAGTTGTATCTGCCCTGTGTGACTTCAAATAAATTGTCTGCCTGTGTATATTTGATACTGCCTTTTGCTGAACTGAAGATGGCTCAAAAGAGCCGAAACGTTTGATAAATAAAAAAATGTATTGTTGAGACTAATTTGGTCCCCTTCTTGATAACCTGTTGAACAATATAGTCTCAAGAACTTAATGTCTTATAAGTGTACAGAGAAATAGATAATTGAGATGATATGGTTTAATTTTATTTTTTTTATTGTTTAATATAGAAAAATTTAAGGACCGTTTAAAAATATCTTTTGATTGATTTCATACTTATTACAAATTCTTTTGTGATAGATAATATAAGTAGTTATTATTTTAATTTTTAGAGTTTTCTATTTCTCCTCATTATCGTGATTTTAATCATGGTAATATGTCAAACAACTAAAGGTATACATATAATCAGCAAATGAAGTAGACTAAACTGCTGTTATACTGGCAATTTTAGGCTTGAGGGATGACAGGGCCCAGCAGCACATCATCCCAGTTTTGATTCAGAAGGGGTCTCTCATCCAACTCCTTTTCATTCGCCTCTTATAAGGCAAGTTGTGGCCATGCTTTGATAAATCTGTTTTAAGTCGGTGCAATTAAATGTGAAAGCTAGAACAAAGAGTTGTTATATGTTGGTAGAGCTACGTTATTAACCTACAAAGTCTTTACGTTTTAGCTTTAAAGGTTTGTAGTATTTGTAAGTGTGTCTTTTTTGCTGAACTATAAGTTTATGAGTCGTATATTCAGTCTTTTCTTGAGAATCCCAAGTCAACCTGTTAAATTTTGGTCCAAAATGTCGAAATTTCTCTATTTGAGGAATTGTCTGTTGTTGGTCGCCGATATAAACCGGTGAGTGTTTATCATGACTGATTGTGAACGTTATGTGCTAACTACCCAAACTTTTCTGATGAAGTTAGAATATATAAATTTCAATGAAATGAGCGAATGGCATGTAGTATATGTAGTATGTATACTAACACGGTTATAGCTTTCAGAGACTGGAAAGCCCATTCTTTGAAGTAAAGGAAGGTCTTATATTAAAAAGGGGGAAATAAAATTCCCTTTGAGAAGGGCCTGGTTTTGTTGCCCCAGTTAGGGATAACGTTAAGCCGTAATGTTCTTTACTTTCAGCTTCAACTAGTTCCAGAACAAACTCGGTCTCCATCGCACAGTAACAAGGCCAGCTAAAGTTTAAATGTTCACCCACTGGCCCAAATTCCTAATGCAGTTTCTTCTTTTCGAACAGGCTGTATTGGGACAATTTAATTCCAAATAACAATTTTTTTTTCAGAAAACATTAAAATCGTTGATATTGAAACGTTAAATCGTTAAATAAAATAAACACATGATTAGAAATCCCAAACCGTTTGTTGGAACAAACTAAGAGGTTGAAGCGAACTGTTTGGATCCAAAATGTTCGAGCTCCATCTACGTCGTTCCACCACCTTCCACAAAGACCTCGAACCTTCCAGAAGGTTCATTTTACTTTATCTAACCAGCGAGTGACTGGGCCAATTAGTCTTAGTCTTTGTCTTGACTGCGAAGCTCAAGCCATATGATTTGTATGCTATAAAGTTATCATTTTTGTAACCTGCTCGAATATTTATGTTGTGATAATTCGTTTGGCATTGTTATTGTATATTTTTGTTTAATAAATATTTGTTAACCCACAGAAGTGTTACAATATATAAAAGGGATATAATTTATATATTATAAAATAGTTGACAAATTTCAAAACTATACCACTAAGGATATGAGTATACTTGAGGATATGTTTTGATTTTCTATTCTGATGAGGCAACATTGCGAAATTTTATGCCTACGAACCCAACGTATTTATGAAAATACTTTTTGTAATGATACGAATGCTTTATCAAATTTTGAGAATAGAATTCTCATGGCATTTCCTCGAAAATTACTAACTTTCCTTTAACTTTTATCCGAATATCCCAAGTATATGGCGATGTCTAAATAAATTTCGATTGTATTCAGTTGATTGAACGTTGGTTGAAGCATACTCTAATTCAACCTTAAATTTCCATTTATTGATTCATCGACATCGTTATGGCCACCAGGTCACATCAAGTATCTTGCTTCGATAACCTTCTTGATTTGCTTTTTAAAAACATAGACAGATATCATGTAGATTAACTCAACTAAATACAATCTATATAAATAAAGATGAAATTTTGTTTGTTTGTTCTTAGTAGAAATCCCTACCGTTTGTCCTAAATTCTCCAAATTTCACTCAGTGGTTCTTTCATACCAGGTGCGAACACCTGTCCATATTAAAATTGCATAACTTCAGCCGATCTTCAGCTGTTATTGTTTATTGTTATAAAAATCGTAATGATGTCGCTTTGCAATGGTTTTTTACGAAATCGACCGTTTCATTAGAAAAATGAAATTCCCCGGGTGAAACCATGATAAACAGCTATAATCTATGCAAGTAAAGATGAAATTCTGTTTGTTCTTTATAGAAATCCATACCGTTTGTCCTAAATTCTCCAAATTTCAGTCAGTGGTTGTTTGATACCAGGTGCGACCACCTGTCCATATTAAAATTGCATAACATCAGCCAATCTTTGGGTATATTCTGTATTGTTATAAAAATAGTTTTGATCTCGCTTTACATTGGTTTTTTCGAAATCGCCCGTTTGTGTCGATAAAAGTCTCACTTTATAGATTTAAAAAATGAAATTCTCCGAGTGAAACCGGTATATGCAGTTAGTAAAATATAATTCCAGGAAATAGGAAATAGAAATTATTAGAGGACCAATTAAATAATCAAGCGAAATTAGAAAGATTTATTGTTAATTAATTTTAAGAAGGAAGTACTTCCTTCAGTACATGTCAAACTGAATCTGACCATGTTTTTAAAAAAGTAGGTGATGATTCACCTATGTTACTTCTGATTGTGGCCTATTACGGGAAATTACGTCACCGTGATTTAAGGGGACTCTCATCGCGTCCTTTTCAGTTAAAAAAGGGCTTTAATAAACTTTCTTAGATCCCAGCTTTCGACTCACTCTCGCTACGCTCGCTCTTCAGGGACACATTAACCCACAAAGTTCATTTTCAGTGGAGATTATGGCCACTCTAACCGGCGAGAAGTTTGCATTGGCTAGAAGTAACGCTGGGAAATTATTACCGAAATCCATCATTAATATAAAAATTTAAGTTTTCAATGCGAAAGAGTTGTTAATGGACGTGGGGCCGAAATGTTGTCTAAAAATTATAAATAGAAACTTAAGGTTTTTCTCAAATACCTATGCTTCAACTCACGGTGTTTATCTCAACTGAATATAATATAATAAAATCCACGTCAATTAGAGTACCGATGCAATTTGGAAAGAATTAAGTATAAAACTAAACAGGAAAAGTTTCGGCTTATTTTGATCATATTTATTTAGAGTTGGTCCCAGATGGACTTGACTATGCCAAGAAACATGGAACTACTAAACATTTTTAAATTTTCGTCAGTAATTAAATTCTAAAAATTGAATATAATACTTGATGCTGGCTAAGGGTTTAAAAATCTTGTAATTTAATTTTATAATATTAACTTTCCCAGCGAGGTCCTTTGCTATGAGATATCTTTACCCCAAAAACATAGGTGCTAGCATCCCAACATTAAATATGGGATGAAGATACTGAACAGATATTTGTACTTATGGTAAAATTGGATGGACCAGGGAGCCATAAAATAACTTTAATATTGTTGTAACAAAAATTGGACACGAGGCTTTCAGAACTTCCATCTTGAAAACCAAGCATTAAAACCCTTTATTACTCGTTTAGAATTAGCTTTAAGACATTCTAAATTCGAGGAGACAGGTTGAATTCCATTAGCGGATTGCAGAGTTAGTTAAGAGCCATTAACTCGAGCAAGTTTGGAACGGCTGTTACTGACCTGCCAATAGTCCAGCTCAAAACTTCCTCACTCTCTCTCTCTCTTCAACATGCAAATAGAATTATAATTCCGAGCGTGTTCCCGCTGCCGCAACTTTACGACAAGCAATATATCTCCACATTAGCATTGGATAAATATTGCTAGAACAGAATTCATGTATCCAAAGTCGATATATAATATTTAATTACAATATATATCCTTGGATCTAGGGAGGAAAGTCTGACACCTGATAGGCATTAATAGGCTAATAATTTTTTCTATAATCCAGCCAAAAGCAGATTCCAGGATTATTCTCAGAAAAAGGGAGAATTTCACAGATTAAAAATGGCTAGACCGACTAGTGATTTTTACCAATTTTCTAGACTCCCACTACAAACAAAAACAAGAGGGATTTAAAATGATGAATGAAAAAGTATGAAATTTGCAGGTAATGATACTAAGCTCCCGAACCATCCAAACCCACTTATGTCCTATCTTGCCTCCTCCTCTATCCCTAACGATTCTCCTAAGCGTCTGAAAAGAAGATTACCTTCTAAGTTAAGAACACTAGTTAAGTGCCACTAATGGGTAGTTTCTCCACATGCCTTTTCATGACATTATTCTCCTCTATTTCACAGTCAACACATTTACTGGATACATTTTATAGTACATGCTTTAATAAGTGTTTCGCTATTCGCGGAGAAGAAAAATCCAAAATAATGATGATCATAAATATCGGTTTTGATTCATATATCTACCATACATATAAAAATACAACAACTAGATAACATATCTCGCGAGATGGACCTAGGAGTTTTTAAATGGAGTAAAAAATACTTGACTATGCCGCCTTCGGATTAGAAATAAAATGGAGGTTCTGAGCCTCTGCGGTGTCATGTACTCGCTAAATATCACTATCATAAATATAGGATAGGCTTAATTTAGAACTAACACTGTAGCATCTCCGATTAGTCATAGTAGCATAAAGGGACGTTATACAAACAAAAAGAGGAGGAGTAAGAAATGATGAATGAAAAAGTATGAAATATACCGGTAGTGTGAGATCAGGAAAACATAAATATTACGAATGTAAAAGTTCGATGAAGGATGTAATTATTAAACAAATTTCACATGTAGTGAGACCAGGAAAACAAAAACGAAAAAAATTGATTGAAAAATAAATTTAAAAATCTACAATAAAACTTTCCCTCTCTACCCTCCTTTCTTTAGCTTAAAGTAAACACTTTTCTTTGGAAATGGCGTACTTAAGTACTACCGGAGGGAAACCGGAGGGAAAAGAAAGAATATTTTCTTCAATTAAAATGTTTTTTTCATTTGGAAAGTGGATCGTCAATACAGGTGTCCTAAATACACTTGTGTACCAAGAGTGAAGTTGGCACCACCATCACAGCTACAATATACATTCAGTATATTGGCAAGTAGAAGTAAAAATATAATACGAAAATACAATTAAATTATGGGAAAATGATTAATTCTTTTTCAAAAATTAACAATCCTGTTAAAATGATATGTTGTTGTATATAGTTAAAGTTCACCTTTTTGTCCCAAAAACTTTGATTTTCGTCTTTCATATTTGGATCACAATACTTTTCCGTAATATAAATTTGATATATAGGTAAGTAGAAGTAAAAATATAATACGAAAATACAATTAAATTATGGTACAGTGGTTAATTCCTTTTCAAAATTAACAGTTCTCTTAAATTGATCTGTTCTTGTACCTCTTTGTCCCAAAAACTTTGATTTTCGTCTTATTCCTGAGAGTTTAGTACTCGAGAGTGCACTCAGAGCATATTGGTGAGTTCAGTAACGACTAAGTATAGTAAAGTAGTGGCGGATAGGAAGCATTAGGAAATGGGGCGATCTGTATTCGGGAGGGGGCCGCATGCTCGTAGATCAGCCAGTTATTTGCCGAGGGAAAGGTTTTTACTATATTTTGTAGGAGGAGGGCGGAGGAAGAAGTGGGGGGTTGGGAGGCCACTGGGGAGGAATATATTTCCACCAAAGGATTCTAGAAGAGGGGGGATGATTTATACAAATAAAATAAAAGAAAAAAGATTTTGGCTCAGGTCAGGACACTAAGTATAATGACCCTGAGTTATAGGTCTTGGCTTGAATATATTATCCTCTGGGGTAGTGGGTCCTTCGGGTCTCCGGCTACTTTGGAACTCTCCTCTAATAGCCCTCTCCAAATTTATATTTATGTATATTAAAATTAAAATAAAAAAAGTATAACTTCTTACTTTAAACATTCTATTTGACAATCAACTAAATTCCTGGGCATATGGAATTGACATAAAGGCATGACCATTATCTTCGTTTGGGATCCTGCGTTCGTGCCCACTGTGTCATTTCAGGCAACGAAAGAGCTGACCAATTATTTAGCAAAACTTGAAAACGGAACAGAAGTTAGTAAAATAATTAAAGTTACCCTGGAAGACTGGATGCTCCAAAAAAAGGATTAGCAGAATGGGAGAAGAGTGGGGCGAGAGAAAATCACGAATTAAAAAAGGTAAAATCTGACTCTAGGAAATGGATCATAAGCTACAGAATATCAAGCAGAGAGGAAGTAATGCTGTGCCAAATGTGGATTGGACATTGTCAGTTCACACACAGTTACCTACTTAGGAAGTTAGAAGCGCCAAGCTGTGAAAAATGTGATCACGTCCCACTATCAGTTCAATACCTTCTGATAGAGCGCCCACGATTCGAAAAGCACAGGAAAAAAGTTGGGCTCTCTGATTCAATGAAGGAATTTATGTAAGACAGTGAAGAGAGAGTCCCCACCCTTTTCAAGTTCCTTACATACACGGCACTTAATAGATGGGTATAAAGTACCATTAGACGCCAATGACCCTTTTGGGTAGAAGCGAAAACAAAAATAATAATAAATTCCTTGTTTAATTTTTTTAGCGGCGGTAGCAGGCGATTTACTACCATCTGAAATCTTGATCGATTCAAAAAGTTTTCGGTTAGCTTCTGGCATAGCAGTTTAAAACTAGGATTCTATTTCTTATCCTTCCTTTCCTTTACAATTAAATCAAATAGTGTTTTAGGATATAATTCGTAACCATTTTTTTTCCAATATGGAAAGTACCAGATATATTTCTCTTAGAACGTGGTATCTTAAACGTTCTTCCTTAAAGTCCAGTTATTTCTCCATTCGTTGCTTGGACAACTGAAGATGTATCAACATCACCAGCTATAGTACAGTCAAAGCAACCAATAATTTTAATTTTACCCTCATTTGTCGCCTGTAAAGCAGCTGCACCGGGTTCGAAGCCTGTGTCAAATATTTCAATCACAATTCCTCTATCATCACATTCAGGAAATAGATTAATAAATGCAGACACCAGTTTATTTTTTTTGTTGATAAAATAGCCCAAATTGGATAATCTGAGTCAGTAACCATACTCTATTTCTGAAGTTCATCACAAAATGTTTGATTATGAAGCTCTAGTTTGATAATTTCTAATGTGATGTAAATAAATAAATAATAAATAACACTTTTATTAGTTCCTGTGCAAGTCCCTTAAGAACAAATTTAAATAATATACCAAGCGGGCTTTAGAGCCTTAGAGCAAACCTCAAATGTACAAATTAAAATGAAACAATTACTGATAAATTATGAGGGAACCTATAGCGTAAAAAATAAAAAATACAAATTAAATATTCAATTAACATTAAGTTAAAAGGAACTAGTCTTGCACATCTAATAATAAATTCAAATTTACAGATAAGTTGAGGATTAATAACATTTTCTAGGGACTCTGTTAATTTCTTTTTTTAGGGACACTGCACGCTAGGAAGCGATGATACAGGCGGGATTTAAAGGTGGCGAGGGTGTTGGAATTACGGATGGTTCATTCAGTGATTGTCTTCCAAATTTTAACCTAGACTTAAAACTTCAACCACCAAATATATTGTATCACGGTGGATCATTATTGCGTGAATTATTCGCAAATCGGCTATTTATTTTAAAAAGATATATATTTCAATAGAATTCATTATAAAAACAATTTAAAGTTTACTTATTACCTCTAATAATATTATTGAAATTTTCTCAAAATAAAAAAAAGAAGTAATATAATGATTCATGGAGAATTCATTGAATAAAAGACTGTTTACTGCTGTCGAGGCGGGCATACACTGCCGATGACAGTGAACAAATGGCTTCTGATGACAGCATCCCTCGCTCTCCCTGGTTGGAATGGAATAAGAAATATCGGGAATCAATCAACACTGGCTGGATAAAGGGAGGATTGCGGTGAAGAGAAATCGGGCTACATGTATCAATGCTCAGGGTTCCAACGAACGCGTTCATGCGGCGCACTATTTTGCGCAGCGCGGACACATCCATCAACACTACCCCTCCAGCTACGTTCACCATCAGTCTGCGCCTAGTCTCAACTCTGTCTGTATCTCTGATATAAATCGTGCCCCGCTTAACTTGAGTGAAGTCATCGTTTCTATTCCGTTCCTTAATTCTGTATCTGTGCCTGTATAATGAATCGAATTTAGGCTTCTGTGGATTCATTAAATATTTATTTAATGAAATAATTAAATTAAATATTTCAGTAATAAAATGATTCTCAAGATTTTCTTGATTAAAATTTCGCCTAACCTGACCTCTTCGCCGCTCCATTACTGGAGTGCCTAACTACACCAGAGTGCAGTACACACAGGGCTCGTCATCTTTATGCTGATCGATGCTTCAACATGCTTTGTGAAGTCCAATTTTAGCTGACCTAGGCTTTGTTCGGTTTTAACCCGCTCCATTCACGTTTCATCAACTCAGTCTTATCCTCGAAATTGAATGAAATATCCATATGACATTAGAAAAGCTTAAGCTTGGTTCAACTTGATATTTTATTATTAATAAACGTGTTATGGGTGATTCTCATTTAATTAGACCATTTCACTTTTTTAGACAAAGAATTTTGGGTTTAAAAATTCAGCTTTGGAAATAAAATTTGATGTGAATATCATCAATAAGGTGTTCAAGAAAACAAAATTTGTCAGTTCGTTCAGTATTAGTATTTTATAGCATTTTTCAACTCAAAAATGAGTTTAGTGACTCTATTCGTTCACTCCTTTGCTGTAAAAGTTAAAGACCGAGGAGTATTTTTACAAGCTGAGTAGATTAAATAGTTCTAGTTTAACAAGCTATCATTTTGTTTATTTTCTTTCTCTTGACCAACATCTCTTTTTTATAAAGAATATATTTCGCATTATATCCTTCGTCTTTTTTTCTTTCCTCTATTGCTCCTTTCTGCAGCTTAAAATGGCTATGCAAAAGAAATGAGTCATATAGGCACTAAAACATAAAAACACTTCCCCACTATTTTTCCGTCACGAGTAGGTATGCATTTTTATCGTAACACTCATAACATTTTCACAGAAAATCTACATTCTTAGCTGAACCAAGTGTCGGACATATACTACAGGATGAACTTAAACAAATGTCTCTAATAGCGGGTATTATAAACAAAGGTTATGGTCGTTCCAAAAGAACAGTGTTGCCCAGAACAGCCGACATCACTCGCCATGAAATTTTTCAACTAACGTTGGGGACAGATTCATTTTCCTGATTTACATTCGAAGTATTAGAGGTAACTAAAAATATCATTCATACCTTGAAACACCACATTATTACAATGAAATACCTCAGTGTTCAGAGTTAATTAATTATCAGGGGTTCATTTCAGGATGTGGTGAACTAAGCATAACTAGCTTGGGGACTGTAACAGTCGTGACATTTTTAAACTTCACATTGAGATATTTTGTTTTTTATGATGCCTAGGTTCATTTAAATGTTACCACCGTATTGCTAAAACAGAAAGCTATATAATAAGTATCCAACAATATTTATTGGATATGAAAAAATATCTGGAAAAAGAATGTTAAGACTGGGAACACTAATTGGTCAATTCATATGAGAATCACCCTTATATATATAAATTTTTCTCGTAATCATCGGCGCCACACTACGGCCGATCCCATTTTGGTGAAATGGACTAAAGTTCGGAATGTTGGTTTCGAATCTAATTATGGCATCTGCTATCTGCCTAATCTGCCAAAATCGTCTGCCGGACCAAAAGACCAACCTGAGACAAACCCAGTGTCAACTCCTCTTAATTGAAAAATTAAGGAGGGAAACCTGACATTAGCGTATAAGCGTAAGCTCGGTCAAATCACCTCTTTAAAAGATCATTGGCCAACCCAAGATCCTTCTTGGTTTATAGTGGTACGGGTGAAGTAATGTTAGCTTAGCTTCTTTGTGAATAGATATATATAAAAATTTATTTATGCACAAGTAGCATGTTACAAGGTGTTACGGTATAGGCCAGTAACAATAACTTTTTTCAATTATACTCCATAATTAGCAGCACCTGTTACAAAGAAATACCATTTATACACAGAAATAAATAAAATAAAAATAAATCTTTTATGATAAAATAATTAATCAAGATCCAAATATATATATATTTTTTTTTTTTTGTGAATAAGACAAAAAACAAAAATTCTTAAATTTTCCAATAAAACTGAGGGAAGTCACCGACCTCAGTTACGAAGCTCTGCTATTCACGTTTTTTTTTTTTTTTAATTTCTATTAATTGTGGAACGTTCTATTGAGCATTCTTTACAAAGCGACCAACCGGTCGGAAACATTGTATAGTGTTTGCACAAAGGATTGGAGTTTAATCAAAATATATTGGAATTCTTAGGCGAAAACTATTCATCATATCTTCTTAGTACAGTAAAAGTTTCAACCATCTCTGTTAAATAAATGCTCGGAATTAAACTATATGTTTATACAAGTAAAAATGAGCAGCTTATTAGCAAATACTGAGCTTAAGTTAGCAAAATTATTCTGCATCATTGTATGTTGCACATCTTACGGTATCTTTTTTACTCAGATATTGACATACTTTTATTCTTTACTTTTCATTTATTGTCTGCTTGCTAGCCATTTAACTATATTATTTAACCAAAAACCTCTGTCCACAGTTGCTCGGAGGGTGACTACTTGGTGGTCTACCCCTCAGGCACCGATGGAGCAGTCAACGAGGAATCCGCCCCACTGGGTAGGCTCTGCGGCAGTGAGGCAATCAACCTCTACTCTTCGGGGCCCAGCATCGTCTTGGAGTTCCACACAGAGGTCAACATCAGGAACTCCACGGGGTTCAACGGCAAGTTCACCTTTATCCAAGCAGGTAATGTGCATTCCATCTGCCTTAGTTAACTATAGATATCTCAAATAACTTGGTTCACAAATCAAAAAAATCAGGGTCACCTGTGGTTTAGTGGTTAGCATAACAACATTAAAAGCCCAAACCGCAGTGTCCCAGCCAGGTAGCTGACTAGGAATTTTTAAAAGGGAGTAAAAAGTCCTCTATTGTGATATCACATCTACTAAAAGATCTCTACGCTAATTATACCTACTTATGAAACATTTACGACTCCCCCTGTAACATGGTCCAATTAGCGATAGCATAAAGTAACCATAAATAGCATAGCCATAGCATAAATAAATAAAAACAAAAATTAACGACTAATAAATCGCGTGTAATAAAAACTTAAATTAGCTCTCATTCCACAAAACTTCACATTCCACGTTGCTTCGAAGGTGATGAAGGACTCGTCCAAAGCTGCGGACATCATAAAGCTGTTGAAAGATATTTTCATATTTAAAAAAAATATAATTCCTTAAAAATTAAAATACTATTATAATACATTAATTAACAGTAAATGTTTCAAAAGTATAAGAGTGCAAACAAGGGAAGGGCGTAATGACCACCTATTTCATCGCCCAAACCTAACAATCTAAAATGTAGAATCCAAATGATCAATGAATGCCAGGCTTCATCATCATTATATTCTTCATTTATATTAAATTATAAATGAATTATGGTACTTGTGTATTTTAATGGAGCCACAACTGCTATTCGCCATGATTTATATCCTGACACCACAAACGCTGATAAAAAGATCTCCAACTTAGTGCTTATAAGCCTATCGAGGAAAAATAAAATGAATCCTTAAACAAAATAAAGGATGAAATTTAATTTAATTTAATATAATTGACGTCATTATTTTTCTTTTACATTATGACTTTTTTAATCGATATTAATTAAAATATCTTAACACTTAAAAGCCAAATTGTTGGTTAATTAAAACCAAAATTAAGTTAAAAGCCAATGTAAAATTTGGAAAAAATAATAACTAGTCAATTAATTTATCTTTTATTTATCATCAACTTTGAAACAAAAAACAGCTATTTTGATTAATATGAATGTTCAAAAAATACTCCCTAACTCATTATAGAGCGATATACTCTTAATAGGTAGTGTTGTACAGTTTTAATTTAATAACCTATGGATCTAATAACCGAATATGAACATTATATATTTGTATATCTGTGGTGTAGTGGTTAGCTTAGCCAACTAGTACACAGAAGGTCGGGGGTCCGTAGCCCAGTAGTAGGTCAAATATATTTCAGATTTTTTTTAATGGTCGTAAAAAATCCTTGAAAATGCCCTCCTTCGGATGAGGTAAATAGAGGTCCAGAGCCTGTGCGATGTCGAGTACTCGTGAAAGATCCCTATCCTAATTATCGGAATATTTCGGATTTAAGACCTCCAATGCAACCCTACCAAACAACACAGGTATATTGTATAAGTGTATAGCCAAGATGTATCTCTAAATTATTCTGTTTAAAAAAATATATATTAAGAAATTTATGATAAAAAAAAAAAATGAAAAACTAATGAATGACGCAACTTCCCATATTTCGTCGTTTGAGTGATAGAAATTTATATACGGGCGATAAAAAGAGGTTTAGGAGATAAGGTAAGGCAATTTATCAGTGTTAATTTCATTGAGGTCGAATTTCAACACTGGGTGGAGCCCCCCCTCACAAATCCATACTGAACCTGTTAGCGTCAGGGCTGACTAATGGCGGGTCGGTGGCTCCAAGAACACTGCCCTATACAAAACCTTTATAATCGGACCTTCATTCTTCGATATATCGATGATAAATCGTTCCGATTAGGGCTCCGGTGTCACGCTTTTTGCAGAAAAATATGGAATATATCAAGTTAAATTTGTGGCTCAATCATTTTTTTCCCCTTCCCACCCCCACAGTCAAGATAGATGCATTTTTTAATCAAATCGATGCCCAAAGAAACACAAGTTTTATATTTTACTTCTAAAACGCGTTTTTTTAGTCGGTACGCCATTATATTTTTGATACTTGATCATATTCGATGATTAGGGTATCATTCATAAAATGTCCTTCCTCTGCAGGTGGGGAAAATAGTCAGACCCATAGAAAACGCCAGGAGAAGAGTTTTTTTTTTGTTCAGTACCCCTTCCTGGCCATGTATGGCATACGGGGGTTACTTGAGGTGTAACCAACCTGTTCTAAACCATGGTGGGTAGGTCGAGATTTATTCCGTGGGGCATCCACGAAATAAAAATCAACCATTCCAGGCCATATTGAATCCTTTTATTGGATCCCGGCCCATCAGGAGAAGAGTTATTAAAAAAATACCAATTTATTTGAATATAAATCAAAAACTATCGATTTTTTAGTATATTCATGGAAGTGCAAAAGTGAAAGGTCCCTGCATTCGCTACAAAATATAAGAAAATATCTTGAAAATCGGATTATTAATTACGAATTATACTTTACTTTTTAAGAAAAGTAAACTCTTCTTTATATTATGGTATGTTTACTTACTCTCTACTATTGTCTTATTAGAAAGTCGCAAAACGAAACCTTCGCGAAACGAATCACTAAGATAATCGATTTATCTGAGTGTATCGTAATCAGGATTTGAAAATGTGAAAGTAAGCTAAATCATATCAAAAATAGCAGAATACTAAAAAAAAAAAAAAAAAAAAAAATACCTCTTCAACCCATGGATGGCATGCTGATCATTACTATACCTACACGAACGGCCTAAGTCTACTGCCCTAGACGACTAAAAAATATTTATTTTATATAATTTTAACTTTAGTTTAATTTTCAATTTTACAAAAAAAAAATAAACCTTTCTTTTCATATTATATTCGGTTTCATTTTTCATTTTATTGCACCAGATGTATTTTAGGAACAATAAAAATACCTGTAAATAATCGTTTTAATTATCTTATTGTACACATTAAAAAAAAAACCAAAAGACAAAACATATGGTTTATAATGGTTCTATACTAATTGTTGGAACGAACTGTCATCGTACGTGTTTGTGACTACGATGTTCGAGTACTATCTAGGCCGGGCCAGAACATTCTACACCCGTACTCCTTACGACAATATATAAGGAACGATAGACTGGAGTCTTAGTCTTGTTCTGAAGCTCAAGTCATATGGTTATTTCTGAGTTGCAAAGTGATAATTTTTACAATCTGTTTAAATATTTGTGTGGCATTGAACATTGTTAAATATTTTCGTGGCATTGAACATTGTTATTTGCTTTGAATAAAATTGTTTTAACCCACAAAAGTGTTACAATGTTGATATAATGAGAAAATAAAAACGAATGAAGGAAAAGTTAAAAGAAAAGTTGAAAAGGGAGAAAAGGAAAAAGAGGAAAAACGGGCGTTGATGACCAGGCTGTTTTACTCCCTTAAACACCAAGAAACAAACATGCCAAAATCTATTGTATCAATTTTTGCACTTTAATGATTCTTCTGTAATCTAAATATTAGATCAGTACTTAAAAGTTATGCTAAAATAACACACTACCTACTGTTGATTAACACATAACGAATCTCTACAAACTTCGTTTCTTAGGATTTTTTGATTCTGATGACAAAACATTGCTTACTTCGTGTATGTATAAAAAGCCTCGGGAGTTAGAAAACAAAATAGCATTTTTTAATCTTACTTAGCAACAGGAGATCCGACTCTAATTTTGTGAGGACTAATTCATTAAAGCTGTAAATAAGGATTTGTAACCAACCAAGGGACCAACTATTGCAATAAAAGATCCGAGACCGGGCACAGCTCACCCCCAGCGATTTCCTTCCGAACCGAGTTTGAGAAAAGAATAAACTTTTCGAGAATCGGCCCCGACCCCACTATTTCCCCCGAGCCAAGGCAGGTACATTTCTCAACCAACTTCTTTCAGAATTCGACCAAAGTAATAAGTGGAAGGCAAAGTTTGCTTAATCTCGGTTTATCTTGCCAACTTGGGAAGGAATTTAATAACCATCGCCAGTTGTTGGGCCCTATTTTATTTCTTAATAGCTCTAAGCCTACCGCTCCCCTACGTTCTCGGATGGCTATTCGTTACAGCTCCAAGGCCGGAAAATTCGTGATGTGCTGAGTAATTCAGCCTACACAGCCCTATTTAACCCATATTACATATTCTAACGGGGAATAAAACACACGGTTTAAAATAGTTATAGACTTGTTGGAACGAACTAACAGTTCGAACAAACTGTCATAGTACATGTTGTGACTCCGATGTTCGAGGACCATCTGCGCTGGCCTCAAACCTTCCAAGCTGTACTTCTTACGACTAAATATAAGGAGCGATGGACTGAAATTATGACAATATAATGTGTTCCCTTCCTTTCCTAAAAAAATCTGGTGTGATGCGCGCAACACACAACTTTCACATACGAACTTACTTAGATTAGAAATCGACGTGTTTCGATAATATGTAAACGCCATTCCTCAACTTCACACATTTTTCCACATTTAAGTATATACCTATATTTTTATATTTCAATAAGTTATAGAGTATCTGCATAGCAAAATTTGGTAGTTCTCAGCACTTTTCGATTCATTATTGCTAATTTATTTATGAAGGGACTAATTTCATCAACAGTCGAGTTTTTTTTTACTGCTTGCTTGTTTTTTACTACGAGTTGCTTTTTGCAAATACATCGTGAAGGTGAATCAGAAGGTGTATTTACGTCCCTTATGCCTTTCTGGAAATCAAGAACGATTACTGTTCCCCTAAAATCGCTTTATATTGGTTTCAAAAAATTATTAGGGAACAAAAGTTTCTAGACTAAAAGTATAGACCTATATTAATTATAGACTATTATCTTATACCATATTTTTACACACCTGCGATGCTTCAAAAATTTGAGCACCACGTATTTACTCTCTTAAGTAAAATTAATCTTTTTATTAATAAATAAAAGTTTTCATTTTCATCATACGATTAATAAAATTTTCACATAAAAGTCACATATACATACATCACGTACCAAGTTTGATCAAAATCGTTAAAGCCGTTTTTGAGTAAATAAAAAAATAAAACTAGTGAAAACGGGACAAAATTTATTAAGTAAAGTATCCCCTCAATTGATCAATTTTGATGAAATTTTGACTGTCACATCGCGGGCATATACATACACCAAATACAGAGTTTGGTCAAAATTGTTAAAGCCGTTTTTGAGTAAATAAAAAAAAAAAACACGTGAAAATGGGGCAACATTTATTAAGTAAAGTGCCCCCTCCAATTAATCAATTTTGATGAAATTTTGACTGTCACATCGCGGGCATATACATACACCAGATACCGAGTTTAATTAAAATCGTATGAGCCGTTTTCGAGAAAATCGAGAAAAACGTAAAAAATGGACAAAGTTCTTTAAATAAAGTACCCCCTCTGTTTGACCAATTTTGATGAAATTTTTGCTGTCACTTTGCGGGCATATACATCCAACAAATACCCAATTGCAGTTTTGTACGGCCTATAGTTTTTGAGCTACACACACACACACACACACACACACACACACACACACACACACACACACCATTTCGCGGGACTTGGTTATTTGGACCCAGGAGACCCCAAATCGCGTATTTCCGTTGAAAACCGGAAGTCGAAATTTTTCACGATCGCAATACTTTCCTTACTATATATTTCATATATAGGTAAGTGAAAGTAAAAATAGAGCAATAGAAAGTCCATGTTATAGTGTAATGTGAAACGAAATACAAAACATATGATTTAATAGAATTCTAGACTTGTTGTTGGAACAAACTGTTCTTGACATGTTCGTGGCTTTTCGAGAACCTTCTACGCTTGCCGTGTACGTTCTGGAACGTTCTGATTCAGACTAAATATAAGGAGCGATGGACTGAAGAGTTAGTCTTGTTCTGAAGCTCAAGTCATATGGTTATTTTTGTGTAAGAAAGTGATAATTTTTGTAACCTTATTACTTTCACTTACCTATATATGAAATATATAGTAAGTGGAAGTATTGCGATCGTGAAAATTTTCGACTTCCGGTTTTCTACGGAAATACACGTTTTGGGGTCCCCTGAGTCCAATTAACCATGTCCCGCGAAATGGTCTGTGTGTCTGTGTGTGAACTGACTAGCTCAAAAACTATAAACCGTGCGAACCTGAAATTGGGTATTTAGAGTATGTATATGCCCGCGATGTGACAGCAAAAATTTCATCAAAATTGCTCAAGGGGAGGGGGTACTTTATTTAATAATTTTTTAAGTTTTTTTCGATTTTCTCAAAAACGGCTCTATCGATTTTAATTACACTGAGTATTTAATCTATTTATATGCCCGAGATATGACTGTCAAAATTTCATCAAAATTTATCAACCGGAGGGGGGACTTTACTTAATAAATTTTTGTTTCATTTTTACGTGTTTTTTTTTATTTACTCAAAAACGGTTTTAAGGATTTTGATCAAACTCGGTATTTGATGTATGTATATGCCAAAGACGTGATAGCCAACATTTCATCAAAATTGGTCAAACGGAGCGGGCACTTTATTTCATAATTTTTTTCCAATTTTTACCTTTTTTTCGATGATATCAAAAACGGCTTTATCGATTTTTATCAAATTCGTCATGTTTAATGAAAATTATGTGTTCTTTAATATCAGGTAAGCTTTATCATTATTAAAATGTTCTGAGGGGGCTTTTTTTTTTGGGGGGGGGCCTTTTTTGTTTGTTTTTTTCCTATAAAGTACCTTTGTTTTTGTTTATATGGAGAGATTAACTGTCTCTCGTTACGCCTAAAAATAAGAAATGGCTAAATATGAGATATGATAATAATAAAGAAAACATAAAGAGGAGAAAAAAATAAAAATATTCAGTCAACTCATAAAACTCATTGAGCCCACGCATGCGGAGTACGCCTTTAATGACAGACCATTGTTCATAATTAAAGCCTTTCTGTTCGAGAAGTGGCAATTAACAAAAGGCATTAATTTCTAATCTAAGTAAGTTGGTAAGTGAAAGTTGTGTGTTGCGAGCACGCACCAGATTTTTAATTATTTGTGTTTACATTGTTTTGTGTGGCATTGTAAATTATTGTTTTCGTTCAATAAAATTCACTTCAACCCATAAATTGTTACAATATTTTGCAGTAAAATAGTAAGATAAGAACAACATCAGTTATCGGATGGAACTAGTTCGTTGGATGTAACTGTTAATAAAATCGGAATAAGATGTGCGAGTTTTTATTTTTCCTGCTAATGTAAAAAAAATCTATCAATAATATCAACAAACAAAATTATTGCTCTTAAAAAAAAAATTAGACGGTGAGATTTTTAGATGATAAATTATGTACTAAAAAACCTAGGAACATCTCATATGACATGATTAATGAAAAGTCCTCAATATGATATATATTACAAAAGGCTCATTACATGACTATAATAAACCTTTTTGGGCTTATGAAAGAGCGATTAGGGGCTCCACCAAACCCTAAAATTCCTGTCGTATCCAATCTCTACAATACAAAATCCTAAACGAAATCCTTAGTGTTCCTTAAGTATAATAATAATAGCAGTTTTATGGACATTCTTTACAGAACAATTAGCCTCTCCCTTGTGAGGTAGATTATGGTACATATACAATATAAAAACGAAATATTTCCACAACTTCCTTTAGATTAATCTTTGCTAATAAAATAAACTTTCATGAAATGAAAAAATGAAACCTGTACCACTACAACTCATGGAGGGTCTTGGGGCAGTACTGTGCTAAGGAAGCACTGTTTCTTAGTATGAGGTCGTGGAAGGAGGTGATTTGACCGTTATCAGGCTCAATCGTCAATTTTTTTTGTTTTGTTTTTCAATTTAGAGTACCCACAATTCAGAGGCTGAGGCTGCCTTAGGAGAGTCTGTGACGGTATCCGTTGGCCACAGTATTCCAACTGCTCCTTATTTTGTTACAAATAAAATTTACCTTAAGACCTTTTCTTTCCATAGTTCGCCGATTAGGCCAATACCTACCTATCCTTTAACAATAAACTCAATAGTCATTCTTAACTTGTTTCAATCCCTTGTTTCTTCTCAATTCCCGACCATCCACCAAATCATTTGTAAAGATCATCGGGACCTTTTAATTTAGACCTACTGTTAGATTGATACCGATTGGTAATTTATCTACTAATCTCTGCACGCTATACTTTTTTTTTCTCAGTTACTGGATGTATTTTGTTTTAATAAAGTTTCAAAAGGTTCATTTGTTCATTGTCTGTTGTTTTAAGAAATATCATCATACACTGTCCTCTCCATAAGAAGGCTATGTGAAAAATATATTTCAAATAATTTCATTCATAAAACTCTGTGAGGATGGGATATGATATGCACATTGACTTGTTAACTTATTATACACTAAAACAGTATAATGCAATATTTTTAGGTGCAGTAAAAAGTGCTCCCTTTTTATTAGGCAAACAACAATGTAGTTGTTATCTGTGTATGTCAGATTATAAACAGGGCTGATGACAAAATACGATCAGTACTGTATAGTATTCAGTAGTAATATAGTACAATAACTTTAAGAATTTACTCCAGGATTATATTTCTGAATATTCCACACTACTCTCCAACTGTTAGCCTAAATTATACTCCAGCCTGCCTTGTTTCTCAGTTGAGGTTCTGACACACCTTGACTCGGAACTTACGTAGAATCTGAGCAGATCTGAACCATCCCTCTAACTCATGTCATTTCCTGATATCTACAATCTTGTTTTCATATCCCTCGTGTTTTCCTTGCTTATTTTCGATTGTAATTGTAAGTTTTATAAATTATTTAAAGGTAAATCAAGTTCGATAAGGATAAAAAATAATGTAGTGTTATCAGTGGGTGTCAGTTTATAAACAGAGCGAATATAAGATTGTTCCGGACCTTATTTTGCTTAATCTCATACAATAACTGCATCTAAAAAACATATGAATCGTTGCGGTTGGCGGTGAAAACTCTAGTATTAAACTATTTTATTGGAGCCAATGTTTCAACCCAACAATGCAGGTCTTCTTCATTCCTTTCCTGTAACTTACAACTGAAAGGTCGTTTAATATTTTGACAATTTTTTTTTTCAAGCGTATTTAGATATATTTTTTAGAGAAGAATAAAGCTTTTTTTTTTTAAATTGGATAAAGAATTGGTCTGAAGAAGACAGACCAAAATGATGTATTTATAATTTTTTGTCTGTGTCTTATTCATTTAGTCCTGAAAAAGACCTGCATTGGTGGGTCGAAACTTTGGCTGCAATGAAATAATTGAATGCTATTTCTAGATTTTTTTAACCGTTACCCCGGACTATTCTTATATTTATACAATATTCGGTCAACCATCATTTATCCAATTTAAAAAACAAAACCAAAAAAAAACTTCTATAAAAAAAATTTCTTCTATAAAAAAAAAAATATCTACATACACTTCGGGAAAAAAAAGGTTTGGTGAAATATTAAATTTTGAATCAGCTGTGCCCTCCCTTTGTAAGCTAGAGGATAGGAATGAAGATGATTAGTTAAAGGCTGAAATAAAAGAGAGGTAATGAAATGGAGGGGCGCGATAGAGGGTCAAAGGGCACGGTATCGCTGACAGGGCTCAAGTAATCCATAAGTAATTAGCTAAGCAGCAGCAGAAGGGGGCTCCTTGCAGCCACTGATCTGCAGATCCAGCGGCGATAGGGCTACTTCATGCAGAACTAATGTCGGCAAGGCTCAGTCAGCCCTGAGCTAATATTACCCTTCCTTCCTCCCCCCCTCCCCCGAACCTCGGCCCACTAATTAGGCCTTGGAAACATAAAACGTCCATCTTCAGGCAGATCTGTTTACATTGAGGACTGGCAATATCAACAATAAATATTACCTGTTAATCGTTCAGAACAATAAGAAAAAAAAAAAAAGAGTACCTTTACGTGAACTCTTACATCACATATAATAACTTTTCTCCCACTACACTTTTACGAATCCAGTTTTGGAGCTATTAGCTGAGGACAGTGACACATTTGTCGGTTTTGACCGAAGCGTTTCCCGAGACGAAAACCGAGTCGTTTAGTTTTATAGAATAGGTTCATGTTAACACACATGCTATACAACCGATTTTCTTATAGACATACGGAATCTATTCCAGAATTATTTTTCTGTAAATTTCAATATTGTCTCTAACTGTTGGCAAACGGAAGTTCTCTTTCTCTGTTGAGCTTCGGATACACATAAACATGACATGATTAATTTACAATATATCTTCCTTTTTTTCCACAACTATTTATTTTCTTACATCACAACATTGTTAACGTTTCGGGGCTGTGTCCCCATTCTCAATACCTGTACATCAATTTATATCCATTTACATTTAATAATCCAATTACTAGATTAATAAATTAAATTAAATAAATTAAATTAAACTTTCATAAATAATTTCTCGATCCTATGATTGATATTCTTTAATAAATTTTACAATACTTGATCAATGTCATATTCTAAAATACACTGGTACACATTTTCTATACGTCAGCTCATACTTGTCCATTTCCAATCGACTATGAGCTGACATATCAAAATAGGCGCGTCTAGTGGCGCTGTTAAGAATGTTAATTCTCTCTTGCTGCTATACGTACAATGACCTGTTAATATAATAGTTCAAAGACTTATCCTAGTACAATATGCTCCCTATTTTATTGGTTATTATTAGAATTATTTAAGGTTATTGGCATAAGGTATTTCAATTTCGATAGACGGGGTAGTGGTTAGCATAGCAACCTACAATACTAAAGGTCCTAATATACAATACTAAAGATAGGACGTAAAATGGAGGTCCCGACTTTGTAAGATGTCAGGTACTCGTTACAGATCACTATCCTAATTAAACCTGGATCGGAAAAATTTAGGACTCTCACTGTAGCATCGTCCGATTAGCCTTAGTAGCATAAAGTGACTTTAAACAAGTTAACAAACAACAAACAATACTAGGCGTTATCAGTATGTTGCAACTTATAATACGGTGGATAACCGCTTGTTCAAGCTAGATTCTGACAAGAATAAAAATAAAAAAATATAAGAATGACACAAAAGCTTGATGAGTTCTCGAATAAAGTGGTTTGTTTCTCTTAAATACTTACTAGGCATGTTTTTGATCAATTACTAAGTAGTACTTAGTGTATCAGGGAGTTTAACTCTATACTATAAGTGACTGCTTTATTGCTGTGTGATTCAAGAAGTTATAACTCTGTGTGCGCTCTCAAAGGAATGATAATACCGGTTGAGCCAACTTGCAAGACTAAGTTACACGCGTGTATCTTCACGCCAGGATGAATATACGTGAATATATTGCTCCGAAACTAACTCTCGTCTCGTTAGTACTGTGCTGGACCCAGCTAACTTCTCGGCCTTTGTGATAGTTCAAACCGAACATTCGTATCCGCACGCTGATGAGGAACCGGAATAAGGCAATCAAATATTAATTTTTTACTCTAATTGTACTATATTATCCATTTTGTTTCTAACGATAAAGTGTCTCTTATAAAATAGTCATGTTTTAGCGTTGCCTTTCCTAAATATTTCCTGCGCAATTTTTTTTTTTATTCCTTATAATATGAAATTTATAAATCTTTTATAGGTTGAAAATGCCTTAGAATTGCTGCTATATACGCATAAAGCTCGACGTATTAGGCTATTAGTTCAATGCACCCACTTAGGATGGCATAGTACCTAAAAAACTATATAAAATCAAGTCAGGAAAGGATTAAGTTAAAAATTTATTTATTTATTTATTATTGCCTCTACCCGGTAGGGTCATTAGCAAAAACTCTTTCGATTCAAACTTGGTTGTACAGCTTGGTCTTCTTTAAAAAAGACATCACTACCTTCACCGAGTCCTCCATGTCTCCCAACAACTCCTTGAGATTATTTCCCATTTTCAATTCACGTCGAATCCTGGTAAATCTTGGACATTCCAGGAGGATGTGCTTTACTGTAAGGATTATGGGATGGCAGTGTTCACAGGTCGGGGCCTCAAGTCCTCTCAGCAGGTAACCGTGTGAAAATTCACAGTGCCCAATGCGGCAAGTTAAAAATTAATATGAAAATCCACGAGAGATCCTACGTATATATTTTTCAGTTTCGCTAATAAAGGAAATCCATGTCTATAAATGAAAAATGAGTTTTTGTTTATCGTCATTAAATTAATGCGAATTCGAATCGCAAATTTTTTTCTCTCTTTATTGGTTAGGTAGTCTAGTCAGGAAGTCAGCCTGACAGCACTACACACGTCCCGACCTGACAATTCGAACAGTTGAATCCAACTAGCCTACGCAGGATCCAACTTTAGGGTCCAACCGTCGCACAGTGGACCCGATTGAAGCATTACGGTGCAAAAAATCCCAGAACCTTTTTTTTTTCTGGATCTAATAATTTTTCTTGGTTTTTATATGAATGCTGGACCTTGAAAAAATATTTGAAACAAAAATAGAATGAACTTTGTGGAATATTCAACATTTCAAAGTTGTATGTTTCTGGCATCTCCATCCGCGCCCTTTTTGCAGCCCGGTAACCAATGGTTGTATCATTCGCTAGTTAATTTCTATCAATTTTTACTTATGTCACCTTGAATGTGCCATCCAAATGATTTCTGTATCCATTGATTTAAGCGAATGAACTATTTTTTAAAGTAAACAATTTTGGTCACCTATTCTTCATATTGGGGAATGTCTGATTAATTTTGTTCGCAATGTTTTTGCCACTACACGTTACAAAAACTATCTGAGTTTCAATTTGTATAAGTTTCACGTCCCACACGACACCACAACATTAGGAAAAGGGGAATTTTTGGAGATAAAGCATGAGTCACGGCCGGCCGGCTCGAAGGGTACGCTGCCTTAATTTGATATTTTTGGTCCTAATTTCAGTTGAGTTAGTAAATAAATCACTAATTACAGGGAAATGAAATGTTCTGCGTTTAATTTTTATTTATAATATTAAAATTCTAAACTTAAATAATTGAAATTCAATATGTGCATTTTAAAACGTGTTCTTTTTATTCCACTGTTGTATACACTTTAAATTATTCCCAGTGAACATTCTTATTATATTCTTATGTAAATGTGCACATATGTTTCCTTTTTGTGCTTTAAATGTCGTGTTTATTAAATTATAAAAATCTAAAGTACCTAATACAAATGCTCTAGTGATGACTTATTAAATGATTACTTAGTATGAATAATTCTGAGGATCATTAAAAGAGTTCTTTTTGTTATAAATTAAACATTTTACATGATAAGTTAGTATAAAATGAAGTATGAACCTATATAAACAACTGTACAATCTACTAATAAACACAAATTCTCCCACCCCTCCCTCTTACCCCCACCCCTCCCTCTTACCCCCACCCCTACCCTTACCTATTTTCATGAAACCTATATAAAACAACTCTACAATCCACTAATAAACACAATAGAAAGTTTGAACAAGTTTTGTCTACTTAAAATTATAATATTAGTAAGAAATTCTCCCACCCCTCCCTCTTACCCCCACCCCTACCCTTACCTATTTTCAGGAAACCGATATAAAACAACTCTGCAATAGTGGATTAAAAATAATACAAAGTTTGAACAAGATTGGTCAACTGTAACTATTTTTTGCACCATGATGGGCAGATCGGGACCACTGTGCGTCGTACCCAACAAATCGGGCCTGTATATAGTTGCCTTGAGTGGCAACGACTTCTATTAAAAAAGAAAAAACACTGTGAAAATATTTTGCAAAAGCCCTGTCGATGGCTCACTTACTTTGTTCAAAACAGATTAGTAAAAGAGTAATATTCAGTCGTCTCATTTGGTTCAGACCCTTCTGCCCTCCTCCCACGATTCGACAATCTCTGATGACTGAACTACATACCTCTGGACCGGCCTTGCCTTCTCTTCAATTTCACATTTCTGGTGAACAGCTGTATTTTCGTCGTCTTAAAAAGGTTTCTGTTCTTCCATAATGGCTATAGTTGTACGAAAACCCCTTTGTCTTTCATAATCCGGCTTTTCGCATCTTCCTCAGACACATTTTCTTTTATAACAACGCTTCCCAGGTACACAAATGATTTCGCCTGCTCCGCGGGGGTCACCCATCAGAACAAGACTAGGGTTTCTCGGAGTCCCAAATTTGCCTTCTACACTTTTATCTTACACAGAATCGCAGACCAGTAAGGCGATTAGGCAAAGGGCATCCAACGTTTCCTGTTATTCGCTGAATCGTTCGTCAATTCGATTTTATTTGTTATTTTTATCAATATTGTAACGCTTATGTTGGTTAAGAAATATTTATTCAACAAAAATATACAGTTATCAATGCCAACGAATTAATAAAACTTAAATACTTGAGCAGGTTACAAAAATGATAACGTTATAACACAATCATACTTGAGCTTCACAGTCAAGACACTACTAACTCGTTCAGTCACTCGCTCCTTATATATAATCGTAAATGGTCAGGTCTGGAATGTTCCAGAACAAGGTTGACAGTTCTACGCCAGCGTGGACTAGGAACGAAAGATCTAGACCCAAACAGTTCGTTTCAACCGCTTATTTTGTTCCAACAAACGGTTTTGGATAAGAAATCATATGTTTTTTTTTTATTTAACGATTTAAAGTTAGAATATATTACAAAAATTAATATATTTTAATTTAATTGGCTACCCAAGATTAATAAAAGAAAATTATAGACTGAAACTTCTTCTTCCAGTCAACTACTGTCCACCTTAAAATAAAAAAAAAACATACAAGGATTTAAAATCTGCTACAGTCTACCTCCACCCACCTACCAATCGATCAGCACGATTTCTTACTTTTACAATAACTTGATATGAGAATCCGTTTGAAATAATCAAGACTCAGATCTATTATCTTGAATTCTAATATTGACTGTGCAGTAATATTTAGAATATATATATATAAATATATATATATATATATATATATATATATATATGTATATGTATATTACTGCACAGTAAATATTAGAATTCAAGATAATAGAATTGAGTCTTGATTATTTCAAACGGATTCTCATATCAAGTTATTGTAAAAGTAAGAAATCGTGCTGATCGATTGGTAGGTGGGTGGAGGTAGACTGTAGCAGATATTGGAATTAATAAATAAATATTAGGATCTTTGGGAAGAGCCTGGTTGTCAACAGATCTGGGTAAACAAGCAAGACTTACAAAACGTCTGTGTCAGGATATTGGGGGAGGAAAAGTCAACTCTGACTCTGACTCTTTGTAAAATTTGCCTACACTGGGACAAAATCTTATAAACCATTGAGAAAAAGTATTGTTCGCAAAGATTTTATGTAGTCATGCAGAATGTTTTATTAAGTGCTCCATAATTATTTAGTAATTAGTGTAACATGAAACAAAAAAGATATAAACAAATCATACGATGAAAAGAGTTCTAGACTTGCTGTTAGAAAAGTTGCAACAAACTGTTCTTTTACAAGTTCGCGAATGTTCCAGAATTATTCTAAGATTGATTGTCTGGAACGTTCTAGATTGCTCTAATTCAGACTATATGTATATATAAGGAGCGATGAACTGGAGAGTTTGCCTTGTTCTGAAGGTCGAACCATTAATCATATTTTTATTTTATATTTTTTATGATTATTTTTGTGTTATTGTATCGCTACAAATTGATACTCTTGGTAACCTTGTTGATTATTTAAGTTTATATTGTTTGTGTAGAATTGTAAATTATTATTTTCTTCGGATAAACTTATTTAAACCCACATAAGTGTTATATACAATACCGGTCAAAAGTTTAGACTCACTTGTATTTAATTCACAATCTTCAAGTTTAAAAAAATAATTGTAACTCCAGAGATAAAATTTCAAAAATTATATGATTCTTTCGAAATACAATCTATATAAATAAAGATTCTGTTAGTTTTTTATTTATTCTTTATAGAAATACATACCGTTTGTCCTAAATTCTCCGAATTTCGCTGAGTGGTTCTTTCATACCAGGTGCGAACGTCTGTCCATATTAAAATTGCATAACAGCCAATCTCTGGGTATATTCTTTATTGTTATAAAAATCGTTATGATCTCGCTTTACATTAGATTTTTACGAAATCAACCGTTGGAGTAAAAAAAATCTCATTTCTGTCCTAACGAACTTTTCTGGACCCACGGCTTTTCTCATTGTTTTCGAAATTCCGTGGGTGAAACCGGGATATTAAAGCTAGTTATAAATAAATTAAAAATAAAATTATAGTTGTTACGTTGTCCAATAAATAAAATGTTGTTACTTATTTATGTTACAATATCTAAGGGTGAGTCTAAACTTTTGACCGGTACTGTAGTAAATTCGAATTAATCATAAAAAAAAAAGAATAATTTTATTTATTGAATGTAGGGTTGTTTGTTATTTTATGTAAATTAAAAATTGTTTCTTTTAAAACCATAAACAAATTCTGGAGATAATATAAACTGCAAAGGTATATTTAAACTTACATACGACAAACATTGGCAAAGTGGTAACCTCATACAATTTCGTTGAAGTTTACTTGTTTTGTAATTTACCTTTATGTCACAAATAATAAAAAAATTCTAGTAAAAAAACTCCATTCAACATAAGGAATTGATATTCTCGATATATAACAAGTATGTTTCTACAATTATTAAATAATTAATATTTATTTAATAATTATATACACTACTTTTAGGCATTACTTTTTTCTTTCTCTCTTTCAAATTTTTAAAAAGATATTTGGCTATATTTAACTTTAATCTACTATAGCACTATATTTCAAGATATAACATCACTGGAACTTAATGGTCACCCTTGTTGATTTAGTTTTGGTGTAATGTAATTGATTTAGTAAGTGAGAATATTATCAAAATGTAATTCAGGATTTCCGGCACTGGATGAGAAGACAATTTTTAATAATAATGGCTCAATACTTGCATTTGATAAATTATTAAGGAAAATAATGAGTACCTATAAAAAAAAAAAATCTGGTGCGTGCGCGCAACACACAACTTTCACTTACCAACTTACTTAGATAAGAAATTAATGCGTTTTGTTAATGCCACTTCTCAAAGTTACTCATTTTTCCACATTCATTTCTTATTTTTGTTTTCATTTGCTCAAAACATTTGAATAATGATAGCGCTTACCTGATATTAAATAACATAACCTGATATTAATTTTCATTAAACATGACGAATATGATGAAAATTGAAGGCCTTTTTGAGATAATCGAAAATTTGGAAAAAAATTCATGAAATAAAGTGCCCCCTCCGGTTGATCAATGTTGATGAAATGTTGGCTATCATATCTTTGGCATATACATACATCAAATACCCAGTTTGATCAAAATCGTGAAAGCCGTTTTTGAGTAAATAAAAAAAAAACGTGAAAATGATACAAAATTTATTAAGTCCCCCCCTCCGGTTGATCAATTATGATGAAATTTTTACGGTCATATCTCGGGCATATAAATATATCAAATACTCAGTTTAATCAAAATCGTTAGAGCCGTTTTTGAGCTAGTCTGTTCACACACACACACACACAGACCATTTTGCGGGACTTGGTTATTTGGACTCAGGGGACCCCAAAACGTGTATTTCCGTTGAAAACCGGAAGTCGAAATTTTTCACGATCGCAATACTTCCACTTACTATATATTTCATAAGAGGTAAGTGAAAGTAAAAATTAAAAACAATTCTTTTCACCTTGTTTTTGCAACAGACACATGAACCAGTCTTTGGCCGACTTAATAATATTTTTAAAAAATTAATAAATAGTGTATAATAAAATAATAGAAGATATTTATAAATGGCAGATGTTTTATTCATATTTCGATCTAAAATTATTCATTTTCGACAGGCCCCGATAAAAATAAAAGAAAGCCAAGAGAAAATAAAAAAAAAAAAAAACCGTCGGTAAGTTGGCCCTAAGTTACATAAAAACTTTTTAAAGTCCGCCCTTAGCCGGAATATAAACTTGGAAACTTATTTCATCTTCCACTACTTGAAAAGGAAAAAATACACCTAACAAAAAGTTTTCTATACCTTTCCCGTATATTAATATAATTACTCTCCTCCTCCCCTTCAGTCAAAATTCATCATTCTATTTTTATAAAAGTGCTTAGAAAGTTTTCTCAACTTTAATCCACCCTAAGTAAATTAAATTTCAACACCAGACCTGTGGCGGTCAAATGTTGTTAAGTAAATATTGGTTCAGTAATACTATTCTAAATAACTTAAACATTTTATTTACGGTTATTATTAAGAACTAAGTTCTTAATAAGTAATGTTAAGAGGTAATGTATTAATAAGTAACAGTTTCGTTTTTTTTTTTTTAACTTTACAGGTAATATTTGTAATACATAAAAATTAAAATTCTTTAATTTCGAGTTACGTTCTTGAAAGTGGCATCCTTTAACTTTCATTTAAAAAACAGAATCATTTAGAATTAAAATAGTTGAAAGCCTCACTAATTAATTATGACATTAATTATTGCCAGCAAAAAACAAAAATAATGGAACTGGTTAGGTTTGTGTTAGAGTGTCGTAACAAGTTGATACTTTTTGTAATCTTGTTAGTTATTTGAGTACTTATTATTTGTCTGACATTGTGTTATTATTTTCTTCTAATAAAAATTATTTAAACCCGAATAAGTGTTACAACTGGTGTAAGAAGTTGTATTTAAAGGTAAAAAAAAATGCAGGCAAACATATTAGGGAACTTTTAGTGGCGGAACTGAGGAGGGCATCAGACGAGCTGGATTTGGACATTACTGGTACGAAGGCGATCTTGGTTACGTGAGTATCACTTAAGTCAGGGCGTACATCCTGAAATAATAGAGTTTGTGGATGGCACTTTAAAGATTGCTTTAAGTAATTTGTCGGCTGAAGTAAATGACAAATTGGCAAGCCAGTCGGCAGAGATTAATGGCAAACTGACCAAATCGTCTGGTGTACATAACTGTAGTATACGTGTTCTGGAGAAGGGGGGGCGATATATGGCCGAGTGGACTAAGGCACTTGCAATAGGAAATCAAAGTTAAGCAACGTCTAGAGTGTTTAGTACTTGAATGGGTGACCGCTCCATTCGGGTGACCACCCGCCAATGAAGGCCACGCAGTCCAGCCTACCCCCCGCCCCCGGGTATATGAGACCCGTCAGCATACTGGAGGCGACTCACACCGACCAGGAGATTATCCTTCCCCGTGTATCTCATCGAGAATCGTAGTGTGGTTTTCCAGGATGTCAGTAACAACACGGAGGATTGGTACAAAGACGGTAGGCTTCAGGGAAAGAAAGACCTAGACCAGTTTGTCACTGTCCTTGAACCCGAGAGAGCTGACGCCATCGGTGGGAAGGACACTGCCAAATTGGCCCCAATGGGATTGGTTATGGAGCTATGGAAAGTCTGCCGCAGCACCATGGTGGCTATGGCTTGCAGCAACGTGAGGTTTGGGCTACCCCCTCAAGGCTGTCTGTGATCCCGCAAGCAACGCAAATGTCTGTAAGAAACCACATACGCGGCCAAAGGTCTCACTAGGCCAAATGCGCCAACCGACAAAAAAAAAAAAATTCTGGATGTTAGGAGAATGTTCGATTTCGGACTAAATATCAGAAGCAATGGACGGCTTAATCTTGCTCCGAACTTCGAAGCATAAGTCACTGTATTGTCACTAGTAGTTACTTTTTGTAACGTTGATATTAATTTCAGCTTTTATTTGTTTCCTATGTGAATTATATTTTTGTACCTAATGAAAATTATTTAAACCCAGATTAGTGTTACAGTATGAATGATTTTATCAGTTACTGAAAAATAACTTAAATTTCAAAAGACGTTAGAAAGAAACAGGCTGCCCTAAAGTAAAAAGGGACCAAAATACTCTAATATTTCTTTGATATCAGTTTTACTTTATGTATTATGTATGTATTAAGTATTATGTATTACTTTATGTATTATATGTATTATGAAGGAACAGTCATGTGAGAGTTCTCTTAGGGGCTCACTCTTTTGAAAACTATTTAAGGAAACGGTTAATTAGCTACAATTACAAAACGAATCCTACGAAGGCCTCGTCAAAAAAAAAAAGATCAAAGTAAATTGTATAAGATAATCATCACAAAGTATTTCCGTGAATAGCCCTTTAATTAGTCTTCAGCATTTTTACCTTCATCAAGGAGGGGCTTTTTAAGGAGGTTTTTTGAAAATATAACAAAAAAAAAAAAAAGAAGGTTAAAATTTGCTAAAGAGGTATACAAATTGAATAAAGTACTCTTGGATAAAAAACTGTTCCAGCATTTTATCATATTACACTTCAATCTCAGCTGTCTCCAGGGCCTAAATTGATACCGATGGGGACGGGAGGGGGGGAGGAGATTTTAAATTGGAAAGATGTCCTTCAAGATCCAAAAAAAGGAATGAAATAAAATAAATTAAAGTGCGATAGATATATATAGATTTAATTAATTTAATCTTTATTGACATCAAACCTTTTCGAAAATTATATTTAAAGATCTGAAATTATTGACTGGTTGAAATTATTACCATTAGCATAGTTTTATTTATACCTGCCTAGCTAAACCCGACAACGCTTTATTCACTTTTTGAGAAATAAATAAATGTATGTAGGTGAAATTTATCAAAAAAACAAAAACAAAAAAACAGTAACATCATTCAAATACTGATAATATAAAATAGGTGAGGGTGCGGCACAATGAACACAAAAGTTTCTTTTACCCATAGCACCCCACCTGAGACTTTATTTTCAAACCTTTATTTTTTCCATGTTACCTTAGGATCTAATCTATGTATTTAAGAATATGTGTTAAACATTATTTAATGCATCATGTGTACCGCGAGCAGCTATATTCCAAAATATAGCACCACATGCCCGGGGTGCAATGAAACAGCGCAAAGGGTACTTGGAAATAACTGTACAAAACAACACTGCAATTAACGAAAGAACTTTATTAGGCTTACAGTCTGTTTTTCGTTCTCCTGCTTTAGGATAGAGGAAAGTTTGACTTGGTTGTCAGAGAGGAAAGTTGTCATAAATTAATAGAGCTTTTTTGGTGTTCCGCTCTCGATTTTGCACCATTCTGTAAGAAAACGAAAAAAACTTACTGCCAAAATCTTAAGAGATACATGCATAATGAAATGTTGTAAGAGTTGATTGAATAAAATAATTACTCTCACCTAGAGACGAAAATCCGTTCGACGAAAAATTTTAGTTTTACCACCGCAGTTTAGCAAGTGGAATCTGTCACGCAATGAAGTCGAAAGGGGACAATTTCTGACATTGTTTGGAGTCCGCTCGCTGTCTGAATTTGGTTGCACTAGACCTTTTGGTTCGCCCTGTGCACCGACTGTTTCATTGTGCCCCACCCGCCCATATATTTTAAATTACTGTGAATTAGGAAAGGATTATAAATTTTCACTGACATTTATTTACTTTTATAATTTAACTGAAAGAAAAATATGAGTGGTTTGTAGTTTAAACCATTTTTTTAAGAAAGCTTTGAATGTAGAGTGATGTTTTATATTGAAATCATAGGCTTGCCATGTTTCAGGCATCTCGCAACAATACATTGAATTTAGGGTGTATGAAAAAGGTCGAACTACATTTTATACGAATTAAATGTTTCAAGATAAGCACAGTCTAGAAAGACCAGATAGTTAGCGATTGGATTGGTGACGCTCTGAGTCCTGAAATAAATTATAGTAGCACTTAATCGACTTTAATCGGAAGCTTAAGCACCTAACCCAATCATCAAGAACTCAAGCTAACAAATCATCCTCCGCAAAACATTTCATGAGGAAGGTTAAACTAAATACAAGTTAATGATGAAAACAGGAAAAAGAATTCATCTGTTAACGAATTGGATCCCTTCCGCTCGCCCTACCGGAAACATGCACAATCATATTGTACAACCAACCTTTCACGATTTCAATTTAACAAAGCTGCAGTTATCTCAATGTAAAATCTACATCGCACTCCGAGTATTTTTTTTTTTTTTTTACTTTTTTTATTTTCGTCATAAAAGTTAGATTGCAACGCTTTTAAATGATTCGCTTCACTGCGTTCATGCTGGAAAATATTTACAGATTTCAAAATAGAATAAAAAAATGTAAAATGCAAGTTACAAATTTTTCCCAATTTCATTTAAATCTTCATTTGGACGGTTCGAGCTGTTCGCTTATCCATAAGACAAATATCTAGAATTTATCGGTATTTTAATATTTATTACTATTATAAATAGTTTGGGGTTAGTCCGTCATTTCAGTTGCGAAATCCAACTTCAACCGAGCATTACAAGAAAAATATTAGGGGTCATCTGCGGTTTAATGGCTATCATAGGAGTGCACAATACTAAAGATCGCGTCCAGTGGCGGCCCTGAGATTTTTTAAAGAGAGTAAAACATCGTTGACTATGCCGTTCCCTGGTAGGACATAAATGGGGTCCCGAGCCTGTACGATATCAGATACTCGTTAAAGATCCCTTATATAGTATAACTGGATAGGCAAAAATTAGGACTCCCACTGTCCGATTCGCCTTACTGGCATAATGAGACATTAGTAAATAAAATCAAACAAAAAAAAAAAAAAAAGTTATCATCGCTGGGTTAATACATTTGAAACTCTAACTATTGTAATTTGCAAATCTTTAAGCAGTACTACTGATTTTTCTATATCTTAAAAGTTGGTCAGGATGAAGAAAAAATCGTCTCAAGTCCGATTTACATACTTAACGCATACCTTTTAACATTGCCTACAACTTACACTGAACATAAGATTCATAAAAAGGCTTCAAAAACTTGAGAACAACACTTGCATTAAATACGTGACTGGTTCAAACAATGGAAAATTAAACTAGATCACGATGAATCAAAGCATATTACATTTAAACTTCGAAGAAATACCTGTACCACAGGTTATATTGATAATAACGGAATTCCTCAGGCTGACGCAGTGAACTATCTGGGACTTACCTTCGGCAGAGGGATGCCGCATGTTGAATTGAAACTAGCAGTGCTAAAAAAAAGACTGACTCCAGAAAAAAAAAAAAAAAAAAAGACTCCAGTTTCAACTGTTTCTCAACTTTTCTCAAAAACGTCTAAACTGAAAATCAAACAGAAATTAAAAAATATACAATATAATTACTTAAAAATCTGCATGGACATACTCATCTCAGATATACGATGCAGCTAAAAATACCCACTTAAGAAAAAGTTCAAAGGTACCAATGAAAACTATTACGATTCATAACCATGGGCGTCACCAGCACCAAATTATGGAGGGGGAGGATGGCTCAGTCATTTATGCCTCAGTTATACATTAAAATAGGGAATTGTTAAGGCTTAATTTTGAAGGATGTGGGCCAAAATTTCTGGATTGAATTTTATCCAAATTTTTCTTCTGATTCTGATCCCATTAATTTCATTGCTTTCCATCAATGCTCAAGCTTATAGAAGCTTCATCGAATTGATGGAAAGTAGGATCAAGCTGCTTGGTTTAAAAAAGAAATGTAGAGCAATAAAACAAAACAGTTCGAGCTGAAGTAAGAAATATAAAATTCATCAAATACACAACACGCCTGACTAGCTTTTAACAATAGAGTGAGCTGAAATTAACAAATATTTTATTGGTTAAAAGGATAAATTCGTAAAATCGCATTTTTATTTAATTTTATACATTGGGTCCTCTCTTGCCAGAATATTGGTGGGGGGACAGTCTCCTCCTGTCAAAATATTGGGGGGACGCGTCCACCCTGTCCCCCCTCGCGGTGACGCCCGTGTTCATAACCAAGCCACCGTGATTCGTGGTTAACCAGAGCCTACATACTGACCTCCACCAGTCAACAGCTTACCACCACAAAGCGACACTCTGCAAACCTTTTAACACTAACTTGGACATGGCTACAGTTTGTATCTATAGAAAACGAAGAAGAGATTAAAAATGCGTTGGATGAGAGATCTCCTTGTTTAAACAGCTCTCTAGCTATTGGAACAAGACAGGAAGTGGTGCTCTTGAGTACTTTCCCTTCATACGCCTGACATATCGTCAATGTTTCCTCATCCGGCCATCTCATTTGCTGCTTGTCAGCATCATGCATGATTAAGAAGAGATAATAACCCGCCCCCCCCCTCTCGCAGAAAAAAATGTATTTAATATAATTGTTTTAATAATTAGTTATAAGTAGACTTTATTTAGTTTAATGCAGTATAATTTTAATGTTTATCTACTGAAGAAATGATCGAAGAAATACTATCATCTGCAATATCTAACAAAGACAGACCTGATTCAAAGAGTCTTGTCAATGATTTCAAAACTATCCCCAATAAAAAATATTTTAATGCAATAAAAGGAATATAAAATACAAAAAAAAAATGAGTACATCGATATCTTCCTTTGATATAAGGAAAACCTTATCTCTTTTACAGTTATTATTTGTAGTCAGTTTCGAAGTATCCAAACTTTCCTTTGTTTTTTTCGTTTTTTTAAAAACAAACGATTCATCAAAAGAACTTTTCAGACAAAAAAGATTGACACAACCTTAAAAGCTCACTAATGTAGTTTATTTTTAAACATAAAAGAATCGATTTATTTATCTGAACAAAGTTAGATATTTCAAGATGGTGAAAACGAATAGCAACAATTTTAAAAAGGTTCGGTTAATATTCGAGCGAGCCCAATGAAGACTTTTCAACATAACGTATTAAGTGAAAACTTAGACCGATGAGAGACGAGTTAACACAACATTTTTGAAGCCTATACCATTAGGTGAAAAGAGGCTTCGAGGGGAAGGCCGAATTCAATGAAAAATCTGGTGCGATGCGCGCAACACACAACTTTCACTTACGAACTTACTTAGATTAGAAATCGACTTGTTTCGATAATATGTATTCCTAACGCCGTTCCTCTACTTCACACATTTTTACGCTTACATTTGTATACCTCTACAAGTCTATAATCACGGGCATGTAGATACTTCAAATACCCAGTTTGATTAAAATCGTTAAAGCCGTTTTTGAGTAAATAAAAAAAAAACGTGAAAATGAGACAAACTTAATAAAGTATAGTAAGTAATACCCCCTCTGTTTGACCAATTTTGATGAAATTTTTGCTTTCATATTGCGAGCATATATGTACACCAAATACCCTATTTCAGATTCGTGAGGGTTATAGTTTTTGAGCTGGTCTGTTCACACACATACACACAGACCATTTTGCGGGACTTGGTTATTTGGATTCAGGGGACCCCATAACGTGTATTTCCGTTGAAAACCGGAAGTCGAAATTTTTCGCGATCGCAATACTTTCCCATACTATATATTTCATATATAGGTAAGTGAAAGTAAAAATTGTTTTGGTGATACTAGATCGAATAATATTTTACCGATGTCCGAGGGTTTTCTCTATGATCTTAGACAAATTTATTTTATATAATTTCATTAATTATTAATAATATTTTTATCTTTTCTCTAAGATGATCGCAAGTTTATTATATGTCAGTGTTTAATACGGGATAGAACTATGGGCCTCAAACACACAAAGAATTCAGTCTTTCCGGTCCAAAGTATTGAGGAAAATAGTAGACTGCACCATGATATGTCACAATTGACTTAGTGCACAAGGACCAAAAAAAAAAGTATCCCAGTAAAAGTATCCCAACAGTTATCGATACAGCCACACCATACTACAAAAACTTCCACCAAAGACTAACTTTCGACATGAACCCTTTGGCACAGAAACTAACATCTAATACTTAAACCCTACATTACATTTCGGCGAATTTTTATGCGGTGGTCGAAAGCTTTGCTAACTCAGCTAAGTTCGCAATCTATCCTGTTGGAATAAAAAACATTTGGTTATTGCTAATAAGCAGATTGCAAATCAAACAAATCGCGTATAATAAAAAAAAAACTTTTTTTTTGTTGTGTTGCATTGCGCGCAACACAACTTTCATTTGCTTCTTAGTAAAATAGACAATTTTTTTTTTAATGGCATACTTATTTTTTAAGTAGAATTCTTTTTTTTTTTTTTTTGCTACTGGAGTGGGAACACTAAACTTTCTTTTGCAATCAAAATTGTTTTGTTTTTTATTGGAAAGTGGGGTCAGTAAATCATACAGGGGTTTACCAATGAAGTTGGTCTCATTTACTCTAGAACTTCTTACTTTTCAGGAATTCGATTTTTTTGATGTAAATATTTTTTCAGGGGGTTCCAGAAATAATAATCGAGTTTAAGAACGGGTGATAATAAATTGGAACTAATTTTTCAGTACCTTAACATTTTCCAGAAAACGATGGCGATATTTTATTCTTCTATGGTAGTAACACTTACATTATTACACGATTAATGCTGTATTTAAATCAATAGTTGGCATATCATCATATATATTATTTCTCAAAGCCTTTTTTTTTTTTTTTTTTTTTTTATCGGTACGCCATAACTTTCTTAATACTTCATCAAAGTTCATGAATGAGGCATCATTTTAAAGGTTTCCTTAACCGCTACACCGGGAAAATACACAAATCACTCATTTCGCAAGAAGAACATTTTCAGTAATATACATTTTTTCGATGCAAACCCCATCGTTTGCGAGTTTTAAGCGAAAAACTGAAATTCTAGGCGAAAATGGTCACAGAGCTTTTTCGAATGTGTCATTTGTTTTAGTTTGTCGAGACGAACATTATTGGTTGTATCCAATTTTTCGATTGGCGCCGTCGTTTTCGAGATAAAAGCAAAATATTAGATTTCAGTTAATAGAATCAGCGCTCTCGCTTTCCGCGAAACCGATACGTGTATTTAATGTGGCGTTTTCCAGGGATCGCTCTATCAGTCACATCTATGTCTGTGTAAAACTAACCCACCAACAATTACAGATGACCATATCCTAACTTCAAATATAGTGTTCAAAGAGGTCCTGTAAACACTTAAATACTATGTAAATATGTGAATGCTTAAACTTATGTTTCAAAACATAAATTACAGACAAAACATAGAGTGCCAATGCTTCGCAAGGGTCAGCTAGTTGTTATTAATTCAGTACGGGAGCATTGTTTGTGTTACATAAACAGAGAAATGGAATAGGACAATTAGCTATTGTAGTATTTAATACGCAGGAACAGTAGGAAATACATCAAAGAGAAAACTGTAAAAGGCAAGAGTGGATAAGTGAGAAGGTTAAAGGCACACGGTGGCCGTAGTGCCGTGAAAAGATTAAACCTCGACCGCTTTGGACTTGAAGGGGGGGGGGCAGATAGCGAATTATGGGACCCTAAAGGGGGGTAATCTAGTCACATCCAGCTCTTTATGTGTTTGTGCGGCCCCCCTTTTCCCAACACTTCCAACTACAAAGCCTAAAATTTTACCGTCACTATCCGAGGAGTGGCTAAATGTTGTAGTAGGTTACCGGTACTCCGTGCGGGCGCCGTCCTGATGGAATATGTTTAATTCAAGATAGCGGCTAATATCGCGGCCCGTCCTTTAAGCCCTTCTGAATAATATAGCGCCTTCTGTTGTCGGCCCTGTTAAAAATGTTATCATCCCCTGGCCCTCGGTAAAGTCCCTGCCCTACTGCTGCCGGTTTGGCGAGTCCTGTCCGCTAGCTGTTAAAATAATGCAAGGCTTTTCCACAACCTACAGAACTATAAGAACTAAAACTTCGTATGAAAATATGAATATGAAAACAACAATATTTTATCAGAAAGCTTCGTAAAAATGCAATTAGTAAGAAGCAAGGACAACTCATTGTAATCATTGTAACATATTGTAACGTGAAATACAAAGCATATGGGGGTCACCTGTGGTATTGTGGTTAGCATGGCAACCTACAATACTAAAGGTCGCAGATACGGGCCCAGCGGTGGCCCTAGGATTTTTGAATGGAAGAAAAAAATCCTTATCCATGCCGTCCCTCGGATAGGACGTAAAATGGAGGTCCCTAGCCTGTACGATGTCAGGTACTCGTTAGAGATCCCCTATCCTAGTTATACCTGGATAGGCAAAATTTAGGACTCCCACTGTAGCATCGTCCGATTAACCTTAGTGGCATAAAGTTAAACAAACAAACAAACAAACAAAACAAATGATTTAAAAGAGTTCTAGACTTGTTATTGGAACAGTTAGAACAAACTGTTCTTGTACATGTTCGTGACTGTTCCAGAATAATTTAAGCTTGTCTGAAACCTTCTAGATTGTTCTAATTCAGACTAAATACAAGGAGCGATCGACTGGTGCGTTAGCCTTGGTTATTTTGGGGTTACTGCATCGTTACAAATAATAGAGATAATTTCTAGAAAGCCATACGTTTGTTGCATGCAGCCAGGTGTCGAAGTGCATTTTTTTAAACAATTTTTAATTAGATATTTAATGTAAGTATTGTGGCAAAACAATTCTAACATTTTAGGCCTAAAATAAAATATCTTTACTCTATACGTAAGACGTGAGTATAAATTTAGTTTCCTAAATGGATTTTGTTGAATACGTTTTAAATGATCTGTCAATTCTGACAAGGGCTATATGTATTAGGTGAAACAAAACACAAAACAGGTCACCAGCGGTATAGTGGATAGCTTAGTATCTTACATTACCAAAGGTGGCCCTCGAGTAAAAGATCCTTGGCTATGCCGTCGCTCTATTAGGAGGTAAAATGGAGGTCCCGAGCCTGTGCGATGTCAGGTACTCGTTAAAGAACCCTATCCTAATTATACCTGGTTAGGCAAAATTTAGAACTACCACTGCAGCATTGTCCGATTAGCCTTAGTGGCATAAAGTGACGTTAAGCCTGTTCCGCGTCCGCTCCATTGGGGTCCCGGCGCTATCTAGCGCTGCCCTCACACAGGTAGCATGCAACTAGACACACACGTCTTGCAGTCACCCGAGAGCCCGGACCTGGCGCTGTGTCTACTTGGGCCCACATCAATTTGTTTGTTTGATTTGTCGTCCATTTCACCCAATAATGGAGTAGAAGCAAGAAGTTGCCCCACGGGAGTACCTGGGGCGGAGAATGAAGTAGCAAGTTGTCAGGCCTGACATTTAAAATAAAACTGTAAGTGATGCAAATTAAAATTTCAGTATGATCGCCCTCCCCGAACTTAATCAGCATTCAGCCCCACGATCATCTTAGTCATCTACAAAATATTTATTCAAATTCCACTAAGACGAACTTGTTTGCATCAATATATGTAACGCTTCAAAATTGTAACTTAAATTAATAGAGGTTTATTTTTTTTTTCTGTTAACTTTTCATTTAATTCATACAGTCCATTCAGTGTCATATTTAAAGGTTTAACCAGCTACAGATTTTGAGCCCTGACAGTCTGCTGGGGGCCAAAGTCAAACAAAGCCAACAAACAAAACACAAAACATATTATTTAAAATATTTCTGAAATTTTCTGTTGGAACAAACTGTTCTAATACATGTTTGTGACTGTTCGAGTGCCGCTTGACGTTTGTCGAAAACATTCAAGACATACAGGAGCGGTGGACTGAAGAGTCTTGTTCTGAAGATCGATCAAGTGGTTGCAAGTTGAAACTTTTGGTAACCTATTTGATTATTGGAGTTTATATTGTTAGTGTAGCATTTTAAATTATTATGTTCTTCGAATAAAATTATTTAAAGCCCCCGTTAGTGTTAAAATAGTAATTTCGAATTAATAATTAAAAGAATAATTTTATTTTCTAATTTAAAACTAAATTTATTGATCGGATTTTTTGTTATTTTAAGTAAATTAAAATTTGTTTCTTTTAAAACTTTTAAACAAAATCTGAAGATAATATAAACCGTGAAGGTATATTTAAACTTAAATACGTCGGACATTGACATAACAGCCCAATGTGGTTAGCTCATAAAATTTCGCTGATGTTTACTTATTTATCGTAATTTACCATTATGTTATAAATAATACAAAAATTCGACTAAAAAAACTCTATTCAAAAAAATAATTGTAAAACTCTATAAATAACATGCAACGGTTTTAGCGCATGTTTCTCCCTGTTCGAGTATCTTCTACGTTTGTAGGGAACTTTCTTGACTGTTCTAATCCAGACTAAATATAATGAGCGCTGGTCTGGAGATTTAGTCTTGCTCCGATCAAAGATCGAATCATATGGTTTACCTTCGTGTTACAGTGTCATTTCAAGTTGATACTTTTGGTATGTGACCTCGTTAGTTATTCGAGTTTTTATTGTCAGCCAGACATTGTGAATTATAATATTCGTTTAATAAAAATTATTTAAACACATATAAGTGTTACAATATGAACTAAGTACAGGGTGTGATATCTATAATTATTTTTAAAAAAAAACATGCAGTGATGTATCACCAGTGTGGGATTAAATAATTTTATTGAATTATTACATAAAATCGTATTTAAAAATGTTAAAAAAACAATGAAAGCTCAAATTAGTAACAACGTTACAAATCTGTACAAGTAGAAGTACTTACTGCAACACTTCCATGTGGGTTTAAATAATTTTTATTAAACGAAAATAATAATTCAAAAACAATAAAAACTCGAATAACTAACAAGGCTACATACAAAAAGTATCATGTTTTAAACTTATTAATCTTATTTAAAAATAATATCTGTACCTGAGTGGTAAACTGTTGTAACAACAAAATTCTCGAGTTTCCAATTATTGATGTAACTCAATTGTGAAGGTGTATATTTCTAGCGAAAGGTATTCGTATTTATACTCCTGATGAATGGTGTTTTATATAACCTATTATTATTATTATTATTATTATTTTACGACAAGAAATATGAACATTTAAAGATCAAAGTGCTCTCCTTTAAAAATTTAATAATGTCAGTTACGACAGTTTACCTCTGAGGTACAGATATAACAATAATTATATCTTTTTATAATAGTGACGTATATTTTCTGAAAAAAAAAATTAAATTATTATAAATTAAGCCGTTAATCTAAATTGTTACAGTAGTATCCTATCCAGTATCCAGTATTCATCTAAATTGTATCCATGTATCCATTTATCCAGTATTAATCTAAATTGTCAAAAAAACTACCTTAAGAGTTAGACGATAATGACCTTAATGCTGGACTTGTCCTTAAACAAGAAAAAAAAGAAAGTACAAGTAAAATCGAAACTAGCACTATCACAATACATGGTGACGAACAGACAAAATATCAAGCTCAAGTTTTACACATAGTTAGGTATATCAGTAAATCCACAAGTAAATTTGTTTTACATTATACTGCTTTTGAAAGTATTTCTTTCTAGACTGTTAGCTAGCCTAGAAAGTGATCCATTACACTACTAGTAGTGTAAAGGAAACATATGTTTTCTTTACTGTACTAGTACAGTATCCATGTTAATAAAACTCTTAAAAAGCTTACTAACCTTTTTATCACTTTAATTTAAATATATCTGAAGTTAGTGCTGTGGATATTCCCAAAACTATGTTTGACCAATGAAATGAAGGTACCGAAGAACTTCCTTCATAATCACGACACAAATACGAGTTTGAATATAATAAACTATAGGAATAAAGAAAAGTTGATGATCTATTTAGAGACGGTCCATTATATAACATGAATAATAAAAAGTATTCTATCTCCAAACGTGACTTTCAATTACCATTTGAAGGATTCAATATTACTAATAATATTAATTGTACATTTAATATAAATATGTAGATTTTTTACGATTCATCAATAACTCCTACCATATGATTTTCATTCATGAATTGTTAACCTTACACGTTTTATTAAATGTTACTCAAAATATAATTCTTTTAAGATATATTTCATTTTATTTTTCAGTATAATGTAATAGTATATTTAATTACTAGTACCGAAAGTGGCCTTTTCCCGTGCGCTACGGAATTTCACGTGTGAGGCGTAGCCGAACACGGGAATTCGAATTTCACGTACGAGGCGAAGCCGAGTACGGGAATAGTTTGAGTAAGCTCGGGAAAAGCACTTTTGGTACGTGTTATGAACGATATTTTTCATTACACTGCAAACTGGCAGTATAACAGAAATCTCAAACTAACATAAATTATTAACTTAAATCATAATTTCAAACACTAGTATACTGTTTGATTAGTTTATTGATCAACAAACAAAAGCTGAGTACAAATTAAATGAAATACTGAAATAAGTAAGGGTTCTAAGAATTTTAGAAATTGAAATTAATATTTACTGTACAGTTTTGATTGTTGCTTATATTTATGATTTTACTAGCTGTATATCCCGGTTTCACCCGGGGAATTTCATTTTTCTAATAAACGTGAACAAATTTAAAGTGAGGTCATAACGATTTTTATAACAATAAAGAATATACCCAGACACTGGCTGAATTTATGAAATTTTAATATGGACAGGTGTTCGCACCTAGTAAGAAAGATCCACTGAGCGAAATTTGGAGAATTAAGGATAAACGGTATGGATTTTTATTAAGAAAAAACAAACTAACAGAAATTCATCTTTAAGCTGTATAACCCGGTTTGATCGGGGAATTTCACTTTTCTAATGAAACGGTTGATTTCGTAAAAAACCATTATAAAGGAGTTCATTACGATTTCTATAACAATAAAAAATATATCTTATGAAGATCGGCTGAAGTTATGCAATTTTAATATGGACAGGTGTTCGCACCTGGTATGAAAGAACTACTGGCGAAATTTGGAGAATTTAGGATAAACGGTATGGATTTCTATAAAGAACAAACAAACAGAAATATTGGCCTGCAGTTTCAGCTTCTCGCAAGCCTTTGTGGCGCAAAGCGAGCATCGTATTCCTGGGCAGACTTAGTTTCCCGCGATTCTGCCTGTCTAAGCTTCTGTTGTTCAATCCTATTTTGATGTTCGTCGAGAGTTTCAGCTGCTCGTATTTGACGTTGTTTTTTAGCTTTTGAGCTCACTACTCCTATTGAAGCTCGCTTCTTAGGAGGCATTTATAAAAAATAAATTCACCATACATGTAAATAAACGTATTGTAATGTTAAAAAAAAAAAAAAAAACATATGGTTTAAAAATCCCAGAACTCGACGCCTACCAAGGGACGGTCTTACCGGGCCTTGTTGGCCTCATCAAAATCTATAAAATGATTTTTTAGGCCGTTTTTTCGACTCAAACGGCCGATTTCGTAAAAAAAAACCATTGTAAAGCGAGATCATGACGAATTTTTTAACAATAAAGAATATACCAAGAGATTGGCTGAAGTTATGCAATTTTAATATGGATAGGTGTTCGCACCAGTGCGGAATTTCAATATTTTCGTTATTTGTTTTCATCATTCCATGCTTGCATCATTGCATCGTTGCATGCTTTCTTCATTAATTCATCGGGCAATGCCATTTCTTCAAAGCACTAAGTAAACTGACAGCTTTTGAAAATATTCATGACACAAAAACTAATTGTAATCGGTGGATTTTCAGTTTTCTTGATTTCAATTTTTCATTAAACAGCTGTTCTTAATCAGCAAGCGCTACTGGTGGCCGGGAAACGAAATAACAAGTACACCGAAAATTTTCGGTGCAATTATAAATTTTCCGTGCGCGTGCAAATTTTCGGTGCACTTTTAGAAGTAAACGGGAAACAGCTGTTTTCTGTACTGTTTGCATGCATCGAAAGTAGTTATTTTCCGTGCAGTGTAATGAAAAATAATTTACATCACTTGTACAGAAAGTGTCCCTAAAGTACTCGGTCTAATTACCGCTTCTCGGCAGCGCCTCGCTTGTCGAACCAGGCCTCGTACAGTAAAAAGCCACTTTCTGTACAAATGATGTAAATAACTATTATTTTTATTTGAGCATCCGACAGCAATGGTGAGAAAGAAATCCTGAACCCACTCGACTCTGGACAAATCGAGCAACAAATCCAAATAAATCAGTGACTAACAAGACTGAAGAGGTAGCTGAAACGAGTAAACTAACAGCAAGTATATTACCCAGAACAATCCTATTAGAGGGAACAGGCTAAGAGCAATAACCGGAGTGGGCTGGTGGCTGGAGCTGGAGAAGACAATGGCTGGAGGCAGGTTTTCCGGGCAATACATCACCTTCTTTCCCCCTCCAGCCAAGTTACTATTATTATTCCAGGCAGTCTTTCATATCTTGCTTCCTCTTACCTCCCTCCACCTCGTCTCATTTTACCCAACACTTTTCTTTCCCTTCTCAGAACCACTAAGGAGCTATTACAGTGGGAGTGGTATAGAATCATATAGCGTGTCAATTATCCGGAAAGTCAATTATGTGGACTACTTTGGGTAAACATTTTCCGAGTCAAGGATATGCAAAAATTAAATATTTATTGTATAGTTTTACACGATGACCAAATTTCTGTTTCTGGAAGTTTAAAAAAACGTGGCCAGAAAATTAAAGAAATTCGACCTAACCACTTATTCACTGGGAAGAGAGATTTAATCTCTTATCTCTATATATATAAGAGGCTTTTCCTGACTGACAGAATCAACGCAGAGCAAAAACTACTAACGATAGAAACTTGAAGTTCGGAATTTAGATTTTAAACGCGATGTAGGTAACCACTAAGAAATGAATTTCAAAAATGTAACCCCTAAGGGGCTTAAATGGCGAAATTGTCGTTTAACTCTAACGGAATTCTATTGTTGAGATTTTAAACCATATGTTTTTTATTTGAATATCGATTTAACGTTACAATATTATTAAAATAGACATTCATATGAAATATGGATACTGATTATTTAAATATTAGTGGTAATAAAATAATGCCCACTGTGATTCCCATGATTGGGGATGTTGCGTGTTTATTTCTATCTCTTCTCCATATATATAAGAGGCTTTGTCCTGAATGATGGAATCAATGTAGAGCAAAAACTACTTGTTGAGACTTTGAACTTATTCACTTTATTCAATGTTAATGATATTTTCATTACTATTAATTTGTATTTGCATTTGTATAAAATCGTATTTATATTGTATTTATATTTGATGTTAAGTAGAATTGTTTTTTCTAACTGGCAACACTGTGTATAACTTTTGGTAGGTTATAGTGAATTAAAGGCGTACCTTTTGAAATGTGCTTATGTAGTTTATTTATTTTAAAACTTTAATAGGTTATGCAGTTTATCTATTTTAAAACTTTAATAGGTTATGCAGTTTATCTATTTTAAAACTTTAATAGGTTATGGGCACAGCACTATTACACAGCGCTTTGTAATCATTATTGTGTAATATCATGGATTTGAAAGTAAATGTCGGCCTTCTTGAGGGGAAGAGCAATTGGTCTACTTGGAAGTTTAAAATCCTCATCCTTCTTAGGAGTTTTCCTGATGGAGAGGAAATAGTGACCGGAAAACTTACTGCCCCCGAGAAGCTGGAGGAAAAAGCAACTGCAGAGCAGGTAAAACAATTTAATGTTGATCTAGATAAGTTCAGGGCTGCAGACACAAGAGCCCTTCTATATCTAACTACTAATATGTCTGAGGATACACTCACAAAAGTCATGAGGTTTAACTCAGCAAGGGATGTGTGGCTTGAGCTGCACAGGTTATATGAAGGCGTAGAGGGGGATAAATCCTTCGACCTATGCATGCAGTTTTTCAACTATTCTTATGACCATAGTGATGATATGGCTAATCACCTTTCAAAACTGAAAAATATTTGGAACATTTTAAATAGGGAATTGAGTGAAGGGGATGAGGTTTCATCACTTCCTGATATTCTTCTAATTTGTAAAATTTTAGATACCCTGCCCCAGGAATACTTTTCCTTTAAGTCCAGTTGGCGATTGATGGCCAGGCGGGACAGGACCATCGAGAATTTGACTACTCAACTATGTGCTCATGAGAGGGCGCTGAAAAGTAGCAATGTCAGTCATTCTTCAAATGAAAGGGAGGCCTTAGCTATAGATAAGCCAATAGCAAAATTTAAAAAGAAAAGTAAACAAATTGTTTGTTACTATTGTAGAAAAGGGGGACACATTGTCAAAAATTGTATAAAATGGAAAAGGGATGGCAGACCACCCAGAAGTAAACAAGCTACCTTCGACAATAACATGATCCTATATGCCGCTGATAGTGAGGTATTTTCTGCAGAATGTGACTATGAAAACTGGTTTGTAGATAATGGTGCCACAAATCACATTTGTAATAACAAGTCTCTTTTTAAATCCATTAAAGAATTCAATACACCTCATAAAGTGACAACAGCGAACGGTGCAAGTGTACCAGCCGTTGGCATAGGTGACATTGTTGTCAGTGCTCACACTAAAGACATCCATAAGGAATTAACATTTTCGGATGTATGGTACGTGCCAGGTATAAGCAAAAATTTGTTTTCCGGTTTATCTGCTCAGGATAAGAATTTTGGTAGTAAATTTATTTCCACAGCAGAAAGGTGTTCTTTTCAAATAGGCAATAAAGATATACTTACCGGGTCTCGAATGCGCAACGGTGGACTATATAAATTACATTTATCTAGGATTAACAGTCTAAATTCTGTTTCAACCGGTGAAAACCTGTTACAACTCTACCACGAACGCTTGGCACACCAAAATAAGAAGCATGTCAAAGCAGTTATTGAACGAGAACTTGGAATAAACACCAGCGTAGACTCTGAAATCTGTGAAGGCTGTGTCTACGGCAAAACTCACCGGCTTAAGTTTGGTAAAAGAGATAGAGCAACAGTACCAGGTGAAGTTATACATGCTGATGTATGCGGACCATTTAAGGAATCATTCTCAGGTTTCCGTTATTACGTATTATTCAAGGATGATTTTACGAGGTATCGATTCATATACTTTATTAAGGAAAAATCCGAAGTCCACCAAAAATTTCTTCTAGTACTAAAGGAATGCGAGCGTTTAGGCCACAAAGTTCAGTCATTTCTCAGCGATAACGGAGGCGAGTTTGACAACTCCAAAATGAAGAAGATTTTAGAAGACAATGGAATCCAACATATTCTCACCATGCCTTATTGCAGCGAGATGAACGGCTACATAGAGAGGGACAACCGTGTAGTTGTGGAGGCAGCTCGAGCTATGATGCATTCTCATGGTGATTTGCCTCAATCATTATGGGCTGAATTGGTCAATACCGCTGTCTACATTCTAAACAGGACTGGCCCTACTACAGTCGAAAACAAGACTCCATTCGAACTTTGGCACAAGAAGAAAGCAAGCATTAAACATCTTAGGATAATTGGAAGTGAATGTTACGTCCATGTACCAAAACAAAAAAGAGGAAAAATGGACAAAAAGGCCACAAAGGGTATTCTAGTTGGATACGACTTCGGCGGCTATAGAATATGGAATAAAGGAAGAAAGATTATAAGATCCAGAGATGTAATCTTCAATGAAAGACCTCTAGTACCAAGAGGTATCCTCATTCCCAGTAAGAACGACGAATACAAACCACCAGAGATGCCTAACGAAGAAGATCCTCCCAGTCAAGATCATGACAAAGAATCCAAAGAGGAAACCAGCGATGTTGAAGATCTCCATGGGCTTAGCGACCAAGAGACTGTTGAGGAACAGAGGATGGCCCTTAGAGACAGGGACAATATTAAACCTCCTAAGAGATATGAAGAATATGTTTCATTGATTTTTTCAGAGATTTCTGACACTCCCGAAACATATGGGGATGCTATAAGATCGAAAGACTTCATAAATTGGCAACAAGCCATGGATGAAGAAATGAAAGCATTGGCAGACAATGAAACATGGACTCTTGAAAAACTTCCTCAAAACAAGAAAGCATTACCTTGTAAGTGGACTTACAAGCTTAAACAAAATCCCGATGGAAGTATCGAAAGATATAAAGCGAGACTGGTCGTTTAGGGTTTTTCACAAGAGAAAGGTGTAAACTATGAAGAGACATTTAGTCCTGTAGTAAGAATGAGCACATTAAGAACAGTTCTAAGCGTTGCTGCCCACAAGAAAATGTCACTTGTCCAATTTGACGTCTCCACAGCTTTCCTGTATGGTGAGCTATATGACGGCGAAGAAATCTACATGCAACAACCCGAAGGTTATAATAATGGCACAAGCCAAGTTTGTAGACTCAAGAAGAGCTTATATGGCCTGAAACAGGCAGCAAGATGTTGGTTTAAAAGATTTGCCGACTTTTTGAAGAAACAAGGTTTCACTTCCAGCAACGCCGATCCCTGTTTGTTTACAAGAAAAATAGGTACGAATCAAATAATCATAGCGCTTTATGTAGACGACGGTCTTATTGCATCAACCAGTAAAGCTGAATTAAACAGCTTTTTAGAAGCGTTAAAATCTGAATTCAAAATCACCTATAAGAAATTGTCTTATTTCCTTGGATTAGAGATCACCCAAAAGGAGGATGGTTCAATTAAAATACACCAGAGGAATTATATTAAGAGAATTCTAGGAAGATTCGGTATGGAAAATTGCAGGCCTGTGTCAACACCCATCATAGGCATTCAGCAAGAAAGTTCTGAATCAGGGAGAGAAGTCAAGAATTTTCCATATCGTCAAGCAGTAGGCGCACTGATGTACTTAATGGTATCAACGAGACCAGACATAGCGTTTGCTGTCAGTATTGCTTCACGTGCATTGGAGAAACCAACCCCCGAAGACGTAGTTCGTGTTAAAAGGATATTTCGCTATCTGAAGGGGTGTGAGGAGCTGGGCATTGTTTACAGACCACAAGAAAGCTCTAGTTTCCTCGAAGGCTATAGCGATGCAGACCTTGGCGGAGATATCAACACTGGTCGATCCACTACAGGAATAATATGCAAGAATGCAGGAGGAGCGATCTCATGGTGTAGTCAAAGACAAACTAGCGTTGCAATTTCCATCACAGAGGCCGAACTCGTGGCTGCAAGTGAGGCTGCCCGCGAAATGGTATGGCTAACAAGACTTCTAGAAGAGCTCGACAGTCTTCAAAAGACTCCGAATCTTTACGTCGATAATGAAGCAACAATCAAACTCGCTAAGAATCCTGAAATGCACAGAAGAACAAAGCATATAAGGATACGTCACTTCTTTATCAGAGAAGTTGTGCAGGAGGGAATTCTAAACATACAACCCATATCAACTAGCAACCAGTAGGCTGATATGCTAACAAAACCCCTTCAAGGACCAAAGCTGTCAAGCTTTATAGGAGAAGCTGGACTGGAGTAACAGTGTTAGTGAGTGATTGTGTTGGTGAATAAAGTGTATTAGTCAAAGAGGGAGAGTGTTGAGACTTTGAACTTATTCACTTTATTCAATGTTAATGATATTTTCATTACTATTAATTTGTATTTGCATTTGTATAAAATCGTATTTATATTGTATTTATATTTGATGTTAAGTAGAATTGTTTTTTCTAACTGGCAACACTGTGTATAACTTTTGGTAGGTTATAGTGAATTAAAGGCGTACCTTTTGAAATGTGCTTATGTAGTTTATTTATTTTAAAACTTTAATAGGTTATGCAGTTTATCTATTTTAAAACTTTAATAGGTTATGCAGTTTATCTATTTTAAAACTTTAATACTACTAACGATAGAAACTTGAAGTTCGGAATTTTAAACGCGATGTAGGCAACCACTAAGAAAGGAATTTCAAAAATGTAACCCCTAAGGGGTTTAAATTGCGATATTGTCGTTTAACTATAACGGACACCTATTTTTGCACTTCGAGAAAAAATATCTAATTTGGACTCATTTTAAAGATCTTGATCTACGGGGCGTCGAAAACGATGTTTTAAAGCCGAAAAATGAAGCGTTCACGAAGAGTAAGTTTTAGTGAATTCTCTCTATTGCGCGCCTCCCTCTCTTCTACCGAGCCGGCAGCTTCCCCCTCCAACCTTCCACCTACCGGAAGCTCCGATTCTACTAAATCTTCTTAACATCAGTTAACATATTATATTAAATCAATACCAAGATAATGATCACAGAATTGATTTTAAAGGCTCGCGGGCTAAGCCGCGACGGGGAATGCTAGTATATATATAATAGGCTTCGTCCTGACTGGCAGAATCAACGCACAGCAAAAACTACTAATGATAAAAACTTGAAGTTCGGAATTTAGATTTTAAACACGATGTAGGTAACCACTAAGGAAGGAATTTCAAAAATGTAACCCCTTAGGGGTTTAAATGGAAATTGTCGTTTAACTCTTACGGACACATATGTTTGCACTTCGAGAAAAAAATATCTAATTTGGACTCATTTTAAAGATCTTGATACGAAGAGTTTAACTCGAAAGCCCCTATGGGGCATCGAAAACCATTTTTTTAAGCCGAAAAATGAAGCGTTCACGACGAGTAAGCAATTTTCTGTTTCGGCGGTTTTAGTGAACTCTCTCCATTGCGCGTCTCCCTCTCTTCTACCGGGCCAGCAGCTTCCCTCTCAAACATTCCAACTACCGGAAGCTCCGATTCTACTAAATCTCCTTAACATCAGTTAACATATTATATTTAATCAATACCAAGATAATGATCACAGAATTTATTTTAAAGGCTCGCGGGGAATGCAAGTAGTATATATACTAAATAAGAATATCCAAGTAAATTCATGTTAGGTAAATCAAGTTAGATTCTTACTCAGAATAGATCAATGATACCATTTTTACATCCCCAACCACATTTGCATAAATAAAATTTAAAAAATAATTTTATTTATTTTTTACAATATAATGCTCGAAATTCCCGTCTGTAACCTCATCATATAATTTTGTTTATTTATATTTATATTTATAAACCAAAAAAGTCAAACAGACTCAGACAGTCGTTTCAACCAAAAATACTAAGGAAGATCGTAGACGCTACATTTTATGTCTCTCATGAAACAGACTTACTCCAAATTTCAACCCACTAACTCAAACTCTTCACACTCCCACAAACCCTTACAATCCGCAAAGAAGACTGTTAACCTTTTATAGGAGAGCACTACTTATGCTCCAATTTTAAAAATCTTTTTAATGAAACAGTTATATTGAGCATGAGAAAAATATTTTTTTTGCTTTACAAGTGGCACAAATATCACCCACTGTCCTATAAAGGGTTAAGGCGCTAGTCACGAGATTTTCTGCATTAAACAGTGATGTCTATATATTTTTTTCTTTTACATTCACTTGATTTTGATTTGGTTTTTATATTTCCGATTTTTTGTTTCTTAATTGTTATGTTTTTTTCATATATTACCTTATTTGCCTATTGCGATAGTAGATAGAAAATTTAAGAAAAATGCCAGAAGACATGCATATCTAAATAAAATACCATTTTTAAAATTTTTTTTGTTCATGTCTGGACCAAATTCAATCAAACAGTCACATCCTCCTTACCCAATGCTAGAAAGCTTATTTCGCTACTTCGTGATCAATTGATTCCAGACACGGAAAAGACCTAGCATGCAGTAACTTTAGTTGGCAGACGGTTCATGAATATCAATGTGGTGTAAAACACTTTGGGCAGTTCGATATAGGGATATTGGAGCTTTTTGTATCTGGGGAAGAATATTCCATGCAACAGTTGGGTCTTATTCAATTCGCCCATCTACACTATCGTCCTACACGCTAGGCTATCCGAATTTAAGGCGAAGGGTAGAAATAAGTTTACCACCAATGCTTGAACGAAGCTTTCATAGAAAACTATGTTAAAAAAATTATAATAGTCTAGCTACTTGTTTTGGTGGACTCTAATATCGGATACGGTTAAACTGTATACCCAGTCTATCCAACATATGTGCTTAGTAGCTCAAGTAGAAAGAGCGCCTTACTACTGGGAAAGAAATGCAGTTTCAAATACCGTCCAAGGACAATCTTTCCTCTTGCTATAAAAAATATTTAAAAATTATAATAACATGACAATATGTTATCATGACGAGAGAAGTAATTGAATTTATATATTTTTTAAAACATAGACAACAGTCAAGAGACCTCATGAAATTGGACAAAAATTTTCCACTCCCCCGTATAATTCTCAAAATTTCGAGATCGGTGGTAAAGAGGTGAGTGAAGAGAAAGGATTGACTTGATCGGGATATTTGCCTGGTAGCTCAAGTGGCAAGAGATACTAGTGCTAAGGAAATCCGGGTTCAAAACCTGACCAAGGCAATTTTTCTTATCGAAAAATATTTTTTTAAATAAAAATAAAGTTTGTACAATATCAAAAACCTCCGAACATTGATTAACACGTTAGGTGCGGCGGCGTATTTTAGGGGTATCCTGAATTGGACGGTATCGGTTCCCGGGGTCCGACTGCTAGCATGAGCCATAGACGATATCGGGCGTCGGGGTCCGATGGGAATACTTTGACGAAAGCGTTATCTTTTGATTAAAAGGGAATTAAATGAGCGTCTCAAGGGCATTATTTCTTGGTGAGGATTGAAACTAGACATAATAGCCGCAGGACAGGCGGATACAGCATTTATGCCATTCTTTATCGAAAATCGGACCTCGGAGTCCGATTCTAAAAAACAACAAAATTTCAGCTGTTAGCAACATTTTCTGCACTAAAATGCAACAATCTCATTGAAAATCGACTAAATTTAGTATTTGAAGTGTTCGGACATTTTCATGTGAAAATCGGCTGTTAAGAAGGGAATGTAAGACATCGGACCCCGGGGACCGATGCCGCAGCTAACGTATTAAGAAAAGGAAAACTAATTTTTGATATCGAACTCGAAACTTTTCATAAATTATCAATTAACAAATTCCGTTTCTGGTTAATCGATCAATCGATTTAGACTGAATGATAATAGTATATATCATCACTTGAGATCTGAATTAGGTACGGAAAAAACTAAAAAAAAATCAGCGACAAAGATAATTGTTAATTTAATGAATTGTTATTTTTTTTTTATTTCCCATGTGTAGGTTTATATTTTATTTATGATTATTACTTTCTTCTTTTTTATGTACATTTGTATATATTTATTGAGTGAATGTATCCTTACAGCACTAATATTAATCCCCTTGATTGTGGCAGAATGTATTAATTCTTTCAATAAAAAAATAAAATAAAAAAAATTTAATGAATGGAATGTGTTTTTTCAACCAAGTTGGAAGAGTTATGTAACCATTAAGTTCCAATAAGCTGCTAATTTTACTCCAATCACTCGATTAGAGAGACAATTCTCGATACTATTTCAATATTCTATGAATGGAATGAGAAAATAAAATTTAGGGTCATAAGAGGGGGGAAGGACAAGCGCAGACTGTCTGTCGATAACGTGTTTACAACGCTTGTTGGAACAAGCGCATCAATAGTAATATAATTTAATCAATTACTGAAAAAAATAATCTAAATTACAACAGAAGTTACTAAAAAGTGGTCTTAAAGTAAAAAAGACCCAGTGGTAGTCATAAAATATGTGAATATATAATGAAGTAGTTTACTCGGCCTAACCCCTCCGCCTTGAAGGACGACGAAGTGTATATATAATATATATTTAGTGTAAATTGTTTCCATTGCATCATACAACAGACTTAAGAATTGTTTATACCGTCTAACTGTCGGTAAAATTTCAATTTGATGGCGCAACACGATTCTGTTCAGAAAGTGTAGATAATAGTATAATGTTCCTTAAAACAAAGGAAACTCTTTATCTACTTCTATAGGCTTGAGAAAAGAAACCCAAGCGAGGTTACTATGATATGATTCAACTGAAGTATTGGAAATTAGTTCCGGGGGATGAGCAGCTGAGAGGGGAGGGAGAACTCACGCCTGATCGGGCAGAGGAGAGTTATTGAAAAGTGGCGGTGGTGCCTGTGCAACGGTGCGTGGGATCGAGCGGCCATGCCTCGCAGATTGGTACGCATTCCGGCTTCCTTTAATCGCCTCATCTGTGAGGCTAAGGGCTTCATTTCTTTGACCGCAAGTATGAGGGGGAGCTTTAAGGCAATAATAACATATTTCCTTCGACCTCTACAAAGTTAGGATACTCTGGAGGTACTAAAGGCAAAACCCGTGCTTTCATCATTGTACCATAAAGTACACAAGTACAGAACTTGTGTTCAACGTTCAAAGTACAAAAATCGGCGAACGATAACACTACACCGGACATTTTTTTATTTATTTAGAATACTGGTTGGTCACTGCGAGTAATTTGCATACTATTACTGGTCATTGACCTTAAGTACAAGTACACCATAAGGCCCTCATTTGAGACTAAGGAAACCCACCCAGTATAAAGAAGAGACATTAACTATAACATCAACGAGATTCAAGGGCTACAACTTCCAAATTAAAGGTCCACTTTTCATGATTATTTATTTATTTAAAACAACAGCCTAACTAACGACATGGCCACGGCTGACTTTACTTTTAGACGGAGGCTAAAAAGAAGCTGGATGAGAGACCTCCTCTCCTGAATTAGTGTCAAGTCTGAAAAAAAGATGGTGTTAAACATTTTCTTTCCTCATGCCTGTATACTTATTTCTTTTATAGAGATGAGAGATGGTCAACTGTTCTTCAATTACGATAGGTTAAATAATGGTCAGGATTTTCAGTTACAATGATATTTATTATGGTAAGCCAACGTTTCGATCCAACTTGTGGATCTTCATCAGGGCTACTGAGTCCAGGTGGATACTCGGTGGATACTAGGTGGAGTATCCACCTGGACTCAGTAGCCCTGATGAAGATCCACAAGTTGGATCGAAACGTTGGCTTACCATAATAAATATCATTGTAACTGAAAATCCTGACCATTATTTAACCTATCGTATTTCTTTTATATGATCACAAATGGTAATTGTCGCTAATGGCTGACAGTTGTGAATAAAAGTATGAAGATAACAACAAAAATTTTGTTTACTATTTTTTTTTATTAAGGATTTCTTCATGTTTGAAGTTTCCCTCAACCAAACTCTTCTTCCACACCTTTCTGTCTTTTGTTTCCTCTTCTCTCAATCCATGGCTGGCTTCTACTTTATTTATCCACTGTATACATGGCCTTCCCCTTTTTCTTCTTCCTTCTGCCTCCAGAAGAAATCATTCTGCCTGCTTCCGAGTCGGTAGAGCCATTACTTTCTAATATGGATCCAAGGTTTCTAAAGTGTTCCTCTCTTTCTAGATTTGGTATAACTGAGACGTTCGCTTCACCCATGTCTGTACACATGTATTTTGTCTTCCTTTCATTTACTTTTAACCCCTATCCTTTATATTTATAATAATAATAATAATAACTTTCCATTTATGCGCAAACACAATCAACAAAAGAGATCGATAATTTTTAAGTTGTTTTTTTTCAATCTCCATTACTGCAAAAAAAAATTATGTACTAAGGTTTTTTTTTTTTATAATATTACATATAATAGAGGTATTTTGTTACCCCAACGTACATTTTTCACAAAAAAACGAAAAGAAATATTTTTGTATTCTTTATATCATTTTTTCAATCGGAAATATTAAAATAAAAAGTATACATGGCCGCTATTTGTGTAACAGTTCAAAATTTGTACATCGGCTACTTTTCGAGTTTCGAGGTAGCAAACATAACGACCCTTGCAGTTTTATATATAAGATAATATTTTTTTTTAAATATAATTATAATGTGTTTGTTAAGAGTCCTAAATTTTGCCTTCCCATTATAATTCGGACAGGGTTACGTCTCACAGGCTCGGGACCTCCATTTTACGTCCTATCCGAGGGACGGCATAGCCAAGGATTTTTACTACCTTTTTTTAAAAATCCTAGGGCCACCGCGGGAAGCGAACCAGCGGACCTTTTGTAGTATTGTAGGTTCCTAACCATTACACAACAGGTGATCCCACCAAAACGGACGTTCTGTTTCTCCGTTGAAGTTCGGACACACATAAATTCGGTACTTACGAGAATCTCAGCCGATTGGAACCTTTCCTCTAACTCCTCAAGTCATTTCCTCTCACCAATCATCTTATTTTCGTATCTCCTGTTAGGCGCTGTCTTATTTTTTTAATTTCGTTAATTTCTTTTTGTCTCTTTTACTAGTACTTATAATTTTGTCACATTTGTTCGTCCACTAGATTTTCTGTTTTTTTTTTTTTAACTAATATCTTAACAATATGTCCTCTTTAGAAGAAGATGGCCTGAAATATTTACAATTTCAAATAATTTCGTCCAGGAAACTGTGTGAAAAAGGTTCATGATACGTATATTGATCTGCTAACTTAATATAATACAATTATGTGTCAAACAGTACTATATTTTCTTTTTTTTATTGGTTATTATTAGTTTTATGAATTATTTTTAATTCCCCTTTATTTTATAATGATTTATTTTAATTTTTATTCCTCCTAAAAAAATCCTGGGGCTAACCACTAAACCACAGGTGACCCCGTGATTATTATTAAAAACCATATATTATTTATGTTTTTTGCGCAATAATTAAAAGAGCTTATAAAATAGCAGAAAAAGTATATTTAATGTTTCTCAAAATTCATCTGGCCGAAGGATGTCCTAATTAGAAGAGGAAATGAAGAAAAGGGCTGAATACACCGGGACGATTAAGAACTTAGACCTCGAGAAGAAATACCTTCCAAGCCAGCCTTTCATTTCTATTAACTTGGACGAAATGAAACCCATCTTACCCCCCTCATTATAATAGCCCAAAATTTATCCTTTATCAGGTCAAATTTTAGGAGGAGAAGAAACTGATTATTAGGATATTTTAATTGGAGCAGGAAAGTACCTCAAACATTATACAAAACAAAAGAAAAATAATAATTAAATAAAAAATTGCTTACATTACCCTGCTTGTAAAATTATTCTTTTTCTAGACTAATGGACATACTATAAATTGACCCATTACAGCGCTCGTAGAAAAACAAACAGTTTTCCTATTGTACCTGTACAATTAGAACAGACAATAGACAAACTCATATTAATCTCCCTCTTAGAAAGGCAATTTATTTTTTTATTTATTTATTTACAATCATAATTTATTTAGAGACTATTATTATTGTATTGTAACCTTTTCCTCGTCAAATATAACATTCAGACTCAGCGTCCCCAATGAACGATCATCGTTTCGAATTAAATTCTAGTTGTAACATTAATTAACTAGAAATGCAAGTGCGCAATCGAAGGCAATTTTTTTTTATTTATTTAATATCACAATTAATTTAGAGACTATCCATTAAATAGCATTTCCATGTGTATTTTAACCTTTTCCATGTCAAATATAACATTCAAAATCAGCGTCCCCAAAAAACGATCATTGTCTCAAATTAAATATTAGTTGTAACATTAACTAGAAATTAAATGCGCTACATAAGATTTGAAATTCAATTCGTAATCAGCGCCCCCAAAAACCGAATAATCGACCCTCATTGCCAAAGAAAACTTAAAAATTAATAGTGTATTATTTCGCATGCGCCATAAGAAATCTGATACTCTATTCGGAATCAGTGTCAACGAAAACTGTATAAAAGAACGCGAAAACGCACCAAATTTCAATACTAAGAATAGAAATGACATGACACTTATACAGAAAGTAAATGTCAACCATAGTATCAATTAAAAGTAATCCTATGTTATTTAAATCCAAAAATGATGATGTAAATTTGCTATATCGAATAAATGACTCCTAATCTCCCTTTTTACTTTTAAAAAAACAATCAATCAGAATAGTAAATTAATATAACGATATATATATAAAAATAACTGTCATTTTATTTTTAAATCTTACACCTTAATATCAGTTATCCGGAAAACGAAACAAAATATCAAATGGCGAAATCATTGTGTTGATTTACATATATTTGTAAATTTTAGTTTTTTTGTTTTTATTTATTTGTTTTGATTTGCCTCTACCCAAAGGGGTCATTGGCATTTTTTTTTTTTTTTTAATTCTATTGTAAATATTGTGTACATATATTCATATATATATATATATATATATTCATATATTCATATATATATATTCATATATATTCATATATATATTCATATATATATTCATATATATATATATTCATATATATTCATTCATATATATATTCATATATATTCATATATATATATATATATATATATATATATATATATATATATATATATATATATAATAAATGAAAATATATATTCATTTTTTTTTTTTAGATATTTCTCCTATGGGTAAAATATAACTAAAAATAATGATTATTTATAAAACCAATAAATAATATTTGTATAAATATAAATGGCCCCATTTCGAACCGTAAAAATTTACTGGCCATACCATCAGAAACGTATAACGTGATGGTGGCAGCTGTTGCCAGACTTAACGATCCTTTGATCGCCATCTCTCCGATCCTTCCCAGCCTGCTCACGTTACCAACTCCATTTCATCCAATTACATCCCCCTTCCTCTTCGTCCTAATGGCTTTACGATTGCAACGAAAACTCATCTCCTCGCCCCGTTCCCTTATCACCTCTGATCACGAATGCTTGAGATATTACCATTCTCACCAGAAGATGTGGCTTATCCTTAATTATTTCAAAATAATTACTGAAGTTGTAAATAACCATTTAACAATAAATTTAATTTTTAATAACACTGTTACAGACGGCTACAGGACGGAGGGTGAGAGAGTGCCGGGTACATCCTGCGATTTCCTCTTCTCCAGAGCAACTGCAGGTCACAATTCTTCCTCTGGAGTCTTCTATTCTCCAGGATACCCTTCCAGCTATCCAAGGAAGGCTAGGTGTGCCTACAGCTTCAGGGCCAGGTAAATCATTGTTTCAATCGTAATATTACCTCTCATAATACAGAGGTAGCAGATTATTCAGTATAGAAAAAGCGGATGGACCAACTTTTCTGCATATTGGAGTCAACTTTAGATAAGGCTGTTTTCTCAACGACAGATATAAATTAAAATCGATTTTACTGAAGAACATAACTACGGTTTTATCTGGACAAGAGATTGACTCGGCAAACTCACATTAGGCTTAAACGAAAAGAACTAAATTGGCGGTATACAAAAAAACTAACTTTTATATAAAGTTTTATTAAAACCTATACGAACTTAGTTATTTGACTGTGTGGCTCAGTAAAAAAAATTAACATACAAAAAAAATAAGTTCATTCAATCGAAAGTGTTACGCAAAATAGGACATTTTTGGCGAACCATATAAGCCAGCAACGATACATACACACATAGACTTAAACATGCAGAAAATTTCAGTAACAGCTCATGAAAATTAAAATAACATTCGCCAAAAACTGACCTACAACAATAATTTGAAACCTCCAAACAACCCGTACAGCCCACCCGAATGACTACGAAGGCACTGACCAAGAGACCAGCTAAGTTAACCATAATTCTTTTACGGAACGCTGTCGATGCAGCATACAAAATTTGCTAATTTGGTGATGGCAAATTTTAAATTGTGCTATATTCATTGGTAGTTAATAAATAAATAAAACATAAAATGAAATTTAGCAATCGAAATGTACTAGGCAAGAAATTAAATCATAATAGTTATTTTCATCACTAGTAAAATATTATTGCTAAATTATTACATTCCGTACACTATTAGTGTAAATTACAACGGATTGTCTTAAAATGTTACAAAACAGTACTACTTTCCCATCCGTTTCCATGTTAATATTTGAAGGTATACTAAAAAGTGGGTAATAGATTGGGAAGCTAATGTTTATAAAAGAAAAGTAAAGGATTAGTAACTGCTTAATTATAATATATAAACTTTTGGAAGTAAACAACAGAGACACGCAAAATCCTCTATGTTTTTCAAAAATTATAAAATCGGACATTTCTTGTGAAACAACCAAATTTAAGAATGTAAAATTTTCTAAGAGATTTCGACAATAATAGCTGTTTCGTTAATTCATACGCTGATTTCCGCAGAGATTTCTCTATTTTGGATTTTTAAATTAAAAATGTCTATATTAATTGGGGAAAATCCTGATTAAAAAATGTCATTAATATTCTCTTTTAGCTTATGTACTATCATAAAAATTGTAGGTGGCTGAAACTTCACCGAACTCAATCATACTCAAGCATTTTGACTGACTTTCTGTCGATATAAGTGACCTGCAACTAGGTAGGTGGATGGTGTCAAGTGAATTTATGTTATATTCTTTTTTCAAGTCTTAAGGGATTTCCTTAGTTTAAATGTTTATAATTTTTTATTTAATATAACACTATGCTAGAATTGCAATCGAACTATGCTACAGTGGGGGTCCTGAACTTCGTCTTTCCAAGTAGAGATGATAAGGATCTTTAACGAGTATCGCATTAGAAATCGCAAAGGTTAATTTTACATCCACTCTAGGGATTGCATAATCAAACATTTTTCATTTCCTTTAACGCTACATGTCGAGCTACGAACATGCGAACTTTGGCATAGTAGGCAGTTATATTAACAATTACACAGGTGACCCCCAATTTTATTGAAATAAAATAAATTGTAGCTAAATTCTACCGTTCTATCATTCTACTGTTACTACTGAGTTAAACCTTTGCAAGTAAAGCGTAAAATTTGCTTCATTTTTTCGATAGTTGCATACGGTGTCTAAATTATATTTTAAAATGTTTTTTTTTTTCTCTTCATACATTGATTCGCACCTGTCAGCGATTGGTGACAATCAGCGAATTCTGGGTCTGCAGCAACTCATTAAAACGTAAGGCATTAAGACATGAGGGAAGGAAAGTGCTCAGCAGCACCTCTTTCCGGGCTTGACACTTATTCAGAAGAGGAGGTCTCTCATCTAGCTTCTTTTTAGCCGCCTTCTAACGGGCATGTCAGCCGTGGCCATGAAGCGTGAAAGTTATGTGTTGTGATTCGTCATGATTTAATTTTATTTTTCAGAGTGAGTACCATTTTTGTAATTGAAGTAAGTGGTTCTGAATATTCAATGAGACAAGTCTTGGATTGGGTAGGTATATCGAGAGTGTATATGATGTAAAGTAACGGAGCCAGTATTGATCCCTGCTGAACTCCTGCTAAGATGTTTATAAATATTTAATTTATATTTAAAGTTTATTTATGAACTGAAAATGAGTTTTCAATAATCAGAGGAAAATAAATAAATAATGTATAAATGCCTTGCCCAATTTTCACTACACGTTGAAAAAAAAAAAAAAGTTATATGTTATGCATTGAATATAGGGTGATATAAATTATATTTTCTTTATAACAGCACTTTAGCATGATTACTAATTATATTAAAATGTGGAAAAAAAAATCTATCCGATGAAAACTAACCGAGCTACTGGACTATAACTAAAAAACAAAAGTTTAGTATCGCAGTACGGCGCTGTGGGTAGGCAGTCCTCCATTACCATACTGCTTAGCAAAACAGTATACTCTACAACTGTTTAAACTAAAAATGTTTATTCGTATTCCTATATCATTGAATAAACATTTTTAATTTTTTTTTCAAGGCTATTTAATTCGAATCTGACAACATTTTTTGTGTGAAAAAAGGTTGGCTGATCTAAAAATAAGATCTAAAAAAAATTTAAAAATGTTTACCTAAAGCAGAATCTACGGAACGACTATATATTTCCTTAATCTCCAATAAAAATTAATTTGGGACTCATGTGGAAACCTTGTTTGAAACTTGATATATAAAATAAAGTAGTTAATAAAGTTTTTTTTTTCTCGGCTTCTAGGGCCCACTGGCGCGGACGGCAAAACACGTGTCAAATATTTTTCGAACAATAACTTCTAAAAAAAATTGTCATAAAGATCTGTGAGAGACTGATCGTATCCTCCTTCCCCTTGTGAGTGGCTTTCATTTTTTATAATGTCAAATGGATGTGCAAATAAACTTTATTACTTGACTAAATAATAAAAGAATATAAATAAAAAATTATTCAATTGGGCTGGATAATCAACTGGAAATACATATTAAGCATGAACTTAATATTCATGGAGTTATAATGAATAGCGAACGCATCCTTCACAAGGTGAGTGAGGATGAAAGAGGAGAGAAGATTGCAATTTTCAAACACCTGTGCCTCCTAAAATTGGTGTTTGAATATAGCCCCAACACGACCGGTCCTCTGAACCCACTTCTGCTTAAGAATATATTGAAAATAAATAATTTATTTTTATTATTGTATTTATATATTTATTCATGTATTTTTAAAAAGCACCGGGGATAGTAGTAGTATGGGGGACGGGGGAGGGAGGGGGAGGAAAACTACAAAATCAAATCTAGATCGAATAACTTGGTTATTATTAATAATCACAGAAACCAAAAGCTTGGCGAGGCTAGATTCTAAATAGGGTTAAAATTACTGGCATTTATTACTCGTCTCTTATTTAATTTAAATTCTCTTATTTAAATAAATAACTCAGTTGGAAGTTAATACTTGAACTTTTGGAAGTGGTTGTATTTCGTTTTCGAGAATATTCATTAATGCAAACAAGAAATATAGTCTAAACATTAGATATTGTAACGTTAAATAAAAAAATCTGGTGCGTGCGCGCAACACACAACTTTCACTTACCAACTTACTTAGATTAGAACTTAATGCGTTTTGTTAATTGCCACTTCTCAAATGAACAGAACATCTATAGGTAATAATAACGCATTGGTTTGTCATTAAATGCGTACGGCGCATGCGTGAGCTCAAGGTGTTTTATGAGTTGACGGATTATTTTTCTTTTTTTCTCCTTTCTCTCCTCCCTTACTTGATTTTCTTCATATATCATATTTAGCCATTTCTTATTTTTAGGTGTGATGACAGACAGTTAATTTTTCAATATAAACTAAAACAAAGGTACTTTATAGGAAAACAAAAAAGGCCCCTTCCCCATTTAAGCCCTCTCAGAACATTTTAAAAATGATAAAGCTTACCTGGTAATAAATAACAACTAATTTTCATTAAACATAACGAATTTGATAAAAATTGTTAAAGCCGTTTTTGAGATCATCGATCAAAAAGGTAAAAATTGAAAAAAAATTATGAAATAAAGTGCCCCCTCCGTTTGACCAATTTTGATGAATGTTGACTATCACATCTTTGGCATATATATACATCAAATGCCAAGTTAGATCAAAATCGTTAAAACCGTTTTTGAGTAAATAAAAAAAACACGTGAAAATGATACAAAAATTATTAAGTAAAGTCCCCCCTCCGGTTGATCAATTTTGATGAAATTTTTACAGTCATATCTCTGGCATATAAATACTTCAAATACCAAGTTTGATCAAAATCGTTAAAACCGTTTTTGAGTAAATAAAAAAAACACGTGAAAATGATACAAAATTTATTAAGTAAAGTCCCCCCTCCGGTTGATCAATTTTGATTAAATTCTTACAGTCATATCTGGGGCATATAAATAGATCATATACTAAGTTTTATCAAAATCGTTAGAGCCGTTTTTTAGAAAATCGAAAAAAACTTAAAAAGTTATTAAATAAAGTACCCCCTCCCTTTGAGCAAATGTGATGAAATTTTTGCTGTCACATCGCGGGCATATATATACTCTAAATACCCAATTTCAGGTTCGCACGGTTTATAGTTTTTGAGCTAGTCTGTTCACACACACACACACACACACACACACACACACACACACACACACACACACACACACACACACACAGACCATTTCGCGGGACTTGGTCATTTGGACTCAGGGGACCCCAAAACGTGTATTTCCGTTGAAAACCGGAAGTCGAAAATTTTCACGATCGCAATACTTCCACTTACTATATATTTCATATATAGGTAAGTGAAAGTAAAAATATGGTTTAAAATCCCAAACCTAAACCTTTTGTTGGAACGAAATAGCGATTGGAACGAACCGTCAGAGCACGTTTTTAGGACTAGATTGTTCGATTTCAAAGCCAGGATGATTCTACGCAAGTCTGGAAACTTCCAGGCCAGTCCTTTTACGTCTCTATACAAGGACCAAGTGTCTTGACCAGTTAACCTTAATCTTTGTCTTAACTGTGAAGCTCAAGCCATATGATTTGTTTTAGAAAGAGATAAAGGGGTCACCTATGATATAGTGGTTGGCATGGCAACCTACAATACTAAAGGTCGCAGGTTCGCGCCCAGCGGTGGCCCTAGGATTTTTTAATGGGAGTAAAAAATCTTTAGCATGCCGTCCCTCGGATAGGACGTAAAATGGAGGTCCTGAGCCTGTACGATGTCAGGTACTCGTTAAAGATCCCTATCCTAATTATACCTGGATAGGCAAAATTTAGAGCTCCCACTGTAGCATCGTCCGATTAGCCTTAGTGGCATTAAGTGACGTTAAACAAACAAACAAAGTGATAATTTTTGTAACCTGCTTTAATATTTGTGTTTTTATAGTTCGTCTGGCATTGACTATTGTTATATTTTCCTGGAATAAATATTGTTATCCCACAGAAGTGTTACAATATTGTAGTCAATCACAGAACTAAAATTGATCGGAAAACCTAGTCCGAAATATAAAAATTAGTTGGCTTAATTTGTCTATTGGTTACTTTTATTTTAAGCTCTTGAAGGCTTTCGGAACGATGTTGTCCAAATAGAAAACTGATCATAATTTTATTACTATGTATTTTTTTATTATAGCAGGTTATTTATACATCCAACATCTATTCAACTGTCCTTTTTATTTTTCATTTATAAGTACAACGTTTCGAACTTTTGTTTGTCCATTTTCAAGTATCTAAACAAATTTTTTATTCTATTTAAAAATATATATATAAAAATGCATTATACTTAAAAAGAAAATAACAACATACAAAAACTTTTTAATTTCTAATTTAATCTTTAAAAAAACATTTTTTATTTAATTGATAATAAATTAGCAAAAGTATCTTCCTTTTTCAACATAAATATTTATTTACAATATCATATGCTAAAACACACCGTTATACCGACACCGAATTAGAAATGGACAAGTATAAGCTGACATATATAAAAAGTATAACGGTGTATTTTAGCATATGACATTGATATATTTAATATAATACTTATCAAAAGACCATCAATCATACGATTGAAAAATTATTTATGTTTTGAGAATGGGGAAACAGCCCCGAAACGTCAACTTGTTATGCTGTAAATAAATATTTATGGTGAAAAAGGAAGATACTTTTGCTAATTTATTATCAATTATAATATAAATATCTTCCAACCAAATTTAGAAGAAAATAAGAATTTTTTATTTAATGTTAAAACATTCTAAAAATATTTTATAAAAAATAGACAACATCATAATAAAATCAAAAATGGATATACCTTTAGTTTTTTTATAAAAATTTCTTTAAAAATGTTGCTTCATTGCTTATTAAACTTTTTCCACCACTCAACTGCTCATTGCTTTCTTGTGGATTTGTCCTTATTTATTCCCCCTCTCTTCATCCTAAAGCCTATATCTTATATTCACACCCTTTTATATTTTAATTTTATTAATAATTTCAGCATAGTAGGTTCCTTCTCCCCCTATATCGCTTTTAAAATTGTGTTTATTAAGTTATGTATATTGCTTCTTTTAATTTTCTTATTTTGTTACCTATCTATAATTTTTGTATCATCAAAATCAAATTCATGGTTTTGCGTTATTGCATTTTTGGCTAAAGCTGATTTATTTATGTTTTTTTGGGTTGTTGGTGCTATTTTTATGTTGTAATATTCTTGTTTTTAAATGTTGAGATGATTCATGATGTAATAGAACATCCAAAGAGATTTGAAGGAGGCGAAAGAACAAGAAGAGGAAAAAAATATAATCATAATTTTTTTTTAATGATAAACTTTTATGTATTCTATATATAAACAGGTCAAACTTTGTGACTTACGAAATAAGTGAGAATTATCGAGCAGTGCTTTCTTCAACAATTATTTTCGAACACGGAATCTCAATGTATTACCTAAAAGGTTCGGTAGGGTGGAATAAATAAAGTATCCATATATTACCAAATAAATCCAGAAGTGATTTAGACTTTTATAAGGATTAAGTGCGAAGGGATAAGTGGACGGAACGGAGGGAATGAAGGGGGGGGATACCTCCGGTTGGACGGGCCCCCATTGAAATGAGATCAACCTAATTCCAAAGCAGTCAGAGATCCGACGGGGCTAATCAGTTTTATTTCTGAAAGAATCGCAGCTACTCGCAGGTAATGGAATCGGTTCCGCTGAAATGAGTCCCCAGCCCTCCACCTTTATCGCAAAGCCATTGGTCCGGGATCCCTTCCCACTCGACCAATAGCGGTTCGCCAAATCCTGGATGCGTCAATCGCTTCAGCCATTCCTGGCTCGTTGGTTCCCCATTTCGTAGAATGGTTTAAATTTCCAAACGGAAGTACATTTTTAGGATTAATACACGTAGTAGGAAACCTTATTTCGATTAAAGTTTGGAAACTTAAAGATGCCTTTACACTGTGCGAACTCACCTTCGAACAGATAATCCTCCAAACTTTGCCGTATTCTATGACCAGCACTTGTCGTGGAGTAATCATATTTCCGAAATAGTGTTGGAGGCAGACTGTCAAGGGTGGGTTCGTGGGTGAAGTTCGTACAGTGTAAGGGATCGTTGACTAGAACTTCTATTATATGTCTTTTATTCCAGGTGATTAAACGTCCAACCATATCATTATAATATTCTTTGTGCATCGTTTGGGACATCTATCAATTATCAAGCACCTTAAAATTTTGTTGATTGAATATTTTATAAAATGTTTTCTACATCGTGCGTCCAACATTATTTAATTGAATGACAAGAATTATCCAAAGAAAAATTGATAGGAAAAAAAAAACATAACTGGAACATCAATATAACAAAAGCAACGATATTTATTTTTTTAAAATCTAAATAGGCAGACTAGCAGCCCCGGCAACGCATTCCTGTGGCTCAGTATCTATAAATTGTTAAATTAATAGTATTCTAATCTTTTTAAGAGTCAAATCGAAGTTTAAAGATAAAAATGCGCGCAACATTTAATTGTTAAGCAACCTTATTTAAAAATAAGGTGCGATGCGCGCAACACACAACTTTCACTTACCAATTTATTTTGATTAGAAATTGACGTTTTTTGTTAAATGCCATTTCTCAAAGTCACATAATTTTCCAAAATCATTTACTTATTTTTGTTTGTATTTGCTCTTTAAAGTACACTTAATTTTTTTATTACTACAGATTTTTTTTTACTTGTTAAAATTCGGCAATGCAAGCAAAATACTCCAAGTCATCTGATTTTATAATTCTCTATGTAGTTGTTGAAAAATTCATATAGTTACCACGAAACAAATAATTTCCATTAAATGAACTAGCATATAGATATACCAAATACCCAATTTCAGGTCCGGACGGTTTATAGTTTCTGAGCTAGTCTATTAACACCGGAAGTCGAAATTTTTCACAATCACAATATTTTCCCTTACTATATATTTCATATATAGGTAAGTGAAAGTAAAAACATATTTAACGCTAAGTATAAGAACTACATTTAAAATAAGAGCCTGGCCTAAATATGTATTCACTACGAAGGTACAACATGCTTCTTTCATTATACACTTTCATTCATGCTTTTTTTTACAATATTCACTTAACCCATTATAGTCTTAAGTTTGACTCAACCACTTATTCACTGGTATGACAGAAATATGATAACGGTTTTTGAACATTGACGTAACCAGAATATCTGAACCAAAGAAATGCCGGAACCTAGAGTACTATATCCGATAAACATGATTCAGTTGAGAGCAGAACTGCGAATAAACTGCGCGTGTAAAATTATTACCTAACGAACCTCTAGAAAGGTTTTAATGGCTCTACCCATTGGGAAACGTCCGAGAGTTAGGGCCAGAGCTTCCGGTAAGTCTTTTATTGTAAATATTAAATGTAATTGGTTCGAATCCGGCCTAGGTGGGTGGATATTCATTACAAAGCAGGCATATAAAATAAATCTTCACTCTTTTTTGATTAGGTTGGTCCATGCCTTCAGAATAAATCCATGTATCTGATCTAACTGTAATTTAAAAAAAAAATTATTAAGTTTCGACATATTTGGTAGTTATGAAAAAATGTGGACTGTATTAGGTTAACTTATTTTGATAATATATAAAAATCTCGTGTCCCGATGTTTGTCAGAGGTAAAATCAGAAACTACTCAACCCATTTTGATGAAATTTGGCTCATTGTGTGTTGTTTTGTCCAACTTAGAACATAGGATAGTTTTTATCTCCATTATTGGCCTCAATATTTCTTCTTTTGCAAATTAAATGCTTATTTTGATACTACGTTACTATACGAGAATCTATATGTGTGTGATTATTTGTAAGTTCTACTCGTATTTATTGTGCTAAACGCTATTCCAATTATATTCTTTATTAGTTTCTTTTACATGTGTCATTCATTAACACATTATGGTCAAATATAAAATTTAATCAATAAAAGCTTAAACCCATCTAAATTCTTTACCATACAATTTCAAATTTGGCATTAAGTTCTATTTTGAATCCTGTTGGTTTGTAGATTAGATGAAGGTCATACGAGGCTCACCCACCTCCACCTGATAACCAAAGAAACTCCGCCAAAAAGTCAAAAGTGCGATGAGAGGCTAACTGTAGAGAATATCTTCCAGGGTTGTAGTTTCAACAGTCGAATATTAAATACAAGGAAAATACCAGCAAATATCTCGACAGCCTTGGGCAATGAAGGAAATTTCCTGAATATGATCTTTTCTTTTCTCTCTCAAGAAGGTTTTTTAAAATATATCTAATTTACTCTTACTCTCTATCTATATTCTGTCTGTCTTTTTTTTTTTTTTTCTTTTTTTTTCATCATCACTAATCTAAACTATCATTAATCATCACCTATAGTCTTAATTTAATTATTTGTTTTACTTATTTTTTATTTGCCAAAAATCCCAATTACCTGTTTACACCAATTACCATATTTTATTACAAAAGGAATAAAAAAGAAATATTCATACGAATAATTAATGGCGTTGATAACTAATAGGTTTTACGCCCTCATATCCAAACAACCAACCAACGTTTTTATCTTTATCAGTGAATTTTGATTTGACTATCAAAAATAATAGCATAATAGCAACGCGTGGCAGGGTCTGCTCGTTTTGATATAAAGAAATGTATAGAATGTGATAAAAATTGATGCGATTGTATGATATTATATTGAATTAAAAGATTTAAACAATATACATAAGCTTATGAAAGATTAACCTGATAAAGATACATTTTGGACAAATGTGCTCTTGTGGGCAGCATGTTTTTCTCGATCGCAGGTTCCTGCGGTGTCGCCTCTTCTATTCGCCTGCCCGCCTCTCCGCTCCACTTCTCAGCTCAGGGATCTCTGAGTTCTACTCCATAATATTCATTACGACACTCTTTAAAAAATATTGGAGAATCGAGAATGGGAAAAGATGGCGACTCACTAATGAATTTAACTATCGATTGTTCTTATGATTTTAACTTCAGTGAATCGAAATTGAGCGATATTTTATGGAACGCCAACACCATGTATAATTGAAATAGCTAGAAAATGTGGATATTAAGCTTGAAAAGAAAGGTAGGTACTTCAATCGGAAATAACAATTGCAACTTGAAAACATCAGGTTGCGAAATTATAACTAATTAAATACTAAGCTATTTCTATTTTTATAAAGCCAATATATCTGTACTACATAACAACGCTTTAGTACCACATTGTGCTGGATTGTGAATTATTTAAAGTGTGAAGGCGAGGAAGGGGGCGAGAGGAGAACGGAGAGGGGGGGGCTCAACATCATTTGTTCATGTCGAAGGACCATTAATTTTCGTTAGGAAAATTTTTCTGTCAAGGTTTTTCCATGGGTCACAGCGACCTCTAGCGTTTGAAAAGCGTAACGGTGAAGCGCTTTGATAAATTTTTAATCTGTCTTTCTTTTTTTTTTTTTTTTTTTTTTTTTTAGGGGAAAAACTTTTTGGAAAGCTGACAACGAAAATATTGAGCTCAACGTTATGCTATAATAAACGCGCATGAGTTGTAAAATCCTAAAATCCGCTCGAAGTTTAACTTTTATCCATTACTGTCAATCAAAACCGAAATATTTTCTATCAAGTTATTAAAATGAAAATAATTAAAATTCAAAACTTGCTACAGTTGAATTCCACCTTGCTGAATTTCATTCCCAACATAATATGATTCATGATGGCTTTAATATTTTTTTCAGGCCGAAAGAGAGGGTGAAAATCATCTTCGAAGAACTGGATTTTCAGAAGGGTGACGTCAGGTGTGTTGTAAACATTTGTAAATTAATTTAGGAGAGTTAAAGTTTTTTTTTTTTAATTTATGTGATGGTTTGTTAAATTTGAATATATTTTCATTTATAATTTTATTTGCCTGGGTTGAGTGTTGGTTTGGTTTTATTCTTATTTATTGTTGTTGCATGATTGATATATTTCATTAAGAATTTGATGCAATTGTTAATGTGCAAGAATTAATTGCCGTTGGAATGTATTAGAAGTCTATTTTTAGTCATTCAAGAGGACACTCAAGGGTTTGAGTAAAAGAGAGAAAGGATAAAAAAAAAAAAAAAAAATTTATATGAAAAAAATTTATAACTATTTAGGTGTATGTATGCATGGATGTTATTATTATATATTATTACAATAAGATTTTACAAATAATTTGAAATAGACATACAGTATGCTGTGTATTAGCAACCCAATGTAGTTAGGCAGCATCTCTTTTATGAAAAAAGTGTTCCTCTCTCTAGTACCTTTTTAGTTTATATCTTTCATTAATGAGAGGATGGCCGTGCCTAAGGTGGATGGATGAAGTAGAGGAAGACCTTTGTCGGACGGGTGTTAAGCTGGGACGTATCCAGCGCAAAATTTGGGAGGTCATGTCCCCCCGGTCCAATAATCAAGTGGCTGACAGTACCGTGTGTTTATGAGGTTATTACCTTGTATTAATATGGATCGCGATCTAAACAACCAAAATCATTATGTTTAGGTCTTAGTAACTACCTAATTGCATTATAGGTTTAAAAATACTAAAAAATTGAAAAGCCAAAATATTTGAGGGGGTCATGACCATCCACCGTGTGCCCCCCCCCTGGATCCACTCTTGGTGTTAAGATATGAAGAACTGTGGTGAAGGATAGAGAGGAATGGAGACGAGACGGCTTATTGAGGAGGATCAGGCTCCACTAGGGACTATTTCATTTAGTTAGTCAATGATCAAACGAATCCATTTCCTATCTGAAAAAGTTTTACGTTTCCTAGAAAAACAAGAATTTGAAAATCCGTTTGTCCTCCATCCGCTAAATTCGCCGTCAAAGTCACGGTTGTAACGATTTGGACAAAACTTCCCAAAAACTCTTTGCATTCATACATAACATACTTCTCAAAAAAAATATATAATAAAAATAGCTTGTTATAGGCTTCAAACTATTTTCTTCTATCTATATAAATAAAGATGAAATTCTGTTTGCTTGTTCTCTATAGAAATCCATACCGTTTGTCCTAAATTCTCCAAATTTCGGTCAGTGATCCATACCCAAAGCGAACACCTGTCCATACTAAAATTGCATAACTTCAGCCGATCTTCAGCTGATATCCTTTATTGTTATAAAAATCGTAATGATCTCGCTTTACAATGGTTTTTTTTTTTACGAAATCGACCGTTTCATTAGGAAAATGAAATTCCCCGGGTGAAACCGGCATATACAGCCATAATCTATGTAAATAAAGATGAAATTCTGTTCTCAGTGGTGCTTTTATACCAGGTGCGAACACCTGTCCATATTAAAATTGCATAACTGGGTATATTCTTTATTGTTATAAAAACCATTATGATCTCTCTTTACATTAGGTTTTTACGAAATCGAACGTTTGATTCGATAAAAGTCTCAATTTATAGATTAAAAAAATGAAGTTCTCCGGGCGAAACCGTTATATACAGCTAGTATAATAATAATTTTTTTTTTTTTTTTATTGGTCCTCCCCTTCCTCGCCTGTTAGGCTATACGGGGTTTCCCGGGCCAGGGGAGAGGGTGGGGGACTGAGGCCGAGTATTATTAAATGTCCCCTTGCTCCGGGTTTTGAACTTGCTATCTTTCGGTTCTCAATCATACGTTGCCGTGGGCAACGCGTATTTTCTGACACGTTTGCCCACTCGGCCATCCCGCCACCTAATAAAATAAAAATAAAAAATAAAAATTCTTTGAATAATAACAATCAAATCAATTCAAATTAATTTTTACAAAATTTCGCGTTTGCCCACTCGGCCATCCTAATTTTTAAAAAATGAAAAAAATGTTTTTCCGGGAAGTGACACAAATGTCCCCTCCTTGATCCAAGGAATATCGATACTTAAGTAGTAACTTAGCCTCCCTAATTGTAAGACATGGGGTCAAGTTTTACCGAGAATATGTTATTATTATCATTGTAATGTTTTTTTTGTTTTTTTTAATGTGAAGATAGCACCATGGGTTGAGCAAACGATGGTAATGTTCACGTGTTGTATAAAACTTGAACAATTGTAAATTCTTTAAAATCCAACTACGAACTATCAAATAAATATGTAATTTATATATACCTTTAAGTAATGAAGTATAGATCAAAAAATAAAAAAATCGATTGTTGATTACGAAGTTGATCGCTAGATATAAACAGGTTGAACTAAGAAGAACTTAGCGAACCGTGATTACAGAGAGTGGACTGTTGGGCATGAATACTAAAATGCTAAGCACTCCTCGTTGGATATTTTTGTCGTTGCGTGACGCCCTCCGACCACATAACACTCTTCCTCCCCCGGAATAGCAATCGGCTTCATTTCCATACTTAGAGGGCCCTTCCCCGACGCCTAAGGGCTAAAAAGGAAACAATTAGGAGCGGTGATTTCGGGAGAAAAGGGTTTTGATCTAAGGGACCACCGGGGCTTTTAAGTACCTACACGACAGAAGTTAAAAGAAAGTATTTGAGCTAAGCCATCAGCAGTTTTTAATTACTTAAACCATTATGATTAGTTCCCTCACTTTATAATTTTGCCTTATAAACGTGCAAAACTTGATATTTTGTTAGAGATTTTTAAGTCAATTCTGAATTCAGATGTACGACAGAACTGTAATCTACATTTAAAATGAACAAAATTGAGACGTATATAATAGTTATTTTTAATAGTCTTACAATTACGCTTTACATGAAACCCTTATTTTCCCCTGAGCTTGTGCAAAACGGAGAAGTTGCGTTGTGGTTTTTACATAGGGGAAACCTTACAGTTATTGACACCCTTAAGACTAAATTTCTGTAGTGAAATTTAAAAAAATACTTTTTATGAAGGGATCAAATTGAAACTTCCTATAACTCCTCATTATCTATCCTTATAAAGACTCAAGAGGTTTTTTTGGGTCAAAACTTCAATAGTTTTACCATATGGCAATATTTATTGTCAAAAGTGCAAAAACTATTTATTGACACCATCTGGATTTAATTGAGTGCCTGAGAAAGAGAAGGGGCTATGCCACAAACACATAGTTTTGAGAAAAATTAAGTTTTATTAGATTGAGTACAAAATACATAAATTTTGATTATTTTTATTGGATTATGGCATCTTTGCTTTGTATTCTCAACACGGTAGTTGGGAAAATTAAAAATAATCATTATTTAAATTTTTTTATTAAGATTACTAAATTAAAATTTGAGGTTTTGTGGCATAGCCCCTTCTCTTTCTCAGACACTCAATTGTGAAATCTTCCCTATAGTTAGTTTGTTAAAGTCTTACTTCATAGGTGACTTAGAGGACCCTTCAAATATTACTTATTTCTTTAAGTTAAAGTTGGGGTGTCAATAACTGTACTGAGTGTCAATAACTGTATAGTTAACCCTACACTACTTATGTACGTTACATATATTTTTTAAAATATCTCCAAAGGCAAGTTTAAACGTTTCCCAAACAAGGGAGAACATTTAAACGAGATTCCGCAAGATTCTCTTAGTTTGAGAACGTTGAAGAACGTTGACAAATGAAATAAAAACGGCTTATCATAAAAACCCTTGTGTTACTTATGGACTCAAAAGATAGTACCATTCCTGATCATTTTTTTCTAATATTCTCAAAGCACTGTTAAATAGGCTCCCTGAAAAATTTGCAACCAACAGTAATGTTTTACCATGCTGCTAAGGAATTTTGTCAATGTTTCTAATTGAGCCATAGTCTGATACAGAAAGCTCTAGGGTTCGCATCCCCCCCCCCCCTCATAAGTAATATTTTGTTATTTTAAGATGTTATTTAACTTTACTAAAAGAAATTAAGTAAAGATAAAGAACAAATATCATGCAAAATAAGTATAATGTTAGTTGTGGAAAAGGAATGTAGAGGTAAAAGAGCTGATGGGCAGATCCGGGGCTGCAGCCTCCCTACAACCGGCTGGATCCACCCTTGAATTGGGTTAATAGTGCACATCTTATTTTAACTTTGCAAAATTTTATCATTAACAACCCGATTTCAGCTGCCTAGATCGTGAAGATGTGATCAAGGTGCACGATGGAGGGAGCGCCCTCTCACCAGTGATAGCTGTACTCTGCAACCAGATGTCCAGGACTGAGATCATATCCAGCTCACACCAGATCTTCATAGAGATGGCAACCAGCTCCTACTGGCCTGGACATGGCTTCGTAGCATCCTACCACTTCCTCACCCTCGGTAATTCAATTGTTAATATGATGTCAAGGATATTATCATAAATGTTGCATGGATCATTAATTCATTAAACATTAATTTTCAATTAAGGTATTAAGGTTTTTATCTAGACAAGAAACTAACTTGGAAAACTCACATTAGACTAAAATCTAAAGAACTAAACAAAGGATACGGTTTTTTATCCAGACTACTCACTCTAAACAGATGTATTTAAGCTTCAGTGACAATAGTCAGAGGATCATTTATTTTATTTAATTTTTTTCTGAATTGAATTAATATATTTATATATTTAATTCAACCTCAAAAATGGTCCATACCATGTTGATGACACAAATGCTTTTTATTGAATTTATTTGTTGGAATTATTTTATTTGGCCATTCACTCTACCAACATTAATCTGTTGTAGAATCGAGGCCAGAAGATGAGGAAAACAAAGCAGTCGAAGGCCCAGCTGTCAGTGCAACGAGTAAGTATACATCACCAATGTAAAAATGTTCGCCAAAATGAAATCTCTTTCCTTTGGATGAAATTAAAAACTGTTTTATACAATATATATTATCTTACTAACCACAGGGTACAGCTGTGAAGTGCTGATAAGAAGTGAATACCGACGGGCAGGAACTGTGACGTCACCAGGATACCCAGGACCAAACCTGAGTGGCTCTCGATGCAGGTTCGCATTCATTGGCTCGGGGAAAGAGAGGATACGCATCCATGTGAAGCACTACAACCCGAGTTTGTATAGGTCTGTAAGCACAGAAGTTTAGTTTATAGGAAGTCGGAATGAAATGACAGTTCCAACAAAAATTAGCCTACTCTTATCATGCATATAAAAACAAATAAATAAAGTTTATATAGTAATGTGGACCAGAGAAGACAAGAGGTCCAAGAGACATTTTGGATAAAATTGAGTTGGATTTTGGTATTTGATAGCGAAAATGCCACAGAAATGGATTTAAGGTAGTTATTTTTACAAAAATTAGTACCGTCGACCGGGGCTATTTTGGTCTTTGAGTGTAGTTACTTTGGTCCAACACCAAAGAAAAGTTTTCAATATTTGTACTGTGCAAACAAAACAAGACATATAGGAGGTATTTGTGGGTTTAAAAAATATTTTATACCCTTCTTGAGGGTATTTTAATAGTTTTGGGTAATTTAAAATTTTTACCATTGGCAACTCTGGAGTTTTTGTAAACCTTTGTTGATGATATTTTGACACTTACCTTATTTTTATCTTGTTACTGAATTTGGCCTTGATGAAAAGTTTAGAGGTAATCAATTGAAGCATCAAAACAAAGGTTTACAATAACTCCAGTGTTGCCAATGGTAAAAATTTAAAATTACCCAAAACTATTAAAATACCCTCAAGTAGGTTATAAAATATTTTTTAAACCCCAACATACTTATATGTCTTGTTTTCTTTGCACAGTACAAATATTGAAAACTTTTTTTTGGTGTTGGACCAAAGTAACCCCTCAAGGACCAAAGAACCCCCCCCCCCCCTGGTCGACGGTAAGTTAAAAACCATTGGGACAGAAATCATAATAACAAATAAATAATTCCCCCATCCCACCCAAAACCTGGAATTTACCTTATTTTAATACTATTAATACTTTTTATTTTGTTCCCCCCTTCCTTGCCGTTTAGGCTATACAGGGTTTCCTCCACCAGGGGATTGGGTGGGGGATTAATGCTGAGCATTATTAAATGTACCCTGGCACCAGGCTTTGAATTGGCTATGTATGAGTTCCCAATCATATGTTATTAACATTTGATAATAGGAGTATGTTATAGGAAATATGCGTATTTCCTGATACGTTTGCCTACTCAGCCACCCTACCCCCACTATTATTAATACTAATTTTGTTGACATCGGATAAACTGGTACAAAGTTAATCATTATCCTTCCCCCCCCCCTTACATCTACAATTGATTATAAAATGCCTAAAACTAAAAAATGTTAGAGCTGATGTTGAAATTCAAAGGTCTGTTGAGATTTTAGAATAAAAAAAGAAAGAAAAACTAGTCTCTCCAATCCAGATAAAAATATTTTTCAAACTTTTAATTAGATTTACTCAAAATATAAAAAATGTCACTTAAACCTGTCTTTCAAGGTCCACATATATTATTAATATGGCGAGAAGCTGAAACTGCAGGCCAATATTTCTGTTTGTTTGTTTGTTTTTTATAGAAATCCATACCGTTTATCCTAAATTCTCCAAATTTCGCCAGTAATTCTTTCATACCAGGTGCGAACACCTGTCCATATTAAAATTGCATAACTTCAGCCGATCTTCAGCTGATAGTCTTTATTGTTACAGAAATCGTAATGAACTCACTTTACAATGGTTTTTTACGAAATCAACCGTTTCATTAGAAAAATGAAATTCCCCGATCAAACCGGGTTATACAGCTCAAAGATGAATTTCTGTTAGTTTGTTTTTTCTTAATAAAACTCCATACCGTTTGTCCTAAATTCCCCAAATTTCGCTCAGTGGATCTTTCTTACTAAATGCGAACACCTGTCCATATTAAAATTTCATAACTTCAGCCAGTCTCTGGGTATATTCTTTATTGTTATAAAAATCGTTATGATTTCACTTTAAATTTGTTCACGTTTATTAGAAAAATGAAATTCCCGGGGTGAAAACGGGATATACAGCTAGTATGATATAATAATATAGCATAAGAATGCAAAAACAGATTTATAAATAAAAAAATCACTAATTTATTCATATATGTACAGCTAAAATTTATAGTAATTACATTTAATGTCTCATAAGATATTTGATTTAAAATAGTTAAAGATTGTAACTTGAGTATTCAATCAAAACTTGATTTCTTTTTTTATTAAGGATTTCTTAATGTTTGAAGTTTCCCTCAACTAACTCTTCTTCCAGTCTCTTCTTCCACACCTTTCTGTCTTCTGTTTCCACTTCCCTCAATCTATGACTGGCCATACTTTCCTTTACTTTATTTATCCACTATATACGTGGTCTTCCCCTTTTTCATCTTCCTTCTGCCTCCCATTCAAATATCATTCTTGGTATTCTAATTGAACCCATTCTTTTCACGTGGCCATACCATTTTAGTTTTCTTTTTTCCATTGCTTCAAGTATATTTCCTTTAAGATTCATTTTTTCTCTGATCTGGCTATTTTTTATATGGTTTATCCTTGAAACCCTGGCCGACCTCCTCCAAAATTTCTACTGCCAGGAGTCCTTTTTCCTGTGCTCTGTTAAGAGTCCATGTCTCGGAGCCATACAGTATGATACTCCAACCAGTGCACTATATATTAATTTTTTGGTTTCACCAAGAATATTGCTGCTCTAGAGAAGAGAATTCAGCATACCAATCACTTTTCGGCCACTGATTATTCTTTTATTCACTTCCGAGTCAGTAGAGCCATTACTCTCTAATATGGATCCAAGGTATCTAAAGTGTTCCACTCTTTCTAGATTTGATATAACAGAGTCATTAGCTTCACCCACATCTGTACACATGTACTTTGTCTTCTTCTCATTCACTTTCAATCCCAATTCTTTGTATTGTTCCATTACTTTCCTGAATAAGTAGCTTATATCATCTTCATCTTGTGTAATGATCGCCTGGTCATCAGTGAATAATAGGTGGTGTAAGTATGTGCCATTGATTGGAGTACCCATCGGGCTGCATTTATCTGTCCAATTTTTTAGGCAAGCGTCAATAAAAATGTTGAACAATGTCGGAGACATACTACATCCTTGAAGAAGGCCTTTGCTACTCTCAAAATCTTCGGATAGGGAACTTCCTACTTTTATTTGGCATTTATTATTATTGCTATTTTTAATTTGTGCTTTGTTATTGTAATTGTATACAAAACCGAGAGATAACAAATATATATTTCTTCATTATGGCAAATTTTTGTAGCATCTGATTGTTGAAATCATGAAAATTTAATTATATTACAGCTGTGGGATTCAACTGTTCAACCTAATGGAGGGGAAACGGAAGCCGATTCCTATACCTTGCCTTCAGGCCGGACCCTGGCTCCCGATAATGTCGAGCGGTCATCGCCTCGAAATTGATTTGGATAATGAGACTACTGTATTCAGAGCAGAATATATTTTTCTCAAGAGTAAGTTTTTTTATCTAATGTTTTTATCTATTCGTATTTTTATTACATGACACCCCCAGGGAAAAAAACGTATTCTCCTATAATTTTGAATAACAAATAAAAAATTCAAAGTTAGACTTAGGGAGGCTATAGCTATTTGTGAAACAAATGTTTAATAATAACCATTATTTTGCATATTTGACTTGATAGTATCGTAGTTTTTCCTTCATATATTTTAGCCCATCAGTCGCTCGATGAAAAAAAAAAAATCAAAATTGTGTTTTTTCTTTAAGACCTATAAAAAAAAAATTGAAGATTATGTATAAATATTTCAATTATAGAATATTTACTAAATTTGCTCCCCAGGTAAAGAAATTCTAAATTAATAATCATAGAATTAATTTATAATAAAGATATATTAAGGCTATAGAAATAAATCTTAACAAATTAATATAAAACAAGTTGAAATTATTTCTCCACTTTTTGAAAAAAGAGGAAAATTTATTCAAAATGCCCTTTCATTAATAATGCTTGTTATTTGAATTATAGACTATGGAATTAAAACTGGCAGACAACTGAGTGAATATCCTTGCGCATTTAGGTAAGTTAAGTAAATGTTTTCTATTTCTTTTTTTATAAATACAGCAGTGAAATTATTTCATTCACAAATAGCGCTAATTCCCATTACTCATGTCAGTTCTAAACCTATCTTATTAAAAAAATAATAATTAGTAACATTGAGCTTTGATAAATAGTACAAGGACCATTTCTTATTATATGTTTACCATACTGTAGAATGATTCTCTACAATAAGTAACCATAAATGTTTTTATTTATTTGTAAATTAAATGAATTATCTATTCTCCAGCTTGTTTTTAAGCGTGATCTAGATTAGCCGCCATTCATAATAATTGTATCAACAGGTATAGTGCAGATGACTTTCTCAGCGGAAGTTTCCACAGCCCGAATTTCCCTGGACCTTATCCGATAGCGACTGAGTGCCATTATTTTTTTCATGGTGCGAGAGGCCATAGAATAAGAATACATTTTTCTTATTTTGACATGGATGGGGTATCTCCGTAAGTTATTGTTTGTAGATGGAATAAAAGAAACAATATAACATGTTTTTTTTTATTTATTTACATTTATTCTGTTAATTTCATTTACAGATGTAATAGTAAAACAAGGAGTGATTACATAGAGTTCTTCAACTTTCCTGATCGATTATCGAGGAGGCATTGCGGTCAATTGGAACCATTTGAAGTGTTATTGGAAAGGAGGTTCTTTAGAGTTACCTTCAGGTCCGGCACGAAGAGAGGAATGGGTACCGGGTTCAACGCTACCTATCAATTCCTCAGCTATCCCAAGCCAGCGCACCATGGCCTTCTCCCTGTATCTTCTTCAGCTAGATCTTTAAACGGTAATTAGAAAATGATTCTATGTTTGTTCATTCAAGTTTCATGATTAATATTATTTAGATTTATTTAATTACCCTGCAGAATCACTTTTATTTATTTTTTCTTTGAATCAAATAAGAATAATGATGCTTAAATTGATCTGTCCGGCTACTCTAGTAAAATATTTATTTAAATTAGAATAAATTTATAAGCTGTAAGATTTTAAATAAAATACACTACCATAATTATCTTAATTGGAGAAGAAATCAAGACTATATTATGGCTGGAAATACTAGTTACTTTTCAGTAGCGAAATTACTTAGCTCACGCCTTCTTTCACGAAACTTTAAAATTTGAGTTTACAAAACTGTTAAAATTCTGGAACAGTTTTAGGTCACTGTTGTGATGTGATGACATTGTTCTTGATTGTTTTTATAGCAATGTAAAAACATTCCAGTTAATAAATAGATTTCGAACCAGTCTATAAATATGATAGATGCAAAACGTGGCCCTTAATTTTGAGGGATGAGCAACGGCTTAGGACTGAAGAGGGACAAATCAACTGGATAATTTAGATGTTTACACTAGGCTGAAATGAAGGATTTGTACCCGGTTATATTATACATATACAAGGATGGTACCTCAGTTATTGAGCTATCCTACTCCTAATAATATTAAAATGTTTGTAGTGGGTAAATGATTTATAATGACAAATGCATTGTAAAATAATGTTTAACATACACTTTTAACAAAAATATTTTACTTTTTTAAATGCATTTATACATCAGCTGAATATTTTTCATTTTATTGATTTGATTTTTTTTTTTTTTTTTCCTTAGGAATTATCTGTCTTGTCTCTATCATTGCCTTTATACTGCACTGAGTACGAAATTGTGATAACTATATTTATAAGTACTTGGAAAACCTTCATAAAGAAAAGGAAAATTTATTTTACTAAAGTGATATAGAAAAAAAAAAAAAATTGTGTAAGTATCTAACTAATGTTATGTATTTTTATGGTATAAATTTTATAATTATATTTTTATTATTATATTATTACTAGCATTCCCCGTCGCGGCTTTGCCTGCAAGCCTTTAAAATCAACTCTTTGATCATTATCTTGGTATTGATTTAATATAATATGTTAACTGATGTTAAGGAGATTTAGTGGAATCGGAGCTTCCAGCATGTCCAGCAGCCAACGGAGCAGGTGGAATGTTGGAGGGAGTAGCTGCCGGCTAGGTAGAAGAGAGGGAGACGCACAATGGAGAGAGTTCACTAAAACCGCCGAAACGAAAAATTGCTTACTCGTGAACGCTTCATTTTTCGGCTTTAAAACATGGTTTTCAATGCCCCGTGGGGCTTTCGAGTTAAACTCGTCATCAAGATCTTTAAAATGAGTCCAAATTAGATATTTTTTCTCGAAGTGCAAAAATAGGTGTCCCTTAGAGTTAAACGACAATTTCACCATTTAAACCCCTTAGAGGTTACATTTTTGAAATTCCTTTCTTAGTGGTTACCTACATAGCTTAAAATTAAAAATTATTAAAATCTAAATTCTGAACTTCAAGTTTCTATCATTATTAGTTTTTGCTCTGCGTTGATTCTGTCAGTCAGGACAAAGCCTTTTATATATATAGAGATTAAATTATATTTTATAATTATATCTATAAATTATACTATAAAATATAGATAAAATATATTAAAGTTTTTATATATTATAGTAATGAGCTAATCTAAAGTTATGTTTACTTTTCAGATTTTTGTGTATGTAAAGTGTCAATTATGCAAGATTTGGTATGAAAGATTTACTATTTTTATATAATAATTCAAGTAAGTATATATCAAAACATATATTTTATAATACTAGAAATGTCATTTTATTTAGGGGGAATCGTAACAACCTAATCATAATGTTCGCCATATAAATCAGTATGTACACTATCATATGTAACATTAATTTCAGTTTTAAATCACCATTTTAATGGTAAATGGTAATCCATTATTGAATTCCTATAAAGGCATGGTCTTTTTCCCTCTGTGTTTATCACGGTTTTTGTAATTTTTCAACTATCAGTTGCTTTTTCATTTAAAACTTCTTATAAAGTTCAAACAAATAAACGAAAGAAATTTTTAATTTTTGCCATTTAAAGAGCACTAAATTTTCATCAAGTCTGGTTATCTAGCTTATAAAAAAACTTTATTAAGCACCTAAGCATATTGCGAGTTACTCACATTCTTTTGGCAAAATTCAAAATTGTATGGGGTTGTTACTTATTAACTCCTTAAATCAACAGATATGGTTAGTGTGTCTCATAGAATGCAAAGCCAAACTTTAACTGAGCATAAAAAAAAACAAAAAAAAAAACAGCTACCAGTGCTAGGCTAATGTTTTTAACTCAATTTAAACCCTAATCTATATTCTTTTCAGCAGTATCGTTATTTTTTCTATATCCTACAAATTTCTATTACGGTGAAGGATAAATGGCTTCAAATCCAAATTACTAACTTACCCCGCATCAATGGGCGAAGAGCATAAACTTCTTCTAAAAACCATTACAGAGAATTGATTATTTATTAGGATAAGTGCAAAAATTACAGAACTCCAACTAATTAAGTTGATGCTGGAATTACAGGAACCATATTTACAGAGGTTATGAACTTTGATACTATTTGCACTTAACCCACTTTACAACAAACCCAAATCAACAAGTGTGATTATGATATGTAACGTTAAGGTTTTGTAACTGAGTGCTCCATGTTATAGTGAAAAGACTTTTAATGTAATAAAAACACATAATAAGAACAACAGACAAATTCATTTACCCCACAAACACACAAGCCTAACATACCCCTAGTTTTTATTACTGGAAAAACTGGAGACATTAATATGCTTTAAATTTATATCAAGTGCTCTTGTAATTTCTGAGCATTTCACAAAAAGCTAAGTAAAAAAACAAACAGAAAATGGGAGAAAGGAACATTTTTATAAACTTTTTTTTTTTAAATTATGCAATATTTTAAATTTTTATACAACTTGATATTTCACGTGTTCCAAATGAGTGTTTTTTATTTCAAAAACTAAACAATTTGCAGATATAAATAAATTGTTGGTGAAACAAAAAAAATATAATTAACTTAAATAGATATAATGTAGATAAATGGATATAAAATAGATAATTTAAGGTTTCCAATAATGATTTGTTTTTTCGACCGAGATTTAATGCTTATCACTTAATATCAATTAGATTCTTAAACACTTTAATAAAGAAATTCAAATATAACCAAAAAAACTTAAAATTGTTTTGTTTCATTAAAAGGCAAAGTGGAATACATTAAATTCAGTTGTTCATTTTCCTTAAAGCAATGTTTCAATTTTACTTTAATTAATGCAAGACAGTCAACTAATGCTTAAACTCTTTTTCAGGTGCACAAAGACATTGAAGACAATCATATCAAGTAGAATTTTCAATCACTAATGTACCTAACATTAATCTATATAGTTTCTATTAGTGTTGAAATTTGAGAGAATAATTCAGTGAAAGAGAAAGTTACCAGATAATTTTTATGAATTAAAATATTGATGTTATATATTGAAGCTCATATAGATAAAAATAAACTGTTTTTATATTTTATTAAAAAAAATCATTGTTGAAATTTTCCCCAAATACCTGAAAATAAATGAGAGAAGAAACTTTGAAAACTTTATCTAAAATAGATTTGTTAATTCTATTTTCAAAATGAATGAATGAATTAAGTCTTTATTGGACTGGATATTACTTACTTAATGCAGAATATGTGCTATTATAACTGTCATTCAATTTGTTTTTCATGCTTCAAAATCAAACTTCATAATAGCAAATTAGTGTATATAAGCATGTATTTATTTTGATTTATTTATATTTTATTAGCGTACGTTATTGAGAATTTATAAGCCTGAAAATGGAACAATTTGATCCTAACGTTTGGTAATTGAACAATGATAGTGGTTAATTAAAGAATAAAGAGAAAAGGTAACAGCTTTAAAAGCCGTCAACAGAGAGCAGCACTTCTTAGACAAAGCAGATACAGTAAGTTCTATTGGAATCCAGAAGGTGGCAGCACTATCCAACCCAGAAAACTTAATGGTAAATCATAGAGAAAACATTTTAACCCTTAACAGGGCAATATTTCCAACAAGATAAAGCACTTTCTTAATATTTTGTAAGGCTTAGGGGAGTCAGTTCTGTTTCATTCGAACTTCCTGTCTTGATCTGTGTTATTATTGTAGAAGTTTGAAAAATTTCAGGAAAGTCTGTTGGTATACCTGTCAGAAGATCCAAAATAACCAATCATAACCTCATGGCGGCAGTAAAAACAGAAAAATCAACAACAAAGGGAAATTCAAATATTTTTTACTACTAGTTATATATTTCTATATTGCTATCATTGGCGGATCCAGCCGATCGTAAAGGGGGGGGGCCTGCAGCCCTTTTTTTGGATCTGCTAATCAGCTTTATACCTTTATATTCCTTTCCTAAAATTCTACTTGTTCTGCACATTATTTGGTCTTTAACTTGCTTCCTTACATTAAGTAAAGTCAAATTCTATCTTTAAATGACAAACATAATTCGCTGATTGTCGCCGATCGCTGACAGGTGCGAATCAATGTATGAAGAGAAAAAAAAAATTATAATAAAATGTAAAATATAAAATAATAATAAATAAAATAAAAAGAATCAACTCATATTTGTACACCATTATTTTTTTGAATCTATTTTCCTTAAAATTTTATTTACTCTGTTTTTGTTGGACTCCAATTTCGTACTTTCATATTATAACTGTTGAGTCTTAGCTAGATGCAACAAAATATTATGTTTCTTTTGTAACCATAGTCAAATATAACAAATGTGATGTTAGATTATTTTTTACACCACATAAAAATCGTTTTGTTTTTTTTAATACCACAATGTAAAATAATATTTATACAGCAAACATTCAAGCTTTTTTATTATTCCCTTCATTAATTAATTTATTTTGGTAATACTTTTTGTATTAATGAATACTTTTTGTATAAATAATAGAATTTATATAAGTTCCCTTTAACGGGCCATATATGTTATAATATACAAACATAAAAATATAGTTACGTGCAAAAAAAAAAAAATATTTTTTTTTTGTGGAAAGTATTGTACTTAGGATAATGTTTAAAAGTAGTGAATGTTGCATATTCACTTAGAGATTATGCAATAAGTGCAATGGTAAATATCATTTATTAAAATTAAAACTTGGTTTTTATGAATATTAAAATGAAAGTATAAAGAAATGTTACTGATCAATTATCTTTTTTTTTTGTAAATATTTTTAAAGCCAAACAGGACTTGCAGTGGCAGGACTTGGAGCCAAAAAAATATTTTTTAATGGTTTGTCTATTTGAAGACCACACGCTAAGAATGTGTTCAGTCACATTTTGCAAATTTTACAGGAGAGCAAAAAGAGAGGTTAAATCTTGTATAGAACACAACCTAGTAACTCTAAGTCAATGGAGAAAAATAGTCTTAGCCCAATATATTTTCAAATAATGATAATGTTAATAAAAATACAATACATTATTTGCTAGTCCAAAAAGAATCAATGACCAAAAAAGAATTATAATCGTGTGTGCCCCCAAAAAAGAATTGTAAATATCTAAAAGGACTGAACCCGCTGTTTTCCTCTACACTACACAGATTTGTAGTACTCGAAATGACTTACTATATAAAACAATATTCACAAAAAATGGACTGAACACATTCTTAGCGTGGGGTCTTCATTTGTTATCTTTTTTTAAAAATGATTGCCGTTTTTCGTATTTTTAAATATTTTATAACTATCGAGGGCAAAGTTTAGACCACTTAAGCACACTAACCCACACTTGACAAATTATACATTTTTTTTTTAATTTAAATACAAATTTCTTTCTTTACCCCAGCATTTCAATTTTTTTTTCTTAAAATACAAAATGAATTATAAAATTTCACTAAAAACATTTTAATAAAATAGAATCAAAACAAGCCACTTTTACATATAGAGAAAAGGAAAGAAAATTGCTGATTTTGGAAAAACCTTTATTTTTCTTCATAACAATGTATACATACACGTAATCCATTGAAAAAGCCATAAAATTACCGTTGCAAGCAACACTTTGAACCTTAAGCCAGTTCCGAACTCTTATCTTAAAAGGGAGAGAAATATAATACTATTAGGAACTTTACAAAAAATACTTTTCTCAGCCAATCTTTTAAATGGATAGTACAAATTGTATTATAAAAACTTTTATTATTGATTAGTAGACATTTCTTTGTTCAATGCTGCTTTATTAATCAAACTAGATAAAAGAGATAATAGTTTTTCTTTTGGCATCGTTGCAGTTATATGCTCAACTGTCTTTAGAAGGGTGTCAAAATCGGGAGAGTTCTGGCTCGGTAATGTCGTCATTTCTGTAAAAAAAAATAATAATATTAATGATTGTAATGTTGATAGAAAAATCCTTTAGAAATACAGTAAAGCCTAAAAACTACAGAATGCTGGAGCTAATATAAATAATAAATTTTTCTTACAATGTTTTTATTGTATAGCTGGTTTTGAACAACTAAATTCATTATAAACATTTTCAAGCTCATGTAATTATGATTTAAGTTGGGCATGGGGTGAATATCTTTTCCATTTATTTATTTTATTTATAGATTTTAACACACGTAATTCTAACAATAATAAAGAGTCTGCATATAATTAAATATTTCACCTCACCAGCATAGTAATTAATTAATGAAAATGTAGGTGTGCGAGGGCTAACTCGCGACGGTGGTGGTTCCTGGTGGGGTCGGGGAAAACCCTCTCCCCCGCCCTAATCTATAGTCTTACCTAATAAAGATTTTTGGACTAATTACCTATGCGAGAGGTAACTAGTCGCAAAAAAAAAACCGTATTAATTACGGTTTTTAAAATTTTAATTCGCGAGAACTAACAATAGATCGCGTTGACAGAGTTGGTCGCGGTAGTCGGGGACGTGGGGCGGAGCCCCACCCCCCCTCCCCCACCGCTACACCACATAATAAGGTCTTTTTGAATATTTACCTTTGCGAGAGGTAATTAGCTAGGGAAAAAAAACCCATAGTAATTAGTTAATGAAAATTAACGAGTGCGAGAGCTAACTGGAGCGCGGGGACAACTAGTTGGCGACCTCACATTGACCTCACCAGCAAGTAAATATTTAATGTTACTACAGGATCAATCTATCAGTTTTTCATCAATAAAATATTTTAATTTAGTTAAAATTCTTTAATCTTTTGTATAAAATACTTTTAATTTAGTTGAAACTTTCGCTATCATTATACTATATCATAAGTACACTGTTACCTTTATCAACTAATCATTTGAATCCTTCTGAACAGGTTAAATCAATCCTATAATAAAATATGCTTATTTTCATTCAATATATTTGATTTAAAACTGACTATAATATTTTCTAATATCTAAGATTTTTTCTTAATAGGTATATATTTATTAGTGACCGACCGAAGTTTCGGTTTCGGTTTCGGTTCGGCCGCAATTTCGGTTTCGGGCAAAAATTGGCCAAATCTTCGGCCAGGCCGAAACTAGCTCCTGTGTCTGATATCTCCAAGAAGAAAGTTGGACTACACGATTTCAGTTTGTAAGCTCGATCTCTTTCATGGCATTTAACACCCTTGGATTTAATAGTGGGAGGTATCTGTTATTTTAGTTAATTACACTTGTATTGTATTTCGGTAGAACATAGATTTTTTTCATTCTTTTGATATCTTTAATTGATCGAAAACCTTAAGTTGGGTGAGGAGACAAAAAATTGATAGTGACAAACAGAAATGTCCTCATAAATCAAATCAAGTCTTGACATGTAATGAAAGCATGCTTTTCATACGGAATTCTTTACACTAAATGTAAAGAATAGTATTTATTCTTTAGCGTTCAGAACCTTTTTGTGCTTTTAATCATCTCCTCATTGATAATGAAATTTGGTTTATAAAAAAAAAGATTAACATAAATAAGAATATATATTCTAAATACTTAAACTTAAATTAGTTGACATGTCCACAGATTCAACTCAAAAGTGAAAAAAATATTTTAGTCAGTAACCTTGTCATTGAAAGTTGCATCAAATGGTGGTAGTAGGTTTTGGTCTTTGTTATATCTTGGCAGCCCCCTTCCCCCTGGTGGTTCACCAATAACATCCCTAAAACTTGTCTCAATTTTACCATGAAGAAACACGTTTTTGACCAAAAACTATTCTATAAATTTTCAAACTAGATTAAATCCACTAACATTTGAGACCAAAACTGACTCAGTAGACTAAGTAGATTCTGACATACAGCTTTACTTATTCAATAGGCCGTCATTTTGTATTCTATCGGCTTTATTATGGCCAAGTTTTATCATATTATTTATTATTTAGACATGATAATATGAATTTTTATTAATATCAGCCTGTTATTTCAAGATTATTTCAACTTTTAGGGCTGTACTAGTTGAAGGTGTATGGTCTAACATCCCAAGGAGACCAGCCGTACTAGGAAGGAGGGGCCGGGATTCGATCCTTTAACCTAACTAATACAGCTATTTTACCTCTCTTGTATACCAGCTCACTTATTAAATGAATAATTGAGTTAAATTTCTCTTATTTTATAAGCTTTCATTGATATTATTGCTAAACTAGACATATTACACACTTATATGTATTATATATAGACACAAAAATCAGTTTCGGTTTCGGCCCGAAACTAGGTCTATGGCCGAAATTCGGTTTTGGCTAAAATTTTGGTTTCGGTCGGACACTAATATTTATATTCATTCTATAACTATTTATTCAGGTCATGTCAAATCATTAAGAATAATTTCATAATGATCACAATTGGTTATCTAAATTACAAACATTCTCTATTTAGGAACAACCTTATATTTTACTTCAAATGCTTAAATGTATTAACCTTTTAAAAATAATATAACCAAAATATATAGAATAATTGTTGTCCAAAACTAGTAGTGAATATCAAACAGAAGAATTACAAATAATAATTACTTCTTGTGGACGTTGTACGCTTTGCAGATATTTTCTGCAAAATTGAAGGATTGATTAGGAATGAAAATGATGGCTCAGTTGTGAACCTCTCAATGAATACAACTTCTTCCGTCGGTGACGTGGTGCTGGGAACTTTGTTGCTTGTGAGGATCTTAAATATCAATTCTTGTAAAGTCTTCTGATCAATCAGCTGAGTTGTTGCACTCTCTTCTTCTTCATCCTCATCATTAAACTATAACATAGCAAATAAAGGAAATTGAAAAAAAAATAAAAATTAAAATTAAAAAAAAAAAAAAAAAAAAAAAAAAGCTGCCTTGAAAAATATAGTAAAATATAATAAAATATAAAAATATATACTTGAAAAATACAATACTGGAAATAAAATGTCAGGTGGATGAATACTCTCAGCAGCAACTAACAGTTTCAATACTTGATATCATATGATATCAACTCAATTGTTAACCCAACAAGTAACATTATACAACTGACACAAGGTAAGTTCTAACAAGCGCTTAAAACATGTTGATAACTAACAGACTGCTATGTTCTTCCCCTCACTATTTTATTTCTAAATTTGATTGGTTGGTTTTCCCATTCGATTCATCAAGCATTGTTTCTAAATCCACTGCACACTGTTGGATATCAACATTTTTAAGTGCTTGTTGGAACACACCACATAGTTGTAAAAAACAAAACAACTTCTAACATTGATAGATTCAAATGAATAATAAAATCATATGAAACTCCATCATTTTGATAATTGAATTTCTTTTGTTTATGGTCTGGTAATTGACCAAATTTTAATGATCAGCTAACTAAATAACATTTTACTTTGCAAAAAAAACATTTTTTAATGTTGAAATTCATTAAATCACAATAATTCAATTACTTTTTTACTCTGAGCAAAGAAAAAATTGTTTATTTTGTTTAGAATTTACAAAATCTGTGTGCTATGGAAAAAAAAAAAAACCTCCAGTGATTCCACATCAAATTTGCTAAACAAGAAGTTCCAGTTGAGGCATACTCTAGCATCCTATGAACACCAGTTTTTGTATTTTTTTTTTTTTTTTGTCTGTAAAATGTCAGGCACAGTAAAAATGAAATGAAAGTTCAAATGAAAAGAAATAAAAAATTTTTTGTGAGAAAAAAAGAAATCAAATTTTCGTCGTAACTACTTTATTTGTTCTTTAAAGCTTTAAAACAAAATATAATGCTCCAATAATTATTGAAGATCAACATTTCAGCTGCTATTAAGAGTGTGTAAGGAAATATAGATTTGCATGGTTGAGAACTCATAATAATGAAAGAAAATTTCTAGAAGCTCTGCACATAATTGTACCAAATAAACAAAAAATCACGCTGGATCCAATAAATGTACTTTAAAAAACAGTAGATGAAGTATGGTTCAAGATAAAAATGTGAAAAAGAAATGGGAACCACTACTCCACGCTATTTGGCCCTAATAAAAAAATTAAATTGTAGGCCTCTTGTAAAGTTAATAAATATGAAATTCACTATTTCTACATCAGGTAGCAGCACTATCTAGATTCCTGAAGACAGCTATTTTCTTCCTACTATTTTCATTTTTGATTCAAGTAACCCAAGTGACAATACCTCTTTATAAACAGGGTGTTTCTGGGTTTTCTTCTAACTGATAATAGAATTTAGAACCTCAAACCAAGAATAAAATTTATTATGAAAGTATGCCTGTTGATGATTTGCTTATGAGATATTCACACCTACAATTTTTTTTTTTTTTCAATGAACAAGAAGGTAAAATAGTTTTGTTTTTTTTTAAATTAAAAGTACATTTTTTGATTAATAACTACAAACTTTGTTAATAGAAAATAATAGCAATTGAATTATAACATTAGAAATAAAGTAAATGAAAAATAGTAAAATAGAAATAAATGTTGTCTAAACTTCATTTTTTTTACACAGCTACAATAGTCGAACAGCACTGGATAGCTTTTATTCACTTGCAAGATTTAATTACCCTTTTTCTTAAAGAGTGAAGGTCACTGGGCATCATTTCACTTGATTTAACCTATTTTTTTAAGGCAGCCAAAGCAAAAAGAATCCATCGGTGTCAAATCTAGAGAGCGAGGCCAAGCCACGACTGAGGTAATTTTGATTTAGCCACTGTCATGCATGGTTCTGTCGTAATGTGCTGGATAACCATCTAATGGAAACCAAGAGTTTCTTTTCAGTTGCAGTGTAACATATTAGTGCGAATTCCAGATGGTATCATTCCTTACAATCTCAGTATTGATATTTATTGTCAATTATTTTAATTTAAAATATTACAAAAAATTGATCATATGGGTAATTCCATGTCAATTCAACACAGGCTTGAGCCTCACCATTTCAGATTTTCTTAAAATTTGGTATATGTGTACTAATTGTATGTACTAGAACAATTGTGAAATATTACTGAGATATGTCTACCCATTTTTGAATTATTGGTCTCTAAAGCCCTCAAAAATAGGTCCAGAAACAGAAAAAATCATGATTAAAAATAGCTGTAGATATTTTCCAAATTTGACTAGGACTATGATATTGGTGTCGTTTAACAGCGCATTCCATGCCTTTTCATATGATACACATTAATGTACAGGTTGGCACTAAAGAAATTTTCTTAAAACTAAATGTAAAATTTTAATTTCAATTTTCTCAGAAAGGGCATTTTTTAAAAAATTTATATTTTTTTGAAAAATATGTAATATTATATCTATTCATGCAACGGGTAGACATATCTCAGTAATATTTCACAATTGTTACAAGTAGTACATACAAGTAGTACACATATACCAAATTTCAAGAAAATCTGAAATCGTGATGTTCAAAATGATATATTTTTGTGTTGATTTGACGTGGAATTGCCCATATGTACTAAAATCTCTAGGCGTGAATTTCTCATAAACAAAGGGTTAACGGCCATGCTTTGAAAATAAAACATTTTCTTTTGATGAGGTCCTAAAATCATATTTTCAGTATATAGTGCTCCCAATGGATAGTTTCCCTAAATGCCCTTTTCGTTACAATATTTCTGTGCTCAGATAGCAAAATTTGTCCCTTTTGCTAAAAAAAGCAAGTTTCTCCACATTTTAGAATCTTTATTTGTAACTGCTTAGGAGGTGGTGAAATATCATGAGTTTTTGGTATATTATTTTTCGAAGAAACAAGGAAAGAAAGTTGTTATAAGTCAAAGCCATATAATAGCAAAATGAACTACATATAAAATGCAGTGTCATACAAGTGCGGATACAGGGGGTCACAGGGGTCAAATATTTTGGCTATTTCTATTTTTTGTATTTTTTAACAAATAATGCAATTAGGCACTTACTATGCCCTGAAAATAACACTTTTGGTTATTTAGATACCAGTCCTTCTTAATACAAGGTAATATCTCATACAAAAACGGTGCTGTCCGCCACGTGATTATGAGATGGGGGGTCATGATCCCCCCCCCAACAAATTTTGTGCTAAACCCGCCCCTGGTGTCATAAAATTAAAAAAATAAAGTGACATATGTCATTTAGACATTTGACTATCTTTTTTTTTTTTTTCTCTTGTTACACATCATATTTACTTTATGTATTTTTATCAATACAGTTATCAATTTCAATTCATAAATAGAAGAATTTTTTTTTTTCAGTTAGGACACTTGACTCTGAAACACCCTATGTATAATTCTGTATCACTAGCTATTGCAATGAAAAATGTTTCGTGGTTCAAATAATGCAAATTGTTAGGTATAATATAAGGTGACTAATTACCCATAAAGTATAATGAGTGGTTTCAGATTTTTAATCAAAAATTCTGAAATATATGTAAATTCCTAATTTATAATGTAAAATATTGTTAAAGTCAATTTATGCCAAAACATTGTATTTCATTATTTTAAGAAGATTGCATTATTATACACCTATAACTCAAGAAAGAAATATAATTTTTTTTTATTCATTCACTCCTGAAAACGTGTACTTTGATTGTTTAATGAATGCTTAATAGGAACGAAATTAACCACTGGTTACTATTATTAATTTGCTATAGAGTCATAATTGTTCATCACAATCCTTTTTTAGCAATAATATTGTGGCAAAGTACTAAGTAAAATAGTTCATCACAAATTTCATAAAAGCTACAACCCAACTCTATTATGTGAAAAATAATATAACCAGATTTTAAGCAGGGTAAGTTTATAGATTTATTTATGCTAAAATGTATTGTTTCAGAATATTACCATACTTTTTATATTTATTTAAAAATTTAATCATATTCAAATAGGAAGTTGCTATTATCAAATTGATTATCATGCTAGAAAACAATTATTTCCGCTTAAAATAATAATTCAATAATTAAGACATATTTTATCTGAAAACTGGTGATGTAAGTCTACAAAATATAAACAAGATATTGAAGTGAAACAAGTTATCATCATTGTTTTCAGTTCCCTGAGATCTGTCTATTGAACATTTTGCCTTTGAATAGTTTTCATATAGTTTGTCCTCTTTTCTCACAATGGAACCGCAATTTTTTTAAATAAGTTGGGATAATTGAAATGATTATTTAGCATTAAAAAAGATAAATTCAGATGCTAGCAATTCCTTAGAATTTTACCTCATTAATGTTAGGCTCACCGACTTCATCGGAAGCCGCTGGTATATATAAATATAAATATTTTAATCCATAACAATGTCCTGGTTAAAATCCAAATAAAATAGTAACGTCCAAATACAAACATTTCTAAGCATATTTTAGCAGTGATTAAGTCTTCCACCTAAATCTGTGCGCATTAAAGAAAGAATGCACTATGCTTGACATGATATTAAATTCTAATTCAAAAATATTTAAAAACTACGAGCAATTTGCAATTTTATTTAATATTTGGTTGCATTATTTTTCACATAATTTTTTTTTTTTTTTTTTTTTTTTGTAGCATCCATCCATTTTCTGAACTTTGTTGCTTCTTCTTCCTCAAATTTTGGAGGCCACTTTTTATGATATACATTATTTCGTTGAAGATTGATCGAGCATGTTAGTTTCAAATGGCTAAAACAAAAATTATAACTGTTAGCAAGTTTTTGACTTTAGTAGAACAGGGTATTATGACCAAATCGTTCCCATTAAGAAACTCACAACATCAAATTAGCAATAGAAATAAATAATTTAAGAGAAAATCCAATACTATCTAAATAAATAATACTGGAATTGTTTATTGATGAGTAAGTATATGATTACATGATAATTTAATACATGTTTTCCATAGCTGTATTTATGAAAGAATTAATAACAACCAAAAGATATATAATATGGATATTTGTAAATGTATGTAAATCGTTAGTTTGAAAAAGGAAATTGTCAATTTTGCTATGTTCCAGTATGTTGATGTACTAGTATCGATAATATATAAACGGTCAAACATACTTATACTGACAAGATACTGCTGCTGATCTATGCAATTTATATTACAGCCATCCTAAAGCTGTAATACTGAAGAATACTTGGTTTTATTCTTAGATATATCGGAGGATCACTTAAATAAGTCTATGGCTCACAAATATGAAATAATCAAATAATTATTGGTATATTCACAATTAGGTTAGTAATGAAGTGTAGATTTTGTTCAAAACTTCATGCATAAATGACACATGGTCGCATTTACTTTGAACCTGATGAAATGTGAAAAATTTTCCTGTACGACTAAAATTCTTAATGAGTGTTGAATTTGATAATGGTCCTCAAACAACACTTATAAAAGATGAAGTTTAAAATAATATATGTGTAATATTTTATAACTGCTCATTTTATATTTTAACAAACAAAAGCTAGGAATAATTTCATTTTATGTTTGTAGTTTGGATTTCTTTATCAAACAATTATTTTATGTAATAATTTATTTTTTGAAGAGAAAAGATTTGGCTCCGCCGGGAGTCGAACCCGGGTCTCCCGCATGACAGGTGTGGATGCCAACCACTGCACCACAGAGCTCGACTCCAAGCAGAGCCGATCCTTTCTCTTCACTGATACAGGGGAGACCCGGGTTCGACTCCCGGCAGAGCCAAATCTTTTCTCTTCAAAAAATAAATTATTTAAAAAAGTTGGTCACCCACAAATTAAGATTAGATTAATACTTTATGTAATTATTTTAATTTTTTTCTTTCAAAACCTAATGTTTTTCTTGGCATACAAATTATATGTTTTTATAAGAAATGATTCTTTTTTTTTTTTTTTTTTTTAAGCCTGAGTAAATACTTTTACATTATTTACATTATTATTGAAATTTTTAAAATAGTATTAGGAACTTTTATGAAAAAAAAAATCTTTACAATTGAAGCGTGGAAATGCATAAGGGTATAAGTGCCAAAAAATATATAAAGATTTTTTTTTGCCAAATTTTTATGTGTGTCAAAAACATCCTTCAGAAATGGATATAATTAATTTTTAGTTGTTAATAAGTTCATTGAGTATAGTATAGTAGTTCATAGTAGTTCATTGAACGTTTGAGAGATAGCAGGGGTGCAAGCGCCAAACGTAGTTCACCTAGCGGGTATAAGCCATATCATTTCTGAAAATTTTTCTCAAAGGCAGTTATACCCTTTTGATGCTTCAATTACTAATTTATCTGTAAAGCATAGACATGATTTTATAAAAATTATCTATGGTAATCAAAGCCAATCTACTCTACTCACTTCAACAGTACATATACTAAAAAAAAAATCTTTTTTATATTTCTATTTAAACTCTAAGTTTTTTTGTTTTACAAATATAATATAATTTTTTACAAATAAAATATAATTTTTTTTTTTTTAGTGAGGTCATGGTCGAATCACCTCATTAACGTCCACTGACCAAGATACAGTACTTCCTTATCCAGGATTGCACCCAAAACCCTTCTGGGTTCTAGAGGTATAGATATTTTTATAATTTTTTAATATATTTTAGGTGGTACAGATTTTTTTAATAATTCTTTTAGAATTATATTCCACCATGCTCTAACAACTGGGGACCCGTTACATTCCGTCTGCAGCAAACATGTATTCCATTACATCACCCATCATTCAGGAAACCATTCTGGCTCTTACACTGTCGTCATAAAATGAGTTCTCTCAATTAATATAACACAACAACTAGGGGGTTGAGCGTGATCTCGGTCAAATCACCTTCTTCACCAATCATCGACCAAGAACTACTTTTTCCTTAAAAATAACTAAATCCAAGACCTTTAATGGTTTATAGTGCTACATAAAATTGGAACTTAAAAAGATAATGTTATGTTTTTCTACATTATTATAATTATTCCTGATAAAATCAGCAACATTTATCAATAACGAAAATCACATAATTCTCACTAATTTAAAAACTGATTAGCTTACCTTCCTCTTCTTCTGTGTTTCCAACCTCTGCTTCAGTGATTGTTCCACGCCTGCCCCAAGGAGATCAGATGTCCTCATACACTCGTCTTTAGCTTCTGTGAATCTGATTTTTAAAACGGCTCCTGACCCTCTGATCTCAGAAGAGTTGCTGACTGCAACCTTTTTTCCAGGGGGGATAATACCATCTATGCTAAAAGTGAGGCATATTGGTTTCATGGTCTGCGAGTTGATGGGAAGGCAGTTGACATTATTGCCAGGGACTCCATTACTTCCAGGGCCTCCATTATTTCCAAACCCATTAGCGTTGGCATTCTGGGGAGCAGCAGGGGCAGCAGGGGCAGCAGATACATGGTTGTCAGGACTTGGAATGAGGGCTACCTCAATGTCACCTTTGGCACTTTCGTTGAACTTGATAAAGGTAGGGATTTCATAAGAGCCGTTGTCCAGGTTGACAACATTACCATTCTCAGCTCCACGCCGCGGTCTATCCCCGACCACTGGAACCATGATATAGACTGGTGGATCATTGTCGTTCTCTTCAAGATCTAACAGAATAAACAAATTTTTAAATAATAGTACTACATAAATTTCACTTTTCCTTGATGGATGAGCCAAGATTTGATAGTTAAACCCGTCAAGGAATGTTAGGGGAAATGATCAAAAGTAGGCAAATGCATCCAAATAATTTATTAAAGTAATGACTTGAACTGAAAAAGATCTTTTGGAAATCTGTTTATCTCATGAATTTGTCATGTGCGTAAATTATTAATCTAAGTGTAAGAATTCAAAATCAGCTCTTAAAGCCCTAGTAAACTGGTAACAGGGGAAGTCATGTTTCACTCTGCAAATACTTTGGCTTTTATATATTTTTTTTTTACATTTCAACGAATAAATTATAATTGACGATTACCTAGATTCTAAACCCTAAACATTAGACAACTTTTGGTTGTTTAGATTGAAGTCCTTCCTATCCTGATAAAAGAAATAATCTCATAAATAAATACAACATTTCTGAAGGACTCCGGGACTCCCCTGTTGTGAAATCCCCCCAAACACACCTAAATTCTAAATACACCTCTGACAGGTAAACAATAAAAGTTATGAATATAGAAAAAATAAATATTTTTTTAAAATATTATTCATTATTTAGTCCTTTGAGAAAAAAAAAACATGTCCAGAAATGTCTATTCTCATTTTTATTTCTTTGTGGGCTTATATCATGCCATAACATATAATTTAAGAGAATTATATTTCTATATACTATGTTCCAATAAGGGATAATAATTTAAGTTCAGGGAATCTCTTAGTGAAAAGGAGGAACTTTTATTTTATTTTTCCATAAATTTAAATCCGTAGACACATAGGGTTTATGCTAAGATTGATTCAAATGTAAATGTTTTGAAGTTTTATTCTCGTATAGTATTCCTCTTTTCTTATTACAGAAATTACAATTTACACTCAACGAAAACAATCCCTCTTGCAAAGAATACGTTCTTTATGTGAAAAGATTTAGTAAAGGATGCATTCTTTACATGAAAAGCATTTATGTAAATTACACGGAACATCCCTGATTTATCCCATTTGTATGAGTGGAAATAGAAACTTGTGATCTAACTAAAATCAATTCCGATTTAAACTGTAAAGAACCTCTATTATTTCTTAAAAGTTGTATTCACGGTCTAAATGAAATGAGTTTACACAGTGAATATGTAGTCAATCTTCGGCCATCCATCAAGGAGAAGAAAACTTGCAGTAACTTAACAGTTAAAGGATCATAAATATCCGATGAGATTGTGATAAACCATAATTATTGACTGAAAGTATAAATTGGCTTGAATCTAAGCCTCATTGTGAAATAAAATGTCATAGTCTTTTCTCGACTCTTTGGCATCTTTAAACTTCAATCATTCAGTAGAATATCCTTATGCTATGATCTATTTATTTATATATAATATATTTATATATTATCTGGGATATATTATAGTTGACTTTTTTGAGGATTGAGGATGGGTATGAGAAGGGTCCATAAACTATAGTTAAACCCTCCAGTTATAACTAACCACGAGTTCTAATCCTTCAGATCAGAACTTTCGGCTAATTTGAAGAGAGACTTGAACAAAATTTTGATTTATAATCATACTAGCTAGGGTGCCCGGCTTCGCTCCGGTAGTTGTGTGGTAGTTTTAATAACAGAAAAACTTTAAAATTAAAGGAAATATAGAACAAAATTAGCACTTTCTTGAAACTTTTAACATGGTATCAATATTAAGATTCGAGATCTGCAGAGTCCGCCCAAATAAGGAACCCTATATACTTTAAAGGGGGTTGAAAATAGTGAATGAATAATTAATTTTGCTGCAACTTTGTCGAGTCATGCATCGGTTTTGATGGTTTCTGTGATTCTGAATCCTACAAGCCCATTCCAAGCAGCCAGCAGATAATAAGTTATTAGATTATAGTTGATAAATCTATTAGTTAAAAAAAATATATTTCCAGTACAACTTAAGCGCCGACTACTGTGATGGTCCTATTATATACAGAAGTATAGATACTATCGAAGATTCATTGAAACTTTTTTTAAATACCTTTCTTCCATTTCAACCTCCCTTAAGTTATCCCCCCGTAATTTGGGCGGACTCTGCAGATCTCGAATCTTACAGCTATCAAAAAGTGAAAACCAAAATTTCATGAAGTCACAATTTTTTCACCATATTTCTTTTTATCCTGAACTATGAGGGGTGATAAAATCTTATTGAAAAAAATGGTGTAATTGGAGTTAGTCATTTTGTCAACTGGAATCCTCATCATACATAGTAATATCACCAACTTCTTTTTCATAATTACATACAATAAGAACACTTTTTATTTTCGATTTATATTTAGTCAATTTATCTCTTTGTTTTTATTCGCTCACTGTACAACTAAAACATGTTCACTCATATTGCATTAAATTTACTTAAGCATATGTTATATATTGATTAAATGTAATGTGTTAATCAATTAACCTTCTTATGAGAAAATTAATTATGTAAGGTATCCAGGCGGTTTTCTAATCGATTGCAGAGATGTAAAATCATTATTTTCTTTGAACGCAAAGGTGAAACTAATTATTTTCGCTTGATGTTTTAGTAATTTAAAAAGAACAGCTGTAAAATATATAACCTTTACAATCTGAAGGGAATGAATGAACAATAAACATTGAGTGAAACGCACCCTAGCGCTTCCTGATAGTCTGCAGCTCGAACTAAATTTTTCATTCGGATATCATTCTCAGATAGGCTAATTACATGGTGCGAGAGGCTTAAAAGTCCAGTCCTTTTCTCTTCAATTTTACACCCTTAAGAGAAAAACGGAAACCTTCTTCTCCGTTAGGGGTTGTATAGCAACAAGCTGACATAACTTTATTAAACATACGTTGAGTGGTTTTTGAGCCTTATGGGCACGCACATTGTACACTTTGCTTTATAATATATATTGATTATATATTGAGCAATGGTTAACTAGCAATGCATCTTCCTTTATTAACAACAACTATTTATTTTCTACTCTACATCATTGTTGACGTTTCGGGGCTGTTTCCCCACTCTCAAAACATAAATAATATCTCAATCGTATGATTGATCGTCTTTTAATAAATATTACAGTAAATGTATCAATGTCATATGCTAAAATTCCCCTGTTACACATTTTCTGTATGTCAGCTCATACTTGTCCATTTCTCACTCGAAACGTCAACAATGTTGTAGAGTAGGAAATAAATAGTTGTTGTTAATAAAGGAAGATGCATTGTTAGTTAACCATTGCTCATTATATATAAATCTTCCTACCAAATTCATAAGAAAATAAGAATTAAAGATATTATGTATTATTTCTCAAAGCCTTTTTTTCGCCATAACTTCTTAACACTTCATCAAATTTCACGAATGAGGCATCATTTTAAAGCTTTCCTTAACCGCTACACCAGAAATATATACAAATCACTCATTTCGCCTTCGATTGTGAGTTATAAGTGCAAAACCGCGGTTTTGGTAATAGAAGTTTGGTAGTAGAGGTTTCGAAGTGGTGACAATCTTTTCAGGTTTTCAAAGAGAACATTTTCGGTCATACACATTTTTTCGATTAACCCCCTTGGTTTGCCAGTTGTAAGCAACAAAGTGCAATTCTCAGCGAAAATGGTCGCAGGGGTTTTTCGATGGTGTCATTTTTTCAGTTTTTCAATGTTGTTTTTCAATGGTGTCATTTTTTCAGTTTGTCGAGACGAACATTTTTGGTTATGTACACTTTTCCGATTGACGCCATCGTTTGTGATTCACAAGCAAAAACATGCGATTTACTCGCTTTCTGCAAAACCGATACATGTATTTAAGTATGTGGCTTTTTGCAGGGTGCGTTCTTTCAGTGACGTCTATGTAAAACAAACCCACCAACAAACACTCACTGATGACCATATCATAACTTCAAACATAGTAGAGGTCCTATAAATACTATGTTAATATGTAAATACCTTTAACTTGTGATTCAAAAAATAAATAATCTACAATTTAAACACATCTATTCTTTACTTCAACCCTCACCTATGCCCATGATGGACTAATTTCGCTCTATACGATACTAAAAATAAGACGTGTAGGTACTGTAGTTAATTGGGATTTCAGGAGGTTAGAGTGTGAATGCTCCGCATGGGTCAGCTAGTAATTAATAAAAAAAAAAATTTTCAAACAAATAAGCATAGCCTGTAAGACTGCCAAGGACGAGTACTGTTCTACCCTAAATTTCTTTTTCATTAATTTGAAACTCTGAAATTTTAATCTGACATGCTTTTTTCTAAAAATCTTAATGATTTCTAATAAGATCAGAAAGTGTCAAAGTAAGAAGAAATTTTTAGGGTTTATTTCATCATAAATCTGGAGTATTGATGAATACCAAAATTGGATATAATTCTTACATACATCTATGCCGATATTAAAAAAAAAAGTGAATATTTCATTTCCATACATAAATGAGGTTGTTTTTAAGTTATTGTTCAGTTTTAACAACTGTAAATAATTATTATAATCCTATTCTGAAATATTATGTTTCATTCCAACATACTTTTCTCAAAAGTCAGTTTTTTGATTCAATATTTCTCCAGGTTGGCCTCTGACTTTCATACAGTGCGGTTGTACTGTGTGATGAATTCATAATTTTTTTTGTTTACTTTCATATGTATTTATCGGTTTTATGTTTTTTTTTTTTTCTTCTTTTCTGTTCATAATTAATGAACTCAAGTGAAGAGGTAGGTGTTCCACCTATTTTCAATAACTGCCAACATCCTACTTCTAAACCAGAGGAAAACAAATGTTGAGAAGAACCCAACTCAAAGAAAAGGCATCACGAGGGATCTCCACAAAACCAGTCTCCCGTTAAAAAAATGGATAAATATTACAGTGAAATATCGCCTATTAAACTAACCAACAAATTCCAGGAACTTAATGAAACCGACCTAGATAATCCATCTTCTTCAAAACAAAATGCTAGTCAAAACAGTGATAAAATTAATAGCAATGTAGATACGATTAAAATTCCTCCTATATATTTACATAACGCTAATAATTATCATTAATATTAAATGATCTTAACTCATTATGCTTAAATTCATTTACAACCAAAGTAGCTGGTAATAATACTAAAATAATGCTATCGTCTATAGAAGATTATAGAAGAATTACAAAATATTACGATGAGGAAAAAATAGAATATCACACATATTCATTAGAAAAAAACAAAACTTTAAATGTAGTTATAAGAAATGTTCCTTATTCTATTACCGAAGAGGAGTTAAAAACTGAACTGAAATCTAAAAATTTTCAAGTTTCACACGTTGCCAGAATTTTAAATAAGGAAAAAAACCAACACCACTCTGTTTAGTGTCACTTGTTAATAATGAAAAAGCCATTGAGATTTTTCAATTGACTAATTTATTTTACGCCATTATCTCAGTAGAACCTAAACACCGAAACAATGATATACCCATGTGTACCAACTGCCAAAGATATAGTCATACAAAAAATTATTGTTGATTGGAACCAAGGTGTGTTAAATGTAAAGATAAACACCATTTTTCAAAATGCCCCCTTAAATTTACAGACAAACTGTTCTGGGTAAATTGTAATCAAGCACATGCAGCTAGCTACAGAGGTTGTCCCTATTACCAAACTATGAAAAACAAAATGAACTCACCTGTCGAAGCACAAAATAACAATATAACTGAAGAAAATGTATCTAATCGCAGGCCATTCAAAAGAACTACACCAAAATTCACATATTCCTCAGCTGTATCATCAGATCAAGTCCCAGAACAAAAAAATAATACCGAAGTTAACAGTGAAAGCATTCTAACCACAATCACAAAAATTATCATTGATGCCATTAGACCATATTTTTCACCAATAATGACTTATTTAAGTTCCCTCGTTACCCCCTTCTTCACAAATGGGCCTTAATGTAAACAATGGACTATCTACTGTTATAATACCTTCGCAGTCCATAACAATATACGTGTTTACTGCCTTTTCAATTCTATTTTATAAATCTATTATAAAACGTAATTTTAAAATTTTATTTTTATCAAATGCCTCCTGAATTAAGAAAATTAAAACTTTTAAACTGGAATGCCAGCGGTGTTTCTTCACAAAAGAGTGAATTCAGAATTTTTCTTGAATCAAACTCCATTGACGTAGCATGCGTTTCTGAAACACATTTTTCAGCAAATACCAAATTTAATATACCTGGTTATAAAACATTGAGAAAAGACAGAGACAGCTAGTCACCGTCCGGAGGTGTAGCCATTTTCATTAGAAATAATTTAAATTTTGAAGAAAAATTTTTTCCACCCATATCAAACATCGAAGCAATCTCAATTCGTTTAAAATCTAATCCCAGCGTAATCATTACATCTGCCTACAAACCACCAAATAAGAGAATATTAGAAGAAGAAATAGACAAGTTAATGCCATCAAACGAGCGTACGTTAATTTTGGGTGATATGAATAGCAAACATATTTACTGGGGCTGTCACAAATCTATGTTCTAAACATAATATTCAAATAACAACGCCAACTGAACCGACATTTTTCAGACGGGGGTGTGCGCCTGATGTATTGGATATTGTGTTAAGCAAAAATATTAATGCGCCTATTTCGGCCCAGACAATATCTGCTTTAAATTCCGATCATGTCCCTGTGTTAATACAGTTCTCAACAGAAATTCATCAAATTCCCTCCCGTAAATCTTTAATAAATGGAATAATTGATTGGGACATGTACAAAAATTTAATACACCAAAATATCTTTATAAAAAAAAGTTTTCCACAGCCTCATGAAATCGATGAAGTCATAAATAACCTGTCGGTAGTCATATCTAAATGTATAAGCGACTCAACTGTAAAAACGTTCAGTATTAAAAGAAAAACGGTTTTAAATTGTCTTCCAAATAGTATTATTCAATTAATAAGAGACAAAAATAAAGTAAGAAGATTGTGGATGACCACTCGAAATCCTATGCACAAAATGAAATGGAATCGTTTGAAGAGAATAACTAAAAAGGAATTAGATCAGTTAACAATATCTCAATACAAGAATTATGTCTCAAACCTAGATTCAAGAGATCATTCATTATGGAAGGCTACCAAAACGATTTTAAATAAACATGAAGGAATTTCCACTATTATCGAAAACGACGAATTCATATCTGGTGACCAGGAAAAAGCTGAAGCTTTTGCTGATTATTTTGAGAAAACTTTCTCAAATCCGGAAGACGGAAGAGACACGACAAGCAGAAATGTAGTAAATGAGGATATAAATACGCTAGAAGTCCCTTTAACAACTGTCCAACCACCGCTAGAATTCACTTCCCCGAAGGAAATTCAAGAATTAATCAGAAACCTTAAGACAAAGAAAAGTCCTGGTCATGATCTGATCCCGGTAATTGCCATCAAGAAGTTGCCCAGAAAAGCTATCCTATTAATTACGTCAATTTTCAATAGTTGCCTACGAATTGGTCATTTTCCTGATACATGGAAGGAAGCTGAACTAGTTTTGATACATAAACCCGGTAAAAGCCCCAAGCAAATCAACAACTATAGGCCCATAAGTCTATTGCCCATTTTAGGAAAATTGCTGGAATCTGTGATAAAACGACGCCTTTCATCCCATCTTCAAGCAACTAACACCATTCCAGACTTCCAATTCTGTTTTCAGCAAAGACATTCCACGTCACACCAACTCGCAAGATTATCTGAATTTATAGTGAACAGGTTCGAAAAGAAAAAACATACTTTAGTAGCTTTCCTGGATTTTCAGCAAGCATTTGACAAAGTTTGGCATCAAGGTCTTTTACATAAATTGAAGAAAATAGATACCCCGAAATATTTGCTCAACATTCTCCATTCATTTCTCACCAACAGGACATTCACTGTAAGAATAAATAGCAGCAACTCAACCGTAAGACCAATCCGAGCTGGTACCCCACAAGGTTCAGTTCTTTCTCCGACCCTCTTCAACCTTTACCTCCATGATATCACCCAGTCTCCAATTACTTCTATTGCTATGTTTGCGGATGACACGGCGGTTATTTCTCAAAACGAAGACATAATAACAGCAAGACATGAACTGCAAGCTCACTTAGATATTTTAGAACAATATTTCAAAAAATGGAAAATAAATTTAAATGTACAAAAATGCAACGCCAAGATCTTCACTCTGCGACGTCCTGAAGATCCCCCGTCATTAATCCTCAGCGGGAACTCTCTACAGTGGAACTCTTCAAGCGAAACAGTAAAATATCTTGGAGTGCATCTAGATCGTCGATTAACCTGGAACCACCATCTCAATAATAAATTAACGCAAGCCTATGCAAGACTCGCAATGCTATACCCCATAGTTAACAGGAAATCTAGTCTTAAACCTGAAGTAACCATCTTGATTTATAAAACAATTCTGCGACCACTTTTGATGTATGGATGTGAAGTATGGGGTGCTGCATCCTGCACAAAACGGAAAAAAGTACAAACATTTCAAAATAAAGTTCTAAGAATAGCAGTAAATGCCCCCTGGTTCGTTAGAAACAGTCAACTTCATCGCGAGCTTAAAATAGAAACGATAGACGAATTCATAAAAAAACGTTTTTTGAAATACCATTCTCAGTTACCGGCTGTGAAAGGTGCAATAACTTACAAGATAGGAGCTCCCGTTTCATCCCGAAGGCTGAAACCCCGGCTAATGCAAGACCTACTACTGTGAGACTCATAATAACTTTACCTGTATAACTATTAATTTCCTCATAATTATGTTACTATTCTTTCAACTTTATTTCACTTGTAAGTAGTTGGTTTTTTTTATTTATTTATTTTTTTTTATTTTTTTATTTATTTATTTTTTTTTATTTTTTTATTTATTTATTTATTTTTATTTTTTTTTTTTATTTTTTTTTTTATTTTTTTTTATTTATTTTTTTTTTTATTTATTTATTTTATTTATTTTTTTTTTAACAATTTTTATCATGAAATTATTTGTAATAATTAATTCAAAATTTACAAAATTGTAAGTCGTTAGGGTGTCTCTTGTATGAGTCTGTACCCATTCTTTGTCAAATGTTACAAACATTATATATGATTTTACAAAAACCATGTATGGCTCTCTGAGCCGATCTGGTAATAAAGAATTATATATAATATAAAAAATATTTCTCCAAATACATCTATGTAAGGTTGAATTAATGTACTTACACTATATATCACAGTTACATTGCATTTTTTATAATTAAAATTTTAATTTCAATTTTAAAAGGATAAAATTAACAGTAACTAAGAAAAATGTTTTAAAAGTTACTTTAAAGTTTACAGTTACTGAAACTGTAAAATAATAATCACAAGACTACCTAAAAAAAAGAATGTCATGAAAGCTTGAAGGTAATTATCATCTAATAATACCTCTCCATAAAATTTTAAATTTTAGGTAGATCCAATTTATAAATGTAATTATAAATAAATTACATCAAAAAGTTTTACATTTTTCTTCTTTGGTCCATTGGTTTGTCAATGATGACTTTGTCACTTAATTATTTTTTTCAATGTACAAAGGAGAATCAGGATGTTGAATTAATTCTGTTCGGATTCTATTCAAATCCCTTGTTTTAATAATTCACTGTTTATCAGACTCACTCAGCATCCATAAGTTAAATGGCTTTATTCATTTGATTTTTGTGATATAGGCTTGCAATTAATATTGTTACGGGCTTCGGGTTCAGTAAAATATAACAATTAGCACTAGGACAATAATTTATTAATCAAATACCCACAATGGCAATTACTGCCACTATTACACTACACCACAAGAACTTGTCACAACTAGGCTAACCACTTATCACACTAGCTTATCACTGTTCACTACGAAGCTCACTCCACGGGTGTTGACTCTCCACTGGTGAGGCTTGTCAAACCCTCTATTTATAAGACTTATGAAGAATGTTCGAGAACAATCCCGGCTTGTCTAGCACGTTCGGGATGTCCGTTTGATGTAAGCCGCTCGCTACTCCCGCGCCAAACAATGGACGGATTGTTCTCAAACGGCGCTGTGTTTTTCTTCACCGGCCGCAACACTACCTCCTCCTTAAGGTTGATCTGTCCCAGAGCAGTTCGTGATTGGGTAAATGTTTGTGCTGGTAACTCGAAGATGTCCAGGTATGTGCTTCGTAACGTCACTCCATGTCTGCCCCTTATTCCCAATGGCGACTCGGAATACCTAGCGCTCGCTTCTGTGTTGTTGATAGTCGAGACACGTTGATCTTCTGTATCCGAGTGGTTTCCCTTGTATGGTGCCAGACGATTGAAGTGGACAACCTTTGGTTTCCCTCTGGGTGGCTTCCTTATGCGGTAAACTACGTCGTTTATTCTATTTTCGACCTCGTAAGGTCCTTCCCAGGAGCTCTGGAGTTTTGGGGAGTATCCTCGACGTCTTCTGGGATTGAATAGCCAGACCATGTCCCCAGGTAGAAAACCTCCTTCTTCGGCCCTAATGTCGTAGCGATCCTTCATCCTGTCACTAGCTCCGAGGATGTTAGAGCGTACCTTTTCGTGGATAGCGTCCATCCGCTTTCGAAGGCTGGCAACGTAATCTTCGCCTGCGACGTCCTCTTCTGGTATAATGCCAAACTTCAAGTCGCATGGTAGACGAAGCTCTCGGCCGAACAACACACTTGCAGGGGTCTGTCCGGTGGTTTCATGGATGGAACTGCGATAGGCCAGCAAGAACAGATGTAGATACTGGTCCCAGTCCTTCTGATGTTCTGATACGACTTTCGACAGGTAGCGATTCATCGTCCTGTTCATCCGTTCCACCATGCCATCAGATTGTGGATGGAGTGGTGTCGTCCGAGTCTTGCGCAGACCTAGTACCTCACACATCCTGGAGAAGACATCAGACTCGAAGTTCCTTCCTTGGTCGGAGTGTATTTCCAAGGGAACACCAAACCGACTGACGAGCTCCGTCACAAGAATGTCCGCAACGGTGCAGGTTTCCTGATTCCTTATTGCGTAGGCCTCTACCCACTTGCTGAAGTAGTCTATGGCCACCAGTATGTAGCGGTTTCCCGCATCCGTCGTAGGGAAAGGGCCAGCGACGTCGACAGCTATGCGTTCAAAAGGGGCTCCCACATTATACTGCTTCATTGGGGCTCTCCTTCTCTTGGTGGGTCCATTAGAGGCAGCACATGTTGCACAACGTCTGCACCAATCCATGACGTCGTCCTTAAGGTTCGCCCAATAGAACCGCTCACGAACCTTTTCCAATGTGCGATGTGCCCCAAGATGACCTCCCGATGCCCCGTCGTGCAGTTCCTTAAGCACGTTCGGCACCCTGCTCTTTGGGATGATAAGCTGCAGCCTCTTTTGATCGCCGACATCATTCTCTATGGTGCGCTTCAGCAATCCGTTATCTATCGTAATAGAGTTCCATTGGGCCCAGTAGGTTTTAACGTTTTTAGAGAGCGGAGCGACCTCCTGCCAAGACGGTCTTTCTCTCCCGGAAATTTTCCACTGTCTTATGTACCTCAGGTCCGGGTCGTTGTCCTGCTCCTTTACCATCTCCGAGTCGTGCCATTCGTCGGTGACAACTGTTGTTCTCCTCGCCGTCGCTTCCTTCTCTTCCTGGTTAGCGCAATGCCTGCAGTTGTCATCGCATGGTCTTCTTGAGAGTGCGTCAGCATTCCGATGAGTGGATCCTGCGCGATGGGCTGAATCGAAGTCGTATTCCTGCAGACGCTCAATCCACCTTGCAACCTGGCCTTCCGGGGACTTAAACCGCAAGAGCCACATGAGTGCAGCATGGTCCGTTCTTAATAGGAATTTTCTCCCATACAAATATTTATGAAAATGCTCGATTGACTTAACTACTGCCAGCAGCTCCTTTCTTGTTGTACAGTAGTTTCTTTCAGGCGCCGACAAAGCTTTGCTGAAGTATCCGATAACCTTCTCTTCGCCGTCCTGAAGCTGAGAAAGGACACTCCCAATAGCGGTGTTGCTGGCATCAGTATCAAGAATGAACCTGCCCTCAGGTCTTGGATAACTTAGGATCGGGGCACTACTCAGTTTATTCTTCAGCTCCTCGAAAGCCTTCTGGCAGTCTTGGTCCCAGATGTATGGCCGTTTCTCTTCCGTTAGCTTCGTCAAAGGCTTCGCTATGTTTGCAAATCCTTGTACATACCTCCTATAGTATGTGCAGAGCCCAAGAAAACTTCTCACCTGGTGCTTATCTCGGGGCACTGGCCAATTTGTGATGACCGAAATCTTCTCCGGGTCCACTGAGACGCCTTTATCTGACACAACATGGCCTAGATAACAAACCCGCCTTCGGAAGAGGTTGCACTTCTTAGGGTTCAGTTTCAAATTGGCTGCACGTAGCCGTTCGAAAACACGTTCCAAATTCCGTAGATGATGGTCAAAGGATTTCCCTAGCACAATGATGTCGTCTAGGTACACCAGGCATATTTCCCACGAGAGGCCCCTTAAAACGTTTTCCATGAGCCTTTCAAACGTCGCAGGAGCGTTGCAAAGACCAAACGGCATCACTGTAAATTGCCATAGTCCAGTTCCGATCGAGAACGCCGTCTTTTCCTTGTCTTCAGGAGCCAAACCAATTTGCCAGTAACCGCTCCTGAGGTCCAACGTCGAAAACAGCTGACAGCCTTCCAATGTATCCAGAGTGTCGTCAATCCTGGGGAGTGGATAGCTGTCCTTCTTAGTGACGTTATTTAAGAGGCGATAGTCCACGCAGAACCTGGTAGAGCCGTCCTTTTTTTTCACCAGAACGACGGGAGACATCCAAGGACTATTGGAAGGCTCGATGACACCATCAGCCTCCATTTCCTTAATAATCCGCTCGGCCTCCTCTCTTTTAGCCAGTGGTAATCTTCGAGGTACCTGGCGGATAGGTCTTGCTTCTCCAGTGTCGATTTTGTGCTGGACTACGTGTGTTCCTCCTCTGGACTTCGATTCGGTCTCAAAGACGTCCTGCCATCGGGTCAGAAGATATTTTACCTCTTCATGCTGCTCAGGTGTGAGATTACCTTCAACAAGGCCCAACAGTTCTTTTGTCAGCTCCTGTGGCACTGTTCCTGTGGCAGATTGTGGCACTTGATGTCGTGTCTGTCGCACCACTGAAGTGGCGGTTGTACACTGGCCAACCTTGGCTCCCTTCTTCACAGTAACGGGAAAGCTGTTTAAATTCATTAAACGTACCGGAGCCTTTTGTCCCGTCCTTATAAGTGCCCTCGCCACCATGACACCCCGCCCAAGCTGATGTTCTTCATTGCTTTCCGATTCCAGGATCACACATTGGCCCTCAGGAAGGCTCCCATCAACTGCTCCTTGGGTTAAGACTTGGCTTTGTGGCGGCAATGTAACATCTTCTAGTAACAGGACTCTAGCCGAAAGGTCCTTTCCACGCCGAAGGATGACTTCTTCGTTTCCGAGAGTCACTACCTCCTTCAACATGTCCAGCTTAAAACCAAATTTCTTCATCAGGTCCAGGCCCAGGATTATATCCTCATCTATATCTGCTACAAGTGAACGGTGCCTGATGTTCCGACCAGCTATTAAGAAATTTGCATCCGTCTCCCCGTGGGCACAAGCCGGCTGTCCCGTGGCTGTCCTCAGCCCCCATGTCGTTACTAAAATCTTTTCAGCAGGAACAATTTTCGGGTTTAAGATTGTCATAGTTGCTCCGGTATCCAGCAGAAGGCATCTGGGCCGTTCATCTACAATTCCATCTATGTAGAAACTGTTTGAACTGTTTCCTAAAGAAGCCACCATTGCTCCTTCCTTGGGGGCTTTCTTATCATGGGTTGGCAGTTGCCCCGTTCCGTCAACCCTCACTCGTTTCCCTGGGATCTCTGATTCCGCTCGGGTTGCGCTGCTTTGCATCTGCTTCTGGGATGTCCCAGCTGACCGCATCGCCAACAGCGGATCTCCTTCCTGGGCGTTTTTAGAGCCTCAAGGACCTTTTTAATAATGTCCTCCACATTAATTTTTGTTTCCGATTCTCCCTCGACAGCTCTAACTCGAGCATGGCCTCTTATTGATTGCTTGACTGTCTCAAACTCTAAGGCTTGGGTCAGTGCTTCATGCAGCGTTTTCGGTCGGGATAGCTTAACAGCTTGTTGTGTTTCGGGTTCCCTGAGGCCGTCGAGGAATCTGTCGACTGCCAAGCTCTCGCAGACCTCATCTGTCACGGTGGAGTACGCATTCCTGACGAGCCGGGCGATATCCGCTTCGAACTCTTGAAGCGTCTCATTGGGCTTCTGAATTCTGTTTCTTAATTGTGAGCGGTACAGTTGTTCCATGTGTTTATTACCAAATCTCATTTCAAGTCTTCTTATTAGTTCTTCGTAGTTTGAGCGCTCGGCCAAGGGCATCGTCTGAAGAACTCCCAATGCGTCGCCACGCAGAGCTAGGCACAGGGTAGAAGCCTTAGTTTGTTCTGACCACCTGTGCACCATTGCCGCCGTCTCGAAGAGGGTCATGAAGTCTTCCCAAGGCATCTTCCCATCGAAGACTGGAACGACGTTCTGAGTCGGGTGTGTCACTGCAGCTGCTGGCGTTACGAAGTCTGCTTTCGGAGGTGGAATCATCAGTTTTTCTAAGGCTTCTATTCTTACCCCAAAACAATTCACTACTTTCTCTTCTAGTTGATCCCTAATCACACCTAATTTCTCTTGGAGTTCATTCTCAACTACATTCATTCTATTTTCTAACATGTTATATTTTCCTAACAAATTATTTTCTAAAGCTGCAGATTTTTCTAATAGTTCGTTTTTCAAGGCAGTAGATAACTTATAAGTACTTTCTAACAACTCCTTTTTATTTTCTAACATCTCATTTTTCAATTTACTAAATTCTGTTTCAAAAAGAACGTTATCTGGATCCTCTCCACTACTAACTAAAGCTTCCCTAAGCCTTTGCTGTAATATTGACTTATTCCCAGAGGTATCCAAATCGCGTTCTTCTAATTCCCTTTTTAAATCTGCAACTTTCAAGTCACACAATCTTAGGCTACCGGTTGACATTTTGAATATGGTATACAAATATCAAAATTAAAATTAACAAATGAAATCTTAGAGGCTAAGAACAGTAAGTTAATTATAACTAACAACGAGAAAGAAAGAAAAGAATAAACGAGAAGAGAAAAAAGAAAGAAAGTTACAAAGATTGCAGTTAATAAAATAAATTCTTAACTTAAACTAAATTATAAAACCAAACCAAAAAGATAAAAGAGAACTCAAGTATTAAATAAAATAAACAATATTAAAAATACACAAACAAAGATTCAATAACCTAAACTACAATGATTAACCAAAAGTAACAAGCTAAAAAATTATTTACAACAAAATAAATAAATACGCTAATGCTAAAAATATCCCGCTTCTGACACCAGTTGTTACGGGCTTCGGGTTCAGTAAAATATAACAATTAGCACTAGGACAATAATTTATTAATCAAATACCCACAATGGCAATTACTGCCACTATTACACTACACCACAAGAACTTGTCACAACTAGGCTAACCACTTATCACACTAGCTTATCACTGTTCACTACGAAGCTCACTCCACGGGTGTTGACTCTCCACTGGTGAGGCTTGTCAAACCCTCTATTTATAAGACTTATGAAGAATGTTCGAGAACAATCCCGGCTTGTCTAGCACGTTCGGGATGTCCGTTTGATGTAAGCCGCTCGCTACTCCCGCGCCAAACAATGGACGGATTGTTCTCAAACGGCGCTGTGTTTTTCTTCACCGGCCGCAACAATATATTGTATAGACTGAAGTTTATTTATTTTTCTGTAGTTCATTCTATAAATGATTTAAATAAAAATATGTATTTTTCTACATTTTCATGTTATGAAAACAGTTCAACTGAACGAATAATGTTATAGATATATTAATAAGACACTGTTAGAGTTTAAATTATTAAAAAAAAATTTAATACATTGCTTTTGGTTTAAACTGTTAATAATTGCTCTTTAATCTTAATTTTAAACTTTTCAATTCCTTTCCGGATTGAAGGAAGATGAAAAATTGCTAGTTAAACATCAATTATAGGAATATTTTATTTTAAAACTGATATTATTTCCAGAGATCCACCATTTCACTATTCACTTTAACTATAGTCGAAGAATAATAGTATTTTAGAAAATTCAAACTTAAAACTGATAAATAGTATTATTGTTTTGTATTCGTTTATAAAAGAACAAAGCATTGCAAATCAAATACTAACCACTATTTCCAGAAGCAACTATTTTAGATACGTCTTTTGATTGATCTGGTACCTGAAACCAAGAAATTAAAAGTTAATATGACATTTGTGGCCTTGATATTCCAATGTTTCTTTTCAATCTAAACAATAGATAATTATATATTCAATGAAGAATCAAAAATATCATTTACTGCAGATAAAAATTTAATATAGTGCTTGAACAGAACTCTAATATGCTCTATTGGATTAAGTTCTTGATTTTTCAGCTTTACTCCAAGAATTTGATCCAATCTCTATTGCTCCCATATTACAACAAAATGTCTTCATACAAAGGATACAACAAAAGTTTTGCAATACAGCATTATTTATTTAATTTTACCAAAGTAATTTCCAGCACATTTAATACATTTCTCCAAACGTCGAAACCAGTCATTAAACCAGCTCTGCCAAGTTTCATCTGGGATTGAGGCACATTCGCTGTCCCAAGGTCAGCGTCAGAAGGTCCTCGTCGCTTGAAAAAAATTTTCCTTTCCGCTTCATTTTCACATGTGGGAACAGCGAAAAGTCACAGGGAGCAAGGTCTGGACCGTAAGGAAGGTGCTCAAGAAGTTTCAGCGCAGTAGTGGCCAAATACTCGGTGCAGGCACTGCAGTGTACCACTGAGTAGTGACTGTCTTCTGTGTCTCCAAAACAACACGCTCTCGCTTGATCTGAAAAATACAGCGATCATACTTTGTTTTGAGCCTTGGTCGGCACATCATAATAGTATTGCCAAGGCACCGTCACACGATGAGTCATTTGCTCTTCAGTTAGACTATGGGGCACCCAAAGACAACAAAGTTTTTTTACCTTTAAATGGTCTCTCAGAATTGAATGAGTTGCTGGTGCATGAAGGCATAATGTCTCCTCTATCTGTTGATATGTCGCTTAACGGTTCTCATCAAGCATTTTCCTCACAGCAGAAATGTTTTCCTTGTTACAGACGTTCGTGGCCTTCCTTCTCTCTCAGCGTCCTCCAGAGCGATATTGCCCCTTTCGAATTCTCTATACCATCTAAATATAGTCATACGATGTGGACAATCATTATTCAATGCAATCTTCATTTCTTCTAAGCATTGATCTATGCTTAAACCACGCACAAAATTGTAAAGCAAAACTGCCCTTACTTCACTACTTGACCACGATGCCACTTTAATCTGTCACTGGTAATGAACAACTGAGCCCAGAGATGTGATACTGGCGGCTAGTATGCAGACATGGATATGTCTGAAAACGCAGTGATTTGCAGCCTCCTGGGTCTTTCTATTAAGTTACATTGCAAAACTTTTGTAGTACCATTTGTATTAAGGCATGCAGCAACTGTTTTATCTATTTATATAAATTTTGAGAATATGTCTCATAAGTGTTCACCTGAGGTGCGTCCACTGATTACCGTAACAACCCACTAAAGCCAAGGTGGTGGAGTGATAGCCAGACAGGTGGCCCTAGGATTTTTTAAAGGAAATAAAAAATCCTTTGTCATGCTGTCCTTTGGAAAGGTCATAAAATTACTTTACCAAGACTGTGCTATATCAGGTTAAACAACCCTATCCAACTTACGCATAGGCAAAATTTAGGACTTCCACTGTAGCAAAATGATGTTAAATAAAGAAACAAATAAATATATATCTATGGATCACTATGTAATCATGTATGCAGAAGAATGAAAAAAGCCATTCTTGGCGTGTTTTCATGAGAGGCGAAAATTCTTAAGTTACAGATAATATTAGTACGAGTATATGCGATTTTTAGCGATTTATATGTTCTGAGTATATGCGATATTAAGGAAACCTTTTTTATTGATATTAACCATATAAGAAAATAAAAAAAGACCTTGACATACAATACATTGAATGAGCAAGTTCATACTAAATCATGACTATGATGGATTAATTGAACTTAATATCATACTCTTTATGTGTTTTCTTTAACTGTTCTTAATCCTAGGATTACCAAACGGTATTCTAAGGTTTACCAACAGGGGCTCTACAAACCCATTGCTTTATTTTATTGTTAATTAACTCTGAATAACTTTTTTTTATTTTTTTTATTTCATGAGATTGTAATATTTACATATTTATATAACAGTGGATGTAAAAAAAAAAATATATATATATTTTTTGGCTTGGAATTCCGTGCAGTAAAAATTTGAAAACATGCAATAAATACTTCAAACTGTGCAAAAACGTGTACATTAAAATCTTCAAAACGTGCAAAAACATGGAATAAAAATGTATTGCTTTAAAATCAGGCATTAAATTATTTTTGTGAACAAAAAAAAGCTACTTAGGGAAAAAAAAATAAGTAGAGGAGAGTAAATCAATATAAAAACTCTTTTATTTTTACAGATTATTTTTATAATATTGGTTTTGGTAAAATCGCTGAATTTTTGATCTTTTGTATAATACTATTGATATATTTTTGAAAAAATTCCGGTAAAAAAATCGGAACATAAAATATTTACGTTAAACAGTAACAGCAAAATGTGGAATACAGAGTAAAATACTCGCATGTAGGCTGTAATTACATATATTGGAAATAGGAAGATCTTAAAAAAGGAAAGATACTACTCAAATTATGGAATCAGTAGATGCAATATCCGCTGCGTAGGCTTATTTTTAAATCACTCTGGTGACCCTGTTACCGTTCCAGGGTTAAAATAAATTATGAACTTACTTGTGCAACAGCGGGTATCAATTTAGGTTTTCCTCTCACATCAAGCTTTTTTTATCACAAGATTTACAGAACACTACACAACCATCCCTATTGAATTCAGGATATTTTTCAATCCATCCCGCAGTTTTCGAAGACATACTTGCTCCAATTTTAGGCATTTTTAGTAATAATATACTCGACAGAAGCTAGTTTGATACTGACAGAACGATGAGAATTGAGAAACAAAATGTAACCATCCAGGAACCACTGAACCCTCAGTTCTGGGAAATTGGAGGTTTGTGTTGGTTTACATCTCTAAAGTTCCCTTTATTTTTTTTCCTATGATATTCATATTTTTTTTTTTCACTATTGTTTTGATGTGTATTTAAGAAAATTACAATTTGTAATATTTTTTTTCTTCAAAATATCAAATGATGCAATTTCGTGCAATAAAACTTCAAAACGTGCAGTAAACCCCAAAACGTGCAGTATAAAACTTCAATAAAACATCCCATTAGGCTTGATTCGGATAGGTAACTTGAGTTCACTCTATTCTGATTTTCCAATAAAAAGATGCAATTGCACGGGAATCCGAGCTCTAGTCATCAATCCCTAGACAGAATCCCGTAACTACCCGAGTGGTTCGAAGAAAACGGATATTACCGAGCCATTTAGCGAGGCTCCGATCTCAACCGAAAAAGTTCGACAGAGTTTGAACTGGATACGAATGGTGTTTTTTAATCAAGGGAAGTTATATTGCTCAAAACGTTATCAGTCCATGGCCAACTTTGTCTTGTTTTGTTTGTTGCTTTGTATTGTATAACAGAAATGGTTTTTATTCTTCAAAAACTTTATTGCCGAATAAATTCAACCATAGAATTAATTTCACTGAAAGTAATGAAGTTAAAAAAATGATAATATGCGCAACAAGTAGGATAGTTATTGGAAAGGAACATTAATGTTTTCTAAAGGGGAGATGAATTTAATATCTTAATGAAGGCAACATCACACTTAAGCACCTTAAAGGGATCCTATATATTTTTAACAACTGTAAATCAGATTCAAAGCCATTAGAATTGGTTTCAAGAATAGTACTAGATAAATGTAAAAAAAGCTGATTGGCAGGAATCACCTGTGGTGTCGTGGTTAGCATAGAAACTTACAGTACTAAAGATCGCGGGTTCGCGTCCCGAGGTGACCCTCGGATTTTTTAATGGAAGTAAAAAATTCTTGTCTATGCCGTCCCTCGGATAGAACGTAAAATGGAGGTCCCGAGCCTGTACGATGTCAGACACTTGTTAAAAAGATCCCTATCCTAATTATACCTGGATAGGCAAAATTTAGGACTCCCGCTGTAGTATCGTCCAATTAGCCTTAGTGCCAGAAAGGGACGTTAAATAAAGAAACAAAGCTAATAGGCTGATCCAGGGAAAGGATTAATCCTTCACAACCGGCTGGACCCGCCCTAGGTTTGTAGACGTTTCTGTCTCCCGATTTTGGCAGGTTATGTGACCGTGGTATTATCTAACTCATTTCGTGTGCTTTTCAGTTACAAAGGGCATTGATTATCTTTATTCTACTTTTGGTAGCACCATTGGGATCCAATAAACCAACCCTCAAGAGATCCTTTTCTACCCAAAATCGTCTTATTTTTTTTGGGACTGGTTTCAAAATGGTTTTCTACTCCACTCAAGTCTCACCCATCCCTTCAATCAATCTTGGAAATTTTACTCAAATTACTTATAAGTAGCTAGTAAAACAATTCATAAAACTTTTGATCTTCCTTTTTCAAATGTGGGAATGGTCCAAGTTGGGCCATCAAAATTTTTGTGATAAACATCATTTTGTGGAACTGACGCCATGAGGAATTTTTTTTCTTTCTATTTATTCATTACGGGGAAGAGTATGTATGTTATGTCACAAGATCTTAAGAACTAGCTGTATATACCGGTTTCACCCGGAGAATTTCATTATTTAAATCTATAAAGTGAGACTTTTATCGACTCAAACGGTAGATTTCGTAAAAACCACTGTAAAGCGAGATCAAAACGATTTTTATAACAATAAACAATATACCCAGAGATTGTCTGGAGTTATGCAATTTTAATATGGACAGGTGTTCGCACCTGGTATCAAAGAACCACTGAGCGAAATTTGGAGAATTTAGGACAAAACGGTATGGATTTCAATAACAGAAGGAACAAACAAACAAACAGAATTTCATCTTTATTTATATAGATGAAATAAATAGCACGTTAAGAAAAGCTAGGTTAAGTCCAGGCTGTAGGTTAAATCCAGAACTTTCATTGTACCTCTAATTTATAAAAACAAGTATTTTTATTATTCTTCCGGCCCTTGCAAGTAACAAGTAAGTAAACAAAGTAACAACAAATATGGTAGAGAAAAACGTTAAGATACACATTTTTAAAGCCGTCTACCTGCCTACCCTATTATACGGAAATGAAAGTTGGACACAGAAGCACCTTAGTCTATTGACAGCTACTGAAAAGAAGTATCTCCGAGTGACTGGTAGAACAGGGAGAGATCGTATTAGAAAGAGCGTACAAGAGAAGATCTCTAGGAGTTACTCCCATGAAAGATACCCTTGAAAAAAGACAAGTTCGATGGTTTGGACACCTCTGCCGGATGGAGGAGAACCGTAATCCACGAAAATTCTTAGAAGCTGTACCCATAAGGAAATGCCCAAGAGGTCGACCAAGAAGGCAATGGATTGATCACATTTCTAGAAGCAACTAAATGCGATGGAGGCTATAGCACGACATTGAGAGACTTGACATGCATGGACCGAGGTACATCCACGCTGAAAGGCCCTATGGGGGAAGAACTAGAACTTTCAATGTTCCTGTAACTTATATAAACAATTATTTACATATATCTTCCGTCCCTTACAACGTTTAAAAAGGTTGATAGAAAAGAAATTTTTTCTCAGGAGAGATGAATTTCATCCCTTAATGAAGGCAACCTCAAACTTAAGCACGTTAAAGAGATCGACTTATTTTTAATAACTGCAATTCAGATTCAAAGTGTTTTCAAGAATAGTACAGGAGAAAACGTGCGACATTCATCAAAAGAGATCAGGAATTATTATTAACAATTAAGTTTTGATTGAACTCAGTATACTTAAACTTTTATTGTTATAACCTTCCAATCCAGTTTTGAAAACTACAGACATGAGGTTATCATTGCATATATCGTTGATTTTCCACACTGGTGAAAATTCATGATTAATAATTGTCACTTTATTGTTGCAACAATGAGTTTGTAACGATCGAATGGGATTTTAAATACGACTTGAACTTGTAGCTATTTGATGCTTGTTAAATCGATAAGTATGGAACATACCTCTTGTTCTGAAACAGGGAGCTGAAGAGTCCTTCTTGATAAAACGAGTACACATGTAATTAGACAAATATACGACAGGCTATTAAACATGACGCACTCCCCAACATGGGTCCTAGCCTAATGATGTAGATAACCAAGCACACCTTTATTAAAAATCATGTTCAATTGCAACATATGACTAGAGCTGCATAGATTTTAGAAGTGGGTAAAACATCCATTGCTTTCCCAATCATATTTTCTTTTCCCTTATTTTATTCTTTGCATATTCTCACTCATTAACGGACCAATCATTTAACTTTGTTCGAAATCCTTAGTTTGTCGTCCTTGATTTTTTTTTTTTTCAATTTTCCAAGTAAATATTATCGGTGGTAATTGAAAAAAAAGAAATCTGATTTTATACATATACCACGATAGAGTGTCCGATTAGGGCCTAATGCCGAATAATCATATAGGCGCGATTTAAAAATAATAACTTAGGATCTATTCTTTACCGATGTTAGAACTAAAGAAGGTTTGAAACGGATGGCTCTAGTTAATCTGAGGTTACCGCGCAAAGAGTACAACACCTGATTGATCTTATTTTTTAGGTATGTTCAGAAGCTTCTCTTGAGTGTAATACTTGAGATATTTTTTAAATGTTGGATGAATTTGAAAGCTTGGATTTTGTAGTTTTAGAATATTGCTGAGAGTTTATTTCCACTTTTATCTATCATATTTTTAGTGTTCATTTATGAGAAAACATTGGGTACCATAGTATGGCCTACAGATTTTCAAGATAAAAGGTGGAATAAATTCTCAGCAATATTCTAAAACTTCAGTTTCCAAGCTTACAAATCATCAAACATTAAAAACCTATTTCAAATATTATACCCAAGAGAAGTTTCCGAACATACGTCAAAAATAAGATCAGCAGGTGTTGTCATCTTTAAGTAGTGACCACAGACTAACTTAAATAGGAGTCACCTGTGTTTTAGTGGTTAGCATAGCAACCTACAATCCTAAAGGTCGCGGGATCGCGTCCCGAGGTGGCCCTAGGAGTTTTTAATGGGATTAAAAAATCCTTGGCTTTGCCGTCCCTCGGATAGGGCATAAAATGGAAGTCCTGAGCCTGTACGGTGTCAGGTACTCGTTAAAGACTCCTATTCTAATTATAACTGGAGAGGCAAAACTCAGGACTCCCACTGTAGCATCGTCCGATTAGCCTTAATGGCATAAAGTGACGTTAAACAAGCAACAACAACTAACTTAAGTCTTCCGTCTCGAACCTTCTTTGATCTAACGTCATGTTTAGGTAGAGAATAAGATGATAACTTGTTATTATATCGCTCCGTTATTTCATTATTCGGCATTAGGCCATAAGCACCCTATCGTATAAATGTATAAAATCAGATTTCTGTCTTTCAATTACCACTGATAATATTTACTGAGGGAAATTGAAAAAAAAAAAAAAAGTACAGGACGTTTTAGGATTGAAGTTAAAGTTACAGAAAGTTAGATGATTGCTCCGTTAATAAGTAAGAATATGCAAAAATACAATAAAGAAAAGAAAATCTGATTCGGAAAGCAATGGATGTTCTATCGATGTCTGGCGCATTCTTAAACCTATGCTTTTCTGCAGTTCTTGTCCGATTAATGTCATAACAATTGGTAGCTTTCCAAATGCTGTCTTCCTCGATTTCAGCATACTAACTTTAGGTTATTATATGCTTTTTTATATTAAAAAAATTATAAAATTTCAAAATAGTTGCTTTAGTTATCACGTAGTATTTTACCTTGGAAGAGGAATGCCTTTGAACTTCTTACTCACAGTTGAGCTTCTTTTTAGAACTAACATGAATGTTAAAATAGTTTAAAGTGCATGTTGTCGTGTGTATTTTTACTTTCACTTACCTATATATGAAATATATAGTAAGTGGAAGTATTGCGATCTTGAAAAATTTCGACTTCCGGTTTTCAACGGAAATACACGTTTTGGGACCCCCTGAGTCGAAATAACCAAGTCCCGCGAAATGGTCTGTGTTTGTGTGTGTGTGTGAACAGACTAGCTCAAAAACTATAAACCGTGGGAACCTGAAATTGGGTATTTAGTGTAGGTATATGCCCGCGATGTGAAAGCGAAAATTTCATCAAAATTGCTCAAAGGGAGGGGGTACTTTATTTAATAAATTTTTACGTTTTTTCGATTTTCTCAAAAATGGCTCTAACGATTTTGATTAAACTGAGTATTTGATCTATTTATATGCCCGAGATATGACTGTAAAAATTTCATCAAAATTGATTAACCGGAGGGGGGACTTTACTTAATAAATTTTGTATCATTTCCACGTGTTTTTTTTTATTTACTCAAAAACGGTTTTAACGATTTTGATCAAACTGGGTATATGATGTATGTATATGCCCGAGATACGACTGTAAAAATTTCATTAAAATTGATTAACCGGAGGGGGGGACTTTACTTAAAGTATTTTATCTAATGTTTACGTTTTTTTTTATTTTCTCAAAAACGGCTTTGATGATTTTGATGAAACTGAGTATTTGATGTATGTATATGCCCGCGATGCGACAGCCGAAATTTCATCAATATTGGTGAAACGGAGGGGGTACTTCATTTAATAAACTTTTTTTTCCAATTTTTAGGAATATCACAAAAACGGCTTTAATGATTTTGATTAAATTAATCATTTTTAATCAAAATCAAGTCATCTTTTTTATATTATTTATAAAAATGGCAATTAAAAAAAAATGTCGATTTCTAATGTAAGTTGGTAAGTGAAAGTTATGTGTTGCGCGCATCGCACCAGATTTTTTTGTTTTTTAATTGGTAGGATGACATGAAGAACAGCGTAACTATCCAACCAGCGAACTTCTTACTATCGATAGAAGATATATCGACATCACCATGCTTAAGTGTACTAAAAACCTATACACATTCGATACTTAACCATGGTGATGACGATATGGTGAAGCAGCTATAACGTGGAGGGGGGACCAACACATTTGGCCAAGCAACACATTTCTCTCTTGGTTGTCTTACTGGTAAGTAGATGTTCTATTTTTATTCTATATATTTAATATAAATATATATATATATATAATATATACGTATATAAAGTCAAAGGGAATAATGTCAATTCATGAAAGATAATTATATTTGTTTCAATAAATAAAAAAATCAGTGAAATCAGAAATTTATTTTTACGAAACTTTAAATAAAGCTGAAGTTCATATCCAAAATTATTTTCTTAACAACAAATCAAACTGAGAAAATTTAGAAATTTTCAAATCGAATAGGGCCATTCCATGTCAAATTATCCAGCCGAAGTACAAAATGTTACCTTTCCCCCTCAGATCTTGAAGAAATTTTGTATTTCATTGGATTTATTGAAATCCAGAAATAAGAAAAAATGCCAATTTTTACCTAATTCCAACAAGTAGTTTCAGAATTATGGTCATTTGAACTTTATAGATTTTTGAAGTTCCGATGACGACTTGAGCTCAAAACCAACTTGTAAGTGTTAAGACTTTTCTCTGTAGAATGAGTATTAATTTAACTGGACCATTTAAAAACATGGAAAATTTATTCATTAATTCTGCATTTCATACAGAATCAGATGATACCATAAATATTAGAAAGATAATTTTTCATCATGGAAAAACAAATTTTAAAACAAAAAATTAAATTTGTTACCAAGTTGTAAAACAGTCATCAAAAAATGCCAAGAGCAAAAATCTCTTTCCAACCAGCCCAATAAGCTATATATCAATGGAAAGAGGATAAAATTCTCTATCTAATGATTAAATAATATAAGTGGGTTATTGACTTATAAGAGTTTCATATCAATTTGCATCTAATATAGTAAAATTTAATCTAAATGTGGCGCATATAAATTAATACAGCTGAAATCTCTCAAAAAATTTAATTTGATATACCATAATTGTGAAAATCTTATAAGATTCGGCTATAATGACTTCACAACATATACGGAATTAAAAACAAATAACAAAATGCCTTTTTATTTCCAAAGATCTTTTTATTCTTATTCAAGAATAGGATTGACAACTGGCACTGGCCTTTGTTACGATATCATTTGTTTTATGCTCTTTATGAGTTACTTAAGAATATAAGTTTGCATGTTTGTAAACTGTTGAATTTATTACTGCCTTTAATTTAGTTTAAATTTTTTAATATTGTGTGATGAGATGTGACAGTAGATAGCTTAAACCGCTTAGTCTTATAAACATCGAAATTATGGCATTTAGCGGTAAGTATAGAATGAACTTTATTTATACAGTAGGCACATTTTTTAACTCTTCTTGTGTTAATTCATTATTTACAAAGAAAAGGGGAATGTATAAAATTCTTAATGAGTTATGTCAATAAGACGTAGAACTTAGGAGTTCGCGATGAAGACACGATCTGTTCCCACCATTTCTTCTACTTTATAAAATATTATGGAAAAACCAAAATGTTTGTTGTGATCCATTTAAAAGACATCTAGTTTCCGTTACAAAAAGGCAATCGCATTAAAAAAAAGCGAAGTACAATGTCAAAGAAAAACATAAAAAAATCTTGGTCCTTGGAAAGCTGGTTTGCAGAAACTGTAGAAACTAAATAAATAACCTAAAACCTAATATAAACGAAGAAAATAAAAAATAATTAGAAGTTGCTGAAAGAACGGTCGTGAAAAATGAATTAAATGAAGTTCTGACAGGATTAGATTTAACATGATTGAAACTGAAATCATTTTCTGCAAAAACTAAACAAAAATATCAATGAGAAGCTTCAAGCGTAGGTAAAAAAATAAATGTGATTTGTTATGAAATTAGACGATTCTCAAAGTGAATCTTCAAGTGGAAATAGAGTTCAGCTGTATTAATTTGTATGCGCTTTTAAAGTTAATTTTACAATTTTAAAGTTAATTTTTACTTGTTTTCGGCAAAAAAAGACAAAAATATTAATGAGAAGCTTTAAGCGTAAGTAAAAAAATAAATATGGTTTGTAATGAAATTAGACGATTCTCAAAGTGAATCTTCAAGTGGAAATAGATTTCAGCTGTATTAATTTGTATGCGCTTTTAAAGTTAATGTTACAATATTACATTAAAATCGAAATATAACTCTTATAATTCAATAATCCAATAATATTATTTCATCATTAGATAGAAAATTTCATCCTCTTTTCAGTGATATATAATATTTTAATAGGCTAGGAGGGAGATTATAGCCTGCAGAAATGTACAAATCACACTGAGTTGAATTAATTTTATTAGGTTTACTTTGGAATAAAACACTTTCAGCTCAAAAGCCCACCAATATTATTATATCATTCAAAAGAAAATTAGATGCCCTTTTCAATAATATACCTTGTATGAGGATATTTTAGAGAGATTTCAGCTGTATTAATTTGTATGCTCCACATTCAGATTAAATTTTACTCTGTTAGATTTGACGTAAAACTCTTATAAACCAATAACCCACTCATATTATTTCATCATTCGATAGAGAATTTTATCCTCTTTCTATTGATATATAGTTTATTAGACTGGTTGGAGAGAGATTTTTGCTCTTAGCATTTTTCGATGACTGTTACAACTTGGTAAAAAAATTTCCTAAAAAAACTTCAATTTATTAATACGTCAAATCGTACAACTACGATTGACTCTAGGATTACCATGGAAGGGGCTCTTGGAGAGTTTAATATTTCTCCACCCTGTTTCGCACTTAAATTATTATAAAAAAAATAGTAGTCGTCAGAAAAATATTCAAGATTAATTTAGACGTTAATTGAAATTTTTCTGTGGACCTTTCATATCCAGATGAAATAGTCGAGTGTAAAAACCGCTTGTCGGCACGCGGATATACTATAAAATTATTAAACTATAATTTTATAAAGGTATTAATAATAAATTTCAAATAATTGATGATTTTTGGAAAGTGTAAACTTTAGAAAACACGAAAGTGACATTTCTAATTATCTAGAAAAATTACATTTCCCTCTATAATTTTTTTTTACGTCCACAGTAGCAATGGGCTCGTAGAGACACCCCCTTTCTTTTAAGTTGGACAAAACTACACAAAATGAGCCAAATGTTATCAATATAGGTTGAGTAGTTTCTGATTTTACCCCCAACAAACATAGTTAAACATAATAGCCTATTTTAAATTACTGTCGAATAAGAAAATAATAGAAATCTTCGCCGAATTTTCAAAATTGTATATTGTATATTCCTTTACTGAACTGGAAGGAAATTTGTGTATTCCATTTTTTCCATAAAAAAAATATTAAAAATAACTTTGTTAATATTTCTCCTATTTTCGTGATTTCTTTTTCATTTTGTAGCGAAGAAAGAAAAATATTATTTTGCAAAAAAATAATGGATGAAAGACTTTTTTCTTTTATGATTATTTTTTATAACATTTTTTCCATTGTATATATCAGCATAAATAGTAGATATGGCTAAGATGCATTATTATGTAAAAGTGTGTCAGATTTATCCATCAGCTACTTTTCGACTTTTGAGGTAACAAACGTCCCTCCCTTACATTTTTATAAGTGACCAAAAATCGGCCGAATCTTCGGCCAAGCCGAAACTAGCGTTTGTGTCTGATATCTCCGAGAAGGAAGTGAGACTCCACGATTTAAGCTGGTTGTTAGCTCGATCTCTTTCATGGCCCTTAACACCCTGGGATTTAATAGTGTGAAGTACCTGTTATTTTAGTCAATTACACTTGTATTGTGTTACGATAAAATATAGATTTTTCTCATACTTTAATTTGGGTATGGAGACAAAAATGTGATAGTGACAAACTGGGACGTGCCACGTAAATTAAATAAAGTCTAAACATGTAAAGAAAGCATTCTTTTCATACAGAATTCTTTACGTTGACTATAAAGAATAGGATTTATTCTTTACCTTGAGCGTTAAGAACATTTTTGTGCTTTTAATTATAACCTTATTGATAATGAAATTTGATTTCTAAGAAAATAAGATTAACACTAAATACTTAACTTAAATTAGTCGTTGGGGAAACCCGATATGTTCATAGATTCAAATCAAAAGAGAAAAAAATATTTTAGTCAATAACCTTTTTATAAAAAGGGGGCTCAAGTTGCATTAAATGGTGGTAGTAGGTTTTGTTCTTTGTTCTTGTATGGGGGTCATTTTCACAGAGGGCCAAACGTTGTCCCTGATGGATTCGGAAGCCCCTCACCAGTTTGGTACAATAAAACAACCCAAATTATGCTTTCTAACTTTTTTTTTTTTTGGGGGGGGGGCCCTCCCCTTCTTTGCCGTTTAGGCTATACGGGGTTTCCCGGGCCAGGGGATAGGGTGGGGGATTAGTTAGGAATACTACTAAATTTTCCCTGGCTCCAGGTTTTGAACTTGAATGTTGTGGTTCTCAGTCATCTGTCCGGTTTTCCAAGGCAACGCGTATTTTCTAACGCGTTTCCTCACTCGGCCATCCCGACACCCTTATGCTTTCTGACTTGCCCTATCGACTAAGTAGGGTTTCACTCATTAAAGATTAAAATCAATAAGATTAAAACATTAAAGATCAAATGTTGAATTTCCAAACTCTCGCTCGTCCACGAATTGACCATTGACGCTTTTTGAAGTTTTTATAAATGTGGTGCTGTTCAAAACATCTCAAGATTAGAATGTGAGGCATGCGATATTTTTAGAAATGATAGAATGGTATGTAGAGGAGGGAAAAGGCTTGTCTCCGTTGTTAGGGGTTTCCCCACGCTATCAAGGACTCAGAATTTCGGACGGTAGTGTCGTTAGAGACGTAATCTCGCCTGGATACATGGGCGGATCCAGTGGGAGTCACAGGAGTCATGACCCCCCCCTTGGCTATTTCAATTTACATTGTATTTTTAAAGGAATACAATTAGGTAGCTATTAAGCCCTCAACTTTGAGTTGTTTATATCGCAGTTCTTCTTAATACAACGTAATAATCTCATACAAAAATGGTGATACCAGTCATGTGATTGTGAGATAGGGAGGTCGTGAACTCACCAAATTTCGTGCTAAATCCGCCCCTGCCTGAATAACTTCTCAAATTTTTTCCACAAGCCAACTGAAGGGTCAGATACCCACTTTTTATTTTCGCTTACCCATATATGAAATATATAGTAAGGGAAAGTATTGCAATCGTGAAAAATTTCAACTTCCGGTTTTCAACGGAAATACACGTTTTGGGGTCCGCTGAGTCCAAATAACTAAGTCCCGCAAAATGGTTTGTGTGAACAGACTAGCTCAAAAACTATAAACCATACGAACCTGAAATTGGGTATTTGGTATATGTATATGCCCGCGATGTGACAGCAAAAATAGATTTAATGATTCTGATTAAACTCATGATGTTTAATGAGAATCAAGTTTTTTTTTAATATCGTGTAAGCTTTATTATTATTAAAATGTTCTGAGGGGGCTTAAATGCGGAAGGGGCCTTTTTTGTTTTCCTATAAATTACCTTTGGTTTTGTTTGTATGGGGAAATTATCTGTCTCTCGTTTCGCCTTAAAATTAGAAATGGCTGAATATGAAATATGAAAAAAATCAAGTAGACATATAAAGGAGAAAAAAAGAAAAATATTCCGTCAACTCATAAAACGAACACCTAGAGCCCACGCAGACCGCAGTGACTTTAATGACAGACGATGTTTACAATTAATGATGCTCTGTTAAGTTAATGGAAATTATTTGGTTAGGTAACTATGTGAAGTTTTCAGCAACTGTATTGAGAATTATAAAATAAGACGACTTGAAGTATTATGCTTGCATTGCCGGATTATCACAAGTAAAATCTTTATTTAATAATAAAAGTTTTAAAGAGCAAATACAAACAAAAATAAGTAAATGAATGATGAAAAATGCGTGAATTTGAGGAGTTGCGTTTACATTGTTATCAGGAACAGGAAGCTAATTAGATAATAATACTGACTCATTTTATAGGAAAAATGTTTGACATTTTTAGAAATGGCACACGTCTATTTCTAATCAAAGTAAGCTAGAAAGTGAAAGTTGTTTATTGCTCGCATCGCACCAGATTTTTTACTCAAAAACGGCAGTAAGGATGTTGATCAAACTGGGTATGTGATGTATGCCAAAGATGTGACAGCCAAAATTTCATCAAAATTGGTCAAACGGAGGGGGCACTTTATTTAATAAATTGTCTCATATTCAAGTTTTTTTTTTTATTTTCCCAATAATGGCTATAAATATTTTGATTAATAACTATTTTCTCAATAATGTCTATAACTATTGTGTGCATATGCCCGCGATGTGACAGCCAAAATTACATATCCCGTATTAACACTGATGAAAATAAAAACTTTTATGTAACAATAAAACATTTATTTTACTTCAGAGAGTAAATACGTGATGCTCAAATTATTTTAAGCATTTAAGGTGTAAAATAATATGGTATTAGATAATCTTTAATTAATTATATTTTAGTTTAGAAACCTCTGTTCCAAAATAAATTTCTGAAGGCAATATTAAGTGATTTTAGAGGAACAGTAATCGTTCTCGATTTCCAGAAAACCATAAGAGGCCAACTTTACAACGAGTTCTTAATACACCTCCTATCGATTCACTTTCACGATATATTTACAAAAAGCAAATCACTGTAAAAAACAACAGAACAGTAAAATAAACTCGAAAGTTGGTGAAATTGTGTCCCTTATAAAAAGAAATAAGTAATAATGAATCGAAAATTACTGAGAACTTTCAAGTTTTGCATTACAGATACATTATAACTTATGGAGATATACAAATATAAGCATATAAATGTGGAAAAGTGTGGCGTTTACATATTATTGAAATACGTAGATCTCTACTCTAAGTAAGTTCGTGAGTGAAAGTTGTGTGTTGCGCGCATCGCACCAGATTTTTACAAGATGGAGAAAACTATTTTGAGATGATAAATAATCACTGGGAAATTATGTTATCCGTAATCTCATCCCATCAAAAATAAATTAAATTAAAGAAACTATTTACATATTAATACTTAATGAGGAAAACATAGTTTTAATTTCGGTCTCGCAATTTATATGATGATAAATTTGATGCCTTTAAATTTTGACATTCAACACCTTTTATCTGTAACATTTTTAATTTAATGTATACGTTTTTGAGTAAAAGGCGTTGAAATACAAGTTTCCATTAAAATGGTAAAAATTACCAATATTGGATTTTGGTTAGCAGTAAACCGAATTTTGATAATTCAAACAAGTTGTTTAACTTAAAAAATAAACTATATTTTGGAACATTTCCTGTTGGTTCTTTTCTTCACAGCCTGAAAAAAAGGATTTTAAATCTAAAATTTCATCCCACAGCATTTGAGTGAAATTGTAGAGTTAAACTAATATAAAAAAAAACATAAAATCCGGTGATGTTAACAATTAAATCTTTGTTGTCGATTCAAATTTATCACCTGATTCATTTAAAGTTAAAATTAAAACTTTAGAAATTTCAAATATTTTTTTTCATTATTGAATTATAAAAAATGTGATACAAATATATATTTTTATAGTTATGTAATTTAACTATATTTTTACATAAATTTTTTAAACATCATTTTTTGGTCCTTCCCTATTGCCCAGCAATTCATACTAACCGATGATTTTTCTGGAGTTCTTGTTTTCTCTGGAATGTTTTTTCTTTACTTGCCAAAAATTTAATATTAAATTTAATTAATTAAAAGTCTCCTTTCCCATTTAAGCTCCCTTAGAATAATTTAATGATGATAAAACTTACATGATATTAAAGAATACTCGACTCTCATTAAACATGACGTGTTTGATCAAAATCGTTCTCTAATTGTGAGAATTAAAAAAAATATATACAGTACCAGTCAAAAGTTTAGACTCACATGTATTTCATTCACAATCTTCAAGTTTAATAAAATAATTCTAACTCAAGATGTTGAATTTGGTGGATATTTTCCACCATCATTAACTCAAGAGGTAACATTTCAAAAATTATATGATTAAGTTTAAATTAAAATTATGAACAGGGGTAAACTGTAGTGTAGTTTTTATCATGGCAACCTAATATACTAAAGGTTACGATTTCGAGTCCCGAAGTGGCCCTTGAATTTTTTAATGTGAGTAAAAATCCTTGCTATGCCGTCTCTCGGATAGGATGTAAAATGGAGGTCTCGAGCCTGTACAATGTCGGGTACTCGTTAAAGATTCCTATCCTAATTATACCTGGAAAGGCAAAATTTAGGACCCCCACTGTAGCATCCTCCGATTAGCCTTATTATCATAAAGGGACGTTAAAGAAACAATCAAACAAATTATAAATAAATTAAAAATAAAATTGTAATTTTTATGTCGTTAAATAAATAAAATGTTGTTATTTATTTATTTTACAAAACTAAGGGTCTAAACTTTTGACTGGTACTGTATAAACACCATCACTCTGGGTATTTTTAATTAATTTATATATGAATCCTTTCTTCACTTTACTTTATGTTCACTTTGTAATTTTTATGTCGTTAAATAAATAAAATATTGTTATTTATTTATTTTACAAAACTAAGGGTGAGTCCAAACTTTTGACTGGTACTGTATAAACACCATCACTGTGGGTATTTCTAATTAATTTTTATATGAATCCTTTCTTCACTTTACTTTAAATAAAATAGTTTGTTAGGTACATCGTCATACATAGAGAATAAAATGAGTCAGTATTATTATCTATTGAGCTTCCTGTTTATATACATGTATTTTTCAGGCATATGCTCCTCTTGAATGATTTTAAATAATTGTTTTCTGAAGAAGAAAAAATCCAAAAAAATAAATTAAAAATATACTATTTTTTTTGGATTTTTAACGGAAAAAAATTTTTGTCGAATAATTCATTGCGATCGTGAAAAACTTAGACTTCCGTTTTTCAACGGAAATACACGTTTTGGGTGTGCAATTAACCAAGTCCTGCTAAATGGTTTGTGTGTCTGTATGTGTTTGTGAGAACAGACTAGCTCAAAAATTATAAACCATCCGAACCTGAAATTGGGTATTTGGTATAGGAATATGCCCGCCATGTGACAGCAAAAATCATCAAAATTGGTCAAACAGAGGGGGTACTTTATTTCATAACTTTTTACGGTTTTTTTCGATTTTCTCAAAAACGGCTCTAAAGATTTTGATAAAACTGGGTGTTTGATGTATGTATATGCCCGTGATATGACATACAAAATTACATCAAAATTGATCGACTGAAATTGATGGGGCACTTTATTTCATTACTTTTTTCCCCATTTTTTCAATTTTCTCAAAAATAGCTTTAACGATTTTTATCAAACACGTCATGTTTAATGAGAATCGAGTATTCTTTAATATTAGGTAAGCTTTATCATTATTAAAATATTCTGATGGTTCTTAAATGGGGAAGGGACCTCTTTTGTTTTCACATAAAGTACCTTTGCTATTGTTTATAAGGAGAAATTATTGTCTCTAGTTTCGTCTAAAAATAAGAAATGGCTAAATGGGTGGCAGGATGGTCCAAAAATGAAAATAAAATTTTTTTTTATTACACAAAATACAAAACACTCAATAACTGAAAATTTTTCAAATAATTAAACTAGAAGTATATTTTGAAATCTATTGCATGTTCAGATATAAAAAAGACATGTTTATAGGCAGGAAGCTCAATAGATCTTAATATTGACTCATTTCATTCTCTATGTATGAACCTGTACCTAATAAACCATTTTATTTAAATTAAAGCGAATACAAGATTCATGTAAAATTAATTAGATATGTCCAGAGTGATGGTATTTATATTTTTTTATTCTCGCAATTAGAGAATACTCAATGATGAAAAAATAATTATTTGATTATCGTCATTTGGTCAGGAGTTATTATCCACTAACTATATTGGAGTTATTTAGACTGGGAGAAATCCGATATTTTCAGTGAACTTTTGCCCCTAAATAAAAGTTATTTACAAAAAATGACTGCAACACCTAGTGCAAGTGTCAATGCTATATAGATTCCATCTTCCAAATTTTTTCTCTTTTCTGTATAACTTTATTTATTTTAATGTAATAACTCTATTTTCTTGAATATCAAAGATGGATTCTATCATTTTTATTATAATCGAAACATAACACTCGATTTTATAATATTATTCACATTTATGTTTTTGTATGCAAAGATTTTACATTAGCTTTTTCTACACATCAAAACCACATGAGTAAGTGCTAGTGACTTAAAGTATTGATAGTAGAGACTTTTTCCTATCATGAAATCCTAAGTCTATAGAAGAGGCTGTGTAAAAATGCGTAAAAAATAGTTCTTTTTTCCATTTATGGGGTTGGGCGCCATAATGTATTTGTTCATTGATAATTCAATTGATGAAGAAAATATTTTATTTAATAATAACACACAAAAAAAATTTATTTTATTATACACAAACTTAGGGATGTCCACATCAACAAAATACAAATTTAAGAAATCAAAATTCTCAGAAAAATTACCATTTCACCCTGGTTTACTTAAAAAAATACTCTACACAATGATATAAACATACCAACAGTAAAATGTATATACACGATAAATACCAAACATTTCACTCTTATACCCACTCATCCATTCCCTATCCTCCTGAGGACCTTCTCCCTGTTACATGGTCAGCCTCCACGTCGGCTAAAACGAGAGTGGCTTTAGGACCTTCAATAGAAATAGACTCAAACTTCTAAAGGTTTCATTATAGTCAAAGCCAAAAACAAACGTGTCAACATTTGCTTGGTGTGTATACTGCACAGGTGCATGGAGAACAAATTATAAATATATATGTATATAATATAATTAAGAAAACTACAGATAAGCTGTTGCTGGCTACTAGTTCCAATAATAAATAAAAACAAACGATCTAGGCCTTCCTAGATTTTTTAAGTCTTCCATCCAAAAGCCATTACACATCGAAGAGTTTCAGCGTCGATGTGCAATCAACAATAACATTTTGTAGCCAACAGGGGAATTTCTTTATGAGGATCTGTTAATGTTCATATCTAGGCTACTAAAGTTGCAAAGCTAAAAACCTAGGCGTTACCTTTGATCAATCCCTCTCTTGGAAACCCCACATCTCACAAATTTCCCATCGTACTGTCTCAACCCTAAAACAGTTCAACCGTCTACAATATCTTCTTCCATTCAAAACCCGCCAACTCCTAGTCTCTTCTCTCATCTTTCCCCACTTTGACTACGGCTGTATGGTGTACGGCGGACTGTCTGGGGAACTCGAAGCCAAACTTAAACGCCTAATGAATTGCACAATACGTTTTGTCTTTGGGATCCCAAGAGGTACGCATATAACCCAGTACTACGCCGAGTTAAAGTGGCTCTAACCCTCCTACCGTCGTCGGTACATACTGGCTTCCTTCTTATACCAGGCCATCAGAGCTCAACAACCCTCCTACATCCTACAGAACCTGCAATTCAAATCTTCCATTCAATCCCGCCCAACCAGGTCCCATACTTCCGATCTTTATCCTCCTCCTCATCGAACTGAAACTTATGAAAAATCCTTCATAATGCAAGCCATATCCCTCAGGAACTCTATCCCCTCCAATATCCGACACGCTTCATCTGCATCCACTTTCAAATCCCTCCTCTTCGATTTCCTATTCAACTCCCAAACCAACTACTGATCACTGAAGGGACATAATAGAGCTTTAGAAGCAACTCTTTTTAGCATGATTTCTATTAGAAAATATCTTATCGATGTACTCAGGCCGTTTTATTATATTCCGTTGTCTATATGTATCGGTATTCTTTCTTTCTTCCTCTTGTTTTTATTTCACCTATTATACTTAAAGATTATTTTCATGAAGGAATGCACTTTTTGTTTCTGTCTTATTTTATTTATTTTTTGTTTCTGTCTTATTCTATTTATTTTTTCTTTCTGTAAATATTATTTGTAAACTATATTTGTAAATATTTAATATCATTCACATATGGCCACACTGGCTAGATCTCTATGTTATGTATGTAAAATTTATGCTAAAGGGACATCAGTCCCAGGATAATAAAATTATTTTTCATTCATTCATTTATTCATTCAAATCTGTGAAAATTAAATTTTTCAGGAGAGTAAATTGTACTTTAAATCAAAAAACCAGTTACGCAAGTTTACATTGCGATTTATACATTAACAGTTCAAGGTAGAATCCGCCACAGAAGAGATGAGCTGTGAGGGGTGGGGGGTTCGCGCAACCAGCTTCCCCCACCATGACCCACTCCTTCACTTCCCCTCTCAGATAACACAAAATCCAGCGCATCTAGAAATGAGAGCCGTGAGAGGGGAAGTGGAGAGTAGTGGGGGAGCTTCAAGCTCCTGCGCAACCTCTTCCCTCTCTCTCCCACAGCTCATCTCTTCTGTGGCGGGCTCTACAGACTCGCAAGTTTACCACAGACTACAATAGGTTCTAAGTGTAAGATTTAACCAAAAAACCAATTTATGCAAAAAAATCAGATTCGTGACTATACCAGTGTGCCGCTGATATAACCAATTAATAATTTTAAATTAACCAAAAAGTAATTTTTAGTTGATAAAATGTTTCAAATGAACTGATATTGTATCATCATTTTATTTATTGACTTCTCCTTATTTCCAGGAAAGATCAAAATGAGGGTAGAAATCATAACAGTGCTGCTATTCCTCGTGGCAGCCAAAGACCAGGTCCTAGCTTTCTTTAAACCTGGGTGGAGATTAGTGACGTAAGTCTATTGAATAGAATAGAATAATTATTTATTTTCTTCAAAATATAAAATAACCATAAAATGGACGTAGTCCGTTTGCTAGAACGATAGTCTATTGTGGATTACATTTAAGGAATTGCAGAATACTGATCCTCCATTCTCCTACAGGCACGAAGAAATCCGGGACACGATGATCTCCTTGGTGCACCTCATGCAGGCCACGACTCAGAAGCTGGAGCGCCACGAGCTTCGGGAGAGGAACCTCGGTGACCAACTGAAGAATGCACTTGGAGGACTTGACACCAGGGAGCATGCTCAGGATGCCACTATCGCTGCACTCAGAGCTGCCGTCGCTGGGATCGACGAAAAGCTGACCAAGATCCACGAAAAGCTCAATCAGAAGGTATGGCACCTCCTTTAGATTTCATTATTTTAAGGATTCTACTTTACTATGGCTATTGCTTTTACAGACCCTTGTTGATAATTTTAAGACAACTTTTGATGTTACAGAACGAACAACAGAAAGGATCCTGCGTCATTGACACAGTTCCACTGCAATCATGGATGTCGAATGTAGAAGCCACGCTTAATAAACAGGCTCTGTCGACAAATCTCATTGTCAGCAAGGAGCAGGTAGAAAAAATGGAATCAATTGTGAATGGTAAAATAGACGTATTAGCTTCCATTGTAGGGAGGATAGAAACTCAATTGTTGGATTCCTTGAACCAGCTGCAAGGAGCAATTAGCAATGATGGCCTCTATAGTAAACTCGAATCTCAGCTTGGAATACAAGAGAAATGGCATAATACCGTGATTGGTAAGTTGGATCACTTAGAATCTACCAACGAATTATTGCTTTCCAACAGCAAACAAGAAAGCGACAACTATACCAGAGTGGAACTGACTAAAGTAAAGAACTGCATTGAGTACTTGGGTTCAGATAAACTGATGAGTATCGATGCCAAACTACAAGAAATCATGAGATCGACCAACCAATTACAAAACGTCTACAAAACGACTCAAGACTTGAAGGATTCATTCAAAGAATACTTCAGCCAAACTAAAACTTATCAACGCGAACTCTCTTCAGATATTAAATCGTTGACTAAAGCTGAGCAAGTTCTTATCCAAACTGCCGATAACATCCTTGATACTAGAAAGAGGGTTGTATACGGCTTTAATGGTTTTAATTAATAATTATTTTATTCTGTTGTATTCAAACAAATTATTATACCAGTTAAATATTTATAGTTGATCTTTAATGTTAAATTTTTATATCATTAAGCCATCCGCAATTTCTTTTTACTTATATATTTCTGTCTATAACTTCAATTATACATTCAATTAGTTATTCTTTATTTTATTGTATCAAATTTTACTTGTTTGTAATTTATTTTCTTTAGCTTATTCCAAGAATAAATTTTAATTTTAATTATATTTACATTGATGAACCTGAGCCTTTTGTTTTTTATTTTATAATTTACCTAGTAACTAATGGCAATAAACATATAAGGCCCATTTATACCTTGACCAGAGAAAAGGTTACAAGCGTGCTCCAACCACACATATAACCACATGATAATGTGGAATTAATAAATTTAATAAATGATGCCGTTTGATCAAATTTGATTCATGTATACCCATGGCATTTTGCAACCTCCTATAACGTTAAGTTATATTTAATAGCCCCGCGCAGAAGGAGAAGGGGGTAGGTCTTTTATTCTAGTTCTTGGAAAATGAAAAATCAACTTTTGGAGTACTTACCTCCAAAAAAAAAATTTCAACAAAAATAATTATTTATAAAGGGCCACGTTATTTTTTCTGGGAATAACGAAACCCTGGGTGAGGAAAGGGAGCGGTGATGATAATAAAAAAATAAAAAATCAGGTCGGGGCTCAATATGGCGTCTCTCCCCCCTATATTTAATTGTTTGAAATGGCATCACCTTTACAGGTTATTAACCAGAACCAAAAAAAACTATAGTACTGGGATAACAAATTATATTTTACTATTTTGATATTATTCTTTTTATATTCTCATATTATATTAAAAAAAAAAAAATCAAGAAAAAATACAAATCCATTAAATCTTCTAATATAAAGAAATTAAAAAAAAAAAAAAAATATCGTCTAAAAAAAAAAAAAAACCTTACCACTACAACCCATGAAGGGTCTTGGGTTCAGTACTATGTAAGGAAGAACATTGTTTCTTGGTCAGCGGTCGTGCAAGGAGGTGATTTGACCGTGATCATGCTCAACCGCCAGGTTTTTTCCCCTTAATTATTCAATTAAGGGTACCCACTTTATAGAGGCTGGGTTTGCCCCAGGAGGGTCTCTCTGCCCACGAGACGAACTGTGGCGAATAATAAAGATATCATAAGCCATGTCAGATTCGAACTCGGGACCTTGAGCACAGCAATCCACTGCCTTACCAGTGGGCTACTCCGCTCCCAATAATTATCCCAATATTATCCTCTAACAAAAAAAAAAAAAAAATACCATTCAATAGAGAAAAAAAATATAAACAACCCTGATTATACCCTGTTATATCAAAAATAGTAATCAATTTAAAATAAAAAAGAAAAGAAAAAGAAAAACTTAAAATCTCTCCACACTATTTATAGTTCTACCTTCTTCCAGTTTTTCACACACAAAAAAAATCTGTTTTCCCAGACTATAACAGTTAATAATGTACTCACAGTTGCTCCGCTACATTTACACCTCTGAGAGTCTCCACAACCATTTTAGCGTCTGCCGCGGCTTCAGCTCTAAATCCCCTTTCGGGTGTCTCCAGTTTTCCTTTTCCTGGTCTCCTGGAGTTGCCGAACATTCGCCGGTTCCTCCAGATTACTCTTTTCTGGCAGACACACTTTCTTGTGGCTTTTACTCAGACTCTCCGGCTCCGACTGACCCCTGGCCAGTACCCCAACTATCCACTCCTTAATCAACTAACATCTATTTACATTTTTAAATATCTATTTACACCATATATTTACAACTATAATTTTTAAAAGTGAAGCAATTCACAATTTAGTTTCATGATCTATTTTATTTCTTTAATAAACTAAAATTGCCAAAAATTTCCGACTGTTATACTCCCCCTGGCACGTAACATACCAAAATCGTCCACAAAGGGACAAAACTTTGCATACTTAGAGAGGGCAAAGCACCCTTATTAACCTTTTGAATGTCCTCAGCCAAAGAGGAATCAGACTCAGTATATTTCAGTAGATATTTTATTGCCTCTTCCCTTAAACAGTGAGGGATAAGGAGAGCCCTAAGTTTAGCTCGATATTGCATTTTAAGGATGGAGGTCATAACCCTGACTATCTTGGACCATAAAGAGACCGGTTCAAAGATGCCTCCCATCTCCTCAACGGAGACTAGTGAAATCGCCAGCTTGAGTTCCAACTCATCATCTGAATGTTGGCAATGATACTGAGTGTGGGGCCAAAAAGTAATATTCCTATTCAAAAACTCGGGTCCTTCCCACCAAAGCTCCTCCGAAACCATTTCAGTAGCAAAAACTCCCCTAGAAGCGAAGTCTGCAGGATTAAGCTTCCCGGAAATATGATTCCACTGATTTATAGAAGTCTTCTCTACTATTTCTGACGCTCTATTGGCACAAAACTTTTTGAGTAAATGAGGAGGAGTTCTGACCCAATCCAGGACAATAGTATTATCGGTCCATAAAAATAACGATTCAACAATCACATCAGTTGAGATCATGTTTACATAGGGGTGAGTTAATTTAGCTAGCATATGAGCACCCATCAAATCAAGACGAGGGATAGTCACCTGTTTTATCAGAGCTACCTTGGTTTTACTTGTAATTAATCTGACATTTATGTCTACGCTGCCTGACCGCAGGTAAAGGACCGCAGCGTATTCCAACTCCGCAGCAATATAAATCGCCTAACAGCATTAAAGGATCAACTTTAAGCGGCAATCTCACCTGAAACCGTCCAGAGCTTAACCTTACGGTAGTAGCCTTAAAAAATTCCTCACAGTATATTTTATCAGGGGATAGTTTGGTACATTGCGGAGTCTCCTCTACGGCCCAAAACCTTTGAATAGCAGAATTTAGAATATCATCTGCCTCTGTAACAACCAGAAATCTGCAGAAATTTACATCAGCCTCACCTTGACGACCCTAATTAGTAGCTGTGAGAGTATTTCCCTTTAATACAAAACCAAATAATGTAGATACAGCAACTGGATAGCCATTCCCTAAAGGCTGGATAGCTACAGTGAGCAAACATGCGGTGAGATTGGCTCCCAGCAAGCAATCGAAGGGAGCAGGAGCATCGAATGTAGGGTCGGCCAGAAGCAAGCTCTTAGCCTTATCCTTAATTTCTGGAGCCAATGGAACCCAAGGTGAATCACGCGTAATCTTTGGCAAGATACTAAACAAGTGGTTTGAAACTACCACATACACCGTTAGGGCATCAACAGAAGCGGTTGCTACTCGGCCAATGCCTTATGATTTTCCGCTTAAGCAATCATCTACACCTAAGAACCTGAGCGCAATGCTCAGTTATGAATGAGACATGGGAAGCAGTGTCTAAGAGCGCCCCTACAACAATATAATTTGTGGGGCTAACTTGTAGTCTTACTAAGCAAGTGGCCATTAAAAAAGGCTGGGCAGACAGGCATAACGAAGGTGAATTTGTAAGATTGGATAGCCCCTTAGTATTTGGCTCCTTTTCTTGGTTAAACTGAACTTTTGAGTGGAAGAGAGACTAGGCGAATCCTCGGCCTTAAAATGCAACAGAGGATGATGACTCTTAGAATCACAATTATAACAAGCTGCCTTATTTAGACAATCACCCTTATGCCTAATCTGCAGGTATGATATGCACAATTTTTTAGTTTTGGCAATTAAGGTAACTCACGTGGAGAGTTGCTAAGAAAGCTTTTACACTGTAAAATGTGGTGATCAGATAAACCAAATGCAACGGTTAACGAGCTCAATTCTCGTCCCTTCTTGTGACGAAAAGTTTTATCAGGAGAAAAATGACCCTTAGGTTTGCCCTATGCAACAGCAGGAGCTTTAATATGGTTAGAATCCTTTTAAGATGATTCAAGAGATACATTTTTCAAAGTAGAAACATTGTGATCCAGGAACAAAATTAATTTCTCCAGGGTAAGAAATACCGACGCTGAATAGTTATTCTCAAGTCGAGTTCTCAAATTGGTAGAAAACCTAGACAGTAAAAACTGCGAAAAGATTGTTACATACACATTAGTCTTGGTTCAATATTTTCCAGAGACTTCATGTGAGCATTGAAAGAATCTAAAGGTTCTAATAGACTTTATATCATCGAAAATATTAGGTAAATTAAAACCATTGCTAGCATGCAATGCAGCAGCTCTACGAGACTTAGAATATCTGCCTTTCAATAATCTAAGTGCTTTTATATAATTATCTTCTTTAAACTGAAGATGAGATACCACTTGCAATGCAATGCAACATGCAATGAAATCCTTTTAGTTCACTTAACAGAAATTCAAACTTCTGTAGAGTTGTCAAAGAGGAACTTTCGTTAACAAGACTATTAAATTGAGTCCAGATGTTATCAAATTCACAATAGTTCCCATCAAACGTGGGCAATTTAAACTTGGGCATACTAGTGGTATTTGACGCAAACATCACCCCTGACCCATTTAAAGGAGTTGAAGACTTAGAGGGGTTTGGAGGTGGTGGAACCCCCCTCAATAGTACATCACATTCAGCCTCACACTTTGAATAAAAGGAGTGGATCTCACCCAGACCTGCGTAGACCATGTCCTCAGTTAAATCCTCCGTATATTCTGGTGCCTCCAGATAAGGTTTCAAGACCTTCAACACAGCATCGAAGTCCTAGTCAACAGTGTGTGAGAGTTCCTAAATAGCAATCCTTCCCTCTGATGTATGAGCATCAACCTGTGACAGGCCCTCAAAGGTTGCCTGCAATGATCTCTTGGCATTTCTGACCACACATATTCAAAACTAGATGGCCTTAAAGACATATTGAATAGTATGAAATACAAAAACAATTTCATAAGAAAAGAAAAATTGACAATAAGAAATAGACATATAAACAATGTCTATCATTTTTAATTCAATTTTTAAGATATAAAATAAAATACTCGAATATAATTGAAATGTAAAAGCAAATATATACTTATTAAACAAACATTACTAATGAAAAACAATTAATATTACAATATAAAAATAAGAAAACTCATTACTTTCTTAATCTATAAGCAACTATTGAAAAACTACGAAATATAAACAAAAGAACAGATCGAGGTTATATTACCCACAGCACAATGTTCGTGGAATTGTGGGATATTCGCGGGCGCAGTCGACATTTATGGTAGCCAAATAGAAGTTAATTCATAGAGTCAGCAATTTTTCCCTGACTCAGTATAAATACCCCTCCTTTTCCCTCTAGCGAGGAGTCCAATCCCGGTAGTTAGTCATGAGATCTTAGATAAGATAGATTAGTGCAATAGTTTATTAGTAATAGTTCAGTTGTTTGTTAATTGTAAACATTGTTGTTGATAAATAAACTTTTTTTTAAGTCCATCAAAGTTTCGATGATTTATTTGGCGCCCGAATTCAGGGACCCGTGTTAACTTGAAGAAAGAAGAGCGAAGAAATTACTTAAAGTAACAGCTCTGAGTGTCAGGCTAAGAAGATTCGAAGAAATAGTCATTGGACAACAGAATCTGGGACTGGCTGCTTCAAGGTGTGTTCAACACTTCAAACGGGTCAAGAACTTTTATTAAATCCAGAAACTTCGTAAGGACTTAAAGAATACTTGAGGTACAAAATTTGTAATATTTTTTTATTATATTTAAAACAATATTTAGTTTATATTTATTTTATGTCATTTCTTTTAAAACCGAGTAAGCTAAAAATATACCAGCCAAAAATGAATGACTCAGAGGTACAACAACAACAATTACAACAACAACAATTACAAGAACAACAATTACAACAACAACAATTGCAACAACAACAATCACAACCACCACAACCACAAATGATAACATATAAAATGACAGCTATGGATTATGACCATATACAGGATTTTTATGGGGACTCCAAAGATGTTTATGAGTTTTTAACAGAGGTTAGGGAAGTTTTTAATTATGTTTGTAAGGCTAATAATACTTTAGCATTAGAAAATCATGCCGCTCTTTTAAATAAAGTAAAATCTAAAATAAAGGGGGAAGCTAAAAATCATATTAGAACCCAACATTTTGTTAATTTAGATGAATTGTTAATTTTTATAGAAAATAATTATAGAGACCAGAAAACAATTTGTCAATTAGACCATGAGCTAATGTCTATGCGTCCATACAGATTTGAGAATCCGATAGATTTTATTAATAGAGTAGAATCAGCATTATCAGTGTTAATTGCCCGAATTAGAATTGATAATGATATAACGTATCCCGATGATCAAATAAAATATATTAAAGAAAGAATAACTCATCATGTAATTTCTTGTTTACCTATCGAATTGGGTAATTACATGAGGATTTTCGATCCTAAAGATTTAGTCAGATTGCGCATAAAATTACAAAACGAAGGTTTGCCACTGCTACAACAACTTTACCCTAAAAAGCATTATAATGTTGTATCTTTATTAATTATAATACCAATAAAAGGGTATAAATCCGTGGATCTTTTATAAGATTTATTGATTTGGATACAACAAAGAAAAACAAAGTACTCAGTGGAAGCTTTTTAATAAAAGAAACTATACTCCAGAAACAATATATATACACATATATGTTATAAAAAAAGTAACATGCAATAAGAACTTATAGCTAGTACAATGCCTGGTAATATGGAGCGGGGAGCGCTAAGAACAGTTCAGCTGAAGATCTCGAAACAAAGTGTTTCTGGAAACGTTATAATCTGACAAGTCACCTCTGTTCGGTGGTGGGGGATATTTACAATTATTTGACAAAGTACAATTACTTCCGGATCTACTGAGTGTAACTTTAACCTTTAGATACATTAATGTATATAATAATTATTTATCCCCGTTATCTACCTTATGCCAATATAGAAAGACCTTATCGTCTATACTTTGAACATGTATGGCTTAACTTATTTACGAGTTAAAGGAATTACATATAATGATATATAATATTAATGAATACAGTAATACATTAATGAATACAATTATAATTTATACAATGCTGCCATAATACAATTACAATTAGCAGTAAAATTTATTTATAATAATATACCTAATAGATAATATTATATACATAATACATGACATTATATCATTATATTATGTGGATCACCACATTACCCCCCCTCTCGATTAAAAAAAAATTGATGATTTCAATTAAGTTTCATGACGACGAAGAAAAAATTTGTAATACTTTATAATAGAACATCAATATGGGCAGATATCCTCCGATGTGCAAAAGGTTTTAAACTTATTCTAACTTAAAGTATGTTAGACACACACACATATAACAATATGTATATAGAACCATCTTTTTCAAAATTCGGTTTAATTAATAGTCTCAGTATTTCTGTGTGTGCCAATTGAGGGGGGTTTCCCTGTGGGGTATTTGATCCCTTCGCCTAGATCAGAATTTATGGCTGCAAGATTACAACCTGATAAGAGGGACCTCCTCTTATGCAGTCGTCTTGAACCATCTTGAAGGGTTAGGATTCAAGATCACAACCTTATAAGTGGGGCCTCCACTTATGCAGTCGTCTTGAACCACAGGATATGGAAAGGCAAGGAATCCAACATACCCCTTCACGAATTTAAAAGGACCCTAGGTCGAATTTACAGCTAAATGCAGGAAAATAGCACATCGGAGCAGACGTGGGACCCTTTTTAATGGAAACTATCCTTTCAAAATTTCTGCCCAGCAAAATAAATTGGCATGTGTCAGTTATCATATATGATGTCATGTCAAATATATTGAATTCTTATACACATATTGGCCACAAACATATATCTTATATTAAATTAGTCTTATTCTAATCTTAATATTAGAGACCTATTGCACATATATAAAAAACAAACATTCTAAGCAAATATTAGGCAGCTCTGATAATCGTTGTGGTGGCATTAATCATCAATTTTTTTTTTATTACAATATAAAGGTCTCAATAATAATTTAAGGGCTTATTAAGTTCAGATAATTCCTACAAAAACAATAAAATGTTATTTCAACTCTTGAAAATTTCAAAATGCCCAAATAATTTAAATTTGCTCCCGCTCAACAAAATTGTACTAATTTCAAAGTAAATAATCATTAGTCCTTTATTTTATTTTAATTAGATCAAAATTTATAGTTTGGTCTCTATATCACTGAAGCAAAAAAAACATCTATGTAGATTGATCTGTCTTGCTTCTTTCGAAGCCATAAATCAAGCTATATACATGTGAAAAAAAACTTCAGTCTCTTTTTTTTATAAGAGACCCAAATTACTAATTTAAGGACTGTATTCTTTTAATATGAAATCATCATATATTCATAATAATAATTTTTCATTAATTTCAAATATATCAAAATTTCACTTTTCCTTAAAAAAATTTAAGCCCAAATTCAAATTTATACAATATCTTCTTAATTTTTCCCCAAAATTTATACAATTAAAAATTATTTTACAGTACTTGGCTTAGTTTCGATGAGAAGTAGCTTGAAGAGATGTCTTGATGGCAGGTTGATATCCTCGATGGGTGTTGATGGGTTGATGTCCTCGGTGGTGGATGCATGGATGTGGGTGGATTCGATGATGATCTGTGATGATGATTAAGAGTTCTTGTAGCCTTAAAGTTGCAGAAGAAGGGCTCTGCTAACAGATCTGGATACATGACTGCAAGGTTGGCTTACTGCATTAAGTCAGGAACATCCTTATCAGGATCTGAAAATTTTTCCAGCGCTTAACCTTGTTCTCAGATATACCACAGAAAATAACATTTGATGCACAGTAATTTCATCATTATATAAATTTCATCAACAATTAAATAAATACAAAACAATTCATTTTTAAAATATCAATAACCATCATCACTAGTAATGATACCATTATATATATCAATATATACCAATATATTTTATACCAACTTATATTTATCAATTATTTTATTTATGAATTCATTTATTCAGATACCATTATTGTTTTTCGAAGTAATACTTGGCCATTTTATTTATGCTCAGTTGCGCATTATGTCATCAACACAATTACAATACAACATGTAATATATTAAGGGGTTTACAAACATAAAACTTTCATACAACATACATCGTTCATTCTAAAATGGGAATTGGAAAATATCTATAAATATAAGAAAATAAAAAAATAAAAAAAAATTTCTCAGATGAAAAGAAAAAAATATATATATAAAGAATACTTCTCTCAATAAAAATAAACAAAATGCATCCTTCTTGTTTCAAAAAATCAACATTCAGAATTCCAAGTATGTCTAAAATTTAGAAAACAATATTAATCTCAATACAAAAAAAATATATATAATAAAATATCTTCAATGCTCTAGTAAAAAAAAAAAAAAAAATACATTTACTCGAATTAATTCAATATGTACAAACAAAATTTTTTACAGAAATTCAAGCAATTTCACTTTTTACTACTTATTCATTATAAAAAAAAATTTTTGTAAAAATGATATATAAAAAAAATCCTGTGCATCATGTAGAACTTTTGGATCACCAAATAAATTTTCCTCCATTGATATTTGCAATATAAAGTTCATTAGTAATGTCTATATTATAGCTCTCTCCTTTTGGCCAAGTTCAAGGTCAACTCCTTACAGATAAGTCATTTTTTTTATTCTGCAACTGAGCTCTTTACAATTAACACATCTATCATCACACCCTTTTTGTTTTTAAAAACTGTTCTCATAAGGAACTTTGGGGATTCATAGGAAAGGCATGTACTTGTACTTTGCTTTAAAAGAAAATTAAATAGAAAAAAAACATATATGTATATATATTTCACCATTATTTATAATCGCCGAACAATTATCATTAAAAATATGCGAAGACCATTTCTAATTAATATTATTACCCATCAAATAAATAGAATATTACAACGTAATTTACAATAGATTTAGCCATCTTATATCATTCAAATTATATTGACTCAATTTTTCCTAAACATCAATTATTATTACGACAATACGAAGACAATATTTTTCCATCATCGGCCATTCTTTTTATTATAAAAATATATCAAAACAATTTTTCCAAAAATATTCGCTGTCTAATCACAATAAAAAAATAGCGAAGATCTAATGCTGCTCTTTTAAACAGTACTTATTTATTTTATACAACCTTACTCGTCGTTAATAGATGCACAATTTAAAATTTATTAAATTTTAGGCCCCATTAATTTTTTTTTTTAAATTATTTTCAAATTTTTATTTTATTCGTCGTTAATTCAGTAAAGATTTATTTTCTATAAATATAATATCCAATATCAAAATTATTGTCATCATTACCTAATATTACTAATTATGGCCATCAAATTTTTATCCTTAATTATTATTTTTTCAATTAAACGTCGTACTCATCATTACACACACTATGCAATTAATATTACACTCATTAATCCAATTGTTTAAATTCCTTAAACACGCGCGGTCCTTTTATATATTTTTTTTTTTTCCATCCAATTATATTATTTAATTAATTAATACCTTGCCGCCGTTCCGATCTGATGCTAGTAAAGATTTATATTTATCCTTCCAACAATTTACAATATTATCCCGACTATAGTTTTTTACAAAATTATTAGCATAATTATTTTTATGAATGCCCTTCTCTTTTTTATTTCTAAAATATTTTTTCATCTTACTGTTATTAATTCGACGATTGGATTTATTGTATTTACGAAGATTCTTTCTCTTTTTAAAGTAATTATACATATCCCGTCGACGACTATTTTTATTCGAAAAATTAAATTTATTATTGACACTGTTGTTTTTATTGTTCGAAGAAAACAAAATAATCCTTTCAGTTAGTACTTGGTAGCCAGGATTAAGGCAAAGATCGGCATTATACTTATCATTCGGAGAAATACTGGCGGAATTATTATCTAACAAACATAAAGGTTGGCAGGCCTGTTCACTATTAATTTCAATTTCTTCAATTGGGCTAATATTTAAATTTTCATTATTTTCTGGGGCAATCTCCATAAAAGTTAATCGCGCGTTATTTATTTCAATTATTTCCCTCTGATTGATCTCAATTAAATTTTTTAAATTATCCATATTTATTTCCGTCGCGTTTAAAAATTCTAAAGTACCCATAAGAATATCATTATTATTTTTCCTCTCCGAATTAATATAATTACTATTAATATTTGTACTCCCCGCTCCTATTGGATTTTTAACATGACCATTTAATCTTAAATCAAAATTTTCCGCGCGTTCATTAAATTCATTAGATTTAACAATAAATTCATTAAGCTGCCCGGCCATTTTATTTTCTAAATCATTCAATTCTTCTATAATAAATTCAATACTTTTAGCAAAATATTCCATAATCATTTCCATACTTATAATTTTATTGGATTCGTCCGCCATTTTTTCTTTAATATAATCTTTACTATAATTATTCTAATTATTACAATAAAATCGCCCTAATAATGATAATACATTTTCAATTACTTTTAATTTTCAATTAGATGCCCAAATACTTAACAAATAATCTAGCCCCAATATTTTACTAATAAATTTATAAATACACGCGACAAAACTATTTTTTTTTTTTTTTTTTTTTTTTTTTTTTTTTTTTTTTTTATTCGCTATAAATCACGTTGTGATTTCCAGTTTTGATTTTATTTTAAAATCAAAAAATCGCGTTCTGCTACCAATTTGTTGTATCTTTATTAATTATAATACCAATAAAAGGGTATAAATCCGTGGATCTTTTATAAGATTTATTGATTTGGATACAACAAAGAAAAACAAAGTACTCAGTGGAAGCTTTTTAATAAAAGAAACTATACTCCAGAAACAATATATATACACATATATGTTATAAAAAAAGTAACATGCAATAAGAACTTATAGCTAGTACAATGCCTGGTAATATGGAGCGGGGAGCGCTAAGAACAGTTCAGCTGAAGATCTCGAAACAAAGTGTTTCTGGAAACGTTATAATCTGACAAGTCACCTCTGTTCGGTGGTGGGGGATATTTACAATTATTTGACAAAGTACAATTACTTCCGGATCTACTGAGTGTAACTTTAACCTTTAGATACATTAATGTATATAATAATTATTTATCCCCGTTATCTACCTTATGCCAATATAGAAAGACCTTATCGTCTATACTTTGAACATGTATGGCTTAACTTATTTACGAGTTAAAGGAATTACATATAATGATATATAATATTAATGAATACAGTAATACATTAATGAATACAATTATAATTTATACAATGCTGCCATAATACAATTACAATTAGCAGTAAAATTTATTTATAATAATATACCTAATAGATAATATTATATACATAATACATGACATTATATCATTATATTATGTGGATCACCACAATAATAATAGAAATGATAAACCACAATATAACCATAACAAACAAGAACGTAATAAATATGATAAGCCGCATTATCACCAAAATAGAAACGAAGAAAGAGGGCATAATAAATTTTATCATAATGATAGACAAAAATTTGAGGAAAAAAGATTTAATCAAAACTATAGGGATCATAGAAATAATAAGCCACAGGCATGGCATGAGAAGGATAATTGGCGATATAATGATAAAACGAATCATGAATCATTTCCTTCAAGACCTTTTAAGCCGGATTCACAAAATACCGTTTCAATGAAATCGGTCGAAAATGTAAGATGCTTTCAGGAAGTAAAAAATGACCAAGAATTATTAGAAAAAAATGCGAGACTAGAAAGAGAAATTCAAGAACTCAAACTTAAATTTGATAATTTTTTAGAACTTGGCGAAGCCTCCCGAAGTACAACATAAATTTAGTAAACAATGACAAGGATGCTCATTTTACGGATAAAGAAGGCAAGGAATGGCTAATCGATACAGGCGCGGAAATCAATTGTATAAATCCAAATTCTTTACCCGAGGGAATTAAAATACAATCGGAAGATTTCATTATAATAACACCAGCCGGTAACAAAAGAGGTAGCGGAAGTGTAACCTTGGATATTGGACCGAAGCTTGGGGTCAATGATGAAATATTGGTAACATTTAAAATTTATGATTTCTGTCCTGGATATGATTTCTTATTAGGTATGAAATCAATGAGAAAATTAAAAGTAGATATGAATATTGGAGATGATATATTAATGAAAATAAAAGGAAAATTAATTAAAAATGGGAAAATAATTGAAGAAAACTATAATGTTAATTTAATAAAAGATTTAAAAGTTATTGACAGTATGGTTAGGACAAACCATATAGAGAAAAATACAAAAGACAATTTGATTAATCTATTAGTAAAATATCCTTCCATAATTAAAACTAATGAGCAACCTTTACCTTCTACAAACTTACTAAAATGTCAAATTAAATTAAAAACTGAGAATCCTATTTATTCAAGGAGTTATAGAGTTGCTCCTCAACTTCGAGAAGAAATGAACAGTCAAATAAAGAAATTATTAGATCAAAATATAATTAGAGAAAGTAATTCCCCATATAATTCTCCATCAATGTTAGTTCCAAAAAAATTAGATGCGAGTGGGAAAAAGAAATATAGATTAGTAATAGATTATAGAAAATTAAACGAACAGACAATTAAGGATAAGTTTCCTCTTCCTAATATTGAGGATTTATTAAATAAATTACAAGGTTCGAAAATATTTTCTACAATAGATTTAGATTCTGGATTTCATCAGATAGAGATGGCAAAGGACTCCATTGAGAAGACTGCTTTCTCAACAGAAAATGGACACTACGAGTACGTGAGAATGCCATTCGGTCTTTGTAACGCCCCACCAACCTTCCAAAGGGCAATGAACGCAATGATAGCAAACGTACCTAATGCACTCGTCTATGTTGATGATATAATAATTTATTCAAAAACTGTAGAAGAACACTTTCAACATTTAGAAAATATATTTGAAACTTTAGCCAAACATAATCTAGTTATTCAACTAGATAAAACAGAATTTTTTAAAAGTGAACTCCCATTTTTAGGGTACATATTAACTCCAGAAGGAATAAAAACTAACCCTGCGAAATTAGAGGCAATTTCAAAATTTCCAATACCTAAAACCGAAAAGGAAATAAGACAATTTCTTGGATTAACTGGATACTACCGTAAATTTATTCATAATTATGCTAATATTGCTAAACCTTTAACTCAACAACTAAAAGATAAAGACAATATCATACCAGATAATTACAGAAGTGCTTTCGAGAAATTAAAAATTCATTTAATGAACGCTCCAATTTTAGCCTATCCAAATTTTGAACTACCTATGATAGTCACTACGGATGCATCCCAATTTTGTGTGGGGTCAGTGCTCTCCCAAGTCACTGAAGGAACTGAACACCCCATTGCTTTTGCCTCGAGAACATTAAACGATACGGAACAAAAATATTCCACCATTGAGAAAGAACTTCTAGCAATTGTTTATGCCACTAAACATTTTAGGCCGTATTTATATGGAGCAAAATTTATAATTCAAACAGACCATAAGCCATTGCAATGGTTGTTTAATATGAAAAACAATAACACAAGAATCATGAAGTGGATATTTTATCTCCATGAATATGATTTTGAAATAAAATATATTGAAGGAAAATCTAATTATGTAGCTGACGCTTTAAGTAGAGTAAAAATTGATACAGTTAATGCTATGACAAATCTTAATTTAGATGAAAATTCAGCTTTAGAATTAGACAGAATACTAGGCGAGACATCTCAAATGCCATTGACATCGCCAGAAGGTTTTGATTTCGATGAAACGTTATTAGAAGATCATAATATGGAGATAGAAAATAATAATATTGAAGAAGAAAATAATGATTCTGAATTAGAAAATGAAATAAATGATCCAAATTTCGACAATGAAAGTTTAAACACTCAACATTCACAACAAAGCAGTAATGAACAAATATTTATTGTAGATGATTCAAAACCAATCAATGTAGAAAAAAATCAAATATTTATACAAAGTGGACATAAAAGAATTAGATTAGAAAAGACATTTGGTAAAAATATTTATTTTATTGAAACCGCTTACCCTTGGAGTAATGACTTGGAGGAAACTTTAACAGAAATATTAATGCCTAATAAAGTTTATGGAGTTTATTGCGAACCTAATGTAGAAACAGTGAGAAGTGATTTCGAAGGAATATTTAAAAAGATGTCTTCTTTGATTATGGAACAATTTCCTAGTGTTAAATTCAAAAGATATAAAACTAAATTATTAAATATAGAAGATAAGGAGGAACAAATAGAGTTAATTAACAATTATCACATTGGTAAGTCGTTTCATAGAGGAGTTTTGGAAACCTATGAAAAAATTAAGAGAACATATTATTTCCCTCGAATGAAAGAAGAAATTAATCATTTTATAAACAACTGTAAAATTTGTAGAAAAACTAAATATGATCGGAAACCGATAAAATCTCAATTTCAAGTAACACCTACTCCAATGAGACCGTTTGAAGAATTAATGATAGATAATTTACACTTTGAACGAAAGTATATTGTAACTATTATTGATACATTTTCAAAGAAAATGTATGCTGAAATCACTGCGGCCTGCAACGCAACAAATATTTTTAAGGTTATTACAAAATATTTAAGTTTATTCCCCAATCCAATAAGAATCAAGATGGATAATGGAAAAGAATATAAAAATAACTTGATTCAAAATTTGTTGGAAAGTTTAGGTATCGAAGCATACTATACAACTCCTAACCATCCTAACTCGCTTGGGCTCATCAACAGAGCTCACTCTACGTTAATAGAAATCATCCGAACGTATAAAAATAGTGGGGAAGAACGAGATTTAAATTCAAATTTAAATTTAGCCCTTATTACATATAATAATTCCTTAAATCAAAATCTCAAATTATCTCCCAATGAAATTACCTTTGGTTCCATTAAGGATCCAGAAAAGAAATTATCTATTATTCAGGAGGATTTAATTAATCAATATCATAGAGAATTAAATTTAGTTCATCAAGAAATAAAACGTAAAATCGAATGAGAAAAAGAAGTAAGGACTGAATCATTGAATAAAGATAGGGTAAATGAAGAAATCGAAGATCAACCGTATGTTAAGGTTAGGACTAGGAACAAACACGAGAATCCGTTTAGACAGGTTCATAAATTTAAACATAAAAACAAAATTCTTAAGGTTCATGCAGATAATATCCAAAGAAAAAGAAAATCTAAAAAACCTAATAACATTACAGATAATGAAGATGATATGGACATTGATTCTGATGATCCAGACTTCGCTCCAGTATGAACTAATAAACCCGGAACATTCTTCAGGATTAGTTACATTCAAACTATCTGATTCCAAGGTAATTCAGAAATACAAGACTATAATACACTATTTAAATTTTTCAAGTTTTATAAATGAAATATCCATATTAGAAAAGGACTTGAGCAATTTTAAACAACATAGCCAATATGATGTAATTTCAAAACAATTGAAATTTCTACAAGATAAAGTTAATAATATTATTGATATACCGCGTTATAGAAGAAAAAGAGGATTAATGAATTTTATTGGGAAAGCTGTAAAGTACGTCACTGGAAACCTCGATTCTGATGACCAAGCACATTATGATCAGGTAATTACTACTCTTGAGGAGAACAACTATCGTATGGAACACAACATAGCTCATGAGATTCAGATTAATAAAGATCTTGTAAAAACCTTTCAAAAAGACATTAGATTAATTAATAATAACAGTAATAAATTAGCAAGTCTAATAAATGTTGTAGACAAGACTACACTAACAAATCATTTAAACGAATTATATGACATTCTAAACTATATCACTATTGTAATTATGGACATAGAAAATTCATTAGAAATGTGTAAAATAGGAGTAACACATTCCAGTATTTTAAAAAGTATAGATATTAATGATAATTACAATTTTATAAGTTCTGATCTTGAAACGTTATGGTTAACTAGTAAATTATCCTGTATGATTAAAAACAATATTGTTCATTACATGATACAATTACCTATTCAAGCTAAATCTTTTAGTACTTTATATTTATTATCTGTTCCAGTAAAAAAGAATAATCATTACATAACTACTATTGTAAATAATCAAATGGTATTGTATGATAAGGCAGAAGTGTATAAAGGAGAGTGTAATTTTATAAAAACTAATTATTATTGTAATAAGATTTATAAAATTAATGATTCATGCATAGAAAATGCTATACATAATAATTTAAGTAATTGTTTAAGTACTACTATTAGTAATTCAGAACCTTATATAACTTATGTAGATGTAATTGATATATTTGTTAGTTTTAAGATTAAGCATATTACAATCCAGAATAATTCATCTTATCCTGTAACATTACCAGAAACGGCTATTATTAAGTTAAAAGATAATGAAGAGATTATAAATCACACTCGAAATAATTATGTGTATACTGAGGTATTATCTTCATTTCATGAAATTTCAGATTATAAATATTTTAATGTAACTTTTGATCAATTAAAAATGCCAAATTTGAGTAATGAAGTATTTGAAAGTCTGAATACTGGTTATAAAGATCACATTAATTTGGATTATTTCTCAATAATTTTAAGCATTTTTGTAATATATCTTTTGATTTTTAATTTGTATTCATTGTACAAGTCCTCAAGTATTCTTTCTCAAGCAAATCAAGAAGATGCTGCACCAAGCCCAAAGGAAGAACTTGTACTCCAGCCTACAACTTCTACCAACAGCATCCACCCACTTCTTCTCTCACGGAGCTCGAGAACTTCGGATGGGAGGATTTATGGTAGCCAAATAGAAGTTAATTCATAGAGTCAGCAATTTTTCCCTGACTCAGTATAAATACCCCTCCTTTTCCCTCTAGCGAGGAGTCCAATCCCGGTAGTTAGTCATGAGATCTTAGATAAGATAGATTAGTGCAATAGTTTATTAGTAATAGTTCAGTTGTTTGTTAATTGTAAACATTGTTGTTGATAAATAAACTTTTTTTTAAGTCCATCAAAGTTTCGATGATTTATTTGACTATAGGGTGCGCTAGTAGTTTTGCAAAATGTCGGAAGGAACGGGGATAAACACAGTTGATGTGATAGAGATAATTGGTAATTTTAAAAGACCATTAATTAAAGGGAAGACTATCCTTGATGCAAACCACATAATTACATGTAGAATAATATCTAGAAGTAAAAAAACAGTTATTTTACAAGCCTTGTGCCTTCAAACAAGCGATCTTAAAGGACTGCCCCATCAAATAAAAGTGGAAATCAAATTTATTACTTAATTTATTAATAATAATAAGCAATTTTCGTGTAAAGCTGGTAGTTCTGGTAAATGCAAACACATCATTGTAACTTTACTCTACGTTTTTCGGTTAGTAATAACATTAATTACCTATTCATACAATCATTGTTATGGTAGCTGTCATTTTCATGACAGCTTAGTTTTTTGTCATATTATTTATTTATTTGTCAAAACGTTCAGGCATCGCATTGAAAACTTGGAACGATTAAGCACAACGGATGTAATACAAAAATGGGGAAAATTAAAAAAGAAAAACAAATCCATGACACTATGATCTCAATGTTGTTTGCATAAAACTAGCATTTTAGAATAATAATATGTCAAATACTAATATTTACCTGGATAAATAGAGTCACTTTCTTTAAAATGAAGACTACATATCGTCATATGTTTCGAAACAGGCTTATCTATTCTTAATTTTACAATCCACTCTTTAAGAAGCTTTTTATTTTTTGGAAATAAATGGAATGACACGTCTTTTGATTTTCTAATTGAACACTGAGGGACCGAGCAATACCTATTAGACATTTTTCAAATAATTTTTCGCTCAATCGGGTTTTAAGTATGGAAAAATAAATTAAAAACGCCAAAAAACCCTATGAATCCCAGGTAATGGCCTGGCTACTATCCCCGTTTCTCTAGTTCCTGTAAAGAAGCAGCACCGTCGCTTGCGCCTGCCTATAAGTACTTATGCATAGATCTCAGAAAAATTCTAAAACTACAAAATCCAAGCTTTCAAATTCGTCCAACAATTAAAATAATATCTCAAGCAATATACTCAAGAGAAGCTTCTGAATATACCTCAAAAATAAGATCAACCAGATGTTGTACTCTTTGCGCGGTGACCTCAGATTAACTAGAGCCATCCGCCTCAAACCTTCTTTAGTTTTAACATCGGTAAAGAATTAGATGCTAAGTTGTTATTATTTTTAAATCGCGCCTATTTGATTATTCGGCATTAGGCCATAATCGGGCACCCTATCGTGGTATACGTATAAAATCAGATTTCTCTTTTTTCAATTACCACTGATAATATTTACTGGGACCATATTTTCATGCGCTTTCTTATTTTCAATTACAGTCCACATCTCTCTCATTTTCTGCCGTTAAGCATACTTTAATACTTCACATTCCTACCTGAGGATTTTTAAGATTTTTGTTGTTTCTGGTAGTTCAATTCCTACCATTAAGATTTTTTTTTTAATCATTCTATGCACAGTTTATTTGTTTGTTATGTAATGTCGTATATATGTTATTTTCTTATGTATTATTGTAATAAGTTTATGTTTATAACTCTGTTATGACTTGTTTGTTGAGTGTTTGGTTTCAAGAAATCGCGTATATAGTTTCCGGAAGTATTGCGTCATCGCATACTTTATATACATTTTTCCTAGGTAACGGACTTGGACGATATACTAAACACCCAATATATAAATATAATCTATATATATAATTACATATATATTTATATCCAATATATATATATATATATATATATATATATATATATACATACACCAACACATACATACAATACATAAGTATTGTTTAAGGCTTTCATGGTCCGAATCCATTGTCTGCATTTCTTCTTCAGGGTTTGACCATGTCATAGGTTTTCCAGCGACCAAGCTTTCACCCATCTTGCTATGGGCTTCTTCAGGGCCAATACAAGAATGTTCATTCTACTTTTATCATTCATATTTTTAGTGTACATTTATGAGAAAACAGTGGATATCATAGTATGGCCTACAAAGTTGCAAGATAAAGGGGGGGAATAAACTTTCAGCAATATCCTAAAACTACAGTTTCCAAGCTTTCAAAATCATCAAACATTAAAAACATATTTCAAATATAAACCCAAGAGAAGAGGAGTTTCCGAACATAACTCAAAAATAAGATTAGCAGGTGTTGTCCTCTTTAAGTAGTGACCACAGACTAACTTAAGTTGGAGTCACCTGTGGTGTAGTGGTTAGCATAGCAACCTACAATAGTAAAGGTCGCGGGCTCGCGGTGGCCCTAGGATTTTTTAACCACATTAAAAAATCCTTGGCTTTGACGTCCCTCGGATAGGACGTAAAATGGAAGTCCTGAGCCTGTACGGTGTCAGGTACTCATTAAAGATCCCTTTCCTAGTTATAACTGGATAGGCAAAATTTAGAACTCCCAGTGAAGCATCGTCCGATTAGCCTTAGTGGCATAAATTGACGTTAAACAACAACAACTAACATAAGTTTTCTTCTCGAACCCTCTTTGGCTCTAACGTCATGTACAGGTAGAGAATAAGATGCTAAGTTTTTATTACTTTTATATTGCGCCGTTATTTGATTATTCGGCATTAGGTCATAATTTTATAACATTCCTTATAAAATCAGATTTCTGTCTATCAATTACCACTGATAATATTTACCATGAAGTTAAATGATTGATCCGTTAATAAGTGAGAATATGCAAAAATACAAGGAAAAGAAAAAAAGAGAAAAGAATGGATGTTGTATCGATGTCTGGGGCATTCTTAGACCTATGCTTTTCTGCAGTTTTTGTCCGATTACTGTCGTAACATTTGGTAGCTTTCCAAATGTTGTCTTCCTCGATTTCATGCATACTAATGTTAGGTTAATTTAAAATGTTAAAATGTTAGATTTTCAACAAGCGTACGACTCCATTGACAGGGAGCGGCTAATAGATGACCTAATAAACATGGGAATACCTAAGAAACTTGTGCGGTTGGTGCGAATGACAATGGCAGGATCGAGATGCCATGTCAAGTTACAAGGAGAACTCTCCAAGGAATTTACAGTGCGATCGGGATTGAGACAGGGAGACCCCCAGGCGACAACCCTATTCAACCTCTCAATGGAAATGGCCGTAAGAGGAATACGAACCAACCCAGGGGGAACCATCTGCAACCGAGTCACGCAGCATTTGGCATACGCGGACGATGTGGCACTGATGTCAAGAACCATCCCGGCACTTTCAGGTACCCTTGAGGAATTCGAAAGGGCTGCAGCAGCGCGGGGCCTTAAAATTAACGAGCGCAAGTCGGCATACATGCTTTCCTCTACCGCTAAAAATGAGCAGCGAACGAAAGAACTCAGATTGGGAGAGCATGCCTTTCCGGTGTGTCACGATTTCAAGTATCTAGGATCGATACTGACACAGGACAATGGCATGCTCACAGAAATCAAAGCGAGGATAGCAGCAGGAAACAGGCAATATTATGCTGCCCAAAAGGCACTGCGGTTCAAGATACTGTCTAGAAGGGCCCGCGAGTTAATTTACAAAACTATGATAAGGCCAATCGTTACGTATGGTAGCGAGACGTGGGTGTTGTCCCGAGAAAATGAAAGGATGCTTGCTATATGGGAAAGGAAAATCCTCCGGAAGATCTACGGCCCAGTATACCAGAATGGACAATGGAGGATAAGGACGAATGCAGAACTTAAACAGCTCTACAACTCTCCTGACCTGGTGGCTGTAATCAAAAGTGGGCGCATCAGATGGTTGGGACACGTCGAGAGAATGCCTCAAGAGCGTTTGCCTCGAAACCTAATGTATAGTCGACCAGGTGGAGCTAGAAGAAGAGGCAGACCACGACTGAGATGGCTGGACGACGTGGAGGACGACCTGCGGCGGCTTGGGGTGAGGCGATGGAGGAATATCGCCCAGGACCGAAACGAATGGAGAAGAATCGTTGAAGAGGCCAAGGTCCTATCAGGACCGTAGCGCCGAGGGAAAAAAAAAAAAAAAAAAAAAAAAAAAAAATGTTAGGTTATTATATGTTTTTTTATTTAAAAAATTACAAAATTTCTATATAGTTGCTCTGACATCACGTAGTATTTTACCTTGGAAGAGGAATGCCTTTGAACTTCTTACTCACAGTTGAGCTTCTTTTTAGAACTAACATGAATGTTAAAATAGTTTAAAGTGCATGTTGTAGTCTGTATTTTTTTGTTTTGTTTTTTCATTGGTAGGATGACATGAAGAACAGCGTAACGAACCAACCAGCGAGGGCTATAGATAGAAGACATATGGTGAAGCTGCGATAACGTGGAGGGGGGACGAACACAGCTGACCAACCAACACATTTCTCTCTCGGTAGTCTTGCTGGTAAGTGGATGTCTTATGTTTTTATTCTATATCATATATATAAATAAAGCCAAAGTAAATAATATAATCATGTATCCTGAATTGACATGATACATAATTATATTTGTTTCAATAAAAAAAATCAGTGAAATCAGTAATTCATTTTTACGAAACTTTAACAAAGCTCTGTAGTCATATCCAAAATAATTTTATTGTCAACAAATAGAACTGAGAAAATTTAAAGTTTTTCATGTCGAATAGTCTTTTTCATTTTTTATATCGTCGATTATTTTTTTATTTTTATTTTTTATTTAATAACAAGCGTTTAACAATTATAAATTTGCGATCTGCAAATTACCTGCAATGAGCAAATTTTGCTGACTGCTACATGAGCGTTCCTTCTGAAAATGAAAAGTTAGCTATCATATATTATATAATTTTACTGAGGATTACTTTAGAATAACATTATAAATCAATCGAATAAGTTACCTATCATACACAAATAGGATAAATAAAGGAATATCAATTATAAATAATAATAAATATATAAAATCAACTTGATTACAAAGTATACGACCGTTATATATCAGATAAGTTTTTTGTTTTATTTCATGCCAAGTCCCGTTGCAGACGTTTTCAAATGTGATGTTACCAACAACGCATCTGTGTTGTTGAAGACGTAGTCATGATAGAAGTACTTTATTACTTACGTCCCAAGAGTTGAAATTTTATTAATTTTTGGTGTTACCTCATATTTTTATGTTAATAAATCCCTAACCATCCCTAACCACCCCAATTTTATATAAACATTAGTCCCATTTTTATATATATATATATATATATATATATATATATATATATATATATATATATATATAAAATTGGGACTATTTTTTTTTACTTTTGAACCATTAATGCTTCAGAGGTATTCCAAAAAAATGAGGTTCCGTAAGGGCTATAACTTTTAAATTTAGCAATAATAATTTTTGAAATTTATTAACATAAAAATAGAAAGGAACACCAAAAATTCATATATTCATAAATTATTATTATTACATCCCTTTAATCAATATCGGACATACAAAACATTTTAAAGGTTGTTGAAAAATGAGTTTTCAAGATATTTTTGAGACGCCAATAATGTAGTGTGAATTTTCAAATTTTACAACCCTAAAGTGCTCATACTTGATGATTTCAAGTTCACATAAAAGATACTTTAAAAAACAGGTAGGAAAAAAATATTATGAAAAATAGAGTGACAAAACAGGTTTTTTTTTTTATTTCTGTTGTATTAACTTAAAATAAAATAAAACCATTTTCTTACAAGGATTTATAATTTTATTATTATTAAACTAAATTTCATTGTTTTTTTTTGTTTTTTTTTTTACTTTTAACAAATGACAACAAGAAAAATTTCTGTTTACTAAACTCATAAGATACAGGAATCTTATTCTGGTCATTGACCAATGTAACCTACCGGTTTATCTCGGGTTATTTTTCATCTTTTTCTTTTTTTAATATAATGATTATTGATTTAAAATGTTTTATTTACCTTCTATTGAGTTGCATTTATCCATTGCTATTGTAGGATAACCCTTTTATTACATGTCTAATAATTTTACAATAATTATAATAGTTTGACAAGTAAATTATTTTCGAATTAAAAAAAATAAATTTATTTTTCTATCAATACTAACAAAATAATTAAAAATAAGTGTTTTTATTAACCCTTGGATGACCAAGGGAGGGTCTCTACGAACCCATAACTTTATTTTATTTTTATTTTAGTTTGAATATTGTTTTTAAAATGTCTTTCATGACATTACAATATTCACATATTTATAAAACTGGGGATATAAAAAAAATTATAGAGGGAAAAGAAACTCATTTTTTTAATTTTCGATTTGGGTTAATAACCAACCGAATTTAAATTAAAATATGCCATTCTACTTTACCGTTTACCCTAATATAATATATAATATATAATAAATATAATGCAATAGTATACTATACATCAGAAGCATTACTGCTCGCAAATAATATGTAAAAAATCGAAAAGTATTCTAAAAAGTTCGCGGATTTTGGAACTCTAAGCGCTACGAATACTTACATGTTTTAAATAGTTTCTGTTCCCAGAATTGAGCTAATTTTAAATTTAAGAAACTCATTTTGCACAGAATTTGATCATCTACAACTTTTATGCGCACTATTATCCATTTGTAATGGGGCATGAGTGTATTTCGTTTTTACGGTTTCTTAAGCCAAAAAATTTATAAAAGTACAAAAATGTTGATGTTTTTTCCTATAAAATTCTATCGAAAGCTGTCTATAATCTAACTAAGGTAATTAAGTCATCCCTCAAACAGCTCGGGACGGGACAGTATAAGGCGCGATAACAGGTTAAGCTACGTGCAGGGCAGGAAACAGACAAGTACCATTTTTTTAAATATTTTATCTGTTCCTAACTTCCTAGAGTGGTTTGGCAATGATAAGTTTACTTTATTGAGTGTTAGGCGGCTTAGTTAAAATAATAATAAAAAGTATGGAATGAGATTTGATTTTTGGTTTGTTTCGATAAATTGCATAGGACAACGATAATTAGCACCCCCCCCCCCCCGGAAAGGTGAGAATGGAAATTCCAACAAATTATTACTTATTTAAAAAGTTCTATTTATTTACACTTTAAGCATTTATTTTAACTGATGATTTATCTCTCTTTGCGTACGTCTAAGCAGTGATTTTAATTGTAGAATTGAATAATCTATAACCTAAATTCTTCCACAGAAGAATAAATACTCTTCCTATTGAAGAAGAGTTTGATACATCTACTGAATGCAGTCATTCAGTAGATGTATCAAACTTCCAAAGGATGGAATCCATTGGTTAAACAAAATATAAAAAATTGGGCCCCCCCTTTCAAAATTTCTAATCCCCCTCTCGACTGCAAAAACATATATAGATATTCGTGGCAATGTTCGCTCTGAGGACAAAGCGCCATATTTATTTTGGTCTCCTATCATGACGCTGCAACTTGTCAATTCAAACAAATTGTTTAACTTAAAAAATAAAAAATATTTTGGCACATTTCCTGTTTGTACTTTTCTTCTCAGACTGAAAAACAAATATTTTAAAAATTAAAATTTCATTCCACAACATTTGAGTGAAATTGTTAACGTTGAACTAATATGAAAGAACATTTCAAATCCTCTGATGTTAACAAATAAAACATTGTTGTCGATATCAATTTGTCATCTGATACATTTAAAGATCAAAATTAAAACTGTATAAATATAAATGTTTTTCTTTATTTAATTATAAAAAATGTAATACAAATATATAATTGCATAGTTATGTAATTTAACCACCTTGTCTGAGAAAGATGAAATTTAACCACCTTTATAGATAATTTTTTTTAAAAATTCGATGAACAATTTTTTGAACCTTACCTTTTTTTTTTATTCGGTACTCTAGAGGGTTACTCTAGAGGTGTAACCAACCTATTCTAACCATAGTGGGTAGGCCGAGATTTATTCTGTGGGACCTCCACAAAATAAAAGTCAACCACCCCAGGGCGAATTCAAGGTTTGAATTTCAAACCGCCACCGTTCGGCTCGTGCACGGTAAACATGCTCGGCTATCCCCGCCCGAACCTTACCTATTCCCCACCAATTCATAGTAGGCTATTGTTGACTAATGATTTTTCTGGAAATCTTCTGTTAGTTGGAATTCTTTAATTTACTTCCCTTAAATTTACAGCTAAGCGTGGCCGGACCAAGCAAGTAAAAAAATTCGAAACCTTTTAATTTTTTTTTTTTTTAAATAATACGATTTTTTCTTTGAAAAATGTCATTCGAACAACATACGACTTTGATAGCCGAGCGTGTTGGAGCGCGGCCCGCTTTAGCACGCTCGAGCCGAACGGTGGCGGTTCGAATCCGCCCTGGGATGGCTGACTTTTAATTCGTTGAGGTCCCAGGGAATAAATCTCGACCTACCCACCATGGTTAGGATAGGTTGGTTACACCTGTAGAGTAACCCCCCGTATGCCACACGTGACAAGGTAGGGGGATCGAACAAAAAAAAAAAAAAATACGTCTTAGATTGCTTGGGATGAAGTAATGTTATTATAATTCGCTTAATATAATGATATTATTCACATACATTTTTATGATCAAAATTACGGTATATTCAACATATTAGGTGAGATAGCCGTAAAAATCAGCGATTATTGCACATTCAACACGTGATAGTAAAGTTATTTTGCGGGTTTTGTGTTATTGAGTTGAAGCCAAGTTTAGGTGTATTCTTGATCCATTGCATTTCACAATAACACTTTTGACAGGCGAGGCCATCTGTTAAAGCGTTGCACCTGCAAGCATTTCCGTGCTTCGTAGAAACTTGCATATGCAAAACACATACACGTATACTCATATACACAGAGGATAGAAGTAACTTACGTTACTACGTTAAGTAATTTACATTAAATCTATACTCCGTCTACATATGCAACTAAATGTAAGAACAGATTAAAGTTTTGCAATCGAAATTTCATACTAGAGCGCTCATTTTCTGCTTTTATTTGCAAGACATCTGGATCTAGAAGTGGATTAGTGTTGCCATTTGTCTCTCATCATATAATTTTACTTGCTAATAAATTAAAAATTAAATTTTTGTTGTATTTAATTTGTCATATTTAATCCTCGGTTCGTTTCCGCAATACCCGCTCTAGGTCTTCAGATCTGTATACACCGGCCCACTGAACGTCAGCTTTTGTTTGTTTGTTTAACGTTCCTTTGTGGTACTAAGGCTAATCGGACGATGCTACAGGGGGAGTCCTAAATTTCGCTTATCCAGGTATGATTAGGATAGGGATCTATAATGAATACCTGACATTTTAGAGGCTTGGGACCTCCATTTTACGTCCTGCCCGAGGGATGGCACAGCCAAGGATTTTTTTCTCCCTTTAAAAAATCCTAGAGCCACCACGGGAAGCGAACCCACGACCTTCAGTGTTGTAGATTTCTATGCTAACCATTACACCACAAGTGACCACGCCAGACTTTCGTTGTATTAACTCAATTTTGATGAAATATTTGCTGTCACATCACGGGCATATGCTTAAATCAAATACCTTCACGTTCGTGCGGTTTATCGTTTATGAGATAGTGTGTTAGACTCAGCGGACCCAAAAAAGGTGTTTTTATGTTCAAAAACATAAGTTGAAATTATTTACGAGTACACAGTACTAAAAATAAAATATTTTCCCCTCACTGCGTACTTCATATGTAAATAAGTGAAAGAAATGTTCACCAAATACTATGTCCCTACTGGGAAGGTCAAGTCGAGGTTTAAATACGTTTGAAAGCTAACAAGTTAATGTTGTTTGTTTGTTTAACGTCACTCTATGCCACTAAGGCCAATCGGACGATGCTACAGTGGGAGTCCTAAATTTTTCCTCCCCAGGTTTAATTAGGATAGGGATCTTTAACGAGTACCTGACATCGTACAGGCTAGGGACCTCCATTTTACGTCCCCTAGGAGGGACGGCATAGCTAAGGATTTTTTACTACTGGTTATTGTTTAAACATGGATATTAAAAAAAAAATCGACGTCTAGAAATATCTATGTAGAAAAACATCGATGTTTTGTTGTCAATATCGCATTTTTCGTGTGAAGACAACTTCTATACACCCGGTTTTCAACTTTTGATACATCCTTTAAAGTAACGTCTCACATTGGGAAAATTTTGTAATTCAATGGCCAAAAATCTATAGCTTCTGACCAAATGATGATAGTCGAATAATTCTTTTTTCATTAATAAGCATGAAATTTTTCCTTATTGTAAGAATAAAAAAAAAAAATAAATACCATCTCTCTGGGTATTTCTCATTCATTTTTATATGAATTATTTCTTCACTTTAATTCAAATAAAATAGTTTGTTAGGTACAGGGTCATACATAGAGAATAAAATGAGTCATTATTATCTATTGAGCTTCCTGTTTATATACATGTATTTTTTCAGGCATCTGGTCCTTTAGATTGATTTTTAAATAATTGTTTTCTGATGAAGAATAAATCCAAAAAAAAATTAAAAATATACTATTTTTTTAGGACTTGTAATGGAAAAAATACTGTCGAATAGTTCATTCACTAGAATTATATTTTATGATTTGGTTTAATTCGAGGCCGAAAAAATATTCAATGTTCCACTATAGGGATTAAAATCTTGAAATCGATATATCGCCGAACGATATTGATCAATTGAATTTCATTATGTCATTTTAGCCCCTTTAACCCTCTACCACTGTGAAAAAAATCAGAACCAATTATTGCCAATAAAAGAATTTGTTAATTTAAATACTTTTTTTCTGTAAATTATCTAGTTAACATGGATATGATTAAAAAGCATTTTTATCCAATAATTTTACAGCCTTTTTTTCTTATTTCTAAAATATATTTGGTGCAAGAATATAAAAAGTGAAGCTTGTATAAAAAAAAAAAATTCTTAGAGATGAGCATAGATTTTGCTAAAAATAAAGTTAATTTTTTCTTTTATGTATAAGCTTTACTTTTTATATTATTGAACGAAATATATTTTAGAAAGAAGAAAAATGACTTGAAAACGCGTTGAGTAGTCGAGTTCAGTGTCAAACACAGTGAACTAACTCCCTTCTATTAAATGTTTATCGAACATTATTAAAATTGACAATAGAGTTAAGTGCACAAAAAAACAGTTTTTTTTTTTTTTATTTCACGAAATTCAAGACACTCAATAACTGAAAAATGTTTAAATAATTGAACTAGAAGTATATTTTATGATTTAGACTAATTCGAGGCCGAAATTCTATTGAATGTTCAAATATGAAAAAGACATGTTTATAAGCAGGAAGCTCAATATGTCTTAATACTGACTCATTTCTTTCTCTATGTATGACCCAACACCTTTATTTTATTTAAATTAAAGTGAAGAAAGGATTCATATAAAATTAATTAGAAATATCCAGAGAGATGGTATTTATATTTTTTTATTGTCACAATTAGAGAAAATCTCATGCTCATTAATGAAAAAAGAATTATTCAATTATAGTCATTTGGTCAGGAGTTATAGATTTTTGGGCGTTGAATCACAAAATTTTTCCATTGTGCGTCTTAGTCCCAAAAGGAGTTAAATTTATATGGAACAGTGAACCATATCCATCGGAATAGGCCTGAACCAATAGACTTTAGTATATATTTTCAAATATTTACCCTAATTATCAATAATTAATACATATTTTCGATATATTTTATTCGAATATCTGATGATATTCCTGGTGTGAAACAGAGGTTAAGGATAAAATCTTTTCAACTATCTTTAAAAAACAAAACAAAAAACACTAAACGCCATTTATCAGCTTATTATCTAACTGTTATTATTTTTTTGTCTACTCTTGGAATTATTCAACCGCGCTATTCATGAATATGACATTGATGACAGGACTGGAAATGGGAAGAGATTGATGTTGGAATTGAGTTAATTATTTCAGCCTTCGTTAGTTTTAATTCAATCTGAACCCAGTCTCTACCTCATATAAATTAGAGTTTGTTCTTCTTCCTTAGCAGTACGAATATATTCAGCAAAACTTTTTTTTTTTTTTTTTTTTTTTATGGATCGTGGTATTTTAAGGAGCTGTCATTGGTGATTTGAAAAAGTATAGAATGGATTGCGCCTTATTCGGAAAGTAGTAGTGGAAATTCAAACAATATATGGAACAAAAATTATACATTCATGAAACTTTGGTCGTAACTTCGATTTATACTGGGTCCGGCCAAATTCAAGGGGGACAACCAACTTTTGTGGAGGGAGATTAAAATGTGGGAGGTGAGAAAATTAATTTTGCTAAAAATAGTTCGCGTAACAACGCATCGCTTTAATAGTTTATGTGCTTCTGAATTCAATGAGGCCATTTCCATGACGATACAGCCAATAGATCAAAAGCTGTTACAGATCATAGGTGACAAATTACTTTTGCTGCTGAATGATATTTCAGCTAAAAAAAAATGTGTTAAATATGCAGGGGAGAACGGGACATGTCCAATTTTTCTTTCTTGAATTTTTGCATTTTATCTTAGATATATTTCCAGGTAAACAGTATATGAATATATTCCTTACACATTACAATATTTATTTTAGGAGAGGGATATTTAACGAGTTCCCGAAATCGCACAGGCTCGGGACCTCAATTTTACATTCCATCCGAAGAACGGCATGGTCAAGGATTTTTTACTCCCTCTGAAAATTCTAACAGCCATCAGTCGGAATGCGAACCCGCGACCTTTAGTATTGTAAGCTGCTATGATAGCCACTAAACCACGGTGTTTAGTGGTTCTTTTCCCGGATAGAAGGCTCTAGACTTGGTTCCAATGTATTTTCCGAAAGTTGCTTGTTTAAACAAAATGCATGACGTTTTATAGACGTTGAGAAAGACGACACTTGCAAAATATATGTCTTACTAGCTAGGGTGCCCGGCTTCGCCCCTTTAGTTGTCTGGTAATTTTTAAAACAGAAAAACTTTAAAATTAAAGGAAATATAGAACAAAATTAGCACTTTCTTGAAACTTTTAACATGGTATCAATATTAAGATTCGATATCTGCAGAGTCCGCCCAAATAAGGAACCCTATATACTTCATAGGGGGTTGAAAATGTTGAATGAACAATTAATTTTGATGCTACTTTGTCGAGTTTCACATCGTTTTGATGGTTTCAGTGATTCTGAATTCTATAAACCCATTCCAAGCAGTCAGCAGATAATAAGTTATTAGATTAAGGTTGAAAAATCTATTAGTTAAAAAACTATATTTCGATTACAACTTAAGCGCCGACTACGTGATGGTCCTATTAGATCCAGAAGAGTAGAAACAATCGAAGATTCATAGAAATTTTTCATAGAATTTTCATACAATTCATAGAAATATTTTTTTAAGATATTTCTTCCAGTTCAATCTCCCTTAGGATATCCCCCCCCCCCTGACTTTGGCCGGACACTGCACCTACTATTACAAAGTGAAAACTAAAATATCATGAGGGCACAATTTTTTCATCATATTTTTTTTTCCTAAACTATGAGGGGTGATAAAATCTCATTGAAAAAATGCTGTAATTGGAGTTAGTTACTTTGTCAACTGGAATGCTCATCATACATAGTAATAAAACCATTTTTCATAATTATATACAATAAGAACACTTCAAATTTTATTTTCGATTTATAATCAGTCAATTCAGCTCTCATTTTTTGTTTTATGTCTGTTTTTATTCGCTCACTGTACTACTCAAAAATGTTCACTCATATTGCATTAAATTAACTTAAGTAGGTATATATTATATATTGATTAAATATAATGTGTTAATCAATTAACCTTCTTATGAGAAAATTAATTTGTAAGGTATCCAGTCGGTTTTCTTATAGATATGTAAAATTATTGTTTTATTTTGAAAGAAAAGGTGAAACTATTTATTTTCCCTTGATTTTTTAGTAATTTAAAAAGAACAGCTGAACAAATACATAACCTTTACAAATTGAACGGAATGAATGAATAATAAACATCGAGTGAAACGCACCCTAGCGCTTCCTGGTAGCCTGCTGGTCGAACTAAATTTTTCATTCATAAACTCGTATCTCAATATCAGGTAGGCTAATTACATGGTGCGAGAGGCTTAAAATTCCAGTCCTTTTCTCTTCAATTTTACACCTTTAAGAGAAAAACAGAAACCTTCTTCTCCGTTAGGGGTTATATAGTAACACGCTGACATAACTTCCTTAATCCCACGTGGAGTCGTTTTTGAGCCTTTTCGGCACGCACATTGAACACTTTGCTTTATAATAAATATTGATTATGCTTACGATCTACAGCTGGTCTTCAAGTGTTATAGAACTGGCTTATGTCAGTCGATCCAGAGATCTCGCTTAAGTGCGAGATGAAATCGGAGCAGCTCTGACAGACACGAGGGTCCTTTAAAACCAGGCCTTGACAAAAAAATCTGAGCCCTTGAAGAAGATATAAAGTGTCCAATGAAAAAAAAATGAAGAAAAAAAACAACGACAAGAACATCTGGAACTACAGATGTGGCGCCATTTTAGTCGGGTCCTTACGTACGTACCACTCCTCAACTCCTTCGGAGGAGCATCGTTTTCTCCATTTCGTACACCATCGATATTTCTTCCATGAAAAATCTCTATGAATTAGGGAAGATAGGGATTATTTTATCAATTTATATCACAATATCCTGCAATCATTCCCATGAGCCCCGTTTAATTAAAAAATAACATTATTCCATTCATTGGAATAATGTGTAACTACAGTTGTATCAACATTTTCGATAGTTTAAAGCCATCGAGGCTATCGATAGTTTTTTGAATTAGAGAAATTCCCTTCGAAAGCCTCAAAAATTGTTTTAAATGGGGACCATGGAGGGTCGCCGTCTCTAAGCGTCCACGTGTCATATAATTTATTGACTGACATTAAAAAGATGGATTATATGAATTTCGAACCATATAAAACTATGTCAATTTCACATTAAAAATATATAAATTCTAATTAGCCGACCAGGTATACCTACATTGTAACTTTTATTATTTTTATAAGCAAAAACGAATAAATTCACGTGTGTGAGCATGAATACAAATTCTGTTTGTAAGAAAAGAATTTTTTCTTTATTTATATAGATTTAAGTGGTCTCATTTTTTTCGAATATTTACAATTTTTCCTGTAAATATAAATATATTCACAAGGAAAATTTTGCTTGAATATTGAAATATATTTCCAAATTTTGCTCAGTGGTTCTTTCATACCAGGTGCGAACACCTGTCCGCTGTTTATATTGTTATAAAAATCTTTAAGATCCCGCTTTACATCGGAGACGAGTCGAAATTCCCCGGGCGAAACCGGGATATACAGCTAGTAAGAAATAAACTATGGTGAATCAAAATGAGCTGAGGACTTTCAACATTTTTAATAATTATAATACTCTAATCCTTTTAGACAATAAAAAACAAAAATAATTCAATAAATATGGAAAAAGAGCTAATCTCTGTGAAGTTTCTAAATGTGTTTTATTTATCAAAACACGTAGATTTCTGCTCGAAATATGTTATATCGCGCTACATTTTTTAAATTATTAATATCGAATAATGCCATTTGCGGTTACATTATTTTTGAGTGTTGTATTTAGACTGAGATGAATACGATATTTTCAGTGAACGTTTTTCCCCTCAATAAAAGTTATCATCGATTCAAACAAAAAATGACCGCGACACCTAGGCCAAGTGTCAATGCTATGAAGATTCCATCTGTCAAATTTTTTCTCTTTTCTGTATACTTTTTTTTTTTTTAATATAATAACTCTATTTTCTTTAATATCCAAGACGGATTTTACAGTATTAATCACAATTATGTTTTTGTATGTAAAGATTTTACATTAGCTTTTTGTACAAATCAAAAGCACATGAGCAAGTGCTGATGACGTAAAGAATTGATAGTAGAGACTTTCTATGGTGAAATCCTAAGAGAATGTGTCTATAGAAGAGGCTGTATAAAATCTTGCTTAGTGAATTAAAAGGCAGAAAAGGTGTAGTGGCTAGCATAGCAGCTTACAATGCTAAAGATTCCGCGTTCGCATCCCGCAAGGTGGCCCTAGGATATTTTAAATAGAGCGAAAAATCCTTGGCTCTGCCGTCCTTCGGATGGGACGTAAAATGGGTGTCAGGTAGGCGTTGTAGGTCTCTATTCCAAATACATATACCCGGATATGCAAAATTTTTGACTCCTTAGTAGCACTAAGGGGCGTTAAATAAATAACCTTACCCTGTCGCCATATCTTACACAATAAGCGATAAACCCGGAGCCAGGGGAAATTTAATAATCTCGGCATCAATTCCCCACCCTCTCCCCTGGCCCGGGAATCTCCGTATAGCCTAACAGGCGAGGAAGGGGAGGACCAAGAAAAAAAAATAATAATAATAAAATAAAAATAAAATACATTTATCAATGAATTATAATAGACTCTTCTTCCATGGTACAAATTGCTTCGGCGATTGCCTTTTCACACAATTTTTTTTTCTCGTTTTTTGTCTCAAAAACGAACCACGTTCTTCTTTCCTGAAATTGCACGCGCTTTTAAAAATGTAAATGATCCCATATAGATATCTACTCGTCACATGGAATAAAAAAGCCAAATTAAGAATATAAAGCCATTGAAAAAATTATTAGGAACAAAATCATTGAAGGATCAATTATGAGAGTTGAAATAAAAGACTTCGGTAACAATTTTATTGTGGTATCCCGAATAGAAGTTTTCATTCATGCATTAGGGCGTGTGGTTGGGCGCCATAATGTATTTGTTCATTGATAATTCAATTGATGAAGGAATCCGATGACGAAGTTTTGTTGTTGGATCGAATTTCCTAGGAAGTGATAAAGTTCCTCTATCGTTCCTTATCTCTGCTCCTTTCCCAGGCTCAAATTATGATCCCAACAACACAGTTACAAATCTTACGAGTATCCTGTTATTTTCAGATCCAGAATCCGTTTTTTTACCAGGAACAGTTCCTAGTTACTTCGGGTTTGTTTGTTTGTTTGTTTAACGTCCATTTTTATGCTACTAAGGCTAATCGGACGATGCTACAGTGGGAGTCCTAAATTTTGCCTATCCAGGTATAATTAGGATAGGGATCTTTAACGAGTACCTGACATCGTACAGGCTCGGGACCTCCATTTTACGTCCTATCCGAGGGACGACATAGCTAAGGATTTTTTACTCCCATTAAAAAATCCTAGGGCCACCGCTGGAATTGAACCCGCGATCTTTAGCATTGTAGGTTGCCATGCTAACCACAACACCACAGGTGACCCCAGTTACTTCGGGTATAAGTTCCTATAAATGTAGTTCGGCCAATTTTGAAGAAAAAGGAAAAAAAAAAAAAAAAAAAAAATCTGGTGCGTGCGCGCAACACACAACTTTCACTTACCAACTTACTTAGATTAGAATTTAATGCGTTGTGTTAATGCCTAACTTCTCAAAGTTACACATTTTTCCACATTCATTTTTTTATTTTTGTTTTCATTTGCTCCATAAAAAACACCAATTTCTTTTATTATTAAATAAAAGTTTTTACTTGAGATAATTCGGCAATGCAAACACAATACTCCAAGTCGGCTGATTTTATAATTCTCTATGTACTTGTTGAAAATTTCATATAAATGAACAGAACGGCTTCATCTCATATCCCATATTTAGCCATTTCTTATATTTAGGCGTAACGAGAAACAGTTAATTTCTCCATATAAATAAAAACTAAGGTACTTTATAGGAAACAAAAAAAACAAACAAACAAAAAAAAAAGGCCCCTAACCCATTTAAGCCCTCTCAGAACATTTTAGCAATGATAAAGCTTACCTGATATTAAAGAACACCTAATTTTCATTAAACATGACGAATTTGATGAAAATCGTTAAAACCGTTTTTGAGATAATCGAAAAAAAAGTAAAATTTGGAAAAAATGTTATGATATAAAGTGCCCCCTCGGTTTGACCAAATTTGATGAAATGTTGGTTATCACATCTTTGGCATATACATACATCAAATACCCAGTTTGATCAAAATCGTTAAAGCCGTTTTTGAGTAAATAAAAAAAACACGTGAAAATGATACAAAATTTATGAAGTAAAGTCCCCCCTCCGGTTAATCAATTTTGATGAAATTTTGACAGTTATATCTGGGGCATATTAATACATCAAATACTCAGTTTAATAAAAATCGTTAGAGCCGTTTTTGAGAAAATCGAAAAAAACGTAAAAAGTTATTAAATAAAGTACCCCCTCCCTTTGAGCAATTTTGATGAAATTTTTGTTGTCACATCGCGGGCATATACCTACACTAAATACCCAATTTCAGGTTCGCACGGTTTATAGTTTTTGAGCTAGTCTGTTCACACACACACACACACACCATTTCTCGGGACTTGGTTATTTGGACTCAGGGGGCCCCAAAACGTGTAATTCCGTTGAAAACCGGAAGTCGAAATTTTTCACGATCGCAATACTTCCACTTACTATATATTTCATATATAGGTAAGTGAAAGTAAAAAATCTGGTGCGTGCGCGCAACACACAACTTTCACTTACAAACTTACTTAGATTAGAAATTAATGCGTTTTGTTAATTGCCACTTCTCAAATGAACAGAACGGTTTTAATTATGAACAATGGTCTGTCATTAAAGTCCGCTTGCGCTTAACGAGTTTTATGAGTTGACTGAATATTTTTCTTTTTTTCTCCTCTATATGTTACCTTGATTTTTATCATATCTCATATTTAGTCATTTCTTATTTTTAGGCAAAACGAGAGACAGTTAATTTCTCCATATAAACAAAAACAAAGGTACTTTATAGGAAAACAAAAAAGGCCCCTTCCCCATTTAAGCCCCCTCAGAACATTTTAATAATGATAAAGCTTACCTGATATTAAAGAACACCTAATTTTCATTAAACACCACGAATTTGATGAAAATCGTTAAAGCCCGTTTTTGAGATAATCGATAAAAAGGCTAAGGTTAAAACGTTATGAAATAAAGTGCCCCCTCCGTTAAACCAATTTTGATGAAATGTTGGCTATCACATCTTTGGCATATACATACATCAAAATCGTTAAAGCCTTTTTTGAGTAAATAAAAAAAACACGTGAAAATGATACAAAATTTATTAAGTAAAGTCCCCCCTCCGGTTGATCAATTTTGATGTAATGTTGGCTATCGCATCTTTGGCATACACATACATCAAATACCCAGTTTAATCAAAATCGTTAAAACCGTTTTTGAGTAACTAAAAAAAAACACGTGAAAATTATACAAACTTTATTAAGTAAAGTCCCCCCTCCGGTTAATCAATTTTGATGAAATTTTTACAGTCATATCTCGGGCATATATATAGATCAAATACTCAGTTTAATCAAAATCGTTAGAGCCGTTTTTGAGAAAATCGAAAAAAACCTAAAAGTTATTAAATAAAGTACCCCCTCCCTTTGAGCAATTTTGATCAAATTTTTGCTGTCACATCGCGGGGGCATATACCTACACTAAATACCCAATTTCAGGTTCCCACGGTTTATAGTTTTTGAGCTAATCTGTTCACACACAGACACACACACACACACACAGACCATTTCGCGGGACTTGGTTATTTGGACTCAGGGGACCCCAAAACGTGTAATTCCGTCGAAAAGCGGAAGTCGAAATTTTTCACGATCGCAATACTTCCACTTACTATATATTTCATATATAGGTAAGTGAAAGTAAAAAATCTGGTGCGTGCGCGCAACACACAACTTTCACTTACCAACTTACTTAGATTAGAAATTGACGTGTTTTGGTAAATATCATTTCCTAAAGTCACACATTTTTCTACATTCATATCTTATTTTTGTTAATCGTTTTGAGTAAATAAAAAAAACCCGTGAAAATGACACAAAATTTATTAAGTAAAGTCCCCCCTTCGGTTGATCAATTTTGATGAAATGTTGGCTATCACATATTTGGCATATACATACATCAAATACCCAGTTTGATCAAAATCGTTAAAGTCGATTTATAGTAAATAAAAAAAACACGTGAAAATGTTACAAAATTTATTAAGTAAAGTCCCCCCTCCGGTGAATGAATTTTGATGAAATTTTTACAGTCGTATCTCGGGCATATTATTACATCAAATACTCAGTTTAATCAAAATCGTTAGAGCCGTTTTTGAGAAAATCGAAAAAAACGTAAAAAGTTATTAAATAAAGTACCCCCTCCCTTTGAGCAATTTTGATGAAATTTTTGTTGTCACATCGCGGGCATATACCTACACTAAATACCCAATTTCAGGTTCGCACGGTTTATAGTTTTTGAGCTAGTCTGTTCACACACACACACACACCATTTCTCGGGACTTGGTTATTTGGACTCAGGGGGCCCCAAAACGTGTATTTCCGTTGAAAACCGGAAGTCGAAATTTTTCACGATCGCAATACTTCCACTTACTATATATTTCATATATAGGTAAGTGAAAGTAAAAATCTGGTGCGTGCGCGCAACACACAACTTTCACTTACCAACTTACTTAGATTAGAAATTAATGCGTTTTGTTAATTGCCACTTCTCAAATGAACAGAACGGCTTTAATTATGAACAATGGTCTGTCATTAAAGGCGTACTCCGCATGCGTGGGCTCGAGTTTTATGAGTTGACTGAATATTTTTCTTTTTTTTCTCCTCTTTATGTTTTCTTTATTTTTATCATACCTCATATTTAGCCATTTCTCATTTTTAGGCATAACGAGAGACAGTTAATTTCTCCATATAAACAAAAACAAAGGTACTTTCTAGGTAACAAACATACAAAAAAGGCCCAACCCCCCAAAAAAAACAGTCCCCTCAGAACATTTTAATAATGATAAAGCTTACCTTATATTAAAGAACACCTAATTTTCATTAAATATGACGAATTTGAATCCGTTTTTGAGATCATCAAAAAAAGGTAAAAATTGGAAAAAAAATTATGAAATAAAGTGCCCGCTCCGTTTGATCAATTTTGATGTAATGTTGGCTATCGCATCTTTGGCATATACATACATCAAATACCCAGTTTGATAAAAATCGTTAAAACCGCTTTTGAGTAAATAAAAAAAACAAGTGAAAATGATACAAACTTTATTAAGTAAAGTCCCCCCTCCGGTTAATCAATTTTGATGAAATTTTTACAGTCATATCTCGGGCATATATATAGATTAAATACTCAGTTTAATCAAAATCGTTAGAGCCGTTTTTGAGAAAATCGAAAAAAACCTAAAAGTTATTAAATAAAGTACCCCCTCCCTTTGAGCAATTTTGATCAAATTTTTGCTGTCACATCACGGGGGCATATACCTACACTAAATACCCAATTTCAGGTTCCCACGGTTTATAGTTTTTGAGCTAATCTGTTCACACACACACACACACACACACACACACACACACACACACACACACACAGACCATTTCGCGGGACTTGGTTATTTCGATTCAGGGGGTCCCAAAACGTGTATTTCCGTTGAAAACCGGAAGTCGAAAATTTTGACGATCGCAATACTTCCACTTACTACCATATATATTTCATATATAGGTAAGTGAAAGTAAAAATCAATCATTGGTGTAAGGTCACTAGTAAAGCGCTCCTGAATGGATATCATGTATTCTTAGGGGATAAATAAATGAAATAAATATTGACCACAATATTTCTTTTATTGGGAATTATTGTAAATACAGTAGATCATGTGTCGGTTTCATAACCTTTTTGTTGTTTGTCGGGGGTAAAATCAGAAACTACTCAACCGATCTTTATAAAATTTGATTCATTTCGTGTAGTTTTTTCCAACTTAAAATATAGGATACTTTTTGATCTCGATTATTGGCTTCATTATTATTGCAAATTAAATGCTTATTATACTATAGTTGAGAGTGATTATTTGTAAGTTCTATAAATTTCCAACAGATGGCGGTGTAAGTTAATATATTGACACAAAACTTTATTTTCTTTTGATATTTAGGATGGATAAGCATCAATTTATTTTTTCCGGCTTGGACAACGAAAATCCGCGTTTTTTCCATGGGACATTATGTGTCGCCTTTCCACGTGTGGGGAAAAGTTCGAATCTATTTGTTTTAGCAGAAGACAGGTTAAACAAAATCATTGCTTTTAGCACTTTCAGCACTCATAAAAGTCATTCATAATATTAAATTTTTATGTTTTTATAAGTAACATGTAGAACATTCAGCATGGTTTGAGTTTGCTCGCTGTTTCAGGTGGGACCTCAACAAGCAGACAATATCTCATATCATCATGTGCTATATTCTGAATTTAATCGATATGTGTTAAAACAACAGAATAATTTTGTACATTTAAGCAAACTGTCTATTGTGATTGTACTAAACCCTATTCCAATTATATTCTTTATTAGGTCCTTTTACATGTGTGTTACTTATATCTAATCCCACCTAGGCTGAAATAATCCAATAAGTGGATCATTAATACATACTGTAGTCAAATATGAGATGTAAAAATTAAACAAAAATTAATGTAACCTTCTAAATTCTTTACCAAACAATTTTAAATTTGGCGTAAAGTTCTATTTTAAATCCCGTTGATTTTTAGATTAGCTGAAACCTTATCTTTATCAGTTAATTTTGATTTGCCTGTATTAAAAATAATAGTATATAATTAATTCAACGCATTATAGCTACTGAGCCACAGCAATGCGTGGCGGGAACTGCTCGTTGTTTAATAAAAATTAGTCTTCAGTGAGGTATGCCTAACAACACATGGCAAATTAAATGTAGAAACTAGCTAGCAGTTTGAATCCAACAGTATTTGGAAAAAACAGATCAGGAAATCTTCAGTGATATAGTTCGTTTCAATAGTGCGTTAAGGTCGCACACACTGTTTATTAGCACTAGGATTACCAAGGAGTATCACACTTCTTAGTTTTACCAAGGGGAGGGGGTGCTCAGCGAACCCGTACCTTTCTTTTATTGATATTTAACATTAAATATATATATTTTTTTAATATTTCATGAGATTACAATATTTAAATATTATAAAAACTGTAAAAAAAAAAATTTAAATAGTTATAGAGGGAAATGAAAGTCATTTTTCTAGATAATTAGAAATGTCAATTCAATTTTTTTTTAAATTCATCATTTATGACATTTAAAAAGATTAACTAATTTACACTTTCAAAAATTGTCTTTTCAGGTAGGTACATTAAAGAAAGAAAAAAAAGCATTAATTGTTTGAAATTCATTATCAATGCCTTTATAAAACTGTAGTTTAACAATTTTAAATTATAACCGCGAGCCCACGAAAGTTTTTTTTCACTTAACTATTTCTTTTACTATATACAATGCTACAGAAAATTTTCTGTTTGACTGTTTTTCCGAAAATTACCATTTTTGTTTTTATATGTTTTACTTTCACTAACCTCTATATGAAATATATAGTAAGTGGAAGTATTGCGATCGTGAAAATTTTCGACTTCCGGTTTTCAACGGAAATACACGTTTTGGGGTCCCCTGAGTAAAAATAACCAAGTCCCGCGAAATGGTCTGTGTGTGTGTGTGTGTGTGTGAACAGACTAGCTCAAAAACTATAAACAGTGCGAACCTGAAATTGGGTATTTAGTGTATGTATATGCCCGCGATGTGACAGCAAAAATTCATCAAATTTGCTCAAAGGGAGGGGGTACTTTATTTCATAACTTTTTAAGTTTTTTTCGATTTCCTCAAAAACGGCACTAACGATTTTGATTAAACTGAGTATTTGATCAATTTATATTCCCGAGATATGACTGTAAAAATTTCATCAAAATTGATCAACCGTACGGGGGACTTTACTTAATAAATTTTGTATCATTTTCACGTGTTTTTTTTATTTACTCAAAAACGGTTTTAACGATTTTGATCAAACTTGGTATTTGATGTAGGTATATGCCAAAGATGTAATAGCCAACATTTCATCAAAATTGGTCTTAGGGAGGGGGCACTTTATTTCATAATTTTTTTCCAATTTTTACCTTTTTGATCGATTATCTAAAAAACGGCTTTAACGATTTTTATCAAATTCGTTATGTTTAATGAAAATTAGTTGTTATTTAATATCAGGTAAGCTTTATCATTATTAAAATGTTCTGAGGGGGCTTTATTTGGGGGGGGCCTTTTTTGTTTTCCTATAAAGTACCTTTGTTTTAGTTTATATTGAGAAATTAACTGTCTCTCATCACGCCTAAAAATAAGAAATGGCTAAATATGATATATGTAGAAAATCAAGTAAACATATACAGGAGAAAAAAAGAAAAATATTCAGTCAACTTATAAAACACCTGGAGCTCACGCATGCGCCGTACGCCTTTAATGACAAACCAATGCGTTGTAATTAAAGATGTTCTGTTCATTTGAGAAGTGGCAATTAACAAAACGCATTAATTTCTAATCTAAGTATGTTGGTAAGTGAAAGTTGTGTGTTGCGCGCACGCACCAGATTTTTTTTATAATATTTTAGTTGCAAAACAGGGTGGAAAAATATTAATGGACTCCAAGCGCCCTTGTTAATCCTAGGATTAAGTCAGAGTGCAGGAGTGTATCAACTTAATAAAATTTAGTAATGCCTTTATTATTTTTTCATCTTTAGCTTTAAGAAGTTTTCTCGAAGACCCTCTATAATCCCCTCTCCTGAAAGAAATAGAACGGATGATTGAGAATTGATTATATTTTTAAAAGTGTACCACTGTTTATGTGACAAAAAACATATACAATTGTCCAGGTAGGATTTTTATGAAACCTAAAGAGTTATATTACAGTTTTATTTATTTATTTTTTTTTTAAGGTCTCTGTTATTGAATTTTAAAGGTCAGTGTTTTTATTTCAACAAATGTAAATTAAAAATACCCTCCAATAATGAGTAAGATGGCAGCTGGCCGATGAATTGTATTTTGAAAATCAGACAGAACTAATGTTATATGGGTGATATGTCTCAGAAAATTATGGTTCAGAAAAAAAATACACACATTAAAAAAATTAGAAACTAATAATCAGTCCTGCACTGTTGTGGTACCACACCCACAGTTGTATTTATAGGAGAGTATAAATCCGTTCGACACATATATTATCTAAAGGGAAGTCGTTTGTTGCAATTACGATTTATCAAAGGTTATCATAAATGTTATCAAGGACGGATTTTCATGGAGGCGCTTATTGATTTTTTTTTTATTTATTATTTTGTAAGATTGATATTTAAAATAAAGGACCGCCATTTTCATATTAGATTAGATAGATAGATAGATAGATAGATTTGTTTATTGTATAAAGCAATACATGCTTGTTACATTTTCTTAACATTGGCCGTTAAGGCATTACAATAAATAATATTTATGATAACAAAACATTATATGAATTATTAAGATACCATTTCCCTTATAACAGATAAATATTCAGAAATTTACAACTTATGCCTATATACAAATAAATATACAAACACTTACAATATAATAAATTTTTATAAATAATATTCAAATAATAAATATAAAATACATAGATATACTTGGTTCATAATCATTTTTTTTTTTTTTTTTTCTTCCTTTTTCCTTTTTCCCATTAATAGTATCGTTAGAATTTATTGTTACGACGTGAGGCCTCATCAAGAAGTATCGAGCCGGCTAACCAGAGGTTTTTACACATTAAAAAAATTAGAAACTAATAATCAGTCCTGCACTGTTGTGGTACCACACCCACAGTTGTATTTATAGGAGAGTATAAATCCGTTCGACACATATATTATCTAAAGGGAAGTCGTTTGTTGCAATTACGATTTATCAAAGGTTATCATAAATGTTATCAAGGACGGATTTTCATGGAGGCGCTTATTGATTTTTTTTTTATTTATTATTTTGTAAGATTGATATTTAAAATAAAGGACCGCCATTTTCATATTAGATTATATCCTATATATAAGAATTTTTTATTTATGTATTTATTACATATGATATAATCAGACGTTGGCCAATACAGACGAGTTAGCTTAGGCTGTATGAATTATTTTATTAAATAAATTTTAAAACCTTAGATTAACATAATGGTTTTTTTTTTTTTGCCATTTTGTTATTTTTTATGTTTTTTATTTACAAAATAAACAAAAGAAAAAAAATATATATGTATAAATAAAAATCCTAACATGGTTAACTATATCGCCACCTGTATAAAAAAATAAAATAATTTTGATAGTAATTATTCTACTGTGAAAATCTATGAATCTATAAAACGTACACAGGTTGATAAACTCTTTAATATTATATTAGCTGATCTGCGTTAGCCTAGTTACCTAACAGTGAAATTAAATAGAAATAAGTATATTAATATTTAAAATAATTATTATATGCTTAACAACTTCTTTCTTTTATTCATTCGATTATTTACATTAAATAAACAAATACATAAATAGAAACTTACAATACTAAAGCTCGCGGGATCGGCTCCCGATGTGGCCCTAGGGTTTTTTAAAGGGAATAAAAAATCCCTGTCTATGCCGTCCCTCGGGTAGGACGTAAAATGGAGGTCTGTACGATGTCAGGTACTCGTTAATGATCCCTATCCTAATTATACCTGGATAGGCAAAATTTAGTACTCACGCTGCTGCACTGTCCGATTAGCCTTAGAAGCATATTAATTTTCTTACACGATTTTTTTTTTTCATTTTAATTATATTATCTTTTATGGTAATTTTTTCTCAATGTTCCTGATTTTTTCTTTTTTTTATTTACATGTTTTGATACTTGTTATTTCTTCATCACACATAAAGAATTTCAAATCAGAAAATAATTTTTTTTTATTAAAATCGTAAGCTCAATAAATTATTAATTCCTTTTTAGAAAAAAATTTTCAAAATCTCGTTTTAGGAAAATATAAATACCGTTGAATATTTTTCTTTTTTTTTTAAAGGTCTGCGGAAAATCGAAATTATAGTTACTAGGTGAAATAAGTAATATTAATAAGAAATTTAAACAGTCTAGGATATCTTAGACGTAACATCTCCCAAAGATGTATACATATGCATTCAATAAATTATTAACTCTTTGATTATCAAGAAGTACAGACAACTGAGAGATCTATACGGCTGCCACGTGGAAAATATAAAGCGCACTGTAATCGTATCAAAATCTAAATCTAAACTAGGCGGGCTCTATTTAGAGTGGAGAGTTTAGAGTTTGGAGTTGGTGTTTAGAGTTGATAACGTCGAGGGTGGTCAGCTTCTGCTTTAATGGCCACTTCAATGTTTTGTTTGCCCACTTCATCTCCCAGCTGCTGCTATCTTACTCATTCCTTCAGGCTATTTTTAATTTAAAGTTGTTGAAATAAGTACAGGTCAATGTCAACAGAGAACTCAACAAATTTAAGGCACATCCTTAAAAAATAAATAAAACTAATATAACACTGTAGGTTTCATAAAAATCCTACATGATCTATTGTATTCGTTTTTTAATCGCGTAACCAGTATTACAGTTTTAACAATACATTCCATACTCAATTGTTTTAACTAATTTCGTCAGGGGAGTTGTTCGGATTACAGATGGTAACCTTTACGCAATGTTGAAATGGTCTTTATTCACTGAAGATCTCCTGATAAGTCGTTTCCATATACGTTCGGATTCATCTTCTAGTTTGTACATTTCATTTACTGTGTGATCTTTGGCATACCACACTGAAGAAAATATTTTATTTAATAATTGCAAAGCTGTCCTCTTTCTAACTTACATCAATAATACAATCTTACTTTCCTCTAATTTGGAAGCTTTCCACTATCAAAATAATTCCTAAACCTTCCAAACCCACTACTAATCCTTCATATTGCACTTCTTCCAATCATGGGGAAAATATTTGAAAAACTTTTTCTAAATAGATTAAAGGCTATCCTGGAAAGCTGTTAAGTGACTCCGAACCATCAATTTCTTGGCTTCCGTTCTTATCACTATTCAACTATTCAACAGTGCCACCGAATAGTAGATGCAATCTCTGTCGCTTTCGAAAAAAAAGAATACTGCTCTGCTGTTTTCCTCGACATTGAGAAAGCTTTTGACAGCGTATGTCACAAGGGCTTGCTTTGGAAAATCAAACCGCACATTCCTGTGTGTTTCTGCAGTGTTTCTGTTGACTCTTCTCTTTCCTACTTCTTTCCTCAACTTGCGGGTGTACCACAAGATAGTGTTTTAAGTCTCCTACTCTATTCTGCCTACACATCAGATATCACTGAACACCCTCGCACCACCATCTTTAGCTTCGCTGATGACACAGCTATCCTTTCATCTCATCAAAATCCTACTATCGCATCCTTCGCCCTTCAAAACATACTATTTGAACTTGAATAATGGAGAATAAAAATTAACTCCACCAAGTCAAGTAAGTTTTCCTTCACGAAAATCTACGTGCCCACCTGTGACAATTAACAACGACCCAGTTCCTTTGAAGAATTTCGTACGATACCTCGGACTGTACTTAGACAAACGACTAACTTGAAAAGTATATACCAAATATAAAAACCTGGAACTCAACAGACGGTGCAAGCAGCTTTCATATCTCCTGGACTACAGATCATCACTCACATTAAGAAAAAAGCGACTAATTTACACTACTATTTTAAGACCTATTTGGACATACTGAGCAGAACTTTGGGGTTCCGCGAAACACACCCACATTAACAAAATACAAACTTCACAATCCAAAATTCTGAGAAAAATCACAAATGCACCTTGGTTTATTCGAATCATACACTGCACAATGGCATGAACATGCCGACAGTAAAATCTTTCTTACACGACAAATATCAAACATTTCACTCTTCAACGCTACATCACCCTAACTCACTCATCTATTCTATTTCCTCCTACCTGATACCTGGTCAGCATCGACGTCGACTGAAAAGACAGTGGCCAAGAGACTTCTTACTATAGTAAATTATAATGCTTCAAGAAAGTCAAAGTCAAAAGCAACAGTGACCAAATTTGTTTGAGAGCCACAGCTCAGGTGCAAATCTACATGGGAAATAATTAATAAATAATTACACAAACTTTTTATTTAATAATTACACACAAAATTTTTATTTATAATTACACGAACTTTGGGGTTTTGCAGAACACGTCCACATTAACAAAATACAATTCACTCAGAAAAATCACTAATACACCTTGGTTTATTTCAAATCATCACTCTGCAAAATGAGCATACCAACAGTAAATCTTACTACACGACAAATACCAAACATTTAAAAAAAAAAAATATCTATTGTGGATTACCTTTACTCTTATACCCACACATCCATTCCCTACCCTCCTCCCTGTTCCATGGTCTGCCTCCGCGTCGGCTAAAACGACGGTGGCTTTAAGACCTACAGAAATAGACTCATACTTCTAATAGCTATTCAAGAAAGTCAAAGCCAAAAACAAATGTGTCCACATTTCCTTGATGAGACAAATACGCAGGTACATGGAGAACATTATAATAAATAAATAAAATAATAACTACACAAAACTAGAGATAAGCTGTTGCGGGCTACTAGTTGCAATAATAAATAAACACAAAATCTTATTAAAGACTACAATATTAAATCTAATATTTAAACTCATATCTACTGTCTAATAAATATAAAAATACAAATGATTATATTATTATAATTACAACTTAAAAACTGATTACTTACGCTAATTAATTAAATTTAAAATTCATCTTACTAAAGTCTTCAATATATATACAACTGGCGCCCAGATAACACTTATCTAGGCTAGATACTGCTCCATAAGGAAGGCCGTCTGTAGACTCATCCTGAGACAACCCAGTTCACTGTTTATACAGATGCTTAAGGTCCCGAACGATCCAGGCCTTCCTAGACATTTTAAGTCTTCCATCCAAAAGCCATTAAATTAAGAGTTTCAGCGTCGATGTGAAATGAACAATAACATTTTGTAGCCAACAGGGGAATTTCGGAATGAGGATCTGTTAATGTTTATATCTGGGCTGATAAATCGTCGACACAATGGGAAAGCGGCACTTCTGTGAAAATTAAATTTTTCAGGAGATCAAATTATAACTTTAAATAGCGAATCAAATTATAACGAAATATTAAATATATTAAATCAAACTACCAGTTACTCAAGTTTACTTCGCGATTTATACATTAACAGGTCAAGATACAGACTCGCAATTTTACTACAGAAAACAATAAATAGGCTCTAAGTGCAAGATTTAACCAAAAAACCAATTTTCGCATGAAAATCCGATTCGTGACTTTGATATAATACGATTCGTGAGGTTATGATATAACCAATTAATAATCTTTTAACCAAAAAGTAATTTTTAGGCGATGAAATGTTTCAAATGAACTGTAATCGTGTCATCATTTTATTTATTTGTACCTTATTTTCAGGAGAGATCAAAATGAGGGTAGGAATCATAACATGGCTGCTATACCTCGTGGCAGCCAAAGACCAGGTCCTAGCTGTCCCTGAACCTAGGCGGAGCTCAGTGACGTAAGTCTATTGTGGATTACCTTTAAGGAGTTGCCGAATACTGATCCTCCATTCTGCAACAGGCACGAAGACATCCGGGACGCGATGATCTCCTTGGTGCACCTCCTGCAGGCCACGACTCAGAAGTTGGAGCGCCACGAGCTTCGGGAGAGGAACCTCGGTGACCAACTGAAGAAGGCACTTGGAGGACTTGACACTAGGGAGCGTGCTCAGGACGCCGCTATCGCCGCACTTAGCGCTGCCGTCGCTAGGGTCGACGAGAAGCTGACCAAGATCCAAGAAAAGCTCGATCAGAAGGTAAGGCGTCTCCTTTAGATTTAATTATTTTAAGGATCCTACTTTATTATGGCTATTGCTTTTACAGACCCTTGCTGATAATTTTAAGACAACTTTTGATGTTACAGGACGAACGAGAGAAAGGATCCTACGTCATCGACACAGTTCCCCTGCAATCATGGATGTCGAATGTCGAAGGCATGCTTAATAAACAGGCTCCGTCTACAGATCTCATTGTCAGCAAGGAGCAGGTAGAAAAAATGGAATCAATTGTGAATGGTAAAATAGACGTAGTAGCTTCCATTGTAGGGAGGATAGAAACTCAATTGCTGGATTCCTTGAACCAGCTGCAAGGAGCTATTAGCAATGATGGCCTCTATAGTAAACTCGAATCTCAGCTTGGAATACAAGAGAAATGGCATAATACCGTGATTGGTAAGTTGGATCACTTAGAATCTACCAACGAATTAATACTTTCCAACAGCAAACAAGAAAGCGACAACTATACCAAAGAGGAACTGGCTAAAATAAAGAACGGCATTGAGTACTTGGGTTCAGATAAACTGATGAATATCGATGCCAAGCTACAAGAAATCATGAGGTCGACCAACCACTTACAAAACGTCTACAAAACAACTCAAGACTTGAAGGACTCATTCAAAGAATACTTCAACCAAGCTAAAACTTCTCAAGACGAACTTTCTTCAGATGTTAAATCGTTGACTAAAGCTGAGCAAGTTCTTATCCAAACTGCCGATAACGTCCTTGATACTAGAAAGAGGGTTGAATACGGCGTGCAAGAAATACTCTTAGGAATAGGAGAGTTGGTGAAATCTGAGACCAAAGAGCTTAACAACACCGTCAACAACAGGTTCAACGACATCTCCGAGACTATCCTCGAGAATCAAAATGGTGGAGTGTTCAACCTGAGCTCCAAGATTGACCATGAGATAAGCCAAGTGTGGCGGCAAATAGGAATCATGTACCAGCAGCTGACGAATTCTGCCAGCGCTCTATCGAAACTGCAGCTGCAGACTGAGCAGTACCTCAACGGAAGCCTCAACACGATGGACAATATGGACGGGCGAGTTGTGGAGATTACCGGGCGGGTGTCCGACGTGAAGGAGAACCTAAACTACCTGATGGGAAGGCTCCTCCTTGTCACTCAAGAGTTCAACCAGACCAAAGGGGACCTCGCCACGGCCTTCGAGAACCTGAGGAACACCTTCAAGTCGGTCCGCCAAGACGTCAAGGACCTCGGGCCAGGCCCGATACCTATCCAAGATGAAGACAACAAACTTTAATTCACTATGTAATCCTCTTATTTTCAAGTTTGAAAATACAAAAGCTGTCGCTATGATTTATGAGCGCGCTGCACGCGAAGATACATGACTAGCTTTCAGCTCTAGAGAGCGAGCATTCGTGTTTTTATATGTATTTATTTTTTAATAATTAAACCAACGAAAAAATATAATAATCTATATCAGAGATTCTGCATCTGATCCGATCAGAGTGGAGGTCGGTCTCAGATATTTGTCATTATTTAAGCCAAATAAATTTTAAAAGTTCTTTTTCTATTATTAATATCTTATTTATTTTTAATCCTGTTCCTTAAATATGATATAAATGAGCAACTTCATCACTTCAAATAATAAATAAAATATATATAATCATACATATAAATCAGAATTTGAAAACTAAATATAAATTTATATAGAACAAATAGAATTAATTTGTGAGAAATCACATTACCGACTCAAATCTTTATGTTCTTTTATATTTTTTTAGTTAATAAAATTGATACCTTTTATTATTATTACTATTACTATTATTATTTATGTCTAATGTTTTTTTTTAAATTTGCTATCTGCAAATTTTTGCAATGATCAAATGTGTTCTCTACACATATGTGTTATCCATTGGCATTAGTTGTTACAATAAGTCTCTAGGCCACCGACTCAACAACCGTAGGGGGTAATATTTAATAAGAAAATTTCCAAAAGAAAAAAAGAAAATCTTCAAACGTTGGAATTTAAAATGTAAATGCATAAATTTAAAAAACTTTATAAGCTTAGTGGTAAGTTAACAGATCGAGGAAAGCCATACAAGGTTTTAAATAATTAACACAAGCATAAGTGTTAATCATTCACAAACAATTAACTTTTTTTTTATATTTCTAGATCTCTTACTTTTATTTTTCCAGCCCAACAGGTTCTAGGGCGATTTACTTACTTAAATAATACTTCCACTTACTATATATGAAATATATAGTAAGTGGAAGTATTGCGATCGTGAAAAATTTCGACTTCCGGTTTTCAACGGAAATACACGTTTTGGGGTCCCCTGAGTCCAAATAACCAAGTCCCGCAAAATGGTCTGTCTGTGTGTTGTGTGTGCGTGCGTGCGTGCTTGCGCGGTCGGGGGCGGTTGCTGGTGCTGGTGCGGGTGCGGGTGCGGGTGCGTGTGCGTGTGCGTGTGCGTGTGCGTGTGTGAGCAGATTAGCTCAAAAACTATAAACCGTGGGAACATGAAATTTGGTATTTAGTTGCTCAAAGGGAGGGGGTACTTAGTTTACTTAGATAAGCCCGATCATTCACAACGTGTGCCGAAACTGCGGAAACACCGCAGTTCGCAAAAAGGAGAGCCGCAAAAGCTTGATTGGTCGGTTTGGATATATCCGACTCCACCATCCAACAATGACATCGTGTTCTGGTCTACATTGGAAAGCAAATTCCTACATACTTTCATCATACATACATACTTTCTCAATATTAGCTCCTTCCTCTAAAAATATTCATTTCTTCTCTATACAACTGACATCCTAATACTGCTATTCCCACGTAGGCCAATGAAACATTTGTGTTATCTGTTATCAATAACCCAGCCATTGCAACCAAAGTTCTCCATTCTTACATAACATCCCCGAGGAATGGTCCCGACACGGGAGAACTAAAATCAATCTTGACGATCACATCAAATGATCTTTATTCTTTGTCACAAATCTACGACTTATCCCTGCCAAACAAACCCGCAACTTAGGACTCCAAATGGATAAACGTTTAATTTGGAATCCTCACACAATTATATAAGAAATTGGATAGTTCGGTAGAGCCCCATAGCTCTAAGTCCAAATCAGTCGTATTACCGTACCTTTTGTCATAGATGGAGTTTAAGCGTTGTTCGCGACAACTTTCGGCCTTATTCGACAAACGCTTAAAACTCCCCCTCTATTACAAAAGGTGAATTAATAAGACAAATTTGGACTTAAGGAATTGGACTATGGGCTCCACTAAATCATCTGATTCCTCTCAAATCCAATCCAAAATCCTTAATGCTCATGTATATTTTACCATCTATATTATAAAACCATCCATAAAGACTTTAATTTTACATATTTCTCCGATCAGGCCCGGTCCAAATGAAGTCCATACATAATAAAGGCATGGAACCCTTCGGCCTCGCTTATTTCCAACCTCACCTCCTCATCTATTCCTGGCAATCATCCAAGGGTTCAGAAAAGAAAATGGCCCAGGGAGCTTTTAATATACTATATCTTCCATCTATAGCTACCAAGGGGTAATGTCTCTCATGACTTTTTTGTTTATACTTTATTTCATATCCATCACATTTACTTGATGAATTTTTGTCAGTACAGTTGTAATTTTCAATATAAAAAAAAAATAAAAATTAAATATTTGTTGACCTGCTTCATTTTGACACACATCCCCCCCCCCCTCTTCTAAGGGATCTCTTGCTGGTATACATCCCATCAGTATCTGTTGACTTACCATTATTGTATTTTTATAGCCTAATGTCTTCTGATGAAAGCTGTAGTGGTAACGTATGTTATGGGATCATGGCGGATCCAGGGGGGGGGGCTGTGGGGGCTGGAGCCCCCCTATGAAAAATGATTTGTCATTTACAACTATTATAGAATTTAAATTTAATAAAAATATAAAAGCAAGGTAAAGAACAAATAATGTGCAAAAAAAGAAGAATTTCAGTTGCGGTTAAGGAACATAAACGTAAAACAGCTGATTGACAGATCCAGGAGAAGGCTCAGGGGGCTGCGCCCCCCCCCCCCTTTCCAACCGACTGGGTCCGTCCATGAATAGGGTTGTACAGTTTTAGAGAAATGACAAGAAAAAAAGAAGGAAAAATTGAGGAAATTTTCTGTTTGGACATCTCCAATCCATCCATCCATCAATCCATCAAAACTGAGCCGGAAAAGGACAAATACTTCTGATATACAGAGTAGATTATTATAAAAACTTTATTTCAATACATAAATAAAGCTTCTTTTTAGGAATAAATGTAATAAGAGGATTATTAGGAGAAAAATAATGAGAAAATTAGAGTAATTTATTTGTAAAGAACAAGAAAACGATGACTGTGGAGATAGGATGTTCTCAATGGCCTGGAACATTTGGTAACGACATTCCTCCCGGCATTCCCTCCGGTACTCCTGGAACGGGCGGCACCTGGCGGAGTACCCTGTGGAGGCGACCACCGCCAACCCCTGCACCGCTTCCTGCGCCTGCGCCGGCACCCATCTCGAAGCCGACTTTGCCCTGTCCGCCTGCGCCTGTGCTAGCGCTTCCGCTCTGCGAGGTCGCCTCCCTCATCACAGCCTGTGCTCATGAAAAAAATTTCAATGAAACAGAATAGCTGATCATAGTTTCATTAGCTGATCATAAGATTAGTTATGTTAAGCCTTTAATAAAATTAATATTAAAAAACTAGGTACTAGTAAATCTTATCAGCGTGTGCTGTGTAAGGTTATAGCATCATGGCGAATAGTAGTCGGTAATTTATTGAAGGGGTCGGGGCAAAATAGTGCCAAGCAACATTTTTAACAAAAATAAACTGTAGTTGCAGTCTGCTGTATATTACGTATGACTATATGTCTATGTTGGAAATGCAACCTAAATATGACTATATTTAGATGGCATATCAATCATAGAAATATAGCTCTACGTAATATAGAGCAGACTGCATCTACAGTTCATTTTTGTTAAAAATGTTGCTTGGCACTATTTTACCCTGACCCCTTCAATTGAATTGGAGCGATTGAAGGGCATATTGAATGATTGAAGCGAGGAAATGCATAAGGGTCTAAGTGCCAAAAAAATAAAACAAACTTTTTTTTTGTCAAATTGTTATTTGTTTCAAAGCCATTCTTCAGAAATGTGTATAAGTAATGTTTTGCCATAAAAACAGAGTTCATTGAACGTATGAAAGATGGCATGGGTGTAAGCACTGAACGTAGTTCACCCTAGAGTGTATAAGTCACATCATTTCTGTAAAAATTTCCTAAGACACTTCTACCCTTATGTATTTCCACGCTACAATTTTTTATAACTTTATACAACATACGCTGATAAGGCTAATCTCGTGATTAGTATTCAATGGTATACTTGATGGAATTCGAAGTAAATAAGAACCAATTTTGTAAAACAGTGAAAATCCGCATCTTCCATTATGATATATATATATATACATATTTCAATACATTACAAAATTCACAACATTTCGAGGCTTTAATGCCTCATCTTCAGGTGTACTCCTCTCTAATCCTAATTAACAATATTTTATTTAATAATTTAGTGAAACAATACATCGATTTCTTAAAATCTTGTTAATAGATAATTTGTCAAATTACACCTCTCTCCTAGGCCACCTCACGAGATTTTAATTGTATTGTATTGTATTGTTCAACTAAATTATTAACTAAAATATTCTTAATTTGGATTAGAGAGTAGTATACCTCCATCATTCGTTTCTGTTTTCAGTGCTGCAAAAAAATTACAAATAAACTTTAATGTGGGGGGAGGGATACCACTGATATATTTAAGGTCCTAGTTTTGAATCTGAGTGTATTAGGGTACTTTTCTTTAGGGTAGCAGATTGATTTTGATCATTCGAATGAACGAGTGATAAAAAAAGTGTCAGGCAAGTACAATCCTGTACTTAAATACACATATCGGTTTCGCGAGAGCGAGTGCGCTGATTTTATTGACTGAAATCGCAGGTTTTTGCTTCTCATTCGCAAACGACGGCGACAATCCGAAAAGTGTATATAATCAAAAATATTCGTCTCAACAGACTGAAAAAATGACACTTTTGAAAGAGCCCTGCGACCATTTTCGCTTAGAATTGCATTTTTTCGCATACAACTCGCAAACGAAGGGGTTAATCGAAAAATGTATACGGCCAAAAATGTTCTCCTTGAAAACATGAAAAGATTGGCACCATTTAGAAACCTTAACGAACACTTTTCTCGCAAAAACCGCCATTTTGTGATCATAACTCGCAATCGAAGGCGAAATAAGTGATTTGTATATTTTTTCGGTGTAGCGGTTAAGGAAAGTTTTTAAATGATGCCTCATTTGTGAAATTTGATGAAGTATTAAGGAAGTTATGCGTACCGACAACAAAAAAAGGCCTTGAGAAATAATATATATGATGATACAAATATTTAATTAATTTTTGGTATTACTTCGGTTAAACAGCTGCAAGCTGGCGGCCGGCCTCAGTAAAAAAAATCTGGTGCGTGCGCGCAACACACAACTTTCACTTACCAACTTACTTAGATAAGAAATTGACGTGTTTTGTTAAATATCATTTCCCAAAGTCACACATTTTTCTACATTCATATCTTATTTTTATTAATCGTTAAAGCCGTTTTTGAGTAAATAAAAAATACCGTGAAAATGATACAAAATTTATTAAGAAAAGTCCCCCCTTCGGTTGATCAATTTTGATGAAATGTTGGCTATCACATATTTGGCATATACATACATCAAATACCCAGTTTGGCCACAATCGTGAAAGCCGTTTTTGAGTAAATAAAAAAAGCACGTAAAAATGATACAAAATTTATTAAGTAAAGTGTCCCCTGCGGTTGATCAATTTTGATGAAATTTTTACAGACATATCTCGGGCATGTAAATACATTAAATACCCAGTTTGATCAAAATCGTTAGAGCCGTTTTTGAGAAAATCAAAAAAACACGTGAAAATGTTACAAAATTTATTAAGTAAAGTCCCCCCTCCGGTTAATCAATTTTGATGAAATTTTTACAGTCATATCTCGGGCATATAAATAGATGAAATACTCAGTTTAATCAAAATCGTTAGAGCCGTTTTTGAGAAAATCGAAAAAAACCTAAAAAGTTATTAAGTAAAGTACCCCCTCCCTTTAAGTAATTTTGATGAAATTTATGCTGTCACATCGCGGGCATATACCTACACTAAATACCCAATTTCAGGATCGCACGGTTTATAGTTTTTGAGCTAGTCTGTTCACATACACACACACACACACACACACACACACACACACACACACACAGACACACACACACACAGACCATTTCGCGGGACTTGGTCATTTCGACTCAGGGGAAGCCAAAACGTGTATTTCCGTTGAAAACCGGAAGTCGAATTTTTTCACGATCGCAATACTTCCACTTACTATATATTTCATATACAGGTAAGTGAAAGTAAAAATCTGGTGCGTGCGCGCAACACACAACTTTCACTTACCAACTTACTTAGATTAGAAATTGACGTGTTTTGCTAAATATCATTTCCCAAAGTCACACATTTTTCTACATTCATATCTTATTTTTGTTAATCGTTAAAGCCGTTTTTGAGTAAATAAAAAAAAACCGTGAAAATGATACAAAATTTGTTAAGTAAAGTCCCCCCTCCCGTAGATCAATTTTGATGAAATTTTTACAGTCGTATCTCGGGCATATAAATACATTAAATACCAAGTTTGATCAAAATCGTTAAAACCGTTTTTGAGTAAATAAAAAAAAAACACGTGAAAATGATACAAAATTTATTAAGTAAAGTCCCCCCTCCGGTTGATCAATTGTGATGAAATGTTGGTTATCACATCTTTGGCATATAAATACATCAAATACCAAGTTTGATCAAAATCGTTAAAACCGTTTTTGAGTAAATAAAAAAAACATGTGAAAATGATACAATATTTATTAAGTAAAGTCCCCCCTCCGGTTGATCAATTTTGATGAAATTTTTACAGTCATATTTCAGGCATATAAATAGATCAAATACTCAGTTTAATCAAAATCGTTAGAGCCGTTTTTGAGAAAATCGAAAAAAACGTAAAAAGTTATTAAATAAAGTACCCCCTCCCTTTGAGCAATTTTGATAAAATTTTTGCTGTCACATCGCGGGCATATACCTACACTTAATACCCAATTTCAGGTTCGCACGGTTTATAGTTTTTGAGCTAGTCTGCTCACACACACACACACACACACACACACACACACACACACACACACACACACACACACACACACACACACACACACACACACACACACACACACACACACACAGACCATTTCGCGGGACTTGGTCATTTGGACTCAGGGACCCCAAAACGTGTATTTCCGTTGAAAACCGGAAGTCGAAATTTTTCACGATCGCAATACTTCCACTTACTATATATTCATTTATAGTATATATATAGTATAGTGAAAGTAAAAAAGGTATTCCGATCGCGCCCTACCCGACATATATACCCCTAGCCAAAAATGATGTTATTTAAAATAATTTGATGATGATTTTAAATGATATGACTTCATAGGAAAAAGAACAAATTGTATTATAACATAATTTATTAGAATGAAGCAAGGGAATGTAATTGAAGAAATTGTATCTATTAAAATCAATTTAACTGTATTTATCGAATAACTTTATTATAATCCACTGAATATTAATTAATTAAAATTATATCTATATTTTTATTTTTATTCATTTTTAAAAATACCCTTTTTGGGTATTTAAATACATTTTTCTTGAAATAACAAAAAAATAATAACCTGGTGGTTAGGAATACTCGGATTCTCGACATCTGCTCGGGGAACACTCGGGTAAACCCTAACTGAATTGTGGATATCGGGTAGGGCGTGATCGGAATACCTTGTTGTTTACTGACGCCGGCCTCCATCTTGCAGCTGATTAATCGAAGTAATGTCGAATTTTTATTTTTGAAAATAATGATTTTAGTAGCTTTTGAGAAATTCGCTCTAAACGAGCCGTTTAGGGCAATCCCGATCTAAACTTAAAAGTACCAGGTGGTGATTTGTTTTCCCTTTTGATCGAGCGGAAGTCGATATCGGCGATCTAATAAAGCTGTTCAAGGCCCATTTTAAATGCAAAGGATGCAATGGGGATCCGCTAAAGAGGCGGCATGTCTACTTTCTCACTATTGCTGTTGTAACCTCATTGTAATTATATTTTTCAATTATTCGAACAGATTTTTCCATTCGAAGATTATATATTTTCTGCATTCTGTATTCTTAATTTTACAATATACTCTTTAAGAAGCTTTTTATTTTTTGGAAATAAATGGAATGACACGTCTTTTGATTTGTTAATTGGACACTGAAGGACCGAGCAATACCTATAGGCGGGCGCAAGCGACGGTGCTGCTTCTGCAGCGGCGCTGCAGGAACTAGAGAAACGGGGATAAAAGCGGGGCCATTACTTGGGATTCATAGGGTTTTTTGGCGTTTTTAATTTATTTTTCCATAATTAAAACCCGATTGAGCAAAAAATCATTTGAAAAATATCTAATAGGTATTGCTCGGTCCCTCAGTGTTCAATTAGAAAATCAAAAGACGTGTCATTCCCTTTTATTTCCAAAAAATAAAAAGCTTCTTAAAGAGTGGATTGTAAAATTAAGAATAGATAAGCCTGTTTCGAAACATATGACGATATGTAGTCTTTATTTTAAAGAAAGAGACTATATTTATCCAGGTAAATATTAGTATTTGACATTTTATTATTCCAAAATGCTAGTTTTATGCAAATAACATTGTCACACAGTGTCATAGATTTGTTTTTCTTTTTTAATTTTCACCATTTTTCTATTACATCCGTTGTGCTTAATTGTTCCATGTTTTCAATGCGAAGCCTGAAAGTTATGACAAATAAATAAATAATATGACAAAGAATCTAAGCTGTCATAACAATGATTGTGTGAACAGGTAATTAATGTTATTACTAACCGAAAAACGTCGAGTAAAGTTACAATGATGTGTTTGCATTTACCAGAACTACCAGCTTTACACGTACAATGACAAGAAAATTGCTTATTATTATTAATAAATTTGATTTCCACTTTTATTTGATGGGGCAGTCCTTTAAGATTGCTAGTTTAAAGGCAAGAGGTTTGTAAAGTAACTGTTTTTTTATTTTTAGATGTTATTCCACATGTAAATATGTGGTTTGCATCAAGAATAGCCTGCCCTTCAATTAATGGTCTTTTAAAATTACCAATTATCTCTATCACATCAACTAAATCTAACACCGTTCTTTCCGACATTTTGCAAAACTACTAGCGCACCCTATAGTCGATTGCGCCCGCCTATAGGTTTTAATAAACATTATAATCGTTATTGTGTGACAGACCCTCTGGGGGGAGGGGGTCAGTCAGCTAAAAATACGAAAGTAAAAACAACACAAATTTGTTTTCCAACTTTTAAAGACATTTTATATTAAAATTCCGCTAACATGCAAAAGGGGCTGATATAATCAAACCTTTATAGCAGTGGCATATACAGAAAAACATTAGGAGGGGACCAAGTAGTTAAGACGGGAAGGGTATCCCAATACTGACGAAAGACGGATGTCTGTGGGGTTCGAGTTAAAAAAGACAACTGAATCTTCGGAACAGAATGCTGTAAAATTTTAATAATAAAATGGAATAATTCCATCCTTGAAAACAATTTATCTTTGGGTCTCATAATTAATAACCAACTCCATTGGCGATCCAGGGGGAGGGCTATTGAGCTGCAACCCCCATTTGGAATATTTTTTGTCTATTTAAGATAACTTTACTTAAAGTAAGGAAGTAAACTGAATAACGCTATTATCCGTTTTAATAAGTTTTGAATGATTCATTATCATAATTCAGATTCCGGTACTTAATATTTCTTTATATTAGAGATTTCGGGGGGGGGGAGGGGTGAGAATTGGCCCTCTGCCCCCTTATATGCGCTCCTGCTTTATAGTTACTTTATGTCGAATATGTAGAATCAGCTTATGAAATTTTCTGGTTATGTATGATATAATACATAAAATGAAACTATCATAGCTTATCAAAGTTTTAAGAATAGGAAAAAAGAACTTACGCAAAGTGCCACCAGCAGAAGAACAAAGTAAGCTTTCATTTCTGAGAATGTACAATCAGGAGTGACTGATGCGAATATGTTTGAGAACTGCTTAGCTGGGTTTTTTATATAGCGAGTGTGACATCCTGTGTCCTCCAGGATTTGAAACGATAAAATCATTCGCACTCCAATTTTATTATTAAAAATGCGATCTTATCGATCAAGGACTCCATTATATAAAATTATACACTGTGTCATCACGTAACTTTTTTAGTTTATTGTTGGAATTAAGATTTTTGTTCGTCTTAGAAACCTAACAATTTTTTTTTTATGGTTCCCACAGTAGCATAACTAGGCGGGGAGGTTAATACCTACGTCAGAAACAACCCAATCAACTATACAGAGGTTCAACCAATTTTACTTTTGAAACAGACTCTCATTGGATACTCCATAAAGTGTGGACTCTCTAATATTATAGTATAGTATTAATATTATAGTATATTATAGTATTAATATTATATATTATAGTATTAGTATTATAGTATAGTATTAATATTATTAATATAATGAAAACCGTTGGTGGTACAATCCATTCCATCATGCGGAATTACACTACATAATCTACTAATATTAAATAATTATAAATATATTAATAATTGATAAATATATTAAATTAATAATTAATAAATATATTAAACTAGCTGAATATACCGGTTTCACCCGGAGAATTTCATTTTTTAAATCTATAAACTGAGACTTTTATCGACTCAAACAGTCGATTTCGTAAAAACCAATGTAATGCGAGATCAAAACGATTTTTATAACAATAAGGAATATACCCAGTTATGCAATTTTAATATGGCCAGGTGATCGCACCTGGTATGAAAGAATCACTGGGCGAAATTTGGAGAATTTAGGACAAACGGTATGGATTTCTATAAAGAACAAACAGGATTTCATCTTTATATATATATATTATAACTGTATATTCCGGTTTCACACGGTGAATTTCATTTTTCTAAAAAAACGGTCGATTTCGTAAGAAAACATTGTAAAGTGAGGTCATTATGATTTTTATAACAATAAAGAATATCAGCTGAAGACCGGCTGAAGTTATGAAATTTTAATATGGACAGGTGTTCGCATCTGGTATGAAAGAACCACTGAGCGAAATTTGGAGAATTTAGGACAAACGGTATGGATTTCTAAAAAGAACAAACAAACAAACAGAATTTCATCTTTATTTATATAGATTAACTAGCAGACCCGGCCACGCGTTGCTGTGGCTCAGTAGTTATATCCTAATATTTTTAAACAAATACAGTGATACCAATATTCATTGATAAAGATGAAAACCTTTCAGCTAATCAAAATCCAACATGATTGAGAATAGAGCATTCATTACACCATTTAAAAGTATTTGGTAAAGAATATAGGAAAGTTAAAGTTTTTATTTTTTACATCTCATATTTCAATGTAGTTTGATTAAAAAGGAGCTGATTGTGTTTACGACTCACAGAGCTGCCAACTCTATCGCCATTTTTTTATGGATCGGTATATACTAACTCGAAATGACTATATTTTTCCACTAATTTTAAAAAGGATGACTGAAGTAAGGTTTGGTAACCTCAGCCATTGATCTATTGATTATTGGCCTAACACTACTTCAACTTGGTATTGTTAGTTTAACAACGGGTTTAATTTTGCCAATCTTGGTTAACGCGTCATATATGTCCTTTTGATAGGCGTTTTTCTCAATTTCTTTGAGACCTCGATTTCCCAACCCTTCGGCTAATAAGTGTTCGGTAGGAGGGTGGTGTGTTGAAGCTTTTAATTTAGCAATATATTTGAGTGATAAGAAATCTCTTCTTAAAGAAGTTTTTACATAATACAATTAAGAATTTTTATTTATTCAAGTACTAATTTGTTCAAATGTTTTGGGTTTGGGTGAGCAGGCGATACCCATTTCCTAAGTGAGTTATGCCATTGCCCAAGGGAAAAACACGGATTTTCAAAGTCCAAGTGGACATTGTTTGCCCTTGGGATTTGTTTATGGTCATTGCAAAAGCCAAACGAATAGGATATTGAAGCCTTTTAAATTTTATTAAAAATTCTGTCGGTTCCAGAGGAATAGGTAGCAACAGGACGATATCTCCTGTAAACCTTCCAGGCAACATTTTTCCTTCAATAACATTTCCTGTGATCCTTTTAATGACCAAACATGTACCGTTGCACAATTGAGGTGGATTTAAGTTACGAAGAAGAATGATCGGTGAGCCAATCTTCAACTGGAGATTGTTTGGGTGTATATCCAGGGAATTAAAAAATTCAGTTTGGAAATTTACGGCTTCGTTTACATCTAGAACATTGTCAATTGATTTTGGAAGTTTATTTCATCGAAATCAACATTTTTTGCTGCCAAAATAGCACGACTACCCAGCCAATTATAGTCCAAATAATTGTTCAAAATATCAGGAAAGACACTTTATATTTCGTATACTGTTCATTTTTCGTCTCTACAACAGTTCAGAAATTTTCTGGTAATTTGATAAATTTTGAATTTCGATGCAGCTCTATTTCACCGTTTCCAATATAGAGCAATTGTTTAAAAAATATATCTGCCGATGGATTATTTTGCAGTAGTACTCTCATATTTGTGGCGGATTAATCTGAAACTTGAAGTTACCCAAATAGCAATTATTCCTGTTCAGTAGAGGTGTAATAATCATTAAATGTAAAATTTAAAAAATGCCGCAATTTGTAATCCTTTCTTAATCAACAATCATTTAAAGATAAGTAAAAAATTGTATTCTGGTAAAATAACAACGAAATATCATTCCCAATAATAGCCTACTTTAAATTAAAGAAAGGATTAAAATCTTCGCTAACATTTCTTAAATTTTACATTTAAAGATAATTACAACTCTGCTGAACAGGAAGTAACATCCTCTATTCGATTGGGATTAAATTTTCTCAACTTTAAATTACTGTTGATAAAGGAGAAATTACAAATCTTCACTGACATTTTTTAAATTTTACATTTTAGATCTCGGGATAAAAATGATAAAAAGGTTTGGTAAAATAAAAAAACACTGTATTTAAATAATAATAACAAAACGAATAATGAAAATAAAGAAACTTCTGTTAAATAAATCAACTGAAAATATAATATCAAAGTCTTTATTATGCAGTTCTTTAATCATGCAAATCACAAAGTAACCCACAACACCTAATCAAAACACACCCAGTGAGTTTTTATGACTGTTACCCGCAGTGTAGCCACTATTGTCTCACTAATTTTCACTAATTTTTGGCAACACTGACTCCCCAAGTAAGGTTTCTATTAGGTTACACCTATGACAGTAGGTGCTGTTACAACATTTATAGAGTATTTTTTCATATAATAGCCTAATTTAAATTATTAAAATGTATTTACTTTACTAAAAGTTGATATCAGGGTGGGCCACAGAAAAGTGTTTCAGCGGTTAGCTTGTAATTTAAATACAAATAAAAAAGGAAAAGGAAAAAGTACCTACACTTTTGAGAATTTATTGTAACCTTTTCTTGATTTATTTATTCTTTAATGAAAATTAACAATAAATACAAAGATTTGTATTACCATTTGTCTGTGGAAAATAATAATATAGGAACAAATAACTGCACTCACATAACGCAATACAAAATTATAATAATGATAACCTGTATTACAATAGCATGCTTATAAACAAAAACATTATGAAATCGACATATGACGACAATTTTTAAATTTTACATATAAAGATAATTACACTGATCAGGAAGGAATAATCTGTATTCCATTGGGATTCAATTTATTTTTTCAACTTTAAAATATAGTTGATTAAGAAAGGATTAAAATTTTCTTTGGCTTTCTATAAATTTTACATATGTAATGATGTTTAAAGGATGTTTGATATTTAAAGAAACACATGTTTTTATTATTTAGACTAATTGTTTTAAATTCAGATGGACATATTTTAATTTGAATATTGATTATTTTTAATTAAGTAATGTATTAAATATTCTAAAAACCTATTTCTAATCTAATAATTTCAAAATACTATAAATTTGAAGAGATTATAAATCATCGCTGGCATTTTATAAATTTTACTTATAAAGATAATTACAACTCTGCTAAAAAGGAAGGAACGATCTGTATTCTATTGGGATTAAATTTTGTCTACTTTAAATTATCATTGATTAAGAAGGGATGAGAAATTTTCGCTAACATGTTTTAAATTCTACATATAAATAAAAATATACCTCTGCTGAACAGAAAGGAACTATGTGTATTCCATTGAGATTTAATTTTTTCTACTTCAAATGATTGTTGATTAAGAAAGAATTACAATTCTTCACTAACATTTTTTAAATTTTACACATATACTCGTACATATAAGAATAGACTATTTTAAGTTATTAAAATGTATTTACTTTTCTAAAAGTTGATATCAGGGTCGACCACAGCACAGTGTTAGAGCATTTAGCTAGGAATTGGAAAGAATACAAATAAAAAAGGAAAGGGAAGGAAAAATACCTATACTTTTGAGAATTTGTAGTAACCTTTTCATGGTTTATTCTTTAACTAAAATTAAGAATGAATACAAAGATTTTACAACTATTTGCCAGTGGAATATAATAATGGAACACTATGAACAAATAACAGCACTTACATAATACAATACAAAATCTACGCTGACATTTTTTAAATTTCACATATATAAAAGGACGATTCCAATTATAGCCTATTTTAAGTTATTAAAATGTATTTACTTTTCTAAAAGTTGATATCAGGGTCGACCACAGTACAGTGTTAGAGCATTTAGCTAGGAATTGGAAAGAATACAAATAAAAAAGGAAAGGGAAGGAAAAATACCTATACTTTTGAGAATTAGTTGTAACGTTTTCTTGATTTATATTTTTTAATTAAAATTAAGAAGGAATACAAAGATTTTACAACTATTTGCCAGTGGAATATAAGGATGGAACTCTATGAACAAATAACTGCACTTACATAATACAATACAAAATCTTCGCTGACATTTTTAAAATTTTACATATATATAAGGACTATTCTAATTATAGCCTAAAATGTATTTACTTTTCTAAAAGTTGATATCAGGGTCGACCACAGCACAGTGTTAGAGCATTTAGCTAGGAATTGGAAAGAATACAAATAAAAAAGGAAAAGGAAGGAAAAATATCTACACTTTTGACAATTTGTTGTAACGTTTTCTTGATTTATATTCTTTAATTAAAATTAAGAAAGAATACAAAGATTTTACAACTATTTGCCAGTGGAATATAAGGATGGAACTCTATGAACAAATAACTGCACTTACATAGTACAATACAAAATCTTCGCTGACATTTTTTAAATTTTACATATATATATAAGGACTATTCTAATTAAAGCCTAAAATGTATTTACTTTTCTAAAAGTTGATATCGGTGTGGACCTCAGCAAAGTGTTTGAGCACTTAGTTAGGAATTGGAAAGATTACAAATAAAAAGGAAAAGGAAGGAAAAATACATACACTTTTGAGACTTTGGTGTAACCTTTTCTTGATTTATCCATAATTGAAAATTAAGAATAAATATAAAGATTTTTATTACTATTTGCCTGCAGAATATAAAGATGGAACAATAAGACCAAATAACTGCACTTACTAATAACGCAATACAAAACTATTATAACCGTAATTATAATAGCATGCTTGTAAACAAAAAGGTTATTAAATCGACATGTGTAGCCATGTTAATAAATCATAACACGACCTACTGTATTTGCAGTAATTCGCTATATAAGAATTATTTTGATCACTAATCAATTTAAAAACTATCCGGTCCGGTAAGTTGGCCAAAACTATATAAATTGAGCCAAATTTCATTAAAATCGGTTGAGTAGTTTCTGAGAAATAGAGAGACAAACATCCGGACACGAGATTTTTATATATATAAGGATAATTAATAAATATATTTATAAATTAATAATTACTAAATAAATATAATTAATTAATAATTAATAAATATATTAAATAATTATAAATATTATGCTAACACTAGTTCACCCGATGAACTTCGTAACGCCTTACCTAGACATTAGAAAAAAAAAATTCACTGTTTAAATAATACATTTTATTATTTAAAGAAATAAAATGGCTGTAATATGATTAATACTGGCCCGATTTCTATGATTTTTTCTCGTATAGAATCGTAAATCTTCCAATTATTTTCCTACATATTGAAAAAATGGATAGAAATATTCTGTCATATAGCAAGCACCTTTTACAATTTTTCTTCCTGTATGTACCTAATAAGGATTCTTCCGTACAGTTTAAAACGATAAGTGGCAAAATCGGTCCAGCCGCAGATACTATATCCGATTATCCACGAATTTTTACTTTCACTTACCTATATATTAAATATATAGCAAGGGAAAGTATCGCGTTCATGAAAAATTTTGACTTCCGGTTTTCAATGGAAATACACGTGTTAGGGTTCCCTGAGTCCAAATAAACAAGTCCCGCGAAATGGTCTGTGTAATATTAACAGTAAATAGGTGATGGTCAAGTTATTTAAAGCATTTACAGTGCGAAACAAATATAGTAATCTTTAATTAATTATATTTTATTTTAGAAACTTTGGTCCCATAATAGATTTCTGAATACAATAAAAGTGATTTTGGAAGAACAGTAATCGTTCTTGGTTTCCAGAAAGGCATAAGTAGGGTAGAGAAACTATTTTCACCACTCTGCACAATCACTAACCAAGAAATTAGTCCTCCCTTACATATTTTTTTTTCACTGATATTGATGTGATTACACTAGATTCTATTGTGATTCTCTTAAAGTCTTGTAAAAAATATTGGAATTAAGGAACTGAAAGTGATGGGACCATCTTTTGGTAAGAACCGACTTTTTCCATTATTTTGTTCAATGCTTACTTGTGAATTTTTACTTTCACTTACCTATATATGAAATATATAGTAAGTGGAAGTATTGCGATGGTGAAAAATTTCGACTTCCGGTTTTCAACGGAAATACACGTTTTGGGACCCCCTGAGTCGAAATAACCAAGTCCCGCGAAATGGTCTGTGTGTGTGTGTGTGTGTGTGTCTGTGTGAACAGACTAGCTCAAAAACTATAAACCGTGGGAACCTGAAATTGTATATTTAGTGTATGTATAGGCCCGCGATGTGACAGCAAAAATTTCATCAAAATTGCTCAAAGGGAGGGGGTAGTTTATTTAATAACTTTTTAGATTTTTTTCGATTTTCTCAAAAACGGCTCTAACGATTTTGATTAAACTGAATATTTGATCTATTTACATGCCCGAGATATGACTGTAAAAATTTCATCAAAATTGATTAACCGGAGGGGGGACTTTACTTAATAAATTTTGTATCATTTTCACGTGTTTTTTTTATTTACTCAAAAACGGCTTTAACGATTTTGATCAAACTGGGTATATGATGTATGTATATGCCCGAGATACGACTGTAAAAATTTCATCAAAATTGATCAACCGGAGGGAGGACTTTACTTAAAGAATTTTATCTAATGTTTACGTTTTTTTTTTTTTTTTTCTCAAAAACGGCTATGATGATTTTGATGAAACTGGGTATATGATGTATGTATATGCCCGCGATGCGACAGCCGAAATTTCATCAATATTGGTGAAACGGAGGGGGTACTTCATTTAATAAACTTTTTCTCATGTTCACGTGTTTTTTTTTATTTACTCAACAGCGGCTGTAATGATTTTTATCAGACTGGATATTTGGTGTATGTATATGCTCACAATGTGAGACAACATTTCATCAAAATTGGTCAAATGCAGGGGGCTCTTTATTTCATAACTTATTTTTCCAATTTTTACATTTTTTTGGAATATCTCAAAAACGGCTTTAATGATTTTGATTAAATTAATCATTTTTAATCAAAATCAAGTCATCTTTTTTATATTATTTATAAAAATGGCAATTAAAAAAACATGCCGATTTCTAATGTAAGTAAGTTGGTAAGTGAAAGTTGTGTGTTGCGCGCATCGCACCAGATTTTTATATACTGTAATCATGGGTATTGTGACCAAAGTAAATATTTTTATACTTTTTAAATTATAATTATTAACATTAGATGCGCATTAAAATCTTTAGCAGTTTTTCATTTAGTTGTAACTTTTAATATTTTCAAATGAGCTCTTGATTTCTTATTAGTTTAATAACTATAAATGAATATTGTAACAATGTAAATGTAAATATTTTACATCTTTCTTTTAATAAATTTAAATGTTAATAAAAATTTGATTTCCCTAAACGTTTTTTTCATTCATTATGGCTATAATTTAAATTAATGACACAGAAAAAAACCAAGTGATATTTTTATACAGTTAGCAAAAACAAGTCAATCAACTTAACATCATTGGTAAGGAGCAAGTGACCATGACATCTGCAACCAGAAACATAAGAAAAGATGACTTTGAAATTCCAAAAAAATTGAGCCAAATACAACCAAAATTTTAGAATCACCCATATATGATCTTTAAATAAATTTTGTCTTGTCTCTTGTAAAATCCCAATGGGGAAGCAGATAGATACTCTTCATGATTCTAGTGAAGACAGATCTGCTTCAGGAATCTAGGGAACCTCCACATATCTGGATTTCTTCACCCCTCGTACATAACAGCGGAATCATGATCTTACCCCTGTCCTAACTATTAATTATTAATTAATTAAGAATTGAGAATAACAATTAATATTAAGTCTTTTTTTTTTTTTTTTTTTTCCGCGACTTGATGCACCGCGACCTCCTTGGGTCTATTGTGCGCCTAACTATGCCCGTGTTTCAGATTGGAATCCTTAAAACATCGGTAAATTTTAGTATGCTTGTTGGATTTAATAAGTCGTTGGAAGTTGGATTGGTTATATTTTCCTGCCCAAACATTCCAAATCTTAACCGCACAAATCGGTCACACCAACAGATTATATGATATGCTGTTTCGTTCTCTTTGCCACAGTATCTACATATTGGTGTTTCCGCCAACTTTAGTTTATACATGTGTTTGTTTAGTTTACAGTGTCCTGTGTAGATCGCTGTAATTTTTTTAAGTGCCTTCCTGTCAAGATTCAGCAACATATTGCTTCTTTTGACTGAATAGCCGTCTAAGAAGAGTTTGGAGTGATATTGATTTTTATCCTTCCAATATTGTTTTTTTAATAGCTCCATATATTTCCCCGATCCTTCTTTTGGCGTAGCTTATGCTTATTCCCAGTACAGGTTCAGGGGTTATGGGTTTATTAGCCGATCCTTGTCTTGCTAGGCAATCTGCCTTTTCGTTTCCATGTATACCAGTATGTCCTGGTACCCATTCCACTCTTACATTATTGTTTTCTGATAATTTATTGAGCGTATTGTTGCAGGTTTTGACAACCTTTGATTTAGCTATATGGTTACTGATTGCACCAATAGCTGCTTGACTGTCAGTGAATATAGTTACTTTTTTGTTTGATATCTTTTCAGTCAGCAGTTCTGAGGCACATTGGCAAATTGCTACTACTTCTGATTGGAAGACAGTAGCATATTTTCCCAGTGGAATTGATGTCCCTTCATTGGGTTTATCCATTCCCCAGATTCCTGCCCCTGACCCTGTTTTGGTCAGTGAGCCATCCATATTAAGTCTTACCTTATCCTTTCACCTCCCTCTTCCTTGGGAATTTAAAGGGGTCAGTTGTCCTGAGGTAACAGGGCCCCCGCACTGGTTTTATGGTTTTATCATCCATCTGTTGCAAAAATGATTCAAAGACAATTTTTTTTAAATCTGTAGAAGTAATGTTGGTTATTTAAAAAAATAACCTAAATCGGTTGAACCGTTTTTTTTTTTTTTTAAATTTACTGGCTTTAGGTTAACCTGATGCAAAAAGTCTGATGAAAAAAACTAAGGCAAACTATTATATCTAGATAGGTAATTGAACATGAACAACACATCCGTAAGGCAAACTATTATATCTAGATAGGTAATTGAACATGAACAACACATCCGTCTTTTAACACTATTTATTACATAATACAATAAAAACTTTACATCGTTGAACAGATAACCTCATGCGGCAGGTAATCCCCAAAAAGGGCGGGACCAGATACCCGATCACTCCTAATCGATAGAATCGATACACAACAGTCTCCCACACTTATTAAAATAATTATATAATTATGACATGCGTATATCAAGGGGTAAATTGAGTAACATATTCTTGGAGTCTTCTTGGGGGCCTCCGTTCTCTGCTTGATCGTCTTAGAATGGGATGTGGCTCGGCCCTAGGATGTTCTTGTTGTTGCTGCGGGGGGGTCGATGGTCTTGGTTCTGGCTGGAAGTCTTCTGGGAGGTTGCTTCTTGATTCGACATCATTGGTTGGATTCTTGGGGTGTAGAGTGAACATAACTCTCTTCTTGGGTTTGGTTTCGCTCGCAATGAAAAGCAATTGATTGATATGCCTCTTCAGGCTATATCCATTAATGTCGAGTTTGACTATGTAGTGGAGCTTCCCAATTTTTTGGATTACGGTTCCGAGTCTCCATGTTGGTTTTCCAGTGTGGGGGTACCATCTTGCTTGTATGCGATCTCCCACACTTAGTTGACGTGTACCCTGAGTGGTGCTGGGAAAAGCTGGTGTTTGTGGGGGTGGTTTCAGCAGATCTAATTTAATCCGTATTCTACGTTGTAGGTACAATTCCGATGGTGATTTCCCACATGCTAGCGGGGTCGACCTGTATCGCATTAAGATTTCTTGGACTTTTCTTTGGAGGGGTAACGTAGAACAAGACATAGCCTGTAATTTCTGTTTAAAAGTTTGAATATTGCGTTCTGCGATTCCGTTTGTGGCGGGATGGCCTGGTGCTATGAACTTTTGTTGAATGCCATGTTGTGTGCAGAATTTGAGAAATGCTATCCCATCCTCGTCGCCACTTTATTATATCTAGATAGGTAATTGAACATGAACAACACATCCGTCTTTTAACACTATTTATTACATAATACAATAAAAACTTTACATCGTTGAACAGATAACCTCATGCGGCAGGTAATCCCCAAAAAGGGCGGGACCAGATACCCGATCACTCCTAATCGATAGAATCGATACACAACACAAACTATTAGAAAGAATTAGGAAAAGTTGAAGAGAGTTATCAAATAACAAAAAATAATCAATTCTGGAGCATCGTAAAGGCATTTCATCATAGAAATGCAAAGGCATTACATCATAGAAATGCAAAGGCATTAGAAATGTAAAGAATCCCAAGTGAGGTATTGCTACTACAGAAAACATTTAGGCTCTATAGCGAAACTATTATGAGAAAAGATTTTATAAAGAGAAAGACCAAAAGAAGTACTCCCAGAATTAACTAGAATAAGGCTGGAAATACCAGTTGAAAACATGAGTGACTTTCCAGAAGATAAAGTAGAAGATGCAATAACTGATATGAAGCTGGGACAGGCAGCAGGAAGGGATTAAATTTTACCTGAGTTTATCAAGTTATGGAATGAAAAGAACAGTGGTTAAGGAATGGAAAGAAGCCTTCAGAAACTATTGTGAAAAATCTGGGAAGAAAAAAGAAACTCAAAGGAAAGGAAATATAATAGAACCATTCCGATTCACAAGAAAGGCAATCTGAGTGACAATTGCCTATTAAGATAATCTATGAAAACGAGTGATCAAGTGGAGAGAGTACTTAATCTATAAGGGGATAGAGATTAACACATCCAAAAGAAAAGTGATGGCATATTGGTTGGAACCAAGAAGAATGATATCCCTGATAATGGAATGCGTTGATTCTTACCAATATCAGGGTATATTTATCAGTAGACTCTCCCATTGATCCAGAAATCTCATACAGAGTGAAAAAAATAAATGGATTCTTCAACCAAATAAGTGATATGATAGGAAATAAGAAGGCCTATAGAAACAACAAACTGGTGATCTTCAAAACCATTATTACTTTAGGGAGCGTAGCCGCAGACATGATAATCCTAAGAAGAATAGTTAGAAAGACAGAGAGACTAGGATCTGGTCTTGGTAAAAGAAAAAATAAGGAGCAACAAATCAGGTGGTTCGAGCTTGTATAGAGAATAGAACATGGACAAAAAATCTGAAGAATGAAGATCAGCGGGACAGCCCAGGATCACATCTGGACAGTTTTGGTAAGGAAAGAGGTAAAACGTGGGGCCTGATGCACCAAATTGTCAAAGATGGGCATAGGTAGCGGAAATGAATAGATGCTCGAGCTTGGCGCTGAAATGAAAGAGATCAAGATAAAAGAGTAGTAAAATTCTGAAATAAGAACTAATGTCACTGTTAATTCCAACAGATGATATAAATCTATCAATCACACTTAATAAATATACCTATATATATATATTAGAATTTACCTATTTTTATACTAAGATAATTGTATAACCTCATTACTTTCTGATTTTGTCTCATGCATTAAATTTTTCAACTCGGCAGCAATCAAGTTTTTTTTAATTTATTTATAAGTTGTTAACTTTTGAGGAATAATGGATCTTCTCACTGTTCCAAAACAAAATCAAAGGATGAATAAAATTAAAAACAATGATCCTTTAATGTTTATTTAATTTGTAATATATTAAAGGAATAAAAATATCAAAATTAACTTGAGCTGAGCATGGCTTGTTATTTTCAGAGCAAACCGACGAACTTGATATCATCACACCCTGTCATCAAACAATATTTCCTTGACATATTTAAAATTGTTAAGTGCCCTATTAAAACAACTATCGGACTGGCCCTTCACATAAAAAAAGTCACTTTTTATTTAGTTTTTCTCTCACAGAGATAACAATACAAATAGCCAATATTCAAAACATTATATCACAGGAATGGACTAACATCTGAGTAAACACAAGGAAGGAGTTCACTTTATCATTTTGGAAATTAAAAATATTCGGTAAATTGTTGTTCTCATTAAAGAGAATCTATCAAAAAATTACTGGTACAAAAAAAAAATCTAAATAACCTGGCAATATTCTACTATAAAATCTGGATACGGATCACTGTAAACATCTCTTGGATGTTAAGTTTTTCAGAGTTAATTATAAATGATGAAAGTTTAAAAATTAATTGAGGAATTCAATGCAGGAACCAGCAGAATCTGAATCATCCTAAATCATTTTAGGAATTTCGATCCATTTGAGACTAATTTCCTGTTTTGAATAGGTCAAGAACCAAACCGAACACATATTAAACAAAACGTAGGCTTCTAGTAAATTATTTAGGAAAAACTAAATTATCAACCAATAGGAAACTATTTGCTACACAATAGAGTAAAAAAGCAAGTAATTCCAGACTAAAATTACTTTTAAGGCGAAATCTGGGTGTTTAATAACCTAAATTTGTGAATTTAGTCTGGTTCATGCATAAATACCATTAATTCTATCTGCTACCTAATTCAATCATATCAAATAAATGAACATAGAACAGAAAAGACTAATAACAGAAAATATTTTTGTTTAAACAGGCAAAATTTCAGAGAATATTTTTTATTTGTAATCATTTTTTTTTTTCAAGTTTTGTAATAAATGAAATTTTCACTAATAATAATCAAGACTAATCAAGACCAATATCATAATGCCCGTTCAAAAATATATTTTATATTCTGGTATTCATATTTACCCCAATCTATCAATATTCACTATTGCTTTCAAAAGTGAAATAAAAAATAAATTAATAACAATAACAGTACGACAAACATTAAAAGACTATTTATATTATTATATTTGTCTACTTTTTATCTAAAAATGATTTTTTCTAAAAAATCAAAGTATTTATTTAAAAATGGAATGTCAAAACATCTTTGAGCTTTATGAAGAGAAAATTTTAACTGCTATCTATCCAAATAAGCATGTATAATGTGTGTTTCTTGATTTTAGTATTATCCAGTGATATAAGTAATACGTAGTTGACAACATTTAACTTTAAATAAAAATATTTGAAGAAAATTAATACATAAATAATGTAAATACAACATATAAATATCGAATGAGTCTAGAATAATAAAAAATAAATGCGAGAAACAAAAATGTTCGGGGCTTGAAGATTTGTTAACAATTTATTGTGATATGTTAAATAACAATATAATTCAAGGTAGCAAAATTTAAGTTTTTTCAAAATTTGTACGTCAGTGAATAAAGCAACCATAACTAGATGCTAAAAGTTAAAAATATAAAAGACCATGCTGAATTAATTACATAAAAGATTTGTGATCTGTTGTGTCGTAAAATAAACACTATTAAACAATAGTATTAGTACATATACAAACGTATATTGTAGGTATTTATTTTTTATTGTTAGCAAATTGACTGATCTCAACTACCACATTAAGGTCATCCTTATCCACATAACGTTACCATACATGCAATTACAACATAACAAACCCCATATAACAAAACATTTCCATATAACTCAGTTTTGTGCTTGACTAACATTATTATTATTATTATTTTATTTGTTTGCATAAATGTACATAGATACTATGAGCAATAAAATAAAAGTTCACAAGAAAAATAATCTTATTATGTACATAAAAAATTTACAACACTTTACAATTTAATATTGATTAGTATATGACATATTTTAATAATTATTAAACTAATCAATCGTTAAATAATACACGACCAATAAAAAATATTATATTGGGGTGATAATGGACTGTAAGAAGTTAACTTGTACAAGAAAGAAAGTGATGCAAAAGAGTTCTAACATTGACTCAAAACATGAAAGGTTCTTACTTTATCGACCTTCATTTAGGCCATAGGCCATTTACATAACTAAGTGTAATTTTTAAAAATTTATTTCTGAATATAAGTAAAAAGGAAAGCATATTAATCACTTGTCATCATCAAGATAGAACCAGGTTGCAACCTCTCTTTTTTTCTCCTTACTCCAGCTACTAATATAAAAGCATATTATATATTTCGGTATAAAAATGGATTTGAAAGCTGAAAAACTAACTAAATAAAACAATATAAGCTAAAAATAACTCGATGAATTGACAAAAAAATAATATTTCTACTTTGACCATAAGTGAACATGAACATGAACCGTAATGCAATCACACATTGTCGCACGCATACAAACATACGTGCCCCTGTAGGCACTATTATACAATACAATACATTGGTAAAAAGCTAGTCCCCAGAGCTGAGGTACCTTGGTAGTACTGTACTATACATTCATAGTCTTTTATAAGAGTCTAATAATAGCTATATTACATACTATTTATAATTATATCTTTATTTCACAACAAAAATTACAAAAACAAGTTTATACATATATATATCTATATATAGATATACATATATGAGTTTGATACATACATGTATGTATATAGATACATACAGGTAATAATATATATATATTCTATACTATGTACAAATAGTTGTGCTGTGGCAGTGAAAGGCAGTTAACCTTGAACAAGGTGCTAGGCGCGCTTGCATCTGTCTTCCTAAGAATGGAGGACGACTCTAAGAGTGCTTAGGCTATCGTACACGTACACCAAGCTTACTTTGTTAGTTGTCAGTTACTACCTTAACACACGATACAAAATACTTAACAACAGTCCGTCGACTTATTTTATAGCAATTTAGAACCTAATAGTCTGACCAAGAGTCAATAATTATAGTGATTGTAGTGAGGTGTACTAAGTATTACCTAAAAAATATTTTATACAAAATCTAAAACAATTGGCCGGATTGCCTGCCCACAATATGAGTGGAAAAATGTTTTTCTTCTCAAAAACAGTACTCAATAAAAATTTTTTGGCAGCTATTTCACTAAATAACAAATAGGTAATCCAAAATGTTTGTAAGCTCGCTTCTTCGGACAAAGGCAAAAAATATTTGAAAAATGTGATCTTAATTGTAACAAAAAACCAAAAACAAAAATCCTAAAAGTACAATAAAAATTATGGAGCATTTATTTTTCTGCTGAGTAAAACATAACATTTTAAAATATAGCTTGTTGAAAGCGTTGACATAGACATTTTTGATTTTCAAAATGAATAAAGTTATGAATAAGTTTAAATTAATACCTATTGATTCTTTAACAAAATCAATTATGTTCAGATCTTTCTATAAAAAAGAATGTGGAAACCCAATAAAGCTAAAGTATAAAATTATACATATGCATATAGGTTGTATATATATAAATACATATAATTCAATTATTATTATTTAAAAAAATCTAAATGCAAGATAGCTTTATGTTCTACCATCAAAGCAGAAAAATATTGAATATCCCGTCTAATAATATTTATTTAGTAAGTAATTGTTTCCAATAAAATTTGATAATTGGAATCCCGAAAACATATTGCAAAGGTAAATTGAGACAAGGAGCACAAAACGAATACCAGTAGTAAGGCGTAATGTTGACACCATATTAAGGATTTAACTGATATCAGATGACAGCAAAAAAAACCATAACAATAGCTATGTAAAAATATCAGTTCAATAGATAATAGTCTCAATGTGCTCCAAGTCTTTGCCGACACCATAACTGGTCTCCTGACAATTAAAGCATATTTTTATTCGAGGCTACATTAGCTAAAAACAATGCAAGTACGCGAGGCGATAAGACGATAATAGTCCAACAGCCCCACGAGGGTAGTACAATCGACAATTTTCTATACAGAAATCACATTAAGCATGTCTATTGTCTACTTCCAAATTGTTCCCAATTCAAAAAAATTTAATTTATTAAATGTTACCTGTTACAGGCGCAAAATACTGTACCGAGATTATTAGCTATCCTAACGGGGCACAAATGTGGAAACTGTGCTAAAATATTTATCCAAGCCCAAACTGCTTTAACAATAAGAACACTTAAAAGTTGTTTTGTTTCTCTTTTGTTGCGCAAGCCGCAAATACTCGGGCATCACATACATTTCTTTTTAATATTTTTACAAATATTTGAACGATTATTTTGATTTTAAAAACGCAGGAATGGTTATTCTTTCTTTGGTTTTTTATATTTATTTTTTTATTCGCAGAGAGCGATAATAATACAAGATGGCTTCAATGTAAAAGCATCGTAATGTCATTAATAAAATTGGGCAACATTAAGCGATGCTTGCAACATAAACGGGAGCAATACAATAACAAGATGAGAGTGCACAATGTGATCTCATGAAAGTTATGATTAACTGCTTGTCGAGGCAATCGGAGAGACCGGGCTCAACGGCGACCTGCTACAGTCTCGTAAGCAGCCGTTTATTGTTACCACCACCTGTGAACATATTAAATTGTAACAATTTTCCAATAATAAATAAATTTACACTATTTATAACTTTTAAAATAATTTTTGGTTTCAACAATGTAAAAACATTAGCAATTAGGCGTAGAGCATTGCATGGGATAAACTACATCACATCACTTTTTTCTTTGAGTGCTAAGGGGTCTTTTAGTTTACTATAAAGACTTAATTGGTTACTTGCAATTTTTAACATCAGGCATATAGGTGGAACCTGGATGAAAAGGATTTATTAATTTTGTTGGAGAGAATGCGGATAAATCTATATGGTACTGAGCAGACGTTGTGATGAGTTGGTAGAAGAAATGTGAGTTTTGGGGGTATTAAAAATCACTTTTTTTTGTGGTCGGAAAAAAACATTGGATTTTAAGATACTTGGTTTGTAGATTTTGTTAGGATCATGGAATTGAGTACAGTCGACTCCGTTTAATTGGGCCATCGGATAATTGGGACCACCGCTTAATTGGGCTATTTTTAATAAAACGGAATCAAATATAGGTAAAATATCACCGCTTTATTGAGACAAAACATCGGCTAATTGGGCCAAAACTTTCTGCAACTAAATATAAAAAACTATGAGACCCGGTGTCAATCGAATAACCTAAGTATCTGAGACGCCTGTTTCTCAACAAGAAGCAAGAAACCGCATTAAAAAGGTTAGTCGCTTTTTTTTTCACAAAAAGGAAATGAAGAAAGTTCTTAGCCGTCCTAAAGAAGTGCGCTAATTTGTTGGTCGTAGTTTACAATGAGTGCGACAATGCACACTTGATTCTTACCTGTTAAAAAATTTGACGTTAGAACATGTTCTGATTCATTTCTTATTTCGTCTTTATGAGTATAATTTATATTGTACACAAGTAGTTATTTTAATTTGTTTAATCTTGTATATTTCTTATATTAAAACACCTATTTAATAAAAATACATTTTAAGTGTTAAATTAATCGTATTATTTTGACCCCATCATTAAATTAATAGACGAGAATAGGTAAACCAAAATGCACCTATTAAGTGGGTTTTCCCCCAAATATGTTTAATTTATGCCATAAATCATCATACATGTACGGTAGCCCAGTGATCAGGCATTTTATTTTTTATTTTATTTGCATTTACACGTGGATTCATGCTCTCCGCTTTATTGGGTCCTCCGCCTAATTGGGACAAAACAAATTTTCCCTTTGTATCCCAATAAAACGGAGTCGACTGTGTTGGATAAAATCAGGCTACGATAAGTAAGGTTTTGTTGGGAGAAATAGTTTAGGTGGCCAGAATAGGTGGGGTTAATGTACCAATTAGCGAATATAGAATTGTCAGGGTTTCTAGAGAAGAAAATGTCTTGGAATGGAAGAGAATTAATGGTTTCCAATTTCACAGTGAAATGAAGACATGGGTGTTAAGAGCTGAAGGCGGTGAGAATATCAGTGATACCGTTGGGTTTGAGCATCAATAAAAGGTCCTCTACATATTTTTTAATGAAAAAAATGTCATTGGGGAATATCAGTAAAACGGAATCAAGCAGATCATTAAGGAAAATGCTGGAGAAATCGGGAGCTAGACAGCTACCAATTGCAAGACCAGAAGTTTGAAGAAATATTTTATAATGAAAACAAAGATATCCGGAGTTACAATATAATGCTAGGGAGCCAAGATAGGCTGATCGATTAAGTTTATTATGCGATTCTAAAGTGTTCCAATTTCCTTTCAACAAATTAGAGGGAGGGCACAGTCCATCAGGATGTTTGTGAATAGACTCTCGGCTAGAGACTAAGATAAAATTATTGGGAATATTAAAAGGTTTTAATTGGTCAAATAGGCGGAAAGAATTTTTTACATTGTAAGGATTATTATGACTATCGGATTGTAGTGGAGGGAGAAGAACTTTGTTAAGTTTGGTGGAGGGAAAATTCATATTTGAAATGATGGGACGGATGGGGTTACCTGGATCATGTATTTTTGGTGATATGTAAGTTTCAGTGAGGTTTTTTTTTTTTACTTTAGTGAGGAAGAGTGGTTTTTTTGAGGGTTTTCTTTAATGAAGGAATCTCTTCCATGTCATACCTTGTATTTAATTATCCCAACGTTTCGTTTCCTAACGGTATAACGGGTTATCTATAGTACATTTTTTAGCTCCACTTGACTTTACATAAAATTGTTAAATATGTCTTTCTTTATGTTACATGATCAACTTATAATTAACACTCATTATGGCTTTGGACTATTTCATTGTTTGAGTGACAACAACCCCAGAAGTAGCGCCAAAAGCCCGAAACGTTGGGACAATAAAATAAAAGATAACGCATGCAAGAGATTCCTTCATTAAAGAAAATCCTTAAGTTTTCAAAAATGTACCTTTCTGGAGCCGGCGTGATCCCTGTGCTCACAGAGCCAAATTCCTTGCCATGTACCAAGGTTCAGCTTCCCGTCAGTTATTGGGATTGTCAGCGATGAACCCAAGAAACAGGCTTTCACATGAGCAGGCTGCAAAAAAATATATTTTTTTGTTTTAATCTTTATCTTTTTTAAACATAGGAACATTGATAAGACGAATAAGAAAAAAGTATTATATACACACTTAAAATTAATTTTATAGAATAAAGATCATACAAATGAAAAATGGAGAATCAAAATTAATTCCACCAAGTCAAGTCACGTCAGTTTTTCTTGACAAAAATCGACTTGCCCACCTGTAAGAAGTAACAACAACCCAGTTCCTTCAAAGAATTTCATACGATACCTTGGACTGTACTTAGACAAACACCTAACTTGGAACATATGTACCAAATTTAAAAAACTAGAACTCAACAGACGGTACAAGCAGCTTTCACATCTCCTGTACTACAGATCATCACTCACCTTAAGAAACAAGAGACTAATTTACACTACTATTGTAAGACCTATTTGCACATACAGAGCAGAACTTTGGAATCCCACGAAACACATCCATATTAACAAAATACAAATTTCACAATCCAAAATTCTCAGAAAAATCACAAATGCCCCTTAGTTTATTTCAAATCATACACTGCACAACGTCATGAACATACCGGCAGTAAAATCTTACATAGAAGACAAATACCAAACATTCCACTCTTTAACGCTACATCACCCTAACCCACTCATCCATTCTCTTTCCTCCTCCCTGTTACCTGGTCAGCCTCAATGTCAACTGAAACGACAGTGGCCAAGAGACCTCTTACTACAATAAATTATAAAATCCATCAAGAAAGTCAAAGTCAAAAACAACAGTGACCAAATTTATTTTTATTAAAAAATAAAAGTTTATAGAAACAAATGCTGAAGAGTTTTTCTTCACTTTCAGATTGTGATGTGATTGGTAAACCTTTAACCCAAGCCAAAAATTATTCAACTTCTTTGTTGTAAGACAATCACTAATATACTACACCCTTCCACTATCAGAATTGTCTATGTAAAGCTATGTAACTTCGAAAGTAATTCTAACAAATGAGAGCTGAACATGTTAGGTGAATAAAAAGAATTGATATATAATAAAAAATAAACTTACCATGTCATCCGGCCCTTCACATGAGTGACGGTAGGGTAAGCCCTGAAAAATAGAATGTACACTTCAATTTAATATACATGTATTGATAAAATATTTTCTTAGATATTAAACATTTCAAAAATTGCTTAAAATTAATACAAACATTCTTTATTTCAATACAAATTCACAGTTTAATTTTTTAAATACAAACAAAACATCAAAATAATTGCACACCTTTAATCCCGTTCATAATTAAATTCATACTTATTAATATTTATAAAGATTTTATAGAATAAAAATCCATAGGTTTGAACAATTGGTGTTGTGAAAATATTTTTGTGTTAGGAATAGATACACCTGGAAAGTTACAGTTGAAATTTCAACAACACCGAGAAGCTTTTCAGGTCTTGACATTTTTATGAAGAATATAATAAAACATAAGCAACATGTAGAACTGATTTTAAGAATTAGATGACACCATGAATGGAGTCCCAACAGTCTCAATCATAACAAAGAAGTGGTGATAGAATAATGATACACAATTACTGATACACATGATTTAAAATCATCATCAATAGTTTTTTAAATAGCTCTAAACATAAATTTTTCACAACCGTAAATTATAGGATGATACTTTAGAGACGAAAATAAATACTAAAAATCTTATATTCCTAAGTTAACACGTTAGGTGCAGCATCGGTCCCCGGGGTCCGATGCCTTACATTCCCTTCTGAACAGCCAATTTTCACATGAAAATTTACCAAAGTCCGAACACTTCAAACACTCAATTTAGTCGATTTTTAATGAGATAATTGTATTTTAGTGCAGAAAATGTTGCTAACAGCTGAAATTTGTTGTTTTTTAGAATCGGACTCTGAGGTCTGATTTTCGATAAAGAATGGCGTAAATCCTATATCGGCCTGTCCTTCGCCTATTATGTCTAGTTCCAGTCCTTCCCAAGAGATATCGTCCTAGAGTCGCTCATTTAATTCCTTTTTAATCAAAACATTACACTTTCGTCAAAGCATTCCCATTGGACCTCGATGCCCGATATCGTCTGTGGCTCATCCCAGCAGTCGGACCCGGGGGACGGATATCGTTTAACTAAAATATGCTGCCTCACCTAAAGTGTTAACAAGACAGCCATTTGCCTTAACTTTTACTTAGCTGCTCAGCCAAATCTTCTTTATATGCTACTAGCTAGGGTGCCCGGCTTCGCTTCGGTAGTTTTAATAACAGAAAAACTTTAAAATTAAAGGAAATATAGAACAAAATTAGCACTTTCTTGAAACTTTTAACATGGTATCAATATTAAGATTCGATATCTGCAGAGTCCGCCCAAAGAAGGACCCCATATACTTTAAAGGGGGTTGAAAATGGTGAATGAACAATTAATTTTGCTGCAACTTTGTCGAGTCATGCATCGTTTTTGATGGTTTCTGTGATTCTGAATTCTATAAGCCCATTCCAAGCAGTCAGCAGATATAAGTTATTAGATTATGGTTGAAAAATATATTAGTTAAAAAACTATATTTCGATTACAACTTAAGCGCCGACTACTGTGATGGTTCTATTAGATCCAGAAGTTTAGAAACTACCGAAGATTCATAGAAACTTTTTTTTTAAGACCTTTCTTCCAGTTCAATCTCCCATAAGATATCCCCCCCCACCACGTTATTTGGCCGGACACTGCACCTACTATTACAAAGTGAAAACCAAAATATCATGAGGATACAATGTTTTTATCGTATTTCTTTTTATCCTGAACTATGAGGGGTGATAAAATCTTATTGAAAAAATGCTGTAATTGGAGTTAGTCATTTTGTCAACTGGAATGCTCGTCATACATAGTAATAAAACAATTTTTCATAATTACATACAATAAGAACACTTCAAACATTTTATTTTCGATTTATAATCAGTCAATTCAGCTCTCCTTTTTTGTTTTATGTCTGTTTTTATTTGCTCACTGTACTACTCGAAAATGTTCACTCATATTGCATTAAATTTACTTAAGTATATATATATTATATATTGATTAAATATAATGTGTTAATCAATTAAACTATTAAAACCATGTTAATAGTTAATTAATATATTAAACCATGAAACCTTCTTATGAGAAAATTAATTTTGTAAGGTATCCAGTCGGTTTTCTAATTGATATGTTAAAATCATCATTTTATTTTGTAAGAAAAGGTGAAACTAATTATTTTCGCTTGATTTTTTAGTAATTTTAGAAGAACAGCTGAACAAATACATAACCTTTACAAATTGAACGGAATGAATGAACAATAAACATCGAGTGAAACGCACCCTAGCGCTTCCTGGTAGCCTGGAGCTCGAACTAAATTTTTCATTCATTAACTCGTATCTCAATCTCAGAGATGCTAATTAAATGGTGCGAGAGGCTTAAAATTCCAGTCCTTTTCTCTTCAATTTTACACCCTTAAGAGAAAAACAGAAACCTTCTTCTCCAATAGGGGTTATATAGCAACACGCTGACATAACTTCCTCAATCCCACGTGGAGTCGTTTTTGAGCCTTTTCGGCACGCACATTGTACACTCTGCTTTATAATATATATTGATTATATTCAATGGAAAATTGCTTATAGAGAATATAAAAAAATCTCTATACCATCTATATAAAAATGTAAAGGCCATATGTTTGTAAACAAAAACACTTGAAAAGGAACAGATGGAATGGATGTAAAACTTTTACAGAAAGTTGCTGTTCGGCCGAATAACAGCCATACTTACTTTTTATTCTGTTTTATCCAATGGAAATTTTTTTAAAGAGAACAGAAAAACATTGTTTGTTAACTCAAAACTCAAAAAGGAGCGGATGAATAATGTCAAACCTTTACAGAATGTTATTATCCCGAATGGACAAATTGAATTCCAATGAAATACACAATGTTCCTTCCTATTTAGTAGAAGTGTGTAATAATTTATGAATAAAATTTAAAAAGATTCACAATCCTTCTTTATCGACAATAATATAAAGTGGGCTACTATGTGTAATGATGTTTTTTGGGTAAATTTCAACGGAATAAATTTATTTACTTCTCTAAAAGTTAATATTACAGTAGACCTCAGCAAATCATGGCCGGGTTTAGCTAGTTCCTAATAATGGCATTACAGTGAGAGAAAAGAATCATAAATAAGAAAGAAATACTAACAGTAAGAATAAAAATATAGTTACTAAATTCCAATAAACTATATTTCCGATATTTTAGTGATGTATGCAGACAATATTTTATATATGAAGATTCGGATATTAAAAATACACAAAAAATATCAAAGTTTCTCCAATGAGTGGGCCATGTATTAAGAATGTTTGACCAAGATATAAGGAAAGATAAGTCTATAAACAAGATGCAAAATCATCAACAATAAAGAAAGAGAGTAAGCAAATTGGTTTAGGCAACCTAAAAAATATATAACCTCAAAACAAGTACAATTATAAAAAAATCTAACAGCTTATGAACGCTTCCTGTAGTCAGAAGATGATTTTCTAAGACGACAGTAAAGGAACTCAAAAATGTTCTTACATAAAATTCAAGATTTTATTTAATTATTCTGTTATCTGTTAATAATTTTTTTTATCCGAATTTGAGCAAGGTGGCATAGTTTGATCTCTTCCCATCAAACCATGAAATACAGGAAGACTTTACGACATCATGAGACCAAGGTTGCAGTAATTGTTTATCAAGATCTTATTTACATAGGGTAAATGTTGGAATGAAACTTGCAAGTCTCTCTCTGATGATCCTCAGATTTGTGAATTCATGATAGGGGGATTGTAAAATTGAGATTGGTTCACATACTAACAACTAAATTTGTTGATTGTTATCTTTTATGGAACAAGTTGGTTTGGTGGCAGAGTGAACATTAATTAATACATATTTTATTATTAATATAGGATTTTTTTTTTGTTTAATGAAGCTAGTATATATTCCAAATTTTAAATCTTACAATCTATTGCACATTGGATTTGTTTCCGCCACAAACAGCGGAATAAGCATTAGAAGATCAGGAAATGAGGGGAGGTGATAATGTTAACTTCTTACCAATTTATAGAATTTGACGAAATTTGGAACATATGTTGTTCCCGGATGTTAGAGCATTATACAAAGGTTAATTTCACATATATGTTATTATGGATTGGTTCTGGGAGTGGAGGGGAGGGAGAATTATCAATTTCACAGATTTTTTTTTTCTTCAATAAATTTTGACATATTGATTTAAATTCATTAATTATTAATTCAATTTAAGTCTCTTTATCAAATACAAGAGTGGCATTTTTACAAACATTTTCCAAAAGGCGTGTTTGACGCCGTCTTCTTGCTTATAAAATTTTTCATCGACATGGTCCAGCAGTACTCGTGACATCATTTATTGTTTTTCAAAATGAATTATATAAAAACAGTAAAAAAATGGAAATCTATTTTGGCGTGTATCTAACTCATGATGACAAAATATAAATATGATATAAAATACTTTATATCCAACTAGCTGTATACACCGGTTTCTTTTTAAATCTATAAAATCTATAATGAGACTTCTATCGACTCATGTCGATTTCGTAAAAACCAATGTAAAGCGAGATCAAAACAATTTTTATAACTATAAAGAATTTACCCAGAGATTGGCTGAAGTTATGCAATATTAATATGGACAGGTGTTCACACCTGGTATCAAAGAACCACTGAGCGAAATTTGGAGAATTAAAGACAAACGGTGTGGAATAAAAATCAAACAAACAAACAGAATTTCATCTTTATTTATATAGATTATTAATTATCAAAAATTTGACAACTAAAATCTCATTAAATGGTATAGTTTTTTTTTTTTTTTTTTTTTATGAGAAACATTATAAATGACTGATGTTCATAAGTGCATCTTTTTGGAATTTATGTTAAAGTTAACTATTGAAGGGAATATGTACAGAATTTGTCTAAATAAAATTCTGGGGAAAAAAAAATCTATATAAGTTTCTTCCATTAAAATCTGTCCAGGTAACACACAACGACAAATAAATACTATTTGTAAATCTTTGGCACACTCACCACTGGTATAGGATATAGTCTATAGATAAAGCGAAATACTAAAAATAAAGAGGGAAATTTTAGTTTAAATAAACAAAATAAGAAAATAATAACACAAAGCAACAAATAAACATTAATGATAAGATTTCTTTATTTCTCACCTCAGGCACGATTTTGTTCAGCATCATTTCCATATCATCTCTCACGTCAGGATCCCAACTCTCATTTAATGCTAAACTAGCAGACGTATGCAGAACTAAATAAAAAAACAATGTGTAAAAATCACACTAGTGAAAAAGACATTACAATGTTATGATAAACCTAATTTAACAAGTTACTATTAATATTTTCTGATCACTAGGCACATGCAAACTAACAGTAGCCAAGTGCTTTGATTAGGAAATATCATAACTGCATTCCTCAGTTCCAGCTATGAAAATTTAAAATTCAGCTACTTCAAAGATTTTTTTTAACCAAATAATATGTATAAATAGCATTATTTCTGAAGTAAACCAGCAAGATGATAAGGTATGAATAATATAAGATTTGAGAGTGTGATTTAAAACTTTCGATACCCAAAGAATCCATACAAAAAGAGAACAATAGGCCAAGGTTCATATATTCAATGGATAACAAATATAAATCAGTTTCAAGAAGTAAACTAAGTTAAGATTTATTTTTTCCCTTCAGAAACCAAACAGTAGAATTAAATACTATCTCAAAAGTTTCAACACTTTTGATGAGAAAAAAAGCCATAAGAGATTGTTAGATAACTTATCAATAGTACTGCGGGCATTAAATGAATAAAAGATATAACTACACATGAGGCAAAGTTCAAAGCAGGTTTTAAAATAATAAAATACAGAAAGGAATAACATTCTATAAAACATAGGAAGTTCATAAATGTCAACATAAAGTAAGTTTTAATAATCAAAACTATGATAGCATAGCTATGCTATCATTTTTCTCTCCATATCTTATCAAAATGCTTGCTCTTGGAATTCTTATCAGACAGCTCAAAAATCCGCCTTCAACATTCGATTTCAATGTACTAAAACATATTACTTCATAGTGAAATAATTGAAAACAAAACATTCAGTACTCACTTTGAACATGAAAGAGACCGACAGAAAATTGACATATCTCCGGCATTTGCTTGAGAATTTCCTCCGTGACTAAGTGAACGCCTCTGTGCTGTGGCCTCAGGTTCATTTTCCTCTGAAACCATGCCGATCCGATTTGTATTCCCCTGTTGGAAGAAGCCATGGCTGTGGCAGTCTCCTCTCCAAAATTCGTCCCGCTTCGCGTCCATAAAATGCTATAATATTTTAGAGACCTTTTGATCAAATGGGCTAGCATTCATGGCACTTCGTTAAGGTAGAGAAGGCCTCGGGAGAAGAAATAACAAGAGGAGGTGGGCACTCAAGTTGATGAGAACGACACGGTCGGCTCCTCGGAAGGATAAGCCTGCTTTCGGTAGCAGGGCACTGCCATCTCGATGGCGCTGTCAATACACCTCCCTCTCCTACTAGGTTATCTTATCAAATACACCAACGAATTGACCAAATAATTTTATTTAAATAATTTACTAATTATACAGAAGTACACAATCTAGATAAAAAAAAATCACCATAATCTATCAAAGCTATTACGAACATTACAATAAAATATATGAAATTGATTCAGATTTCTTTAACACAACATAATAGATATTTATTTTAAAATTAAATATTACTGACACAATAAAACTTTTCATATACTACTTATTACAAAAATTAAATTTAAATTCTCAATAAAAGACAAGTAAACTAGGGCATAATATTAATTTAAACCTCTAAACAAAATCTTGAGTCTCACAAAGAGTATAAACCGGTACTTGTGAATCCCACGGTACCAACGACTGCTATCCGCAGTATGATGCTTATAACCTGACACATTACACAATGATAAGGCATTAGCCTAGTATTTGTTTTGATGGAAATCTAAATAAAGAATATCTATAGATAACGCTTCTCCTATGCTACTTCTGGGCGAAGCTTCTTTTGCAAGGTTATATGGACTGCAATAAAACGGGTCCTAATCGGCTTTTGGAGATCCCAGCTGTCAACTCCCGCTCACCTTCAAGGATAAATAAAATTAAACCGATCCAAGCCGAAATAGGTGCCAAACTAAACGGAGCCATATTGGCTACACCCAGAAATAACATAGGGGAACTTGTATTTGTATTGTTATTTATATTATTAAAAACAAGACTTTTATTTATTTAATGAATTTTTAGGAAGGTACCATTACTACTATAGGCGGGCGCAATCGACTATAGGGTGCGCTAGTAGTTTTGCTAAATGTCGGAAAGAACGGGGATAGACATACTTGATGTGATAGATAATTGGTAATTTTAAAAGATCCTTGATGCAAACTACATAATTACATGTGGAATAATATCTAGAAGTAAAAAAGCAGTTATTTTACAAGCCTTGTGCCTTCAAACTAGCAATCTTAAAGGACTGCCCCATCAAATAAAAGTGGAAATCAAATTTATTAATAATAATAAGCAATTTTCTTGTCATTGTACGTGTAAAGCTGATAGTTCTGGTAAATGCAAACACACCATTGTAACTTTACTCTACGTTTTTCGGTTAGTAATAACATTAATTACCTATTCATACAATCATTGTTATGACAGCTTAGATTCTTTGTCATATTATTTATTTATTTGTCAAAACTTTCAGGCTTCGCATTGAAAACTTGTAACAATTAAGCACAACGGATGTAAGACAAAAATGGGGAAAATTAAAAAAGAAAAACAAATACGACATTATGGTCCCAATGTTATTTGCATAAAACTGACATTTTGGAATAATAAAATGTCAAATGCTAATATTTACCTGGATAAATATAGTCACTTTCATTAAAATGAAGACTACATATCGTCATATGTTTCGAAACAGGCTTATCTATAGGCGGGCGCAAGCGACGGTGCTGCTTCTGCGACGGCGCTGCAGGAACTAGAGAAACGGGGATAAAAGCTGGGCCATTACCTGGGATTCATAGGGTTTATTGGCGTTTTTAATTTATTTTTTCATAATTAAAACCCGATTGAGCAAAAAATCATTTGAAAAATATCTAATAGGTATTGCTCGGTCCCTCAGTGTTAAATTAGAAAATCAAAAGACGTGTCATTCCCTTTTATTTCCAAAAAATAAAAAGCTTCTTAAAGAGTGGATTGTAAAATTAAGAATAGATAAGCCTGTTTCGAAACATATGACGATATGTAGTCTTTATTTTAAAGAAAGAGACTATATTTATCCAGGTAAATATTAGTATTTGACATTTTATTATTCCAAAATGCTAGTTTTATGCAAATAACATTTAATAAAATAGTGTCATAGATTTGTTTTTCTTTTTTAATTTTCCCCATTTTTCTATTACATCCGTTGTGCTTAATTGTTCCATGTTTTCAATGCGAAGTCTGAAAGTTTTGAGAAATAAATAAATAATATGACAAAGAATCTAAGCTGTCATAACAATGATTGTGTGAATAGGTAATTAATGTTATTACTAACCGAAAAACGTCGAGTAAAGTTACAATGATGTGTTTGCATTTACCAGAACTACCAGCTTTACATGTACAATGACAAGAAAATTGCTTATTATTATTAATAAATTTGATTTCCACTTTTATTTGATGGGGCAGTCCTTTAAGATTGCTAGTTTAAAGGCACGCGGCTTGTAAAATAACTGTTTTTTTATTATTAGATATTATTTCACATGTAAATATGTGGTTTGCATCAAGAATAGCCTGCCCATCAATTAATGGTCTTTTAAAATTACCAATTATCTCTATCACATCAACTAGGTCTAACACCGTTCTTTCCGACATTTTGCAAAACTACTAGCGCACCCTATATTCGATTGCGCCCGCCTATTCTTAATTTTACAATATACTCTTTAAGAAGCTTTTCATTTTTTGGAAATAAATGGAATGACACGTCTTTTGATTTGTTAATTGAACACTGAGGGACCGAGCAATACCTATTAGACATTTTTCAAATGATTTTTTGCTCAATCGGGTTTTAATTATGGAAAAATAAATTAAAAACGCCAAAAAACCCCATGAATCCCAGGTAATGGCCCGGCTTTTATCCCGTTTCTCTGGTTCCTGTAAAGAAGCAGCACCGTCGCTTGCGCCCGCCTATATTACTTCTGTGCTTGGCCAACGTGGCACCGGTTGGTTTGACCCGATCTCCACTTAAAAGGATCCGTTTAGGGAATTATTTATCTCAAAAGAGCTAGCGTGAGTCTAAAGCTGAGATCTTATAAAGCTAATGGAAAAGGATGCGATAGAGGTTCTCTTATACTTATTGCTAATATAACCTATCGAAATAGGCCTCGTAAGTAACTTACTCATTAACTATTTTTATTAATGAATATAGACATGTGAGTCGTTCATTGTGAACTCGCTCTCTACTGTAAAAGACCCAAGGGGTTTCCAGTGTTGATTCTAGGTACGGGCGACGACCCTAGGGCCCGCATCAATGATTTGCACTCTTCAATTTTGGTAATCACATCGAAACTGTAAATAAGTATATAAATAACTATGAGAAGTGAGCTAAGAACTTGTAATTTCCAAAAATTTCCTACCTTGGGGGTAGTCCAAACCTTCAGGTAAGGGTGCACCGTTGGAACAGCCAACGTGTTTATACCTTTAGACCGATCGGAAGTCAAGAGATGTGATCTACTAAACCCAATCAAGACCCTTTTTAACTAATAAAGGATTTTTCAAAAGCTGTAATATGCCCATTTTTTAAATATAAAATTTCATTGCATCCTGTTCCAAAGAATACAATTCCCAAATCGTTAACCTTTTCTAATAAAATAAAGTATAATAAAAAGTAAAATAAAATGAAGACCCAAAAGAAAAGTACACCCCAATAAACAAACACAAATTATAGGCGCATCTGATATCAAAGATAGGGTTGCACGAGGGAACGGGAATTAGTGGGTTACCTATGTTAAACGGAGTACCCTAGGATTCACAAGTACCTAAAAACCTAACCACACAATGTTTTGCACAACTGAGAAATTAGAGGTCTTCTTAATACAGAACAAATAAAACACAAATCACAACAGAAAAACGGAATTACCAAATAATAAATATTAAAGAAAATATACACTTAGAAGCATAACACTTGGTGAGGAGCTAAGCAGTATTAACCACTTGGTAAGGAAACTAGGTTAATACTGCTTAGCTCCTCACCAAGTGTTATGCTTCTAAGCAGTTAAGTTGAAGAAAAGAAGGGGGTGGCGGAATGGCCGAATGGGCAAACGCGTTAGAAAATACGCGATGCCCATGGCAACGTATGATTGGGAACGAAGATAGCAAGTTCAAAACCCGAAGCCAGAGGAAATTTAATAATACTCAGCATTAATCCCTCTCCCCTGGCCCGGAAAACCCCGTATAGCCTAAAGGGGCGAGGAAGGGTAGGAACAAAAAAAAAAAGTTAAAGAGATGAAGGCTGATCACACTGAGAAGCAGGATTCAGTTTTGAACTTACTGGCTCATATTCCAACTAAGGTTTCTTGGGGCTCCTGAGAAATAAGTCAGACATTTCCATGCGAATTTTTTTCCAACCTACTTCCTCTTTATGGAGGTGTTATTTATGGGTCTTAAAGATTTTTTTTTTTACTTCTTTGTATATCCACACCTGTATCAAAGGCGAAGACAATAAGTTAATTTGATGGTGGAAACGCGTAAAATAATTTGGCTTGATAGCATGGGCGTACCCAGCGTGGGGCAGGGGGGCAGCTGCCCTCCCCTGGAAGGCTGGATGTAATAATTTTTTAAGCTTTTAAGGCGGAAAGCAGTAATAGAATAATTTATTTTCAAGCAAATACTTGTAATAATTTAGTTGATAAAGCACTGCTATAATTAAACATTATTTTGGTTTTATTCACCTTTTCCGCGGTAAGATGTTACAACCTGAACGACCATAGCTTGCCCCCCCCCCCCCTAGTTTTGATCCTGGGCACGCCTTTGCTTCATAGGCATAGGGAAGAATGATGCCAAGCGGCACCTTTTCTTCCGTTTAGATTTTTCACTTAAGCTGAGATCCCTGAACCAGCTCCCTTGCAATCTTCTGCTGCTGTTATCGTGCATGTGAGCTTCGACAACCTGTGAGAATTACTGAAGGATACTAAAAGGGGGTTGGATAAGGTTATTCAAGGCAGTAATCAAGTTGAATCATTAGTTGAAACATAGATCTTCCTAAATTTGAAGGATCCTATTGTAGTGCTGTTTTCGACCAGTAACCGATTCCCACCGATCGAAAACGCGAAATTGATGGAGATGCGAAAAAATAGCTAAGGCAAGCAGAATCACTCTCATCAAAAAATTAAAATCCACCATTCAAAGTGTTAGCGTATAACCCGAAAATGAGGATACACATCGCCGACTTGTAGATATGTAGTTTAAAGGTGGAACATGTGAATTTCCATACATACATTACATGAAGGTCGGAATTCCAGAGTCGTGATTAAAAAATTGCATCATGCGAATCCAGTTGAAAAAATAAAAATTGAACTAAAAACACTAGTGGTGATGTCACAATTAGGAAAACCAACCAATTCTTAGCATGGTAAGAAGGTTGAGGTCCATTCTTCTACAGCCATAAACATTCCAAACCACCAAGTGAGGTTGGAAGCCTGCTGGATACAAGGTGACTGATGGCTTAACCCATGCTGAAAGGCACCAAGGAGGAAGAAAAAAAATAAGTTAGGTTTAAAAATAAATTAGTTTGATTGAAAAAAAACATGGATTGAAGTCCGAAATTTGGCATTTTTATATTTCTACAAAAATTTGAATTAGGGAGCTTTAAAAGATTCTGTAAACTGATCTCATTAGCTTTTTACTTTCACTTACCTATATATGAAATATATAGTAAGTGGAAGTATTGCGATCGTGAAAATTTTCGACTTCCGGTTTTCAACGGAAATACACAATTTCTACAATTTCTAATCTAAGTAAGTTGGTAAGTGAAAGTTGTGTGTTGCGCGCACGCACCAGATTTTTAATAAATAAATTGTTTTTTACCCTACTTTTCTTGAAGCGTTTTCTAATTTTTGTGATGTCTTATACATTTGTATAACTTTAATGTAATCATTATTATTTTTTAAAACAATTGATGCATAATAACCCAGACATACATTCGGAGCAAAGACAGAAAAATTATATAAAATAATTTTTCTCCACTACCCAAGGAAGAGAATTGAAATTGGACAGAATCCTCGGACATGAGTCAAATGTTTTTTAAACCTAGGTTCACAAAAAAATAAGAAACTTTGGTAAAAATCAGAGACCCACCAGCTCTGCACTTCCCTCCTAAGTGAAACTTCACTGCACAAAGAGACTTGGAAGAACTTAACTGCTACTTGGCAATACAGAGTTCCTGATGTTTTTAAATTTGGAAATATACTATTGGGAAACCCCTTTCTTAAATTAATTAATCACCTGTGATTAATTAAAAGAGAGTAGTCTACTTCAATCTTGTTCCAATTTTTTACAAGACAAAAAAAAAGGATAAATATTTAATCAAATTTCAAAATGTTGAGCACAAATTTATTACAATTCCGATACAAGTGAAACATTCTCTTCAAGTTAAACAGCATTTGTCTCATAATGCCGAACAACCTGCAAAATTAGCAAATTTTATTTCTTGATTCAATTATTTCTCTGTCATAACATGAAATTTATTAATATAAATTTTTAAATATTTTTCATTAGAAGATAAAAGATTGGCCTTTAATTTTAATGGCCTGAATTTGAAACCGGATTTCCTTATCACTGGTAAGGCGCTCTTGCCACTTGAGCTACCAGGCACATATCTCGGTCAAGTCAATCCTTACTCTTCACTGACCTCTTCCCCACCGATCTCGCAATTTATACAGGGGAGTGGACAATTTTTGTCCAATTTAATGAGGTATCATGACTAACATCAAATTTTTAAAATTATTTCTTTGTCATGATAACATGAAATTTATTATTATAATTTTTAAGGAAATCCCGGCCAAGGTCAATATTTTCCCATATTATAAAAAATGTTTAAAAATTTAATTTTAGTTAATATAAAATTATATGAATAGCATGAACTAAAAGCAATAAATATTTCAAGGAATGAGCTGAGAGAACCAATGTATATCCAACACAATGATACTCTCATTGTTAAGGTATATACAACTTCTAAATTATAAAGAAAAACATAAGGATATCTATTGAAAATCAGTTAGGCTGATCAGAACATCCATTTTATACGATCATGTTACCAAATGGTGTCACCTGTGGTGTAGTGGTTAGCATGGCAACCAACAATACTAAAGGTAGCGTGTTCACATCCCGTGGTAGCCCTAGGATTTTTTTAAGGGAGTAAAAAATCCTTGGCTATGCCATCCCTCGGATAGGAGCCTGTGCGATGTCAGGTACTTGTTAAAGATCCCTATCCTAATTAGACCTGGATAGGCAAAATTTAGGACTCCAATAATATCGTCCGATTAGCCTTAGTAGCATAAATGGGCGTTTAACAAACAATGTTATCAAATATTATAAGGGTAAATTTCAACAGGCTTTTTATTTAGGCCACTATGGATTAAAAATAAAAAATAAAACCTTCAATACCTCCCCCCTTTACAGCTTAATTTTTACTAGATAGCTTGATATCACTTTTTAGTAATTATTCCCAACCAGCCTTTTCTTATCTATTTACACCTAGAGGCAAAGCTTTACGGTTGGTTTAAATAAAACCTTTCTGTCCCCTTTGGTTTTTTTTTCTCTGATGTAGAATCTCACCACCTCTTGAGGTAGCACAGAAGCTCCCAGAAAGTATGTTTCGAGCTGAATACCCAGCACATCTTAACCTCCTTACTTACCTTGACGAGATACGGATTGACCATTTTCTAAAAGCAGTTCTTTATTTGTCCATCACCTCCATCGATTAGTACTTGTGATTCTATATTATTGGCATTGTTGTGTAGATGAATTTCATGAAAAATCTTTCTGCTACATACTTCCATTATTTTTGTAACTAGTAGATTTTTGGTAATTACCATAAGGCACAGGATGAATTGCAACTCAGAACAGAAGAACCCCTTCAAGGATATATTGCTATTGGTTAATGTTTACTTCAAGAAGCTCTGTTATAATTAACATATTACTAATACCTTAACTTACACTTATACTTTAAACTTACACTATAACTTATATTACTAATACCTTAACATGAAACAAAAATTATTGAATGATTTAACTTGTCTTAATTACGGTTAAAATAATTACTATACCTATGAATTGAAGTATATTACAATAGTAATTTATATATTACATTCTTCTAGTAGTTTGAATAATTAAGAACTTTTGATTAAACTTATAAGATGTTTTAAGTTAATTATCTAAAATATCATTTGAAACATGGATTAAATTGCAAATCCAAAGGAAGATTTTTTTTTTTTACCCTGATTGATCATCAATAAACACATAAGATTTATAAAATTTAATATATCCTTAACAAATATTGATAAGAATTTACTTTTAGGATCATTATTTAATCTTTTAGGATGAAACTTATAAAAAAGATAAACATTAAGTTATATTAAAGCGATTTGGAAACTAACTCTGCTTTTAACCTTGACATTTTAAACTAATTCTTTTCTGGATCGCTAAAAGGTCAATTCCTAACAGTCCCACTTTAATATATAATATTTTATATAATATAAATATGTAATTATTTGTATAAAAATAAAAACTTCTGAAAATGATAATATTTAGGGAATCAAATGGATAAAGGATGGATGCAGAAATATAAATAAAGTATGAACACTAATTTATTTGCAAAAATTTGACCAAATTTGCTAAAAGTTTCAAATTCTGACAATAAAATACAAAAAATTTTTTTTTCCAACCAAACAAAGAATGCCAGCGATATTTAGTTTCCATCATTCAGGTTGTTACATTTCAGATCCTTTTATCAAAATTGGTAACATAAAAATAAACAAAAAATATACAAAACATGTCATAGGAATGCAAATACAGTGAAATACACTTTTTTATTAAAAGTCGCAAACTTTAAAAATATTCTGGGTACAGCTATGGAAGGATATGATTAAAATTAGAATTCTTATGAGCAAATGTAACTAATTCTAGAACAATAATGAAAGACATGAATATGTCAGAACATAAAACAATCTTGAATTCTACATAAATCAAATGCCACATTTATCTACAACAGGAAAATTAATATATATATATATATATTGCTTTGATTTATTTTCTTAGAGAAGGCATCCTGACAAAAGGCATACATTATTCAATATCTGAATCAACAATAGACAATAGTAACTACATTTAAATATAAATCCTTCCTATTCGAATGAAGCATTATATAACTACGCTACAATCGCATTTTCGGACACAGCCAAGAAACAATTATTATACTTAAAAAATAACAAATTTATTTTATACCTAACAATATCAAGTCTTTAGCGAATTAACAGAACAAGGACAAGAAGGCACTTTTTCCTTAAATTATTATCAATTGTCTTTAAATGATTCGGAATAGATACAATTTCTAAACAACAAAAGTCATTTTAGGCTAACTGGAATATTCTTATATTTACTAGCTACTCTTCTCAATTTAAAGGCTAACGAACGTGGTGAGCGTGGTTTCGAAACGGAATACTTTGGCGACCGCGACATGAGCTGTACAGGTGTCGCCTTCGATCCATCACTGAAAATTCAATTTCTATAACAAAAGTAATTTATAAATGGAACAAAATTTTATAATAGAGAAAATTCAGATTTTTTTGTTTAAAAGACGATATCTCAAAGATACAACTACAATACAAGGCAAACAATCCATTACAAAACATGCGAGTGCAGCCGTAATTACATCAATCATAATTGTGCAACTCATTCACAGCCTCATATTTTTACACCCACCTTCTTTTCATATACTTCCATTTAATACTACTTCACTGGCACTATCTAAGTCAAAATCCTCACTGCAGTCATTACTATCACTCCTGAAAGTATATACTTGTACAGAAATAGTAAACATAATCCTAAGCATAATTTTTAATACAAAATACATTGAAACTTCTCAACAAAAGTTTAAATCCCATTAATACAAAAATATCCAAATCCAACTGTTTAATTCTTATACAAATTTACATTAAATAAGTTTCAATGAATTTTCCTGGTTAACTAAAAATAAAATAAAAATCAGGAACTATAAATGAGACACATATACAAATATAATTAAACCCTCTGAAACAAGCAAGCTGAAAAAGTAGAGTATATAGTATTTAAGCTTTCATCAATAAAAAACTTTATATGCCGAGGTCGTCATAAATATTCACAATTCATTTAAATTTTTTACGATGCATGAAATCAATTCTTTCATAATAAATTGGTAACAAAAAAATTACTGGTACTTACTGCTAATTACTACAAAAATCTTTTAATCCTAAGAAAGCTAATCTATAAATTTAAATATTATTGATTAACAGTTTGCGTGAATACAAATTTAACATACAAATGAGGTAAAAATAATTACTATGAGCTTAGAATAATATAAGTAGCACTCTATACTTCACGTAAAATGATCGAGTAAAAAATTCACAGGTTATTGCGAAATTAGTGAGGAAATGAAACCAGTTAAGATTTCATGAATTTCATATCCTGTCTTCAAACATTTATCACCTTCATCATTAAGAATCTATGGTAGGGCTAAAAGATTAAAAAAAAAACTATAAAATAATTAATTCTAAAACAGGAGTTGACTGCCTCTTTCTGATCCGTAGTTTGTGTGTGAATCTCAGATCCATTTTAAATTAAAAACAGATCAAATAGGTGAAAGTGCTAAAAATATTTGGTGATATGGTTCAAAGAAAAACATTTCATACCATTTCCATTGAACAGATGATGATCAATACAAAAAGATAATGAGGGCAAAAGTATATCTCAGTAAATATCAAAGAAGAGAAGGAAAACCTCAGGAACGAACAACCAAAATAATAATATATCACTCATTAATCAAACTACCACATATATAATTAATATATGAATATAATTGATATAAAGGAGGCCAAGAAAGCGCAGATTTATGTTTTTCTTTCATGATTCATCGGTTATATTTTTTATTATTTTCATCGGTTCATTTGCTTCCCCACTTTAAATCCTAATACTTTAATTTTCAAAGTTTCTATTACCTCATCATATTCAAGAACATATGCTAGCTTAAGTCAGTCCCCTTAAACATACATTCCAATGCCTGTTTTCATCACATAAGATATTACGGTCACTTAAGATGTAATATAAGTACTATAATCTAGTACCAAATTTAAATTTAAGTAGGTCAATATCAACATGATATTAGTATTGAGCATTAGATATGAAGTGAAATATAGAATAAGCAGAATTTCAATGGGGAATTTATTTATTTTTTGTCATTGTTAAAACCAACCAATACTTACTTCTTCGTCAAGGGTTAAATTTAAGAAGCAGTTGGCCATTAGATCCTGTTCATAGTTTTAATATGCTTATGGGATTATTTTTTCTGAAAGGATCCATTTTTTCTAATTCTATAGATCCTGAGTACGTTACTTGGTCTGAATTGATGAATTGTTCTGGCAGAAAACTGAAAGACACAATATATAAACCAGCTAGGACTAGCATATTAAAACTAGGTATAGACTTTTTATATAACTAAAATGAATCAGGACAAACCTCTACAAATTTGCAACCACCAGTAATTATAAAACTGATATTAAATCTATAATTTTTGACCCTCAAATCATTAAACTTGGAAGAGCTTAATGACTTCTAAATGTATGATTATCTCTGAATAGTATACATAATTTGGAGGGTCTGTAATTCAGTACTTAGCAAAATTTTTATTCCATCGGCTATGGGAGGAAGCCTTAAATCAGGCTCAACTGTCAATAATTAATCAAACTAACTAATTAATTGACATCACTCACTTTATAGAGGCTGAATGTGCCCAAAAAGTTTTCCCTACTCCAGGTTCAAAAACCAAGTGATGTAACAGAATAATTATGTTGCATAGTTTGGCTCAAATCCAGAACCAGCAGCTTATGAAATGCAACTACAAAAATAATAATAATTGTTTTCTCACATAATAATATCGTAATAAAAACAAACAAATTTTGATTTTTGACATTAATATTATTAGGTTACATTATATTCAGACATCATCAACAAGCTTCTAAAATTCTTCTTTATTTTGGGTAACCACTGTCCAATATATGCAAACGCCTGATTGCGATATTCGTCCATTCCATTCTATGCACTTAGAGACATCCAATTTTTTAAAAGTAATGTACCTCTTCTATCTGCATTTTTTTGGTAAGATCTACAGGTTTACCGAATATTTATCAATCTAGTCTAGTTTAATGAAGTTATCAGGTAACCGACAGTATCTTTCCGAAACCATTAGATTCCTGAAAGTTGTGAATACACATCATCAACTTTCTTTGAGATAAATATTCATCTTAAATGAGTCCTTCGATGCAAAGGTCTTATTTTAACAACTTACTTAACATTTTATAACAGGAAATGCTACTTCTACTTGTCTGAACATAGATAAATTACAGAATTTATTCTTTCCAATAGACATTTTGGACACACTTTGTTAATTTTTCATTTTTTATAGTTAGAATGTTCAAGAAAATTGTAAAATTTAAAACAAATGAAGGTGTTCTTTTTTTTGCAAATTGTTATTATCTTCATATTTGAATGCCGCTACGACATCTTGTTTTAATTCCAAAATGCACTTTTAAGTAAAAAATCATTCTTCCTTAATCTCTTCAGTAATTGTTTTATGTAGTTGTGAAATCATTATTTCAAAATAGTTTCTAAAAAAAAACAATTTAATTTAACTGATCAAATAATGAATCGTCCTAAATGGGGAAAGGAATGAAAGATTAGATATAAATTTATCCATTGTAAAATTAATTCAGTCACGACTGATTTGCTATTATAAGATTTTAAAACTTTTATAGATGAGTAGAAATATAGAAAATATATAAGTAAAAAAAAATATTATTATAAATATAATACGACAAAACATATGCAGACAACAAAATGAAACAAGATTTATTTGATTACTTAATCTATTCAATCATCTAACAAAGTCCTCATTCGCGTAGTCATTAATCTGTGCGCCGTGTAATAGGTTCATTCTGGCACCTCCGAGACGATACATTAATTTCACCATCCCTTGCACTGATGCGACATTAAAGGCAGCTATACACGTCCTAAATCAGAATAAATCAGAAACAAAGCCAATTCCAAGTTTCTTTTATTATATCATTCATTATTTAAAAAATGCACTATAATTGCATAATTTAAGAGATTGTTAAACAGGTTAGTTAGTTTATGTATAAAACTAATTAAAGTAGTGAAAGAACTTTAAGAAAAACATAGGACCAACTGATTAGATCAGCTATCCCGTTTTTAAAACGTTCGCTTACTATTGTGCACTCCCGATATATATATATATATATATATATATATATATATATATAAAGATGTAAGATACAAAGGTATAAACAGTCAAAGTGTGAAAAAATAAAAATAAAAAATGTTGAAAATCATACCGAACTTACACACTAACAGATTTTTAATTTTCATCCGATTGGATTATCTCAAGAACTGGTTGTCTGGCTATAAGATGCATTTGATAATTTTTGAGCTGATTTTTACCAGAAATATTTTTTACTTTCACTTACCTGTTTATGAAATATACAGTAAGGGAAAATATTGCGTTTGTGAAAAATTTAGACTTCTGGTTTTCAACAGAAATACACGATTTGGGGTCCCCAGAGTTCAAATAACCAAGTCCCGTGAAATGGTCTGTGAGTGTGAGAACAGACTAGCTCAGAAACGATTCTTCTTCTTATTTCCTGTAGCCACCACTGCGGGGGCATAGGGCCAAAGCAAATTTTCGGCATCCATCCCGATCCTGGCTGAGAGCCTTGACCTCCTGCCAAGATATGCCAGCCGCTCGGCAATCCTCTTCCACGTTCCTCTGCCTTGGGGATTCCAATCCAGCGCCATCTTCTCTATGGCCCCATCTTCTTTTCGGAGCGTGTGACCGATCCACCTCCATTTTCTTTTTTGGTATTTCTTCCTCAATAGGCTGATGTCTGACTATGCTCCATAGTTCCTTGCTTCCAACCCTATCCTGCCATCTCACTCTAAGGATATATCTTAGGCATCAGTTGATGAAAACTTGGAGCTGCTTCATGATTTTAACCGTGCTTTTCCAGGTTTCATAGCCGTAGAGTAAGACAACCTTTACATTTGATTTGAATATTTTGATCTTTGTGGACCTGGTAATGTTTTTGCTTTTCCAAATGGGGTACAGTTGAACGAAGGCCACATTTGCTTTCCTTAATCGAGTCTTCACTTCTTCTTCCACGCCACTTCTGTTTCAACAATGCTCCCAACGCACGTGTACAATGTAACCTGCACCACAACGAGACCACCCTCTTGGTACAACGCATTAAGCTTCATTTCTTTGGTCTTCTCAGCGTTTATTTTGAGCCATGCTTGCTTTCCTACTGCTTTTAGGTTCTCTAACTTGGCCTTCATATCTGTGTAGCGGTGTGCAAGGAGACAGACATCATCGGCAATATTGAGGTCTTCTAATCTTTTATTTAAACCCCACTGTATTCCCCTTTTCTTCCTTCCCGATTCGATCGCATGATGCGATCCACTACTAGGATAAAAAGGGTGGGCGTAAGGTACGCATCTCTGCCTTACACCATTGTCTACTCTGATCTCCTTCGACACCCGACCATTATGTAGAACACTGCAGTTGTATCAATTATACAGGCTCTTGATTATATTTATTATTTTATTTGGCACTCCATACATTCTTAAAGTTTCCCAAATAAGCCCTTAGTTAACCAAATCAAACGCCTTTTCGAAGTCGACAAATGTTATGTAGAGGGGACTCCTCCACTCCGTGCTATGCTCGATTATAATTTGAAGGGTATTTATGAGGTCGACACAACTTCTATTCTGTCTGAACCCAGCTTGTTCTTCACGAAGCTTCATATCCACACTCTCTGCGATTCTGTCTAATATAACCCTACAAAATATCTAGCAAGGTACTGACAGAAGCATAATTCCTCTCCAGTTATTGCACAGAGTTCTATCTCCTTTCTTAGACAACTTAACAATTAGTCTTCGTCAGAAACGATTAGTAGTATAAAACTGAAGTGAGGTATTTGTGGTAAATGACCGTGACCTGGCAGCAACGATTTCAGCAAAGTTGAGTAACGGAAGGGGTACGTTATTGCAAGGTCTATTTTTCTCTATACAATTTCTCAAAAGGGCTCTAAAGATTTTTATTAAAATTGTCATGTTTTATCCTAATGAAGTATTCTTTAACATGAAATAGGCTTTATCCTCATAGAAAAGATCTCATAGAGCTGAAATCTTCCTATAAAGAACCTTTAATTTGGTTTATTTCGAATAAATAACAGTCCTTATTATCCCTAGTTATAAGAAATGGCTAAATATAAAATTATTCATACACACTCAATGAATTATTTAAGAAGCTCATAAGAACCTATGAGAACCACTGAATTAATGCAGAACTATGAGTCTTAAATGGATTATAACATTTATATTTGTTTATTCACATAATGGTTGATAATCCAGATAGCATTATTTCATGGCTTAAAACACTGAAACTATGTTTTAAGACTAATACTTACTAAAATTGCAATCTTAACGGGAGAGACATAATCCTCAAGTGCAATAGATTATTATGTTTTTAAAACAAGCAATAAGAATATAAAGCATTCAGCAAACAACAAAACCCAAAATACTTGGCACTTTTAATGCTGTATAAAAGTAAGCTCGATTTAATTTAATAAAGAAAGCAATTTGATCTAAGACAAATAACTATGAAGATAAAGTGTTCAAACAAGACAAATTGTATTTGGATTAAAAATTAAAAAGTGCTAAACTAAAAACGTACAATATTTAGTGAAAAACAAAAGTTAAATTATTTACTATTTTAAAAATCAACTATCGTAACTGAGTGATCATGGAAGTCAATTTTTTTATGCAATTTTAACAACTTATTTGATTTTCTTCAAATTGAACAAGCATGCAAAGCGAATTTAACAACACGGAATATAAAATTAGACAACATACCAAAATTTATCTTGTCCTTGCTCTTTCGACAAGCATGACGTATATAAATAAAAAAATAACACATCATTAATGTTTTTTATTAGACAGGTCAAAATAAAAACATTATATAAAGTGCTTTTAGGAAAGTTTGACTTGAGAGTTGAAATGCTTATTTTAATAGAAATTGAATAAAATATAACAGTGCTATTTTCGACTATATATTAAGAACAGCCTTTATTTAAACTGGAAGTATTAAATTTGAAAATGTAAAATTATGTTTTTTTTTTTTTTTTAAATCATTCTCTATTCAATTTTAGAATTTTTCATATTCCACTTCAATCAATTTTAGGAAGTAGGCCATGTAATGAAATACACTTTCAATTATGTCTAAATGAGAATACATAAATATATTTAATCGTAAAGAAAAAATTTAAACTAATTCTTTGCGTAAATCAATATAAACAAAATAAATAAAAAAGGTAACAAAAAAACAACTACTATTATTAATTTCTCGTCAGTTACTTCTTAAAATATAGTAACACATCTTTCCTTAAAAATACAAATTAAAGACAAGCATTCCTCGTTTAGAAGAAATTTAAGTTCAAGTTGAGCCAGAAATTTAATTGTATATAAGAAGGAAACAAATAAACAATCCAAACCTGTAATAAAATACAGTGAGAGATGATAGTTTGTTTAATATATATGTATTTTTTTTGTAAGTAAAAGCTATCATTATCCAAATAACAAAATTTTATGTTAAAATTCATTTAAGTTTATCTACTGTATTTAGCAGTAATTTTTACAACAATATGACTTATATTTAAAATGTAAAAATATCAAATAAATTGCAAGATTGCATACATGATCGACATATTGGACGGAAAACTACAAAGAGGACTATCTTGAAGGACTATGTTACATACTGACCAATGCCTAATAACATTATAAAATGGTTACCTATTATTTTGGCTGATTTTCTGCAAAAAAATTATTTTTAAATATTCAATACAAGATCTTGTGCTGAACAAGCCTTACATATGAAATCGAGTAAATAAGTTTTTTATATATTTTGAAACTAAGCCGTTTAGTTTTAAAAACTAATTGGATCATAATTTTGTTTACAGCTCAATAAGATGAAGTTATGCAAAGCTTGATTCGAAAGGTCGGAGTGTAAGTATACATTTTTTTTATAAACTTTTATAATAACACTGGAGTTTGTTAAGAGATATCTAAGAGTGAATTTTTTTTTTTTTAACTTAAAATTAAAGTTAGGAGTAAATATCGTCATCACCATGCTTAAGTAAAGAATGTGAAACTAAAAACCTATACACATTCGTTACTTAACACTTTAACCGGACGGGACGTATAAATGCGTCCTTGAAATATATGTTGTACCTTGGAAATGGTGGGACTTATATTTTCGTACAACAGAGGTTTTAGTCATAGATACATGTATGTTTATATATTATATATAAACATGTATGTTTATATATATATATATATATATATATATATATAATTATATATACATATAATTATATATACATATATAAATAATAATAAAAACAACAAATATTTCAGGATGTCTATATACGTCCCGCCCGGTTAAAGGGTTAAGCATGGTGATGATATATATCGGTATGGAACTTCTTAAACCTAAAATGCCAACTACATCAATTATTATTGTAACTGCTATCATGAAAGGCTGAGCAAAAGTTACAGATTAAAAGGTAATAATAAAGAGCTGATAAAAAATAATAACAAAACAATTCAATTCATCAAGACTCTGAACATTGAGGAATTTAACGAACATTTATGTTGACGAAAGTATAGATATCAATAATGATCCTGATTCTAGGTAAAACACTTACCAAGAACACAAAAAAGCGCTTGTAATCATCATAGATTATGTAAAAAAAAAAATTAATACAAAATTTAACTTGTAAATATTTTGGATTAAATATATTCCAATTGACAGTAAAAAAAACTGCAATCAAGAACAATAAGAAATGTAGAGTCGAGATCACTATTAAATCGTATCAATTCAACAAATAATTTAAAAACTTGTTGATATCTTTTTTCTTTTTTAAATAACATTATATATGATTTGCAATTGATTAACACACTGTAGTCAGTACATGTAAAATTACGCTTTTCGCAAACTGTGCATAGACCTTCTTCGCAAATGTATTACTACGTGATCCGCCCTCTATGCACTGTTTGCAAAAACATAATTTAACGTGTGCCGACTACAATGTGTTAACCAATTATATTATATTTTTATTACTTTATTTGTAACTAATATGGGCTCTTCAACCACTTGGGCCATTTTAGCCTCAAATTATATCATAAAAAGCATGAAATTATTGAATAAGTACCAAGATCAAAATAAAGAAAAGATGTGCTACAAAAAATATGAATATTGAATCATAAAAAAAACAAATACGGTATGATAATAGTAAGCGGAAGGCAGTGTTATAAGAGTAAAATTTAAGACATTTCATTAAGAATTATGATAAGGCTAAAATTAGAAAACAGCATAAGAGAAAATTAGTTGATAAAGATATTATTTTATCTTGAAATTGCGAAATTTTTCTAATTTGATAAGGATTCGAAGCAAATTGCTAAAAGTATAATTAAAATGAAGACCGGTGATAATAGTAAATTAGTTTTGTTTACGTATATAATAGAGAAGTAATTTAAGAATAAAAGAAAAGCAGTTAGCAATTGCAATTGCTTTAGCTCAGGGTAAAGTTTAAAATTGAAAAGTTTAAAATATATACAACGCTATGGCCACAAATATGGCAAGATTTGCCAAATGCATAGGATCAAAACACTCATCCAATATTTATAATTGAAAACTTTAGCAAATGTTTGCTATTCCTGTGGCCAAATCCTAACCAGATCAATTTAGCAATTGTAATAAAAGTTATATTAATTAATCAAATTGCAAAATTAGAGATGTAGTCCAAGTGAAAATGATGAATTTATAGCAATTCCTGAACTACCGATTAAAAAAAGATAAATGGCTGTTTATTTATAAAGTTAAAAAAAAAAAAAAAAAAATGGTTTCTGGTTATTAAATATAATTTGATAAATCTCTTACTCAATCGATTGAAATCGAAATGATAATCTTTTTTGGTATAACGGCGACCAAATTATACCTACATACCACATTATATATTGTATCGTAACAATTCCAAATTTAAAATATATGCTAAATTAAAAAATAAATATGAATGAGTAAAAAAACATATTTTAATTCCTAGAGAGAATAGTTTGTTAAAAAATATATGTTAATATACTGCCAAGCAATATATTAAAAACATATTTAAAGTAAAACAAACAAGGCACAGAATGTTACAATATGGAGGTCATATAAGAACGAGGCGCCACGGATCCCGTCAAACTCTCAAAAACTCACGAAATAAAAACAACTTCTGAAAAGAATGAAAAAATAAGCATATAGTTAAATAATGTTTTATGAAATGATTATTTAACTTTATTTTACAAGCAGTAAAATTATTTTAAACAGTGACAGAAAAACATATTACCAGTCCAAGTTCCAAATTAGCTAAGAAATAGTAGAAAATTATCATAAGAAAATACACATTTGGAATAAAAAAAATTGTTCCAATAGCGGTGAAAGAACCGATCAATTTCTAAATATGAAATTAAACTTGATAAACACGATAAAAGTGCAGTAAGGATGATTGTGGTAAATAATAATATATGACAATAATAAAATAAATTTTCTGGACTGAGATTGTAGGCTTATTTATTAAGTTCATGGATTACCTATTAATTTCACAGCACTGTAAAAGAACATTAGTAGTAAATATAGTTCAAGCACTTAATTACATTGGGGTACAACTTGTACCAATTTGTGGAAAACTTGACCTTGTTGGATCTCCTTCTCTCCTCAAATCAACTTCTGTCGCTCCAAATCTAGTCCTGAACAACTCATCTATCTCATTCCACAATTCCATTAAAAACCTAGGCGTTACCTTTGATCAATCCCGCTCTTGGAAACCACACATCTCACAAATTTCCCCCCGAACTATCTTTACCATGAAACAATTCAACCATCTACGATATCTTTTTCCATTCAAAACCCGCCAACTCCTAGTCTCCTCTCTTATCTTCCCCCACTTTGACAACGGCTGTATGGTGTACGGCGGACAGTCCGGGGAACTCAAAGCTAAACTTTAAACGCCTTATGAATGGTACCATACATTTCGTCTTTATTATACCACCTTATATACCCCAGAGATACGCATATAGCCCAGTATTATGTAGAGTTGAAGTGGCTCTACCCCCCCCCCCCCCTATCGCCGTCAGTATCTACTTGCTTCCTTCTTAAACCAGGCCATGAGAACTCAACGACCCTCCTATATCCTACAGAGCCTACAATTTAAATCTTCCATCCAATCCTGCCCAACCAGATCCCGTACGTCCGATCTCTATCCTCCACCCCACCAAACTGCTACTTATGAAAAATCCTTCATAATGCTAGCCACATCCCTCTGGAACTCTATTCCTTCCAATATCCGACTCGCTCCATCGACTTCCACTTTTAAATCCCTCCTCTACGAGTTCCTATTCAACTCCCAATTCAGATGACCACTGGTGGAACAACAGTTCTTTAGAAATAATTCTGGTTAATACAGCCCCTAACAAATACTATGTTATCTATTTATTCAAATTGTTTTTATTTTACTCTGCTGTCTCCAAATTTTTTTGTCTTCTTTCCTTTTCTTATTTATTTATTTATTTTTTTTCTCGCTTATCGTACCTACAGATTACTCTGGCATGAAGGAATGCACTGTCTCTGTTTCTGTTTTTATTTTATTTTTGTTTTATATTATTCACATGTATATATGACATTGTATCTGTAAATATTTAATATCATCACACACTGGCTAGATTCCTTTATTATGTATAATTAATTTATTCTAAAGGAACAACAGTCCCACGATAATAAAATTATTTTTCATTTCATTTCATTTCAAAGCATAGATTAAAATTGTACCCTTACGCAGGAGTATAAAGATCATCAACAATACCGGAGGATATTGCCTGTAATCATCGAATGAGTTGCGAAAGATCACTATAAGACTGAACAATAGAAATTTCAACAAGTTAGCTACTTCCAATTACAACGGATTACAATTAATTACAAACAAAATTTGTAAAAACTATAGGTAGTTTGGATTTTGTATGTTTTTACAATTGCTGCTTTCCGTATCTAGGCCATCTTAATGAATACACCTCCATACATACATGGATATACGTCCTTTATATGCTTGGTAGGAAATTGACAGATAAGTGAATGTATGGGAACAAAAAGTATTCAGAAGGATATATGGATCTGTCTGTGAAGCTGGGAGATGGAGGCTGTGGAAAAACGAAGAACTCTGACGCATGTTTTAGGATGAAGAACTGGTGAAATATATCAAGGATGTCAACTAAGATGGGCAGGACATGTTGAGAGGATGCTCGAAGGTAGACTGCCTAAAACACTGTTGAATGGCAAAAGCGAGGATGACAAAGATAATGCCCCCTCGACTCAGAAGCATGGATGGATAGATGTTATAGATGGATAGATGGCATCGAATATACTAGAGAAAAATTGGGAGCTAGAAGATGGAGGAGCCTTAGACAGAGTGGAGCGGCAAAATATCATTAAACCATTTTAAAGGAGTCCCAGAAACTCAAAAGCCGTAGAGCCAAGGATTGAATGAGTAATAGGTTTAGTAGGATAATATTATGAAATAAATCATTATTTTTAATTCATAATTTTTTTTCTTCTTGAAGTTTTTCTTTGTTTCTAGGTGAACTTAGTCTATGAAGAGGATAAATGATTTTAGATTGATAATTAAATCTGGACAGTCCTTCAAAAAAATAGGGCAAAAAAAAGTTTCGATATAGAAATGAGGCCCCTGAAGATGTTAGCTCTAGAAGTACAAAGGGTACTACAAAAGTTTTGCAATGTAACTTAGCAGAAAGACCCGGGAAGCTGAAAGTTACTGCGTGTTCTGACCTATCCATGCATGCATACTAGCCGCCAAATGACTCATCGTGTGACTTGGTGCCAAAAGATGCTGAAACTATTTGATAAGGGACATTCTACACATGTGAACAGCATCATGACTGGTGACGAAACTTGGCTATACTATTATGATGTGCCGACCAAGGCAGGCTCAAAACGAAGTTTGGGTATTTGACGATAAGGAGTCTGAAAATCTCGATCTGTAAAAAAAAAAAAAATTATCGCTGTATTTTTCAGATCAAGTGGAATTGTAGAGCATGTTGTTTTGAAGACACAGAAGACAGTCACCACTGAGTGTACCACTGAGCAGTGCCTGCCTAGAGTCATAGACTCTATGAAAAACCTGAGACCAAAGTCAAGAATGTACACCTGGTACCTCCACCATGACAACGCACCAGCTCAGCATGCCAGAGCCTGCACCGAGAATTTGGCCACTACTGGGCTGAAACTTCTAGAGCACCCTCCTAACAGTCCAGACCTAGCTCCCTGTGACTTTGCGCTGTTCCCACATATGAAAATGAAGCTGAAAGGAAAACGTTCTTCAAGCCTTCTGAGGGCTTGGGACAACAAATGTGCCTCAATCCCAGATGAAATTTGGCAGAGCTGGTTTAATGACTGGTTTCAACATATGGAGAAGTGTATTAAATGCGGTGGAAATTACTTTGAGAAAATTAAATAAATAAAGCTGTATTGCAAAACTTTTGTAGTACCCTTAGAATTCATTGGACCCTTTGCAATTCATACAAGAGGAGAAACCTCAGGAATAATCCTAATCAGAAATCTAATGAAGAAAAGGGAAGGCAGACAAACAGTTTGGGCATTTTTATAGAGTAGGTGATGAGAGAAATGTGAAATAATTATAAAAAACCATATCTTCATTGATTTAAATCATTCGGTAGGGTAAGACTGACATATGAACAAAATAGAAAAACCAACGAATATAAGAGGACCCAGTACAACTTATAATTTATACTTGTTCGTTGTTTAATAGGTCTAGAGAATGTAGAAACTTTTATAAAGAAGTTTAGTAATAATTTCCACACTGACAGATGTAATCATCAAATAAAAAAATAAAAAATATGTAACTAATATAACGAAACGTTTTAACTACGATTATCTGCTATAATTAGGCACTTCGTTTGAAAATTATCTAAGTATTATGTTGAAAAGAAAATTATCTACTTCTCACCTTTTCTTAGCTGTGTCGCTGCCACTACCGCTATCACTCTTTTTGACAGGTACTAATTCAAACGAAGAGGTTTCCGTCAAGCAGACCTGAATATATAAAGTGGAATCTGATTAATTCTTATTCGATAGGTATGTAATGATTTAGTAATATTATATATATATATATATATATATATATATATATAAAAAAATTGTTTGCTAACAATATAAACAATAAATCAAAAACAGGGTTACTATGGAATGTATCTAATACAGCTAGATCAAAGGCAGAGATTCCCAAACTTTTTTTACACAAACCCTCCCAGATAAAATGAGAGCTTCCAATGTCCGCCCATGAAAATAAAGCTCCCACGCCCCCAAACACAATTGATTGAAAGGACATACAAGAAACAAAACAAGTATTACATAGAAAAAAAAAAAATACATATAAATTTTGTTTTAATAAATTTTTCACTCAACCCCAGTTTGGGAAATCCTGATCTAAAGTATCAATAAGGTTTTTTTTTTTTTTTGGGTCTTCAAGGCTTCCACTGAAGCCCTATACTGCCCATACTAACACCCATGGCACTGGGTAATACTTCTCCTACGAAAGAAAAGCACCACCCAGGGCGGGACTCGAACCCGCAGCTCCGGCATGGGATTACGGCGCTTTACCGCACAACCACACCGGGCCCCATCAATAAGTTGAATATTTTATAAAATATAACAAAAAAAAAAAACGGGTCTTTTTTAATTTACCCACACCAGTTACTTTTTGATAACTGGTATTTTATATTTTTATTAAATAACACCAGTTATTCATTAACATATGTCTATTTAAAAAAAAAAAAATATATACATGAAGAAGGTTACCTCCTAGATTTTAAGAAACGAAGTTGTTTTTGTTCATAATGAATCTGATACAACTGAGTCGGGTTCTTAAATCAGAAGAAGATGCATTTAAGACATTTTAAAGGTTCGGAATATTGCATAAAATACAGAAATGTAGAAGAGGACATTTTATGAAGCTTGCTTTTCTCCAAAAATATCTCCAGCATTTGGATGCAGTATGAGAAGTTGCAGAGAGGAAATCGTGATTATAAATTAATCTATCATTTTTGTTTACATTTAAAGCTTGTTAAATACATTACTTTAATCATCTGTTCTTCACTAGTATTAATTTAATTATAAGATAAATCACTGTTTTAGAAATAAGTAACTGGTGTGGGTAAAGTAAAAAAGTCCCAAAAAAGCTTATACTACCAACAAAATGAAAATAAAAAATCTGGTGCGTGCGCCCAACACACAACTTTCACTTACCAACTTACTTAGATTAGAAATTGACGTGTTTTGCTAAATATCATTTTCCAAAGTCACACATTTTTCTACATTCATATCTTATTTTTGTTAATCGTTAAAGCCGTTTTTGAGTAAATAAAAAAAAAAACCTGTGAAAATGATACAAAATTTATTAAGTAAAGTCCCCCTTCCCGTAGATCAATTTTGATGAAATTTTTACAGTCATATCTCGGGCATATAAATACATCAAATACCAAGTTTGATCAAAATCGTTAAAACTGTTTTTGAGTAAATAAAAAAACCATATGAAAATGATACAAAATTTATTAAGTAAAGTCCCCCCTCCGGTTGATCAATTTTGATGAAATTTTTACAGTCATATTATAGGCATATAAAGAGATCAAATACTCAGTTTAATCAAAATCGTTAGAGCCGTTTTTGAGAAAATCGAAAAAAACCTAAAAAGTTATTAAGTAAAGTACCCCCTCCCTTTAAGTAATTTTGATGAAATTTATGCTGTCACATCGCGGGCATATACCTACACTAAATACCCAATTTCAGGATCGCACGGCTTATAGTTTTTGAGCTAGTCTGTTCACACACACACACACACACACACACACACACACACACACACACAGACCATTTCGCGGGACTTGGTCATTTCGACTCAGGGGACCCCAAAACGTGTATTTCCGTTGAAAACCGGAAGTCGAAAATTTTCACGATCGCAATACTTCCACTTACTATATATTTCATATATAGGTAAGTGAAAGTAAAAAGTGATTTTTAATTAACAGGTAGGTGGTTTTACTACTAACATTTATATAACTAGATAAACATTTACTCAAGGAAAGACCAAAGGGTTGCCACAAATTGTTATGGGTGAGAAGCATAGCAGCTGTTATGATAGCCTGTTCCAAGCTTATTGTAAAATGGGAAGATATAGTTATAACTTAATAATAGTGGGCCGGGATAGCCAAGTGTGTTGGGGGCGATAACCAAGTGTGTGACTGACATTCTCGAGTCGAATGAAGGTGGTTTGAATCAACTCTTGGCGGGTCGACTATTGTTTGTGAAACCCCATGGAATAAATTTCAACCCACCCACTATGGTTAGAATAGGTTGGTTTTACAAAAAAGTCAATAATAGATAATTTCGTTTTGTTTGAGCAGCTCATTATAAATTATACTATGCTCAGCCAAACAAATGCAGATAAGCAACGCATGGGTCTTCATTGAGTAATCCCTAAAATTATTCATCTTCACTGTTTTGGTATGCAAGGGTGTTCTTTCTCACCAAGATTATAATCTTATTTTTAAACAAAAACATTCTCAATATATCACGAAACATAAAATAATGCAATGAAGTCAACTAGTCGAATACTGTTTACTTGGCACTAAACTTGAATTAAACTAAACGTAAGGCGAAACAGCACACACTGAAGTTTAGGCTCAATGACAGGAATTTAGTGTTACCATGAAATGACACGAACATAGTAATGGTGATGCCTTCTTTAACAGACAGAACTTATTTGAGGTCCTAATATATTCCATATTTATGTTTCTGATAGAAATGACATGGACATTCTGACATTTCCTTGCATTTTAGCTCGTATGAAAGGATGAAATGAGAAAGATAATCACTGTTTTTTTTCTACATCTCGCAACGCAATACAAATTTTAACATGACTTTTGATCAGAAGAAATATGATGTAATAACTGTGCTAAACAAAATTGAAAGAATAATATTTTTACATGATTATCTTACTGATTGCTTGATTGATAACTAATCAGCATAATATATTTTAATTCAATAACTTACTTTGGACACATGTGATTTTTTAATTCAAAACAAACAATAAGTTTTTTTTAAACGTATATAAGGTTCATGCAAAAATTTTCGAAAATAATAATTTATCAATAACGGTAGGCAGATGTCTAGCAGATATAATCTAAGGATGAGAGTAAATCTATTTTGTAATAAAATATCACTTGATATAACTACTCAACACATAAACTAATTCAAAAGCAATTTCTAATCTAATTTATCGAGTTAAAAATTTATATCTTAAATGACTCCATGTAAACTAATAATAATTAAAACATTTGTACGATTCTTTCCAATTTTCTACAAAAATATTGATTAATAAATTTGCTTAACCTATTGGCAAATATAAAATCTAAATATCTTTATAGTAATATAATTGCTAAGGAACAATTACTACTAATACACTTACTAATAAAAAATGATAATGATTATAAATGGGGTTCAATTTCAATAAAAATAGAATGTTATCCACTGAGGTATGACAGTAATCATTTAAGTTTACCCAATTATTCTAAATAATTTCCATTAAATTTTTTAAGAAAAAATAATTGGCTTGTGGCAAACGCTTATAATCTTGAAGAATGAGTAAAAATATAAATTTTTTATTTTTTTTTTATTTAAGAATAGCTATATTTGAACGAAGTTAATAATTAAGCCAAAAATAATTCAAAAAACACTTATATAAATAAAAGAACTCTTTTAAAATTACAAAAAGAAATATGTCCAATTGATTAAATCAAAATTTATTTATTGAATTAATAAATTAAATTGATTCTTTTTTAAATCAAAAAGAAATATGGTACTTTTCTATTATAGTCACGCCCAGAGAAAATGTTTTTAATTTAGTTAGTACATTGCTTTAAATAAATAAATCACATGTTTTCTGAATAAAACACTTTACATGAAATTTAATTAAATTATTTATTTTCATTTTAGTATAAACATTGAAAAAAAATGTCATCGTAAAAATCTTTAATATCTTTCAATATTTCATTAAAAGGATCTTTTTCTGCTAACCTTTAGCACCACATAAATTCCGCTAAATAAGATTTTTAAAAATTCCTTCTAGTACCCCTCCTTCTTTTGTCCCCCCATTTTGCCGATTCCCACATTCGTTCAATATTTTGGGTATGCTGTAATGTTTTTGGGTTGACAAAATCGTATTTATGATTAACTGTGAAATGTTTATAACCTTCCTTCCAAATATTTTGATACAACTTCCAGCAGTCAGAAACGATAATAGATCCAGGCAAAATGTATTGCTTTATGGCTTTAATTAATGTTTCCATGCAGATCTGTATGGTACTTCAGTTATAAAACATTGTTTTGTTTCTCGGCAAATGCCACTAAACACCCACTGCTGAGGTAAAATTCTGCCTGCATTATTCTTTCGTTTTGAATACAAGCTTTCATCTATCTCAACTGTAATATCCTTGGCCACCTATTGTTGTACTCACACTACCAATCTTCCAAACACATACCTCTCTTAAATAACTGCTATAATCAACTATTGTGCGACATACCTAGTTCCATTTCCCATAATTTTACCGAGGTAAACTCCTTTGAGCAGCAATATACAAAGTGAACAACTTTTTCCAAACTTAATTTTGATCCTTCTTACCAGTTTTCACTTCTCACACCAATCTCTTGTCTGCACGTTTTTATATGACACCTCCATTTAATTTTACCTATAAATGTTATCTTCATTTCATGGTTATGTTTACATATTCTCATTTCAGGAATAATATTATGCTGTTGAAAAAATCTGACCGCAGTTTCTTCATCCAAAATATTCCTAAAAATATTTTTTAAATTATACTGATACTCAACCATATTTAACGTGATTAATTATCTAGTCAAAACAAATGATTCGGCACAGAATTGTTTTCTCCTGACAGTGTTGCCAGTAAGCCAACTGTTGTGAAATTAATCCTTAGTTACCTCCCTGGCAACACTGGTGATAACCCTGCTTCTCCTTAAAGCAATGTACCTACTAACTAAATTAAAAACATTTTCTCTGGGCCTGACTATAACAGAAAAGTACCAGAAATATTTCAAGTACAAGTAAAAGAGATTATAATTTTATATATATTTCTTTGGTAGAAATCATAAAAATTAACTTAAATAAAAGTTGGCTACCGTTAGTAGGCAGACAATAGCCATTAACAATTATTTTCACTATTTGCTTCTAATAAACTCTCTAAGTTTTATTAATATTCTATTTATTCTATTAGTAACTATAATATGATTATAACGAAAATACAAGTTCTATTCTAACTATAATTATATACATATTTCTAACCTAAAATATTTACCCAAAAACATGGCAGGAGACTATCACACAGGGAAAAGTAGCTAACTATATAAAATAGAAATTTTGAACTTACAATATTCTAATTTTTTATACTGTCCGTAAACTTTCTTGAATGCATAGGTCATTAACTTATACAAAAAGAACAATAAAATTAGTTGGCAATGCCTATGAATTATAAAATAAAACATTCATAATCATAACAGATATTAGCAATAAGATCAACAAAAATCTGCATATCAAATTTCCAAAGAAAAAGTATCCTAAAGCTTTAAGCCAATATATTTGAAGGAGAAAAAAACTGTATAATAAAAAGACTACTTTACATGTATATTAACATGTTTTATATTATACTCAAATAAATTACACTATAAAATATGCTAACTCTGAATATGCATGAATGAAAAAATAAAACATTCTTCTCAAATGATTTGTTAGTTACCATTCAATCATTCTCCATTATTATTTAAAATAAAGAATAAAAACATATAATTGTTACATGATGGAAGTAAAAATGTACAGAAACAAATTTCCCTTAATAGCGAAAAATATCCAAGTTATTATCAACATAAAAAAAAAAAAAATTCCTAAATTCTAAGTAGTTATAATATTATATTAATAAATTACTTCTAATTTATATTTCGTATAGGTGATATTGTAGTATATAAATAGTAGAAAATTTTAAATTAAATATATCTACGAACTAAGGAATTCATCACCGATAATAGGTAAACAAGATTATTCCATATTTTTCCTCATTAAAAAGTAAAATAAATAAACATAAATTGATATGTACAATAAAATTGCATGCAATGAAAAACTAAACTTTTATATTTTATTAATAAAAAATATTACAATAGAATATTATTTAAAAACAATAACAAAATTACAAAATTAAACAAGAGTAATAAATTTGTGTTTTAAAATAAATATAGAAATCTACTAAATAAGAGAAAATGTTCATAAATTAATAAAAATTTAATCCTACACTATATAAGAATATAGCTTAATACAGTATTAGAATGTATAACTGAAAAACTTACATTGGCCGAACGAGGTTCAACGTCTCTAACATCCAAATGTATTTCCCGTATGCATAAAGATCTTAAAAGTTCGATACCTAGAAGGAACCAATCACATTATTCAAACGTAAAATATTATAGAAAAGGGTTAACAAGAGTTTTTATTTCTAAGAAATGTTTTTAAATACCTTCTTCCCTTCTTCTGCTGTATTTATACTCCCAGGCATCCATAAGGCGGTTGTAATAGCACTCCCCTTCGAGGAATTTATGGTATGGAAATGTTTTAGAAGTTGGGAAAATTCTCTGAAAGCTAGAAGAGAAAGAGTTACAAGATTAGCGAATAACTTCAGGTAATTCAAGCAACAGACAATGAAGAACGTTCTCTTACTTTCCGGTCTGTGTAAGTTCATCTTCATACTGAATGAGGTGGCGCACATCATCAGGTGTTAATTCTTCAAGAATGCTATCCAGGTACTAAAAGAAAAAACAAAAAGAAATGATGTAACGTGTCATTTTATGTTATTATGCCCTCTTTTTGGTAAATGAAAAATTAACTACATATTTAATAATTTGAAGATCAATTAGAGGATGGCATTAGGCTAAGAACTAAATTTTATCAAAATATACCATAATAAAAAAAATAGAAAATAAATGTATAAATTTCTTACCATTTCCCTATCTTCTAAAGACGAAAAATGAGCATGCTTGTCCTTTTCTTTTTGAGAAAGGCCTATCATGTACATCCTGTGATCTATGCATAGCGGTCCACGAACACCCATTTTAGCAGAAGCTTCAACCTTTCAGATCAAGAGAACTTAATAAATTAAAGAAAGTGGGAGTGGTTGGGTCAAAACAAATTTACTTTGAACACAACCCCCCCCCCCCCCCCCACAACCACTTCTACCTCATTATATCTATGGTCTACAATCTTCCAACATCTAATAAATTAAAAATAACAATATTTAAAAAAAAAAAAGAATTTTCTTAAAAGATAAGTAATATTTTTTGTTGAAAAAATAAAATGATAATCTTTATATATCACATGCCTCCCATGTTAAACTGTTGAAACAAAAAAAAATTGATGATTTAGTGGAATAAGAGATGTCAGGAATTAATTTCCTATTCCAATTTTTGTTTTATAATTCTTTCTTAATCAATGCTGTACTTATTTAAAATATAACAACAATAAATGTTGTTTGTTTGTTGAACGTCTTTTTATGCTACTAAGACTAATCAGACGATGCTACAGTGGGAGTCCTAAATTTTGCCTATCCAGGTATAATTACGATAGGGATCTTTAACGAGTACCTGACATGTACAGGCTGGGGACATCCATTTTACGTCCTATCCGAGGGACGGCATGGCTAAGGATTTTTTACTCTCATTAAAAAATCCCAGGCCACCTCGGGTCGCGAACCCAGGACCTTTAGTATTATAGGTTGCCATGCTAACCACTACACCATAGGTGAACCCAACAATAAATGTTTATTCATAGTAAATAGTTTGTTTATTTTTTAAAAATGCCAAATGTAAAATGGTGCAGTATTTGATGGTTATGGAAGTTTTTTTTTTTTTGGTTTGTGAGTATTGGCAGTTAAAAAAAAAATGAAGGTCACAAAAGTCTAACACATCTAACTGCAAACTAATAGTGTGAGAACTTTACTCAGGGGATGTTTTTCTGTCTGCACTACATATCTTATATTATTTACAAGGACTAACCGGTGATTATAATTATAAACTAAATAAAATTTTGCAAGATTGCAATTAACAAAATATAAATGTTTTCTTTTATCGTATTATAATTTTATTTAGAAGAAATAGATTTACTTTATTATTATTATTATTATTATATAAATGTAATGAGGTATTCTAATGTAATAATTGTAATATCTAAGCAAACAAAGTTAAAACTTACTTCTTGAGCTTGACTGAGAGTATTAGGAATATGGTAACCAACAAGATTAAAAATATTTGTAACTAAAGGACCTTTTACAGCTGTATCAAGAGTTGAACCTGAGTGTAAGGATGGCGATATATTAACCTGAAATATGTAAATTTAAATTAGTAAGAGCATCATTTTAGAAATATAAGGATACAATATTCAGATAGTTTAATTATTAAATCTAATTTTTTATCAATGACAAGTTTTATCAATGATTTTCGTTCATTACGAAAATAGTAAACATTTCAATTCTAAATATTTATAAAAAATACTTCCCCTTAATGTATATTTTACTTAAGTACTTTAAGTAAGTGAAAGCAAGATATAGATTTGATGTTCTACACTGAAATAATTTTAAATAAGAAAAATGCAGAAATATTATGCAATACTTAGACAGTATACTCATTGTTGAACAATTAACTTTATTCTCATAACATCCATACATTTATATAAGATAAAAGATAATTTAAATATTTAACTAACCTCTAATAACCAGGGCTTCAAATTTTCATCTAGAAGAACATCAACACCAAAGAGCTCGTAGGAACAATAACGAGAGGTTAAATTGACCCTCGACATTTGGGAAATAGGGTTTTCTCCACTTATCATCGTTTTTATCACTAAATCAATAAGGCTCGACCATAAGGCATCAATGTTTATCGTCCCATCCAAAAATGACCAAAGGGACCTCAAAGTCCTAAAATAAATAAATAAAATATCTAATACATATAAAGAGTACGTGTATATATGTGTGTATATATATAATGTATAAAGAAATACCAAATTATTTCTGAAAAATATGGTTTAATAAGAAGTACAATAGAACCCCCTTTATTCGGGGTAATGATGGGTATGGGGGGGGGGGGGTCCACGGATAATCGAATTAAAACATTTTATTGACTTTAATGTGCTAGAAAAGAAGGGTTAATCTTCCAATTAAACAAAGAAAAATAAAATAAATAAAACTGCAGAAAATCACTTTTTTTATCAAACAAACCTGATATCGTGTCTTTTTTGAATTTGTGGAGCCATTCTTGGGAAGAGGAGAATGGCTCCTCGATTTTTAAGTTTTTTTTTAAACCATACAGCTTCTTCACTCACCATTAGCCCAAAAATTGGAACTTTTTCAGCGCATTTTTGCATGAACCACTGATAGACAGCTTCATCTACATCTTTTAATGTAGAGTTCTTCATTGTTTTCCGAGGACACAATGTTTGAACCGACGATGATACGAAGTCGGATATTTCTTTTTTCTTCTTCAAAACATCATGAACAGTTTGCTCGCCGAATCCTAATTCAGTGGACAATGTTTTAACACTTTCACCTTTTTCTACTCGGTTTATAATGGTTGATTTCTGCTCAAGCGTTAAAATGACTCGTTTTCTTTTTTGCTACATCTTGTTAGTTCGTATTTAAATGGAGACCAAATCACAACTGAAAATATTTTGAAAGACTTGAAAACAATACCATTCCTAAAGCCGGAAACATCTCATCATACAATATCAGCTTGCCGTGTTTTTCCATTTATTATTTTATTACGTAATTTCTAAGAACAATAGATAATTAAACATTGTGTAATCGTTAAAATATTTACATATTCATTTTTTAAAATAAATATTATAGATACAAAATAAATGGCATTAAAATTAAAAACAGCTTATTAAAAGAAAAAATGGCTCCTCGGAACCCCGGTTAATGTGGGTCCTACTGTACTTAAGAATTTTGCCAAATTATAATGTAAATTATCATTGAGATGCAATATGATCTACAATGAAGTTGAAGAAAACTATTCAGTTTTCAATCGCCCCAACCCCCTTAATAAGCTTTATGGACATCTTAAGCAAACCGCTAGCTTATCACACTCTCAGAGAATTCTTGTATAGGTAGTCAATTTAAATGTATCCTAAGATGCATTAAAACATTATATTCCTGAGACAAACAGTGCCATTTCAAATCCAGACTGAGAAGATTGAAATTCATTTCCTGGCAGACCTTGTGAATGAATCTTGAACTTACTACTCCTGTTAGAAAAGGTTTATTACAGTTCCAGAACAAACCCCTCCCCCAATGTGCCGGAATTATCAGGGAGGTGAGAAATATACAAAATAAAATATATATTTAAGGAAGTCAATTTAAATATTTTATCTATGATAAGATAGGATTAATGTAGGAAAACCCAGGTGATAGAGTGAATCCATCAGATCACCACCGCAACCGTTGACCAAGAAATAGTACATCCTAACAAATAACTGAAACCAAAATCCTCATGGCGATCTAGCAGTAAAAGTTCTTAGAATATTGTTTTGGTTTTTATCATTTAAACTAGTGCATGACCGAAACCAAAACCAAATTTCAGCAGCAGACCTGGTTTCGAATTCTGACAGCAGATCAGCAAGTTATCATGCCAAAATCAAAAACTCGGCTTTTGAAAACTGAAACCTATTACCACCCCTTGAAGCAGATTGAGCTTCAATTTTTTTAAAGAGCTTGAACTTCATTTTTTTCGTTCTCTTTTCTATTGACTTGAATCTGTGGAGATGTTGGGTTTCGTAAAAAACTTATTCAAATTTAAGTATATAGAATATTTATACTTATTTAGTGCTTCTCTGCTTTTGACATTGAACTTAGCTTGAGTTTTTGACCAATTAAAGGTACCAAAAGTATTAGAGAAATCAATGTGTTATTAAATTACAATTTTAGTGTAGTTTACAAAAATAACTGACACCACACACAACTTTTAATTCAAGGAAGTCAAATGCAATGAACGAGAGAGGTACTGCTTACAAACTGAAATCGTGTAGTCCCACTCCGTTTTCGGGATATCAGACATGAATGCAAGTTTCGGCTGATTTTGAGCCGAAACCAGGTTTTTTGGCGAAAACTGAATGATTCCGAAACTTTGATCCATCACTAATATAAAACTTTAATTTTTATTTCTTTTTTTTATTAATTCTATCCTCCTTTCCTTCTACTTAATAATCGTATTTTTTATGGTGATAATTTGTTATAGAGTTGTTGTTATAGAAAATGGTTGACTCTCTAAGAAATATATTATCATCTTGATTTCTCACCCTACTGGAGGAATCTGCCAATGCGGAGACTTATAGTTAAAAAGAGCTATAGCTTGTTGAAGAAAATAAGTAATTAACAATTGTCGAATGATTTATATTTCCCATTCATTAGTAATAAGGATTAATTAATAGTTCTATCACAACAAGAGAGATTTTGATGAGTAACTATGACAACCAATGAATCCCCCCCCCCCCCAACCAAATCTCCTTCCAGCCTTTATTCCACTTTTGATGCTCAAATTTCCCTTAAAGTTTAGTTTGCTTCTTTGAAAATTTAATTTACAGGTCCAATAGGGAAGCTAATTTATTCATCATTACAAAATCATCAAAAGCTAACAATTAAAGCATTTTTTTATTTGAAAAAAATTGATTGCTAGGTCTCTGATGGGTGAAAAAAAATAAATAAATCAGAATTGTAGCCTGCATAAAAACATTTGAAATTAAATACTTCGAATCTTCGACTAGCTATATCAAAAACTTTAAAATCAGAGAATATAAATAAAAAAATCTTTGACCGTTACTTATTGTTAATTTATAGTTTCAATGGTGCCATTGAATATATTAAATAAAAAAACATAATTTATAAAAAATTTCATGTAGCAAAAGATTAAAATTTACATACCATTTATGCCCTGTACAGGCACCAGCATCTTCATTTAATGAATAAGACTGGCTGAATTTGTTAATGCTATAGTTTGTTAAGTGAATGTAACGGTCATTTAGGCTCTTTAAATCATCAGTATACCTAGCTAAATAGAATAAGACAACATTAATTAGGAATAATCATTAAATTTTATAAATGTATAGTGTAATATAATGTAATAATAACTAAATATAAGTTCCTGTTACTATTATTAAAAAAAAAATAATGAAACTCTTTACATTTATATAAATAATAATAATTAACAGGTGAAAATAAAACAGGAACAATAAGTAATTAAAATGTTACAATCATTTAATATATAATTTTTCAAAGCCTTTTTTTTTATGGTATGCCATAACTTCCTTAATATTTTATCAAATTTCATTAATGAGGCATCATATTAAAGCTTTCCTTAACCGCTACATCAGAAAAATATACAAATCACTAAATTTGCCTTCCAATGCGAGTTATAAGCGCGAAACCGCGGTTTTTGATAACCAATGTGGTCATAGAAGCTTCTGAATGGTGTCAATCTTTTCAGGTTTTCAAGGATTTAGGCCAATAAAAGCAAAATTTAATTTGAGGATCCTTTTTTTTAGCATTAAGGAACATTCATTACCTTAAGAAATGATAAATGGTGTTCCCAACTATACATTCATTAGGTATGACTGCGTTACTTTTTTTCTCTTCCCAAAAATAAAAAAGATAGTATAGGTATAAATAAAAAAGGATTCCTTTGCTCAAATATTGATAAATGTAAAAGAACAACGAGAGCTAAGAACTTAAATACTATCCTGAAGATGCAAGTTCCAGAAGTGTTTCAAGGATGTGAGGAAGAGAAAACATACAATTATAATATCAAAGGGGATTATGAAAAGGAAAACATAGATCTTTTAATTATATGAAGACATTTATACAAGTAAATGCTTGTTTAACGTTTAGTTGACTCTCAAAAGCAATATTTGATCCTTGATTCCATTCTCAGAACAGACTTAAATTTTAATTCTAAGATGAATTATTAACATTAAATAATCACTTTAATTCTTTTTGACATCTAATCATGGACTAAAACATTTGACATGGATATAACACTGTAGCCAACACAACAAATATTTTATCTACTCTTAAAAAGCTACAAAATTATCATAACTTTTATAAGAAAAAAGGGTTTAACCATACCTGATGCAAATCTTACTAATCCGTTATCGTAAAGGTAAATACGAAGGGGATCAAAACTAGTAACCAGGACGTAAAGACGAAGATCAAATTTATTTCCATTAATTAAATAAGGATTAGAGATATACTTCTGAACAATTAAAGGTATTTTCTTTGGAATATCGACCCATTTGTTCACAACTTTGATCCCGGATCCTCTGGCAGAAGCTGGCTGTAAATAAAACAAAAAACAACATTGTTTTGAAATTATTGAATAATTTTTTAAAATTTAATTTATTAAAATTTACAACTGTACATTTAAATACATCCAGTAAATGTGCAGGCTATGGAATAAAGGAAAATAATGTCATGAAAAGGCATGTAAGAGAAACTTCCCATTGGTAGCATTCAACTAGTATTATTAACTAAGAAAATTATGAGTCCATCTTCTTTCCAGATGCCTAGGAGAATTGTCAGGAATAGAGGAGGAAGAAAGATTGGAAAACAGTGGGTTCGGATCGTTCGGGAACTTATTATGAAAAGTCTGGTACCAAATCGGAAACATATGGAATGTTTAAGTCATTGTAGATGATTTGATTGGAGACAAAATAAGGATCATTAAGGGTTTTGCGAAGGATTTTTGATTCTAATGACTGGATTCAAGAGGAATTTAAGGGTTGGGTGGAGACCCATAGCTTGATTTCGTACGCCCAAATCGGTCTTAATAGTGTCATATAAATTAGTCTTTTGTAAGAGATAGGGAGTTTTGAGTGTTTGTCAAGGAATTAAATAAAAATTTAAAAAATCTTGAAATAATTTATTTTTTGAAGAGAAAAGATTTGGCTCCGCCGGGAGTCGAACCCGGGTCTCCTGCGTTACATGCGAGGATGCTAACCGCTACACCACAGAGCTCGGCTCAAGGCAGAGCAAATCCTTCCTCTTCACTGAGAGACATCAGTGAAGAGGAAGGATTTGCTCTGCCTTGAGCCGAGCTCTGTGGTGTAGCGGTTAGCATCCTCGCATGTAACGCAGGAGACCCGGGTTCGACTCCCGGCGGAGCCAAATCTTTTCTCTTCAAAAAATAAATTATTTAAAAATAATTTAAAAATGGTGGTCAGCCACAAATTAAGATTGGATTAATTAAAAAATCTTGAATTTTTACAATCCAATTCTTTTACAAAGAGATCATACAAGAGGATTGTTTACTTTGTTCAATGTTTTTTTACAATTAAGTATTTATATATTTGTAAAATGATTAATTCGAGGATTTTTTAATTTCAAACAATAGTATAATTTTAGCAACTAATTCTGGGCAATTAAAATTTACCTCAAAATAGTTATGTGGTATGAGCAGTCCCCGCCACGCGATGCTGTGGCTGAGTAGCTATAATGCGTTGAGTTAATTATATCCTATTCTTTTTAATACAATCAAATCTAAAAATCTACGGGATTTAAAATAGAACTTTACGCCAAATTTAAAATTGTTTGGTAAAGAATTTAGAGGGGTAAAAGTTTTTATTTTTTACATCTCATATTTGACTACAGTAAGTATTAATGATCCATTCATTTAGCACTTTCAGGTATTGTTTCAGCAGAGATGAGATTAAATATAGAGATTTCTGCTTAACCATCCTAAATATCGAAGAAGAAAATGAAATGTTGTGTCAATAAATAAACTTACACTGCCATCTGTTGAAAATTTATAGGACTTCAAATAATCACACTCAACTGTAGTAAAATAAGCATTCAATTTGCAATTAAAGAAATATTGAAGCCAATAATCGAGATAAATAACTACCTTATCTTTTAAGTTGGACAAAACTACAGACAATGAGCAAAATTTTATAAAAATCGGTTGAGTAGTTTCTGATTTTAACCCTAACAACAAAAAGTTTATGAAATCTACATATGACACCATGTTAATAAATCAAAACACGACCTACTGTATTTGCAATAATTCGCAATAAAAGAAATATTGTGGTCAATAATCAAGATAAAAACTATCTTATCTTTTAAGTTGGACAAAACTATACACATTGAGCCAAATTTCATTAAAATCGGTTGAGTAGTTTCTGTGTTTACCCCTGACAAACATTGGGACATGAGATTTTTATATATATAAGGATTTAAGAAAATGGTAGAAATCATTGAAGATTACACAACAAGGTAACAATAACATTAATGTGATCGATTTATTTTCAATATTAGGTACGATGTATATTTACAATTTAATATATGAAAATTTATGAGAAAAAATAATTACTAATGAACCATCATTCAAAATATTTTTCTTTATATTACGAAAGCCATTAAAAGAAAACTACATACAGGGTGCCTAGCAATACTGACTTCTAAAATTCCCACATCTTCTGCCTCCCCACTCGACTTCTGTAAAACTTAAGAACCATTGTAATGAGAGGTAACACAAATTAAAGATAATAGTAAAAATTTATTCTTATGAAGGAGCCAGGCTCCTGTAAGCCATTTTAAAAATTATTCTGAGCTCGCAATAAAGATATTAATATCTATGGATAAGGTCGTGAATCCAGTTTTACTTAAGAGATGTAGTTGATTTTTTTTAATTTGGAGCTGGGTATATACAAGAATATTATCTAAGCCGTCACAAGATTATTTTGGTCAATTTATATTTGTATTTTTAAAATAAATGCCCGAGAAGAATTGAGAAAATCCATTGAAGAATTAAAAACCACCTTTTTAAGGATATGGTAACTACGTACAATGCAAGTACAATTGTAAATAGGTAATATGCTAATCTTTGAAAGAGGTTAAAGTTATAAATAACGTTATAATTATAAATATATTAAGAAAATGATTGAATGAAATTCCCGATTTTTTGGTTCAAAATTCAAAATTCCTTTTAACTTCTCTCATATTTCCTGCTGATAACAATCATATTCCCACAATTCCTGCAAACCAGACACCATGTACATATGATTAGATCACTTAAGAAAATAATTTACACTAATTAGATAAATGTAATGAATAATATTAAAAATATATAAATAATTATCTTAAGAAAGAAAACATGTTGAATAAAAATATCTTTACCGGTTTGACTATCCACCTGGTGTTATCTTGTTTATCCCATGAGGCACGCAGCGATTTTATATCTTGTGGTAAAACATACGTACGTGGCATAAAACCAAATCTAAAATATAAATAAAAAAAAATCAATAAAAATTAAATTTAACACAAAAACTAAAAAATGATTACAGAGTGAAGTAAATAATAAGTTATGAAAGTGAGAATTTGACAAAAAAGTTCCTAATACATTCTCATACTGTAAAATTAAACTGGAAATACACACAAAAGAGTTCTTTCACTTAAAATAATTTAAACAGTAACAGGAAGCAACTTATTCATAAAATTACTCTGACAAAGGCCACAAATTTGTCAAGAGAGTTGGTATGATAAATATAAAAACACTTTAATAAATTATTTCAAAATTTAATCAACAAAATATATATTATATCTTTCCACCTAAAAATGACAAATAATGAGGGTGTCATATTTAATCAAGTTAGATAAATAAATTGCTGCATCATTACTCAAATTAGATCCAAAGAATATTGTAAGTAACGTCTAAACATCTTTGAAAATTTTTACTTTTAAGAACAAAAGTTAAAATATTGAAAAAAATTACAACATGCATTTCCAGTAATTAAAGTTAATTAAAAAGTATAGTTAGTTTTAAATTATGATTTAAATAAGAAAGGTTAAAGATAAATCAACTATTGGAATTTTAATGAATTAAATTCAACTAAGTTAATAATTAATATATATTTGTAGTTGCCTTCTTACAAGTTATAAAATATATCCCACTCATATCAACATTTAATTATTCAAAAACAGTGTCCTTGATTTTATTCTTGTGTCGATCAGGGTGAACGTTACAAAAATAAACCATTATTATGCTAATGCCAAATATCTAAATGTTTATACAATGCCAAATTCTAATCAACTATCATTGCTCCACGTCTTGATTATTTCATGATAACCATAGGAAATAGTAGATAGATATTAACTGATAACTTACTCTTTCTTCCCATGCTTGGACATATGACGTTGTAAGTTTCTCCATAAGCGGTCTTTTCGTCCGATTTGAAATGTACCAGGAAAATGGTTCAGCTTCTGATTTTCTTTAAGAGTTCTGAAAACGACTGATTTCATGTGCTTTCCCCAAATCCCGACCCAATCGGGAGTTCCTATATTCCAAAACAATCCATTTAATTTATGTTAACAGGAGGAAAACTAGCTAAGAGTGATGAAAATGGGTATTTTCTCCAAGATTTAGAGGAGGGAAAAAATAAGAAAAAAATTTAAGCAAATTAATCCCAAGAACTTTTTTTTTTTTTAATTTATTTTTATTATGTATGGTATGCATATTAGTAATTAAAATTATTAAATTTTATTTTTGAATACAGACAAGGCAATTTAATTTAATTGATATTATCAAATTTTGCATCAGCAGAGATCACATTTAAATGAGGAATAGGCCCAGCAGACTAGTATAATAATAACTAATAACTATATAATAAAGTAGATGAGCATAAAGTTTTACACAAATTTCTAACAAAAAGAAAGAAGTATATATACATAAAATAGATATAATATTTTTAGTTTTAGATTAAGGGCATGGATATGCCTAAAATAAGCAATTTAAGAAACTTTAAATTAAATGAAGACAAAGCAATATAATCATAGGTATTAATATAAGAGCTCATATTATCTCTGTGTTTGCTATGGTGTGTTCAATCCAAACCTAAAATTTTTTTTTTATTGATTTGCTTGTAAAAAACTTTGCAAACTTTTAACACTTTGTAGACGAGACCTTATTGCATAAATAAAGCATTCAAGTCATTGCAACTGTTTCAAGTGTTCTATAAACTTAGAAAAACTGATTTTACTAAAGTGCAGTTTTTTTAATACCGTTTTTCTCAAAACTAAGGTTGTGGATTTAACACCCTTAACACATGAAACACAGATATATTAAATGAGCGTTATAGGTATAAGCAGAACTTTATTCTGGAACGGAGCAACTTAAGAATAACAAATGTTTACACATTATGGAAGAATAAATATATCTATTCATCATATATATCTAGATATCTGGCCATCATATTAGACTAGTAAAATTGTAAAATATACATAGGAAGAAAATATAATGAGAATAAGCAAAACAGAAGGAATTTTATTTTGAAATGATATATAAAGAGGAAAAGAAAAAGAGAAAAAATATATCAATTAGGGATGCATAGAGGTAATAAGAACTTCAAGAATAAGACAGGGATGAACTTCTTATCAGGATTTTAATCCTTGAGCTGAATTTTAAGCTTAAATAGCATCTGGTTGTGAAGTAATGAGATGTTGGATCTGAATTGGTAAAACATGCAAAAAAGCCATTCAAATTTGAAGGTACAACGGAATGAGTATAAAGGTCAGAAGAGCATAATCTCGTTTTCTGTGAGTAAAAGAGGGATTGAATTGAAGGAAGCTATGTATTTAGGAAGGATACTGGGTTTATTATTATTATGGTTTGGTATATATTCCTCAGATAGAACAGAGGAAATATTGACAATAGACAGATGCTCGATTATAATCATATCAATATGGTAGTATATTTAATCAAGTATAAAGAAATGTATCTCCATTTACACCAGAATGTTATTTTTTTTATTATTTTGTAAGCTTAGATTCAATTGTACCTTTATTCTTGAAGGAAACGAAAATCAATGTTTTCTTTTATTTAAAACTAAAAATCATAATGAGCATGGCATAAAAGAGAGAGAAAACAATGAACTGTTAAGTATAAGTTCTGTAGGTACTTGATCAAGGATAAATACCCACAATGCCTATGTAATCAGGCAAAATAACAAAATGGCAGATAAATTTGAGTTTAATTAATCTAAATTTGATTCACATTGCACAGTATTCCACATTAAAAAAAAAAATAATTTAGTAAAAAAAAAAAAGTAATACATTATTTGCTTACTTCTTATAAACTTGTAACCAGAATTTTGTATGATTTTCTTGACAATTATAGGGGTAACAGTAGTCAGCTTCCACTTCAATGTTCGCTGAATAATCACTGGAAATGGCTTTTCCGCTGTATAGAAAACATGTTTTTATTTTTATTCAGGAAATATTATGTTATTGATAAATGTTATTCAACAAAGAAAATTATAATTTAAAGAGTAAATACAGAAGCTTACGTTATATTTATATAAGAAGGAAATATTTTAATTAAAATAATAAAATTGATATTCTAAAATTGGAAACATCAATAACTGAAGGTATGTTTATAATAAGTACACGGAGCATGATAATGATATATATATACTACTCGGTATGTATTCAAGTCACTGAGCTTATTGAAGACACCGTTTTACGTGCATATAAAAGAATGTTTAAATAAAATTATCTAACCTTTAGATATTTCTGTTGCAAAACGTATATACGGAGGAGTATTGGCGAACAGACTAGGCCTCAAAGATGGATGTACCTTTTTATCTAAAAAAAATAAATAACATTAAAATAAATTAATAAGAAGTTTAAAACCAAAGAATCAGCTTAAAAGTTTGAAAACTTTTGCATCATACCTTCCAATTTAACATTTGAAGAATATTTTACCAAATCGCTACGAGGAGCAATATGGGCAGGGTAGTGAAGAAAGGCTTGCTGTAATGTTGTCAGCTGAGTGCAGCCTGAAAGCAGTTTAGTACTATACTAACAACTTGTAAAACAAATGACTTTATTTTAAAACACTTTGCATTTTTAAAAATATTACCATCCGAAGAAAGCTTTTTCTCAAGATCATTTGTATTTTTTCCTTCAAGATACCAGTCTTCATCATCATCACTAAAAAAAAAATTTAGCAGTGATAAACCATGGATTTAATAACTATAAACAATTTTTTTTAAGTTTTAACAAAGTTTTATTAACAGAAATAACTCTGTATTCTGTAGCCAAAAGAATAATATTACATCCATTATTTCTTTATAATCATAAAATGAGTTTTGTCTGCCAGCGATGGAGGATGTAAAATTTTTTGTTTAAGTCACAACAGCTAAAGTCTAATAATTAAATTAATCAGCAACTAGTTCCACAAACTTTTTTTTTTCAATTCACTAAAAGGCATTTATCTTTTCTTTTAAGAATTTAAAAACTAGATAATATGTCTAAAAAAAAATGAAAATATTGAAAATTTTAGGTTTCTACCTTGCAAGTCATCATTAAGGTAAACTGTGATCTTGATTGTAATATCTGCTGACTGTAATGTCACTAAGGTGATCGATTAGATTGAGTCTTGGAAAGTAAAAATATTCTATTCATTGTTATAATCGATACATGGAAAATAGAAACAATTTAATTTAACTTAATATGGAGAAAGCTTATAAATAAAATTAGAATAATAAGTTCAAGATGACGAAGGACAATAAAATAGACAGCATCCCACAGGTGATTGAAAATCTATCATTCAAAGAGGAAATTTTTCAGAATAAGATAACAAAATAGTTACTCAACCAAATTTTAATCTAGTTTTATTCCATTCTCTTAAGAAAATTTCGAACCAATGTGATGATCTTCAAAAACTATCTAATAATTGTCATTTTTATTGGCACAACAGAACATGAAGATCTTTTCCAAAAGGATGTGGTCTTTTACAAATGTGTATTACTTAAGCAAACAGGAGCGCAGGTAGCCAGGAGGGGATCACCCAGCCCCAAGAGTCATTGCTGCCATGATGCAGCAGAGGCTACCCGTCGCTCAATAATAGAATATCGCTTTGGGGCCAATATAGCACCATTAATGGCACTTATGTCATGGAAAATCAGAGACTGATTCTCAATTAAGTTAGCTGTGATAGGATTATGACTCTTATAACGGTTGGAGTAAGGTCCCTCGAATGCTTCACATATCTCAGGGAAGAGAAAGTTTTCAGGATAACTTCAGACTGCATGGCTAAGGGAGGGAAGCTAAAGAAGGATGTAATTTATTTTTTTCTATATTATTATAGTTTTGGGATTTTAATTAACTACTAGGCCAGTCAAGTAGCATTTCACTTTACATTATTGAAAACATAAAGAAAAACCTAGATTAATCATTGTATGGAGGAACTGAATAGATGGTGATAATGCCTATTTTATCATAAGTAAAAATAATCCATATAAATCTTTGTTGAATGTGATATTTTTTAAAAGCTAGCCTTTAGCAATCCTTTTCGATAAAAGAATATACATTTTTTTTTTTTTTTTTGATACAGGTGATAAGTAGGCATTATTATAAAACTAATTAATAGAGAGAACAGCTAATATTCTTCAAACTAACATCGATTGCTCTCTTTTTTATTGAAAAATAATATTGACAAGAATATGGCAAAATGAAAAAAAAAACAGTTTGTGATAATGGAAGTTACCCTTCTCTATTGAGTATGGTATTTTAGTTTCAAACCAGTTTACATGAACAGTTTGAGCATGATATGTTTGAAAGTTTTTGTTTTTTTTAGGAGGCTTAGTTCAACTGAGTTTGCTTCATGTTGCCATATTCTTTTGCAAAAATTTACCTTTCACAGGAAGAATCTACTAATTTAGACTGTAAATCATCATTGATAACATCATTCCAAACTTCTTTCTTAGGTGGAAGGGGTGAATAGCTTGGCTTTTCGGGTATGAAGGTAACATTCTCCTAATTATAAAACAAACAACTGCAATTTATAAGGTATGAATAATTTAATCTATGAATAATTAAAGAAATATGAGAAGAGGATAATAAATATATATTTAACAAAAGTTAGAATTGATCTCGTTTTTTTATACCATCACTTAAATATTTATAAAATGACAATGTCATCAGTAAATAGCTAATTTTTATGACAAGAATACTTTAAGAATAAAAATTAAGCATAAATGCTCAAAAACAATATTCACCTAACAGAGGAGGTTTTCAGGACTAATCTGAAAATTTCTACACTGAAAGGTAAAATTAGGTTTTAAAATATGTTTGGTACCACTTCTTTTATGCTACTTTGGGGCTTAGCCAATACAGCCACAATATCAACTGAAACGGAACCAATTTGGGGATTAAATGAAAATTCAAGGATTTATTTATTCATATATAGTGAGTGCAGCAGGGGAATCGAAAGCTGGGGTCTATAAAGCTAATTGAGGCCCTTTTTACCTGAAAAGGATACCTGAAAACAAGCAGGAGTTTTTTTGTATTATTTTACAAATTACAGAGTTAGTCATGTAACTTGCATAAATAGGCTAGGCGTTGAAGTAACGTAGCAGAAACGTTACTATATTTTTAAATAAATGTTTGTAATTTAAACACAAAATGAGCTAACAAAACTAATAGGCGAGATAAGAACATAATAAATAGCACACAATGAAAAAGAAAAGCATTTATATTTGAAAGAGTATTTGTACACTACATTGTACCTCATTACATTTTTCAAAACATTTAATTGTCAGTATTAAAGAAAGAAAATTCAAACATTTAAAATGTGAATTCGATAACATTAATATCAATTTTTCTTATTTAACCTTTTTTACATAAAATTTTATTCAGCTAAGCTAATTTTATTGCTCGTCCAATAAGCCTTAATAGAATTAAATGACATTAAACAAACTATTGTATATTCGATAAGTAGCACTAATTCTCAAATCTTGTTCAAATAATGCTCAAAAAAATAATAGACTTAATAGTAAGCAAACAATTGATTATTTATATTTCTTTTTTGGGAGGATATGTGACCGCAATACTAGTAATCTCCCACTGCATCCTTTACAGTTGAATAGGGACTTCATCAGATTTTTAAATTCCAATTTCCAAACTCCTACTCGCTATTCGTAGATAAATAAATTCCCTAGGGATCATTTCAGTTGAGATTGGGGGAATGCTCAATGGTGCCATATTGGCCACACACAGAAGCAACATAGGAATACTAGTCTTGTTACTAGTTCCCCCTTTTTTTTGTTCGGTACCTCTTCCTGGCCATTTGTGGCTTATAGGGGCAACTCATGCGTTGGTACTAACCAATTTTAACCTATGCGGGACAGCCAAAATTAATTCCATGGGTACTCCACAATACAACTGTCTGCCATTGTTCAATATAAGAAAGCTTAAGCAGGTTGCATTCTAAAATGTCAATTCCATTCATATTATGAACTAAGCTTAATAAACTAACAAAAGAATTAAAAATCTTACCTTTGGTGAATTATCTCTAGGTCTCTTAGGAGTGGTGTATATGGTTCCTGATGGAATGCTACAGTCCGATTCACTTATATCTCTATTTCTTTTAGTTTCACTCGTTGGAAGGCTCTTATGTGTATCGAGTATCTGATGGAGTTTATTTACAACAGATTGTCGAACTTGTCTGCTTTGTGAAATAGTAGATGGTTCCCTGGGGATTTCAGGAAGCCTTCGATGTTGTACAGGTGCAGTGGCAGTTCCTTTTAGTTCTCTGAGCTTTCCTCGAAGAGCTTCAACTTCCTTTAAATAATTTTCATGATGGGCCCTTTCAGGCAAAGCACCTTTAGGATTACTCGACTTCCTAAAGTTATCAGAACTAGTTGAAACTTTAGATGATTTTTGGGACTTTCCTGGATCCCTAGACACTTTATCACTTTTAAAACCGGTCCTTTTCACAGCTTCATACTCGACTTGGGGGTTATCAAAGTTATACAAGGGTTCATTGGAACAAAAGTTTTCGGAACCATAAAATCGCTTCGGACTAGGCACTGTTTTAGTAGGAAGATGAACATCGCACATTTTGCACCAGGTATTACATACAAAGTTGTTAGATGAGGTAGAAGCATGCTGAGCAATTGAAGACTGGGGTTCAATTTCAGAAACTATAGAACTATTTGTAAGAGCAACTTTAGGGACGATGAATGGTGTTGCCATTGCAGGCATATCAATGGTTAAGAATATACCTAAAAAAAACAAAAATAGCAGTTAATTCTCTTCAGAAGAATCCAGAGAAGATATAATATAGATCGAAACAAATCACAATGCTATGGGTTTCAGTTTAACTTAGAACAATTAATAATAAACATGATTAAAAATAGTATCGTAATCACTAGTAAACAATTCATTCTTGACTACACACTTATACACTGACCGTTTTGTCAAGGTTGCCCTCAGATTCATCCTCTAAATAAGTCTAGACGAGCACAATAATATTAAAATAATCACGGGAGAACAGTTGACATAAGAGAGGATTTGCAGAGAAGGGAAGAAAGAATACTACAAAATAAATATAAAAGATAGAGGGAATTTAGCTGCTCAAGGAATCAAAAAGAGCAGCCATTTAACAAAACAGCAGTGTTTCAACTTAAGCTCACAAGGCGGGAACGGGTTAGCTATCAGCAATTGTACTTACCGTCAACACAGCTCAAAAATAGCTACATAATTTATATAACCTTTAAATATTGAAAATTTAAACTCATTTTTATAACTTTATATCGTTTAAATAACATTGTTGTTGCTTTCGAAAGAATAAATTTATACTATGACAAATTATCTTGAGGTTACATTCATGATAGGTTTTAAATTTAAAAAATGCCTATACATTGAATAAAATTATTTCTTTCTGTTATAATTTTGGATATTTTTTACACAGATATGATTTTAATCGTTAATTTGAATTCTTTGAGTGAAAATTTTGCCCTATCCTATCCACGAACCACGTGTTTTATAAGGTTATTGTCAGTTCTTGCTGCTGATAAGATTTGATAACATTGCAAGTAAGAGCGAACTCGAATACACATTTGAAAGATGAGATTTGTATAATTGTTTCATCATGAGAAGAAAACACGAGGATAGCAATGGTTTTGAAGAATGGGTAATTTTTTTTTTTTGCAATATTAAATAATTGTTAATTTCTACTCGTTTAATATTTTTTAGTAGATTGAATTATTGCGTTAATAAATTTATATTTATATTAGTAATCCTTTTTTTTTATATTTTCCTTATAAATTTTATCATTGGTATCATTAATGTATTAATTGGTATAAAACAAATATCTATTATATCAAGATATTTATATTATTATGTCATATTAAAAAATATACTGACATAAACTTAACAAGTGTGTCACTTCTAATTCCTTATTTTAGATATGTATGTGACATTAACAACTTGTTATAATGTTAATTTAGGGATTGTTATTGTTTTTAAAATTAAGACCCATGTGTTTTTTTTTTTTAAATTCTTCTAATGAGCCTACCCTAGATTAAATTGAATTTTGTTAAATTATTGATTTCTTGTTTTGGCAATTTTTTTTTTTTTTTACTATTATAATAAACAACACTTTAACATTTTACTAGAGTATATTATATAGTATATAATATATTAAGTATAGTAATAGTTTATTGCTAAGTGTATATCACTTAGTATAATAAGTGAAAAATATTCTTGTTCTAAGAAGATTATGTAGAGAATCCTATTAATATATTTTTCCAACAGTAGGAATGTGAAGCAATTTTTTCTTTTTAATATAGAAAATTAAAGTAATGCGATTCTCCGGACAATCTTCTGAGCACTGGGTAAAAATTAACAGATATGAAAAGTAAAACGGACAACAGTGAAGGTCAAATGAGCAAGATAAAAAAAAAAAGATTTAAATGTAAATACTACAATGTAACATAATGGGTGGACCAGATGTTATGGCAGGACCTCGAAATTACGTTTTAAATAAAAGAAAAATAGAAATATATTAATCAGGAGAAAATATTTCTTCTTTCAGAAACTGTTGATATTAAAAAAAAAAAAATTAAAATAGGTGTATGTTTTAATCTTATTTATTTTGTTTATTTAAGGGGGGTTACATGGAAATGAAAAAGCAGAAACTTCAAGAACAATTCACTAAGGATGCTGCACTTTATCAAGATGAGAAAGACGAACTATTCAAGGGTATCTCAGTGTTTGTTAATGGCTACACAGGTTTGGACTGTTCATATTAGGAACTTTATAAACTTATTTAAATTTGTAATACCTGGATAATATTAGAGATACTAAATTGATAATTTTTAAAATTTATTTATTTATTATTATTTATTTATTATGATATTATTTATATTATATATCATTTATTGATAATTTTTAATTCTACAAGGGCAATATTTTATTTTTCAGATCCATCAGCTGATGAGATTCGTAATTTAATGATCCAGCATGGTGGTATATACCATCATTATTACAGATCTGGGAAAACCACTTATGTAATAGCTTCAAATCTACCTGATTGTAAAATTAAACAAACTCAGGGAATCAAATTTTTGAAACCTTCGTGGATAGTTCATTGCATCAAGGAAAAGAAAATTTTAGATTATCGAGACTATCTCCTCTATACTAACCAATCAAAAACTCAGCCATCTATTAAGTCCCTCTTATCTCCTCAAAAAGCAGATAATGCGAATGTTGCAAAAACTGCTTCTGATGAACGATTTCTTTCAGAATTTTACAACAACTCAAGGTTACATCATATTTCTACGATGGGTGCGATCTTTAAGCAGTATGTCAATGAATTACGATTGGATAAAGATCATAAATTTCCTGGTATGGATGAGTTAAAGATGTATAATAGCTCAAATAAAAACCATGAGCTAGAAGAGCCACATGAAACCAATAGATCAAAAGTGATAATGCACATTGACATGGATTGTTTTTTTGTTTCGGTTGGGATTAGAAATAAACCAGAACTGAAAGGTGTTCCTATAGCTGTCACTCATGCCAAAGGAAACAGACCGCAACCTAATGGTAATTTGAAGAAGGAAATAGATGCTTATCAGAGCCGAGGTATCAATCTCAACAAGGATAAAATAAATGAAATGGACTCAATGGCTGAAGTTGCCTCATGTAGCTACGAAGCAAGAGCAGCTGGAGTGAAGAATGGTATGTTCCTCGGTCAAGCACTAAAACTTTGTCCATCTCTTAAGCCAATTCCATACGACTTTGATTCTTATAAAGAAGTTTCATTTGATCTTTATAATACTGTTGCCAGGTATTATTCACATTTTTAACGATTATTTAAATTTATTAGTTCTTTTTTTATAATTTATAACTATGTTTTAAAGAATTCAATGTGAAATAATTTGACATTTAAAACTAATTGAAATAGACTATTAGCTGTGATCATATTTCTAAATATATAATTTATTTGTAACATATTCCTTTATTCTATATAACATGATATATTCCTAATATTTGCCCTCCTTTCAGGTACACGCTGGATATAGAAGCTGTGAGCTGTGACGAGATGTACGTAGATTGTACTGAACTTTTAAAAAGTACTAATATGAGTCCTTTAAAATTTGCTCAAATACTTAGGGACGAAGTAAAGGTAAACACGAGAGTTTAAAAAATCGAATTCAAAATATTCAGTATTAAAATTTATGTTTCATAATTTAAAAAATCTGGTGCCATGTGCATATAAACCAATTTACACTTACCACTCTATTCTCCTTTGAGTAGTTACATAAACTTGTTTTTTTTTCTGATTTTTTATACAGTGTTTAACCCTTAATGGTTTTTTAGAGAAAGACTAAATGCCCTTGTTCGGTTGGGCTTGGAGAAAACCGCCTCCAGGCTCGAATAGCAACAAAAAAAGCCAAGCCTGATGGTCAGTTTTACCTTCAAGATGATCCTGAAACATTTTTTCAGAACATTCCAGTTTCAGATCTGCCTGGTAAAATGAATTTTTCTTATTTTGTAATTTATATTAATTTATGATAATGTTTATGGGACCTTGAAAAGAACATTTAAAATGATGATGTTGGCCCAAAGTAAAAAGAAAATCAGTTATGGTTTTTATTACAAATGGACTTCTTTTTTTTAAAAAAAAAGTTAAGTGTTGTTGGAAAGTGAAACACAAAACGTTTTCTAAAATTTATTCAATTGGGAAGTTCTTTCATCAGTAATTCATAAAGGATTTTTTTATGGGAGTGAAAAATCCTTGGTTTGAACCCTGTCTGAGGGGACGTAAAATGGAGGTCCTGGCCCTGCACAATGTTAGGCAGTTGTTAAAGATCCCTATCCTAATTATACCTTGATAGACAAAATTGACTCCCACTGTAGCATCGCTCAATTAGCTATACTAGCAAAAAATAATGTTGAAAAAATAAACAAAATTAACAGTAGACAAAATTTTTCCTTAAACATTTCTATGATGATATAACACAACCAGTCTCGTGTGAGAAATCGTAAAGAGGAGTAAAGTCATTGGTATAAAGTGATTCCTCCATTCGCTCAATTTTGACGAAAACTTTGCTGTCGCATCCTGGGCATATACTTACTTCAAATCGAGGTCACCTATGGTGTTGTGGTTAGCTTAGAAACTCACTATACTAAAGGTCACGGGTTAACGTCCCGTTGTGGCCCTAGGATTTTTTAATAGGAGTAAAAAATCCTTGTCTATGCTGTCCCTCGGATATGACATTAAATGGAAGTCCCGAGCCAGTACGATGTCAGGTACTCGTTAAAGATTCCTATCCTAATTAAACCTGGAGATGCAAAATTTAAGACTCCCACTGTCTTAGCAGCATAAAGGGACGTTGCAACACTAAACAAACAACACCTTCATGAATTCTTTCTTTTCATTCCATAAATAAAATCATATATTATTTAACATTATATAATAATTAACATTACCTAATCCTAACTTAAACGCTAATTTTTAAATCTGGGTGCTCTAAATTCAAAGTCCTTCATTCAATTGCGGAATGCAAGTATAAATTTCAAATTTAATTATTTTAAATTTTGATTAAATGGTTTTTCCTCTAATGTAATACATAAATATTATATTATTATATAAAGATAGCGATAAAGACTGTGTCTTCGTATCATTCTAAATTTTTCAGCCAATTAGCAATTCAGTCGTGCCATGCTAAAAATTAGGTATAAAATGTTACATAACAGAACTTTATTACTTAAACCTCCAAAAAATATAAATACGGAAGATATATTATCCAAAAGCTTTGTTGCTCCATAACGTTTCTTCAGTAATAAATTATTAAATCTGACTAAAAAAAAAATACATAACTCATTAAAATAATTTATGTTTGATGAAAAAAACTAAAGTCAAGATTGTTTTAATAAAGGCAACTCCCATATTTGAAAAATAATAATCTAGATAATTCTTCGTTTCAATAACTGAACCTAATTTAAAAAAAAAAAAATATGTAAATATAATTTAAAAAAAGAAGATGATTTTAAAGCTGAAATAAAATAATTTAGCTGTATTCCTTTTCATGCAAAATTTAGGACTCCCACTATAGCTACGTTAGTAGCTTAGTAAGTGACGTTAAACCAAACAACCTCAAATACCCAATTTCAGTTTCATATCATTCATCATTTTGTGGGTCTTGGTGATTCAGACTCATGGTACCCCAAAATATGTATTTCTGTTCAAATTGGTAGGATATAGTCGATATTTTTCATGATCGCAATACTTTCCCTAGCTATATATATCCCATATAGGTAATTGAAAGTAAAAATAGCTTAAAATATTTCATTTATATTTTTTTGGTTTATTCAAGACTGCTACTCATCAACATTTGGATTCAATTTTAATTAAGAAGTAGTAATCCATTGAACTTTTCACTGGTAAACAAAGGATCTTTCCTTTTTTTCTTTTATTCAATTATAAAGAGTTTAATATGTGGTCAGAACATGTTAAAAAAAATTTCACTGCTATGGTGCTATTGACATGTATGTCCTCTAGAAATGTGGAGTTTTTAAATCTTTCTCACAGACTTCAAAATAAAAAGTTATAGTTGGAATTTTAGAATCATAATTGGGTCTCATATCACATTTAGAATTATTTTAATTTTTAATACGGGCTTACCATTAAGCAAATTTTCTGCACATCTATCCTTTTTTTCTTGGGCTTTTTAAATTTCCAGTTTGTCTGTGCTTGTGCAAATTATTTTAATTTTTTTTTGTACAGGTGTTGGTTATTCAACTTCTTACAAATTAAAAAGCTTTGGTATTAGATCTTGTGGAGACCTTCAGAAGTTGACGTTAGAAAGGTTGCAGAGTGAATTTGGAAACAAACTTGGCATGACATTGTTTAAGTATGTTCTTTTTTTACCTTATTTGTTTATTCATTAAATTTCCTTCTTTACTGGTTTAAAATGTGGTTGGTTAGTGATTGTTAAATTTTATCTTTATTCGTAAACTTTAAACAGATTTGGATTCATTATATTTCTTAATTATAAAGTGTCTGTTATTATTTGTTAAGTTATTGTTACTGGAATGTTTTAGGCATTGCCGAGGTATTGATGAAAAAGATCTTACTTTTAATCAAGTTAGAAAATCTGTTTCTGCTGATGTTAATTATGGTATAAGGTTTAAAAATGACAGCGAACGGGATACATTTCTTAAACAGCTTTCAGAAGAAGTTTCTCAAAGGGTGCAAAACATTAAAATGAAAGGAAAATGTATTACTCTTAAGTTGATGGTATATTATCTTATAAAAAATTTCTTAAAAGAGAACATAATTAATCATATATCATATCTTAAGTAATCATCTTGAACAATTTTTTATTATTTTTTTTAGGTGCGCTCTAAGGACGCTCCTGAGGAAACCGCTAAGTATTTAGGCCATGGAGTTTGTGACACCATCACCAAATCTACTTCAGTGTCCAGTGCCATCTCTGACGCTCCTTCCATTCATAGGTAGGTCTTATCTGTTTTTATATTTTATTTCTACATTGTAAGTTATATGGAGTCAGAAGATTTTTTTTTAATTTTTTAGATAGAAAAAGAAATTTTGCATCCAAGATTTTAATTTTTTTAGTAGCAACTTATCAATAGTTAAAATTTCCTTTATTAATAGTTTACTCCATAATCTTTGTATTATATTTCTTCTGTAACGATAATTGTAATCAAGTGAAATATTCATTACTGTAATCATTGTTTACCAATATTCTTCTATCCATGATAGGTTGAAAATAATTTATTCGGATCTGTAATAGATAAGCCCTTATTTAGAATCTGATAGAAATAAGATAGTGGAAAGTAATTTCATTTACTGCTCAGTTCCTCAGGCCATTCTATGTTATGAGTGATGACACCATTTTTTCACTTATCCCGAATTTCAAGCCAAATCAAACGAGTCTTGCATGTGTGATCAAACATGTTGGGAGAAAATTCAATGAAATTGATGTTGGAGCAATTTCCTCAATTCCTGAAATTTTATACAGAATCATATTAACAAGTAGTGCGTGGTGTCCCTTTTCATTTGAATTGGACGTTAGACTCACAGAATATTTGTTTTTTAATGTCTAACATAAAACGCAAATATCTGTTTTCAGTTCTAAAGCCATAAAGTTGTTCACTCTCGCATGAATTAAAGTAATACTGTAATTATTTATTATTATGTTTTACGGTTCAAATTATAAATTAATTGTTTTTTGTTGTGACTCATTTCAAATTTATTTTTTGTTCAGATTTTATTTTTCAATCCACTCCAGTTAATTGTAATTGAAGACCCCAAGCTAAGAACGTTTTCAGTCACATTTTGCAAATTTTAGAGAGCAAAAAGAGTGTTTAAATCTTGTATAGAACACAACCTAGTAACTCTTAAGTCAATGGGAAAAAAATATTGTATGCACAATATATTTTCAAATAATGGTAATGTTAATAAAAATACAATACATTATTTGTTAGTTCAAAAAGAATCAATGACCAAAAAAGAATTATAATTGCGTGTGCCCCCCAAAAAATAATTGTAAATATCTCAAGGACTGAACCTGCTGTTTTCGTGTAAACTACACAGATTTTTAATACTCAAATTGATTACTATAAAGCACTATAAAACATTATTCACAAAAAATGGACTGAACACGTTCTTCACAAAACAGAAATTGGTTTATACGAGAAGATTTTGGTTTTCGGAATTAACAAAATATGTCCTTTCCACACAGGCAAGAATTAAGAGGGTTTTGAAATGAAAAGTAAGAGGTATCTATGTTCTATATGGAAGGAGGTTAACTTTGCTTCCTAATATTAACAACATCGGAATTGACATTGAGGCGAGCTAATGTTTTTTATCACAGTTTTTAACGGTAATGGTTGTCCTTTTAACTTATCATGAAATCGTTTGTCGTAAGTCCGCATGTGTTCACCGAATGTCAAAATATATTTAATTGTAAATGTTGTTTTTGATTTTTAGAATGGTTAGCTTTGTGTATAGAAATTATTTTTTTCTATATAGAAATCTCTTCCCTTCTTTATGGTACAATAAATTAAATGTTTACAGGGAAGTCATGAAAATTATCACTAAATTGGATGTCGATGCAAAAGATCTTAGAGGGATCGGTATACAACTGACACGACTGGAAAATGCTGTAGATAATAAAAATAGCGCCTTGATGAAATTCCTGGAATCGAATAAACAGGAAATTGTGGATAAAGCAGGCCCTTCAAAGAAGACCGAAATTAGTAAAAAATCTCTTGTTAAAAATTCTTCCAAGTGGAATCCAGCCCTCGATTTATCCCTATCTCAAGCAAGTATATTTATTTCAAATCTGATTTTCTCTGTTTTTTTTTTTTTTACTTTCACTTACCTATATATGAAATATATAGTAAGTGGAAGTATTGCGATCGTGAAAAAATTCGACTTCCGGTTTTCAACGGAAATATACGTTTTGGGGTCCCCTGAGTCGAAATGACCAAATCCCGCGAAATGGTCTGTGTGTGTGTGTGTCTGTGTGTGTGTGTGTGTGTGTGTGTGTGTGTGTGTGTGTGTGTGTGTGTGTGTGTGTATGTGAACAGACTAGCTCAAAAACTATAAACCGTGCGATCCTGAAATTGGGTATTTAGTGTAGGTATATGCCCGCGATGTGACAGCATAAATTTCATCAAAATTACTTAAAGGGAGGGGGTACTTTACTTAATAACTTTTTAGGTTTTTTTCGATTTTCTCGTATTTTCTTGTATTTCATCTATATATATGCCCAAGATATGACTGTAAAAATTTCATCAAAATTGATTAACCGGAGGGGGGACTTTACTTAACAAATTTTGTAACATTTTCACGTGTTTTTTTTATTTACTCTAAATCGGCTTTAACGATTTTGATCAAACTGGGTATTTGATGTATTTATATGCCCGAGATATGACTGTAAAAATTTCATCAAAATTGATTAACCGGAGGGGGGACTTTACTTAATAAATTTTGTAACATGTTCACGTGTTTTTTTGATTTTCTCAAAAACGGCTCTAACGATTTTAATTAAACTTAGTATTTGATCTATTTATATGCCCGAGATATGTCTGTAAAAATTTCATCAAAATTGATCAACCGCAGGGGGCACTTTACTTAGTAAATTTTGTATCATTTTTACGTGCTTTTTTTATTTATTCAAAAACGGCTTTCAAGATTGTGACCAAACTGGGTATTTGATGTATGTATATGCCAAATATGTGATAGCCAACATTTCATCAAAATTGATCAACCGAAGGGGGGACTTTACTTAATAAATTTTGTATCATTTTCACGGGGTTTTTTATTTACTCAAAAACGGCTTTAACGATTAATAAAAATAAGATATGAATGTAGAAAAATGTGTGACTTTGGGAAATGATATTTAACAAAACACGTCAATTTCTTATCTAAGTAAGTTGGTAAGTGAAAGTTGTGTGTTGCGCGCACGCACCAGATTTTTTTTTTTTAATTTTCAATTGTTTTTTAATGGTTGACTCTTATTAGATGTTAAATAATTGATTGTTATTAACTCCAGGTGGATCAGTCCTTTTTGAATGCAATGCCGAAGGATATCCAAGAAGAAATTATGATGTCCCTGAAAAATAGTAAAAATGTAAAAAAAGACTTTTTCAAAAAAACACAATGTTCCTCACCAGATAAGAGAGTAGAAACTAAAAAGGAAGAATCTATAAAGGAAGTTCCTTCACAAAAAAGCAATGTTGCCGAAGGTATATTTTTTTTTTATTAACAGTTTTAATAAGGTTTTTAGTATACATAATTCACCATAGCTTAGTGTATAGATTTAATATATAATAGACATGTGCATTATCAGAATTTCTCACTTACCTGCTGTTTTATCACTTTTTTAAAGCTCCCAGAGAAATTACTTTTTATTATCTCTTAATATTTATAGTTATTTAATTGTAACTATTAATGAAATGGCTTAAACTTTAGCCGAATATGGTTGAATGAAATTTTTTTATTTATCAAGTGATTTTTTTTTTTTAAATAACCTTCTGTTTATTGTTATTCAATGTTAATTTGACCACACTTGTTATAACAGTAATGTTCATTGTTCATTACAGCCTTAAATTTCTCTTTACCAAGGTTTATTCTTTATACTGTTTCCCCATTAAAAGTTTAAATTAACCGGAGCATATCTTTCTTATAATAGGACGAAGGTAAAAAAAAAAAGAAAAAGATATCAGATCCGATACATGCCCCAGCTGCGGTGCGGTTATGTTTGATCAGACCTTTATACTGATTTATAAGGCCTTATATTTGTGAAATTAATTTGTTGCAGTATAAAGAAATCCCAGACATAATTTATTTTTTATTCTACAATCATGTCAACATACTTATTGTTATTATTTTTCAGATACCTTTAATAATTATGTTTCCCTTGGAGGATTAAAGAATCTTTTAGAAGAGTGGGTGAGTAGTGAGGAGACTCCTTTGGATAAAGACCTCACATTGATTATAAATTATTTGAAAGAGCTCATAACAAAGCGATATTTACAAGAATTATTAGTTATATTGAAATATTTTCATAGGTGATTAATACTGCATCTTGTATGTTCTAATTGTTGTGTATTTTATGATTTCTATTTGATGTGATTCCATATTTCTTCATTGACAGGTTTGTGAGGACCTATGAAAAATCTGACAAGTGGAAAAATGCTTTTTTATCAACATTGAACAGTGTTCAAGAGAAAATGGTTGAAGTTTATAAAGGGACTCTTGCCATCGAAGAGGAATATGCACATTTTTAATGTTAATCAATTGTAATAAATTGTAAATAATTTATAACATCATTTTGTATGTTTTGATATTTATTTATTTTTATAATAAAATATTTTGAAAAAAAAATTGGCTGTTCTTAATTACCAAACAACCTCGAAGATAAGTTCTTGGAAGAACTATGACGAATTTGACTTAGGTTTTTTTATCATTATCATTCAACATTCTTTTTAAATCATATTATTTTATCTTTGGTTTTTTGGTTAAATCTCACACTTAGAGCCTATTGTATACTGTGGTAAACTTGCGAGCCTGTATCTTGACCTGTTAATATATAAATCGCGATGTAAACTTGCGTAACTGGTTGTTTGATTTAAAGTATTTAATACTTAAAGTTTCTATTTGGTCTCCTGAAAAATTTAATTTCACAGATTCGAAACTTTACCATTTTGTCAATGATATATAATAAATTTGGAGTAATATATTATGGTGTTCCCAACAATCGAAAGCAATATATGAAATTTTTATTTTGTGGATTACACCAGAGAGAATGCAGGAAAAATATTTTTTTTAAAGTGCAAATTTAAATGATTATTTAAGGTAAAAAAATTGTAATATGACTCTTCTTTTTTACTCGGTAATTTAAAAATTTTAATAAATAATGGATCATATTAAAAATAATGTAGGCCGTAGATCATAAAATAAAATAGTAAATCAATGTGTTTCACAAAGCAACAACTAAAAGAATCTTTACAGGATATATTTAATACAAAAATATAAAGGTGATGGGAGAAAATCTGTTATCAAGTGGTCGGTATAACACAAAAGTGAATTTAACACCAAACTCCATATTTTAAGAAAAGTGTAGTTAAAATTTGAGTTTTTTAAAATAGGGTTATGTTTACGTTCTAATGCATTTGAACCATAATGTATTTTACCTTACCTCTTACTTACATTGTTCAAATAAGAAAAAGCAGGATTAAAAAAAAAAAAAAATAGGTAATTTTAAGATTTATTAAAATGGTGTCGCGCTTAGTTAACTTTGGATTTATAGTACAAAATATGATTCATCTGTATAATCTTTTTCTTTATTATAATATTAATTTATTAACACTTATTCTTCATCCCTCTCTACCTTGAGGCTTTCCCATGTTTTGTCTTAACCTATCATACTTCCAATGCTGAAGATTTTATTTATTTGACATTATGGTTCTTTTGAGGATAGGGCTAAAAAAGCCTTGTTGCCCCCTATCATTGCAATAGGGACATATCATCTTGTTTTTCAATTATATATTAAATTTTATGTATAATTAAGACAATAGTTTTAATTTACAATAATACTCTGTTAATTTTTTTTTTTTTTTATCGATATTCAGTTATTTCATGTCACAAAACAGCATGTCAGCATTACTATTTTATTCATAGAGAAATCGAACAAGTTCAAATTTTTAATGGAAAACCCAAGTTTGCTAACTAATTTTATTTCCAGGAGAAGTTCCTATGGCCTACAAATCAAAGGTTTTCTGCTTCTAACTTAAAAATGCTGCATGAACAGAAAATTGTATTATTCTTAATATAAGGGGAATACTTGAAGTTAAAATCGGTTTAGTTGTTCCGCCAAAATCGATTATAAATTATCTGCATAATTTTTTTCGAATTTGGCGGGAGCATGAATTAAACTCAAGTTCCAATGCCTTCTGCATGAAAAAGGCTATTCTACTATCGAAATGGAAGAAAGTGGATGATTCGTAACAAAAAAAATAAAAGATTAGCAGGAAGCAAGCACTATGAACAATATCAGGTTTCTATTTTTATATCTACATAGGGATGAATTTTTATAGTTAAGTGGCTTGTTTCGCGAAGAATTTCGTGAAAATATTTAAATTTTCATTTGGAAAAATGAAGCCGTTCTAAAAAATAACTGTTTTATAATTGGAGACTTTTGATCAAGAGTGTAATTCATGGTAAAAAATGGTATACCAAAATGGTAAAAAAAAGGACGATATTGATAAGCGATTTAGGCGACATACTTGATGTGTTTCGATTGCCGCGCAATATGGTAGTCTCTTATTTTAAAGAGAATAAATTTTTCTTAGTGATTCGTTGCTTCCGAGTTAATCGCAATAACTTTACAATGTCAAAATATTTCGTGTTTTTTAGGCCTATGAAACTTTTTCTGGAGGATATTTATTTGAATATTTGTTTTTTTCTGCTTTGGTTATATACAAGAACGACAAATCTTATAACCCAACTTTTTGCAAGGTAAAGTGGACATTTTAACTGGATTATATAGTCAGATGAATCAATTTATATTATGTATTTCGCTCGTCCGATGCAAGATAGATCTAACTCAACTTATTTAACAAAGAATCAAATAAAGTTTCTTCTTTTCCCTTAGGCGACGGTTGCCTGATTTATCTGAATGTTAAATCATTTTATCCTGTTTTATATAAAATTTTGAGCTGTTGATGAGTATTGTTACTATTATGTTGCTATTAGTATTTTACCTAGTTTTAAAATTTTTATTATTACATTACTTAATTTTTAGAGGCCAGGTAAGCCTATAGAGAGAAAATGTTATAAAGTTATAAATGCAAAAAAAAAAAAAAAAAAAAAAAAAATAATAGAAAAAAAAAATGATGTTTCTTTGTATATATATTAGTCTTATTAGTATTAACAAATAGTCTCTATGATAGATAAATTAGTATGCTGTGTATTAGCAACCCAATGTAATTGGGCAGCACCACGATTTTAAATAAAGTGTTTCTCTCTCCTTCAGATTTATCATTATGCAATCTTGCACAGAGATATTAGAGGAAAATTGGTTAATTAGTTTAAAAAAAAAAAAAAATTTACAAAAATAGTAATTTGAGTTATATCAGTCTAGATGCATTGAACGATCTAATTGGTTTATCTACAAAAAATGTTTTTCCTTAGATCTTAAAAAAATATAAACTGCATAAAGTAATATAAAAAATCACTTTAAGGGAGTATCACATCCAAATTAAAAAAATGGTACTAAAAGTGTTTCAATTAAAGGAATATTTGAAAAATATATCCTTATCTTTTTATTATTGTCTATTTATTTAAAGGTTTCAAAAAAAATATTAATAAATAAAAGTTTGGTGGGTTTTTAAAAATATTTATAATTAATACCCAATAAAAAAAAATGCTGCAATGTAGTCATTAGTTATCGTTAGATTATTAAGTTATAATTTTTAAATTACTTAATTAGAAGATAAAAGAATCGACCACGGCCGGGAATCGAGCCCAGGTCCTCTGCATCTGCGTTGCAGCGCATTTCTATCTTCTAATTAAATAGTTTAAACAAAAAAAAATGGTTAAGGAGGATATTTTTCGACAAATTCCATAAATTGGAACTCTTATAGCAACGTATCAATTAAATAATATAAAATAAGCATGCCAATGTCATCATAAATAAATTTTCAATATCGATTTAATTTTTATTGTTAGTGGTATTCAAAACTATAACTTCATTCCGAACCACAAATGTTGGTAAGCCTTTAGTTTCGCTAGTCCTCATTTCAAGAGACGGATTATTATATACCGTATTATTATTTTGTATTATAGTGTTAATTGAATAGCTAATTATTGTCAATTATCCTTTAACTATGCGTGTCGTAAATAAACGAGACCATGTCTTTCGCTGAGGTCGAAAGAGAAGAGAGCGATGCGTGGACCCCCACCATGGCGAATGCCGGCAGTGAGTACCGTACCATCGTTCGGTAAGGACGTGAAATCTTTCTGTGCTTTCCAGTGCTCAAGTATTTCGTGTTTAGTGTGTCTTCTGTGCCAATTAACAAATAAAAACTACCTCTGTGGATTACTTCGAAGTCTGGCTTAACGTAAGTTTATATACATTTTTGTATATTATGACAGACTTCAAAAACTTTGCAACTTTATTTTTCAGTCGTTTCAAGAGATCAGGTTGTTTCCTTAAAATTTAATAAAAAAAAAACCTTGTGATTACTTCCACTTTTTAACGTTTTAATTTTATTCATTTACAATGGAATTTGCAAGCATTAAATTTTAAAATTGGAACTTTTATTTATTTCAGAACTCTATTAAACCATATTATACTAAAATAAATACAAACATATTTCTATATTAAAAAAATAATAATGTATTAATTACCTTTATTTATTTTTATATGAAGTATATTCTCTTGTCTATGTATGTAAGACCTGTAAATCTTATTTTTTTTATTTTTTTGACATAGGTATATTCTTTTATATTGAGAATTTATATTATAAATTAATTTTAAAAAATCGCATATTGCAGAAAAGAAAGGGGACCATTTTGAATACCAGTGATATCGCTTTATCAGTTAACCCTCCCCCCTCTCAGCTCCCCACCTTTCTCTATTTATTTATTTATTTTTTGTTTAAACTTCTTGCAAAGTTCAATGAATTTTGTTTATAGGCATTTAGTGTAAAATAAACAATAAAAAAAAAAAACCCAAAAAATGATTTAAGGGTGTTTTTTTTTTAATGAAATATCTAATATTATCTAAAAAGAAGAATCATTTCTTGGTTTAGATTGTGATGAATAAAAAATTTTATGAATGAGTTTAAGCAATATTTCGGTTTGGATAAAACGTAGTAAAAAATTAGTTTAACACCCAAAAAGAGAAATTTAGCTATTTGATACCTTTCAGATTAGGCAACATCATTTAAAAATTGACGTGTTGATTTATTCACTCAGTTTCCAATCAAATTAGATTAGTTCTATATTCAAATCTTTTGAAATGGTATTCAATGATGTTTTTAAACTTAGTATCTGTTATACTTTATTGTAATTGTAACTCTTGATTTGATAGAAGTTCTAGAAGAATTGAAATTCCTTTTCCTGAATGGAAATCGAACCCATTTGCTCAATTACCATCAGTGAAAGTTATGCTTCACAACGATTTTCAGATAAAACAGATAAGGTTGTGTATAATCGTCTGATGAAGGTACAGTCAGACTAGCGAATTGTGATAAGAAAGTATCGGGGAACCGGTTCTTTCGGTTTTATTTCGGTTCATAAAAGAGGAGGTGGCGTTTCACATTATTTCTTCGAATAAAGGTATTAGGGGGAAAAAAATATATATTTTTCAAGTTTCTTGTTGAGAGAGCTCTTGGGGAGTGTCTGCATATGTATATATATATGTTGCTAATGTTGAACAGGGTTTGTATTACAATAAATGTTAATTCTAAGTAATAATATATGCGGATATATCAATTGATATAATTCCTTGTTTCTTTGGGACAAGTAGGGAACAAACCTGCAATGGCAGTAGAGAAAGGAGGAAACCACATTTGATGAAGGTGAACCTGATCAACTCTGGGGGAAGTGAAGGGGGGGAGGCACATATCTTGGTCTGAGGCTTTGGTATTATTCTATGTATCGATTAATCAATTGATCTAATCGATATATTGTAATCGGAACTCAAATATTGATAAATCTTTTCCTACAAAATTTACCTGGCCATCGATCTGAATCCCTATTACAGTAGGGATATAATAGTTTTGCTAAGTGGTGTAAAATGATTCTTCGAAGAATTTTTATTTTTACTATAATGAAACATAGCGCTCGTCGGCAAAAAGATGGTTACAACAGAAAAAAAGTGTTTTTTTGGATAACCGCATTTGAAGTTTCAACTTCATTCTAAATTTTACTATGTAACTACGAACAGGGATTATAGAAAATATTCATTGATCAGAAATAGTCTACAATTGTAGCAATTGTAGCTGTTAGTACCACCGGTATTAATTATTACTCAAAATTAACCATTACCTGAGTTAACAGGATTATCCCTTCCATAAAAGAATATGGTAAATTGCGCTACTATTAGTAGGATATTCTGGTATTTTAGGTTTTGCCATTCTGTTTCCAACGGTATGCATGACTCAAAATGTATATATTTTGAGTTGTAAACATCTTCTGGGCAGGCTTTTAAGCAATACTGTTAATGTTTTATCTTCGCCAATTGAGATATGTTTGAGATAATACTTATAAAGATAAAAAAATAATTTTGCACTTCAATAGGCTTGTAGAACAAAACATTATATATATATATATATATATATATATATATATATAGAGAGAGAGAGAGAGAGATAGAGAGAGTGAGAGAGAGAGATTTTTTTTTATTTCTAAAATACTTAACCATAAACTGAAGGGAATAGAGTTAAAGTTGAAACGCCTAGGGGTGCATATCCTTTCCCCAGAAGACCGATAGTGCATTGCCCTCTTTAAAAAAAAAAAAAAAATAGATTGCTATCCTCTTCTAAAGATAGGTGAAAGTGAAAGTATAAATGTGAAAATTGAAGTTTATTTATAACTACGGTTGTTGTGGTCTGTCCATGTTTTGTTTTTTTACCCTTGTTCCATGATTCGAAAAATCTTTCGAATTGAAAACCGTCAAAACCATTCATAACCCGGTAAAAAATACGCTAAATGACCTTCTGGGCGAAACTTTGATCAGATATTAATAATATTTGAAATATTTATTATAGAATTTTTATCTGTGTAACCTACAATACTAAAGGACGCAAGTTCGCGTCTCACGGTTGCCCTAGGATTTTTTAATGGGAGTAATAAATCCTTAGCTATGCCGTCCCTCGGATAGAACGTAAAATGGATGTCCCGAGCCTGTACGATGTCAGGTACTCGTTGAAGATCCCTATCCAAATTATACCTGGATAGGCAAACTTTAGGACTCTCACTGTAGCATCGTCCGATTAGCCTAAGTAGCATAAATGGACGTTAAAGAAATAAACTATTTTTATCTTTATTATTTAATGTTATTAAAATCATTAAGGTTTTGTTTGGAATAAGCCATTGATAATATATAAGTACATAAGTATTTCGAAATTTTAAGAAAATTTATTATTGAACTGCTATATTTTTCCTAAGTTTCTCTCATTACTTACAGCCATCTCTTATTAAATTTCTTTTACTAAGATTATCTCTATCATCACGCGTACATAATAGTTAAAATGGCCTCCAGCAGCACGCTCGTAAATAATGAGAAGGCTGAAGAGGTCGTGGATGAGAGACCTTCTGTAAATTTCTTTTATCCGCAATAATGCTACGGAAGATATTTTTTACTTCCTTGTGCCATTAATTCATTACTCATTTTTGACGGGAAGTTACTGATTTTCAATGTTAGATTAGACAGGCTTGGGTATAAAAAGTTAATTTTTTTTTTTTTTTTATTAATATAAATAAATGTACCAAAACATTCTTCAAGAAAGAACAAAAAATAAACCTATTGCCAGTTCGCAGTTCTTCTATGAGTATGAGAGTTGACTGGAATAATTATATATATATATCGATTTTCGGCTAAAGCTGAAACAATACGGACATAGAGGTATTTCTGGATGGCTGGATCAGGGAATAATTCCTTGGTTATTTTAAAGGCCTAAACTTAAAATGTTTAATTCCTAATAGAAATGGTAATAGCAACGTATACGAGTTTTTCGCACATTAAAAACTATCGATTATCCAAGGAACTTGGTGGCGCGACTAGCGCGGATAATCCGATTTCACGGATAATCCATAAATGACAAAAAAGGCATGAATGGTAAAAAAAAAAAAATATTATTTTATTCAAAGCTAATTGGAATGCTATTTTAAAATATTCAACACATCTCATCAATTGGCGAAGATAAACCATTATCAGATCTCAATTATCTAACCTGTTTTAGTGCAGTCTGAGAGATTTATTTTTTTTAATAGTTTTTTCACAAAGCATTAAGATATTAATATCATTATTATTATTAGATATTATTCTTATATTGTGTTCTCCTTTATTTCATTAAAAATTATATTTCAAAACCTTGAAATTTAGAAATTAAAAATTAATAAATCCTATTTTACTTTGGTTTAATTAACTAAAAGATAAACCTAAAAAATTATATAAAAAAAATATTTCTTATCGACTATCTTTAAAAAAACGATTGATTATGATATCAGTCTCATATCTCATATTAATCTAATCAGACTTTCAGTATACCTGAATATTTATCATATATCTTGCTACATAAAAATCTATTTTTAGAAAAAGAATTTTTTTACCTTGACGAATTGACATGTTTACATTTGATTGACAAGAAAACGTGTCCTGTTATAACCGTTTTATTTATCTTGGCTGAGGAACTGCGACTTTCTTTCTGCAGAAGAAGAGAATGCAGGAATTTTTACGAGCGACCTTGAAAAAAGAACCGTTACAATTATTTGTTGCCTGTTACGAAATTGTTTGCAGTTACTATTGTAGGTACGTTGAACTCCGCTCGTCGGTGATTGGTTGCTCTGGATTAATATTTGTATTTTATCGGTCACTTTCCTGTTACCGTCGTGCTTGTTTAATTCCAGACAATTACAAAATGCAATGGAACCCCTCTTACCCGTTCAAATAGAGACCTCTTAGAAGAAAAATATCACTAATCAAACTTACCTATGTATAATGCGAAAAACAGTAAATTGAAATATAAATATATATATATATATATATATATATATATATATATATATATATATATATATATATATATATATATACCTATGTCAAATTAGTCGTCTACGTTCAAAATGGGACGTCCATTTTTTTAAATTATTTTTTAAAAAAACTTTTAAACTATGTTGTTGAAGAACCTTCGTTTCACACTAGGGGAAAGTGCCCTATTATGGGATACTTTTTTTAAATATTTAATTGCTTGGCTCTAAATTGCTTAGACGATTCAAAAAACGTTGTTACACATTTAGCAGTAGTAGTAGACCATATCAAAAATGAAAAACATCCCATATCCCATATAGATTTGGCTTAGGAGTTTCAGCGTACTTTTTATTTAAAAAAATACCAAATCTGATACCAAAATACCAAAAAGAACAACCCTGCTTATAATATGGCTAAAATGAATTTTTAGTAAAAATTGAAAAACTCTTCAGAACAGAAAGCTAGAAAGAACGACATTACAGAAAATTATTATATCAACGATTAATTTTTTATTGGGCTTTTGTACAAATTTTTGTGTGCAAAATTTTGTATTTGGAATTATCGCATCTTAAAAGTAGAAGCTCCTATGTATACAAATTATTTAATAATTTGTATTTCGGATTAAAACAATTACAGGCGTCTGGTTGATTACAGAAGTATTACGAAATTTTTGCATGAATAATGGATAATTTACATTTGGTAATCATTCAAGGTAACTAATCATATCTTGATTGACTGATTATAAATTCAATAATATATCGACGAATTTTCCTTGATCTGCTCCTCGGTTAATATACAAATAAGAATTGAAAAAAACAAAAAAAAAAAAAACTCAAAACATATATATTAATATCTTGGTATATCTTTATGATTTAGGTTAAATCATATAAAGTTAAAAGGTGTTTATATTCTATTTTGACTACTAAATTACCCTACTTAGAGAAAATATGAATATTCCCAGGGAAATCAGCAACTTAAGTTGTGAAGAAAATAAAAAAAATATTATAATATTATCCAATTTATTAAAAATTTTGGACACGATTTCTTGAAACCTTATAATTTATCTGTGTTTAATTCATAACATTATTTATTAATGAATAGATTCTTTCGGGTTATTTTATCACTTATTTCCATGACAACCGAATCACTGTCTTTAAAATACCTCTATATCTATATATAAATAATTTATTTTAATTTTATACTTTAAACTGGGAGCGGGGTAGCCCATTGGTAAGGCAATGTGTTGATGTCCTCTAAGGTCCCGAGTTCGAATCTGGGTTGGCAGGATACCTCTAATATTCTGCGGCTGTCCGTCTCGGTGGCCGAGAGACCCTCCTGGGGCAATCCCAACCTCTGTAAAGTGGGTAACTTTTTTAATTTTTTAAAAAAAATTAAGGGAGAAAAGCCTAGCGTTGGAGCGTGATCACAGTCAAATCACCTCCTTGCACGACCTTTGACCTATAAAAAGTATTTCCTTACACACTACTACACCCAAGACCCTTCATGGGTTGTAGAGGTAAAGGTATTATTTTTTTTTTCATACTCTAAACACTTTAATACTGAACCTGTAGTTATTGATTCATTTTCGATTTTTTTTTTTTTTTTAACGAGAAAGACTGAACAGATAGAATTCGATCTCTCAGGAGCAGATGATTCGACCTTCTTCAATGTTTAGTAAAAATAGTACACGCTATGTTGGCCTTTCTTCTTTGTTTACTGCCGTGACGAAATAACAACATTCCGTCATTGATATAATTCACTACTCGTGTCTTCGAAAAACAAAAATAATATTCGGTTTGGATTCTGTCCAAATCAATTATTCTCTTATGAAGTTCTTCTTGGCATGGGGTGGTGCATGGCGCTACTTGCACGATCAAACTTCAACTTGCAAGACAAACCTTTTGGTGATAAACATATATTAAATTTATCGTGAAGGGGGCCACAATGTCCCGGTTAATTCATTTTTTTGTTATTATTAATTTTCGAATCACTGAAAGAGCGAAACCATGAAACAGATACCAGGATATCATTAAGTGAACAGGGTACACTTTATTAAATCTTTTTTTTTAGCAAAATTTTTAAGATGAGTTAAATGCAATTTTATGGGGGGGGGGTGCGGATGTTTGTCCTTGTCCTGGAGGAAAAGATGGGTGACTGCTTCTTATTGTGAAGCTCTTTTGCATTACAACGATACGATAAATAGTTAAGCAAAGACAAATTTTTGGTAATAAATTTATATTTATTATTAATTAAACAAATATAACTTTATATTCAATTAGTAATAGATAACTACTTATTATTTCCATCATCCCAGTGAATAAGAGTTTAAGTCACATTTTATCACTTTTCAGGGCACGAATTTTAGAGTTTGAACAGTAGTGGTATAAAATGAGGTTTTCATTATAAAGCCTTCAAATTTCCTTAAAAATACCAAAGTTGGGACTAATTACGAACATTAAACTAATTGAATAGATCTAATGCAGATTTAATGCAAATTATTATAACTTATTTAATTATGAAAAATCCACCTCAATGATTCTTTTTAGTCGCAATATCAATTTTGGGATTTTTTCAATGAAGGAGTCTCTTCCATATTTTTACTTTCACTTACCTATATATGAAATATATAGTAAGTGGAAGTATTGCGATCGTGAAAAAATTCGACTTCCGGTTTTCAACGGAAATACACGTTTTGGGGTCCCCTGAGTCGAAATGACCAAGTCCCGCGAAATGGTCTGTGTGTGTGTGTGTCTGTGTGTGTGTGTGTGTGTGTGTGTGTGTGTGTGTGTATGTGAACAGACTAGCTCAAAAACTATAAACCGTGCGATCCTGAAATTGGGTATTTAGTGTAGGTATATGCCCGCGATGTGACAGCATAAATTTCATCAAAATTACTTAAAGGGAGGGGGTACTTTACTTAATAACTTTTTAGGTTTTTTTCGATTTTCTCAAAAACGGCTCTAACGATTTTGATTAAACTGAGTATTTCATCTATTTATATGCCCGAGATATGACTGTAAAAATTTCATCAAAATTGATTAACCGGAGGGGGGACTTTACTTAATAAGTTTTGTAACATTTTCACGTGTTTTTTTTATTTACTCTAAATCGGCTTTAACGATTTTGATCAAACTGGGTATTTGATGTATTTATATGCCCGAGATATGACTGTAAAAATTTCATCAAAATTGATTAACCGGAGGGGGGACTTTACTTAATAAATTTTGTAACATTTTCACGTGTTTTTTTTATTTTCTCAAAAACGGCTCTAACGATTTTGATTAAACTTAGTATTTGATCTATTTATATGCCCGAGACATGTCTGTAAAAAATTCATCAAGATTGATCAACCGCAGGGGGCACTTTACTTAATAAATTTTGTATCATTTTTACGTGCTTTTTTTATTTACTCAAAAACGGCTTTCACGATTGTGACCAAACTGGGTATTTGATGTATGTATATGCCAAATATGTGAAAGCCAACATTTCATCAAAATTGATCAACCGAATTTACTTAAATTCGGTAAATCAACAGTAAATTTATTTAAATTTACTTATTAAATTTTGTATCATTTTCACGGGGTTTTTTATTTACTCAAAAACGGCTTTAACGATTAATAAAAATAAGATATGAATGTAGAAAAATGTGTGACTTTGGGAAATGATATTTAACAAAACACGTCAATTTCTTATCTAAGTAAGTTGGTAAGTGAAAGTTGTGTGTTGCGCGCACGCACCAGATTTTTGTTGTATTATATTCAATTATCTTAACGTTTCGGGCTGTTGGCCCATCCTCTTGGGTTATCTTTTCTATAAGTCATTTTTTCTATTGCCAATTGTCATCAATGCAAGTTGCTATATACAGAAATACAACTGTACATGTTCCCACTTTAACATTTATTTGGCACTAGATTCATTTCATTGTCACACTTTTAAAACTTTAGTTGCTTTGTGGACTTAGATTATCTTGTCTCCTTCATCCTGTTTTTCAATTTTTGTTTATTTGTTGTGGTTTTGTTTCTATTATTACTTTCACTTACCTATATATGAAATATATAGTAAGTGGAAGTATTGCGATCGTGAAAATTTTCGACTTCCGGTTTTCAACGGAAATACACGTTTTGGGGTCCCCTGATTCAAAATAACCAAGTCCCGCGAAATGGTCTGTGTGTGTGTGTGTCTGTGTGTGTGTCTGTGCGTGTGTGTGTGTGTGAACAGACTAGCTCAAAAACTATAAACCGTGCGAACCTGAAATTGGGTATTTAGAGTATGTACAAGCCCGTGATGTGACAGCAAAAATTTCATCAAATTTGCTCAAAGGGAGGGGGTACTTTATTTAATAACTTTTTAAGTTTTTTTCGATTTTCCCAAAAACGGCTCTAACGATTTTGATTAAACTGAGTATTTGATCTATTTATATGCCTGAAATATGACTGTAAAAATTTCATCAAAATTGATCAACCGGAGAGGGGACTTTACTTAATAAATTTTGTATCATTTTCACATGTTTTTTTTTATTTACTCAAAAACGGTTTTAACGATTTTGATCAAACTTGGTATTTGATGTATTTATATGCCAAAGATGTGATAACCAACATTTCATCACAATTGATCAACCGGAGGGGGGACTTTACTTAATAAATTTTGTATCATTTTCACGTGTTTTTTTTATTTACTCAAAAACGGTTTTAACGATTTTGATCAAACTTGATATTTGATGTATTTATATGCCAAAGATGTGATAACCAACATTTCATCACAATTGATCAACCGGAGGGGGGACTTTACTTAATAAATTTTGTATCATTTTCACGTGTTTTTTTTATTTACTCAAAAACGGTTTTAACGATTTTGATCAAACTTGATATTTGATGTATTTATATGCCAAAGATGTGATAACCAACATTTCATCACAATTGATCAACCGGAGGGGGGACTTTACTTAATAAATTTTGTATCATTTTCACGTGTTTTTTTTATTTACTCAAAAACGGTTTTAACGATTTTGATCAAACTTGGTATTTAATGTATTTATATGCCCGAGATACGACTGTAAAAATTTCATCAAAATTGATCTACGGGAGGGGGGACTTTACTTAATAAATTTTGTATCATTTTCACATGTTGTTTTTATTTACTCAAAAACGGTTTTAACGATTTTGATAAAACTTGGTATTTGATGTATTTATATGCCAAAGATGTGATAACCAGCATTTCATCACAATTGATCAACCGGAGGGGGGACTTTACTTAATAAATTTTGTATCATTTTCACGTGTTTTTTTTATTTACTCAAAAACGGTTTTAATGATTTTGATCAAACTTGGTATTTAATGTATTTATATGCCCGAGATACGACTGTAAAAATTTCATCAAAATTGATCTACAGGGGGGGGGGACTTTACTTAATAAATTTTGTATCATTTTCACGGGTTTTTTTAATTTACTCAAAAACGGCTTTAAAGGTTAACAAAAATAAGATATGAATGTAGAAAAATGTGTGACTTTGGGAAATGATATTTTGCAAAACACGTCAATTTCTAATCTAAGTAAGATGGTAAGTGAAAGTTGTGTGTTGCGCGCACGCACCAGATTTTTTTTTATATGTGTTTCAATTTTTTTATTATGTGTGCATTTTAACACGGGCCTTGGTAATACCATTGCATTTAACTAACCCTTTACGCTACACAGGTCGTATCCCGTTTACATTTAATATATATAAATATTGAAAACAGCCTATTAACTTGATCCCACCTTCAGACAATGCCTAGCCACTGATTACTTCGCTGCAATGCGGTATAGGGCTGGTCTTTGGATCATTGAAGTGATAAGGGCGTTGGTTAGCCTGTTGCAACGGTGATGCGGAGACCCGGGTTCGAATCTAGCCATTCTCAATATTTTCTCTTCTGATAAGATTATTTATAACATTTGAATGTTTGTATTACCTTTTTTCTAAATAACTAATATGTCGAAAAATAAAGGCAGTATGGCATCTTATGGCGAAGAGGTCTAATGATATCTCTTTAAATATTATTATTACATTGCTTAATGTTTAATATTTTTGCTCTTCGCCAGAGTATAAAAATGTTTTATACCTTTATCAGTCAATTATTTCCAGGTCCTAATTATTGGTACAGGGTACCTATATTCTGTATTCATCATTGATGTATATGAAGAAATAATATTGGGTAGTTAGTCACTACAACCTGACCACAATAACGACAGGTCATCGCAAAGATGCACCTCCATTCCCCCTAATTAACTAATTAGAACAGGTGTCTGAAATTTCAGTCTTTGGGAAAATTAAAATAATAAAGCCTTGTTTCCACAGCGATAGCATATACTTATGACATTTTACTGTTGCTGTAAAGCCTTGTTTACATTGTGACAGCAATGTAAACTATAACACTAGTCCGTCATTGTACTTTCGCAATATCAGCCTTTCATCACGGCAGTTGAAAGCAGCTGTCATGGAGGTGATACCTATTATCACGTTAATTGCCACGTCTAAACGCCTTCCAGTTAACTTGTATTTAACCTAATCTGTTGTGATAGATATAATGCTAGGAAAATTTCGTCATATTGTTTTCTATTATTTCTGAAGTTTAATTTCTAAATAGGATTTGGATAAAATCTTAAACCCAAAAAAAAAAAACTAAAAAAAAAACTGATATTTCTTCGGGGGAAGTTCCTACGGCCTAAAAACCACGGAATTTGAGAATTTCATAATTTTTATGCTTATAACTCAAAACCATGCATCGCACATTAAATTGCGTTCTATTTAATTTATCTGTTTTATTTTAGATCTAAATTACTCGTCGAATGAGATACTTGGAGTTAAAATCTAATATCAAAGATAGAGATAATGATAGAGATAATTCGGTATAAATGTTGTCATAATTTATAATTTAATTTTTATTTTGCTAATGAAAAGGAATACTGCTTAAATTATTTTATTTCAGCTTTAAAAATATCTTCTTTTTTTAAATTATATTTACATATTTATTTCTTTTAAAATTAGTTCAGTTATTGAAACGAAGAAGTATCTAGATTATTATTTTTCAAATATGGGAGTTGCCTTTATTAAAAGAATCTTTACTTTAGTTTTTTTTTATAAAAACATAAATTATTTTAACGAGTTATGCATTTTTATTTTTTTTTAGTCAGATTTAATAATTTATTACTCAAGAAACGTTATGGAGCAACAAAGCTTTTGGATTATATATCTTCCGTATTTATATTTTTTGGAGATTTACGTAATAAAGTTCTTTTATGTAACATTTTATACCTAATTTTTAGCATGGCACGACTGAATTGCTAATTGGCTGAAAAATTTATAATGATACGAAGACGCAGTCATTATCACTATCTTTATATAATAATATAATATTTATGCATTACATAAGAGGAAAAACCATTTCATCAAAATTTAAAATAATTAAATTTGAAATTTATACTTGCATTCTGCAATTGAATGAAGGACTTTGAATTTAATGCACCCAGATTTAAAAATTAGCGTTAAGTTAGGTTTTAAATAATATATAATTTTATTTACGGAATGAAATGAAAGAATTCATGAAGGTATTTTTTGTTTAGCGTCCCTTTATGCTACTAAGACTATGGGAGTCCTAAATTTTGCCTTTCCAGGTTTAAATAGGATAGGGATCTTTAACGAGTACCTGACATAGTACAGGCTCATCTGCATACGATACTTCGCTGCAAGTATAGAAGTCGATCTGTTCCACAGGGCAATATCGTCGGCAAAAAGAGACGTTTTGGCATTATTTGGCAGTTCTTGGATAATATCGTTTATAAATATTAAGAAATATACTGGGGAAAGTACTTCTCCCTGAGGAACGCCATTTTCAAATTTTCTTGCCGTAACTATTACATTTATTACATTGACTCTCCCTTTTCCATCCTTGAAATAGTCGCTAAGCCATCTGAGGGCTTTCCCATTTATGCCAAAGTTTCAAGATTAATTCAAGGCAGCTTTCAAGATTAATCCACACTTTTCCAAATCGATCTAGACTGCGAGCGTGTGCTCCTTTTTTCTGAAAACCTTCTTCTATTTCTTGGACGATATAAGCAACTTGGTTTTCTGTAGAGCGAAATCTGCGGAAACCGACCTGTTCAGTAACTGAATCAATTTTTACATACAGCTAAGTAGGGTAATAGGACGATAGCTTCAGTTTCAACAAGTTCAAACACATTTCTTTTTCGTGTGCTCTAATATTACAAGAAGGTTAATTCAGCATACATACATATGTTATTATATGATAGGTTTTCGGTGAATTGGGGGAGAGATAATTATTTTTACCGGTTTATCAGATTTTAACGAGTTCTGAAATTTTTAAGAGATATTTTTTTTTTTTTAATTAAAACTCATCCCCGACATTAAACCAACATCAGTCACTGTACCAGTTAAAAGGGGGGCATTTTTACCAGGGGCGGATTTAACACGGCCTAGTACCCCATGGGTCATAATTTTTTAGATCAGCTTAGGATATTGGAAAAGAAACAATAGAAAATTTACTAGACTATAATCAATGAGTTCACCAAGAATTTTTTATAATTATTTTTAGGTAATAAAAGAAATTTTAAATATTTAAAATAATCCTCTCTACCCATTTAAATGTAACAATGCAAGAGTACGAGATATTAACTTATCTGGATAAGAGATACGAGATAGTGGGTGTAATTATGATTGAGGTAGTTGACTGCAATTAGGTAGAGAATGGCGTAGAGAATTAACCTATTAGCTCGAAGCCGGTTTTTTCCTTTAATTCAAAGGATAAAATCCTTGGAGATCTATCTACAGAGAGGATTAGTTCGGTAATGACAAGAGATATTTAAAAATTACCAGCCTAATGCAACTAGAGGAAATGAGTTTGAAATAGGTAGTATTTTTATAATGCTTAAAAAGAGTAAACACTTGAATAGCAAAAAAAAAACATATATAAATATAAATGAGGGAAAATGAATCTCGATAACATTGCATACTTACAAAAATAGCAACTGTGTATATATTTATATTTATATTTATATGTATATATTTATAACTGTGTATATTTATTTATATATATATATATATATATATATATATATATATATATATAGTATATATATAACTTATATATATAATATATATATATATATATATTATATATTTATATATTTAGTTTTAACCTATCGAGACTATCGATAGTTTTTTTAACTATCGATAGTAGTATCGAAAACATTGTTTTTACAGGATGAAGTGATAGCCTCTGCCTCTAAGCACCCATGTGCTATATTATTCATGGAAATAAAAAATAAACAAATTGTACCAGTGTAATCTTAATTATGTGTCGTACCAATAATTCTTATCTACTCTTACATAGAGGAATATTAACTCCACGTAAAAAATATAACACTGAAAAATTGAATGGTTTGCTCATAGGTGCGTTTTAACTTGATGGAATAATATTCATAAAAAAAAAAAAGATAAAAAAAACTGACTTGAAAATTACTTGGTTAATGTCATCACAGTTTTTGTAAAAAAATATTTTTGACCTCTATAAATCAACTACCTGAGAACATCTTTTTGCATATGCACGTTCAAAGAAATGTCTCTAGACAAATTATTTGAAGGTATAATGGAACCCATCCTCTATTTGCAGAAAAGGAGATGTTCATTATAGCTCCCATCGTTCCGAATGAAAAATTCTTTTATCCTACCTATATACTATATATACTATATACTATATCTACTATATACTATACTACCTATATACTACTATACTACCTATACTACCCTCTCCCCCACAGGTCTTAACCTCGATAGTATCGATAGTTTTATGCCCGATACTATGGAAATTATCGATAGTTTCCGCTATCGATATTTTTACATCACTACTGTTTATGTAATAAAGAAACAAAGATTATAAGAAGTAAGTTTGAATTTCCAAGACTATTTCTGTAACTGATGTCTTATTACTAAATTTATAATATTAAAATTCATCATAATATAGCTTTTTTACTCTTATTTCGGTTCATATACATTAACGAATCGAATACTACAATTTCCCTTTTTTTTTATTTTTTGAAATTTTTAAAAGTTTCAATGCTATTATCAAATTATTCATGTACTCTGAGAACATTTTTCTTTTAAATTTATTTATTGAAATTTACAACTTTATTTACAAAATACGTCTAGTAAATGAGCTAATAATAAGAAAATAATATGTCATGAAATCGCATGATGAGAAGCTACCCATTGGTAGCAATCAACTATTACACTTAGCATAGAAGATCCGTAGGCCATCTTCTTTTCAGACGCCTAGGAGGATTGTCTGGAATAGAGGAGGAAGCATTCCAGCCTTGCGGAACAAGATTCGGGTTGGTCGGGAGTTTATACCAATTAAGGACTGGTATCTTGATCTGGCCAAATCGGCGATATATGGAATATTAAGGTCTTTATGGATGAGATTATTTGTGACGAAGTAAGGAGCATTAAGAATTTTACAAAGGATTTGGATTGCAAGGATTGGATTCGAGAGGAATTCGATGGTTTAGTAGAGCCCCAAAGCTCGATTCCGTAAGTACATATCGGTCTTATTACTGTCATATAAATTAGCCTTCTGTACTCTGAGAACTGATAATTACGCCAAAATTATAAGAGAAAATTACACCAAAATTATAACATAATTATAAGAGTGTTTATTTTCTAAAAGGATATTAAACACTCTTATATGGCACTATCATATTTGTTGAGACTAAAGTTTAACCGGAAATATAAGAACCTTTATTGTGAAAGACAATGAAAAGTTTAAAAAAAAAAAAAAACACAACAGAAAATGTGAATTATCCCTTAAACAAGGAAAATTTTTTTTGTTGTTGATAATTTCTCTATGTAATTATTAACTGAAGGGGTTGGGGCAAAATAGTGCCCAGAAAAATGTTTGACAAAAATAAATTGTAGCTGCCGTCTCTTGTATATTATGTATACTATAGTATACATGTATGTATTACTGTATGTAGTACTATAGGTCTCTGATGGAAATGCCACCTGAAATATGACTATAGAGCACTCTGAGATTTTCATCATAGACATATAGCACTACATAATATACTAGAGACGGCAGCTACAATTTATTTTTGTCAAAAATGTTGCTTGGCACTATTTTGCCCCTACCCCCTCAATTGATTCCCATTGTTGAGATATTTCTCCATAATAATAAAAATTTTCTAATAACGAAATTTCATATCGCTTTTTTAAATAAATGCATCGGAGTCAATTATTCAATTCAATCAAACCCCAATAAACTTCAACTTCATCTGCATGACATCAGATTTTTAGATTTAAACCTTTAGAGCATTTAAACGTGCGAGAGGTAGATTGAGACGGAGTAAGAGGGATTTCACAGGCCTGAATGTTGAAAATTTGGAGGATGTTGGAAATCTTTCGTTACTTACCAAGAACTGAATCCAAGTTCCGTAAGGCTTAATTTTTTTTTTTAGCAGATTATTTCTAGATCCACTAGAAACCCATCCCAGTTACCGATTAACCGTTATATGTTTATTTTAGCTTATGATAGAAACAAGTACAGGTAATTAATTACTATATTTGAAGATGAATGTTATATACTGTGTTTACGAACGGAAGGGCTTCTGATTACCGTGTTTGCGTTGACAGGCCATCGAGGATTTATGTTCCTTCCGTTCTGATCACAGCCTACTTCCGCTTGCATTCATTCCTCGATGCACTACTTCCTCTTTTCATCCTGGGATCATTCACCTGGTTGCTAAGGGGATATTGTAAGATCTTACCAACGTAATTCGATGTTATGCTGCTTTTCTTTCGTATGTAAATATTTTTCCTCAATTACTCTAGTTCGAGTGATATCGCTCGACAAACAAACTCGTCATCCTCAAGGTTCTCTGACTGAACAATCTAATCTTATCTTCAGAGTATTGACAAGTCATTAGAAAATATGTACCCTGAAGTTTTTATTAAAAACACCTAAAATCTATTCAAACATACCGCTTAGGTTTATTGCATCTAATTCCGACGGCTTCATTCTTAGTTATTAGGAACACCTCGATAAGAGGTTATTGATCAAATATGGAAATGGTGATAGCAGAGTTGTGAAGTGGGATTTGATTGTGTTGTTAAAAGAATTCTTGAAATGTTAGCTTCGACTATTGGTTGATTGAAAAATTTTATATTTAGAAAATCATACTTGAATTGACACATAAGAGAAATATTTGTAAATTTAAATGACCTGATAATGAGATCAATTACTTTAGTTTCTTTCTCCACTGTATAGCTCCAGTTTCCAATAAATTTGCTATTCATCGTAACATATATTACCATCACGTAACTTTATGAGTGATTCAGTTAATATAATGTCTCTTCGTATTCGAGTGGTATGAGGCCAACTTCAGTTAACCAAATTGTGTTCATTTTTTTGGATTACAGGGACCTATTGCAATATCATAAAATTTCATGCACCACTTATGCTTTCATTTAAACAAATTTATTGTAACATTACCGTGGGTTTAAATAAATTTTTATTAGAAAAAAATTATAGTTCACAACGCCAAACAGTAAAACCTCAAATTATTAACAATATAACATAAGTAGTAGTAGTGACGATACATATAAATATTCATATTATTCGATTTACGGAGCAATACTCAGCCTCTCCTCCATTGATTCTCATATTTAGTCCGAAACCGAACATTTTATAAGGGAATTTGAGAAGATTCTCAAAACATCCTGAACATGTACTACAACAGAAATGTAACTGTACTAACAAAAAGTCTAAAACTCTTTACAATGTAACTGTAAAGAGTATGTAACTGTGTTACATTAAATTCACGTTACATTATTTTCTTATTAATTACTGCTCGTCCGATTTGGTTTAAAGATATTGAGATCTATAAATTGAGATCCGTGAAAATATAGTTTTGAAAATATATTATTGCAGGTGCGCCCACCTACCTCTGAGGATGGTGCACCACACCCCATTCCTAACATTTTTTTTTTCTCCCCTCCTTGAAAATAGTTCTTTCAAAAGTAGAATTTGATATGAAATTGTAGATGATTTGCAATAAGGATAGCCTTACCTCTGGACCACTTGTTTTATTCTTCCAAGGTTAAAATATAAAATAAAAAAATAGGTCTTGGTAGAGTTATTGGTTTGCGCACCACAACAGTAATGCGGAGACCCGAGTTCGAATTTCAGCCATGGCCAATCTTTTCAGACAAAATATTTAAAATTATAAAAGACTCTTTTTTTTTTACTTAAATTATTGGTTCGCACCTGTCAGCAAGGTGCTGATATTCAGCGAATGGGATGGTCATAGTACCCAGCAGCACCCTTTACCTGGCTTGAGTCAATTACCTCGACTCATCGACAGGGAGCAGCTCTCTCATCCAGCGCCTTTTTAGTCTTCTCGTATCCAGGCGTATGTTAGCCATATCACTGATGAAACTATTTGGATGTCCGTTTACGTAAATGTAAGTAAAGTTTTGTTAGTGATTTTTTGATAAGTTGTACCAGGGTGAGTTTTTGATAAGTCGTAACGATTTTGATTGAAAAGTTTGAAGTTTTTGTAATTGAGTCTTTTTAGCAATGCCGAATGGCTGTGAGGAATACGCCCATATGGACTTTAGTAAGTAAAATGTACGAATTTAGTTTTTGTTTCAGTTTCAGTTATGATGATTTAGGAAGTAGTGGGTAGAGACTATTAAATTTAATAAAAGACTATTAAATTTATTAAATAAATGTTTAGCACCATTGGATGTTATCCAGTCCTCAATAACTCGCTGTATTGTGGTGATATCGATGTAATGATGATATGGCGATGGGAGTGATTAGAGAAAAGTGAGGTCCACCTGGATATACGGACCCTGGTAGTGTAAGTGGTGAAAGAACCCCATCGGTGATGAAGAGACCCATGTTCGAATCCTGACCTTAGATAATCTTTTTTCTTAAGATAAAATTACCAAAAAAATAAAAAAATAAAAAAAATAAATAATTCATTGCCCTGTTAATATCTACTCACCTCAAAAATTTTGTTGACGTACCCAGAAATATATGAAGTAGATATCAACTTTATCAAATTATATAAGTCTTTCTCTTGTAGGTAATTTAATAGAAAAAGTTTAAAGCGGTAATTCTGGTCCAAGTTTTTTTTAGGTAAGAAGCATAATAAATTTACCTGTTTGAAATTTACGAGTTTTACAATTTTCGCGTGACTATTTTGTAAAATGTTTATGTTTATTTCCGCGTTTTTAATACGTTCTACATGTATATATTTTTTTGCAACTGCCTTTAATCTAAATCTTATTTAGGTAGTTTTTTTTCTCTTCATTACGTATTCTTTTCCTGCTTTAGCTAGCTGCACCAGACCGTTCCAAGGTTGCTGGGGAACAAGATCTTCAGTTCTAACAGGACTCTTATAAAGCAAGCATTGCCTAACTCTTTATTTCTGTCATCAGGAATTATGAAGATATATAGCGCCTTATAACGATCTATCTTAAGTTTATTGCTTCACAAGTGGAAGAAATTGATGAAGATTCGTAACAACTTTTTTCTTGGTTGGTAAAAATAGATAAATTGGATGTTGGATACTGCCAAGTAGCTGTAAAGTTCAATTGGTTCAAGTCATGAAGCCGTCATTGATATTCAAGTAGTGAGCTGTTAAATAGACCTTGAGGTGGCCATGTTGACATATCCTGTGCCTACTCGATATCTACATCTTATCGATGAAATGTTGCTTTGATTGCGGTCGTTACTTGAACTTTATATCCTCTATAAAAAAGTGTCTTGCTATTATAGTCAACACGATAATAAAATCCCCTTTCCGGCAATGTTAGGCTAAGTGCTTACCTTTTCTGATCTCATACCGGCCATAAAAAATCCGTAGATTGAAATATTTTGCTTACACAGAACGGGATTTCCATTCTTACCAGACGGATGGAATTCTCTGGAATTATTTTAAAAATACTACATGGTACCTACAACTTAAATATAGTAGGATAAGCGGATAAAATGGCTACAATGTCGGTTTAAAAATTGTCTTGAATCCTCAAACGATACTGAAACGACAAGAAACTGCTCCAAGATTTTCTGTGATTTTCCAAATGATTGATGAATGGATGAAATCCCGACGATATTCTTGGTAACTACACGTCGCATACTCGGAATTTTCATCCTTGGGGTAAAACGGAGAGCTCACTTAAAAATTCCAACGTTTGAATGGACCTAACATTCAAAAAAGTAGGTCATACCGCACTTCGGCAAAAAGACGGTTACAACTCAAAAAAACTGATTTTTTTGGATAATCACATGTGAATTTTAAAAAAGACTCCCGATTTAACTATGTACCTAAAAACAGTGCACAGGGAACATAGTGTTTGATAAAAAATAAATAGTCTACCATTGGGGCAGTTAGTACCACCAGTACTTACTAATTTAACCATTAAAGAATACGGAACTAATAATAAGGAACTATGTAACTACATTCTGCCATTATAGTTTTTGTCATTCTATTATCCAAAATAGATATAATTAGTTAGAATTGTAACCATCTTCATACCGACGTGCGATATTTTAAGTTGATATATTGTAATTATCGTTGCTGTCATAAATCACGATTGTAGCATTTTAAATATATTCAACACCAATATCTTGAGTTTTTTTATTCGAAAATCATTATTTGGAATGAATAAAATGTTATGTAATAGATAGATTGGTGAATGTCAATCTTCCTATTATCATTTATTTAAACATTACACATAAAAATAGTATAACACCAACGTTTCAGACTATTTTGTCCATCTTCAGGGCAATATTCTTCTGTTATATATTTTCTTTTCCTAAGACAAAATGTATGTATATAAGTCAATCACCTAAATGAAATTAAATATTTGATCAAAGTAACATTTAACATTAATTAGTACATACATATTTTGATCGCTTGGTCACATCATATTTTCCATTACAATGTAATTGGTCACATTTTTTTAAAAGAATATTTTTCACTTTTTACTCATTAAAATTACTGCCACATACATAGACCTAATTTGTCCTTGTCCCATCTATCTACTGAACTTTGTCCTTTTATAACAACATATATATATATATATATATATATTCCTTCCTGTATAATAATTATACTTGTGATCATATAGTAAAATGTTATGTATTCGAAAGAAATGTTAACTTTAAATAAAAATGCTCTCCAAAGCGAGAGCTCATCTACATATTGCAACGATTGAATGGTCTAAAAATTCAAGAAATATCTCTTACATTATTTAAGTTCAGTATTGTTGATATCTTGTCTGCTATAAATCATGATTTTAGCATTTCGTCGTTGATACTGTTTCGAATTTCCAATAATTTTCGAATTTGGGAATTTATTGGATTTTTAATCATAATTAGTAGCTCCAGGGTCCTAAAAGATGAAGTATGTCACCAGTAAATATAAAAGAAAAATCATGCACAGTAAAAAAATATTCGAATTTCAGGATTCGTTTGGTCATTAATCTTGAGTGACAACAGCCTATAAAGAAAATTGAAACACTAACACGATAAAAGTTTTACAAATGAATATAATTAAAATTTTAATGTTTCTTTTCATGAAAAAATGAAATTCAAATAAAATGAATTTTTTGTTTCCTGAAAACCAGATGTTAATTGACATACGACCATTTGCAGGATCAACGACGATTTTAAAATTATCCTTTTACATTAAATACTAATCTAGTGATTTTAACAGTTGTTTTATTCGGAAGTGATAAACTAGAACAATTAAAAATCTAGAGGAAATCTTCGTTTTAAATTAACACTACTTGTGGAAGGATTCTGGAAGTTAATTACTGAAATATAATTAATTAGGATTAATTAATTAATTCTAAAAAGAGGGAATTAAATACAAAAGTGATTGTGATTACCATGCCGCAGAAGAAAAAGAGATATTGTATTCGAGAAGTGCTAATATTACGAGTAGGTTATGCAGTTGTAGGCGGGGTAGCTTTGCCTGATTAAAGTCCAGAATGTTCTGAAAGGCTAGAACCAGTTGCAAGGGCAATAGTCAGTCACTTACTAATTATCCTACTCGGGTTCCAAATATTTTTTTTGTATTCATTTGTATTGTTTATTGTATTTACCGTGGTATCTTTTATTTATTCGTATTGTTTAGCCTCCACCCCTAAGGGTAATTGGCATTAATTTTTCCTTTTCCATATTCTGTTGTAATAGTTAGTTGCTTTTAAGAATTCAAATACGTATGGACTCAACAAGCTCTGACGAAAATACACAGGTTTGGAGCGAAACGTCCGCTCACCAATTAAAAGTAATTTGATTGAAATCAAGGATTGTAGCTATTCAAAAGTATCCTTTTACAGTAACACCAATATTGTGGTATTATGAATTGTTTTATTCGGAAGTGATAAACTTGAATGATAAAAAATCGAAAGAAACGTTCATTTTATTTAAAAAGAGCTCTCCAAAGTGAGAGCTCACCTAAAAATTCAAAAATTGAATAAACTAAAAATAAAAAAAATAAAATGTCTTATTTTCACTTTTTTTTTTCAAAATAGCTCTCCAAATTGAGAGCTCACCTAAAAATTCAAAAATTGAATAAAATGAAAATAAAATAAAAACATGTCTTATTTTTACTATTTTTCAAAATTGATCATTGAGATTGATGACTGTCAATCATCCTTATTATTATAATGCTAATATCATCTTACGGATCTTAAGGAATAATATATAAGAAATTAAGTTTTGGAGGTAACTCCGAAACCATCTAATTCTTTCCTTAGCCAATCCTTGAAATCCAAAACCTTCTTTAGAATCCCTAATACTCCATATGTCAAAGCGATAACAGAAACAAATGCTTGCAATTCAATACTGCAATTCTTGTCGGTTTGAATCTCCCATCTCAAACCTATTCCAGATAACCCTCCGAGGCACCTGAAAAGCAAACGATCACGACTGAATCCCCAAACATTTATTACATTAAGTAAATATTAATTATTAAGTATTAAATTAAGCAAATTAAAACAATCATCGAAGTATTGACAACGGGAATTTATTACTTAAGTTTTTTTTTCTTAAAGCAGATTTATTTGTTGTATACTAGCTAGGGTGCCCGGCTTCGCTCCGGTAGTTGTGTGGCAGTTTTAATAACAGAAAAACTTTAAAATTAAAGGAAATATAGAACAAAATTAGCACTTTCTTGAAAATTTTAACATTATATCAATATTAAGATTCGAGATCTGCAGTGTCCGCCCAAATAAGGAACCCTATATACTTTATAGGGTGTTGAAAATGGTGGATGAACAATTCATTTTGCCGCAACTTTGTCGAGTCATGCATCGTTTTTGATGGTTTCTGTGATTATGAATCCTATAAGCCCATTCCAAGCAGTCAGCAGATAATAAGTTATTAGATTATTAGTTAAAAAAACTATATTTGGAGTACAACTTAAGCGCCGACTACTACTACTGTGATGGTCCCATTAGATCCAGAAGTTTAGAAAATACCGAAGATTCATAGAAACATTTTTTGTAAGACCTTTCTTCTAGTTCAACCACCCTTAATATATACCCCCCCCCCCCACCCTAATTTGGCAAACTCTGCTCTTCTCAAATCTTACTACTGTTACTAAGTGAAAACCAAAATATCATGAGGACACAATTTTTTCATCATATTTCTTTTTATCCTGAACTATGAGCGGTGATATAATCTTATTGAAAAAATTGTATTATCGGAGTCTATTCATCATTTTGTCAACTGGAATGCTCATCATACATAATAATAAAACCATTTTTCATAACTACATACAATAAGAACACTTCAAACTTGTTATTTTCGGTTCATAATCAGTCTATTCAGCTCTTCTCTTTTGTTTTATGTCTGTTTTTATTCGTTCACTCATATTGCATTAAATTTACTTAAGTATATGTTAGATATTGATTAAATATAATGTGTTTATCAATTAATCTTCTTATGAAAAAATTAATTTTGTAAAGTATCCAGTCGGTTTTCTAATTTATTGCAGATATGTAAAATCATTAATTTATTTTAAAAGAAAAGGTGAAACTAATTATTTTCGATTGATTTTTAAGTAATTTAAAAAGAACAGCTGAACAAATATATAACCTTTACAAATATAACGGAATGAATGAACCATAAACATTGAGTGGAACACACCCTAGCGCTTCCTGGTGGTCTGCAGCTCGAACTAAATTTTTCATTCATAAACTCGTATGTCATTCTCAGGTAGGCTAATTACATGTTGCGAGAGGCTTAAAATTCCAGTCCTTTTCTCTTCAATTTCACACCCTTAAGAGAAAAACGGAAACCTTCTTCTCCGTTAGGGGGCATACAGTTACACGCTGACATAAATCTCTTAATCGTATGTGGAGTCGTTTCTGAGCCTTTTCGGCACGCAGATTGTACACTTTGCTTTATAATATATATTGATTATTTATACAGCTTTACAATTAGGCTTAAAACAATTAAATAAAATACATAAGAAGACTTTATTATATAGATTCTAAATCTGCTTGAAATCTTTTTGTCGGACGTTAGTCATTTAGGCTCGGGTAGGATTTCATGTTTTGTTTAGTCTTTCTTGACTGATTAGAATTCCTTATCAGAGTTTACTTTTATATCTATCTCATTTAATGCACTGCTATTTATATATTTGAACTGTAGACAAAACTCAAGACTCATCGCGACGCCTTTTTCTTTAGTTGTGATCGTTCTTTTTTTTCTCTGTATTTTTTCTTTTTGTGAGAATTCGTTACCTCGCGCTCAAGCTTCGAGGTAAAAAAATAAATTATTCAAATGAAGTTTTTGCTCATGATAATGACAGCAGTCATCTAGCCGGTTATAAAATGATATTCTTTTTTCTTCTCATTATGCAACATCGACTGCAACTGCTTCCTGTAATTTTAGCACTAACTGGTTCCAGCGCAGAAGCTTCGAGACCATTTAAATTCAACAAATGCAGTCGAATAAAATAAAACTAGATTAACTAAATAAACAAAAAAAAAAAAAAATCGAACGATTTAAAAATTAATTCAATTATGAAGTTAAACAGTATTCCTTTCTACTCTAGACACTATTAGTCACGGAAAAATAATTATTGATTGTTGACTCTTACATCAAATCGTTTTATTGATTATTTAAACAATCCTTGATTAATAAGTAGGACCTAATTTTTAATTTCTTAATCTCTGCCATCTCCGGTATTCTGCGTATAGGCACGTGGGAATTATATCGGGGTCACCTGTGATGTAGTGGCTAGCAGATTTTTTAAAGGTAGTACTAAAACTGGCTTTGCCGTCCCTCGGATAGGACGTGAAATTGAAGTCCTGAGTCTGTAGTGTGTCAGGTACTCGTTAAAGATCCGTATCCTAATCATACCTGAACAGGCAAAACCTATGACTCCACTGTAGCATCGTCGTATTAACCTTAGTGGTACAAAGTGACGTTAAATCCGTTAAGATTGGCACGAAAGGCCCCGTGCCCAATAAAGATTTGCGATACCACAGAAGGACCCACTTTGCTTCTAAACGTACTTGGACGTTGAGGAAATATTTTTACAAGTTAGACCTTTGCCACCCAACGTCGATTCCACTCGTCAGTAGTGTTTTCTCGGATGATCTTCGATTTTATTGGGTCCTCTGCAATCCTTACCTGGGTATTTTCTGGATTACTAAGTTCTCTACAATAAGTCTTCCCGTAGTTCGATGTCGAGTAGAACCCCTCGTGATAAGACCTTCACAGCCTCCGTACGACCAACCGTTCAAAAATCGCCAACCTGTGTTTTCTGACTTTGTCATAGGTTCGGGTACCAAGTGTGGTTAGGGCACTAAACTACTTAGCTCAATGTCCTTTGGTTCGTTCCTTGCTGTGACAGGTTACTTTTCTATTCTGCCATCCCTTTACTGTAGTACTGAAAATATGACCGCTCAAAATATCCACTCATGGATCAGATTGATACTGATTAGCATATGTCGTTTTATTAAATTACAAAAAAAACATTGTTTATCCAGTTTTCGTTTATACGGATTTCCCCGGGTGGGGAATTTTAGATCTTTTAGGAACTTTATATTTTTTATTTTCACTTATATATTTTTATCTTCACAAAGTCGGAACGGATTAAAGAGAGATGTAGGACGATAATTTGGATTATTTGGACTATTCTGTGACATTATTTAAATCGTAACAAATTCAAATAATTATATTTGAGTACTTCTTTTTTGTCATTATTGATATTTCCAGATGATTCAGATTTTCGATTATCAGGATTGCCTTTGTTCCCAGTTAGTTGGCATTAAAGAGATTGTTTAGAATTTTTTATGTTTAGGCATTCTTGAATTTCAACCGTTTCCCCAAAAAAAATGTTAGTAATATACCAACCACCATTTGCCTATAAGTATATTCTTATTTTTATCAGTTTACAAATATTGTATTAACATTGCGTAACTATGTAAATAATGGTAGTTATAGTTACAATAAACTGATATGGTATGGGAATATAAGCTGATTATTTAATCGATTCTAATCTCGCAGCCTATCGATGTTGCCTTACCGTTTCTCGCTGTCTCCTCAGACCGACCAACCATCAATGACCACTTTCACTGGACTAAACTTCATAATGCCATGGCCAATACCAGTAATTTACTGGGAGTTTCAATGTCTTTAATTCAGAGTCTTTATTTTGTAGCCGAATATAGAATGTAGCATCCATAATCTTGTTTTTGTTTTGTTGATTGAAGCCAGTCAGTGGAGAAACATTATACCTTACCAGCACAGCGATTTTATAGCCTGTCGTGGTTTCGAACTGCTATAATAAAATGCTAATTCTAATAGTGACCCGTCAACTACTGTAATCAAGTATGTTAGCTGGGGTCACCTGTGGTGTAGTGGTTAGCATAGCAACCTACGATACTTAAGACAGCGGTTTCCCGTACCGCGATGGCCATAGGATTTTTTAAAGGGAGTAAAAAATCCTTGGCTATGCCTACCCGAGCCTGTACGATGTCAGGTACTCGTTAAAGACCTCTATTGTAATTATACCTGGATAGGAAAAATTTAGGACTCCTACTGTAGCATCGTCTGATTAGCCTTTGTGGCAAAAAGTGACGTTAAACAAAACAAGTATGTGGTATTAGCTTTTACAGCTAACCCTTGATCAACACCCACATTGAGCTAAGGCGTCCCCGATAGTTTGATCACCTACTCGACTGTCTCTCATTCTTTAGAGGCTCCATATGCGTCGCGGTGTTGGGGGCCTCTAAAATATACCTGGTCACATGTTCACATACATTGATCACATGTCATTTGCCACGAGCCAATGACACGTTTGGGAAGAAGCTTTTCGAATTTGTCTACTAACTGTGTAGCCTTCTTGTTTATGATCCACACCTGACAATAATACATCGCTATATGCCGAACCTTTTACACTTCGGTTTTCTCACATATTTGATCAGTTGCCGAGCTTCATGTAAATATCTAAAATCTAAAGGCGGTTCAATGTTTGAAACCAAACTCTGCTCTCTGAGCGCCAGGAGCGATTACAATAGACCAAATATTCCTGTCTTCAGGTTTTTTTTTTTTTTCAATCTTTGGATGCTTATTAACTGGTAATGATTATTATTAATATAACATTTTCATCCCCTGATTTATAAAAAAACTTAATCGTGTGAACAGGTCTGTTCGTCCATTGTAAACGCCCCGGTCAGTCGGTAACGGTTTGAGGAGGCCTTAAAAGTTTAAAATTCTTTTGTTTCGTAAAGGGAATATAAATAAATCTACTCTATTCACTTTTTTCTAAAACTACAGAACTGGTACTGAGACAAAAATTAAATACGTATTTATACTTGATAAAACAATATAGACATACTCTTCACAGATATACGGAACAGCTAAAAAGGCCCAATTATACCGACATCAGACCTTTCAATCAAAAATATTAAGACTCATATAGTAAAAGCAAGGTAGTATATATAGGTATAGTAAGAGCAAGACTCATATAGTAAAAGGTACGTCACTTACAAAACACTACATACTGACATACAAATAAAAACAGTAGACACTTTATAAACGTTTTCATACTCATTTACAAGGCCACTTCAACCGACTGATTAGGGACATGGTAACAGGTGATATACCCATAAATAGGAGATTAAAAAGGCGTTGGATGAGAGATCTCCTTCGTTAACAAACCAGATTAACTGCCACAAGGCAGGGAAGAGGTACCGCTGGGTGCCACCCTTCCCCATGCCTGACATGCCCTTACATAATTTATTTAAATTAGCTTAGCTCAAATTTGCTGATTGTCGAAGTTGTTGACAGGCGCAAATCAAGATATGAAGACAAAAAAAAAAAAAAATATCTAAAGAATACTGATTTTACTTCAGATTATGCTGTATTATTGGTTCTTTGCCCTATTAGATAAGAGTATACCAGTCTTCCCACGAGCTACTCTAGATAAGGCATAAATAGAATCATATTTGAATTTACATCACTTGGACAAACGCCTTACTTGGAATCCTCATACAAGACTGAAACGACAAAAAACTTTAGGCGCTACCGTATACTTCATCACCTACTTGACAAACGCTTGAAAAATTATTTATAATTAATAGGCTAATTTTTATGACAATACTAAGACCTCTTTTGACTTACGGCATCGAGCTTTGGGGCTCCACGAAACCATGAAACTCATCTCAGATCCAATCCTTGCAATCCAAAATCCTTCGTAAAATTCTTAATGCTCCTTATTTCGTCACAAATAAACTCTGTCATACAGACCTTAATGTTCTATTTATCACCGATTTGTCCCGATCCAGATACCAATCCTTTCATAACAAACTCCCGACACGCCTGAACCCTCGTATTTCCAGCCTCGCTTCTTCCTCTATCCCAGACAATCCTCCTAGGCGTCTGAAAAAAAAGATGGCCTCAGGACCTTCTATGTTAAGTTTATTAGTTGAGTTCTATCAATGGGTAGCTTCTCTTCATGCTTGTTTTTCACGTATTATTTTTTTATTATTATCTCATTTTCTAAATATTTGCTGTATATATAGTTGTATTAAAAACATTCATTCCTAATTAGAGTTCAATTTACCTAAAATTTTGTCCTACTATCAAGTTGTGCGTAGTTACCAACAAATTTCCAAATCGATTGACGTTTTTTGTTACAGCTTCGACCCTGTGGATCTTAAGGCGATATGAAGTTTGTACCCTTTCAATAAATAGACGATGACTAAAATCGGATTGGGTGTTCCTAAAAGTAACAGTTACACACAAATAAACTTCAGCTCTATATATCATTAAAGATATTGACCCTAACATAACGGGATATAATATCAAGAGGTTATGCAAGTTGATAACTGCTACATCTTCCGAACTGCTGATTCCCCTTATCAGCTGATGACGACATTGCTTCTGATCTCAGCTTTCGTTTTGATTAGATCGTAAGTTGTTTATTATCGTCCGATAATTTCTTAGATTGTAATAGTTATGTTTTCGATCAGTTTGATCCTATTTTGAAATGATATTTTACTTATTAGCGAGATAGTCGAATTTTTTTCGATAGTCTGTTTTGTGCTTTTTCTTCTACTTTGTTCAGAAGTAAAATATCAATTTTAAATAATTGGAAAAATATTCCCTAATCAAAAAAACAAAAAGTTGATTTTACTGTAAATATTTTTATATTATTTTTTATAAAGATAAAAAAATATAATTATTTAAAAAATATGCATTTATATCAAAATGGCAGAGTTCACCAGTGGTTTAGTGGTTGGCATAGCTATCTACTAAACCCAAGTGCTCGGGTTCTTAGCTCGGCAGGCGGTCTTAGGATTTTTTAAGGGTAGTATAAAATCCTTTTTTTTATACCGTCCTTCGGAGGGGGCGTAAAATTGGAGACCAGAGCCCGAGAGTGTGTGATGTCAAGTAGTCGTTAAAGATCCCTATCGTAATTATACCTGGATAGGCACAATTTAAGTTTCCCACTATAGCAATGTCCATTTCCTTAGTAGCATAACGTGACGTTAAATAAATACAGAACCTCTTATTCTATCTAGAAATATTGCCTCCTCTAGTGGAAAATAAAAATAAATACATCAAATTCAAACCACATGAGATTCTCCCTGAGAAGGTTTACACGTCCACCTAATAAACTTAATAACAGTATAGAGCCTTCCAAAAACGTTTGCTACGTTATGTATTTACGATTATATTCGGACGAAAGAACAAACATGCAGAAGTAAAAAGACAAGAACTGACAAGAGAACACAACCAACAGTCGCAACTTCTAAAAATCAGATTATCACTTAACTTATGAAACAAAAGACTAATCTATAACACCGAACAAAAACCGATTAGGACTTACGGAGCAGAACTTCCGTTCTGTTCCGCTAAGCAGGTATACACAAAAACAAAATCCAAACTACATAATCAAAAATTCTTAGAAAAATTTAAAAGCTCCATGGTATATTCCTAATACCTCAAACACACAGACACGGATCTTCCAACCGAAAAAAAAAACATATTTCTCTGCTCAACTTACTACTACTTAAACCCACTTGTTTCTTCTCTTTCTTCCTCCTAGTTACCCGTCCAACGAAGATTAAAAAGGAAATGGCCGAGAGATCTACCTCATCCATGAAATACATTAACTCTAAATCAAGAAAATCGCCGCCACTAAAGTGAAGCTGCCTACCTGCATACATTTTTTTTTTAAATTGTTTCCGCCAGAGTTGCATATTGTTATTTCTCATAGTTCAATAGCACTCTAATCCCAGATGGCCCTAGTTATTATGCGAAGATCTTTTCAGGCCCAAGAATCCAGGCCATATATCTTAATTTCCTTTATCGAAGCATTGTTTATCCTCAGTGATTCGCAGAGATTTGTCTGGATGTAAGTACCTTTTAGAGAGGGGAGGAAGATATCTTTACGCTTGCGATTTGCTGGTCTAAGGGGCGATGTTCTTCCATCGTACGTAGTAGCATTCTCGGTCGGTTTGGAAGTAAAATGTTCAGTCATCTCAGCAAACTTTGTCAAAAAATATGAAGTATGAATATTATTAATAAACGTATGTTAATCAGTTCTACCTCCATCCCGATGGTAACAAAACGAATATTTTTTGCTTTGAAATTTAAATTTATGAAATTTTATTTATGAAGATATTCACTCCCGTCTAGGGGGGTTCAATCTTCTTGAAAGAGGGCGTGACTTAGCAAAAATAGATTATCGATTGGGCAGCTTCCTCATTCCATTAATCATTTTGATTGTGATTCATGAATGCGATTTATATCCTTTATTCATTTTTATAATTCGGTGATACGTACCGGGAGATGTCTGAGGTACCGGGGGTATTGATTTAAGTGTCTGATTTTCACAAGTACCTCAAAAGGTAAAAATGGTGTGATCATAGATTGTCTACTCATTTAATAGCCTTTCTTCCAGGCGTCACTTGAGGTATGACAAACATTTTATCAGGACCCTCTTAAGATTCTGTTTTTTTTTTTTTTTTTTTTTTGACTGAACAGAATAGAGCGCTTTAAGCGATTGTATTCTGTTTGTACAAATGACATTTTTCTGACAAATCAATTCACGCAATTGACACTTCAGAAAAATGTCATAAGAAACATTACTCACTGGTGGAACAAACAAATCGAACAAATTAAGCAATAAAATAGAATTAAATATGATTCAAAGTAAATAACCGAAGGCAGGGTAAATATTACGATTTCACAGTTATTATTTTTGTGTTTCAGCCTCTCCACAAATGTTTTGTAATTGTAACTTGGGGCATGCCATCCGATTCTTTCTACTCTTAAGAAACAGTAAATAAATCTATTCATTGGCAAAAACCTCTTTCATTGACATTATTTCATAAAATACAGAGAAAGGTTAATTTAAATCAGGGACATTTATTTATGTAGCTGAATGACAGTCGGAAGGCGAGTAAAAAGAAGCTGGATGATAGACCTTCTCTCCTGAGTTAAGGAATCGGGTTCAAGTATGGTATGAGGTGATCGATTTTAAGTTACATTTACTCATCGCATTGTCTGATTGTCGCTTGTGTGCTGACAGGTGTGAATGCAAATATTTTTATTTTATTTTTATTTTTATTTTTTTAGATTTATCCTCTGGCATTTTTCTTAAATTTGCTATATCCTATCGTAATTAGCAAATATGATACTATGATGGATATGATTACAAAAAAAAAAAAAAAACCCACCCATAAAACTAACAAATACGAATTAACAAGTAAACAATCGGAAATATAAAAAACAAAGGGAAGGAAAAACGTATGTATCACTATTACACGGTGGGCCAGACCCCCCTACCGTGCACCCCCCCCACATCCCTATAAATTGCATATCGTTGTGTTCCTTGTGATAAAAGATTAAGAAAAAGCCAATGTTCCCAGAAAAAAAAGTGGCCGCACTAACCGAAAATGGCGTTCAAACATGGCGGAATGACGAATTTGATTTTAGTTAGTTTTTTTATTACTGACATTCACCATTATGCTTAATTTCGCCATTACTGGTATTTTATTAAAGCTAGATAGTTCTAGATTCAGAATAAATAAACAAACGTTCTAAAATAATTAGTCTTGACAACATAAAATACCTTCAAAGTCAATTTTTTCAAGACACTCGCGTAAAAGTTAAAATTTCAAGTTAATTTGTGATTAAACGGCCATCGTTAACGAAAAACACCCTGAAATAAAACATCTGGAGCAATTATTCTTCTTTAAAAATCAGTGGTCAAATTTCAAAATATATCAACTAGTTCCATAGAAAAGGACCTAAACCGCGAAAAGGCGCCGGTGGCTCGGGCGCATCCAGTCCTCTGCCACATCGTTCAGTTCTCATACACGATATCATTAAAGCGGGTTTAGGATATTATTTTGAATGTATAATCGAGCCTATGTAACTGCAAGTTTTTAATTTACAGAAATAATTAATATAACCCCCTTTTTTTTTTTTTTTTTTTTTTTTTTTTTTTTTTTTTTTTTTTTTTTTTTTTTTTTTTTTTTTTTTTTTAAATTTTATAAATCTGATAAATAAAGGATATAAATCTGATAAATAATAATGAATTATTCGCAGATTACACATTATCTAAACCTCACTTCTATTGGCTTAAACTAGTTATCTTGAAATTAAATAATAATGTTCTCATAGTAGTAGTTGGGTTACAGACACTGGCTTCTGATCATTCGTGAAATTTAAAATAAATACATTTTTGCAAAGTATTGATTATTTACAGATTTAAAAACAATCAAAATGAAAAAGATAAATAAAAAGTTCTCTTTGTTCGTTAAAATGTAGAAATTATTCGTAATACAATTTAGGAAGTATATACCCAACACAATTTAATAGCTCACAACAATTAATGAATTAACAGTTACACGATGTATATATATATATATATATATATATATATATATATATACATATTATGATTAATTTAAAATTAAACTACTACTGGAGAGGAAAACCAATTAAAACATGTAAGTATTCATGCATCTAACGGTCTATAATCCACTAAGTTGTGGCCTTTTTCGGTTTCTTGCATATAACTACACATCAAAAAGTTTACTTATTCTTTTTTTCGAAAAAAGGGTATAATAATACAAATAAAATGAAATATTTGAAGTTGAAATCGGAAGAGTTATTTAGCCAAATTCGAACATCAAAGATCGGTAATTTTTACCATTTTGGTGGAAACTCATGTTCCAACGCCTATAACTCGACAATATGTACTATAAATGAAAAATGACTCGGATAAAAGTTTTAGGACATTAAATTTAGCATAAAATAAGCCCATTTATTTTAATATTAACTTATTCCTGCCTAGAGATAGAAATGAAAACCTGAAAGTATTCATAGCGCTTAATTCCTTCTTTTAACTACATCTTCATTCCTTCATATATCTACGCGTCAAAAAGTTTACTTTTTCTTTTTATCGAAAAAAGGGTATACTAATACAAATAAAATGAAATATTCGGAGTGGAAATCGGATTAGTTATTTAGCCAAATTCGAACATCAAAGATCGGTAATTTTTACCATTTTGGTGGAAACTTATGTTCCAACGCCTATAACTCGACAATATGTACTCTAAACGAAAAATGTCATGATAAAAGTTTTAGGACATTAACTTTAGCATAAAATAAGCCTACCTAAATAGTTATTTCTGTGAATATTTTATCATATCCCCTTAGACTTCACAAAAAGGAGGAATTAAGCGCTATGAATACTTTCAGGTTTTCATTTCTATCTCTAGGCAGGAATAAGTTAATATTAAAATAAATGGGCTTATTTTATGCTAACTTTAATGTCCTAAAACTTTTATCTGTGTCATTTTTCATTTAGAGTACATATTGTGGAGTTATAGGCGTTGGAACATGAGTTTCCACCAAAATGGTAAAAATTACCGATCTTTGATGTTCGAATTTGGCTAAATAACTCTTCCGATTTCAACTTCAAATATTTCATTTTATTTTTATTAGTATACCCTTTTTTCGAAAAAAAGAGAAAGTAAACTTTTTGATGTGTAGTTATATGCAAGAAACCGAAAAAGGCCACAACTTAGTGGATTATAGACCATTAGATGCATGAATACTTACATGTTTTCATTGGTTTTCCTCTCCAGTAGTAGTTTAATTTTAAATTAATCATAATATGTATATATATATATATATATATATATATATATATATATATACATCGTGTTACTGTTAATTCATTAATTGTTGTGAGCTATTAAATTGTGTTGGGTATATACTTCCTAAACGAATAATTTCTACATTTTAACGAACAAAGAGAACTTTTTATTTATCTTTTTCATTTTGATTGTTTTTAAATCTGTAAATAATCAATACTTTGCAAAAATGTATTTATTTTAAATTTCACGAATGATCAGAAGCCAGTGTCTGTAACCCAACTACTACTATGAGAACATTATTATTTAATTTCAAGATAACTAGTTTAAGCCAATAGAAGTGAGGTTTAGATAATGTGTAATCTGCGAATAATTCATTATTATTTATCAGATTTATATCCTTTATTTATCAGATTTATAAAATTTAAAAAAAAAAAAAAAAAAAAAAAAAAAAAAAAAAAAAAAAAAAAAAAAAAAAAAAAAAAAAAAAAAAAGGGGGTTATATTAATTATTTCTGTAAATTAAAAACTTGCAGTTACATAGGCTCGATTATACATTCAAAATAATATCCTAAACCCGCTTTAATGATATCGTGTATGAGAACTGAACGATGTGGCAGAGGACTGGATGCGCCCGAGCCACCGGCGCCTTTTCGCGGTTTAGGTCCTTTTCTATGGAACTAGTTGATATATTTTGAAATTTGACCACTGATTTTTAAAGAAGAATAATTGCTCCAGATGTTTTATTTCAGGGTGTTTTTCGTTAACGATGGCCGTTTAATCACAAATTAACTTGAAATTTTAACTTTTACGCGAGTGTCTTGAAAAAATTGACTTTGAAGGTAATTTATGTTGTCAAGACTAATTATTTTAGAACGTTTGTTTATTTATTCTGAATCTAGAACTATCTAGCTTTAATAAAATACCAGTAATGGCGAAATTAAGCATAATGGTGAATGTCAGTAATAAAAAAACTAACTAAAATCAAATTCGTCATTCCGCCATGTTTGAACGCCATTTTCGGTTAGTGCGGCCACTTTTTTTTCTGGGAACATTGGCTTTTTCTTAATCTTTTATCACAAGGAACACAACGATATGCAATTTATAGGGATGTGGGGGGGGTGCACGGTAGGGGGGTCTGGCCCACGTACTATATTTAATGCAGAAACTATCGTGGCCTTAACAGTGTTCTTGGCGGATTGTAAGGGTTTGTGATGGTGGGTAGAGCTTCAGTTAGTGGGTTGGAATTTAGAGTAAGTATGTCATGAAAGTTACTGTAGCGATCTATGGTTGTTCCTTCGACGTAAGGAATGTCGCGTCCAGTGTGTAAGGTCTCATTAGAGACATATAAGGGAGCATCTTCGATCTTAAGTAGTATTTTTGATTGAAATGACGGTATGAATCATATGCCTGACTTTTTGGCTGTGCTCAATAGTTCAATACCGTAATTTAATAAGTACTTTATAAACGGTTAATTTGTTCGTCAGTGATAATTTTGAACGTCTGTCAGGTAGTCTTGAAAGAATGGAAATATAAAGAAAAAATAATAAACAATAATCAATTAATTTTCATTAACTATTATTAACATGTAGTGTCAGTGGTATTCAGTCTTTCCTTATGTAACGTGATTCATCAACATTTTTCTTTTTGAAATTGTATATCAAAATAATGGTTTTGAAATATGACGTTGACAGAAGTGAGGAATATGTAACAACTAGCTGACCCGTGCGAAGCATTCCCTCTCTAACCAACTTAAATCCCACTTAATTAAAGTACTCATCGTATATTTAGTACCTTATAGTGCGTATTTACTGCGTCATGGGCATAGGTGAGGGTTGAAGTAAAGATTAGATGTGTTTAAATTGTAGATTATTTATTTTTTGAAAGTACGAAATTCATTTTCTTTGTTATCAGGTTAGAAGACGGAATACTTAAATACACATATCCGTTTCGCGGAAAGTTCTATTGACTGACCGCGCTGATTCTATTGACTGAAATCGTATGTTTTTGCTTATAACTCGCAACCGACGCCAACAATAGTATGGGAGAGCGGAGTTGGTTGGCATAGGGGGTAGGTTGGCCATTGGCTTATCGTTTCCGTCACACCAGTTGTGAAGGCCCCACCATTGTACCATGTGACCCGCTCGACCTCGGGAGTCTTGTCCTGAGTTTTCAATCCGATGCTAATAGTGTAGATAAGAGTGTGCTTCATTGATTGATTTTACAACGTGTAAGTAAATTTTTATATTTTCAGTAAAGTTGGTTTAAAGACATGGAAAAACATTTCACTCCGATTCTGTTCACATAGCCCCAAACTCCTTTAAAAAACCTAAACTTTCGACTAACCATTTTCTTGTTTGATTGTTCTCCACTGTCCTGGCAGTAATCTTTCATATGATCTCTCCTGTGGGGTTAGTTGGCTCTCTTCAACTTTTTTTTTGGCGCAGTAGCAATTCACAAAAGCAAGGTAAACATAATCAAAGGTGAAACTACCAATTGTATTTAGTTCCAGCGAGGAAGATGAGAGCAATTTTTCTTATGCAAAAAGTGACGACTGTCTAAACTTCTATCTTCTTCTATTGTAATTCTATTTTCCCTTAAAAGCTTTTAAAAACCGATTCAAAATTATTATACCATTATAGTGCAGCTTTTAATAACAATAATATATGTCAGGCAGTACTTGAATGAGATGGCTAAACAACCCCTCCTTCTAGGCCAACCTGCCCCACATAGGGGGTTAGTTGGCATACTCTGGATTGACGTATTCTACAATTTTCTATTCATCATAATCATCTTAGTATTAAATATTATGTTGTGAAAAAAACACTTGAAGTACTCTAATACTTGGAGTTTACAGTGGTATCAGCCCCATTGGGATTATATTAACAGGAAAGACTCAACAATCAAAAAAGTGAAAACTGTTGCCAACCAACCCCGCTCTCCCCTACTGAAAATAAATAGTACTATAGTACTGAAAAAAAATGACATCTTCGAAAAATCCCTGCGACCATTTTCGCTGAGAATTGCAGTTTTTCGCTTAAAACTCGCAAACGAGTTTAATCGAAGAAATGTATATGACCGAAAATGTTCTCCTTGAATCCTAAAAAGATTGAAACAATTTAGAAATCACTAAGACCATTTTCTCGCAGAATCCGCGGTTTTGCATCTATAAACTCTCAATCGAAGGCAAAATGAGTGATTTGTATATTTTTCCGGAGTAGCGGTTAGCTTTAAGCTTTAAGCTTTAAAATGATGCCTCATTCGTGAAATTTCATGAAGTATTGCGAAAGTTATGGCGTACCAACAAAAAAAAAAAAAGGACTTCAGAAATAATATATATATGATGATAACAAGATAAATGATTTTTAAATACTATTAAATGAGTATGTGTCCGACCCCACCAAAAAAAAAAAATATACCAGTCAGGAAGATGGATGTCGAATCAAAAAAGTTGCTGTGCTAAGCTGTATACGATTCGAGTGTTATAAAAAACCCAACGGAAATAAGAAAAAATCATTAATTATAAGGCAACATGAATTAGTTAAACAATTAAACTTCAGAGGCTATAAATGTATTATTATTCGATTATTTTATGTAAATATTTTTAGAAGCTTTGCGCTTATTTGTAAAATATTTAATTTGATCTTTTAGGAGCATGGGGATTCCAGGACCCTTTACTATCCCTTAATCCATCCTTCAATATATTTTTTTCAGGTAACGTGTATCAACATAACCTGTATCTGACCTTTAATAAGGTTAGGTAAAGGGCTTGGCGCCATTGGATCCGATAATCGACTTTTCAGGTTTACACGTAACCGAATACCGATTATCCTATATCAGTTTCTACCCAAGCGTAAGCTTTCAAAATTTTCATTATTTTTTTTAGAAATATCAAAGCAGGTGTTACTCTGCCCAAATGCCGCAACTCACCGTGTGATTTCCTCCCACTCGAAGTCTATTATTAGACCTTGCAGGTTATCAAGATGTTCAATAAGTACATCTTACAAACCTTCCAAGTAAATCACCGAAATTTGAAGTTCACAGATTGTTGTAATATGATTGTTATATTTCATAGAATTTCTAGTAGTTGACGTGACATCATTAGAATTTAACGTCTTCTACATGCAAAACGTCTGTATCAATTCGGAGCCGTTGTGGACTTACGGCATTGAACTGTGGGGTCAGCTAAAAAAAAATCCAATATTAAAAAAATTCAATTCTTTTAATCGAAAGTGTTACGGAAAAGAGTAGATGCACCAGTTTATGTCAGCAACGTTATGATTCGTACTGACTTAAACATTCCAACAATCGCAATAACAGCTAAAGAAAATTATATAAACTTTCACCAATGACTGGTCAATAACAATAACCCACTGACAAACAATTTAAAAAGCTTAAACAGTAAAAAAAAAAACATACAGCCAACCCCGACGACTACGAAGGTGATAGCCAAGAGACAAACTAATTGTAAGTTAATTATTACTCCAGTAATGGAACGCTGTCGAAGCAGCCCACAAGATTTGTTCATTGCATAGCATTTTGTATATTCTAAATTTTAATAATTTTATAAGTTTATATATTGTTAATGAATAAATAAAAAAAAAAAGAAATTCTGCTGAAAAAATATAAAAAATTCTTTTAAATGATTTTTCCTTATATTCTCTTGGGATGAAGCCAATTCTTTTTTCTTGCTTTCCTCCATTTTTTTTTTCACTAAATTATTTATGCCAAGTTATTCTCCAACTGATATACATTAATATTTGCATTCATTCAATTCCCGTTTTTCTCAATTTGCAGATGGTTGAGGTAGGTATTTTTTATTCTGTCGTCGTTTGGTTCTTAGTCTTGCTACTTATTTGTACTTCATCGCATCGGATAAGTCGTGAGTTTTGAAGAAACCATTGAACAAGATTAACTTTTGGATTTGATTGATAATCTGCTCTTCCGTTTATTTTCCAATTATTATCCCTTTGTAGCATCTTTTTTTTGATAACATTTTAAAAGATAGTGTAAGGTATACTTTTGTATTTTCTATTGCTTTCTGTCTAGCACCTGCGTCTAGCCTCATTTTCAAGCTAAACTATGTGGCAGGGTCTCCATTGAAGTTTTATTACTATGGCAAATTATAATGTTTCAAGTATGATCTATTAATTCTAATTTCATTTGTTTTTTAAATTTTGTTTCTGTGGATTTCTCGTAATAATTTGCACCTGTTGTTTGAGGTATCTGAACCTGGGATGATAACTATATTTATTTGACATCAATAACAATACAGATTTCTCTACATTTCTTGATCCGTTCAATTGTTTTAAAGGGAAGATTATTTCTTCCCTAATTTTCAACAGGAAAACTTCCTGTCATCAATTGGATCGTCAACTAGGTCTTAAAATAAAATTAGCGTTCCCGCCCCCTCCCCTCCCTCTAATAGAGGTAAATTATTATTGGAGTTTACACAAATAATTTAAAAATGGATGAAAAACAAGCATCGATGTTTTGTTGTCCAATTCATATTCCTAGACATATTACTGAACCGGAGACCCCCCCGCCATTGGTTGTAGTGACACTGTTAATCGATAAATTATCAATAAGGAAAGTTGGCAACAACAACCTTCTGCTGATTTCCTTCACAACCAACAATAGCTATCGTAATATTTTCCAGATGTCTTCTGCTTTGACTGAAAATTACAGCGTCGTTCACTATCATCAACCTTGTGTCAGGTATTGTGTACGCTTCATTACGTACCCTCTTACAGCACGTACAATACTTCTACAGGTTTTGCAGTAGTAGTACTGGTACTTTGGCAGATTTTATGGATACCCAGGACTACAGCGATAACGAATGGGGGTATTGAAGTCTTCGCACAAGGAACGTGCAAACAGCAGTAAAAAAAAAAAAAAAAAAAAAAAAAAAAAAAAAAAAAAAAAAAAAAAAAAAAAAAAAAATTAATAAAAAGGACACGTTAATTTTCAAGTAATTGAACTGTATCCGGTAAATATAACAGAGGTGATAGCAGTGCGGCGAATAAAATGGGCATGTAAAATTGCGAAAATCGGTTATAAGCGAATCTAAAAGATTCGCTTATACTTGAAGTCGCCGTACTTAATAATAAGTACGGGACCGACTGGGAAACGTCCGAGAGATAGGCCGAGACGGAGGTGGGAAGATTGCCTTAAGGGAGGTGAAGTAGGGTCTGGACGGAGGTTGGTTGGTAGAGTTGTAAAGGGAGCGATTTGTGGTTTCGGTATCGAACCTCCGGGTTCCTTAAGCCTTTATTATTATTATTACTAGCACGTTAGTTTTCTCCTCTATAAATAAAAACATGTAAGTTAGTAGTTTGTTTAACGTCCCTTTATGTTACTGCGGCTAATCTGACGATACTACAGTGGGAGCTCTAAATTTTGCCAATTCAGATATAAATAGGCTATGGATCTTTAACGAGTACTTGACATCGTACAGGCTCAATTTTACTTCCTATCCGATCGACGGTATAGTCTTTTTTTTACTACCTTTAAAAAATCCTAGGACCAACGCGAGACGCGAACCCGCGACCTTCAGTATTGTAGGCTGCTATGCTAACCACTACACCACAGGTGACCCCATATAAAAATTCTATTTATAATAAATCTTTCAAATATTATGAATATCTGATCGAGGTATATCATCATCATCAATACGGCTCGACAACTCGGCGACGAGTCCTGGCCTCCTCCACCAGTCTCTTCCATTCGTCTCTCCGCTGTGCAGCGGCCATCCAGTTCCGTATACCCAGGATTTTTCTTGCGTCTTCAGCCACACCATCCCTCCACCTCAGCTTCGGTCTGCCTCTTCTTCTAGTTCCATGGAGAGGCTCGGTTAAAACCTGCTTGGGGATTCCCTCTGCACCCATCCTGGCTACATGTCCAGCCCACTTTAGTCTACCCAGTTTCATCATTAAAACAATGTTCGGCTCATTGTATCTTGCGTATATCTCCCTGTTGCTCCGCCTCCTCCGAGTGCCATTATCGTAAACACCTCCATGTATTCTGCTGAGAATTTTCCTTTCAAACACGAGGAGATCTCGCCCGCTTGTTTTACTTAGAGTCCATGTCTCTGAGCCATATAAAAGTATTGGCGCGTAGCAATGTCTTGTATAGATGAATCTTAGTCTCTTTGGACAAAAGACGGGTAGTGAATTCCCTACGGAGGCTAAAGTAGCATCGGTTGCCAAGCATGATTCTTCTCTTGATCTCCGCTTCTGGTGCATTGTCCTGGGTTACGAGTGAGCCGAGGTACACAAATTGAGCAACTTTTTCAAAAAGGTAGGGTCCAAATCTTATTGTCTCACCAGCTCTTGGTGTTTCCCCCGTGACCAAATATTTAGTTTTCCCCTCGCTCACCTCAAGTCCCATTGTCTTTGCGGCTTCCATAAGTCTCAGGAATGTATTTTCCAGAGCTTTAAAAGAGCGCCCAACTATGTCTATGTCGTCTGCATAGGCTAGCAACTGAACGAGCCTGACAAATACATTCTTATCCCGCTGGACATCAGCGTCCCTTACTGCCATCTCCAGAGAAAAATTAAATAGATCGAGGTATATATGTATCATATTTAATGACTAGATTTTTCCAAATTTAATACCTTGAAAACAATATGGTTACTTCTTTTTTTTTTTTTTGTTAACATTATAACTTTTCTTTTTTATGATTATATACGTTTAAAGAACGTTTTAAAAAAGGAACAACTTGAGAAGGTTGTAAAATAAAAGAAGGTAGCAGTTTATTTATTTTAGATAGTTTAGGCATTTTTTCAATTATATGGCCATCATGAACACTATACTAACAGTGAATAATATGAATAAATAAATATGAACAATTTAAAAATAAAAGATGTATATCATGAATAAACAGTATGAACAAAAATAAAGTATATAAGAAGAATTTTTAATGAAATAAAAAGAGATATCTATATTAATATTATTAATAATATTTTTATCTTTTAAATTGTATTTACAATGAAGATATCTTTAAAAAACATTTTGAAATCAAGTGTTTTTCTGTCAGCTTCTGTTCGTGAGCAGGGAACTGCATCGTGTTTTTCTTCAGAATAACACTCCAAAATTTTTCCTTATCAACGACTTATGTTTATTGGTCCAACTTAATGACATAATCAGCCAAAATGAAACCTACATTATTCTATTTTATTATTTCTCGGGTAATATTCAAGATTTAAGATATTGACAGTAAGTACATCGAGGAAATTACTAATGACTATTAATAAATAATTTTTATGTTTATTTACGATTTTTTATTCTGCCAGGATTATATTATTCTTTGTGTTGGAATTTTATTCGTCTTGATCGTTTATGGGGGAAGTTTTATGGCCCGTTACGATAATAAAAGTAATCGAAAGATTTTTCCATCGTTCCTCTATAATGGTTGTTGGTATTTCTATCATTGAAAAATCATATTTAATATATAATTTAAAAAAAAAAAAAACTAATTATTAAAAGTATTAAATTTCTACAGAAAACATCAGTAGATAATAGGCGAAAAATACTTTTTGTTTTTCATAAAATAATTAGACTATTTCTCTCCTACGATTCTAAACCTGGAATAATACTTCTAAAAAAATTGTATCTTTTTATTTTAATATTTATATTCAATGCACTGAGCAATGTTTGGCGTCGATAAAATGTAACTTTTAATAATTTAGGTGCGGGTGCCCTAGCCTTAACTATACCCGTTGTGACCTGATTAACCTCATGATTACGAGTTCGAGTACCAGTTATCACTCTAGCATTTATATTACGCTCTAGCCCTCCTCCCACAAAAAGCCTTATACTCGAAAATACGATGTAGTTAAAACCGAATTTACCTGTTAATTGCCTAATACTCATTAATTACTTGCCTAAACAATATACTTACATAATGCCGTTTTGATTGATCCTCCTTGAACAGAAAAAGGAAGAATGAAACGGATTCATTTATAAAATTCATAAATTCAAATTTTTTATGGTTTTTATCACTGGTTGCAGACACAGCTAGAGTAGATTTTGTCTCTAGTTGTCTTCACTGTACAGCTGGTTAAGATAATCTTAGCTTTGCTTTCTTACATTCGTTGCGTGTATATAATAACTAGCTCTGTTATATGAAACCCACGGTGTGAACCACCTTCGATCTGGGTTCAAACCGAACAGGAAGCAAACAAAAGGAAATGGTCAATGTCACATAAACCACTGTCGGAAATCCAGATTGAAGCGGATGTGAAGGGCCTTCAATGCTCTATGACAGCTACCAGTCACAGGATACGTCATTGAATATCGGGCTAACGGTAAATTTTTTATCAACTTTCATTCCCCGATTCCAAAATAATTTACTCAAGTAAATAACAATCAAAAACAAGATTCAACATGTTCAAAGCTGCACAGTGTAAACCTTTCGTTTCATTTTTACTTTCACTTACCTATATATGAAAAATATAGTAAGAGAAAGTATTGCGATCGTGAAAATTTCGACTTCCGGTTTTCAACGGAAATACACGTTTTGGGGTCCCCTGAGTCCAAATAACCAAGTCCCGAGGAATGGTCTGAACAGTGTGTGAACAGACTAGCTCAGAAAACTATAAACCGTACGAATCTGAAATTAGGTATTTGGTGTATGTATATACCCCCGATGTGTCAGCAAAAATTTCATCAAAATTGGTCAAATGGAGGGGATACTTTATTTAATAACTTTTCAGGGTTTTTTCAAAGTTTTCAATAACTACATAGAGAATTATAAAATCAGACGACTTAGAGTATTATGCTTGCATTGCCAAATTATCGCAAGTAAAAACTTTTATATAATAATAAAAAAATAGTGTTCTTTAGAGAGCAAATACAAACAAAATGTATGTAGAAAAATTTGTGGCTTTGCGAAATGGCATTTAACAAAACACTTCAATTTCTTAGCTTAGAAATTAAGCTATAAGTAAGTTGGTAAGTAAAAGTCGTGTGGTGCGCGCATCGCACCAGATTTTTTCATTTTTATGTTTGGTAAAAACAGTTATATGATACTGGTGTACTTGTTTATACAGTTCTGGAAAAATTATTTGAAACGATTACTGCCTTTGTTGAGTTCAGTATTTTTCCATACAGAATTGTAAACAAATTTATCACTCGCTCAATTACAGAAGTTTCGAAAAGATGAAGTGCTGGTGTGGAAGTAAATTAGTCAATTAGGGAGTTAATTGATTATCTTGGCTTATACAGGTGATGGCTCAAGACTCAGCTGCACTAATAACGATTACTTGAATCTAATAAGTTTTGCTTTTACTTAGCTATATATGAAATATATAATAAGGGAGAGATTGCGATTAGGAAAATTTTTGACTTACGGTTTTCCACCGAAAAACACGTTCTGGGGTCCCCTGAGTTCAAATAGCCAAGTCACCTGAAATGGTTTGTGGGTGTGTGTGTACAGACCTTAGGAATTTATGCCCGTGATGTGACAGAAAAGATTTCATTTCAATTAGGTAAACGGTGAGGATACACTGATTTATAAATTTCATCTCATTTTCGCGTTTTTTTTTTGCTGTTTTCTTAAAAAGGTCAGTAACGATTCTGATCAGACTCCTCATGTTGAATGATAATCAAGTATTCTTCAATTTCAGGTAGTTTTTATATTTATAGAAATATTCTGGTGCGGGTTCAATGGCGAATATGTAAATATTATCTGTGTCTCATGATGCCTAGTAATAAGATATGGCTAAATATGAAATATAAAAAAAATCAATAATCATATATTGGATAAAACAAGAAAAATGTTTCGCTAAGATTCTTTATGAGTATATTATGTTTTATAAATTCTGTAAGAAAAGTGCATAAAAAAGATCTGGCGAAATAAAAAAAGCTCAACCTTTTCGGGGACAGGAGGAGAAGATACATAGATACATATTAGCTGACCTTGTGGTATTCTGTTTTTATTCTCTGCCGATATTTATCTATGGTTATTACCGTTGACTAAAAAAGCTTTCCGTCCATTATTCATACAAACTACGCACTATCAATCAGGTTTCGGTTTCGTACTGAAGGTGTGTGAGTTTCATCAGTAAATAAAGAAAAATGGAAGTTGGATCGGATTAAAAATTCTTTTGTGTATTTCACATTATAAAAAGTACGTTTTTCGATCCGTCTTAGTATCCAACAAGTCGTACGATAAGTCTTAGTGTGTAAACCAGCCTTTATACAGATATAACCCTCTAAGGGTTGAAAGATCTTTCAGAGGTATAAAGGCTGATGGGACTTGATTTTTTTTTTTTTTTTTTTGTATTAAGTTGAATATGAGAGGATATTTCAAAACGAGTTTGCGAGGAAGCAGTTCGGCCTCGAAGACCAGCCCTCGGCTCCGGATCGCATTGACATTTCGTTTTGGGTCAGATACATTTCATCTTATCCTCTGCTCTGAATTTGGGATGAAATTCGATCTTCAGCTTCCCAACGTAGCCTTACTCTGATAGTTATTTTTGTGACCTACTTCTAAATACCTCTATTTCCATAAATCATCAACTCCAATCATAAAATCGTCTAGCAATAGCGAACCGACAATGACTGTACAAACAATAGCTGATAAATACATCGGTTAAGGCTCTGTTGCAAAATATATATTTGTAAATGTCTAGTGATGATGTGGTTTGCTCAACTTGAATTGAATCAAATTTGAAAAATCGATGGCGATAATATCGAAACGATAATGATCACTTCATTGAGAACTCGAGTTTGCTAAGCATTTATTATCATTAATGGGGTCAGAAATGGATGACCTACCTTAATTCCACGGTACAAGAAGATGTGGCACTTTATTTATAATAATTTTTATAATTTATTTATCTTATTATTTTTATTTAATTTCCTTTGTTATTAACAAGGTAGACGACTTGTGACTCATTGGTGCTATAAAATATAGAACAATTATTTGTTCTTCCGTTAGTATAGAGGATGTTCATATATAGTATAGAGGAACATTTTTTCGGATTGGTACAGACAAAGAAATACCGACTGCTCTACTTCAAACGCTCTTATCAAAAAGTTCCTGTTAAAGGAAGGTCTATTTCCTTTTCTGGAACGATCCCGTCTTTTTTCAACTATCAGTTGTTGTTTTTATATTGATAATATATTGTATTGTTTATTATTTAACTTTAAATGGGGTTATGGTACGGCTTTTAAAATAGCGTTTTAAAAACTATTTTTTGCAATTTCAATAACTAAACCCGAAATTTAATTTACAATTCTAAATATGCCCCATCCGAGTGTATATTATTTCTAAAACCATATAAATTTAAAATGAAATAAAATATATCTATACTTTAAAAAAAATTAAATATGTAATGTAAAAAATGTAAATTAAAATGTAAAAACAGTGGTCCATGAAGTTCAAATGTAGATAGATTTGTTAAAAAGAATAAAAAAAAGATTTAATAATTACCACTTCCTCTTTTCATACCTAATAACCCCTTATAATACTTTAACTCCACCCTATTATACTTAAATGAAAAAATCATAAAATATGTTTGTCCTTTTTAAAAATTAGTCAATTTTTCCCCAAGAAAAATTGGGGAGGGTGGTTTGTTTGTTTTTTTAATGTCCATTTTTATGCTACTAAGGCTAATCGGAGGATGCTACAGTGGGAGTCCTAAATTTTGCCTATCCAGGTATAATTAGGATAGCTATCTTTAACGAGTAGCTGACATCGTACAGGCTCGGGACCTCCATTTTACGTCCTATCCGAGGGACGGCATAGCTAAGGATTTTTTACTCCCTTTGGGGAGGGTGGTACCTCATTAGTAAGTAATTGAGTTGCTGTGCTCAAGTTCCCGAGTTCGAATCTGGCGTTGAAGAATAATTTGCCACAGTTCGTTTCTGGAGCCGAAAGACCTTCCTGGGGGCCAACCCAACCTCTATAAAGTGGATACTCTTTGTTTGAAAAATTATAGGGTGGGGACCGTTTGTGCGTGATCACGGTCACATCACCTCCTTGCACGATCGCAGACCAAGAAACAGTACTTCCTTTCACAGTACCTACTGAATCCCAAAGCCCTTCTTGGTTTATAGTGGTACAGGTTTTTTATTTTTTTTTTTTTTGGAACTATTTTTAAATATTGGCTAAAAAGCTGTTCATTATATTCATTTTAAGTTATTAATATTATTACTTTTTTCTTTTTTGATTTCACCAATAATTTTTTTCGTCTTGAAATTCTTGAGTTTTAAAAATTTTAACCAACGTTATTGGATACATTTTGGAATAGGGGGTAATTTGAAAATAAAATTTCAAGTTTGAAATTAAAAATTGGAAAATATCTTTAAAAAAATTATTTTTAATACCTTTATATCTTCTAAACGTTGAAACATTAAAAAAAAACTTATAAAACTAATAGATGTCTCCATTTTTTTTCAGTAATAAACACTATATGTTGATTTAATGAGTTAAGGGCTCTCAAAAATTTAAGTGATTTTTTTTCCCATAATATTAGGTAGTTAATTTTTTTTCAGAGACTATTAATGTTTCACAAGCCGTCTTAATGAAAATTGAGTGTTCTTTTAAATGATAAAAACTAAAAAAAAGTTATCCTTTTTTTTTAAATTAAAGCTCTATAATAGATTAAAAAAAAAACAGCAACTTTTTAATTTTTTTTTAGTTTTACGTCACTCATGCCACTACCAATATTAAGCTAATCAGATGATGCAACAGTGGGAGTCCTGAATTCGCCTATCCAGTTATAAGTAGGATAGGGATCTTTAACGAGTACCTGACATCGCACAAAAGGCTTTGGAACTTCATTTTACGTCCTATCCGAGGGACGGCATAGCCAAGGATTTTTTACTCCCATTAAAAAATCGTAGGGCCACCGTGGGTTGCGAACCTGCGACCTATTGGTGTTGTAGGCTGCTATGCTAGCCACTACATCACAGGCAACCCCAGTTAAACGAGAGTCGTGTATTTGATATTTGATGTAGAATAGCTGGCTAATATTTCCTCGTCTGTACTTATACGAAACTCCCTGTATAGATTATATAGATTAAACGTACATATCTTTTGAACATAAATCTACATATATCATAATAATGTAAATTGCATCTTTGCAGACTGTTGATGTTGATTTTTTGCTATGTTGCAGACTCGACTCAGAGCGGACTCTACAAGGATAGGCGTTCCTGAATGGAAGTGACCGGACCAGGTCTGGTTGGTTCCTGATTGGTCGAGACCGGCGCGGCAACTCGGTGAGTATCGATATTTCATTAGGTCGATAGTTCTTAATAGGATATATATCGATTTCTTGTTCCTTTTTCAGTGCTTAGTTTTCTATGGCCGTAAAATCTTACTTCATGGTATGAGTATGGGGGTGAATAAATATGTACCTCTCAGAAGGAGTAGGGTTGTCTTTCATTTGGATTTTATTGAAATTCAAGATCATTATAGTAAAAATAAAAAATTAAATTATTTTGAAGTTAACAACAATATGGTCTTTTAAGTAAACTTAAAATTTACTTACCATTGGGGCTACGTCCTTTATAGTTATTTTGCCCCCTTCCTACCCATCATCGAATTATAAATCGAATGTTGAATTGTTCGGAGATAGCGCTAGTATCGCTTTTGAATTAATTAAGATAAGCTTCTAAACATAATAAGTTAGAGCGAAAGTCTGCCTCGTCCGGTCAGACATCGTTGTTAACTTTACATCAGACATCGCTGTTATAACAAGGTTACGAACAGTTTCAACTTGTAACAATACAGTAACACAAAAATAACCATATGATACGAGCTTCAGAACAAGACTAACTCTCCAGTCCATCGCTTCTTATATTTAGTCTGAATTAGAACAATTTAGAAGGTTCCCGACAAGCTTAGAAGATTCTCGAATAGTCAAGAATATGTACTAGAACAGTTTGCTCCAACTGTTCCAACCTAAAGTCCAGAAATCTTTTCAATCATATTTTTTTTTTTTTTTTTTTTTTTTTTTTTTCGTTTCACGTTGCAGTATTATAAAGATCTATATTCCAATCAAGTATTGACATAACACTTTTGAGATTGATAAGTAGATAATGTATTATTTTAAAATTATAAATATATATATAATGGAAGACAAATTGAATGCTAGATGCATCTATGGATGCATAAATATGTTAACTCAGTAGATGATTGACTGAACCAACAGAATTAATTCAGTAAAAAAGTGATGAGTTTGCTACCATTCACAGCACTGTTTATCCTACAGTTATCCAGAAAAGAAAATGGTCTTTAGGTCATAGAACCATCTTTATCAGCCGCACGACGAATGGATAGCCGAGCATCTGTTTAGTCAATATTTGATTACACAACAATAAATCTAAAAGATAACAAGGTAGAAGAAACAATGGACATTGCTAACACAAATTTTTAATATTATTGCACACTAATATTAAGAAGTATATTTTTGAAAGAGCACCTTTGGAATGTCGACGATTTTTTAAAGTTATTAATCAACGAACGAATAATAAAAAAAAAAAATCCTCATTAAAAGTTTTCCTCATCTCATCTCATAATGAAACCTTCTCAACCGCTGAGCAATGCGTCTTTTTTTTTTTTACTGAAGAAAATTACGCGTTTACATATTCTACGAATATTTGCGTAAAGGTTATCATACATATTCTTTCCAAAATATAAAATATACGTTACGAGACTATGTTGTTTGTTTGTTTGTTTTAACTTCACTTTATGCCACTAAGGCTAATCGGACGATGCTACACTGGGAGTCCTAAATTTTGCCTATCCAGGTGTAATTAGGATCGGGATCTATAACCTGACATCGTACAGGCTCGGGACTTGCCTGCCGAGGGACGGCATAGTCAAGGATTTTTTACTCCCATTTAAAAATCCTAGGGCCACCTCGGGACTTTTAGTATTGTAGGTTTCTATGCTAATCACTGACCTCTTTCCCACTGATCTCACAATTTTTGGGATTTATACGGGGGAGTGGACTAATTTTTCAATTTAGTGAGGTCTCTTGACCTATGTACATTTTTTTAAAAATGTTAATTCCATCATTTTTCTTGTCAGGTTACATGAAAATTCTTAACCTGTTGACCGGGCGGGACGTACAAATGCGTCCTTGAAATATATGTTGCACTCTAGAACTGGGAGGATTTATATTTTCGTACAGCAGAGGTATTAGTCATTGATACATGTTTCCACAAGAATTTATATATATATATATATATATATATATATATATATATATATATAAAATAAAAAAAACATATACTTCAAGGACGTATTTATACGCCCCGCCCATTTGGACTTGGTCGGGATTTGAACCCCCCCCCAAATTTTGAACCTCTTTGAATTTAAAAATTATCCAGCTAATCCAAAAAATCCAAAATTATACTAACACCCAATGCTCATCCAATTAAAACCATGATTTCTTCAAGGAATAATGTCAAAAAGGTTTTGCAATCTATATTTAAAGTTGAAAAGTGTGCAAAGTCCAGGTTTACGGTATTTAATTACGCCAATCAATATAAATCAAGCGAATAATATTTATAATTCAGGTTTCTAATAGGGTACGAGCATATGAGTAATAAAAAAAATTGAACTTAAGGGAATCTCTTAGTGCATAAGTAGAAACGTTTAAAAAGCGTAATCGGATCATTCTTATCCCTCTCTAAGCTACCGGAATATATTAAATTCTCTCGAAATGTCAAACTGGTCAGTCTATATCTCATGGCAAAGTGGTTAAGCTTGATATGTAGATCTAAACAATCCACCGCGAAGAAAAAAAAAACCTATACCACCACAACCTGTGGAGGTGCTTGGATTCACTGCTGTGTGAATGGAAAAAAAAATGCAAATGGAAACGTGCATTATAGCTCCTACAGTTCCAAATGAAAAGTTCTACTACTCAACCCCCCCCCCTCCTCATACTTTCGATACTTTTATGTCTGATACTATCCAAACTATCGATATATTTACTATATTCACCCCAAAGAAGTTATTAAGAAGTTATCAGCCTTGAGAAGAACATTTTGTTTCATCTCTAATTCGAGCACAAAAACTGTAATAGTATTCCCCCCGCTGGAATTGGGGTATTCTTGAACCCGAAATAGATGATGACTTCACTGGACTTGAGGGGTTTTGCCATTGACCTCTCGCCTTGACAGAACTTAGACATCATCCAGAACTCGACGTTCCAGCCGTCTTGACAGCTATATCCAGCTCCGGTTCCAGGCAAGCACTGACCGGTAGGCCTTGATCCACTGCCGTACTGGCTCATTGGCTTTCTATTGCTGGCGATGGATCGAAGCCATTGTCGGTACACAATGGGTGTCGGTAGAAACCGAGTCAGCAAGTATTTATATGTATCAACAGCTAAACCTTTTCCATGAAAAATGTCTCGTTCTATATCAGTTCAACGTATAAGAATATTTATTAAAAAAGACTAATATTGCGATATAAATAAATTAATCTATGTATATGAATAACAAAGTCGTGCTTGTTGCACAAGTTATAACTAAGTACGGCTAGACCGATTTTTATGATCTTCGATTTTTTGGATTCCTCTTCGCCCCGAATAACAGAGTAAACAAAAAAAATCTGGTGCGTGCGCGCAACACACAACTTTCACTTACCAACTTACTTAGATTACAAATTGAAGTGTTTTGCTAAATATCATTTCCCAAAGTCACACATTTTTCTACATTCATATCTTATTTTTGTTAATCGTTAAAGCCTTTTTTGAGTAAATAAAAAAAAAACCGTGAAAATGATACAACATTTATTAAGTAAAGTCCCCCCTCCCGTAGATCAATTTTGATGAAATTTTTACAGTCATATCTCGGGCATATATATACATCAAATACCAAGTTTGATCAAAATCAATAAAACCGTTTTTGAGTAAATAAAAAAAACACGTGAAAATGATACAAAATTTATCAAGTAAAGTCCCCACTCCGGTTGATCAATTGTGATGAAATGTTGGTTATCACATCTTTGGCATATAAATACATCAAATACCAAGTTTGATCAAAATCAATAAAACCGTTTTTGAGTAAATAAAAAAAACATGTGAAAATGATAAAAAATTTATTAAGTAAAGTCCTCCCTCCGGTTGATCAATTTTGATAAAAATTTTACAGTCATATTTCAGGCATATAAATAGATCAAATACTCAGTTTAATCAAAATCGTTAGAGCCGTTTTTGAGAAAATCGAAAAAAACATAAAAAGTTATTCAATAAAGTACCTCCTCCCTTTGAGCAAATTTGATGAAATTTTTGCTGTCACATTGCGGGCTTATACATATTCTAAATACTCAATTTCAGGTTCGCACGGTTTATAGTTTTTGAGCTAGTCTGTTCACACACACACACACACACACACACACACACACACACACACACACACACACACACACACACACACACACACACACACACACACACACAGACCATTTCGCGGGACTTGGTTATTTTGACTCAGGGGACCCCAAAACGTGTATTTTCGTTGAAAAACGGAAGTCGAAATTTTTCACGATCGCAATACTTCCACTTACTATATATTTCATATATAGGTAAGTGAAAGTAAAAAACATTGAAAATTTTTTTATAATCAAAATAAAATTGAATCGGTCGTTTGAGAAAACCGACATGTCCACAAATTCAAATTATTGGAAAAGTGAAAACAAGTTTCTACTTTTGCATTAAGAGATTTCCCTAACTCGAATGATTTTCTCCGACACATATTCCTACTTAGAATACATTTCGCATGATTTGATAAACCTATCTTCATTCGATAGATTTGAAAAATAAATATTCTTTTGGACACGTAGGGATTTTCCTGATTATGGAAGACAAACGATTTTTAAAAACATTATATTTTGGAAATTATTATATAAAACACTTGCAAGCATACATATATTATTTAATAAATGAAAAATAACTGGAAGTATAAATATATGATTGAAATGGGCGATTTAAATTTATCGTTCTTGATTCAAATCTTCTACAGGTTCTTTGACAGTGACAGCAGGGCTTGCCGGATATCTCTTGAATTCGATGTACCGGCATTCAAGGAGTTCAAAAATAAAATAAAACTAAACTCGAATTTTTTTTTGACATGTCCGGGCAAGCATCCTCTATCTTCTTATTCCCATCCTCTTCAAAATATCCTCCACATGGTCCAGCCACCTAAGGCGTGGTCTTCCTCTACCGCGACTACCACTAGGGCGATCCTCCAGCAGGCGTTTGGGAATCGAGTCTCCAGGCATAGGTGCAATATGCTCCAACCATCTTATTTGACTTCCTTTTCTTATCGAGGCCAGATCCGGTATATCATTCAATTGGTAAAGCACCATAATAAATACTTCCAACTATTTATCAAAGTCAATAAGTGTGAAATAGGTCCGTTAAGCAGGCCGTCTAAGCATGAAAAACCATATCTAACAAAGTGTTTTTAACAATGATGTCGGTTTAAATAATTTTTATTGACTCAAAATTACCATTCGCAAGGTCAAACAAACAATAAAATCTCAAATTAGTTACAAGGTTACAAAAAGTAACTACAAGTGACACAACGGTAACGCAATAGTAACCTTCAGCTTGGATCATCAGAGCAAGACTAAGCCCAAAGTCCATTGCATCTTATATTTAGTCTGAATACGTTATGTAACGGTTCCAACAAAAGTCTGGACCTATAGTTGTGATAGAAATAATCATATGTTTTTGTTTCGCGTCACAATGGTTAGCATGCTATTCAATAAATAAATGGACGTGGTATCGTTTACGTCCGGGCACACTCACACACACACACACACACACACACACACATATATGCTCTATAGAATAGTTTTTTTTTGTTCCAATTTTTTTCTTCTTTTGTAACAGTGAGGTAACCTAGGAGAGAGGTAGTGTGATTGACAATCTGTATATTTAATTATTGACGAGATTAACAAATTGAGGTATTGCTTAACTCAAATATTGTCAATTACAATTATTGGTGAGTACACCTGAAGATGGGGCAATAGGCCTCGAAACGTTGTGAAACTTTAGTTGATGTAATGAACTGACAAATATAGAATTCAGAGGAAGATGTGAATTTCACTATTTTACAAAAAAAAAAAAAAAAAAAAAAGAATAATATAAACCAAATCTTCTAGTAGCTTATATTAAAAATCCCAATTTTTTTTTTTTTTATGAACCATTACAATGGACAAACAGATAACGTAATCTTTCTTCCATAAAATATGTAGCATATATTTTTCTTCTTTTTATTCCGCTTCTCGTGTACTCACAATACAAATTATCCCGACCAGTAGATATTTGTGTGGATTTTTTTTTTAAGCCCAAACAAAAAACTTCGGCAATTAGGGATCTAAGTGAAAAGTTTATGTATAAAATATCTCAGTGACAAACTGTTCTAACCGATCTAAAATACCATTTACCGTAGAGCTAATGGTTAATAATAGGGTACCGACGATGGTAGAAATGGAACGACGTGGAAAGGTGTTGGCGTAGGTACCAGAAAATGTCCTTGGTATTTGGTCGTTGTGCAAACTCAACTGGATCAGCTGGAATTCAAATCAGATGACATTACCCCAGTTGATGACCTTTAGACCGCTTAGAGAACAACTTTTTTTGAGTCGAAACTTGGTGAACAAAACGATGCGACTTTAAGAGACACCGGTGACTCAAAGTTTTGTGGTTGATGATCAAAGTTTCATAACCGGGTTTGTTGCTCGCGATCTCGCCTGTCATGTCGCCGCTTGCTCAAGTTATTTTTCTCTCTTATCAGTTCGCAGATAAATATATTTCCTTGATCAACAACGGTTAGGCCAAATTCGGCTATGTCATTTTGGTGTTACGTATGTTTGTTTTTCTGGTAACAAATTTTATTGGAACTCTCTTCCCCTGTTGATTATGTTAGTTTTATTGTTACCGAAAGTGTGTAAATACACGCATAATACTATATTGCGTAATTTTTTAAAAGCTGCTTTGTCCCGAACCAGTTTCCTAATTTGTATATGGAAGTGGTTTCAAATATGAATAATGCGAGCAGAAACTTAGGAATTCCCACACTACGGTGCGCTTGTTTTTATTAATATTTCTACTTTCTTCGATTTTGAGAATAATAAATATTCTGTGTATAATAATTATTTCTGTACATATTACTGTAGAGATGAGAGATAGTCAACTGTTATTCTTTCTGAGTCCAAGTAATTTTTTTTTAAATATTTTAGTTATTTTACCATCAGTCTTTGTATGTGGACTCAGAAGGTAAATATAAGATTTTATTTTATCTTGCTAACCAGCCACTTATTTAAATATTCATGTATAATGCTTACCATCTTTTATATTATTATCACTTCTGTAAAATATTCATTTATTGTCATCCTCTAGCATTGATACTCTTATATTTGTTTTCTTTTAGCCCTGACGAAGATCCACAAGTTGGATCGAAACGTTGGCTTTCGAAAATTTAAAAAAAAAAATTAAACTAAAAATCCTGATAATCATTTTTAACCTATAATAAATATATTACTGAATAATTGGGAAAGTAATTTCGCTACCTATTCATACTTGATGAAACTAATTCAGATTTTTTTTTTTTTTTTTTTTTTAACAAAGATTATAGTAATAATAAAAAGCTTAGCGAACCCGAAGGTTCGATACCGATACCACCACTCCCTACACACCCCCAACCTATGACCGCTGTCCAAACCAAATTTCGATAGATCTGCGTGAACGCAATCCTCTCATCTTCTAGCCCTACCCTACCCCTCGTTTCCATTTGGCACTGCGCCTATTATTCTTTTTGGAATTCGTTCTTTACTAAGTTTCGCAATTTTACACGCCCATTTTATTCGTCTCGCAGCTATCACGTCAATTATATTTACCGGTACAGTTCACTCAGTTCAGCGTTGTGTAAGCGTCTGATTTCTCCGGTTAGTTCATCATTCTTCGGTCCAACTATTCTACGCAGTACTTTATTTTCGAAAACCATAAGCCGTTCCTCATCCCCCAATGTGAGCGGCCAAGTGGCCAAGAATAGTTTTTTAGGTTCGAATTTTTAAGTTTCGGGTAAAAATGCGTGAGCTTTTTTAGTAATTTTGCTACGGTAAAGCTTGCATTTTAACAACGGTGCGAACTTAAAACCTGCGAGTAACCCTTAACGCTCCTGTGTTTAGGGTGTGTGACTGCGGTTGTTGATCAAAACTTTATGTGCGCTATAAAACTGACTAGCTATTATAATCAAAACGATAATGTCTCTTTTCCTGCAATGTTTGCTAAGTATCTCTTTTTCCAATCTCCAATCGGAGATAAAAAGTCGTGGATGTAAATATTTTGTTTATGCAAAACGGGAATTCCTTTCTTGCCAGGATATCATAGTCTCCAGAATAGTTTTAAATATAATTCATGGTACTTACAACTTAAGCATATTAGATTAAGCGGATAAAATGAGTGCAACGTTGGTCTGAATATATATTCAAGACTGAAACGACATGAATCTGCTCCTAGATTCTAATGACTGCGATAAACTATTTAAATGCTTGTTTAATATAATACAAGAAACTGCGATATTGCTGATTCTTAAACTACGGATTATTATTTTATTTCGATGACATTCTTGAGCAATCGTTCGTCATACCCTCCTAGTTTTCATCCTAACTTAATAAATTCAATAAATCTATCATATTTTAGCCACTTAGGAATATTGTAATTTCCGCGACCGTCCCAAATCATGCTTTTAGCATTTAAAAAGTATCCTTTTACGATCAACATCAATCCCGTGGTTTTAACGGTGCATTTACACTGTGCGAATCTCACCTTCGAATAGCGGTTCCCGAACTCTGTTCGGCTTGTCTAAGTAAGCCACGAAATTGAATAGGTACTTTGTCAGGAATTAGCCGCTTGTTCGAGGATAGCGCTAGTATTGCTTTCGAGTTTGTTAAGAATTTTAAATAAGAAGAATTGAGTTAGTTAAGATAAGCTTCTAGACCCCCTTTTAGCATTTTTCTGACCTCGCTTATCTTTATAATAAGTTAGAACATAAGCCAGAACAGCTGCTAATTCAACTTCAGCCTTCTGAAGCCGTCTGTTCAGGTGCGGTCGGAAAAAATTGTTGTTCAACTTCACGCTCGCTAACCCACTTTTTAAGTTTTTCAGTATAGGTTAAAAACTGAATTTTGTTCTTTAGATAATTTTCATTATATTGATTCAGTTGTAAACATGGAAAACAAAATAATGAATTAATTGTAGAAGATGGTAAAAAATGAAGTGCAATCAGCTTTTGAGTGGCGAATATGAAATAACTGAAAACATAGTCAGTTTTGATTTTTCAATACTTTGAGTGCATATGTAAGGGATGTGTGGCGAGTTTTAATTTGAAAGTTTTTCTTTTTTTTCTTTTGTCTTCGAACATTTATTCGCACCTGTCAGCGGTCTGCGACAATCAGCGAATTCGATGGCTGCAGCAACGCAATAATATGTAAGGCATTTATGGCATGGAGGAACGAAAGTGCCCAGCAGCACCTCTTTCCGGGCTTGACACTAATTCAGGAGGGCAGGTCGCTCATCCAGCTTCTTTTTAGCCGCCTTGGAATGGCCTAGTTAACCGTGGTCATGTCGTGAATTAATCTGTTGTTATGTCCTTCCAATTTAACAAAAAAACGTTAGTAAAGCGTTCGTTGGGTAGTCTTTTGTAGTATTTTCTTGTAAGTCTGTATGTAGAGTTTGGTTACTTACGTACTTGGCAGCGTCCGTAATTAGTCTTAAAATTTTGGATTGAAAATTTTGTAATTTTTCTTTCTTTTTAGCTGAGCCGAAAATCTGTGAGGCGTATGTCCAAATGGGTTTAAGTAAGTAGGTGTATGCTTTCAGTTTTTGTCTAATATTCAATTTAAAAGATTTGGAAAAAAGAGTGTAAAGAATTTTTAAGCGTATGTTCAAGGTACGCAATAAAATTTAAAATTTTATTACATTCTTAAAGAGCATGACAAATACTGTATGAATACAATGCTAACTAAATTTCGACCTCATAATGTCACTCTAATGGAATATACTCTATTGGAAATTTTACCATCTGAACTTTGTGTAGTTACGTACAATTGTAACTTGAATAGTTACGCTCTTGGCTCGAAATAGAAACATAATATTATAATCCAAAACATTTTGGCTTCCCGTAGCTTCTACTACGTAAACTTTCCTCCCATACGACCTCCCGTGGCGTCTAAAAAGAAAACTGTAAACTACTTGTATTTTTAGCCGTTCATATCTCGCTAAACTACGCTTAGACTTCCTACCGTGCCATGGGTTATCTGCTTCTATTTTAAGTGGTGCAATGTTATGATTTTTTATTGCACTTTTTATGATTATGTTTATTATAAAACTCCTATTGTTAGACAATGAACGTGAAATAAGCAATGAAGCACTAATTAGTGATATTGTAAATATATATCTCTCAAGAACGCCTCCCAGGGTCAGCTGATAGCAAACTTTCAGACATGAAAAAATTCGTTTCTTCTATTCACAATTATGACTAACAATGGACCGTTACGTGATTATTTTATACTTGCCTTCATTCTTCAAGGAGTGGTCGAGTGATCCATGATTTTATTTATTTTATACAATAGAAATAGAAAATTTGGAATAAAATGGAAGCGTTCGTTGCGACCGGCTTAAAAAAATGACAACAGTTTTAGATCACACCCTAGCTGAAAGCCCGAGAGTAGCCGATCTTCAGTCCGGTATTCCCGAAAGTTTAGAAAAGGAATTCTATTTACTGATGAGTTAAATCTGGTTACGTCTGATCCATTATTAACTCCATTTTTGGGGTCACCTATGGTGTAGTGGTTAGCATGGCAACTAATAATACCAAAGGTCGCAGGTTTGCGTCCCGCGGTGGCCCTAAGATTTCTTAAAGGGAGTAAAAGTTTTTCGGCCGTCGTTCGGATAAGACGTAAAATGAAGGTCCAAAGCCTATTGTGCGATGTCAGGTACTCGTTAAAGATTCCTATCCTAGTTATAACTGGATAGGCATATCAAGGGCTTCCACTGTAGCATCGTCCGATTAGCTTAATATTGGTATTCTACATCAAATATCCTATCCCTTTCCTCTCTTTTAACTGGGGTCAACTATGATGTAGTGGCTAGCATAGCAGCCTACATCTCTAAAGGTCGCGGGTTCGCATCCCACGGTGGCCCTAGGATTTTTTAAGAGAGTAAAAACTCCTTATCTATGCCATCCCTCGGATAGGACGTAAAATGGAGATCCCGAGCCTGTAAGATGTCAGGTACTCGTTAAAGATCCATAGCCTATTTATACCTGAATAGGTAAAATTTAAACTCCCACTGCAGTATCATCGTCCGATTAGTCAGAGTAATAAAGGTACGTTAAACAAGCAAACTCCATTTTTATTCGTTTCAAGATAAGGGTCGATCTTCATAAAAATCGAACTAGCTCGGATGGATCTAATGATGAGAAACATTTAGTTGTGACTATTTTTTTTTTCTTCTTTCGTTGTGCTGTCATTCGACTAATACCAGTTTACGTCACAAATGTAGGCTCGTTTCCACAGAATTATCTCCTCAAGCTATCTTATCGCCCATATCTTATTCTTTCCTACCAATGAATGCATCTTCGGAGCGTTATGTAAGACAATGGTGGGCCGGTTATTGTTTGAATCTTCTCTACCAATTCTGGAGGCCTGCCGCAATCCTCTAAGTGAGTTGGCTTCCATCCTCTGATATTTTATTATCTACTAACCTAGAAAAAGTAAATCAATCTAGGTAGAAGATGATAAGGTAACCTTAAGGTAATAAAACCTAATTCTCTATAAACTAAGTTGGTATTTCCATTATAGGAAACTCGATATAGAAATTAAAATAATACAATACTCTTCACTCAGTGCCTCCGGGCGCTCCCACGGGGACTCCATTTAATACTGAGTTGGATTCTCAATACTTCCTAGGCGTGTATCTGTTCCGAGCCTTCAAGACCAAGAAGCCGCAATATATCCTCAATATTTTCACACCCTGCTCCTCCATAAGCCAGATCCCAAACCTTTTTAACCTGTACATTCCTTTCTACCGAACTGCCGCCTTCACAAAATCCTTTATCATCCGCGCTGCCACTTTCTGGAACTCCTTACCTATCTCCATCCGTGAAGCGGCATCCCTATCTTCCTTTAAAACCCAATTATTTCTCCGCCTCCTTAATCATCAATCTTCCGTAAATATGTGAATAGTTAAACTAGCATTGAGTACATATTGATTTGATTCTTATAATAATTTCCAAGTTTTCCTTAGATCTTATAATAATTCCAAGCTCAAAAGTTTAGAAGCTGATACAATATTTTTTTTTTAATATATGTTTATAAATATAAACGTTCTTTTTCATACTGTCTTTTATTTTGTTTTCTGAGATTTACTTATTTTATTTTTTTCTACAGATGTTTCTAGACATTTTATCTTTTTTTCTTTTCAACTAGCCAGATTCTCAGACATGCCTGTGGAATACGACCATGTTTTGTTATTCTTAGGTAACAAAAACAGGCTGTATTTAAACAGCCTAGATTTTCGAGCCAAACATGAGTGTCTTCATTAAGGGTAAAAGCTAAACAAGAACATAATAGTAAAATTAAGGTGTCTATACATACCAGAGAAAATATGAAGTATATACACATCAGAATGAATGCATACACTTCTTAATGAGATTAATTAAAGAGAGCAACAATGCATGAAATAATAGAAATGTTTTATTTATTAATTTAAACAGTCTGGGTTTCTGTTTTCAAAGCTGTCCTGCATCAAAATCCTCCCTTCAACAAAAATATTGTTTCATTGTGATTTGGAGGGTGCTGAACACGAATCCGATGTCAGAAAATCTTTATTAGGCACCATTTTTGTCGAATTTGGGTTTTAGGTCGAAAAATGAGGTGTTTTTCGACATTTCGAGCATTTTTTCATAATTGAAAACTACAAACAAAAAATTGAAAACTATTTAATGTTGAAACTTTTTTAACGTATTACGAAATGAACAAAAAATGAGATAGCATAGGTATTAGGAACAAATTACAATGACATCGTCGCAGAATTGCTTTCATAACATAAGGCCATGGGTTGCAACATGACATTAAAAATTCATTTTTTGCATTCCCATCTGAATTTCTTCACTGCAGACTTGGTAGCAGTTTCAGACGAACAGAGATAACGATTTCATCAAGAGATATCCCAAATGTAAAAAAGGTATAGCAGTAAACGCAAAGTGAAGATGCTTAGAGACTACAAGCCTACTGTTAGACACTACAACGGGAGACACTTGATATGGGAGAGTACTAAAAGAAAAAATATACACATTAATTATGTTAAGTATTAAATATTATTATTTTTTACAGTTTTAACCAAAAAATTGTTAATTAAATATATGAAAAACAACCTCTAATCTCCAAAAATGGTGCATGATAGAAATTTTTTAAATATTGATTAGAGTTCAGCACACATATGAAATTCACAAAAAATGTTCTTGTGGGTGAAAAAAAAAATTAAATTAAAAAAATATATAAAAATTCACTAGTTCAGGTTTTTCAAAAACAAAGTCTAATTTCTCAAACATGGTGCTAGATAGATTTTTTCGACTTCTAATTCGAATACAGTAGGTACACATGAAAATATAAAAATGTCTATGTCACAAAGGAGCGAATATTTTTCTATTTTTTTTTTTTTTTTTTTTTTGCAGTACGGTGTCATTTGGCTGCATTCATACCGTCTGTAATTATTGTTATCATCAAGCATATGTATAGTTGTTATAGTTAGTTTTTAGCCATGATGAAGACACATGTTTGAGTCGAAAGGTAGGCTTTGTGAATAAAGAAAAACTTTTTGGCTGAAATTCCTGATTACAAATTAGGAACGGTTAAATTTTTGAAACGATCCCTGGAGCCAAACGTTTCTTCGCTTTATGGCCCCTTAGGTGCGATTACAATTATTACAATCCTGATGACACGGTTACATTTTTTGGTCAATATTGGGTTGATTATTACCTGCGATGTTTATTATTCACATTAACCGGTTAATAAGAAAACTTCAAGATATTCATTTCAAGATTGATTCTAAAACTTAACCGTTAAAACAGGTATATTCGGTTCATTGTAATCTCCTCTGGTGGGCCAATAACGATGTACCAAGTACCGTTCGGTTCCAAACTTCTTTCCAAAAATGTAACCATGTGTACTGGCCTTACTTATAAATATCATTGTTTTTATTTCGGTTTTCAGTTATTCGCATTATGATGATATATATAATTACCATATGCGGAATTATCTTGTAATTATTCAAGCTCGGCAAAAATCCATCAGTATAGAAAATAAAATGCACAAAGTTTCAATGTAAAAAGTAGAGTTAAACCTTTTCTGTTATTGGACATTCTAATAATTCAATCATTTTAATTTGTGTTAGGTTATTAACTGTTGATAAAACTTCAAATCGTTGCATAAAATTATAAATAGCTCTTCGCTAGGTTTTTATGTTTGAGAATCATAATTCCTCTCAATTCCTATTAGGATTGCAGATTGCTTTATTCTTTTGAAATAGGGTTTGAATATGCATGATAAAATGTTCACTGTTGGTTTGTATTGTAACGTTTATCAAAAACGAAAGAAAAACATAAGGTTTGAGCGAAGAAAAACAAAAGTCCTTAAATTTTTGTTGGAACGAACTAACAGTCATAGCAAGTGTTTGTGACTGCATGTTCGGAACAATCCATGCCGGGCTAGAACATTCCACGCCAGTCCTTTACGACTATATATAAAGATAAGTAACTGGACAGTTAGGCCGAGCGCACATTGAGACACTCGCGACGCAGAGCAGGGCAGAGCAGTTTTTGTGGAAAGTGAAATATATAGGAACCGCGCACATCGGGACGCAGAGCAGAGCAGAGCAGAGCAGGCCGATGTGGCACTCGTGGATCTGCCACAGAAAACTGTGCCGATGCGACGCAGTTTTCGATATTTGATTATTTTAATTCCTATTATTATCATTTAAATTATTGTTTGTGAAGTTCTACTTTACTCTTTAGCAGGTTAATGAAACTAAGTAGGTCTTCTGTATTTGTAGGGTGTTCTAGATCAGATGTGTAAATCTAGATCATTTCATTTTCTCGTTCACGTCAGTTTTGTCAACCTGGCCTTAGCAGTTACATAGCTTGTTTGTGATTGTTGTTCGTGATTTTATTTTACAATGAGTGATAAAACTTTATAAATTACATAATTATTTACATGTATGTATGTAATATCTATAAATAAACATTTTGCTTTGATTTGAATTGTTTTGTTGACCTTTTGAAAATTTTGTGGATTATCCCTGGAATTGGTTAAAACACGGTTGCCGTGCCACCCAATACCACGGATAATCGGGAGTCTGCTGTAGTTGTAATATTATTTTAAAAAATATATTAAAATTTAGATAAGGGCCTTTCTGAAGGTCGAAAAGTAGATACTTTTGCTTAAATAGTTTTAATATTGTTATATTATTTGTAATCCTGTTTCGGGTTTTGATTAGTTTTTATTCGTCTTACCGTGACACGTTAAAACATTAGAAAATCAATTTTTCTTCTAATAGATACTAGAATTTCATTAAACGATTCAACAAATTATGATCTCAGGAAAATTTGACTGATTTTATTTCACCGAAAAAAACAGATAGGCTTTATGGAAATTTAGTTAACGCAAATGATGATTAAAAACAAATAATAACACCAAAAAAAAAATATATATATTTCTTCTTTTTATAAATATATTTGAGTAAAAAGAAAACTGCTGTTTAGAAAATCAAAAACGATTAATCGAAAAGAATGGAAAATAGACGATGTCTCGATAGAACTTTTTTAATAACTTCTCTTTGATAATCTCTACATAATTTATTAATATCCTCATACAGAATGAAGTAGAAGAAAAAATAAACTTTATTGTGAGACGAGATCCCTTAGAAATTAACTGACTATAACAAAAATAAAATTACAACTGGCCAAATAATTGAAGTAATGGTGGATAATGAAAGATAAGATTTACGTAAAAAACAAAAGTAAGTAAATATTTATAAAAAATTAAAAGAATAAAAAAAATTGAATAATATATTCATTAATTAAATAAATAAAATCGGAAATAAATTAAAATAATTTCTAATAAAAATAAAGAAGAGATTAATGAAAATTTATTTCGTAATGATATGTTGTTAAAATAATTTAAAAGGATTTTAAGAGGCATTGTACACACAATGATTTTGAGCCTAACATGATATGATGAACAAGCTTCTACAAACTTAGAGCTTAGCCAGACCTATCATTACATGGTTTTAAACAACACCATACGTTATTATTTTAAGCATTGGGTCTCTCAGACTACATAGTAAGTTCATTCATAATGTAATTATGAGCTTCCATGACCAGACTCAGGCGGAAATAGTTATTTTAAGAAAATTCTTGCAATTGAGTGCAAATTCTTTCGTCTCCTGGTCTTTTCTCCATATACGCATTTTATCACAATATTTTTTACCATGACTTTTGATATATCAATTTATTTGGTTTCTAAATCTATTTCCGAATCAGGTTCTGAGGTTGAATTAAATACATCTAACATACTATCACAAAATAAGCCCCTGCCTTCGGAAAACTGCGGCACAGAAACTGCTCTCCAATATGCGCGGGTACCTGTGCGACGCAGTTTTTTTTTTCGTGCCGCCTGCTCTGCCTGCGTGGCACAGCTCAATGTGCGCCTTACCTTAGTCTTGGTTGTGAAGCTCAAGCCATATGATTATGTGTGTGTTACAAAATGATAATTTTTGTAACCTGTTCTAATATTTGTTTATTTATAATTCGTGTGGCATTGAAAATTTTATTATTCTTTGAATTAAAATTGGTAATCCACGGAAGTGTTACAGTATCTAGCCAAAATCCTAAAGTTGAGTGAACGAGTGTTTCAAAATACGTCACCAATTTAAAACCAAAATTTACTTCTCTTGTGCAGGAGTGAACCCTCGTCCGTTTAGTTAATTTGGTCATTGTTAAGTCGGAAGGCACGATTTATGTAACTGTGTCAAGGGACTGTACTTTTACAGAATATTAGAATGACAGGTCGTGGATGTTCTGTATTGTGCAAAACTGTATATTAACCACCATTCCCATTACTTTCATAAGTATATTCATGAAACCGATGAATCCATGAATATGAAGCCATCATGTTAATAGTCTTATGTTCCAACGTATTGTTATTTTTACTCTTCTACCTTTCCTTCTTTAAGAGACGCCTAATAAGATAACAATTTAAGTTGTCGTGATTGAGTTGTTATGAAGTTAAAGTTTCCAGTGAATGCGGTATGAAGGTTGATGTTTGCAATCTTACTTGTAAACATGTTGACCACAGTACCAGGAAATTTGATCCTTTCAAATATATAATAGAAAATATTTTGAACTTAAAAATGATTGATTTATTTATTCCCACAGTACACAAGCCCTATTACAACAATATTATAGAAATTGTAGTAGGAAAATTAGATACTTATTTCTAATTTTAATTTTTTAGGATCCGGGTGTATAGGTAGTGATTGGAATAGGTGTGATATTAAGGAGAGGGCGTGGATGATACGAGTAATTTTCAGGTATGTGGACGAAACGAGGGATTTGGGGCGACGTGAATGTAACAAGGAATACAAAATCTGTCGAAAATTGCATTGTGGTAATAAACAGAGGGATTGAATTTTTCCAATTCAATTTTAGGATGGCAGGAATATTTATGGTTGTAGGAAGGATAAAGGAAAACTGTTAAATGCAATCCACAATGACTTTAAGTTTGCCTCCATATTTCCAGAGATATTCCCCTCTGCTTTACGACAGACGTCAAAGTTGAGAAAAATTAAGATTAGGTTGAATCGATCAGGGTTTAAAATGGAAATATAGGATAAATTAGTTGGCGGAAAATGCAACCCGACAATAACTGGAAGGATCAAAAATTAATTCTAGTCTGGTGCTATTTTAAGTATGTGATTCAAAATTAGAAGCGTAAAGTTGCTTTTGGAGGGATCTGGTGGACTGGAATAGGCGAGATTTATAGGTGAAGATGGCATTAGAAGGACGGATGAAAAGAGGAATAAAAAATCTGTCAAACATTTTTATAGTCTATTATGAAGAAAAAATACTATTTTTTTAAATCTATTATTTATGTTTTATGGTTTTATGTATATTAACATCACATAACATGATGATACCAAATTATTGCAACACGCCCCAACGTCACGTAAAGGACACGGTGACACTTACTGAATTAAACGAAACATCATGGACATGAATGCTATGATCAATACTTCCAATTACATATCAATGCCCAGGTGCGCATATAAGGGGGACCCTGGAAAAAATTTAAGTACTCTGAAAAAAATAAAATCAAGTAATCTGAATAATGTTCGAGTCTTTCATGCCTCAAATATCCATCGATCATCAGTAAGTTTGTTAAATAGGACTCCCTCCCCCCCCCCCCCCCCCCCCGGCCATCATTCTAAATTTTTTTTATATACATATAACAGTAACAGCGCCAGTAGCAATGTGAAAAACATACTTTATGCTGTTTCTTCTGAAAACGAAGAAACAAAGTTTAGTATCCCAAAGTTATAGAAAATTTGCTCTCCTGAACAAACATGTCACGATGGCGGAAGATAGTTGACTATAGATGTAATGAAGAGGAAATTGTTGGTGGTGAGAGCAAAATAAGTAGCACAAATATGTTAGAATTACATATTTTATTATAGCCGTTTTAGGTCATTATCAGGCCCAAATGAGAAAAAAGCAGAACTCTGATTGGTTGTTTTCTGGTTTTTCTCATTTAGTCCTGATGATGGCCTAAAATTTGGGTCGAAACGTTGGCTCTAATAAAATATGTAATTTTCACATAATTGTGCTACCGCACCCCTAACCATTTCCTCTTCATAAAAATGTGTCACTGTGTCCTTTACATTAAATAATGTATGTATTATTTTAATTATAATCATAATAATTTTCTTGGGGCTATCTGTTTTTATTAATTGTATCATAATTTTAAATATTTTTATTTTGAAGAGAAAAGATTAGCGTTGGCCGGAACTTGAACTTGGTGTTTATCAAATCTTTTTTCTTAGTTGCTATGAGAAAGAGAAGGCTAATTTCTTCATTTAAAAGTGCGATAAAAAAAAAGTTAAATCCTGCCAGATTTTCAATCAACGATTGTTCATAATAAAAAAAATACTGTAATCTTGTTAATTAAAACATTTTTTATGAATCATTGAAAACCATCTATCAATGATATTTTAATGATTTTTGTTGGGTTTTGGGCACCTCAGATGGGGAAGCGCTGGTTTTTTATAGCCATAAATCATTAATAATAATGGTTAAATAAACATATATTTATTATTTTATGTATGCAATATCACCCATGATATTTGTTATTAAGGTATACTATTGCTAAGTAGAGTATATTGCCGGCGAGGGGCCGGGCACAGCAAATTTCTCCTTCACGTCACAACTACCACTTTCTAGCCCCTCCCCCCACCCTTCCCCCTCCACACCTGACGTACACCGCTATATTTTTATTACGCCTATTAATAATTTGTTTAATTATATAGTTTACAAATTATAGGGCCCAGTTTTTATTAGTGAATAACTCGGTTATAGTGTACGTTATTATTTTAGAAAATATACTTTATATTATATTATTTTACGAAAATAAGTTGTTTATTTGTTCATTTTATTCAAGCCCCGTATTCGATGGAGCTGTTTTAAAGCAGGATATTGAAAAGCCGAAGAAGGAACAAAATGATTAGCTAAGTCGTCATACCTTTTCACACAAATCGTAAATGAACGATAAGAGAACTTTACCTTGGTAGACCTTGATTTATAAAATTATTGCATTTATTTTATAGGAAAAATACTATTATTTTAAAAACCTGGGTACATATGTTGCTAGGAAAAATGAACGTTTCCGTGGTTTTTAAAATATAAGATCTCTAAAAACTTTAATAATCGAAAACGCAGTTTAATTGAAAATTTCAAAAGATTAACATAAGTGAAAAATACACAACTCATTTCAACTTTAAACGAGATGAATCGAAAACCATTTTAAAGCACCTAGGGATTAGCGTGTTTTAAGAAATATAGAAGTCTAATTCTACTTGAAATAAGACTAACCGAAGACTAATTGAAGAATATTATGCGTTTGGAATATGGCGAAGAAATAAGGTTTTATAAATACGGTTACAATATTGTATGTATTTTCGTTGACTTTTTAATGATGTCTCTCATAGAAGCGTTTTCGGAATGGGTGTAATCTAGAATAGCTTTAAATGCAGTGATAAAAAAAATTATTTGCAAATCACGTTTTTATGCATAAACGTAAAGGTAAGCATTGCAGTTCCTTGAATTCAATTATTCATAAAAACCTGACGTGCAAATACTTTTTACCATCCCTGTTGATTATTTCACTTCTAATAGTGTATTTTCGAAAAATTTAAAAAGCTGGTTGCATATGTTTCTAGGAAAAATAAACGTTTCCGGGTTTTTAAAAATATAAGATCTCTAAAAAAATTAACAATCGAAAACGCAGTTTAATTAAAAATTTCTAGAGATTAACATAAGTGAACAAATATACAACCCATTTCAACTTAAAATAAGATGAATCGAAAAACAACTAAATCTAATTTTTTTTTTTTACATTAGGTAGAACTGTTCAAAAAAATATCTTGTTAGTAACGTTTGTTTTAGTCATAAAACAAACAAGACCCAAAAATTCTTTTGGTTTCAGATATAGATTGATATAGTGTTTTTTCCCATTAAAATTCTTTTGAAATTAAAAGCAAAACATTGAAAAATAGATAAAATGGCTAATAAAAAAATACAGAAACTATTTTTACCAAACAAAACGCGGAAATAAATTCTTTTCCGATCTAGAACTATGAAATATTTCCAAAATACCTCTTTTAATTAAGCGAATATTCAAAAAAATAAAGTAACTGTCAACTAATGTCAAGAAATTTATTTTGACTATTTAAATAAACAACCAATTAAATAAAACTAGTTTGGTCCTGCGCAGGAATGGACTGTTTTTTTCCACACCGTCATTGGGGATTTTTGGCCACTTCCTTAAGTTCCTAAAACAATCTCAAATTTTAATAAGCTTCTTTGAAAAATTTGTTTGATAATTATGTTAGAAATTTGAGTGATTACCGTTTAATTTTGAAGTGTAAGTCCCTTCAAAATGGCTCAAACCAAGCACTAAAAATTGCATGAGATAAACAGCTTTGTTGACGTATTTATATAGTTGTGGACCTTGGAAGGCAAGGGGTCTAAGTGGCATTTTAAGTAAATAAAATTTGAAATTGAATTATTAGTTTTTGAACGGTTTATTCGATTACAATGGATTTTGACACAAATATTTTTCAACATCTAATTCTTCAATCCTTCCTGCACGACAAAATTTTCTCCGTTCAGAAGGGATCAGACAATTAGTCCATTCTTGGCGGGAGTAAGTACCGCAAGTTTCAATACTGGCTCCTCTGCTCTACATTTTATATACATATGATATACCTGTAAGTAACGATACATTGACAGGTACTTACACAGGCGATACAACAATTGTAGCAAAATATCTTAGACTAACATTCGATAGAAGGATTTCATAGCGGCCGGACCTCAAATCAAAAAGTAGAACTCTTGATAAACGACTCAACCTACTTTACCTAAAAATCTTCACAACTGAAACATAGACAAGAACTATATAAATAAACCTACATAAACATATATGAATATAATTTTTACTATTATATTTGGCATTGCCTTAAAAACAAATTTAAACAACCTTTCAGTCAAAAATATTACGAATCATCTCAAAACAAAATGGTGCGTGATCAATGGAACCCTATATTTTCTCACAGGCCAGCAGTCGAACTAACACATAAAGACTCTTCGTACGTTACTAAACGGTACATACTGACATACACGGGATTACAAGCCTCCTTACAAGAGATATCCCTTTGGTAGACATACATGCTCGTGAACATGAGGAGGGTATTAAATAAGCGATGGATGAGAGATCTTCTTCCTCAACAAACCAAATTAATTGAAACAAGCCAGACAATAGGTACAAATGGGTGGCATTCTTCCCCATGCCTGACATGGCATTTATATGTCTAGGAAAAAATGCCGAATAAACGACAAGAAACTGCACGGCGATACCGACAACTTCAGCCATTAAGCATAGCAGGCAAGCGTTCAAAACTCCTAATCTGTTACAAAAGGCTAATTTTTATGGCATTATTATTTCCGATTTGGACTCTCGGGATTGTGTTATGGGGTTCCACAATCGAATTCACCAATCCCTATTATGGAAAATCCTTATTTTTGTCATGAATAAAATCATCCACAAAGACCTTAATGGTCCGTATGTCACTGATTTGGCCCGATCCAGTTACCAGACCTTTCAAAATAACTTTCCGAACCCACTTTTTTTCAAACCTCGCTTCCTCCTTTATTTCTGACGAACCTCATTGGCTAATTATAATAAGATGTTATCAGGTTAAATATGCTATACTAGTACTACTAGATCAGTGCTACCTAGTTTCCTAGTACCTTCTCTACATGACATTATTTTCCCCTATTCCATAGCCCACACATTTAATAGATGTATTCTTTGAGCCGATCAAACATTTTTTATTATAAAAGTAAATTTTTAAAATAATTTCTATAGTTAGAATACATGTTTTATGGTTTAACGAGAGAGAATCGTGAATGAGAGGTTGTTTACTTATACGTCAAGTGGACTCATGGCATTTAGTGGTCTATTTAAGCTGCGTCCACGACGTCTGTTGAATTCACCTAAATCGTGAAGAAATACGATTAGAAGTAGAGGACTGGCCACCTGCCTCGACGGAATTTCGGTGAACCCTAGTACCAGATTTTTATTTGGACATTCTTTTTAAATATATATTTCCATGCATACGTTTTCTCTCTCTCTCTCTCCCTCCCTCCCTCTCTCTCTCTCTCTCTCTCTCTCTCTCTCTCTCTCTCTCTCTCTCTCTCTCTCTCTCTCTCTCTCTCTCTCTCTCTCTTTCTCTCTCTTTCACTCTCTCACTCTCTCTCTCTCTCTCTCTCTCTCTCTCTCTCTCTCTCTCTCTCTCTCTCTCTCTCTCTCTCTCTCTCTCTCTCTCTCTCCCTCTCTCTCTCTCTCTCTCCCTCTCTCTCACTCTCTCTTTTCCTCATCATTGATTTTCGTATTGTAAATATTTCTAATTTATTTGTAAATATATGCCCGCGATGTGACAGCACAAATTTCATGAAAATTGTTCAAAGGGAGGAGGTACTTTATTTAATAAGTTTTTAAGTTTTTTTCGATTTTCTCAAATACGGCTCTAACGATTTTGATTAAACTGAGTATTTGATCTATTTATATGCCCGAGATATGACTGTAAAAATTTCATCAAAATTGATCAACCGGAGGGGGGACTTTACTTAATAAATTTTGTATCATTTTCACGTGTTTTTTTTATTTACTCAATAACGGTTTTAACGATTTTGATCAAACTGGGTATTTGATGTATGCATAAGCCAAAGATGTGATAGCCAACATTTCACCAAAATTGACCAACCGGAGGGGGGACTTTACTTAATAAATTTTGTAACATTTTCAAGTGTTTTTTTTATTTACTCAAAGAAGGCTTTCACGATTTTGATCAAACTGGGTATTTGATGTATGCATAAGCCAAAGATGTGATAGCCAACATTTCACCAAAATTGACAAACCGGAGGGGGGACTTTACTTAATAAATTTTGTATCATTTTCACGTGTTTTTTTTTTTTATTCAAAAACGGCTTTAACTATTTTGATCAAACTGGGTATTTGATGTATTTATCTGCCAAAGATGTGATAGCTAACATTTCATCAAAATTGGTCTAACGAAGGGGACCACAACAACGCATTAATTTCTAATCTAAGTAAGTTGGTAAGTGAAAGTTGTGTGTTGCGCGCACGCACCAGATTATTTATTTACTCAAAAACGGCTTTACCGATTTTGAAGAAACTGGGAATTTGATGTATGTATATACCAAATATGTAAAAGCCAAAATTTCATCAAAATTGGTCCAACTGAGGGGGCACTTTATTTCATGACTTTTTTTCCAATTTTTACCTTTTTTTTTCGATTATCTCAAAAACGGCTTTAACGATTTTTATCAAATTCGTCATGTTTAATGAAAATTAGGTTTTCTTTAGTATCAGGTAAGCTTTATCATTATTAAAATGTTCTGAGGGGGCTTTTTTTTGGGGGGTGGGCCTTTTTTGTTTGTTCGTTTCTTTCTTATAAAGTACCTTTGTTTTTGTTTACATGGAGAAATTAACTGTCTCTCGTTACGCCTAAAAATAAGAAATGGCTAAATATGAGATATGATAAAAATAAAGAAGGAGAAAAAAAGCAAAATATTCAGTCAACTCATAAAACTCGTTGAGCCCACGCATGCGGAGTACGCCTTTAATGACAGACCATTGTTCATAATTAAAGCCGTTCTGTTCATTTGAGAAGTGGCAATTAACAAAACGCATTAATTTCTAATCTAAGTAAGTTGGTAAGTGAAAGATGTGTGTTGCGAGCACGCACCAGATTTTTTTTCCTTTATAAATATTCTTCTTCTTATGTCCTATGGCTGCCATAGTAGGAGCAAAGGGCCGAAGTAAAAACGCGCCAACCGTCTCTATCCCCGCTTAGGGCCTTGACCTCTCTCCATGTTTTTCTAGCTCTAATGACCTCTTTCTCTACTGTTCTTCGCCAGGTCAGCTTGGGTCTCCCCCGACTTCTTGATCCTTGGGGATTCCAATCAAGAGCCGTCTTCTCAATGGCTCCATCTCTTTTACGAAGGGTATGTCCAATCCACTTCCACTTTCTCGTGGCAATCTGCTCCCCCAATGGCTTCTGTCTAGACAATTGAGCCAGCCTCTCATTTGAGATTTTATCGTCCCAGCTGATCGAGAGAATTCTCTTAAGGCAGCGATTCGCAAAAACTTGGAGCTGGCTCAGAACCTTTTTGGAGATTTTCCAAGTTTCACAGCCATAGAGGAGGACGGACTTTACGTTGGAGTTGTACAGTTTTAGCTTAGTATTGCGGGATATATTCTTGTTACGCCATACAGGATATAGCTGGACAAAGGCTACATTTGCTTTGCGGATCCGGCAAACTATTTCTTGGTCTGTGCCTCCATCTCTCCCCACAGTGCTTCCCAGATAAGTGAAAGTATCAACCTGTTCAAGGACCTCATCATTTAGCTGTAGGGTCTCCTCATTTTCCACATTTAACCGAATTTCTTTGGTCTTGGAAGCGTTTACCTTTAACCCCGCAACTTTGCAAACGGTTTCTAGTTTCCTCAATTTTGCCTGCATGTCAGAAAAGCGTTGTGCTAGAAGGCAAACGTCATCGGCAAAGTCAAGATCCTCGAGCCTTTCATGTAATGTCCATTGGATCCCTCTTTTCCTTCTACCTAAGACCTGCCTCATTAGCCGGTCTAAGACTATGATAAATAGTGTAGGGGAGAGAATGCAGCCCTGTCGGACCCCGCGGAGAACATTGAAACTGTCCGACACAGCGCCATTATGAAGGACGCAACACCTGTACCCATCGTACATGCTCCTGATTATATTAATTATTTTGGAGGGGATATCATACTTCGCTAGGGTTTCCCAAATGAAGTCCTGCTTGACGGAATCAAAGGCTTTCTCAAAGTCAACAAATGTCATATAGAGAGGACTCCGCCATTCGTTACTTTGCTCCATGACAATCCTGAGCGTGTTAATTAGATCAACACAACTCCGGCCTCGCCTAAAACCAGCCTGCTCCTTCCTCAGCTTCTCTTCAATTACGTCTGTGATTCTGCTCAAGATAATTCTGCAGAATACCTTGCAGAGCACTGAAAGCAATGTGATCCCCCGCCAATTGTCGCAGACCGTCCTATTTCCTTTCTTTGGCACCTTGACAATAATACCTCTCTTCCAAGCCTCAGGAACCTCTTCTTTCTCCCAAATTTCTTCAAACAAAGGTAGCAAGAGTTCCGCTGATAGGTCATCATCTGCTTTAACCACCTCTGGTGTAATGTTGTCCAACCCTGGAGACTTCCCATTTTTCAATTGCGCTATAGCTTGCTTTATTTCATTCTTTGAGGGAGAGTCAACTGCTACTTGTCTGGGTGGGTGGGACGTTTTTGGGCTAGCTTGGGGTCCAATTAGATCGATTGAATCACTGGACACATTTTCCAGGCTGGATGATAGTTCCTCGGGCTGCAAGAGATTTTCAAAGTGCTGCTTCCATCTTTCAAGCTGCTCCTGTTGTCCATATAACAAGAAACCAAATTGACCACATCGCCATCTCTAGGAAATTCAGAAGCTCTTTATGCGACGTAAGAAACAAGAGAGGGGCAGATGTTGGATCAGACCATCACCTGTTAGTGGCTAAATTTATAAATATTACTATTCTTTAAATATATTCTTATATAGTGTTACAATTTTTATCATCATTATTCGAAAATTGAAAATAGAACCCGGCAAGGCTTAGGTGATTTCAATCGTAAAATAAAAATTGAGCTCTGTATTTTAATGTTCTGTTCCAAATTTCAATAAATAACTAATATAAGTTTACTTTAAGACCTCCACTAATTAAGGGATGTGTTCTACCTTACCAGGAGGACGTTACACTGGGAAGTAGGGCCGGCCAGGATTCGAACCTATGATATCCACATCACTGTGGATGGATACAGTGTTCTAACCACTCTGCTACCCCACTATTGACGCACAACAATAATTTAATTTTATTTTTAGGACCCCTTCCCCCTAAGGCTTTTAGATACCTATGTACCCCGACTCCCAGACTTTAGCCACACCCAAATAGAATCCTGGATCCTAGGTAGTGCGCCCAGCGAGTGGGTTGCCCGAGTACAACCGGTGTCTAACCTGCCTCAACCTATCGAAGACACTCCGCTTTCACCGGCATCACCTCGTTTAGGTTGCAGCAGAACCTTGCAGTGCCGACACCTCTCACCTCACTGTTACTAATGGTGTCCTACCCATTGAGCAGTTTCCATTCCTGTCGGCTAAGTGACAGGAGTTGTTTATGAACTCAGTTCATCCCAGATTCTACATTTACGGGTTTGCGATGATACCAAGAGTTTATTTCTTTCACTGTTGTTAAGTATTATAAATGGCGATGGGTGATACGAGCGGGGGTAAATCAAAATTTGAAAAAAAAAGAAATCACTGGAAGCACAAAAATATGAAATATTCAGGTGATTCTTTTCTTAAGACAATAATTATTCGTTGAAAGATTTTTATAATAAATTATATAAATAAAGATGAAATTCCGTTTGTTTGGCTCCGCCGGGAGTCGAACCCGGGTCCCCTGCGTTACATGCGAGGATGCTAACCACTACACCACAGAGCTCGGCTCAAGGCAGAGCAAATCAAGGTGGTTAGCCACGAACTAAGATTAGATTAATTAAAATAATTTAAAAAATTGACTTATGTCAATAAATATCATAAATTGGACAAAATTTGTCCACCTCCCTCCCGCTACTACTCACAAAACTTGTGAGATAGGGGGAGTAGGTATCAGTGAAGAGGAAGGATTTGCTCTGCCTTGAGCCGAGCTCTGTGGTGTAGTGGTTAGCATCCTCGCATGTAACGCAGGGGACCCGGGTTCGACTCCCGGCGGAGCCAAATCTTTTCTCTTCAAAAAATAAATTTTTTTTTTTTTTTAAATTCGGTCATGGAATTGTATTCATCCCGTAACCTGCAAGTGCAAATATAAAAATAAATAAATAAAAAAAGTGTAATCTAGGAAAAATAATGCAAACTAACACATCTCAATTTTCGGGGATCGGTTCGCCTGAGTGGATAAGCCACTAAACTGCTTTGCTCAAGGCACTGGCTTGACAGCACCTTTAATATTCTCTCACAGATCGTCTTTGGGTTCGAGAGACCACCGTTAGGCGTACCTAACCTCTGTAATGTGAATACTTAATGTAATACTTCTCCAGTCTTAATGTAATGTGAATACTTCTCCAGTCTTAATTGATAAATAAAAGGAGAAACTGGTGGTTGAGTGTGGTCACGGTCGAATTTCACTCCTTTCACACCATTGACAATGAAAAAGTACTCCTTAAACAGTAAGGAATCATGACCCCCTTCATGGGGTACAGTCATAGTTTAACATTAATATTAAAAAATTATTTAGATTACCTGTGGTATAGGGGGTTAGCATAGCCAACACAGAAGTTAGCGGGTTCGCAGCTCGCCAGACGGCCCTTGGATTTTATAAAGGTGTTGAAAAATCCTTGGGTTATGCCGTCCTCATGATAGGAAATATAATGGAGGTCCCGAGCCTGTGCGATTAATGTACTCGATAAACACCCCTATCCTAATTATAGACAACATTTGGGAATCCCACTGCAACCTTGCCCGATTACCCATGGCAGTATAAGATAACGTTAAATAAACAAACAAAAATTATTGTACAAAGTACAAACATAGATACAAAAATTATTTTTCGTATGTTATTTAGTTTTTGCTTCTGAATATTTTTCCATAATACAATATTTTTTTTATATTAAGAAATAAACAAGTTTTTTTACTTTAGTTTTTAATTATTGAACATCGTAAAATAAATCAAGAGCTAGCTATTACCTTTGTTAACTATTATTACTCACTTTAGTTAACTAAATATGTTAACCTTTTCTCCAGTTCATTGTCCTATACTTTTCTTTAATCTACTCACACTTTGAACATTGAACGCTATTCCACTTAGCACGTTGAATAGGTATAAATCGTATACCACCTTAAAGAGGACACGCTTAAGGGTACGGAAAACATTAAGAATGGCAAAACCTGTTTTCTACTTTCTTCAACCCCATACCTCAAATATTATATTGTATTTTTATTATGTCCAGCAAACTTTAACGTTGGAAGTAAATGACATTTCAAAGCTTGCCACTTACAGCAACCTATTCTTCGTATGGGAAGGACGCTTATTCTTTCGAGATTATGAAATAATTTTTTTTTTTTCTCATGTATGTATAATATTTTTATAATCTTTCATTGCATTAGCGCTCATTAAATTGCAAATCATTGTTTTTTCCAGTATTTATATAGGATAAAAAATTTAAAAAAAACAATAAGGATTTCTATCGTTGATGCTGGTTTAGTACAATTATTATATCAACTGGTTTGAATTCACTGAATAAATGTAGATATTTCATAAAACCCATCATAAGAAAAGATAATAATTATGTTTTAACCAGATGCTTTCTGTCCGGTTTAAACCGACTGAGATAGCGAGACTGTAACATTAATGGGGCATGTTAGTTCTATGATCTATGGTGACTTCAGTCTAACAACACAATTCCTTTTTTACAAATATTATTCAGGTTTCCCTTTTTTATTGAAATGCTTGGTGTGATTATTATTTTTCAATCATTCTGCATTTTAAATGGGATAAAAATTCAAATATCAGATTATTATTTCATTTCTATTATTGAATGTACAATAAAATCTAAAAATATTCGGTGCGATTAGTTTAGGTATCCCTATTGTAGGAGATGTAACTATGTTAGTTGCCTTTACACTGGCCGAACCTCACTCTAAAATACTTAATCCCATGAACTTTGCCATGCCGATGTATTACGAACAGCTGTTTACACTGAAACGTGAAGTCGAGCGAACAATGCTGTCTGACCGCACGTATGCCCCTTAATACAATAATTTTCATAACAAAAACGGTTGACTTTGAACAAGCGGCTGTTCTGGCTTTTGCTCTAACTTATTAAACTAACTAGAAAGCAACGACAGAGAAGTGCTAAAAGAAGGTCGAGAAGCTAATCTTAACTAACTCAAAAACACTGTTCAAGGCAGGCTGTTCGAGGGTGAGTTCGCACAGTGTAAGCACCTGTTAATTGCAAAAAAAACAACAAATATTTATGTCTCGGGCACTGCATATAATAAAATATATATAATATTGTGTTCCTAAAAAAAAAAATGCAATGCTTATCCATTTTAATAAATGCAAGCTTTTTTACTTTCACTTACCTATATGAAATATATAGTAAGTGGAAGTATTGCGATCGTAAAAATTTTCGACTCGAGTCGGAGGAGCTTTACAGTATGTAGTATGAAGTGTTTCGTCTAGAGTTGCAATTTTGGTGTTGCATTGGTATAATGGGTTTATGATTCATTAAGTTTTGAATTTTGACCCGATCCGGAAGTCGGGTTCGTCTTCTTAAGAGTTTTTACTTTCACTTACCTATATATGAAATATATAGTAAGTCGAAGTATTGCGATCGCAAAAATTTTCGACTTCCGGTTTTCAACGGAAATACACGTTTTGGGGTCCCCTGAGTCCAATTAACCAAGTCCTGCGAAATGGTCTGTGTGTGTGTGAACAGACTAGCTCAAAAACTATAAACCGTGCGAACCTGAAATTGGGTATTTAGTGTGTGTATATGCCCGCGATGTGACAGCAAAAATTTCATCAAAATTGCTCAAAGGGAGGGGGTACTTTACTTTATAAATTTTGTATCATTTTTACGTTGTTATTTACTCAAAAAAGGCTCTAATGATTTTGATCAAACTGGGTATTTGATGTATGTATATGCCAAAGATGTGATAGCCAACATTTCATCAAAATTGGTCAAACGGAGCGGGCACTTTATTTCATTTTTTTTTTCTCCAATTTTTACCTTTTTTTCGATGATCTCAAAAATGGCTTTAACGATTTTTATGAAATTCGTCATGTTTAATGAAAATTAGGTATTCTTTAATATCAGGTTTCTTTAATATCAAGCTTAATCATTATTAAAATATTCTGAGGGGGCTTTTGTTTGGGGGGGGGCCTTTTTTGTTTGTTTGTTTCCTATAAAGTACCTTTGTTTTTGTTTATATGGAGAAATTAACTGTCTCTCGTTACGCCTAAAAATAGGAAATGGCTAAATATGAGATATGATAAAAATAAAGAAAACATGAAGAGGAGAAAAAAAGAAAAATATTCAGTCAACTCATAAAACTCGTTGAGCCCACGCATGCGGAGTACGTCTTTAAGGAAAGACCATTGTTCATAATTAAAGCCGTTCTGTTCATTTGAGAAGTGGCAATTAACAAAACACATTAATTTCTAATCTAAGTAAGTTGGTAAGTGAGTTGTGTGTTGCGCGCACGCACCAGATTTTTATATAGGGGAGACCGGGTCTAGTTGATACACTTTTCACTTTCTAATTTTTCAATTGTTTTTCTACAATTATTTTGAAATAAATCGAATGTAATTCATAACTTTAACTATTTGGCTATAACTTAAGATACTTCAATTATTTATAAAATTAAATCTCCCTTGTTGAAAAAAAGTTTTAAAAACTTTCCAAGATGTATCAACTTAACCCGACCTGGGTAAAATTGATACGGTGATGGGTAAAGTTGATGCGGTGATGGTTAAAGTTGGTACGCCTTTGAGTAAGCTGATACGGTGACAGGAATCATTGAAAAAATAAACAGCATAGAAACGTGAACATGATTTATTGTTACTACAAATGATTACATTAATCCGACTCTGAAGAGAAACATGGGTCTGATTGGCAGTTAATACAAGTGTAAAGGGGGTTGTTTTCTGCACAGGCGATGTGTGCCCACTTCTTGCAAGAAATGCACTGAATCCATTCCTGGCCAGGTGTGGATGAGGATTATGTCCGATTCTTCTTTGGGTTTTCTTTGTCTGTGTCGTTTTTTATCTTTGTCTTCTTTTCTTGGTTCGTCTATCTTTTTGCTTATTGTTAGCTTACCACCAAATAATTTAAATAATTTTACCCATATACCGTGTATCAACTTGACCCAAACGTCGCCATTACACTAAACTCTAAATCATGTCAAACCACTAACATACAAAACTACGTTAAATAGGTGAAATTCTTACCTTTATAGCAAATAACAATGTGATGAGTCAACAGCACAGTTCACTAAAAATTCAACTTGCAAAACTACTTTAAAATGGATTGTGAAAATTTTCTTTGGTTGGTCAAAAACAGATGTCAGTTCACTACTCACAATATGAATCAACTTTCTGTTTGAACACAGGCGTGGTTACTGAGTAACATTCTGTTGTCCAAACAAGCAAGTCACAACTTGTCTGCGCCTGCGCATTAGCAAGTTATTGGTCTTGTATCAACTTAACCCTGTATCAACTAGACCCGGTCTCCCCTACTAATTTTTGAATAATATTTTACATATCAAAGCGATTTTTTTTCTCGAAAGAAACAGTAAATTGACTTTATGCGGTTAGATTCATCTGTTTTCCGAAACAGATAATATTCATTGCTCTTCATCCGCTACTACACATCCTACAATTCAGAGATTTATATTATAAATCAGTCCAGCCGTTCTTGATTTATATATGTCGGACCTAACTCGACATTAGTTTTCTACTTGGTTCTTTTCTTTCACTTAGTGAGGAAGAGTGCTTTATTTATAGGAGTTTTTTTAAATGAAGGAGTCTCTTCCTTATATTCAAATTTTATTTGATTTCCCAACGTTTCGGGCTATTGGCCCATCCTATGGAGTTATCTATAAGTTACATCTTTCTCATTTCAAATTGCCAATTTTCATCATACATTTTTAAATCGGTATATACTATAATTTTGTCCTCTTTCCCATTTTACATTTTTTGGCATACATGAAAGAAACATTTATTCCATTGTCACACTTAAGTTTTATTTACCATCAAATGTCTAGAAAAAAATGATAGAACTGATAAATGAGCTTTCGACTTCCGCTTGCTACAGTCGCTCAAAAGATCGACGCATCGGTTCCTTTTCAGCGAAGATCATTTCATACTTTTTGAGATCATTACATATTATATAGTAAATTTATTTTTACTGCTTACTAGTTTTCGAAGTCGGGTTAATTTTTTTTTATTTACTATTACAAATGCAGGAGCAGTCATTTTTCGACTAAATGGAATTGACTGTTCCAACAAGCAGACCTAGAGTATCTATCATGACCCCCACACCCCCCACTTTTGGCACTTACTCTTTGGATACTAACTTCGATTGGTTTGTTTTCTAATAAGAGCCAACCTAGCGAGAAAACTAACCAATAAAACTTAGAATTAAAAGAAGGGGGGAGGATGAGACTTTAATCCAATGTTATTTCATTTATTAGTTTTTAATTTTTTATTACTATTTTTATTTAATTATACCTCAGTAATTCATTATTTTAGTTGTGATTTTTATCAGTGCATTTCTTTCAATGGACTAATATTCTCATTTCCATGTATTTAAGCCGGGAGGTTTTGGCATGTATTATGCTGTTCGGTTGCTACAGCCGTGGCTTCTAGCCTGGGACAATGAGACCCTCCTTCACTCAGCCTCGGTATACTATATATCTTCATGATAATGATTTTTTGCTTGTGTAAATGCTGCATAAAGTTGGGAATAACAAATGCCTAAAAGGCTGTGACGAGAGTGGGAGGATAGCGTTAGTCTTGATCTTGTGGAATTGCGTATGCACTTCTTGGGGCGGATAGATATCTGGAAGCAGCGTTTGGATAGTGTTGGGTTCGAAAAGTCTTTGTTTATTATTATTATCCAGTTTGTTTATTATTATTATTAATATAATATTCCAACGCTATTCACTTTACATAATAACAATATAGGCTTCTCGTTTACAACTGCCTGCATTTACTATGTATTGCTTTCTTTCGGGCTATCTGCCGATCCGACGGTGTTGCAATATTTAGAAAGTAGCGTAGCTTGACAAAGTGTACGCAGTAAGGAATGTTGCCGTGCCTACTCGGAATGAATTGGAAAATAGCCTCCTCTTCTGCCCCCTTGTTCTCATGTCCCCTTCTATCCTTTGACAGGTGTATTTCAATTGATTTGTTGGTTACCTCAAGTCGTTACATATAGCATTAATATATCCACTAAGATTTTAGTAGCAATATAGTAATAATATTGATGAATTTCAATAAAGGTAAATAATATTTTAAGTTTTCGGAAACAAATCAAATTCCTCAGGCGGAACATCTACTATCTACCTCGAACTAATGTTCGGAACAAGGGTGTCTTAGGACAAGTCCGAATAAACAAAAATACTCTTAATAAACAACTGAAAAAACTCTACTCCCTTTTTTCAAACTCATAACTTGAAAATCAGACATAATATAATTGCTTACACCTACTTACCTACTTTAATCCATATAGACATATGTACGTATCAATGATTTTAAGTTCCGAAAAAAAAAATACGAACACTATTATACCTATCTATTCTCTTTGATGCGTAATTGGTAATAAGGTTCTAGTAATAGATTAATAAGTTACCTAAATAGTTACGTAGTAATCCTATGAAATGTTGAGGAAGCACTCTCTTTCTCTGAACACTTTCATCCAGTTCGCTCCTGATCCACTTCTGTGTCCTGACACTTATGTTTTTCGTCGAATTTTTTTTTGTATATGAATTATTAGATTAGCGCAACGATCAAACTGAGAAATCGATCCGTCCTTGTGACTCGGTCGTAAGGTGAATACATAAGATAATAATGGAAGAGGAGGATGGACGTGGCCATCGATTCTATTACCGAGGTTGACTAGGCTCGATAATCTAAAGGCACATCGATAGTACGATGCTCGCCTTTCACAAATGCCAAGGACTTAGCACGGCCTCATTCCAGAACCTTCTTGATGGCCACAGTTCCAATTAATATACGCTAGCGTATACATACATTATACATTAATGCCCATGCATGCGCATGCATTAGGTATACATTAACATAAACATTAATCCGGTTCGGCCCCAGTATATAAACCTCTTGATAAACTAAAAAAGCCCTTCAGACTGACTAGAATAAACTAGTCCTACAAGAAACGGAACAGGAATCCGATGAGACGCAACGATCGGAAAACCGTGGGCTTCCACTTTCTTTTCTGATCAAGAAAATGCAAGAAGCTTTTATAGACCAAGGAAAATGTTGCTTATCTTTCTACGTAAAATAATTATAAATCGTTTATGCTTTAAAAATATATTTTTTCCCGCATTTTTTCAATGTTTTCCTCATCCCAGTAACCCTGAGCAGGGGGACTTTATTGTTATATAGAAGTTCTGCACGTTCTATCATGTGATAATGGATGCAGGAAAAATAATTTAAAATAATATTTATAATACAATTCTATCAAAACAAGGAAAGACATTAACAAAATAATATTGAATTAACACGCAAATAGAATTAGTTTGCTTTTCTAACACCACTTTATACCACAAAGGCTGACTGGACAATGCACCAGTGGGAGACCTACGTTTTGCCTATCCAGGTACATAAAAAATACTTGTTTATTCATGATGTTATGTAGTGTCATCGGGCAGATTGGGCAAATCTACATATATCTCATAATTTATCATAATCAGTTTCATCCACAATTTCCTGAAATAAAAAAGTAGGTCTTTTTTACTTTGATATGCCAATTGAGCCAATTAACTTTTCGTAATAATTAAAATCTCTTTCCGTTAAGATGCAATCAAATGTCTAGTGATCTTAAGTTTGTTCTGTTTGTCTGTAGCAAGAGCATTTGTTATGTTCTACTATATTAAATCTATCTAAGTAGCTTCTTGTTGGTCCGTGGCCAGTCAGTACCTGTGTAAGTCTACTGTTGATTGGGCTTACTTTTGTCTGTTTTCTAATTTATTGATTTATCTGTATAAATCTCTCCTCTTAGTTGTTGTCTGCCATCTTTTTACTATTTTTACCTATCTTTTTCATTGTCATTTGCCTTCTCATACTTTTGACTTTAGTCGGAGGAGCTTTACAGTATGTAGTATGAAGTGTTTCGGCTAGAGTTGCAATTTTGATGTTGCATTGGTATAATGGTTTTATGATTCAATAAGTTTTGAATTTTGACCCGATCCGGAAGTTGGGTTCCTCTTCTTAAGAGTTTTTTATTTTTATTTTATTTTTCCATATCTCAGAGAAAAGCTCATAAAAATGACTAGTGATAACAAGGAATTTGAATGGTACTGATAATATTTCTCCCTCATGGTCAAAGCATATGAATAAAAATTCATTTACACTGCTAATCAAAGTAGTATGTTATATGAACCACACCTATATAACACTATAATATATAACTATACTATAGTATATACTTGTATAGTGGGCCGGGATGGCCGAGTGGAGAAGGGTGCTTGCAATAGATAATCAAAGTTAAGCAACGTCCATCGTGGTCAGTAATTGGATGGGTGACCGCCCACCAATGAACGCCACGCAGTCCAAGTCTATCCCCACCCCCGGGTATGTGAGGCCCGTCAGCCTACTGGAGGCGACTCACACCGACCGGGCGTAGGAGTGATGAACCTTCCCCGTGTATCTCATCGAAAATCGTAGTGTGGTTTTCCAAGATGTCAGTAACCGCCCGGAGGTTTGGTTCAGGGACAGTATGCTTCAGGGAAAGAAATATAGGTCCTCAGGGCCTGCCGACTCTGAGCTACCATAATCCTAGACCAGTTTGTCACTGTCCTTGAACCCGAGAGAGCTGACGCCATCGGTGGGAAGGACACTGCCAAATTGGCCCAAGTGGGATTGGTTATGGAGCTATGGGCAGTCTGCCGCTGTACCATGGTGACCATGGCTTGCAGCAACGTGAGGTTTGGGCTACCCCCTCCAGGCTGTCTATACTTCCGCAAGCAAAACAAATGTCTGTAAGAAGACCACACTGCGCGGCCAAAGGTCTCATCAGGCCTAATGCGCCAACCGAAAAAAATAAATACTTGTATAGTATATGCAATGTAACATATAGTATATGGTATGTTTTTATTATCCTTGCATTATATTATGGGTGTTAGCAGTAGTGTGATTATTCGCGTGCCTGAGTCATGTGACATTTTTACAAAATCGCATAAAATTTTGGTATATGGCTTTGCAAATTGCTTATAGTTGGGTCGGTGGTCATTCTTTAGTTTTGCCAACGTCCTCTTCTTCTCCATTCCCCAGCGGTTCCCCGGGAACTGGTTCTTCTTCGCATACCCTTGTTAAGTGTACGTCCATACATTACAACTATCATACAAAGATATTATATATTAAACAATATAAACACACGGTAGCACATTTGGTCGGCTTAAAGCCATAGTGACCTGAGCGCTATAAGAATTTAATAAATTTTTATTTATTTTTTTTTAAATGTAATTTTTTAATCATGCTTCTTTACATTAAAAATAAAAAAGAAATATATTTTACTTTAAAAGCAATAGAAGTAAACACAACCCTATTTAACAAAATTTAATTTTAACTTATATTTTCTCAAAATACAGCGTTTAAAGCATAGTTCACTTTAGCGTTACACCGACCATTTAATCTCTTGCCTTTTTCGGCTCTAGGGTTTTTTCTCCTGTTATGAGATAGAACGTGTAATAAACTTTCTGACGATTTTAGCCATAATTAAAATTATTGTTGTATAATTAATGCATTAAAATAGTAGGTATAACAATTACAATTTAAATATATAGATATATCAATCAAAATGAATTAACCAAAGTTTTTTTAAATAATTAATAATAACTAACCCTACAATAATATTGACTTATTTAGTAACACTGGTAGGTTGTACGAGTATTATCTTAATCTACTCCAACAATAGTAATTTTATGGGGTTTTTTTATGAGCTTATGTAATCATCTTATACACTTTTTATCTGAATCAACATTTTTTTAAAGATATTTGGTTTATTGCTCTATTAAGCGAAATGAGATAACGCTATTGAATAATACAATATTCATAAACAATAGTCTGATCATTTGTATTTCAATTGTAACACAATAACTTTAATTGACCCGGATAACTTAATGTAGAAGTAATGTAAGTTCTTATTTTGTCAAAAAAATCTGATATACAAACTATTACTACTGTAACACTTTTGTGGGTTAAAAAAAAAATATTCAAACAAAAATAACAATTTTCAATGCCACACAAATTATGAAAACACAAATATTTAAACAGGTTACAAAAATCATCACTTTGTAAACCAGAAATAATTAACAAGAACAAGACTAACTCTCTAGTCCATCGCTCCTTATATATAGTACTCGAAACATCGTAGTCACAAACATGTGCTACGACAGTTTGTTCCAACTGTGAGTTCGTTCCAACAAAGGGTCTAGAACTATTCTAAACCATATTTTTTTTTTTTTTTTAACGTTGCTACTACTACTAAATATATAGTTTGCATTTAAACTTCGTTTTATTCTATTTTCATATTTCTTCTTTTTCTTACTTAATTTTCTCAACTTTTGATGGATTCTCTTCCGTCCCTTTGCTTGTAAATGTAAAATTTGTTTGTAAATTGTGGGAATAACTTTCTCTGTGGAACTGATTGAGGAAAATTTTCCTTTTGGTAATTTCTCTATGATGGCCTCCTTAAGCCAGTGATGAAGGGCTCTCCCTTCTAGAAATCTACTTCCTTTCTAGCGTGGCCCTTAAGGGTACTGATAACAGTGATAACAAAGGTTGACGTCATATGATCGGTGATGTCACAGCGGCAAGGGGGTCATGGCGACCCGCTTGCGAGGACGCCCGCCCCGCCTTAACGTGCTCTCTGCCTCCTCGATCCGAGACCCGCTCGTATAGTTTTTTATCCTGTCAAAGTATCAAAGCATACTCGATAAAATATGATTTATATCTATGTTAAATCGGTTATTTATCGGTAACCTGGCCCCTGCGAGATGTGTTACGCGGCCTTGTGTATGCAGAGGTAACCTAAGGTTTATCACCGTTTCCTTTTGAAGTAGTAAATAGCGTCGTGTTTTTGAATACCTCATTAACCTTTCGTTACGGTCGGTAGTTGATCTATTAGTAGCAACCTTTATCAATAACCATAGATAATTCTCTCAGTATCTGTGCACTGGTTTCTTATTTGCTTTTTTCAGTACATTACTATTTTTACTTTTATCAATTACTCTAATATCTAGTGTAAAAAAATATATATATAATTGGATGATAAAAATAATAGGTAGAGAAAAAATATAGATACCTTGCATATTACAAAAACATGAATAGAGCAATCCAAATGGCCAAATTCCTCTAACTGATACCATACTTTCATTGGTCTTACCTTCGACAGAAGGATGCGGGTCCCATCGCATGTTAAGATGAAACGAAAAACCTTTAACAAACGTCTCAACCTACTTTACTAACTTTTTTTTTTTTTTTTTTTTATTGAAAGAAATAATACATTCTGCTACAGTCAAGGGAATTTATATTAGTTCTGTAAGGTAAATAATTCTGTATACTATATACAATAACTATATACACAATGGCAGGAAGATGTGGAGGCAGATCTTCGACTGATGGGAGTGGTGGAATGGAGGAACGCGGCAGAGGATCAAGCTGAATCGAAGGGGCCAAGGTTCTACAGGGACCATAGCGCCAACAGAGTTAGCTATATACACAATAACTATATACAAATGTACATAAAAAAAAACAATAAATAAATAAAAAATCAAACGTAATAATAATAAATAAAATGTAAGCCTGGAAAGAAGAAGAAGAAAAATAAAATAAATAAATAAGAAAATAATAATAAATAACAGTCACAAAAATGAAATGAAATTACAGTCTACACTAATAAAACTTCATAACTAGGACTAAGACCAAAATTAAATAAATATTTGTACTTGCTGAAACAAATATGGACATACTCTTCCCAGATATACAGGACAGCCATTAAGTCCCACTTACAGAGACTTCAGACTTCAATAAAAAATGTTAAGACTCATAAGTAAAAGCACCATGGTACGTGACCAACAATACCCTAGATAATGATTTACAAATATAAACAGTAGAACAACATATAAAGACACTTTACTAACGTTTCCTTACGCTCTTACACGGTCATTTTAATCGACTGATAAGAGACAAGGCGGTGGATGAGAGATCTCCTTCGTTAAAAATCTAATTAACTGAAACAAGCCAGACAAGAGGTACTGCTGGGTGCCATCCTTCCCCATGCCTAACAAGCCCTTATTTAATTAGCATATTCGCTAATTGCCGAACTTGTATTTGACAGGCGGACATTAGCATATGAAGCCAAAAAAAAAGCAGATCCTCAAAAAATAAATAGCCATCATGAAGACACAGTAAGAAAACTAGCTATTAAAATTAAGTGATAAAATAAAAATAGTAATGACAAACCATTGGTGTTCCTAGTAAAAAATAATAAGGCAGGACAAAGTAAATAAAGATTATGGGACTAAGATCGGAAAAATTAGTATGTGTTTTTTTTTTCCTTGAAACAGTTGGTAATATAAGTTTTATTATAATAATAAAAAATGACCTTTTATTTTTAACGATGGAAAATATGAGACTGGATAAAAAAAAAAAAAAAGGGGGAATGAGAGAGATAGGTGATAAAAAAAAGAGATAAAATTTTTATAACTTTTGTTTTATTTTAATATTTAATAATTTATTACTTTTATAATGTTGATTACTTATACGAACAGTGCAATTTTTATTAAGGTTGAAAAAAAAACCTGAAGATTGTAGTAATTCCGAAACGTAGGCTGATGAATGTAAAGATTTGACTTGTTTTATTAAAAAATCATGCAAAAAAAAGGAGAATTAAATATCTTACCGCTCAATAATTGATTCCTGTTTTTCCGCATCATATGTTCTATTGTCATCAGTGAAATATAAGGTTTATACTAATAAGTAGTCGTGGAATAACTGTCCCCCCCCCCAATCTTTTGATTATATTGATTGATTAATTTCTCCGTTCAATTGGATCTTGTTCAAAATTCACCATTCAAAAAGAGTTTGAGACATTACAGTTAGTCCAGGAATGCTTGTTGGAACAAACCTAATGTATTTTATTTGAGATGGTAGGCGCTATACCTCTCTTGGGGATTGGTTCCAACATTGATGCTCCTCCACTATGCAAAATATCAAATTTCACTTTAAAAAAATACCCGATATCTTTGTTTGGATTCAGAGATGAAGAATGTTAACCTAGGGTTTAACTTAGCGCCAGAAAACAGCAGGTATGATTGTTCGCACGTGTGCTGAAGTTCTGCTACCACTTTCACTTTTTTTATTAATGCTTTTTTCCCGGTTGGCTTTACGAAACAAGGATGCCTATATCTTTAGCAACTCCCATTAGGCTTATTCTTTGTTAGCTTGTTATCTTCTAAATTTGTCGCTGAGCCTTGTTTGTTCTTTCTATTTATTTAATTTTAACCGCTTTGCTAACAGCTTTCTTCGTTGCCCTACTCTATACACATGCTCATCTTAACTGATTTAGTTTTCATGGCTAAATAATACTTTTAAATATCTCCGCTGCTTGGCTCTACGGATGATTAATTGAATGAACGAAAGGCCTTGATAAAGAATAAATTACCTGTTGCTATATTACCAGATTGTATATAGTAACATTGTAACGTTGTATATAGTAACATTATTACTATTACACAATATATTATGATATAATAATAATAATAATGATAATGAAAACTTAACGAATCCGAAGCACATCTGCACACTTCCATCCAACGACCGTCATCCAAACCCAACTTCAACAGATGAGCGTCCACGCAATCCTCCTACCTCCGATCTGCCCATCACTTACAGTTGAAGGATCTTGTTCAAATTCTGTATTATTTTTAATCTACTATTGTAGAGTTGTTTTATATTGGTTTCATGAAAATAGGTAAGGGTGTGGGGGTGGGGGTAAGAGAAAGGGGTGGGAGAATTTCTTACTAATATTATAATAACTATATTATAATAACTATATTATAATAACTAATATTATAATAACTAATAATAAGTCATAATAACTTTTAGTGGACAAAACTTGTTCAAATTTTTATTGTGTTTATTAGTGGATTTTAGAGTTGTTTTATATCAGTTTCACGAAAATAGGTAAGGGTGCGGGTGGGGGTAAGAGGGAGGGGTGGAAGAATTTCTTACTAATATTATAACTTTTAAATAACTTATTTTTAAAGAGAAAAGATTTGGCTCCGCCGGGAATCGAGCTCCGTGGTGCAATGGTTAGCATACTGCGCAAGTCACGCGGAAGACCCGGGTTCGATTCCCGGCGGAGCCAAATCTTTTCTCTTCAAAAATAAATTATTTAAAATATTTTAAAAAACAAGGTGGTTACCCACAATAATGGTTAAATTAATATTATAACTTTTAGTGGACAAAACTTGTTCAAACTTTTTATGGTGTTTATTAGTGGATTGTAGAGTTGTTTTATATCAGTTTCATGAAAATAGGTATGGGTGGTGGTGGGGGTAAGAGGGAGGGGTGGGAGAATTTGTGTTTATTATTGGATTGTGCAGTTGTTCTATATAGGTTCATATTTCATTTTATATTAACATATCATGTAAAATGTTTAATTTATAACAAAAAGAACTCTTTTAATGCTCTTCAGAATTACTCATACTAAGTAATCATTTAATAAGACATAATAAGCTATCACCTCTATTTTATTTACGGATACCGTTCACTCAATTCGGCGTTGTGTAAACTTCTAAATTCGTCCATCTTCGGTCCAGATATTCTACGCAATACCTTATTTTCAAATTTCAGCCTTTGCCTATCCCTCAATGTTAGCGGCCACGTCTCGCATCAATAAAGGACCGTAGGAAGAATAATATTTTTGTAAATCCTAATTTTTTTCATTTTTTTTTTTGTTTCGGGAAAAAAGGCTGGAGCTGAGCAATTTCGCTACTGAAAAGTAATCTACTTCTTCTGGTAGCTCAGTTGCTACAGCTGGGGACAGTAGTGGAAATTATTATGTACTTCTTTTAAATAATTGATAATAGAGCTCTCACCTACCATAACAATTTTCAGCTCATTAGGAATACCAAGCAAGCCATCGTATTTGTATTATAGGAGGATCTTAATGTTAAGCAATGTCAGAAGATTATCTAGAGATCTGGTTCAAGACAGTATAATTACCGTTTAAATTTCATCTGAATTAGAACTGAAAGATAATTTTTATTTTTTGTTACTCTGTTTTTACATTCGTACCGTCAACAGGAAGTCGACAATCTGTAGATTCTGTGCATTTATTCCTGATAATAAATGGCTCTTAAAAGGATGGCACCCAGCAATACCGCATACCTGGATTGTGACAGTTATTCAGGTCTGTAATAGAAGGTGATCTCTAATCCAACTCCTTTTTAACCTCCTCCTCGTGTACAGGGGCATATGTATGTACCTATGTAGGATCATATTTACGTGTAAGTAGGCTTAAATAAAATTTATAATTGTTCGTGATTTAGCCGATGTCTCTCCCATACTTTGTAATACTCCATGTTGTAAATTTCAGCACTCTGCCTTTGCATATTAACAGTCTTCACACAGACCAGACAACTAACTTTACTTCCAAATTTAGTATAGTTGCCTCCGTCCACACTGTTATATTCTGAGAGCAGTGGGAATGTCTCGCCATCCGCTGACTTTGTGAGGCCGCAGGCTTAGTAATTACTGAATCTTTCCTTCTATGGCCTCTGCTTCTCTCCTAATTGAATACTGATGAATATCTGTACTAATACTTTAAGGACACGCATATATATAAATAAATCATGATTTATTATCATTTTTCGAGTAGTTTATAGCTTCATATTTAAATATTATAATATGGTTGAAATACAGATAATTATTTCTGTTATATTGAAAAAAGTTTTAGAATTTTAAAATTGGGGGAGGTGGGGCACTATGGAACACAAAAGTTTTTTTTACCCGTAACACCCCAACTAAGACTTTATTTTCAATTTTTATTTATGTTACCTTAGGATCTAAACTATGTAAGAAATGCGTTAAACATTATTTTATGCATCATTTCTAACCGCGAGCAGAAATTTTCCAAAAAAATAATTTTGTTTCATTGTGCCCCATGCCCGGAGTATGAATGAAACAGCTGCAAAAAAAAACTTTATCAAGCTTCCAGTCGGTTTTTCGTTCTTCTGCTTTACGGTAGCCACGAAATTCTTCAGGAAAGAGGAAAGTTTGATTTTCGATGAAAGTTATAAATTAATACGTTTTTTTGATGTTCCGCTCTCAATTTCGCACCAATCTGTAAGAAAATGAAAAAAACCGACTGCTTATAGCACTATGAAAAACACATTCGGCACGATGAAACACTCCAGGGACTCCATGAAATGTTTCATTGTGCCCCGAACGCCCTTGTTTCCAGGAATCCCATTCGAGTCATTTTTATGTCTTTAATTTCCTATAATGAAGGTGAAGAGGTAGGAAAGCCAAAGTCAGGCAAAATCTTAAGAGATACATACATAATGAAAAAGTTGTAAGAGCAGGTTGAATAAAATAAGTACTCATAACTAGAGACGAAAATCCGTTCATCGAAAATTTTTAGTTTTGCCACACTAACCGCACTTCAGCACTTGGAGTCTGTCACGAAACAAGTCGAAAGGGGAAAATATGCTGAATTTGTTTGGAACCACCTTTACAATTTGCTGTCTGAATTTGGTAACTAGAACTTTTGGTTCGCCCAGTGCACCGACTGTTTCATTGTGCCCCGTGTTTCAATGTGAATATATCATTTTAGAGATGTGTAATATTCAACTGTTTTTCTTTACGATAGGTGGAATAATAGTCTGAATTTGCAGTTTGATCTTTTTTTTTATTTTGGAAAGCCAACGTTCCGATCCCTACATGTGCATCTTTATCAGGGCTCAAAAGAAGGCCAATACATGAGTATCTATGCTAGAATATAACAATTAAATGTTAATCATGTAATTATTAATTATAGATAGTAACAACAATAATGGAAAACAAATCCAACTGATGGTATGTTTACATGACATGGAAATTTCATTTGTTATACATTGTTACTCTGTGTATTATCTCACTTTTTTCTTATTTTTGAGTCGAGATTAAACGATGGGTATATTGTACCATCTATATTGGTAGCTTTTTTTAAAATTCCTTTTTAATTTTATTTTCACTTAGTTGTAATGTCTTTCACTTCAAAAGCGTTGGGTTTCGACGTAATATACCTTTGAAGTCGGCAAACTAACCCGTACCACCTCTCACCTTATTTTTACCCCTAGTCTCTGTATTACTGTGGATTCAGAAAGTAAATATCGGATTTTATTTGATCTAGCAAACCAGCTATTTATTCGAATATTCATGCATAATTTTACCATCTCTTATAGAATTATCAGTTTTGTAGAGTATCCATGTTATGTAAAGATATCATTAGTTGGATTTGTTTTCCGTTTTTCTGTTGTTACTATCTGCTATAATCAATGATTACACGATAAACATTCAATTGTCATCTTATAGCATAGATACTCTTATATCTGTCTTCTTTTTAGCCCTGATGTAGATACAAAGGTAGGGATCGAAAAGATGGCTATCCAAAAAAAAAAAAAAAAAAAAAATCAACTGAAAATCCTGACTATTAATCAACCTATCGTACATCATCCCTTGAACATCGAAGCATATGGTTACTTTTAGTCACTGGTAGTTACTAATCGACAAGGTGTTACTAATTTTGTCTTTCATTGCTTGTTTGACGTTGTGTATTATAATTTTACGTCAAAAAAATTATTTAAACCCACTATTGTGTTACAAGATTATATTTTTTCGTACAAAACAATTCAATAGATTGCAATAATTCATAGCCAAAACCATTGTTTGTTTGTTTGTTTAACGTCACTTTATGCCACTAGGGCTAATCGGACAATGCTACAGTGGGAGTCCTAGATTTTGCCTATCCAGGTATAATTAAGACCGGGATTTTTAACGAGTACCTGACATCGTACAGGCCCGAGACATCCGATTTACGTCCTATCCGAACGACGGCTTAAATAAGGATTTTTTGCTCTCTTACAAAATCCTAGGGCCACCGTGGGATGCGAACCCGCGACCTTTAGTGGTGTAGGCTGCTATGCTAACCACTATACCATAGGTGACTCCAGTTAAAAGAGAGGAAAGGGGTAGGATATTTGATGTATATGGTAATACCAATATCAAGCTAATCGGACGATGCTACAATGGGAGGCCTTAATTTGCCTATCCAGTTATAGTTAGGATAAAATTAGGATAGATAGATAGCCAAGAATTTTTTACTCCCATTAACAAATCCTATGGCCACCTCGGTACGTAAACCCGCTACCTTAAGTATTATAGGTTGCCCTGCTAACCACTATACCACAGGTATAGAGACCTTACAAACTAGTAAGTAGAGAAAATATGTAACCTTCTATAAAAAAGTAAGAATGAATGAAAAAAAAAAAAGAAGAAACTCATTTACATTAAAATGTCAGAAAATTCTTGGGATGAGGTTTATGGTGCAAATAGTATGTGGTTTATATAAACAAACTCATTCCAGTTGTGCAAATTCTACATATTACATGATGAAGTGTTACATTATTTGAACAGAAGGAACGTGCTAAAAAATGTTATAATTTATTCATGGAGTCACGCAGGAGGATACCTGGAACTCAATCCTATGTTTAGAATTCATGTACACAATAGTTTGTTCATTTATATGTAATATTTAAGGAGTAATTTTTTTTTTAATACTAAATTTCTATTAACTTAAACGCCATTCATTTTTTTTTTTTTTTATAAGTCTTTATCCGATTTCTTCTTTTCAAAATGATAGTTATTCATATCTGTCTTAAAAAACTTTTGATTTATTTTTTTTTATTCGGCACTATGTGCAGAGAATTTGCTCTACATTTTTTAATATTACTATGTGCAGATGCTTATAATAATATAATGTAAATTTATAAAACTGGAATGCAGTTTTCAATGATCTCATGCCTGCCCTACCCCGTTGTGTCGTAACATCATTACTGGATGATAATAGAATATATTACATTGCTATCTGAATATACTGTTAACTCCATAGTGGGTTTAAATAGTTTTTATAATAATAATAAGAACTCAAATAATTAACGAGGTTACAAAAAGAAACAACTTGTAACGACGCATTAACATAAAATTAACCGTGTGATTCAATCTTCAGGGTGAGACTAACTTTCCAGTCCATCGCGCCTTATATTTCGTCAAAATTAGAACAGTCTGGAAGGTTCCCGACAAGTGTAGAAGATTCTCAAACGTGTACTAGAACAGTTTGTAACTATTCCAACGAAAAGTCTAGAACTCTTTTCAATCATATGTTTTTTGTTTGTTTAACATCTCATTATGTTACTAAGGCTAATCGGATGATGCTACCGTTGGATTCCTAAAATGTATGTTTGTTTAACGTCCCTTTGTGTAACTAAGACTTCTATACTATCGGACGATGCTACAGTGTGAGTCAATGGGACAATTTTTTATCTATGAAGTTGGCTCGCTGAAATATATGCGTTGTTAAAGAAACTGTCTGGGACTTATTGATCTTCCTTTAACCATAATTAATAACAAACGGCCATATGAACCTACCTATACGAGATTTGGCTTCAGATAACATGCTCATCAATGTGAGGAGATTAAAAAAGCGTTGGATGAGAGATCTCTCTTTTTAACAGACAATGACAACAATGAGGTACTGCTGAGTGCCATCCTCACCTATACTTGACATATGATTACTAGATTAGTTTGTTTGTTTAACGTCCCTTTATGTTATTAAGGCTATTCGGCCGATGCTACAGTGAGTCCTAAATTTTGCCTATCCAGGTATAATTAGGGTTGGGATCTTTAACGAGTACCTGACATCTTATTTACGTCCTATCCGAGGGACGGCATAGCCAAGGATTTTTACTCCCTTAAAAAAATCCTAGAGCCACCGCGGGGCGAGAACCTGCGACCATTAGTATTGTAGGTTGCTATGCTAACCACTAAACCACAGGTGACCTACGTTAACGGTAAATATTTCGAGGTTATATTAATATTAAATGAGTGTTTCATTATGTTTAAGGTTTGAGGGATCATATACTTATGTAGCTACATGTATATATGTATTTATAAAATCTTATGTAAGTTATTATATAACCTTGTTGTTGGCACTCTAACGAAGACCTATAGCACTAGTATAGTATAGCGGATACTGACCGTTAGAAGAGGAGGTGGTGCCAAAGCCAGAGCATTGTCTATTAACTCTTGGGCGACATCCCAATATCTGCTCTTATTGTTAAGTAATTACCGTACATAGTCTTCAGTTAATAACTTCGACTATGCTTATATACCTTCATTGTGCCTAAATAATGATACAAAATAAAATTTAGTATTAATATTGATTAAAAATTAATTTAATAACTATCAAAATGAGCATCATAAATTAGCGTAAATTAGATAAGCTTTTTTTTTTTTATGTCCATTTAAAAATTAACACATCTGGAGCACTGACTGCAACAGGATTGTTACTGTAGAACTGTCATGCTACCTTCACTGGGAGGTTTCTCCAACCAAGAATTCAAGATAATTCTTAATGCGTTCGTCAACAACATTCAGCTAGGGATAACCTAAACATCGTCATATTTTGTAGAATGAACACTGTCTCAAAGTATCATTTTTTAACTGTTTTTTTGTTTTAACCATTCAACTGTTGTCCCTGTTATTAAAGTAAACTAAATTTTCATTCTGTATGAAATCATTTGTTAAGAGTCTTTACGTATCGGATGACTGCTTGCATGAAAAAACAATATGTAGGGTTTGAGTATGTAGGGAGGGGTTATACCAATCCCTGGAAAACGTTCAGTGTGGAATATAAAACAGCACGTGATTGGTATCATAAAAGAAATGAACTGATTTCCATTGTTTATCCTGAATCCCTTTCTTTGGGCCTCATTTTAACTGAATCTGATGAGAGAATGGTAATGTACCATGATGATTTTTTAAATATCCTAACGTTTCTTATTGAAAAATCTCCGTAAATTGGTAAATTGATCTTTGGTTTAATGTGCGTAAACAAAAGCCACTTTTCTGGTATTTAAGAAGATATTACAACCCTTGATAATTTTATACCAATATTGTCCGAACTTTAAATGTTTGGACATGCCCTGAAAAGTAAGGAATATCCACTTAACCAATTGTTCACTGGGGTGACAGTTGTACGAAACGAATATTTATCTTGTTTTTTTCTCAGTTCTAGTTTTAATATTATGGGGGAAAAAATGTGTAGAGTAGGTTGAATCGTTTAGTAAGAGTATTTTGTTTAATTTTTACGCGTGAGTCTCAGGTCATCTTGACATTTAGTTTATTTTTTTAAATAACTTAATTTGGCTGTTAAACTAAACTAATTTTATATGCACCATTGTGCAAGTTGTTGCCACTGCCTTTATGCTATTTGAAATACAACAGCTCTCACACTGTTATATAAGAAGATTGATAGCGATTCGCGGAGCTTATAGAAACTTAATGTTTTCAGAAATGGTCTTTGGGTTTGAAACTTGGTTTTTCATTCTAGTCGGATCTATCCTATTTTTCCATATATTCAAAGAAAATAAGGATTTTTCATTCTTAATTTTGTAACTTTAAACAAAAACAATAAAAACATATGGTTTAGAATAGTTCTAGAACGATCTAACAATTAGAACAAACTGTCATAGCGCATTCTTCTGACTATCATGTTCGAGTACCATCTACGCTGGCCCAGAAGGTTCTCGGCTGTTCTTACGACTATACACTAGGAGCGATGGACTGGATAGTTAATTGTTGTTCTGAAGTCATATGGTTATTTCTTTTTAACAAAGTGATAATTTTTGTAACCTGTGGCATTGACAATTGTTATTTTTCCATGAATAAAAATTGTTTAGCCCACATAAGTGTTACAATATTGTATGCCTCAATTCGATTTTTCATAATTAATAGAAATCATATCAAACTGATTATAATGGGGACTTTGTACTCGTAAAATATTTGATAAAACAGAAGCTTTTGGATTAAAATTATTTACATCTTGTGTATCACAATATCTTACTGTTCGAAACCGGCTTTGGTGTCGTTTATTTTATTCTTATTCTATTTTATTTTATTTTATTTTATTCTAGACCACAGCAATAAATTTCGACCACTCTAGCCATAAATCAGGTTAGAAAAGGTGACCGGTATATTTCATGGCCTAGTTGTAAACAAAGGAAGTAAACAAATTAAGGAAACCTTGTACGAAAGGATTATATTTCTTATAAAAAGAAGTAAATTATTATGGTAAATACTCCCCCCTACTTAACAAAATTATTTAGTGATAGTAACTCAGTGCTAAGCAATTGTACTACTATACTCATCTGGCTATCGAAGTGTACTTTTCTATTCTATTCAGATCGTCTCTGGGACCAAGAGTCCCTCGTGGTACAAACCCAACCTCTATAAAGGGGTTACTTGTGATTAAATAAAAAACGAAGGGGGGGGGGATTTGGCGTTTGAGCGTGATCGTAATATTTCCCTCTTACAAAGTACTGCGCCTTTTATTTATCTTGTATGTGTGAAGGTATATTATTTGTTTGTTTAACATCACTTTATGCCACTAAGGCTAATCGGACGATGCTATAGTGGGAGTCCTAAATTTTGCCTATCCAGGTATAATTAGGATAGGGATCTTTAACGAGTACCTGACATCGTACAGGCTCGGTACCTCCATTTTACGTCTTATACGAGGGACGGCATGGCTAAGGATTTTTTACGCCTATTAAAAATCCTAGGGCCACCGTGGGATGTGAACCCGCGACCTTTAGTGGTGTAGGCTGCTATGCTAACCACTATACCATAGGTGACTCCAGTTAAAAGAGGTAGGAATAGGGATATTATATAGGGATATAGGTAGGAAAGGACTTAAGAACTAAACTTACGAACTAAAAGGACTTAGGAAAGGAAACCTACAATACCTTTAGTATTGTAGGTTGCCATGCCAACCACTATACCTCAGGTGACCCCAGGTATATTATTTATTAATATATTTAATAAATATAATAATACATTTACAAATACATACATACAAGTGGCATACACGAATACACGTGAAACAAAACACGAAACATATGGTTTAGAATAGTTTTAAAATTGTTGTTGGAACGAACTAACATCTGGAACAAACTGTCATAGTACATGTTTGTGACTATGATGTTCGAGTACCATCTACGCAGGCCCAGAACCTCTCGAGGCCCTCTTACGACTAAAAGTGTGTAGCGATGGACTGGAGAGTTAGTCTTGTTCTGAAGCTCAAGTCATACGATGATTTCTGTATTATAAAGTGATAATTTTTGTAACCTGTTTAAATATTTGAGTTTTCGTAATTCGAATGGCATTGAAAATTCTTATTTTTGTCCAATAAAAATTGTTTAACCCACAGAATTGTTAAATTATCATCATTATAAATTTTCTTTTACCAAGTATACCATAAATCTCTTATAAAAAATATTATTTACGGAATACAACACTCCGTCCAGGTGCCCATTTAGACACGTCACAGCTTATAGTATTTGCTATTGTTTTTCAAAACATCGCTAGAATTTGTCAATAATTATTCAAGGTAAGGCCAACAAGATTGTAAAGTCAACAGGCCTACTCCTTTCATTTATTTTATTATTTTTTTTTATCTAAAAATATTATAATAGATAACCTCGATCTTTTATTTTATTCAAGGAAATAGTTGTGATGCAGGGTCACACCTAAATTTAATCGTGTACCCCATTAAATGATTCTCTCTATTAAGCAACGATTAAAAAAAAATGAAACATTAAAAAAAGAATTAGTGAATTTTATCTGCAGATTTGAACGTTTTTTTCAGCATTAAAGCTATCATAAGAATTAAATTATTCAATTCAAAAGGTCGCCAAGATACAAAAGAGAAAGTTGTTTTTTCACAAAAGCAAATCTTGACCTTTGAACTTAAGAGAATCAACGGGCTAATAAATTAAAGGTGCTTAAGAGAGTGACAGCATTATCAAGATTATCACGGTAATAAAAAGCAAATGTCTTACTGTTGAGCGAATTTAAAAAGAAAAAAAAAAAAGATTTGTAAACTTAATATACAAATAAATTGGTCTTTATATTCATTTAGTATATTTTATTAGTAGTATATTTTCTTATAGTATATCTTTATTTTGCTACATTATATTTTTTTTAACATTTCCTACATGAGGCCAGCCGTTTATTTTTTTCAAAATTGATATACTTTGTACAGATAAATTTAAATTTTTATATCTATAAAACAGGTAAGTTTTATAGATATTTTATATTATACACGATGTTTGTTCTGTATTAAATCCGTAACTACTCAACCGATTTTGATAAAATTTGGCTCATTGTGAGTAATTTTGTCCAAATTAAAAGACAAGATAGTTTTTATCTCGATTATTATTGACCTATTTATTTTAGTGCTCGTTAATTTTTCATTACATTACAATTGAGTGTAATTATTTGTATGTTCTGTGAATTCCCAACAGATGATTTAGAAGTTGATTTATTGACACAACACTTCATTTTCTTTTGGTATTTATCTCTTCTAAATTCTTTACCAAACACTTATAGATTTGGCGTAACGTTCTTTTCTCAATTCCTTAGGCTTTTAGATTAGCTTAAATGTTTTTATCTTTATTAGTGAATATTGATTTGACTATATTAAAAACATTGGGATATAATAAATTCAACCCATTTTAGCTATTCATCCACAGCGACGCGTGGCCGGTTCTGCTAGTAATTTATAGAACTGAAGCTAATAATCACTAATAAAATAGGGAGCATATTTTATTAATTTTGGGGAGGGAGCTTCTTTAATGGATTAATTTAAAGAAAAATACCGAATTTTGGATTTTGTTTCCTAAAAGTACTAGGTATACATTTCCGAAACATTTCTATTTTATAAAAAAAAAAAAAAACTTTTTAATTTTTATGAAAAACTCACATATTTTTCTGACTTATGATCACTGAAGGTTTGCAAAATTTCAAAATTGAGAAAATAGGCTTAAAAAAATATTTGTAAAAATAATTAAAAATGTAAAACAGTTAATTTAAAAGTTAATTTCTACCTAAAAATGACTTGTTTCCTTAATTCAGAATGGAATTTATTTTTAGTTACGTTGCACAATTGCAAGGCGTGCAAATGGAAAATGCTATAATTGATAAATTATTGATTTTGAGACTAACCAAAATAACTAGTATCTGAACTAAAATTCTTCTCCAAAAATAATAAAAAAAATATGGTGCATTATGATAATCATAGATGAATAATATTCTGTAAAATAAATTCAAAATTATTTAGATGCACAGAGTTTGTATTAAATGTTGGCGTCGTTTCTTACAAAAATCAAGAGGGGAACTATAACACCTAGGAGAGGCCTATTTTGACAGGTTATGAGACCGTTATATGAGCGAACTCACATCGCGTAATTTTCAGCCAAAAAAAGACCTTTATTAACTTTATTTAATCCGTCGGTGATGTCGGAGACTCTGGGGCATAAAAATTCTTTCTTTATAAAATAAAATTCCATTATTTTCTGAAAGATCGTCCCGAAGTCCATAAAAAAACTTTTGTTTCACGGTCCAGAATCCTTTTATGAACTCCTTCCCAATCATTCCTGATGTAGGTTCGAAGCCCAGTTAACTCCTACTTGGTGGCTGTTTGCAAATTCTTAATATAGTCAGATGGAATCGGCAAAACTTCTTCCAGAGCGATGGCGTGCACCACCTGAGAAAATCCGGTCCCTCTTCTTTGAGAGAGGCCCTTGATAGCATGTCTGCTATATACATTTTGGAGCTTGGAATGTAGGATAATACAAATTTATATTTTAATAGCTTAAGCTGCATTCTTTGGAGTCTTGAAGAATTCTTATACAGCTCCTTACTGACAATGGTTTCTGATCAGTGTAAATTTCGATATTATTATGTCCATAAATGAAGATGTGAAACCTATTGACCGAGAAGCTTAAGCTAAGCATCTCCTCTATTTGACTATAATTTTTTTCTGAATCATTAAGACTTCTTGATGCAAAGACGACTGGTTGCCCGTTTTGTATTAAGCAGCTTCCTAGCCCATCCTTGCTGGCATCACATTGAATTTTAAGAGATGGGTCAAATAGTTTTAAAGTGGACGCATTGCAAACCAAAAATTTTATTTCGGAGAAAGCTTGCTTTTGTGAATGAGAGCATTGCCAGGGCATATTTTTTTTTATTTTTTGTCCTTCGTAGACTGAGGTTCTTTGATATTAGCAATGGCTTTAACCTTAAGAGGATCCGGTTTTATTCCATCTGCTCCAAATACTAGGCCCAAATATTTAACTTCATTCAATTTTTTGGATTCCGCACGCTTCACTTGCTCAAAAGGCCCGAATAATCCTTCTCGGTCATTTACAATATGCAAAGCATTACAACATAGGTCAACAGGATCACTATCAACAGGGGTGATAGTGATCCTTTTTTTTTTTTTTATTTAGAATTTTTTGTTAATGTTGTCTAATGATAATTTGAGTAAGATTGTGTGGAATGCTATTTCTCCTACTGATTTTCGTTCAAATGTTGTCAGCGAAGACACAGCGTTCGTTACCTTTGACGGTAGTTGCTAACGTATGCCAATGCAACACAATCTTAAGCGCAGAAGAAAGAAGTTTCCCACTCGATCTCGATTCGTAGGCGAGAGAAAGCAGTGTGCACTTAGCCAGGTAGGCTTGGAGACCTTTTACCTCCGGATGGCTTCCGATTGTGTAACCTCAACTCCATTCCGTGTAGCCTCGGGTTGGGAAGAGGAAGACCCGGCTGCGGTTGATGTTCCTCCACACCGCAGCATGTACCTTTGCTTTCATCCGGCTGGCAACCGCTAGTTACCGGCGGCGGCTGGGATACTACTTACCTCTCCAGGTAGCGAGTACAGGTGAGGGTCACGTAGTGGGTGTCGGTCTGGAGTGGAAGGACATCATAAAATTACTTGTCTAGTTGATTCAAGGCGCGTGAGGGAAATGCGTAAATCACTCAACCATCTTACTATCCTTTCAAATCAAACTATTAAAAATGACCGCCAACGGTCGATCCCCTTTTATATTGTTTTGCTTTCACTTATCTCTCCACATACGATATACATAGAAAGGGAAATATTGTGATCGTTAAAAATTTCGACTTCTGGTTTTCAATGCAAATACACGTTTTGGAGTCCACTGAGTCCAAATAACCAAGTCCCGCGAAATGGTCTGTGTATGTGTTTGTACAGACTAGCTCACAAACAATAAGCCCTACGAACCTGAAATTAAGTATTTAATAAATATAAGTATATGCCGGCGATATGACAGCAAAAATTTGATCAAAATTGGTCAAACGAAGGGGGTACTTTAAAAAAACCGCTCTTAGGATTTTGATAAAACTAGGTATTTAATGAATGTATATGCCCATGATGTGACAGCCAAAATTTCATTTTCCGTATCATCACACATTCAAGTGTGAAAAAATATTGTAGAATATAATCTTCAATTAATTATATTTTAGTGTAGAAACTTTAGTTCCATAATAAATATCTGAAGGCAATTTAAATTGATTTTAGAGGAACAGTAATCGTTCTCGATTTCGAGAAAGGCATAAGAGACAAACTTCACAACTAGATGTAAATATACTATCTATTGAGGAATCGAAAAGTATGTACTGAGAACTTTGAAGTTTTGCAATACAGATACTCTATAACTAACGGAGTTACAAAAATATAAGCACATGAATGTATGAAGTTGAGGATTGGCGTATATTATCATCGAAAGCCGTCTATTTCTAATCTACGTAAGTTCGTAAGTGAAAGTTGTGTGTTGCTCGCATTGCACCAGATTTTTTTAATGTTTGGAATACGAAGTACGATTGTAACCATGTTGAGACGCTGTATATTTTCGCTAACCTAATTAGGGATGAGTATGAAAGGCCAAAACATCGGGAGAAAAAAAAAAAGCTGTTTTGAAACATTTCAATACATCGAAACAATGTGAAAAAAAAATTAAAAACAACCAATTTAAAGATCATTAGATCTACAACAAAAATATAGGGTTTCTTGTTTTGTTACTAAAATCACATTATAGTCATATATTGCGTGATGGCAGAACTGTCAAAGTCAGGTCTGGTCGGTGGTCGGTTGATGGAGGTGTGTAGGGGGTGAGATAGATTCTTATGAGGAATCTGAACTGGTTGTCTGGAAATAGTTGTTTTTTCTGTGAATTTTCTGAATTCGTCTTTTTCTGACATTAATTTTTAAAATAAAAAAAATCTGGTGCGATGCGCGCATCATGAAGGTGAATCGATAGGTGTATTTACGTCTCTTATGCCTTTCTGGAAATCAAGAACGATTACTGTTCCTCTAAAATCGCTTTATATTGTTTTCAAAGATTTATTATGGAACAAAAGTATACATATTTCCGTATTTTCATAATACGGTTAATAAAATTTTGGCTGTCATATATACAAACATCAAATACCAACTTTAATCAAAATCGTTAAAGCCTTTTTTGAGTAAAAAAAACACGTGAAAATGGGAAAACATTTATTAAGTAAAGAGCCCCCTCCGTTTGACCAATTTTGATGAACTTTGGGCTGTCGCATCACGGCCATATTTATACATCAAATACCCAGTTTGATCAAAATCGTGAAAGCCGTTTTTGAGTAAATAAATAAAAAAAAAAAAAAAACACGTGAAAATGGGACAACATTTATTAAGTAAAGTGCCCCCTTCGTTTATCCAATTTTGTTGAAATTGCGGCTGTCGCATCGCGGGTATATAGATACACCAAATACTGAGTTTAATCAAAATCGTTAGAGCCGTTATTGAGAAAATCGAAAAAAAAACCTAAAAATTAGACAAAATTCTTTAAATAAAGTACCCCCTCCGTTTGACCAATTTTGATGAAATTTTTGCTGTCACATCGCGGGCATATACATACACTAAATACCCAATTTCAGGTCTGTGCGGTTTATAGTTTTTGAGCTAGTCTGTTCACATACACACACAGAGACACACACAGACACAAACACACACACAGACCATTTTGCGGGACTTGGTTAATCGGACTCAGGGGACCCCAAAACGTGTATATCCGTTGAAAACCGGAAGTCGAAATTTTTCACGATCGCAATACTTTCCTTACTAAATATTTCATATACAGGTAAGTGAAAGTAATAAGCGATGTTCTTGAATGGCCTAGATAATATTCTCGCATGTACCAAGTTCACAAAATAAAGATACTCACTAAATACGTTAAAGAAATAAATAAAATCGGATTACGATTTTATACATTAAAAATTATAAAAAATCGGGGCCTTAATTTGTAATTCATTACAGTTGTTGTACAGTCGAACGTTAAGTTGTTAAGTGGGACCTGCTTAAGTGGAATACCTCTCTCAGTAGTACACAACTTGTTGTCCCATCATTTTTCCCCTAAATAAACTCTTTAACTGGAATGTTTTCACCTCTATAAGTGGAATCAATTTTTGTAGAAGTTACCTCTTGTAACTGGGACGATTTTTATATTAACCCCTATAAGTGGAATTCACATTTCTGAGAAAAGGTGGTGGGTTATCCTGTTCAGCCACACAATTAAGAATAGGTGATAGGAGGTTCCAATGAGATTAGCTTCCAACATTTGAAGAGTAGGTTCACATGGATGACAAAGTTATGCTGAATGATGAAGAAATCTTAGAAAGATCTAAAACGCCAGACGAAAATGAAAATTTTTACACTCTAGACCAAGGAGAAAAAGAAGAAGAGTCAGAGAGGCTACCAGTCACGAAAAACGATGCACTAAATTGTATTGAGAAGTTGTAGACTTTTTTTGAAATGAATAAAGGAGCTGAATATGACATATTTGTTAAATTATATAACATAGAAAAAAATATTTTTAAGTGCCTAAGTCAAGTGCCGAAAAAAATAAGCGATTACTTTCATTAATATAGGTTTATCTTGTCTTCTGCATTATTCTATATTCATATTGCAAAAAATATGTAATTCATGTAGTGATTGTATCAATAGTTCATGTGTTTATGGTTTTTAAGTGGGGACTTTAATAAATTTTTATAAAAATTGCAGGTTGTTTGAAAACCTCTTTTAGTGGTAAATGATAGATATTTTAATAAGATATCTGCACCCTGGATAAGTGAAACATTGTTTAAGTGGAATACCTTTGTAAGTGGCATTAAGATCCTGTCCATCCAAGAGATTCCAGTTATCCAGGTTCGACTACATAATTTATAACTTAATATCAGATAACTAACTATATGAAAAAATGGTTACCACTATTATTTTTTATAACATTAATTCTTAAGTAAATATTTTTTTCTCTCGGTGGTGGGGAACGGAGGTTAGAGTGGATGGGGCATAAGGGAATTAATTATACGGGGATCTTTTAAGCCAATACTTCTAGACACCCTTTGGTTCAATTCATTGTTTGAAAGATAAAATATTAATACGCTGTGTGTGTGTGTGTGTGTGTGTGTGTGTGTGTGTGTGTGGTTCAGATCATTTTTATTAGAAGAAAGTTATAATTCAAAACGCCAAAAAAACATTAAAGGCTCAAATTATTAACAGCGTTACAAAAAGTAACTACTAGTGACAATAAAGTAATCATATGCTTCGATGTACTGAGCAAGACTGAAACCCAAATCCGTTCCTTCTTATATTTAGTCCGAAATCGAACATTCTAGAAGGGCTTAGAATATTCTGGAAACGTCCAGAACATGTAATAAAGTAGTTCATCCAAGAATCTTTTACCATATAATTACCATAGGTGTCAGCCTCAGATGGAGTTCTTAATCAAGTTCGCTCATTAAATTGTTTTGGAGAGATTAGTAATATCGCATATGTCTAGTCATTGGAGCCTCTTTCATGTATAGATAGTAATAAACTGAATAGATGAATTATATTGTAGTTTCGCAGAATGATATAATAGTTGCCTATTCTATTCTTGGTCGCCATTGGACGTTGGGATCTAATCTTGCTAATAGCGGGTAGTTCCATCACGCTCTTCCGTCACAGCCTTATCGCGCTTTCCCGCTTCTTAATCGACGGTAATGAGCATATATAATAGATTAAATTTAATAATAATATAATATTACAAACATTATAGGTAAATAAAATTGTTAAAAGGCAAATTATTGTACCCCTGCTATGCTGTGTTTGTTCTTGGAAAATATTTGGCTATTTCATAATATTAATAAATTTCCTAGATAAAAAGGTATAAAGTGTAAACGTTTCTGATACCCGCCGATTGAAGAAAATTGACGATGTTTAAAATCGCACCTTCCAAATCCAACAATTGAAGCGTGGAAATGCATAAGGGTCTAAGTGCCAAAAAAATAAAACAAAGTTTTTTTTGCCAAGTTGTTATATGTGCCTCAGCCATTCTTCAGAAATGGGTATAAGTAATGGTTTGTTGTTAGAAAAGAGTTATTTGATCGTATGAAAGATGGCAGGGTCTAAGCACTGAGCATACGTAGTTCACCCTAGAGGGTATAAGTCATATCATTTCTGTAAAAATTGCCAAGGCACCTATATCCTTATGCATTTCCACGCTTAAATTTTTCCAAGAAAATAAAATGAAATAAAGAACCCATTGAAATATTCTTTCTTCACAATAACAAAACCAAAACATGAATTTTTAAGTTGATATTTTTTTCTGTAATCTGTAATGTAATATTTTAAAGAACAATCAAATACGCATCTATTTTGTCTCTTATTTTTAAATAAGTCTAATTCAATACAAATTTATAGCATTTTATCGCGAAAAAAATATTGATAATGCAATGACAATATTTTAGTTTTATTACTATTCGAAACATAATTTCAAATTTTTTTTTTTTTAACTTATCGACTTTGAAGGGCACACGTTTGAAATTGAAAATGCCCCAAGCAATTTTAGTTTCTCATAACTTGTAACTTTAACTTTGTTTTGTTTACTCATAAAGTTACACAATATTTTGAGTGTCTTGGTTAATAAGACATAAAACGCCATATAAATAAGTTTTCCATTAAATACTCACATTTGAAAAATTTCAACATTTAAATATTTCTTCTTATTATACGTTTTATATAAAATTTAGCGGATTTCATAATTGTCACGGCTATATAAATAAAGATAAAATATAAATTTTTGTTTGTTTGTTCTTTATAGAAATCCATACCGTTTGTCCTAAATTTTTCGCTCAATGATTCTTTGATGCCAGGGCGAACACCTGTCCTTAGAATTGCATAACTCCTGCCAATCTCTGGGTATATTCTTTATTGCTATACAAATTGTTTTGATCTCGTTTTACATTGGTTTTTGCAAAATAGACCGTTTGAGTCGATAAAAGTCTCACTTTATAGATTTTATAGATTTAAAAAATGAAATTCTCTGGGTGAAATCGGTATATACAGCTAGTTATATATAAATTTTAAAATAATTATAAATATGTAAATACTATTGAGTCCCTCTTGACAACGTAAAATAAAATATTTTTAACGCTTTAATTAAGCTAAAATGATAAACAACCTACGTAAGGATATATTCGTTTTAATTATATTTGTTTCCATACTACGTCAATGCTATCGGTTTTTTTTTTAGATTTTGATTAAACATTGTTGTTTTATTTTCTTTCTTTATTCAGTATTATGCTAAATATTACATTTTTTTCATAATTATAAAGTTCTTTTTCTTTTAATATTCATATATTTATTTTTTCTTTGTTCATTATTATTCGAGCTCATCTAATGATGTTCAGATTAAAACGTTAATGTGGTAAAATATAATATATATATATTTGTACTCTGTAACATTTACGAATCATTAAATTAAATTTATTTCTGTATTTAATTAATCATATTATCATAAATTCATATATTATAAATAAATTATTTAAAAATATACCAAAGATAGTTTAAATTTTTTAAATGTATTTTTTCGGAATTAGAAAACATTAAACATGCACAAATCAGAAATTCGATATTTGATAATTATCATTAAATTATTAGTGCTTCAAGAATATCATGAAAAATAATTTATTTAGAACTTTTAACCTTTTTTATGTCTATTCTTGATTAAATAAGTGTAATAAAAATTGGAGCTGAGTTTTATTTAATTTATATATTATTTATTATTGTAATGTAATGTAATGTAACTGACAAGGTATTTAGATCATTATTCAAATAATTTTTATGGTTATTATAAATATCAATTTATATAAATAAAATTGAAATTCTGTTTGTTTGATTATTCTTTATAAAAATCCAAACCGTTTGTCCTAAATTCTCTAAATTTCGCTCAGTGTTTCTTTCATACACCTGTCCATATTAAAATTGCATAACTTCAGCCAATCTCTGGTATATCGTAAAGCTTTAGAATAATAATCTATTAGTGCTATTTTTTGCTTATAGAACTGTTCACGTTTATTAGAAAAATGACATTCCCCGAGTGAAACCGGGATATACAGCTAGTTATAAATATGTAAGCGCGTGACCATGGTTTTAACGCACTTAGTCCAGAGATTTATGCGATACTCATCATTAATATATATTTTTTTTCTCTATCTTATTATGAGATTTTTTATTTATTTCTATCGTATCATTAATGTATAAGGTTCTTAATTATTTTTAAAACTGTCACAGAAAGTTAATTTTTTTTTTAATTATGTTTTTCGCGACTTTGAAAACATCAAATATGTCATTTCAGAAATGTGAAATTTAAAATTCACACTAAATTATTTTTACTTCTTGAACATCATGAAAAATAAATTTTGTAACAACTTTCATGATGTTTTATTCGTCAAATATGATCAACGGAATGTAATAAAAAAAAAAAAATTATATATATATATATATATATATATATATATAGAGAGAGAGAGAGAGAGAGAGAGAGAGAGAGAGAAATTTAGGCTTTTAGTTAGAATTTGCAGAAAATAGGGTTTCTCGAATAGTAGGTACTAATTTTTAAATTTACCTATAATATATTTTTGGTTCCAGTTGAAGGGGTCGGGGCAAAATAGTGCCAAGCAACATTTTTAACAAAAATAAACTGTAGCTGCCATCTATTGTATGTTTTGTAGTACTATATGTCTATGATGGAAATGCCACCTGAAATATGACTATAGAGCACTCTATAGTCATCTTTCAGGTGGCATTTACGAGTATAAATACAAAAAAAAAAAAAAAATTCATAATGTTATCACCCTTATTACGAAATTATCTAAATATTTTTAATGGGCGTTGTCTTTTAATTACATTAATGGGAAAGATATGTGAAGGGACCGGAAAATACAAGGCTATAAGTTTTCTTTTATTTTTGTAAACTTTATGTAAAGTGAGTAATTTTATTTTGAATTTTGATACAATTATTAATCAAGGTCAGAAGATATCTGGTTCCTAACTTATATTTATATATATTTATTTTTTTTAACTTCATATTTTTATTTGCATCTGTCGCATTTAAGATACAATCAGTTGGAGTATCGTGTTACAACTGGTATTTTCATGCATTAGGGAAGATATCATACATCTTCACCGTCCTGTTTAAGCAGAACGGTCTCTCATCCAACTCCTTTTCAGTCGCAAATATCGTTAATAATTCTGTTTTTATTTCCGTGGAATTTGTTGGAAGAGCCTGGATAAACAGTTTGTTTATATTGGTCGATAATTGGTTGTCGTATCCAGCGTTTTTTTACTAACGTACCAAGATGCGTTTGTTTATAGGTCTTAAAATTATGCATATAAAAGTTTGTAGGTTTTGAAGCTGTATATTTTTCGTGGAATCATGAATTTGTGATGCGTATGTCCATATAAGTATATTAGTAGATATATGATTTTCAATTTTGTCGATTTATAAAAAAGCGAGTATACAATCTTAAATCTTTAATTTAGCATCCGTTTGTTGTTTTTAACCTGAGTGCCCCAAATCACCCTTCTGCCAAACAGTGCTCCAAGGTATCTTTCTTTTTCTGTTTGAGTAATAAACTGGTCAACAATATTACTCGCCAGAGTGTGAACCTTTTGATTTAACTTATTTTAAAAACATTTTTTGATATGATACTGTGATTTCGTGATATAATATATGATATAATAGTATTGTTTATGAAATATACAGATATACAGATAAAATATACTTGCATTTTGACTGTAATGATCAGACGTATTGTCCTTTTTTTATTGTAAAGATTATATATATGTAACAATATTCACGATGAAAGATCTTTTGAACAACTGAGACCATTATATAATACATGTTACATATAATGACAAGGTGGCATATTTCTTTGCGGTTTTGCAATATGGAGGTGTGTACTCAGGAGAGAGAGAGAGAGTGAGCGAGAAAGAAAGAGATTGAGAGAGAATGGGGGGGGGGAAGGAAGGAAGTTTCAATGCATTCTTTTAAATCTGTACAAAAAAATGCATTATTAGGTTGATATACCCATTTATTATTTTTCTTTTTGATAAAATTTATTTTTAGTTATCAGTTATATATTGTACTAGCTAGGGTGCCCGGCTTCCCTTCGGTAGTTGTGTGGTAGTTTCAATAACAGAAAGACTTTACAATTAAAGGAAATATAAAACAAAATTGGCAGTTTCTTGAAACTTTTAACATATTATCAATATTAAAATTCGAGATCTGCAGAGTCCGCCCAAATAAGGAACCCTATATACTTTAAAGGGGGTTGAAAATGGCGAATAAACAATTAATTTTGCTGCAACTTTGTCGAGTCATGCATCGTTTTTGATGGTTTCTGTGATTCTGAATCCTATATTTCTATATTTCTATATTTCCTATATTTCTTTTTATCCTGAACTATGAGGGGTGATAAAATCTTATTGAAAAAATGCTGTAATTGGAGTTAGTCATTTTATCAACTGGAATGCTCATCATACATAGTAATAAAACCATTTTTCATAATTACATACAATAAGAACACTTCAAACTTGTTATTTTCGATTTATAATCAGTCAATTCAGCTCTTCTTTTTTGCTTTATGTCTGTTTATTTCGCTCACTGTACTACTAAAAAATGTTCAGTCATATTGCATTAAATTTACTTAAGTAGATGTTATATATTGATTAAATATAATGTGTAAATCAATTAACCTTCCTATGAGAAAATTAATTTTGTAAGGTATCCAGTCGGTTTTCTAATTGATTGCAGATATGTAAAATCATTATTTTATTTACAAAGAAATGGTGAAACAATTTTAAAAGTAATTTAAAAAGAACAGCTGAAAAAATATTTAACCTTTACAAACTGAACGGAATGAATGAACAATAAACATTGAGTGAAACGCACCCTAGCGCTTCCTGGTAGCCTGGAGCTCGAACTACATTTTTCATTCATAACCTCGTATCTCAATCTCAGAGAGGCTAATTAAATGGTGCGAGAGGCTTAAAATTCCAGTCCTTTTCTCTTCAATTTTACACCCTTAAGAGAAAAACAGAAACCTTCTTCTCCGTTATGGGTTTTATAGCAACACGCTGACATAACTCTCTTAAACGTGCGTTGAGTAGTTTTTGAGCCTTTTCGGCACGCACATTGTACACTTTGCTTTATAATATATATTGATTAATCAATATTACTTTATAGCGTCGCTTAGTTATGAAAGTACTATTGTAATTATTTTGTAAGGAAATTTATGTTAGAACGTATGTCGTTACACATTGCAAGAGTTTCTTTTCACGATGTATTTAGTTAAAATTAGATAAACTGATAAAAATTTAATGGTTACCCCCCTCACTCCCATTTTCCGATATTTTAGTACTTATTTTACAATTTGGAACAAACGAAACCGACTTTGTTTTAAATATTTAACGAGCAGACCCTGCCACGCCTTGCTGTGGCTCAGTAACTACAATGCGTTGAATTATGTAGTTATATCCTATTCACTTTTATAGTCAAATCAAAATTCACTGATTAAGATAAAAACGTTTCAGCTAATCTAAAAACCAAAGGGATTTAAAATAGAACTTTACGCCAAATTAAAAATTGTATGGTAAATAATTTAGATAGGTTAAAGTTTTTATTTTTTACATCTTATCGTGGTGTATTAATGAATGACACATGCAAAAGGAATTAATAAAGAATATAAATGGAACAGGGTTTAGTACAATCGCAATAGACAGTTAGCAAAAATATACCTAATTAATCTTTTGCCAAAATAAATTTTAATTAAATTCTAAATATAACACATGCTGATATGAGCTATCGTATCAGGAGGTTATAGTAATAGGTGCACTATGATTATGGTTAACCTGTCTTTTGCTAAAACAAATGCATTTGATGTTTTCCTCACACGTGAAAAGGCGACATATAATTTGACATAGGAAAAAAACGGATTTTCCTAGTCCAAGCCGGAAAAAATAGATTTGGCTACTGGATGCTCACCCTCCCTAAAAGTCGAAAGAAAATGAAGTGCTGTGTCAATAAATGAACTTACACCGCCATCTGTTGGAAATGTATAGAACTTACTAATAATCACACTCAGTTAATAAGTTAGTATAATAAGCATTTAATCTGCAAAAAAAGAAATATCGAGGCCAATAATCGAGATAAAAACTATCCTATTTTTAAGTTTTAAGTTGGACAAAAATATACACAATGAGCCAAATTTCATCAAAATTGGTTGAGTAGTTGCCGATTTTTCCTCCGACAAACATCGGGACACGAGATTTTATATATATATTAAGGTATAGATTGAATAACGCCTAAAAATACTTCTTTTATATATTTACCATAGATTATATAATGCCTAAAAATACTAAACTAAGGATAATAAAAAAACATAGAACTGATATTCAAAGTCAAACGCCTGATCGAGATTTTAGAATTAAAAATAAAATTCATCTTTAAAATCCCCATAAAAATATTTTAACCGACTTAAATCTCACAGTCCAACTGAAAATAAAAACAAAATAAAGTCTAAAACACCTCTGGGGGTGTTGGGAATTGAGGTCTAGGCGTTGCAGTTTGTAACTTCTGTTTCTGGCGGTGTATCTTCGGTGTGGTTAATTTTGTGGTTTATTTGATTTTGAATATTTTTGTAATTCCGATTCATATTTTTCAAATAATTCGTTTTCTGGAGTAGGCCATGTGTCCCCCTTTCATCAAAATAATTTTGATAAATTTCCTCTGTTATGTTATTGTAAGTGGCACTGGTATAGGATACGTTTGAAAGTTTGTGGAGTATGTCCGTCACAGTTACAAGTGTTAGTATTACGAAGGAGGAAGCTGTTGGAATAATGCTTTAGTTGTTCGTGTTCTGATAGGGATTGTGTTAGTTTGGGATGTGTGCTTTTTTTTGTTTTTTTTTAAGGTTTTGTTGTATGAGAATTACTTGTGCAAAGGTCGGCCTTTAGTATGCTTTTTCATTTTTTGCTTCAATAAGTTACTGTGTCTATGTTCTAGAGGAAATGTGAAGGTATTAAAAATTAAAAAAAAAAAAAAAAAAAAAAAAAAAAAAAAAAACTAAAATAGAATTTTTGTTTTAGTTTGAACGGCCTTTGGACAAGCGATATATTGCTCTTAATTATGTGTTTGTCGAACCCGGCCTTCGAAACCAGGACCGTTAGAATGTATTAGTCTTTGTATATCAGCCGAGATAGGAAGCCACCATCACTGTGTTTTGGCGTGCCGAAGAGTGATTTGGGCTTTCACTCGGCCTCCGATAGCGCCGGGGACCCGCTAGCAGTGAGCTCTGCAAGAGCTGGAAGGCCTAGTCTTGTCGGGTTGTTGACCTTGAGGACAGACGTTCCAGTTCTCCAGGTGCAGTCGCCTAGCAGACTGCGAGGCTTCGGCTTGGCAGCCAGCTATCCCTTCTGTTCCTCGATGGAATAGAAACCTCTTCATTCTGTTGAGGCCAGGATAGTTTAGTTAGGGACGGTAAATATACGTATCAACTTGCTGACCTGTGCAAAGCATTCGTATTTAATTAAAATACACACCGTATATATAGTATCTTATAGTGTGAATCTTATAGTTGAGGGTTGAAGTAATGAATAGATGTGTTTAAATTGAAGCGTGTAAATGAATAACAGAATAAGTGCCTTAGGAAATTTGTTCAGAAATGACGTGACTTATACCCTCTAGGGTGAACTACGTTCAGTGCTTACACCCAAGCCATCTTTCATATGTTCAATCAATTCTGTTCAAACAAACATTACTTATACCCATTTCTGAAGAATAGCTTCGGTACATATGGTATAACAATTTGGCAAAAAAATTCTTTGTTTGATTTTTTTGGCTCGTAGACCCTTTTGCATTTCCACGCTTCAATTGTTCACTCTTTGAACACTATGTTTGAAGCTACGCTATGGTCATCTGTGATTGTTTGTTGGTTCGACGAAGGGCTAATCGACAAAATGTATATGACCGAAAATATTTTCCTTGAAAACCTGAGAAGATCGACACCAATGAGAAACCTCTACGACCACATTCTCGCAAAAACTCGGTTTTGTGCTTATAACTCACAATCGAAGGCGAAATGAGTAATTTTTATATTTTTCCGTTTAAAATTATGCCTCATTCAAAAAAATTGATGAAGTATTAAGGAATTTATTGCGTACCGACAAAAAAAAGGCCTTGAGAAATAATATATATGATATACGTATCAATCGCCAATTTTTATATTACATAACTATTGATACTCGAAATTATTGGAAATAAAGCATTTATGCTTGTCGATGCTTGAAGAAAACATGAGATAATTAGTCAAAAGGGATGGAACAAACTAATATTTAAATCATTTAGCAAAAATAAACTATTCATCTCATGAGTAGACAAGCCCCTAATATTTTTTTTCGTATTTTAAAACCCAATATGATATCAGATACAAATTTATTTTGTTTATATCAAAATCAATAATTTGGCACTTGAAGCATTTTCCATATACCCACCTAAAACATAATTAAAAATCATAGGTTTGAAATTTAGTCTATTTTCATTTTTATTTTAAATAATTGATTGATAATTTTTATGGAAAAGAAAATGAAGCTGCAATTTGGCAAGACCTGGTCGGTGGAATCGCTGAAGAGAGAGGAACGGAACGGATAGCAATGGCCCTACGGTCAGCTCTGATCTGGGTTCGATTCCCGGCCGTTTAACCTTTTCTCTTCCATTAACCCTAGTATTACCAAGGAGTATCTGACTTCTTAGTTTTACCAAGTGGGGGGTGGGGGGGGGCTTTATGAACCCATAGCTCTCATTTATTGTTATTTCACTCTAAATATATTTTAGATATAAAATAAAAATGAAAGTCATTTTTCTAGATACTTAGAAATGTTATTTTCATTTTTCCAAAATTCATCATTCATGAGATTTCATATACGATATTTAACTAATTTACACTTTCAAACATTGTCTTTTCAGGTACATTAAAGAAAAAAAACATTTATTGTTTGAAACTTATTATCAATGCCTTTATAAAATTATAGTTTAATAATTTTAAATTATATCCGCGAGCCCACAAGCGGTTTTTTTTTTTTTTCACTCAACTATTTCTTCTGGTTATAAAATATTGCAGAAAGATTTCAATTCACGTTTACATTATACTACTATTTTTTTCAGATTTTTATTTTGGAAATGTAGTTGCAAAACAGGGTGGAGAAATATGGGGGGGGGTCTCTTGGTAGACCTAAGGGTAAAAATAATTTATTTATAAAAATTATTATGTATAAAATATTTTTATCCAAAAAGAAAATGTCTAGCGTAGTTAATGTGCTTTAAACTACAATTGATGTGGGGTCACCTGTGGTATAGTGGTTAACAGGGCAACCTACAATACTAAAGATCGCAGGTTCGCGCCCAGCGATGGCCCTAGGATTTTTTAATGGGAATAAAAATTCCTTAACCTTGCCGTCCCTCGGAAAGGACGTAAAATGGAGGTCCCGAGCCTGTACGATGTAAGGTACTCGTTAAAGATCCATATCCTAATTATAACTGGATAGGCAAAATTTAGGACCCCCACTCTAGCATCGTCCGATTAGCCGTAGTGGCATAAAGTGACGTTAAACAAACAAACTACAATTGATGTCTATTGCGTTATGTGTAATATAATGTAGTTGAATTGGGAGTATTACATCCAAAGTTTTCTTAATGGCCCTTATTTATTAATTAGTTTAACTAATGGAAACCGATTAAGATATTTTTTTTCTAATAAAGATTTTTAAGTTGTGCTACCATTTCAGCAACTTTAAATGAGCCTAATTGTATGTGATAAGGAGTTATCGATTTATTTATACATTTTTAAAATGATTTCCACTTGTTGCGAATCTTCCTTCCTCATTTAGCAACTCATTGGAGAGGTCATTGTATAATGAGGGTATTGTAGGGCCCAAGGAAGCGATGGTGCGATGAAAGATGTGGTCTTTTGAGATGCAAAGTGAGCGGAACTCGGATGGGGGATGTGGTGTATTCAATTGGTTGCTATAGTGCAATAGGACGAAACAATGTTGTCTCGTTGCGGCCTCCTTGTCAAGGTTGTCTATTAGATTGTATGTTGTTTAAGTACATTGTATAAATTACTGGGTGAAGTAGGATAAGTTTGTCATATGGAGAGTAAAGTTCAACTTCAACCGAGCGTAAAAATGCAAGAAGCTACCAATAATGTTTTTATCTCAATCTTTTTACTTTCACTTACCTATATATGAAATATATAGTAAGGGAAAGTATTGCGATCGCGAAAAATAACCTGCGATCGCGGGTCCCCTGAGTCCAAATAACCAAGTCCCGCGAGATTTCATTGTTTATAATTTCCTTTTTTTTTTTTTTTTTTTTTGGCATTGGAAATTATTATTTTCGTTCAATAAAATTGTTCAACCCACATAAGTTTTATAATATTATTCTCATATGCATTAAAAAAGAGAGTGAATGGACAAATTTTGATTTGAGAGAAAACACGATTCCTCGGTCAAAGTTGAACCTATTCCGATTATATTGTTATACATATAATCAAAAAGAAATTCTTTAGATACTTAGGAAATGTGCTTTACCTCTTTCACTTTTCCCGTTATTTCCAGGGTAAAGTTGACGTCAAACATGTGACATGTTGTCACATGTCACAATCAGATTGTGTGTTACGTCCAGTTCTTCATTAATTTAATTATTTAAAGTATGAACATTATTTACAAGAACTGGATGACCTCAAAAATTTTAATCAAAATCCATGAGATAAGTTTCGAATTCTACCATTGCAAGCTGAACCTAACATTTTATTTTCGCTCTGCCCTCTGATGTTACCACGGGCGTCACCACCGGGGGGGGGGGGGGCAGGGGGGACGTGTCCCAATATCTTGGTCGGTGGGGAGAATTCCCCCAATGTAAAAGATTAAATAAAAATATGAATTTATCCTAGTTTAACCAATCAAATTTAATAAAATATTAGTTGATTGCAGCATAATTTGCTGATTGATTATACCCAATATCTCCACAAATAATTTATTTTCACAAATTGGCTCCGTGTCGCATTTCTAAAAACATCGTCCGGCGTATTGTATATTTGATGACTTATTTAGTTTATATTCCATTTAATTATTGAAGAATAGATCTGTATTTTTTTTTTATGAATTCTTTAAGAAAGTTGGATCTCTGGAATTGGTCTCCATTTTTTTAATTTTTTTTTATTAATAATGTATTTCACAATGTCTTTTAGGGCATGTTTACTCAATGCCTGCCAGGGAAACTCAAACCCATACAGTAGTTAGTCTAATTAAAGGGTCTTTTACCTTATCTCGTGGAGAAACCTGACCCTCCGACCTCCTACTAACTTGCTTGACCCCTTTGCTTTTACTGGGTCATGTCGAAACGTCCTGACATTAATTATAGCTATCGTTGACAGGTGTCGTGGTAGAGGCTCTTTAGTGGAGAGGATGTCCGATAGAGTGGCTAAGGGAAAGTGCACTACTATTCTTGATAGTGACCACTTCGCGAACCTGATATCACTACCCCCTCCCCATCTCAGATCCCCCACTACCTCTACTTGTACTAGTACCTCAATAGTCATCAGAGTGGCACATTGTCTTCTTTAAATTTATTAAATCATTGTGCCGGAGAAGTATTCCTACTTGGTTAACTCTATGACCTCTTAGGATCCGTGTTGGGACATCCAATTCCAATTTTTTATAGGTTCATAACAAACAATGCGATGGTTGCCCTGACGAACTTACCGATGTAATGGAGGGTCAGGTACCCGATGGGCCCTGGAAGAGAGGGTGACCTAATTCTTGTTGCCACATCTCGAAGGTGAAAAAACTGGACCAGGCTTTGGGTTTGTCACGAATGGCGATCTCTAGTTAACCTGTTTGGGCCTGTTCCTTCGGGCTTGGTGTCCTGCTACCGTTCGTTAGCACTCTCGCCAAAGCTAACCATAAACTGGAGTGAGATATTATCGAATGACATTTTTTTTTTTTTTTTTTGGTTTCTTTAAGAATGCGTTAGATAATACGGTACTTGTGAATCTTCGAATACCCCCACCATGATGTTTATAACCAACACATACTCATAACTCAACGCATACTCATAAGGCGCTGGGATGTTGTGGGTATTAATTGAAATTGAAATAAATAAATACATTTTGATAAGCGGAAAACAGGGCATATTGCTTTAGAACAACATAAGAACACCGGCTTGTTTCTAAAGTAGTCAACACCCGTGTTGCTGCAAGTCAAGGTAGGGTGGTTTTAAAAACATATAATATAAAACTCTATATTCCAACATTTATAGACTAAAATATAAAAGATATCTTTATTCTGGCAATGATGATTGTATTGCAATGACATAACAATAGACTCATTAATGACATGGCCACGACTCACATGCCTTTTATATTTGGCAACTGAAAAGGAGTTTGATGAGAGACCTCCACTTCTGAAACAAGACCGGAATGATGTGCTACTGGGCACTATATCTTCCTAATACCTAAAAATTCAACTAAACCAGTGTACTCCATCCCGCTTGCTGATTGTCACTTAGTTGCGAGAGGTGCAAATAATGTATCAACTTGAAAAAAAAGTTCTATTATCTTGGTTTTATGTGTGATATCTTTTTAATCTGTTCATTTACGAGTTTCCTCTTTCCATGACATGATTGAGGAATCAGGCTATGTATATATTTCCCATCATGTTATTATTGGTTCAGAAACAAGGACATTGTTGTGATGGTACAACCAGGGAATAAATCAATTTCCTACATCTAGTTTCAACTGCACAATTATTACAGAGATGCGTCTAAACAAAGACTATTAAATATTTTTATATTTATTTATGACCTAGAGAATGGGGTAATTATTGTGTAACAACCTGTTCTACGATACTGGTCCCTAGCAAGAAATAGTTATTACTTACGCAGTACTTAACTAAAACGTCTCCTTTAGTTCTAGCGATACTGTGACAGTAGAAATCAAAACTAAGTTAAAAGGTGTATATAGTTCTGGAATTGCCTAGAACGGTCACACTTATTAGCACGAAATAACATGTTTGGATCGTTCTTGGCTTTTCTGGATGGTTCCGTAACAGACCATATAAAAGAAAGCAATCAACTAAAGATTTATCTAACCTTGAACAGTGAAGCATGCAGTTACGTTTGAGTCACTGTCAAGTTACATTTAACTGTTTAGTCATGTTCTTATTAAGTTCCTAGGCTTCTTATTTTTTGCTAAACATTTTTTACTGTAATTTGACGAAAATAAAATTATTTAAACCCGTATTAGTGTTGAAATAATTTTTTAAAATTTAATTATTAATAAAATAAAATCCGCTTAGAACAATTAAACAAGGATATAAGCATACATAAAATGTAACTTTGAAACACCCCGCTGAACGCGATCCGCCAAGAGGACTGCAGCGCTCCTGTACTTCGTGGCTGGAGGAATGGAAGGAGGCCCCCCTACCACAACCTCAAGCAATGATGGCAGTCTGCAGACCAGTTCCGGGGCAGCTGAATGAAGACATATAAGGGGGGGGGGGAGGGGCAAAGGGCAATTCCTAACCATCACACGCTGGGTGATTCCTGCTTCATTCATAAATCACATTCATAACATAATACAATGAATACTAATTCGATTATTTACTATTATTATTTAAATAAACAACGCAGCCAGATCTCAAAGATATAGAAAATACTGACTTGTACTCAACATTGTCATACACACAGACCGGAGATCTAACTTTTGTAAAGTGCACAGTACATTATTTGTTGTTAGTAGTAAATCCAATAACCATCTTTTATCGCTTATTGATAATTCAATGTTGTGTTTATCTTTGTGTATTAGACCTTATAGTCAGTGACGGTCCCGAAAAAAATAAATCGGAAAGGAGGGAAATTGGTCTGTATGAAAAATAAAAAAACGAAAAAGCGAAAGCACATATATATATTTTCAAAGAGAATGATAAGGGTCACCTGTGGTGTAGTGGCTAGCATAGCAGCTTACAATACAAGGACGCGGGTTCGTATCCCACCAGAGGAAGTAAAATATCCTTGGTTATGCCGTCCTTCGGATGGGGAAGTCGTTAAAAATTCATATCCAAATTATTTCTGCAGCATCGCCCAATTGTCTATAACACCCATATTTGTAGTTATAGTGAGTAAAATAAAATCAAAGTAGTTTTAGTTAATAGTTGGCAGTTACACCTACATATATATAGCCCAACTCTGCAGCTTGGATTGATTTAAGGATTTGAATATCTAGCGGGGATTAACTGCTCTTTCAGAAAACGGCCAAAACTAAAAATGTTAAATTTTTGACATAATACATTATTGAAAGGACGTTTTTTTAAGGAATATAAAGTAGAATGTTGAATGGATGTCAGCTTCCTGGGAAGACAGGTGAGCCTCAAGACCCGACAGGATGAGCTGACCTCATTGGTTCTTTCTAAGGATGATCCTTTTGGAGCGAAGATATCTCGTACTGTTCCCGTGCCCTCAATGCCCTCAATCTCAAGAAAACCGAGAAGAAGAAGAAGGAAGAAATCGGAAGCAGGAAGACGTAGAGACCAAAAGGCCCCTGACCACAGCGGCTGACCCTCCACCTCCTCGCATTGACCTTGGCCCCCTGACTCCTGTCTGGTTCGTTGGCCCGTCCAAGTGTCAATACTTTTAGCTCGGGTTCGAATCCCGTCGAAGGGTACTGCTCATTATTAGCGCCGCAAGAAGAAAGTTGCGACTCATTGAGTGTATTAGAGCCCGAACAAAGGAGGTGTTGCCCTAACTGATACCGCATTCCTCACTCTTCGTCCAACGGTTCTTCAGCGGCTTCGCATGGTTCGACACATGTCGCTTGTTTACGATTGCTTACGACACAAAAACTGGGAATTAATGCATTAATATCTTGATTAACATCACATCCATGTTATAACACATTAGAAAACCATTCAAGATTATATCTATCATCCCAATAGTGATGTAAAACTATCAATAGTATTATTGATACTATCGATAGTTTTAAACGATGGAGACTATCGAACTATTTAACTATTAATAGTACTTTCGAAAACATTGTTTTTAAAGGATAAAGTGAGAGCCTCTACATAATGCATGAAAATGAGAAATAAACAAAATGTAACAGTGTAATTTTATTTATGTTTTCTAACAAAAAATGCTAATCAAATCTATAAAAATAATTAACCTCACACAGAAATATGACTTTAAAAATGAAGGGTTTGCTCATATATGCCTTCCAACTTGATGGAATAATATACAAACAAAAAACTGATTGCCCTTGACTTGTAAATTACATGACTAATGGCATAGAAACAAAGTTTTTGTAACACATTTTCGATCCCTATAATCTACTCCTAGAGAACATTTTTTTATTTATACAAGTGCTAAAGTAAGTTATGTCTATACAAATGTCATAGAAACCCCCTTTTTTCTACAAAAACTCCGAAACATTCGAGGGTTTCGTTTCGAATCTTGTCATATCAAATCAACTGCTTCGACGACTGGGAATCCCGGTTGCATGGTTCCTTGAAGAGGTTGGTATAGCTTTCCTCTAAATTGGATTCCTTTGGCCTTTTGATTAAGTTTTATTCTTTAATAAAACTCTTCTTCTTTCAAGTTATAATGGAACCCATCGTCTTTTCACAGAAAACGTTCTTATTCCTTTATAAAAAAGGAAAGGAAAAGTGAAAATGGAAACGTTCGTTATGTGCATTATAGCTACTATCGTACCTAATGAAAAATTCTATTCTGCACTCCCCTGGTCACCAGTTCCGACTATCGATAAATTTATGTCCGAAACTATCGATGATAGCAAAAACTTGATAGTTTTACACCACTACATCCCAATGAATGAGTGGTCGATTTCAGATCATGGAGTCGGTTTCTTCGTAGTGATTAATTGTCAATAATTTGCGTTAAATGTTTTGTAATCGGATGGTGAATAATTGGTCCACTCTAATATCTCATTACTGATAAGATTTATTGAGTTAGTTTAATGATCAGTAATCAGTAGCCACAATTTAATATTTTTGACGAAATTTTAACGCTCGATATGAAAACCTGATTTTATATCAACACTCTTCAAACTTTATAAGTCGTTCTCTGAAATTCTACTCACCAGATGACAGATATAACCTTTCTGTTACATAAATTTTTTTTTTCGTCCGATTAGCCTTAGTGGCATAAAGTGACGTTAAACAAACTAAAAAACAAACAAACAAAAATGTTTTTAGTGAAATATTTTATTACTCAATTTTATTTTTCATTCTAGGAAAAAAACACAATTTTTTTCTTACATTAAATAAACAGTTACATTATTTGCGAAGTAGGGTCTGTTCCGCCTATGTGGACAGAAGTTTTATTTACGAAATAATATCATTCATTACGCCAAAAAAAAAAAAAAAAAAAAAAATAATAAAAAAATAAAAGCTCATATAAATAACAAAGTTATAAAAAGTAACTACTGTTACCAAAATTATTGGGTAACAAAATAAAAGTGCCTAAACTCAGAAGCGACGGCCAGGGTTCAAGGAAAAAAAAAAAAGAAATAATTTTAGGGACAATCCGTACGATCTCCAAATTTAATTATTCGTTCAAATCTATTTCGGACGCCACACTATTTTTTCTAAGAAAAATATAATACAATTTATTTTTCTATTTGAAAGGAAAATAGTGAAACCCCTTTAAAAAGATAGAAATAATAATAATCATGCTAATAATAATAATCGTTAATTTAATAAATATTGACTGTACACAGAACTTTAAATAAATATACTGTATTTTAAAAAAGAAAAAAAGATTATTAACCAGAGGGAGATTCGAACGCAGAAAGCCAGGGTGGGAATCTGTTACCTTACCTTTCGGCTAACCTGACTAATTGCTAATTATTAATAAACCACCTTATAAATTTTGTCATACACTAAAAGAAATTCAGAGGTGTGTGAGTGTGAGTCATAATTAAATTAATCGTAACCTCTAAACCTCTAAATAAAATTATTGATATGGAACAAGAAACGAAATAAGACTTAATGTAACAACAACAATACATAGATTTATTAGAAGTAATTTAAATAGCAAACAAAAATCAAACCAGCTGGATTAAACTTAAACATACAAAAAAAATATTCCTTTTCTTAACTAACCTAAAGTAAATTTAATAAATCTTAATACTAGAGCCTTAATAACTAATATATTTTGTTTATAAAAATCACAAAGAACAAATATAGTAATAATTACTGTCTTTTGAATGACCAGCAGGGTTGATGCGGCCGTCCTAGGCTAGGTCCCTCGCTCCTCGACTATCCACCGTGATTAGATGTGGTTTCTTTGGCTATATCTCCTTCCGGATATTTTGCTCAAACGTCTTCACCATTGAGCGAAAACTGCACCCAAAAAAACCACTGAAATCGCCCGAGGAATCGGTCACCACGAGGTGTTCGCTCTCTTCAATTGACACTCTCTTCGACCGCTCGCCTCGACCAGCTGGTCCCTTTTTTTTTACTTTCACTTACCTATATATGAAATATATAGTAAGTGGAAGTATTGCGATCGTGAAAATTTTCGACTTCCGGTTTTCAACGGAAATACACGTTTTGGGGTCCCCTGAGTCGAAATGACCAAGTCCCGCGAAATGGTCTGTGTGTGTGTGTGTCTGTGTGTCTGTGTGTCTGTGTGTCTGTGTGTCTGTGTGTGTGTGTGTGTGAACAGACTAGCTCAAAAACTATAAACCGTGCGATCCTGAAATTGGGTATTTAGTGTAGGTATATGCCCGCGATGTGACAGCATAATTATTTCATCAAATTACTTAAAGGGAGGGGGTACTTTACTTAATAACTTTTTAGGTTTTTTTCGATTTTATCAAAAACGGCTCTAACGATTTCGATTAAACTGAGTATTTGATGTATTAATATGCCCGAGATATGACTGTAAAAATTTCATCAAAATTGATTAACCGGAGGGGGGACTTTACTTAATAAATTTTGTAACATTTTCACGTGTTTTTTTTATTTTCTCAAAAACGGCTTTAGATATTTTGATCAAACTAGGTATTTGACGTATGTATATGCCAAAGATGTGACAGCCAACATTTCATCAAAATTGATCAACAGGAGGGGGGACTTTACTTAATAAATTTTGTCCGATTTTTACCTTTTTGATCGACTATCTCAAAAACGGCTTTAACGATTTTTATCAAATTTGTTATGTTTAATGAAAATTAGTTGTTATTTAATATCAGGTATGCTTTATCATTATTAAAATGTTCTGAGGGGGCTTAAATGGGGAAGGGGCTTTTTTTGTTTTTCCATAAAGTACCTTTGTTTTAGTTTATATTGGGAAATTATCTGTCTCTCATCACGCTTAAAAATAAGAAACGGCTAAATATGATATATGAAGAAAATCAAGTAAACATATACAGGAGAAAAAATGAAAAATATTCCGTCAACTCATATAACACCTTGAGCTCACGCATGCGCCGTACGCCTTTAATGACAAACCAATGTGTTATAATTAAACTGTTCTGTTCATTTGAGAAGTGGCAATTAACAAAACGCATTAATTTCTAATCTAAGTAAGTTGGTAAGTGAAAGTTGTGTGTTGCGCGCACGCACCAGATTTTTTTTTTAAACAACGAAGCTCCGGGCCACCACACAACACCAATTTTCCCCTCCGCCAAAAAATTATAAATACATAAATCCGAAACTTAAAACTAACTGATTTACAATATTAATTTAAAACTATTTTATACGCGTATCCAATATTTCGTTTTCATAAATTTTTAATAATATATACATCTTTTCAAACTCTCTGAATTTCTTTTGTTTTAATCGATAAATAATCACATCGTAAATTTTTATTGTAACACTACTAGTGATAATACAGTAAAGTAACGATGAAATATAGTAAAATAACATTGGTTTATTTTAATCCTTAGTGTCTTTTTTGGGCCATCTTTTGCGACACCGTACTTTCGAATAGGAGTCTTTATTTATTTATTTATATTTTACGTCATTTGCGCCTGCGCTGGAGCGCATCTAGCAAATTTGTTTATCTTGCAAAGTGCCATTGTCTTTTTAATCTTCGTTGGATGGGTAATTGGCAGGAAGAAAGAGGAGAAACCAGTGGGTTTGGGTGGTTATGAGTTGAACAGTGAAATATAGTGTATTTGTATGTATGTATGATTTTACTGCTGGAATGTCCATGTCTTTGTGTATTGTATTGTTAGAAATATACCATAGAGCGTTTACAATTTTTCGAAGAATTTTTGGCTGTATGGTTTGGATTTTGTTAATGTGTTCCTGTTTAGCGGAATCCCAAATTTCTACTCCGTAGGTCCAAATAGGTTTTAGTATCGTGTTGTTTATTAGTCTTCTGTTTCGTAAGTTAAGTGAAGATCTGTAGTCTAGGAGGTGCGACAGTTGTTTTTATCTTCTGATCTGTTCTTGTTTTTTTAGTTTTGTATGTATGTCCCAAGGCGTCTTAATTCAAAGATTTTTTAGTCTATAAAAAAATTGTTCGGAAAACAATTTTAAAAACCAACTTAGTTTTCATTAAAATACTTGGATCCGTATCCGATCCGAGATCCGATATTTGTAACTGTTATTATTACTAAATGATGTAGCCAAAAACAGAGCTCACAGTTTTTATTATTTTTTAATACCCATTCCAATACCTCATAAAAGTGGTAGGTCAAAAAGTAACCCCAACCTTTGAATTTATATTATATTTGACCTCGAAAAGAGTTTTTTATTTAAAACTGAATATGTTAGATTAGATTACATTTTTTTGCGGGCGATCAACATCTAGGTCATTACGCCCTATCCGTGCTAAGCTTACCTCGTATTCATAACTGAATATGTTTATATTTAGAAGTCAAATGCCGTTTACGTTTGCTTCTCTTATGATTATTTACTAAAATAAATAATATAAGAATAATAATAATAATTGTATTGTCAGTATATTGTTACAGAAGTCCCATGCAGATGTAACAGACGTTTTGGTTACTTGGGCATTTCAAGTTCCCTTAAGCGGTTTTTTGTCTTTTTTTAAAGTTCCTAATATAAATACGGACAGTCATTAAACTAGTTGTATTAGATTTTGGGTTCAATATTGGACTATGTTGGACGATTGTCAATGGCATCCGTTAAGTTCAATGTAACTTTCATTTATAATATGATAAATTTCGATTTAATTCGAAACCCTGCAACTATCAGTACCTGTAACTGCTAGTATCACTAAATGATGTATCCGAAAACGGAACTCACAGGTTTTTTTATTTTTTAAGCCCTATTCCAAAACCTCATAAAAGTGGTAGGTAAAAAAGTAGCCCCAATATTTGAATTTATATTCTATTTGACCTCAAATAGAATCTTTTTTTTTAAACTGATTTTTTTACATACAAATGCTATACATGCTTGCTTCTCTTATGATTATTTACTAAAATAAATAATAACAGTCTGTTTTGTTATTTCAAAAGTGGCCGTTTTATTTGGGCATATAGTCTGCTTCTGGTTACATAATTTCCATGTAGTTGTAACTGACATATTGGTTACTTGGTCATTTCAAGTTCCCTTATGCGATTATTTGTATTTTATAAAATTCCCGATATAGATAAGGACAGTCATTAAACCAGTTATATTAGATTTTGGGTTCCATATTGAACTATTTAGGACGATTGTCAATGGCATCCGCCAAGTCCAATATAGCTGTCATTTATAATATGATGAATTTCTATTTAATTCGGTCCCCTGAAATTGAATTTTATCTTAAAATGATGAAAGTGAAATTTGATCTCAGATTGCACCGAAATTGAGAGCCAAAAGCCGAGAGTGTGAGGAAAGGTCGCCTTGTCCTTGTCCCATTTAGCAAGCATTGATTGGAGGCGCTCCCTATATATCATTCAATGAACTAACAGGTAATCAACCAATGGGTCGTTACGGCAGTTGGATCATCGACCTTAATCTCCAATATCTGTCAGCTGTAGTGAGTATGTGCAATGAGGATCTAAATATATCAGAACGGTCTTTGACTTCCTTTCAATGCTTTCTAATATTTATTTCCATATGGAATTTTAATAAAAATAAATAGTAATTATCAGGGAAGCCCCTTTCCCCGCTAAAAAACAGGTATTGGCGAAAAATTATAAGAACTTGACCTCTTGGTGACCAATCTGATAATTCCAATCATAATCTTGACATGCGTATCTATACCAAATCTTCAGCAGGCACGTATACAGTAGACTCCCGCTTGACCGCCTCCGGCTTAAACGGATCTCCGATTAGTGGCGTTAAAAAAAAAACACCTGGGGGTCACCTGTGGTGTAGTAGCTAGCGTAGCAGCCTAAAATACCAAAGATCGCGGATTTACATCTCGACAGGTGGGCCTAACATTTTTCTTCGGGGAGTAAAAAACTCTTGGCAAAGCCGTCCTTTGAGTGTGACGTAAAATGGAAGTCTCGAGTCATGTACTCGTTAAAGATCTCTATTCCTCCACATTAACTAGATGCATTATGTTATGATGAATGCTGTTGTAAATATCAATAAATGCTATAAAAAATTTAAAAAATATTTTTTTCAATGATGATAAATTAGCAATGTATCTTCCTTTTTTTCCTTTTAATTTACTAAAGGCTGATGGACTTTCAATTGGAAATGGACATAGTATGAGCTGATATACAGATAATGTTCAACAGTGTATTTTAGCATATGACATTGATATGGTATTGTAAAATGTATTAAAAGACTATCAATCATACGATTGAAAAATTATTTATGTTTTAATAATGGGGACACGCCCCCAAAACGTTTTCAATGTTACAATGTAGAAAATATATATTTGTTGTGGAAAAAAGGAAGATACATTGCTAATTCATCATCATTTAAAATATAAAAATCTTCCTACCAAATTTAGAAGAAAAGAAAATTTTTGTATTCCTTTTTGACACAATATAACAAAGATCCGTTTCAGAAAGAGGCCCAAGGGCCAATTTACAGATAATTTTTAAATTTACCGTTCATGTATTTTTGACAAATATTAAGTTTGGAAAAATCCGTACCAAAAAAAAAACAAAACTTCTTATCTTGTTTTAGGGAATAGCAAAAAAAAAAAAAAAAAAACCCCGCAAATTTTGGTCCATCCATTGATTAGCATAATGCTTATAGAAAGAAAATTTTATTAATTTGATGGCCAGTTTAAAAGAACATCCCATCGTATTATTTCTTATTATTATTATTTTTTTTTTTTTTTACGGGATGTAATTTAACTGCTTCTATAAACACCCCGATGTCTAATGTTTAAGAGAATGTTGAAGTTGCATTTGGAAAATTAAGAGGATCTTTTTTAAATCGGCAGTGTTCGGAGACAGCTACTGTCATGTGCGTTCCGTTGTGATGGCAATGATGTACTAAAAAAAAAAAAAAAAAAAATCGAACATTTTGGAATTTTTTAGTCGCCGTAAATAAATAATCACCTCTGTGCAAGTTTCCATTAGAAATAACTATTAAAACTATTTGGCGGCTGTTTTTACCGTTTGGTATAAATATTGGTATAATAATAATATTAATAAATCAGAACCACTACAAAAGGTGGATTAGATCCAATCAACTATCCTAAAATAATCTAACAACAATCAAGATCCCATATTTTGAAAACAAATAGCAACTGGCCAATAGTATTGAGAGAATCTCCTCCAGGAGTTCCTATTGGATGGAGATAAGGCTATCCCACCAATCAGATTTTAGTGTTTGGATTTCTCTAGCCCATTGAAAGAAAAATCTAGGTCGGTGAAGAAAAAGATGACAATCTTCACAAATGCCGATGAATGTTACAAAACATTTTATTGTTGTTGCGGATTCGCGAATATATTTCCTAAGTTTAATATTGTTATTAATGAATGGGTAAGGGTAGGATCTATCTATACCTTTGGTTTTACACTTTGATTTGAATAACTGTTTGCCATAGAATCGATTGATGATGAATTTAATTGATAAAACTCGAACAATCGATTATTCGAAAAATCGAAGGGTTATGGACCATAAATAACGTTCTTAAATCTTGACGAACCTTGAAGTATTGAACACACACTACTACACAAAGATTATTGAGGGCCACGAGAAAATCAATGACCGAAATCGATACAATCGATTGTTGTATTCGTTAGTGATGGCTTTCAAGTACAATTCATTTTATAATATTAACAGTGTGAAGCCAGGATCTCTCGGACGCCAACACTTATCTGTTTCTTTGAAAGCTTTTCATGTTGTATGATGCCATGTAATGGTTATATGTAGTAATACTTGAATAGTACGTTTCTTTTAAAAAATCAGTATTCCATGTTATTTAATTTTTTATTGTTATATGAATGTAAGAATCATGTAGAGTTATTTCAGTTATTATACTCGTAAAATTGGTGGTTTCATAAAATAGTGGCCAAAAACTGCGGCATTACTTAAATAAACCGGTATTCATTCTCCCCCCCCCTCTCATTCACTCTCTCTCTCTCTCTTCTTTTTTTCTGTTTTTTGTTTTTTGCACTCATTTGCGTACATATATGTATTGTATTAGCTGACTAGTTAAGCGTTTCTTTGTATTTGTTGTAAAAATATATAAAACATGCAAAAACATTAATATATAAAACATATAAATATATAATATCAGCAACAGCTTGTGTTAGCTTCAATTTATTTCTTTTACATCTAATTTGCTTTGTTTCCTTATTTACTTTGGTTTAATAGTAAATATTAGAAATTTTGTACATATTTATAAGCAATGTATTTATAGTTAGGTTGAAACCATTTGATTTATTTTTTCATGAACCTTATTAAATAATACATTGTTGTTGGTTTTTACTTTCACTTACCTATATATGAAATATATAGTAAGTGGAAGTATTGCGATCGTGAAAAAATTCGACTTCCGGTTTTCAACGGAAATACACGTTTCGGGGTCCCCTGAGTCGAAATGACCCGCGAAATGGTGTGTGTGTGTGTGTGTGTGTGTGCGTGCGTGCGTGCGTGCGTGCGTGCGTGGTGCGTGCGTGTGTGGTGCGTGCGTGCGTGCGTGCGTGCGTGCGTGCGTGCGTGCGTGCGTGTGTGTGTGTGTGTGTGTGTGTGTGTGTGTGTGTGAACAGACTAGCTCAAAAACTATAATCCGTGCGATCCTGAAATTGGGTATTTAGTGTAGGTATATGCCCGCGATGTGACAGCATAAAGTTCATCAAAATTACTTAAAGGGAGGGGGTACTTTACTTAATAACTTTTTAGGTTTTTTTCGATTTTCTCAAAAACGGCTCTAACGATTTTGATTAAACTGAGTATTTCATCTATTTATATGCCCGAGATATGACTGTAAAAATTTCATCAAAATTGATTAACCGGAGGGGGGACTTTACTTAATAAATTTTGTAACATTTTCACGTGTTTTTTTTATTTACTCTTAATCGGCTTTAACGATTTTGATCAAACTGGGTATTTGATGTATTTATATGCCGAGATATGACTGTAAAAATTTCATCAAAATTGATCAACCGGAGGGGGGACTTTACTTAATAAATTTTGTAACATTTTCACGTGCTTTTTTTATTTACTCAAAAACGGCTTTCACGATTGTGACCAAACTGGGTATTTGATGTATGTATATGCCAAATATGTGATAGCCAACATTTCATCAAAATTGATCAACCGAAGGGGGGACTTTACTTAATAAATTTTGTAACATTTTCACGTGCTTTTTTTATTTACTCAAAAACGGCTTTCACGATTGTGACCAAACTGGGTATTTGATGTATGTATATGCCAAATATGTGATAGCCAACATTTCATCAAAATTGATCAACCGAAGGGGGGACTTTACTTAATAAATTTTGTATCATTTTCACGGGGTTTTTTATTTACTCAAAAACGGCTTTAACGATTAATAAAAATAAGATATGAATGTATAAAAATGTGTGACTTTGGGAAATGATATTTAACAAAACACGTCAATTTCTTATCTAAGTAAGTTGGTAAGTGAAAGTTGTGTGTTGCGCGCACGCACCAGATTTTTTCAATTGTATCTGGTTTGAATAGTTTAAGACTTTTACTTAAGTCATTGTATTCTCACTTAATATTATGTTATCATGTTGAGTACTGAAATTATTATGTATTAATGTATTGTATAACCCGTTGAGTGTTAGAGAGGTCCAGGAGACCTAACTCTGCGGGGTTAAATAAAGAGTTAAAAATCAAAATCAAAATCTCTCTTTCTCTCTCTCTCTCTCTCTCTCTCTCTCTCATTCAAATATTTGTTATTGATATTAATAGAATGGAATCTCAATTGACTGGATTGAAGTTGTATTATCAGTTCGTGATAATTCTTATTACGCCGTCAGGCACCGGGGAATACCAGAATACCGGTTTTGAAATAACAGTGCATTAGTTATATTTACTATCGATTAAATACCAGAATACAATGGCGTTTTATTTATTATTTATTTATTTATAAGTCCACTTTATTATCCTCACGAAATATCTCCTCTGTATTGCTCCATTGAATGCATATCACGCCGGATGTGCAGTTTGGACGTGCATTGCAAGTTGTTTAGGGAGGCACTCATCCTTTACTTCCGTTGTTGGTAAACTTGCGACAGTAAGTGGTCCTGAATAGTGGCATTTAATGTGACAGTAACAGCTCAGGATCCTTCTTCACACACTGTCCTTGCATGAGTTAGAAATAACGATTAATTTTATTCTCCCTGAAATTATTTTAACGTGAAACAAAGCACAAAATATATGGTTTAGAATAGTTCTAGGCTTGTTGTTGCCGAATTAGCAGTTGGAACAAACTGTTATAGTACATGTTTGTGACTACAATGTTCTAGTACCATCTACGCTAGGCTAGAACCTTCGAGGCTACTACTACGACTAAATATAAGGAGCGATGGAATGAAGAGTTAGTCTTGTTCTGAAGCTCAAGTCATGGTTATTTTTGTTTTACAAAGTGATAATATTTGCTACTTTTCACTGTTCATAATTTCACTTTGATTGTTTTTGTGGCATTGGAATTTATTGCTTTCGTTCAATAAAATTGTTTAACCCACATAAGTGTTATAATATTATTCTTATATGCATTAAGAAAAAGATTGAATGAAATAATTTAGATTTGAGAGGAGAACATACGATTCCTTGGTTGAATTCAGACCTATTCCGGTTAAATTGTTATACAAATAACCACAACAAGACATTCATTAGATACTTAGGAAATGGTCTTTAGCCCTTTCCCTTTTCCCGTTATGTCCAGGGAAAAGTTGACGTCAAACATGTGACATGTCGTGATCATATTGTTTGTTACGTCCCGTTGTTCATTCATTTAATTATTTAAAATATATTATTCCTTATATAATATTTATAAGGACTAGATGTACTTTAAGAAGTTTTTTAAAGAACTTTAAGAACGAAATATATGAGATACGTTTGGGATGCTACCATTGCAAGTTGAACAAAACATTTTATTTTCGTTCTGCCCTCTGATGTTACCACGGGCGTCACCACCGGGGGGGGGGGGGGGCAGGGGGACGCGTCCCAATATTTTGGCCGGAGGGGAATGTTCCCCCAATATTAAAGATTAAATAAAAATACGATTTAATGACTTTATACAAGTTTAACCAATCAAATTTCCTATAATATAAATATAAAATATTAGTTAATTGCAGCATACACTGCTGATTGATTATACCCAATTCCTCCATCTGATACTTCGTTTTCACAAATTGCACCTGGTCGCATTTCTAAAAGCTTCGTCAGGTGTATTGTATATTTGATGACATTTATTTTATATTACTTTTAATTATTTAAAAATAGAACTGTTTTGTTTTGATGAATTCTTTAACAATGTTGAATTTCTGGAATCGGTTTCCTTCTTCTTCTTCTTCCTCTAACTCCTTTGTGCCGTCAAGCGTGGAGTTGCAGTTCCAGTCCATCTAGTCCACTGGTCTCTGTCCCTGGCTAGTCTTCGCATCTCCGGTATGGTGCTTCCTCTTGTAGTCCCCAGTTTCCCAATGTAGTCAATGTATGTGCTCCTGGGTCTGCCACGAGGTCGTCTTCCTTCCGGTCTGGCTTCCAAGTACCACCTGGCCTTTCTGGTATCGTCCATTCTGCATACATGACCATACCACTTTAGTTGCCTCTCTTCCTTGGTTTCCCGCACAGCTCGTACTCCCAACTCTTCTCGAATTCTTTCATTTCTGATGCAGTCTCTTTTGGTCTTTCCTGCTATTCTTCGGAGGAATCTCATCTCAGCGGATGAGCTTTTCCAGGATTGTCCAGCTTTCAGATCCGTACATGAGCACTGGAAGGAACACCGATTTAAATATCCGAATCGGTTTCCAATATGTTCTAAATCAAACAGCTTGATCCATGGATGGATTCATTGCTTTTCATCAACCCGATGAAGCTAATAGAACTTGATGCGAAGCAATGAAATTAGTAGGATCAGGACACATCCTTCAACATGAAGCCTTAGGAACTACATATATTCTAACTGAGACATTAATTTACAAGTTTTAAGAGACTATAAATACCTTTGAAATACATTGTTGGTTGACTTTTAGCCTCTCGAATTTCTACATAACCTATCTAGGAAAATATTGCGCCGTCCCCTCCGCCCCCCTCAATAATTTGGTACTGGGGTTGACCATGGATGTAACTGAAAAAATATTTACAAATTCATTCATAAATTTAAATAATTCATTTAATATGAAATTGTTTCTTTTATTCGAGGCCACATATGGTATTTAAATTTACAAACAGATCCTCATTTACTGCCTCACTTAGTTTATGTTGTACCTACGTTACGGAGAGTTCTAGCCATTTTCAAGTTCAGAATAACTGTGACCATAAGTAACTGTTACATATCAATAGGCTGAATGCCCATGTAAATTTAAAAATTATAACGTTTAAAAACACCGTTTCTTCTGAATGTTTGCAAGTAAATTTTGAACAAAAAGTATTCACAGAATAGGGTGTTTTTAACTGCAATAATTTTAAAATTATTTTTGACAAAAAAATAATTACCTTCTAATTTTTTTTTTCTACTTCAATTCACCACCCCTCTATATGATTTATTCATGGCATTTCATTTTTATATGCTTATTTCATGATTTCCTTTAATATTAAATTTATTAAATGCTGAATGTAGCCACAAACTAGCCTACTCTAGTATCCATTTCCGCGACTACTTCGTATTCACCGTCACTTCCTCCAATTGTTGACTATTCCACTATTAGCCACTTGGCACACTTATAATGGTGCAATTGTGCTGGGAAATCCACAATGGGGTAGTGCAGCGAGTTTTTTTTACATTGACGCTTTGAAGGAATAGTAAATAAATATTTTTTTAAATCTATATTTATATGAATGGATAGTTAATATTAATCCTAATAATATTTATGGGAATGGATTAAATATACAGGCGTTTACGCAGTACCAACTTAAAGAAATAAATCTGCCACTAAAAGCGTATACTAATCTTTACGCGTTTTAAGCGTTTACTAGATAAAATAACATTAACCAGAACTCATAAAATCATATATTTATTTGTTATAATTCATATGTGTATTGAAATTGAAATGAAAACAATACAATTAACAATTATACAATTGTATAAAATAAATAATGAAGAGTTTGGGGTGGGGTCAAAATAATTAACTCTAATATGCAAGATTCACACATGTTATTTTTACTGAAGCACAGTGGGACAATTTTGTCATTTAGAGGCCAAAAATCTATAACTCCTGATCGAATAAAGTAAAGCTCAATAGAAAAAAAACAATAATATCAGAGAAATGAGCTTGGATTTTGCTTAAAATAAATTATAATTTTTTTTCCAATTGTTTATATATTATTTGATTAAATATTGATTTTATATTAATGCACCAAACATATTTTATAAATAAGAAGAATGGCTGTAAAGTTATTGGATAAAAATGCGTTTTGATATCATCCACGTTGACTATGTAATTTATGAAAAGAAAATATTTAAATTGATATAAATTCTTTTATTGGCGATAGTTGGTTCTAATTTTTTTCACAGTGGTAAAGGTTGAAGGGTGATAAAATACCATTATAGAATTTGATCGATCAAATACGATCGATCGGCGAGATATCGATTTTAAGATTAAAATCCTTATATATTATCCCTATATATATCTACATTCAATATATTTTCGGCCTCGAATTAGACTAAATCATAAAACATACTTCTCGTTGAATTATGACAATATTTTTTTCCGTTGAAATTCCTAAAAAATAGGATATTTTTAATTTAATTTTTTGGATCTTTTCTTCCTCAGAAAATAATTATTTAAACCTCTCTCAATCCACGGAGCAAGTGCCTGAAAAAGACATGTATATAAGCAGAAAGCTCAATAGATAATAATATTAACTCATTTCATTCTCTATGTACAACCCTGTTCCTAATAAACTATGTTATTTAAATTAAAGTGAAGAAAGGATTCATATAAAAATTAATTTGATATACATAGAGTGATGGTATTTTAAGTTTTTTTTATTCTTACTGATAAAGAAAATTTCATGCTCTTTAATGAAAAAAGAATTATTCGATTATTGTCATTCGATCAGTTATACATTTTTGGCCACTAAATGAAAAAATTTTCCCACCTTAATTTCAGGTCCTCATCAGGAATAGCGTTTTATCACATATCTTATTTTTGCCGAGGTTTTGTAGGTAAAAATAAAATATGTGATTCTTACATACTAATGCTATTTATTTTGGCCGCACCCCAACCATTTCCTTTTCACTGTGTCTACGGTCACCTATCTTCCACCATTATATTGGTAGCACTAAAATATTTTTTCTAATTTATTAGATCTCAAGACCATCTTTTTTTTTTTTTTTTTTTTTATGTCATTGATTAGATGCGGAAGGGTTCAGCTAAGAACCAGGCATAGCCAAAAAGAACTTGGCTTTCATTTTTTGTCAATCCTTTACATTGGCAGATCCAGGGGGGGCTGCAGCCCCTCCCTTTTTAAAATTTTTCGTCATTTAAAGGTAGAATTTGACTTTCCTTAATGTAAAGAAGCAAGTAAAATAACAAATAATGTGCGAACAAGTAGAGTTTTAGTTGTGGGAAAGGAACATAAACGTAAAAAAGCTGATTAGCAGGTCCAAAGGAAGGGCTTTAGGGCTGCATCCCCCCCCTTTGATACTGCAGCCCCTTCCTTTACAATCGGCTGGATCCGCCCATGATCCTCTATCATCTTTTCAATATCCTTATCATCGCACCTGAAATAACCTCCTTTCTTACTTTCTTTCTATTTGTTTCACCACAAAGACTTTTCTTCAGTCCACTGTCCATACGAATTTCTCCCTATCTTGTTACTTCTCACGGCTTTACTTTAGTCTCTCTGTTTTTTAATTTATCTGCTAAGCTTGACGAATCAATTTTATTTTTATTATTGAGTATTGAAGGCTTCATGCAAAATCTTTTGCTAGCATTAACTTTACTTAACGGTCCCCCAAAGTAATAGTTTGACTATATGGCCAAGATTCCAAGCCATTAGCCTTGGAAAATGGGTTAAAACAGTTGTTACAAAGCTTTATTTATTATAAATAACTGAAGTGCATAAATTTATATCATCTCATACCATTACTGACACTACTCCAAAGTTAATGGGGACTGAAAAAGTGCATGCAGCATATCACTTCCCTGGCCATCTCCATGCACCCTTCTGTTTGGTGACCTTGACTCTGAAGCAGGCGCATCATTGACTGTAATAATTAAAGGCACATGCTGTACTCAGCGCTACATCCCTAGTTTTTTTAGATGTGAAATAGGGAATTAAAAATTACTATATGATCATTTAGATATTTTTTAAAATATTTCTTTTGAGCAATACTTTTGCACAACTCTTTGATTTGTCTTTATTATATTTTCGAAATCACGTTGACTTTATCCAGCTACACAGACAACCACTACCATTCGAGAGGAGGTTGTTCCTCCCACAGTGATGATTTGGCAAGAGCGACAAGTTGACTGCTTTAAGGTGATGACACCTGCCACTCCCTCCCGGAGCGTACGGTACATGGAACATGTTACATGACGGTGCACGTTGCCGTAATAGCCTTCTCCCGGAGCAGGAGGTCCCTCGGGGAGATGACAATCGCCATTGTTCGATGCGGAGGCAATCAGCGGGTGGTTGCTCAACTCATTGCCAACTTCGCTTATTGCCAAGTTACATATTGCATGGTTCAATAATAATATAATGGTACAGTAAACGATAAAAAATATTTATTTATTTTTCGGCCCTACCTTGCGTGATTGGCAAAACTACGAATATGCTACTTGTAAAACCATATACAATTAATTTTTAATAAGCTTTGCACACACCTGTTCTTCTTTTATGCCGGTCTTCTTCCAGCGCTACTTCCTAAGGTGACTTTACACTGTGCGAACCCCACCCTCGAACAGCTATTTACACAGAAACGTAAAGTCGAGCGAACAATGATGTCTGACGGCACCTATACAATACAACTTAGACGGTGGACATGACGGCTTTTCTGAATTTTGCTCTAACGTATTAAATATAAAAACAACATCAGAAAAATGCAAAAAAAGAAGTCTAGAAGCTTACTTTAGCTAACTCAAAAGCGATACTAACGCTATCCCCGAAAACACAGGCGGTCAGATAAAGTACCTCTTCAAATTCTTGTTTTATTTAGAATAGCCGAACAGTCTTCCGAACAGGCTGTTCGAGAGTTAGGTTCGTTTAGTGTTACTTAACACGTTAGGTGCGGCGGCGTATTTTAGGGGTATCCTGAATTGAATGATATCGGTCCCCGGGGTCCGACTGCTAGCATTAGCCACAGACGATATCGGACATCGGTGTCCGATGGGAATACTTTGACCAAAGCGTTATCTTTTGATTAAAAGGGAATTAAATGAGCGTCTCGGGGGCACTATCCCTTGGTAAGGATTGGAACTAGACATAAAAGGCGCAGGACAGGCCGATACAGAATTTACGCCATTCTTTATCGAAAATCAGATCTCGGATTCCGATTCTAAAAAACAACAGAATTTCAGCTGTTAGCAACATTTTCTGCACTAAAATGCAATAATCTCATTAAAAATTGACTAAATTGATTATTTGAAGTGTTCGGACTTTCGGACATTTTCATGTGAATTTTGCACGGATCATGTGATGTGTAGTTTTTATAAGTTTGTTTCTGAATGAAATGAGATCATTATATGAGGCCAAGCTGATGAGGGAGACAGGACTCTAAGCTATGATCGTATTAATGAGGATGATCGTATTAACGCAAGAAGAGGGCTACTTTTGAGTTAGAGTTAGTATCAGTGGTACTAACTACCCCAATGGTATGATATTTGTGATCAAAGACAACTTTTATATTATTGAGCCTATGCGCTGTGTATATTTATATAGTAAAATTGAAAATTCAATTGAAACTTTACTTGTGATTATCCAATAAAATACATTTTTGAGTAATGAAACAATGGTATCCCATTGCAGTCTCTTCTTCTTCTTCTTCTTCTTTTACTACCTCCTTTCTGCCTCTCAGCGTGGAGGAGCCTCGACCCAAGCGGACCAAGCATCACGGTCTCTAGCCAATGCCTTCATGGATTTCAGCCGTCTTCCTCTTTTTTCTCCCACTTGTTCCATTCGGTCCATCCACGTCTTTCTTGGTCTGCCTCTTGGTCTCTTGCCTGTAGGCCTAGCTTCGAGAAACTTACGTGGTTCTCGATCTTCGCTCATTCGGCAGACGTGACCGAACCACTTTAGCTGCTTCTTCTCTAGGATCTCACATATTGGCTTTACTCCTAGATCATTTCTTGTTCTTTCATTTCTAATGAGATCCCTCCGAGTTCTGCCTGCTACTCTTCTAAGGTACTTCATCTCTACGGCCGTAATTCTGCTTAGATGGCTGTCAAGAGGAACCCAACTTTCGCTTCCATACAATAGGGTTGGAAGGTAAATTACATTAAATATGTGTAGTTTCACTATTTTTTCCACTTCCCGTTTCCCGAAAACAGTGTTGCAGATTTGGTAATACACACTGTTTGCCTTTTTTATTCTATTGGAAACTTCATCATCTATTTTACCACTTCTGCTAATCACTGTCCCTAGGTACGTATAATCCTCTACCGCTTCCAGGATTTCTCCTCTAGATGTGATTTGCACCTCCTCAGGTTGCCGTCCTACTTGCATTACTTTGCTTTTACTTGCATTTATAACCATGCCCTTTCTCTCTAGTTCGGCTTCCCATTCCACTACCGCTTGTTGGAGGTTATGCACAGAGTCCGCAATGAGTACAACGTCATCGGCATATAATAGTGTTTGTGCCAGAAACTGTCCTCATGTTCCATTTTCCTACTACCATTCGTGCTGTCCTTCTTTTACATATTTTCAGGACTTCATCCATTAGTATGATAAAGAGTAGAGGGCTTAGGCTGTCGCCCTGTTTTACCCCTCTTCTCATTTCGAAGCTTCCTGATTCCCTTCCGTTTATTCTTACTATCCCCTTTGAGCCTTTATAGGATGATCTGATAGCATCTATAAGATCCTCTGGAATTCTTTTTGCTCTCTTATTCTTTGCTCTCAGTGCCTTCCATAATTCAGATCGTAGTACAGAATCATAAGCAGCTTTCAGGTCCAAAAAAGCAAGGTATACGTTTTTGTCCCGGTCCAATGCCTTCTCTATTATTGTCCTCAACGAGAATATATGATCCTGGGTTTGTCTTTGAGGTCTGAAGGCAGCTTGCTCTTCTTCGAGGTTCTCTTCAACCATAGCTCTGAGCCTTCTTTCCAGAATACATGTGTACAATTTATGAACTACTTGAGACAGACATATAGGCCTATAATTTTTGCAATCGCTTTGGCTACCTTTTTTATGGATTGGGATTGGATGAAATCTGGACAGATATCAAGGGAAAAATTCTAAGAACGGGAACAGAGGTGTGTGGCACCAAGAGATACTCCTCAAAAGGTAAAAGATCAGAGTGGTGGAATGATCGAGTAAAAGCAGCAGTACAGAGGAAGAAAATCGCATGGAAAGAATATTTAAATAATAGAAACGAAAAATCCTGGGAACTCTACGTGCAAAGAAGAAAAGAAGCCAAAATGGTAGTAAGAAATGCAAAAAGGAAGAGTTGGGAAGAATTCGGCAAAAAACTGCAAAACGACTACAACGAAAATATAAGGATTTTCTGGAAAAAGATAAAGTCACTGAAGGGGAAAAAGTGCAAACCAATAAGAAACGTGAAGAATGCTGCAGGAATGGTACTGACCAAGGAAAGCGACATTCTGGATAGATGGAGACAGCATTACGCACAAATTTTTGAAGATCCAAGATATGAAGAAAGTGAAAGTATGGATTCAAGGGCAGAAAGAATCACAGTCGGTGATAGTACCATATGGGAAGAAGAAGTGGAGACGGCCATAGAGAAGCTTAAGGTAGGAAGATCTGCTGGAAAAGATGGAATTTTTCCTGAGTTAATTAAGTACGGTGGACAAGATCTCCTTAAAGTACTCCAGGGGCTATTCCAAAAAGCATATGACGAGAAAAGCATTCCAAGAGATTGGGAATACAACGTCATCGTCCCAATCCATTACAGTCTCAATAATACATATTTTCATTTTTGAGTTGTAACCCTCTCCTTGCGGACGTTCATACAACGAGACGGTACTACTATGTTTTCAAACCAGATAGGATCCGGTAGGACAGGTCGTAACCGGTCGCAATCTACCCTCTCTTATCTTTTCTAACTTTATACCTCTTATCTTATCTTGTCTTATGTTTTCATTTATTTTTAATTTAATTCAATTAATCAATTTTTAATTAATATTTCAATTTATTTAGTTTTTCACTGAAGAAATGGTCGCGTTAGTAAGGCCCAGGTCTCCACTGACAACATACCGTTGGAAGTTTGTTATAGCTTTTAAGTGAACCTAGAGAGTGGAATTCTAAAGCTGAGATATAATTAAATCAATCAATTTTTAATTAATATTTAAATTTCTTTAGTTTCCCTTGTCCTTTAGTGATTGCTTGCGTTAGTCAGCGTTTTCCAATATTTTTTCGACTCCCGTATCTTATGGTAGAACATCACGGAAAATTGTAACATTTCGAAAACATCGTATTTTGTGAAATTCTTTATTGCGATTCTTCTTTTTCATTTCCATTATAAATTTGATAGGTTCGTATTCATTCCATTGGTTGGCTAACAGTGGAATTAGTGATGATTCTGGACAAGTTTTAGTGAAGATTGCACTGAAAATAAACGGAATAAAGCTACTCAAGGCCATTTTTAACTGAAAACGATGCGATGGGGAAAACCCTTTCTTAGTTAAAAAGCCTCTTGATAAGCTTTATTCGCTCGCTGCGCTCCAATCGCTTTTAATCGCCTCAAAAGCGATTAAAAACTCGCAACGGGTCCTTTTTATTGGAGATCAGGTCCTTTTTAGCGAAATTACCCTATTCAGTTAAAAAATCTGAAATAAACTTTTGTTATTTCATTTCCTTTTGTTTAGCCTAGTTTTATGACATATTCAAAGGCATTAATTACTCTGCGATATTCCGATTTCGAAAAATATGAATAAAAACGTAGGTCTTATCGGTTTGTCAGGTTTGGGCCAGATTGCAACCGGTATGTCCGAGCGAATTGTATAGCTCGGCAACATAAGTTTACCTGAAGACGGAGCTCAAATAGGCCACGCCTACTTCTGTTTTGGCGCTAACTTTGAAGTTATGTTATTAGTGATTACAAAAGAGATGGAGACGAAATTGAAATCAATGAAATAAAGAGTCACATTATTACAAATTAAAAAGAATAGAATATTTTACAAAAGCAAAATAAAATACTATTTCAATAACATTTCTTATAGCAATATAATTAATAAAGAAAAAAAAAAGTGAAATAAATGTAAAAACTGCTATATTTCACAAAGAACGTCTAAAACAATGTGTCCCTATTTGTTTCATTTCATATAATCGTGACTACAGAAAAGAATTTCTCTAGTTTGACTTCTGATCACTTTAGTTGATTTTTCTGGCATTTTCTTTTTAGGGGTCTCATGACTGCTAGAAGATGTTGACATTTTCTAATACTTACGTCACAAAATCGGTTTCCCGTTTTTGTAAAAGTAACAAAAGCGAAAAAATACATATATTAATGACAACCACATTAAAATAAAAACAAACCATAAACCAACAACAAAGTAAGTTAGGTAAGCCAACTTTTGTACAACCAAATTGCCGTCACAATCCGTGCATGCGATTCCCTGGTAATTTTTTTATGTACTAGTCGAACTGTACCTGGTTTGAAAAAATAATTTTCGAACTTCCCTTCTTTTAAACCCTAATAACGAACAAAGCCAAACGAATATGCAAATCCTGTTTCTATTCTTCCATATAATTCGATACGTGCTATTTTATAATTAATCGCTTATAAATTCTAGTCATTATTGGAACCCAACCATAAGGTTTTTTGACCATGGTTAATTTCATAAAAATAGGACACATCTATAGGTCAGCTATATAGAAAATTTCCTCGGACACAAGGAATTAATTTATTGAAATGTGACATTTCTTTATAGACATGAATTTAAAATTTAGCATCGTAATTTATGGAATGAATAAAATAAGTCTGAATAAATATCTCTAAGGTTAATAAATTCGACCATTTGAGAACTAGACCAAGGAAAACATGTTATAGATACTGGTCTCGCGATGGTGCCTTATTAGATTATTATACTATTATCCGGAATACTTAAACATAGGATCCTAATATCTGGAATATTTGAACGTAGATTTACGTGTGAGAAAGAAATTGTTTGAAACAGGTAGGAAGAAATAAGGTTTAAAAATAGACATGAATAATGTTAACGAATAATAGTGAAAAATTTATTCTTGATAAGCTTCTTTATTGATTAAAAAGAAATAAACGTGTGCCAATATAATATTTGATTTGGTGGTTCGAGAAACCCATAAAATCATATTATTATAAAAGTGAAAATAACGTTTCTATCTATTAAGGGATTTCCTTAATTTAAATATTTTCTCCGACACATGCTCCTACTTATACATGAAAATACATTTTTCATGATTTGATGGATCTATGTTCATTCGATAGATTTGAAAAATAATTGCTTTTTTGGACACGTAGCAAGCAAATATTTTACGTCAAAACATACTTGCTGCTTTGGTTGAAGGAAGATATTTTTCAATATCCTGGATTTGTCGGGTTTCTCCTGACAACGATATTTTTTTATAAAAGCCGATAGATCCGCCGGGCTTGTCGGGTATTTCTTGAATTTGATGAATGGGCATGCAAAAGAGTTAACAATATATTTTGGGGAAAAAAATCGATATTTTTGGACAAGTCAAATGTATTTTACATTTTTACGTCTTAAAATATATACGTAGAAATAAATAAAACAAATGCATTTTCTTTAAAATACTTTCGTATTATGGTTTCCAAGGGTTCCAAAAAAGATTAAACACTAAAGGTGGTCTCCAAGAACGTTCTAGATGGGACGCGAACATGCAAACGAAGGTCATACATACAAGTACATTTTAAACTCTTTTAATGAGATGTAACAACATTTCTTGTTACATCCTGCACGTCCCATCGGATGATACTGCGTGCAGGAAAATAATTTAGCACTATTTTTTATAATATTTTACAAAAGGAAAAGAGATTACTTTAAGCATTAGTGAATATATACATACAATAAACTAAATAAACTAAATTGCTAAAAATAATGGATGATGGTTAAGAAATGAAATACAGAAACTCTAAATATTGGAGAAGACTTCATGTTGAGTTGCATCAACACGAACAACTGAAAAATTCTCTTAACACTTTTCATCTTTTAGAACATTACCTGCCCGCAATTTGAAATTTTTTAAAAAAAAATTACAACTGTTACGCCAGGATAACCATTTGATTTTGATGAGTTTTCAATGTATCATTGTCATACTGATAAGAGTATTGTCGTACAAAAAAAAAAAAAAAACTGGAGTGGTACACTAATAAAAGATGTTCAGAATAGACCTAAAACTGTTTTTGTATATCTCCATTGGTACAGAAAACTGATTTTTGTCTATAGACGATGTACGCTTTATTGATTCAGTTGGTAATTTATTGCCAAAACAATAATTAATTAATTAATTCAATGTATTCATGTAACAAATAGTCAAAAATGATGATGGTAGTCAGTACTGATCTTTCAGTTTGGATGAGACCAGTTTTTTTCTGTCACATTAGTGAATAAGGTAAAGTTAAATTTTTTAGTTACTTTGAATAGCACGAAAATATGTTATTATCTAATTAAACGATAACGCAAAGCCACAACTCTTTAGACTGAAATATTTTTATGTTGGATGTTTTGGCAGAACTCCACAGTCCTATCTCGACCGACTGCACTAAATTTTTATTCGGATTTAGTTTTGATATTCTAGATAATTTAGAACACCCGTAAAGTAACCTGGATAAAAGACCGTTTTCGTCTAATTAATTTATATTTTAGCATGATGTAACTTAAGCCAATTGCCCATGGAATGGCGCCTAAAATTCTATGTACTCCATGTAACAGACTTAATATGTAAACTCTTATCTGACCTCTTTGCTTTCAAATCTAGGATTAGAAATAATGAGTAATCATTGCGATCGAATTAATCGTGAAGATGAGGGTTGAAGTTGTGATTTAAAACTATCGATAGTTTTAAACTATCGAGGCTATCTATAGTAGGGGAGAGCGGGGTTGGTTGGCATAGGGGGTAGGTTGGCCATTGGCTTATAGTTTCCGTCACACCTGTTGTGAAGGCCCCACCATTGTACCATGTCACCCGCTCGACCTCGGGAGTCTTGTCCTGAGTTTTCAATCCGATGCTAACAGTGTAGATAAGAGTGTGCTTCATTGATTGATTTTACAACATGTAAGTAAATTTTTATATTTTCAGTAACGTTGGTTTAAAGGCATGGAAAAACTTTTGACTCCGATTCAGTTCACATAGCCCCAAACTCCTTTGAAAAACCTAACCTTTCGACCAGTTTCTTGTTTGATTGTTCTCCCCTGTTGTGGGAGTCATCTTTCATATGATCTCTCCTGTGGGGTTAGTTGGCTCTCTTCAATTTTTTTTTTTTTTTGGCGCAGTAGCAATTCACAAAAGCAAGGTAAACATAATCAAAGGTGAAACTACCAATTGTCTTTAGTTCCAGCGAGGAAGATGAGAGCAATTTTTCTTATGCAAAAAGTGACGACAGTCTAAACTTCTACCTTCTTCTATTGTCATTCTATTTTCCCTTAAAAGCTGTTAAAAACCGATTCAAAATTATTATACCTTTATAGTGCAGCTTTTAATAACAAAAATATGTGTCAGGCAGTACTTGAATGAGATGGCTAAACAACTCCACCTTCTAGGCCAACCTGCCCCACATAGGCATACTCTGGGTTGACGAATTCTTCAATTTTCTATGATCTTAGTATTAAATCTTATGTTGTGGAAAAAATACTTGAAGTACTCTAATACTTGGAGTTTACAGCGGTATCAGCCCCATTGGGATTATATTAACAGGAACGACTCAACAATCAAAAAAGTGAAAACTGTTGCCAACCAACGCCGCTCTCCCCTACTATCGAAGAATTCGTTTTAAAGAAGAAAAGTGGTACCCTATGCCTATAAGCAGCCTTCTGCTATATAATTCATTTAAATGGAAAATAAACAAAATGTGGTGATAATTTTATTCATTTTTCTTAAAAAAAAAAAAATGCTGAACTACTTTATACAAAAATTATTAGCTTTACTTAAAACAATATAAACTCAAATTTACTGACCAGAGTCATCCTTACACCATTATGATTGAATTTAAAAAATGTTTCGCGCTATGGGATTCCAAATTAAAAATCATGAAAGGAAACCCATTTGTAGGCTAAATACATATAAGTTTATCTAGACTAAAAACACGATGTATTTGATGAAAAATCGAATGTTTTGCTTATGTATGCCTTCAACCTTGATGGAATGAACAAAACAACGGGTAGCCTGCCAGTTCCTTTCATATAGTCACTCGACTAGTGAAAAAACCAAAATCAAAGTCCTCAATAAAAAATAAAAGAAAAAAGTGCAATTGAAAAGAGCATTATAACTCTTATAGTTCTAAATGAAGAATTCAACTCCCCCCCCCCCCAATGGCCATTTTCTATCGATAGTATCGATAGTTTTATGTCCGATACTATCGAAGCTATCGATAATAGAGACTATCGATAGTTTTACATCACTAGGTTGTAGCCATATTATGGATGAGTGTTCACCAAAGATGGTTTTTATAATTTTATGGTGTTGAGTAAAGATATGAGTTTTGAAACAGGTCTTAGATTATTTATTCGTAAAGTTTTGTATCAGATCATAAATAATTTATCAGGTCACCATTTTTCCGTCACAGCAACTTATGCTCTGGATGGGATCCAACACCTAGGTATATTGTGGGCTACGTATCAATCCTATAAGATTTGAATACTCTCCCGATGCCTCCACTTTTTACTTTCATTTACCTTATTTGAAATATATAGTAAGGGAAACTATTGCGATTGAGAAAAATTTCGACTTCCGGTTTTCAACGGCAATACAGGTTTTGGGGTCCCATGAGTCCAAATAACCAAGTCCCGGGAAATAGTCTGTGTGCGTGCTTGTGTGTGTGTGTGTGTGTGTGTGTGTGTGTGTGTGTGTGTGTGTGTGTGTGTGTGTGTGTGTGTGTGTGTGTGTGTGTGTGTGTGTTTGTGTGTGTGTGTGAACAGACTAGATCAAAAACTATAAACCATACGAACCTGAAATTCGGTATTTAGTATGTATATGTATATGCCCGCGATGTGTCAGCAAAAATTCCATCAAAATTGGCCAAACGGAGCGGGTACTTTATTTCATAACATTTTGCCCATTTTACATTTTTTTTATTTTCTCAAAAACGGCTCTAAAGATTTTGATAAAACTGGGTATGTGATGTATATATAATCCCGCGATATGTCAGCAAAAATTGCATCACACTTGACCAAATGGAAGGGGTACTTTGTTTCATAACTTATTTTCCCATTTTTACGTTTTGTTTTGATTTTCTCAAAAACAGCTTTAACGATTTTGATAAAATCGTCGTGTTTAATAAGAATCAAGTATTCTTTAATATCAGGTAATCTTTATCATTAATAAAATGTTCCGAGGGGGCTTAAATAGGGAAGGGGCCTTTTTTGTTTTCGATAAAGTGCCTTTGTTTTTGTTTATATGGAGAAATTATCTGTCTCTCATTTCGCATAAAGTTAAGAAATGTAAATTAGAAACATAAAAAATATCAAATAAAGATATGCAGGATAAAAAAATAAAATTATTACGTCATCTCATAAAACACGTTGAGGCCAAACATGTGCAGTCTTTAAGTACAGACCATTGTGTATAATGAAAGATGTTAGGTTCATTTAATGGAAATTATTTGTTTCATGGTAACTATTTGAAGTTTTCAACAACACATAGAGAATTATAAAATCAGACGACTTGGATTATTATGCTTGCATTGCCGAATTATCACAAGTAAAAATTTTATATTTAGTAATGAAAAAGATAGTTACTTTAAAGAACAAATACAAACAGAAAGAAGTAATTGAATGTGGAAGAATGTGTGACTATGAGAAAAGGCATTTAACAAATCACGTCAATTTCTAATTTAAGTAAGTTGGTTAGTTATAATTGTGTGTTGCGCGCATCGCACCAGATTTTTTTTTTTTTTACTACTATTTCTTCCCCTCCCTTTTATATGATTTATTCATGATATGTCCTTTTCGCATGATTTTTTCATGGCCAGGATTTTTGTAGACATGTCTCATGTTTTCAAATCAATATTTAAATGTCATTATTTTTTATTATATTGATGCTTGGAGTAATATTATCCGGTCGTTAACCCGTAAAGCAAAATCCTGGCAGCGATTGGTGTGGCAAACGGCAATGCATGCGACAGCATTACAACATCAGTAGTCCGGCAAGAGCCTTCGGGGTCTGATGTATTCTGGGCGTGATCCGTCCTACTTGTTGCCCATGCCAGGCCAGTCTCAACAATTCATTTTGCCTTTTTTACAGGAGCAATGTTACACATATGGGATATGAGCATATATAACACAAAACTTACTCTAAATAATAACCTAATACTCATAATAAATGTTGGTAAACATTGCGTTTTTCATGAATGAAACACTTGGAATTTCCACATTAAAGAATCTTCACCGTCTAATTGATTATACTAACTTTGACTTCATATTTACATAACTGGGTGTCTGCATATATTGAATGCATACATTTGATAGCCTTGCATCTGCTACTATTCAGAGATCATTAAATATTAATTGATACATTAACCGGAACTGCTTCCTAAAATAACTGGCTACCATTATCTACTTAGTATAATGGCAAACAGTGAATGAAATGATTTATTTCCGATGCCATACGTTGTTAATACTTTTACATCAGAGGCTGTGTATATCATTTTTAAAGGATACGAGGAAGGGAAAAAGTTGGTAAATTCTATTTTTTTATTCTTGGTTGAGGTAAACGTTTTCTTCCTTCAACTTTTACTTTCTGACTCCCGATTCACTATACAATGGTATATTATTTCTAAAAGATGTTGTTCGATAATGGGGGCCTGACACATGCCATATGGCCAGGAGCCCTTTTCTCGATAATTTAAGTTCTATAATTTTGGTGAGGGTTTTATTGAGTGAATAAGTGCTGCTATTTATAAACTCCTTTTATTGACAGTTTAAAATCCATGAAGGGGCATTATTGTTAATAATTATATTTACGGATCTCGGGGGGGTCCTGTTCTCCTTATTCCGCCCTGCTCTGGCTCTCCTAGCGATGGGCTGGTTCGAGTCTCCGTGCTCGCGTCGCTGGCGGTAGCCGTGGTGTGCGACTGGAGGTCCTCTTAAGTGGATGCCGTGATAGACCGTGAAAAGATAGGCCGTGTCTTTCTCCTTTGCTGGCAGCAGTCAGAGTCCCATCTCGTCATCGTGGGGACGGCTAAGGTCCACGCTGAAGGAGTGGGGGTGGCCACGCATGGGCCTGCTTAGGCGTTGACGGGGCGGCCCGTAGGGGGTGTTCGTAGTAAAGGGGCCCCTCCGATGATCAATATATTTTTTTGTATATTATAAAACTTGGATTTATTTGTGTAAATCCAACATACCGCCCACCTAAATTTGGCTCAGCCAGATTTACGAAATAAGAGCAGATGAGGTAGGGGTACGTATTCAGGAATCAAACAAATGTCCAGCATTTAAATTTACATAAAACAGCAGATGCCAACAATCTATGAATAATTCTTAATGCGAGGCATGCCTAATGATGCAATAATGATTTCTACCAATTACAACAATTTTCAACATGTAACTATTAAATACTGTACAATAAGTAATTACCAACAACAGGGCGCTAACATATTTAAAATAAAAATCTAATTATAGATATAAATTAATAAGATAATGAATAGATATATATGTGAATCCATAAAAATATTGCAAAATAAACAAATAGGAATCATAAATGGCGCGAGAATATGATTGAATCATAAGGGAAATCTTAGCCGGTTGAGGTATCGTATTCGTTCTGAGACTCTAAGCACAAGATCAAGCTTCCTATTCTGGAATTAGCGGTACTAGTAGCGGCCTCGAAGCAATGACAGGACCAAGGTCGGACCAGCGTGGAAGTTTCGAGCATGCAGATCATCCACGATAAGACGCGTCAAAATGGGATTAGGGAAGAAGAAGAGGGTGCTTCTGGTCGTCACTCGCATCAGAATGACGGATCCTGCCGCCCACCATGATCAACCCAACCTGATCGACGAAAGGATTCAGCTGCCGATACTCCCTGGGTGCGAAAGCGGCGTACATATTGGAAGGCAATGAGGTATGCTACACAATTCGAACACACGTTAGGAGAGCCTGGGAGTATTCCTGAGCCAGGATAGGTCCGGATACCCCGATGGAACGAAACGAAGATGTCGGCAAGATTGCTGGAGCTTTGGGCCAGACATGAGAATGTCGTTGAGGCTCTTTGGCTCCCGAGCTGTTCGATGCGTCAAACATGACCCGGAGTTTAGTTTCTTGGGGTTTAATCTGCCGAATTCCATGGTGAGGTATCACGTAACGGGCAGGGGAGCGGGCGACGGACATGTGGCCAAGCCGCTCATACTCCGTCATAAATTCAGTGTACTTGGCCTGAAGTCGTGGATCCTTGCTAAACTTGCGTTCGAGAGCATACAGGCGTCGCAAGGCTATCTGGCGGTTGGGATCGGGTTCGGCCGTTGCATCTCTTTTTGGCAATCTTACGACATACCTTCCGTCAGTAGTGCGAGTGTGCGTTTTCACGAATAAATCCTCGCAAAAGACGTCCTAGGGGTGCCTACGGTCGGCGGAACCGGGCTCTTCTATTTCCCAGAAGGCCCGAAACTGCTCCGCTATGGTGGCATCGTCCTGTAAAAGCAGGGAGATGCCAGTGGGAGGACCCTTACCAAAGTAACTACCCATGATGACGTTACCCAGGACCGTGGGAAGAAGGTATAGGTGATCGTCACCCGAAGCCTTGGAGGGAGCACCGTTGATTAGGCGTGGGTAAAGATCAACACCAACTAGCATGTCGATGGGCCCTGGGACCCCAAACGTCGGGTCAGCCAAGACGTGATCAGATATCCTTTGATACAATTCATTGGGTACGGGATGCCTAGGTGTGTCTGAGGTTATCTTGTCAACAACCAGCGCACGAACCTTAAAGTTTGCTTGGTCCCCTAGCGTAGAGAGGACCTGGAAAGTGATCCAGCCTTTTATGCTTCCGACAGACGCGCCTCCTAAGCCCGAGATTTTGTCGTAAAATGGCTGTATGGAGCTCCTGCCAATACGGGAGGCCACTTCTGAGGTGACAAATGTGTATTGGCTCCCTGAGTCGAGAAGAAGTCGCGCTGATACGGAATGTCGTGGTCCCTGCAATAAGGCGCAGGCGGTGCCCATTATCACCTTGCAGGGGGAGCCACTCGGCGTTACCGTTTCGCGGGTATGACCGACAAAATCGGACGTCTCCCCGTTACCTTTAAAGCCTTTTATGTTGGGCGGTTCATCGGTGTGTAACAAACTGTGGTGGCCTTTCTTGCAGATAATGCACGTGATTGTGCAGTTGCACTGAGATGCGCAATGACCTGCTCTAAGGCAGTTTAGGCATAGCTTGGCCAACCTAACAAAATCTTGGCGCTCCTGGGGGCCCAATGCCAGAAATTTGTAACACCGAAACAGGCGGTGACTGCCCTCGCAGTGGAGACAGTGCTCCTTGTTTGGTGACAGGGAATTCCTACGCGGGGTTTCGTTCGGTTGGCAACTTTTTAAACGCCTCTTAGATACCTTGGGTGAATTGCCAAGCTTAGGTGGAGATTTTGATGAGCCGGGAGCAGCTCTATGATTTTGCTCTATGGTAATCAGGGAGATCCCTGATTTCTTCCTATCAGAAGGCTTGCCGCGCGGTGTATCGCTAGGTGCGAACGTTTGGAGTTCTTTAGACATTTTGCAAGCCATCATCTTTTGTCTAACAAACGCCACAACCTCGTCAGCCGAGGGGAAGTTAGTTCGCGCATGCGCGTGCTCGAATTGGCGTCTTGTGCTCGGGTCCATCGCTCGAAGGGCTAGAATTGACAACATGGCGTCAGCCTCATTTTCTAGAGCCAAAACGCGGAATGTTTCTATGCTTTCTCCTACTTCGGCGATGTATGATGCGTGCTTAGCGTATTCCCCACCTGAATTAGGGCACTTGTGGTTTATTATTTTTTGGAGGCATCGCGATGCGAGAACGCGCGGGTTGTCGTATTCGCGCATCAGACTGTCCCATGCCAGCTGATAAGAACTTGAATCGAACGTGAGGCCCGATATTAGTGAGAGGGGTTCGCCCGCAAGCGCATTCTTTAAGTAGTGCATCTTGCTAACCGGAGATATATCAGAGTTGTTGTGGACCAACGAGATGAATGTGTCTCGAAAATGCGTCCAGGTAGATAGATCCCCTTTAAATGTCGGAATCTCAATGTTCGGGAGCTGATAATGGAATGAATGGGCAGACGAAGTACATTGGGTCCCACGAGCGGCTGAACCGCGGCGCGACTTTAGTTTGCGGTAGTGTGCTTCAGCTGTCCGCAACTCACCTTGAAGCGCGTCGTATTCGGCTTCCCAACCAGCCGGGTAAGGATTTCCCTGAGACGTGTATATACGATCAAGTTCGTCCCATACGAGTTCGTACCGGTCCCATAAAAGTTTTCCCTCTTCATACTGGACCTCGAATCGAAAAAATTGATCATCATCGTCAGCGGCATCCGCGGCGAAAGTGAGCAAACCTAACTTTTGGAAGTTCCGCTTTATGTTTCGGAGCTTGCGCTCGAGGTCGTTTTTATGAGTGGGCATGTCAGTCAAATGTTTATCGCTATTCCCATTCATTTTTAACCGATTTTAAATCAATCAATGAATAATCTAATTGCACCAAATAAATAATTTAAAAACACCGGTAATAATGATATTATATTAAGTTTTAATCCCAATATCAAATAAATAATTCAAAGATTTCCAACAAATAATTTTCGAATAAATAATTTAAGATAAATACAATGTATGGTACCATGCAAGAATAAATATTTAAATATGCCTAACAGATATTAAAAGCGCCGATATTAATATATATAAATATGTATATAAAAATTCAACATGCAAAAAAACTAGAAATAAATACTCAAATAAACAAATGATAATGAACAAACGAGTGATATGGTAACAGCAGTGAATATTGCACTAAATGAAATCCAAAATTAATAACAACAAATAACTAACTCTTAACAAATTATTTCCAAATTAACATCAATGTGAATTAGTATGAAAAATAATTTATCAATATAAACTAATCAAGGCCCTTAATGAAAATTAAATCCTGCCTATTATACATCAATGAAATGAATGTAAGTATTAAGAAAGACTCTTCGCAAATTTACACTTTAAATTTAGGGCAATAAATAAATTAGCATAAATATAACGCTGTTAAATCAAAAATAATCTTATTGTTATTAACAAAATTATGATTGCTATTATCGCTAATAATTGTGGTCTTGATAGAAATAAATGATTGTTTAAATCTAACTTTTAAAAGCTCGTATCAATTATTAAATTATTAAGTTATCAAAACTTTAAACAATCAAATTATAATTAATAATTATATAGAATCATAAATTATATAAATTATCATGCAATAAATTTTATTTAAGAACATGCACAAAAAAACTATACATACATTCAAATCTACAAATAAAAAATAGTAGAAATATTTAAATGCTGGAGTTATTGAAATTGAAAGTTATTTCGCGATGTTTATCGTTGCAAGTGGGATTAAGTGTCTGCTTTGCCAGACGTCTGAGATCCTTCAAATAAATAAATACACCTATTAATGAATATTTAACGCAACTAATTAGGGAGTTTTAATTTAATTTAAGCAAATTGATTAAATGAATAAAACTGGAATTCTTTGCTTAAATAATTAGAACATATTAAATAATATGAAAATTAAACCCGGTGGGCGCTATGTTTTACATATTTACTGAACATAAAATTTTAATTTAAAAACCTTTCACCAAAATTCCTCACCCGGGGCACCATTTTGTTCGATAATGGGGGCCTGACACATGCCATATGGCCAGGAGCCCTTTTCTCGATAATTTAAGTTCTATAATTTTGGTGAGGGTTTTATTGAGTGAATAAGTGCTGCTATTTATAAACTCCTTTTATTGACAGTTTAAAATCCATGAAGGGGCATTATTGTTAATAATTATATTTACGGATCTCGGGGGGGTCCTGTTCTCCTTATTCCGCCCTGCTCTGGCTCTCCTAGCGATGGGCTGGTTCGAGTCTCCGTGCTCGCGTCGCTGGCGGTAGCCGTGGTGTGCGACTGGAGGTCCTCTTAAGTGGATGCCGTGATAGACCGTGAAAAGATAGGCCGTGTCTTTCTCCTTTGCTGGCAGCAGTCAGAGTCCCATCTCGTCATCGTGGGGACGGCTAAGGTCCACGCTGAAGGAGTGGGGGTGGCCACGCATGGGCCTGCTTAGGCGTTGACGGGGCGGCCCGTAGGGGGTGTTCGTAGTAAAGGGGCCCCTCCGATGATCAATATATTTTTTTGTATATTATAAAACTTGGATTTATTTGTGTAAATCCAACAGATGTTTTATTGCGGTACGCCTATAACTTTCTTGATAGTTTATCACAGTATTGAGGCATAAAAATAACCAGATCACCCAGAAAACTCCAAGATAATAGCATAACTCAAAATCGATCGATTTTTCACACGAAAGTTAAAAGGGTCTCCGCATACCCTACAAAATAAAAACAAAATCAGGAATATCGGACAAATATTAACGAAGTTACCTTTTGAATACTTTTCAAATTGATATTATAGTTGACATATCGCATAAAATATTATTTAAACTATGTTGTGTTTACAATAGTGAAGGTCATTGATTAATATGGTTTGCGAATTATTCGGAGGAGCCAACTAATTCAAACATATTCCTAATCACAAATATTTTTCAAACAATCATCTTCATGCCTGGTAATTAACCTTTTTAAATAAGTTTCATTTTAAACGTATTTGAAAAATTTGTTACGTAAAAGTTTTCAAATAACTTTATGATAAAAGTTTTTCTTCAAAAAGTTTAAGGTTCACCTAAACCTTTTGAGCAATTATAATTAAAGTGTGAGTTTAACAATAACTTTTTCGCACTGGGTTGTTGTGATCATAAAAGTGTTTATCACAGGAAAAGAGATTGTTTACTTATACTATGGTTTATTTTGATGAATAATCCTACGATAGGATTAGTTAAAGGTATATTTATTCCTATCCTATTATTTCATTCTTCTCGAATCAAAACAAGTCTAGTGTTTATTCATTATCTCATCTCGCCGGACCATTGCATTTTAGTTTCTGTTTTTACTGAGTAAGCAGTTCACAAATAACGAAGGTGCGCAAAAAAGACCGAGTGAATCGGACTTTTTTAAATACATCTCAACAACTGCTGTGAAAGAATAATTAAAACTAATTTTTTAAAGAATTTGAAAAACCATTTATTTAGGTTCCTTAAAAGTGTTTTTTTTTTCGAATTATAGTGACTGAAGTGTAGCAAGAAAAAATTAAACCCATATCAGTAAAAATAAGCAAAGAAATGTTATTAGGTAGCTGTGTAAAATGGGGGCTGCATTGAAATTCATTCTTGATAATTATAGATGTAAATTAAAATGTTTTTAAATTGTTTTACTTGTTAAATTAAATGATGATTGTTGCATAATAATCTAAATATTTTTATATTGAATAACGATATTATACATAATATATCTACGATAATTAACTGTACTGATTCCATGGTATTGTTAAACATAAGTTTGTAGTTTAAAAATAATACACATATTTACAAAATATTAAATTGTAATCTATTAAAATAAATTTTTGCATTTCCGAAATTATTGTCTTTGACTAAAATCTTTTATGAATAAGTTTAATGCAAAAAGTTATTTGCATAAAAGTTTTAAGATAACTTTTTAAAAAAGTTTTCGTAATGAAAAAGTTAATGTTCAATAAAAACTTCAAGTAGGGTAAAAAAAAAATATAAGTTTAACCTAAACTTTTTAAAATAAAAGTTAACCTATATTTTCGACCCCTGCTTGCCCTATCTACTACTACCCCTGCTACATTTAATTTATTAAATAAATTTAATGTTTTATTGTAATAAAATAATAATAATATTCCATTTTCAGGTTAATGGCACTTCGAAATGCTTAACTGCACGGACGTCCTCTGTCTGCTGCACAGGCACGAGCATGAGCACGTTCAGAGTCGACTCCAAGATCACAGAGCGCACCATGAACATCATGTCCAAGGTAGGAAATATACATATCTATTTATATATATTTTTTTATTTGATGTTATTATTCGGAAAATTGTCTGTCATTAAATTTTAGAATCTAATTTTACTAAAAAATGAGAATTTAAGGTAAGGAACAAATAAAGTGTAGAACAAGTAAAATGTTCGGTGTAGGAAAGGAGCATAAAGGTAAAAAGCTAATTGACAGATTCAGAGGATTATGGGACTTCATCCCCCTTTACAACCGGCTAGATCCAACCTTGTTTAAGTCCTCTTAAATGTGGTGCATTGATTTAGTGTTTTTGAGGCATTGAATGTTTTTTTCGATATTACTATTCACTTTTTAGGAACACGAAGCTGTAATGTTGAGGTCGCGACGTTCTTACAGGTATTTTTGGCATTGAAAATGACGTTCTACGGTATGTGGAGTATTGTCACAACTTTGGCAAGTTGAGCAGTGGAGTCTGAGAAGTAGTTGGATATGAGCTTCGTGTGTCCTATTCATAACATGGCTATTATGGCTGCTTCCTTTGGAGTTAATTTCTTAAAAGTATAATATTAAATTTTTTACTAATAAAATATTAGGTATGTTTAATACTATAATAAAAACATAGCCATGTAATATTGTAACACTGATGGGGGTTTAAATAATCTTATGCGAAGATAATTTTACAATTTCACAAAAACAATATAAACTCAAATATTCAACAATGTCACAAAAACCATAAGTAACACAATTGTATTGTTATTGTAAAATAACAAGTAACACAAAAATAACCATATGATTCAAGCACAAGGCTAACTATCCAGTCCGTCGTTCCTTATATTAAGTCTGTATCAGAACATTCTAGAAAGTTCAAGACAAGCGTGTTCGAAAATTCACGGACAAACGGTTTGTTCCAAAAACAAGTTGGGAACTCTTTTCAATCGTATGTTTAGTGTTTCACGTTCCAATATCTATTCCTATACTCTTTAACTATTTCTTTAACTATACCCGTACAACCTACCCTCTAATCTCGGTTACCTTGTGCAACCGACGTTTCCTCCACAAGAATGTATCGTACATTTCTTGATTAACGCAGAACACTCCTTGCAGAACATTCCTTTCTGATCACCTTACAATAAGGTATTACTACATGCAACAACCTGCATTCTACCGTAAGCGTCCATGAACGTTTACCTTTTCCACTGTGTGGAATATTTACATACCGCAAATAAATGTAAAAACAGATTTCAAACGAATATACTATAATATAATATAATGTAAAGTGTATAATAATAATTCACTCTACATCATTTCGTGAACGGGTCATTCATCTATAGCCTTGAAAAAATTCGGAAATGCTCTCCGCAGTACTATATGGTTTGTTTAATATAGGAAATACTGAAATATGAATCCACTGACTGACTTAAAAAATGAGGAAATGTCATATTTTGATAAAATACAATCCTTTTTCATCGTAAATAGCCTGCCTCGTACGGTCAGCGCAGCCTAGGAAACATGACAGGGGTCCCTTTCTAATTCCTTATGAGACATGGGTTAATTCAATAACGTCAACTTTCGGTTGTTATTGAGATCTGCAAACTGTTCTGTTTTCGCTTCCTGGCGGATTCATTGCCATTCCCTCTTCCCTACCTTTGCCGTCCTCTTCTCCTCCCGGCCCGGGCTCAGTTCGGATACGGTCGAGGTGTGTGTTAGGAGGTGGAAGAGGAGAGAGATTTGTCGATACAGCTAGTCTTCTCCAAAGGTAATTCTCGATTCGTAAAAACTATCCATAATTTTTTTTTTGTATTGATCATAGTACTAGCTGTCCACCTTGGTTTCATCCTTGTAAAGCTTGCTGGTACTTGTGAATCCTAACGTAACCCGTGCAACCTACCCTCTAATCTCGGTTACCTTGTGCAACCAACGTTTATTATCAGTTGCGTCTTTAACTTGCCTTTTTTTTGCGGTCTTTAATTTACTACTTCATTTTTCTTACTGTTTTTTTTTTCTTTTATTACTTGCTTTTATAACTTGTTTTTCTTTAATGTAGTGTGTTTTTTCTTTCAGTTTTTTACTTTCACTTACCTATATATGAAATATATAGTAAGTGGAAGTATTGCGATCGTGAAAAATTTCGACTTCCGGTTTTCAACGGAAATACACGTTTTGGGACCCCCTGAGTCGAAATAACCAAGTCCCGCGAAATGGTCTGTGTGTGTGTGTGTATGTGTGTGTGTCTGTGTGTGTGTGTGTGTGTGAACAGACTAGCTCAAAAACTATATACCGTGGGAACCTGAAATTGGGTATTTAGTATAGGTATATGCCCGCGATGTGACAGCATAAATTTCATCAAAATTGCTCAAAGGGAGGGGGTACTTTACTTAATAACTTTTTACGTTTTTTTCGATTTTCTCAAAAACGGCTCTAACGATTTTGATTAAACTGAGTATTTAATCTATTTATATGCCCGAGATATGACTGTAAAAATTTCATCAAAATTGATTAACCGGAGGGGGGACTTTACTCAATAAATTTTGCATAATTTTCAAGTGTTTTTTTTATTTACTCAAAAACGGCTTTAACGATTTTGATCAAACTGGGTATATGATGTATGTATATGCCCGAGATACGACTGTAAAAATTTCATCAAAATTGATCAACCGGAGGGGGGACTTTACTTAATAAAATTTGCATAATTTTCAAGTGTTTTTTTTATTTACTCAAAAACGGGTATAACGATTTTTAAGAAACTGGATATTTGATGTATGTATATTCCAAATATGTAAAAGCCAACATTTCATCAAAATTGGTCCAACTGAGGGGGCACTTTATTTTACTTTTTTCCAATTTTTACCTTTTTTTCGATTATCTCAAAAACGGCTTTAAGGATTTTTATCAAATTCGTCATGTTTAATGAAAATTAGATTTTACTTTAATATCAGGTAAGCTTTATCATTATTAAAATGATCTGAGGGGGCTTTTTTTTGGGGGGGCCTTTTTTGTTTGTTTATTTCTTTCTTATAAAGTACCATTGTTTATGTTTACATGGAGAAATTAACTGTCTCTTGTTACGCCTAAAAATAAGAAATGGCTAAATATGAGATATGATAAAAATAAAGAAAACATAAAGAGGAGAAAAAAAGAATAATATTCAGTCAACTCATAAAACTCGTTGAGCCCACGCATGCGGAGTACGCCTTTAATGACAGACCATTGTTCATAATTAAAGCAGTTCTGTTCATTTGAGAAGTGGCAATTAACAAAACGCATTAATTTCTAATCTAAATAAGTTGGTAAGTGAAAGTTGTGTGTTGCGAGCACGCACCAGATTTTTACTTTAATATATTGATTCTATTAAAATTAAACTATCACGAAAATTTCCTATTTAAGAACAGGCTGCTGTGAAATTTTATTAAAATGTAGGAGTGCTACTATTAAATGTTCTTATTTGATTCTAAGAAAATCTAAAACTATTTATAATTATATTTTCAATTATAAAAATTCATCAAAGCATTAAAATTATTGTTACAGAATAAATGAAAAGCCCTTTTTTTCACCAAAAATGTCATTTTTCATTCAATACGCAACCTTTTGGCTCTTGGAGCCATTCTCAAGCATATTTCTTTCAGAAGCGATAGTAATAAATATTACGTTAATATTTTTGCATAATGTTTAGAAATTTCAAATTTGTGTTTGTAACTACCATATTTGATCCACTTTATTTAACAAGAAATATTATTACTCTTAATTATTAGTTGCGAAAGGCTTCTTTTTGATATTTATTTGAACCTTGTAAAGAAAATTGTTGTTATATTTACACCCGAAACGTGGGTATTAATTAACGTAAGACATTTTTGTTGAAAAAATGCATTTTTAATTATTTCTTCAGATTAAATAAACACCAAACTGGAAGAAGGTGATTAGAGCATAAAATTATTAGTTTTTTCTCAATAAAATGGTCTTATATAGGGGGCCTCCTGTGGTTTGGTGGTTAGCATAGCAACTTACAATACTATAGGTAGCGGGTTTGCGTCCCGATTATAGAATTTTTTAGTGGGAGTAAAAATTCCTTGGCTATGCTGTTCCCCGAATAGGACGTATAATGGAAGTCCCGAGCCTGTGCGATATCATGTACTCGTTAAAAATCCCTATCCTAACTGTACCTGGATAGGCCTCATTTAGGAATCCCATTTCAGCATCGTTCGATTAGCCTTAGTGGCATAAAGTGACGTCAAACAAACAAACGCTCTTTTTTATTTCGACATAGGTGAACACCAACAGAATGGCGCCTTATCAGTGTGTGTTACATTAGGTTTCAAATACATGGACGGGATTACACAGTATTCACAAGTGTTTGCTTGTTTTCTACAACTATATTTTTATTTTCATTACCAACTCCAGCGTCTTGTTCCACCGGTAACAATTTTAGGATTACCTTAGTTATATTCGAAATGATAAATTCACGCTGTATTGATGTATCATTAGTATATCAAGCTCACTTACGCATTCTTCTTTCCCTAAGCAGAATATTTGAAGATCCTTATTCATTCGCTGTTCTCTCTTAGAATAAAACCCTCTTTTTATCTGCGCCAAAAACATGCGTTCATTCTCGTTCTGAGATAAGACTCCAGGATGTTCCGAATGAGTTGTACGCGTAATTAATTCGTTGGTAAAAATCTTTACGACTGTTGGCATGTTAAAGTCAGTATGTAAGGGTTTGATTAGTCACGTACGAAGATGCTTGAAATCAGTCGTAATATTTTTGAATGGAACTGAAGTTTTTGTAAATCCGTTTTTTTGGTAATCATGTAGATCTGTGAGGAGTATGTCCATTAGGCTTAAGTAATTATGTGTATGTATTTATTCTTTGTTTAAGACTTAGTTTTGAAGATTTGGAAAAAAAGTGGGTGAAGTAGTTTTAGTCATTTATCAAGAGTCTTTGTTTTAATTACATTACATTTTAACGTGCAGGCCCCATGTCATCCTTCTATCGAGGGTTAGTCCAAGGTACTGTTCTATGTCTGTTTTAGGTATTTGGATATTTTAGATATGAATTGGAGGGTAATTATTTTTCGGAGATTAAATGTTTTGATTTCTCATGATTAAGTCTAATTTTTCATAATTTGAGGGATCTTTATGTGAGACATGAATGAAGCATGTGAGGGATCTTAATGTTTTGTTAAAATTGAAGCGTGGAAATGCCTAAGGGTATAAGTGCCTTAGAAAATTTTTACAGGCATGATGTCAATTAGACCGTTTAGGGTGAACTTCGTTCAGTGCTTACACCCATGCCATCTTTCATATGTTCAATGAACTCTTTTATAACAACAAAACATTGCTTATACCCATTTCTGAAGAATGGCTTTGGCACATATCACAATTTGGCAAAAAAAAAACTTTGTTTTATTTTTTTGGCAATTAGACCCTTATGCATTTCCACGCTTCAATTGTTTTATCGTCCGCTTAAGTAGAGGTGAATAATCTAGTTGGTGTTTACAATAATACAATAATAATGATTTCAAGTGCATTTGAAGATTACCCTTGCCCGCAGAGACCAACCCCCTCCATCCAGAGCATCCTGCCAGGAAATCGGAATGGCTAATGTTGTGGTTAGTGATATAAATTGTGCTTTCACTTTCCTAACTGGCGCAATCTTTTAGTCTTGTACTGCTGGCGGGTATATCGAGTCAGCACCGGTTTCGGACTAATGATATTTCTTTAGTAGTAATAAATCGTTATCATAAAGAAATAAAAATAAAATAAGCACTTTCACAACTGGCTAAAGATTTCAAGTATGACAGAATATTGAACTTTTAATATTTAATCGGTTAGATACAGGTGGTATAATTACGTGAGAAATGGAATAAAAATGAATCGTATTGTTATAAATTGCCTATTTATGTCATATTTTAAAATTATTTTTTATTATCTCGATTTTCACCCTTAGAGACAAAAAAATAAATAAAAAAATACAATATTATTTTTCAAAATTCCACTTATCCCCACACATCGCTGCGTTTTGCTTGCCTGAACATAATATCATGCGTTAAATTTACCTAAACATTCTGAAACACAATGGAAAAAGTAACTTTATTCTGGGACATGGTCTCATATGAATAATATATGTGTAAATAAATGATAAATAAAAAGATAGAGGTTTACGTATAATAATATAAGTATACATAACATTATAAAAAAACAAAAAAAAAAAATGGTATAAGAATAAATATTAATATTATAAGAAAAATGATATTAATGTGGAAGGGAATACGTTTGAACGCGTAGGGAAATTTTAGATATTAAGGGGCGATGGTAACTAGAAAAATGAAATCGACGAGGAAATCAAGGCTACATTAAAAACCGGTAATGCTTGCTCTTTTCAATAGCATAATCGATCAGCTCCCGACTTCTGTCCCAAAATCTAAAAATTAGGATTTACAGAACGGTTATTCTGCCTACGGTACTTTATGGATGTGAAACGAGGCCGCTAACAATGAGCGATGAACAAAGGCTGAGGGTTTTTGAAAATAAGGTATTGCATCAAATATTTGGACCGAAGACGGACGAATCAACCGGAGACTTGAGAAGTCTACACAATGCCGAACTAAGTCAACTGCATCCGATAAATATAATAGAGATTATTGCAGCGCGGTGAATAAAATGGGCATTTAAAATTACAAAAATCTGTGGTGAACGAATTCCTAAAAGATTAATCAGTACTGTGCCGAGTGGGGAACGTCCAAGGGGCAGGCCGAGACGTAGGTAGGAGGATAGCGTGAAGGCAGATCTGGTGAAGTTGGGTCTGTCGGCAACGAGCCTTCGGCTATTATAATATAATAATATGAAGATATTACGGTTAAAATAACTGTATGAATAAAGAACTAAAGAAAAAAAAGTAATGATGTATCAAAGGCATTGTTCACTCATTTCGGTATTCAACTCGAAAAATCATCTCTCCATATTTAAAAACTTATAAGTATCTTAAAATACATATATAAGGACTATCAGACTGAGTTGTAATAAAAGGAACAAATATTTATTTGTTGCAATATTTTCACTATCAGATTTCGATTATTCTCAAGCGCCACTTAGCATATATTTATTCCAACTTGGCAGATAAATTATACAGAATATTGCATTATTTATTATTCAAAACATTACATAATATTATAATTAATTCGAAATTGACATTGAATGTGGATTTACTTACTTACTTCAGTGATGCTACAAAGTGCGTAGTATTATTATTTATTAGGCAGTGTGTATTTCCAAAAGCGTTTTTTTTGTCTCCTCTTCTTAAAATTCATAATCGATTATAATTTATTCGTTATCTATAATTTATTACAGTCTCTGTTGATGGTATATAGTTCCATTTATTATTCTAGGATAAAGAAATACAGTCAGAAAGATTTATAATGATTTTCAATAAGAATAATGTCTTCAGAATATCGACTCGAATTATCGATACTATCGAAATTTAACTTATGAGATCATGATGTCTTTCACTTATCACAAAAATACACCCCATAACCTGAAAATTTCCCTTCTGGTTTACGTTATTGTTTCATTAGAACGTTAAACTAGAAAGAAAATAGCAAGAAAAACAAACTATCCTTATTTGTTTATAACCTATAAATATAACAGTATAACAGATCAAAACTGGCTACCATTAATTTTTGAATATCTGTTACCTGAATAAATCGAAATATTATTGTTGTTTATTGTTTTCGCTATTAACTAACAACTGAATCAATAAAGCGTAAATTGTCTATTGACAAAAAATCAGTTTTCTGTACCTACTCCTCTGAACATTTTTAAGAATGTACTATCATTAAATGTGTGGCTACCATTAATTTTTGAATATCTGTTACTTGAATAAATCGATTTAATTATTGTTGTTTATTGTTTTCGCTATTAACTAACAACTGAATCAATAAAGCGTAAATTGTCTATTGACAAAAAATCAGTTTTCTGTACCTACTCCTCTGAACATTTTTAAGAATGTATTAGACCAGTTTTTTTATGTCAATACTCATACTAGTATCAAAATAATATATTGAAAATACAGCAATATCACAAATAGTTATCCTGATATTACTATTTTCAAATTGCGGACAGGAAAAGTTCTACATCTGAATAGTGTGAAGAGAAATTTTCAGTTGTTCTGCTTGACGTAACTGGAATTCTTCTCCAACACTTAATGTTTTTGTATGCTATTTCTTAGCCATCGTACATTAAAGTTACTTGTAGATTCTATCAATTCATTTTATATTTCATAATAATTCATAAGAAAATTTATTATATTTCTTTAAACGCTTTTAAATATACTTGTATGTATGACCTTCCTTTGCATGTTCGCGTACCATCTAGAACGTTCTTGGAGGCCACCAGCGGTATTTAATCAGTATTTCAGAACCTTTGCATAAAACCATAATTGGGGACCATTTTAAATAAAATCCATTGTCTTATTTATTTTTATATTTTAAGACGTAAAATGTAAAATAAATTTGAATCAGTGGTTTGAGAACCCCGACATTTCCAAAAAAATGGATTTTAGTTGTATTTTATTTTTGAACTCCTTACATGTCGAGACATCAAATTCGAGAGATACCCGACTAGCCCAGCTGATCTATTGGCTTTTATAGGCCATTCAAATAATCGTTATCGGGAGAAACCCAACAAATCCTGGATATTGAAAAATATCTTCCTTTTACCAAACCAGTAAGTAGGTTTTGGCGTAAAAGTTTTCCTTGCCTCTTACGATCAAAGGACCTATATAAGATTTAAATGAAGAGCCATAAACTTGAATCTTGCCCATTTCAACCTTATATATTTATACTTTCAGTTATTTTTCATTTATTAGACAATATATGTGAGCTTGTAAGTTATTTGTACTGTAATTTCCAAAATACTGTGTTACAAACCATAACAAAATCAGGAGAAACCATAAATGTCAAAAAAAAAAAAAAATATTTTTTCAGAGGTATTGGATGAGATTAATTAAATATAGATTAAAGATAGATTAATTAAATAATGAAAAATGTATTCTAAGTAGGAATATATATCGGAGAAAATAATTTCAGTCAAGTAAATCTCATAATGCAAAAGTAGATAAGTTTTTTTCACTTTTCCAATAATTTGAATTTTCGGATATCTCGGGTTTCTTTAATGATCGATTCATTTTTTATAATTTTCTTTTCTTTCTATAACGCAGTATGCAAAAATAAAATAAAAAAATTGTATGTAGATATTTAGTATACATAAATATACCTTATTTATAGTTTTATTGTAAAATATCATTTATAATTTATTGTGAAATATGGCATTTAAATTAATTATCGGAACAGTTTTTATAGAGGTCTGGCTTGATTTAAATCCTCAAGTTTTCAAAATAAACAATTAAATTAGTGAATTTAATATAGAAGCAAAAAGGTGTAACTTGAATGAAGGTAACATTGATTAACGTGAGGGAATAACTTTTATATTTGTTTTCTTAGTCATATAAGTTGTCAGTAGTTGGATTTCAAAAACTTTTATTGTATATTACTTAAATTAATTCGTACATCTCTCTACCTCTCATTTACCCTATTTAGAATATGTAAATACATTGTTCCCTGTTTGATTGATTTAAAGTCCCATTAAACTTGGAGATAAGGTAAACTGAATTGTAGCGCATTCTGTTGACAGTCGTAGGAACTGTTTCAGCCATTGTTTGACCGTGATGTATACCTACTGCATATATTCAATTAAAATTATTCTTTACCATACAATATAAAATCATTTAAAAGAAAATAATGCTTTAAAATAATATAAAGCTAAATGATATTTATAAATATCATTTAGACAAAATTTAAATCGTGCGTAATTTGTAACCAGCCTGAAAAAATTAAAAAAAAATTCTCTATTTAGATAAAATATAATTTTTTAAAAGCTTCATTCGATAGATTTAATCGAACACAAATATGTAGATATCACACATGATCCTACATTACGACCAATTTTCAGGTTTTCATTGGTGCTTTTTCAAAAGAGGCTATAGTACAAATGCATTCGAAATTGAATATTCACTGATGGACATCTGAAGATCGAGTCGTATCAGTTTTTCTTTCTTGCCGTAATCCCAACCATTTCCATTATGTATAATAAATTATTTTATAATGGACAAACAAATCATTCTGTTAATGTTTTTTAGGGTCTTTTTCACACCAGGGACGCCAATTAATTTTAGAAGTATTAATAACTGACATTTGAATGTAAAATATTAAAATAGGTTCAGAGAAAGTTATTTTTGTTTAAGGAAATTAAAAAAAAAAATGTTTTAAAAAACTAACAAAGTATAATTTAAATAGGAAGATATTCAGCCTGTTTCAAATGTAAAATTTATTCAAAAGGTTTCATTGTCTTTATTCCTCTGATACTACAAAAATTCACGTAAGCGTAAATCGCTCATTTCTCGTAGTATTATTTTACAATCCGTGATTGTTCTTGAACTAATTTTCACCTCATTCATTATTATTAAATCATTGAATCCCTTAGGTGGGACATGGGGCCTTTACGATGTCCCGCCAGCCATCTATGTCTCCCGCAAGCTCCTTGACACCTGACCATGTTCGCTCGTTTCTCCGTACTCCTGAACTCCTTCTGCAGAGTTCGTCTCCATGTTTCTCTAGGCCGTTATCATCTTCTTTTTCCTTCGGGCTCACCTCATTCATAAAAATTCTATTGTATATTCCTGAGTCCAAGAATATAAAAAGGAAAGATGGAATCTTGTTCCCTTGAACCATTTATTTGTACATAAACCCGTTAAAGATAGATTCGTTTAAATCATTTCTCCTTATGTTTACTATTAATGTAGGAGAGGGTGGGGCACAATGATGGGCACTCGGTGCACTCGGCGAATCAAAAGATCTAGTGCAACCAAATTCAGACAGCAATCTGTAAGGGTGACTCTAAACAAAGGCAGCTATTTGTCCCCTTTCGACTTGTCGCCTGACAGAATCCACTTGCTGAAGTGCGGTTTAGTGTGTTAAAACTAAAAATTTTCGTCTAACGGATTTTCCTCCCTAGGTAAGAGTAATTAATTTATTCAATCTGCTCTTACAACATTTTATTACACATACATATGTATCTTAAGATTTTGCCTGACTTTGGCGTTCCTACCTCTTCAAGTTCATCGTAGGAAGTGAAGGACATTAAAATAGCTCGTATGGGGTCCCTTGAAATAAGGGCGTTCGGGTCACAATGAAATGTTTTATGGAGCCTCACGAATGTTTCATCGTGCCCCATGTGTTTTTCATTGTGCAGTAAGCAGTCGGTTTTTTTGTTTTTCATTTTCTTACAGAATGGTGCGAAATCGAGAGTGGAAAACCAAAAATATTCTATTAATTTAAGAAAACTTTAAAAAAGCTCTTTGACAACCAAGTTAAATTTTCCTCTCTCCTGAAGAATTTTGTGCCTATTCTATAGCAGGAGAACGAAAAACAGACCGGAAGCCGAATAAAGTTTATTCGTTAATTGAAGGGGTCGGGGAAAAATAGTGCCAAGCAACATTTTTAACAAAAATAAACTGTAGCTACCGTCTGCTGTATATTACGTAGGACTATATGTCTATGATGAAAATGCCACCTAAATATGACTATAGAGTGCTCCATATTGTAAAAAAATGTTACTTGGCACTGTTTTGCCCCGATGCCTTCAATTATGGTGTTGTTTTTTGTTTCAAAGTACCTCTTGCGCTGTTTCATTGCACCCCGGCCATGGGGCACAATGAATCAAAATTTACTTTTTGGAAAATAGCTGCTCGCGGTCACACATAAAATAATGTTTAACGCATTTCTTACATAGATGAGATCCTAATGTAACATGGAAAAAAATAAAAAATTGAATATAAAATCTTAGGTGGGGTGCTATGTGTAAAAGAAACTTTTGTGTTTCATTTTGCCCCACTTCCACCTACTTCATTTCATGTCTTCCTTCGAACAGGTCTTATCTTGGGTATAATGCCTTTTTCTTGAAGAAAAATAATAACATTTTCTTCTTCGGTACTAGTTTCCCGATATTACTTATACTGCAAAGCCAGCAATCTGGTCCCGATCTCCACTGAAAAAGAACCATTTGTATGTTCATTTATCTTAGAAGAGCGAGCCTAGCATGTGGGATTCGAAAGCTGGGATTTAGCAAGGAAAATTAAGGGTCTTTTTAATTCAAAAGGACTCTCATCGCGTCCCCTTAAATCATGATAACATGATCTCCTGAGCCCAGAAGTATTATCGGAAAAATTTACCTCTTCTTCTTTACAAAATCTAATACGTTCAATTAAATTCATAAGGGCAATTACTTATATTAACTATAGCACTAACCTATCAACAAACATATTCGTGACAATTGGCATATAATTTAATCGGTTACTGAAAAATAACCTAAGTGATATCGGTTACTAAAAAGTGACTGGCGACTCTAAAGTGAAAAAGACAGCGTGTTCATATTCTGTTTCTATATTTATGTATACTGTATTAAGTGCTGATATCGTTGTTACGAAGTTGCTAACCCATCGACATCAATAAATCATACTGTTTTAATAACTATGATCTCTAGTGTGCAAAGTTTTTTTTTTCGTCTATTGTTCTTTTTCTTTGTTATTTTTCTTTTGTTTTTCTGTTTCTAGTTGTTTTCCTCGACTAATAATATCCTATGGGAGCTAATAATGTCACCATCCTCATAATTATTCTTTTCAGTTACTTACTCCGTTCTTGCCCCAGAAGGAACGTAACCTAACGTACCTTACTCAAGTCGCAGAACGAGAACCTAACCTTGGCTTCCACCGGTCACCGCTAGGATGCGCTGCAGGCCCCAGACCGGTCCATCTTTAGCAGAGAACAGGTTTGCGCTTTAAGTTAGAGTTAGACTTGAGGTCGACTTCATCTCAGCCATCATTACAGTGCTTCTCCAACATAAATTTCCCAATACATTGAATATACTTGCAATACAACTTAATACCCGTGAAACGAAACAGATTATAGATGTTTTTTTTGTATGTCCTTAGAAGCAGGAGCGGGATTCGGGAACTCAAAAACTATGAGATATCATTGGTTGTCAGGAGCAACCCGTATTTTAACCCTTGAGCTCACTCGGCCACATGTTTTCTAGTTCAATCTAAATTAGAAAGCTGCAATTATTTGCACAATAAAATGCCGCCTATGCCAAATAATTAGATCTTTAACACTTTGACTGCCGAAAAAAAGAATACCTGAGAATCACGCTCTCGTTTCGACATAATTTGAAGAAAATTTTTGACCATATAGGCTGAAAGTACTCATTTCATAGACAACAATTGTGAATGACTGCCACCTCAGACAGGTAGGTACTTGGCGAAATTTATCTTTTATTTTAACAGATGGAAGATGGTTGTTTAATTAGTTTAAAATGGTTAATACTACTAATAAAAAAACCGAAGTCTTAGCAGGAAGTAAGCACTACGAATAATTTCACGTGTTTATTTGTATTTCCCCCAGGATTTTTTATTTGGAGTAACCCTCTTTAAATTGCAGGCTTGGGAACATGAGCGTGATTCATTTTTCCTCTAAAGTGGCTAAATTGACAATCGGTTTTGGCGAAAAGACTTAACAGATTTTAACTGTGAGGACCTCATTCGACGCGAAATTGAATGCCGTTTTATTTTAGAAAGAACACAATTTATTCTGCCATAAATCGTTTTCGAGTTATTATCGAAAAGTTCGAATATGTCGATTTTGTTCGCCTATAAAATTTGATGGCATCCGATCTGAGGTGGCAAACGTTCACAATTGTTGTCTATGAAATGAGTACTTTCAGCCTATATGATCAAAAGTTTTCTTCAAATCGGGCATCTTTTTGGCCCTCAGCTCCCGGACTATTCGGAGGATTCTTATTTTTAGACCTCTTAGCTATGTTTTGTTTCCAATTTTGTTCATTAAACTTTTATACTTTACTACTATAAAGTAGGAACATAGGCGTTTTTTGTAAAATTAATTTGGGCAATGTTGGAATTATACCATTTAAATAAATTTAAAAAAAATGATAGTTTATAACATTTAACTTAAATTCAACCATATTTCGAACCGTTCGCTATAAAAGGAGAACGAAAAATTAAGAAATGAAGCTCTACGATAGAAAAAAAAAACTGTATATCACAATTGTTTTATTATTAACGAAAATCATTTTCTTGAAATTATTAAATTGAGTTAAATTTGTTGCAGTTTCAGATTATATTTATTTATATTTTTTTACATTGCGTTGGACGCTTCGGACAATGTGTCCATATTCATCACCAACCCTTTTTTTTATGCAAATATTAAGTGAATTCTTTTGGCATTCCAGTTAGGCAATTTGTCAATTAATGGTGAATTTTAATGTCTTGTTGCATGCATGTGGCATGCTAATTAGTCTCTGACCTGTGGTGAAGAAAATCATTTTTTTTTTGCCTTCATTGTATATTTCTTAGCATGAAAAACTATTTAAAATTGTTTATCAAAAATTGAAATGATACCATATCAATAAAAAAAAAAAAATTGATAGTTTATAGCATTGAAGTTATTTTCAACCAAATTTCGTACCGTTTACCATAAATAGGAAATAAAAAAATATGAAACTAAGATAAAATAAATTACTAATGAAAAACTTTTTCTTTGGCTTAGTATGGAAAAAGTAGTCGAAATTGTATTTTATCAGTAAAGTCCTAAAATATTTTTACTTTCTGAGTTATGTAGTGTATTGTTGTGTGTGTGTTCTACTGTTTATTTGTTAGTTCTTTCCAGAGGATCACAATACCGTGACCATAATAATAAAAAAAACTCTGTTAAAATGTAAATTGTCTTATTAGTTATTCTTATACTCCCGTGTCTACGTCAAACAGCTCACAGGTTCCATCATATTATTATCAGAGGAAGAGCGAAGAAAGGAAAATTTTTAGTTTAAAATATAACCTAAAAGGAAGCGTAAATAATTGTTTTTCACTTGCATGCAATTTAAATACTACGAGAAGGGGTGGTTGGGAGAAACACTTAAAAATTTCGGTTTTTTGTCAAAAATGGGATCATGATGGATTATTTTTCGCATTATAGATTTTTATACTATTAAAAAAATAATAAAGTCCAACAATTGGTATCGTCGATCAATAGAGATTATTTAGAAAATTTATTAATGATCATTTCATTTTTCATTCAATAATTATTTTCAAAACAAATAATTCTTTTACAATTTTTACTTGACCAATTATAGTTCTTAGCTATTGGGACATAATCCATGTCAAGTATAAAACAAACAATAAATATTGATTAAATAGAAGGATATATTATGTGTTGATAATGTTGTCAGTTGTTGACATTAGATGACCAATGTGTTGAATACTCCTTATGAAATACGGGTTCTGGTGTCCTACTGCGACTGTATTTATGAGATATCATAAGTGTTTGAACTACATACTATACTTTATAAAAATATTACAGTTTTTATAAACAAATATAGCTAACCAATTTCAGGGGTATTTTAAAAATAATTGATTACGTTGACGTCGACATGCTTGTGGACTTTATCAATATACTTGAGCGAAAATTCCAAATTTTATCTTCTTTTTTTCCATTGTTTCGATTTTATTTACTTTTTAAATGATATGTTCTTTTAATATCAGGTTTTTTTTTGTTGTTTGTTTAACGTCACTTTATGCCAATAAGGCTAATCGGACGATCCTACATTGAAAGTCCTAAATTTTGCCTGTCCAGGTATAATTAGAATAGGGATCTTTAACAAGTACCTGACATCGTACAGGCTCGGGACCTCCATTTTTTGTCCTATTCGAGGGACGGCGTCGCCAAGTATTTTTAACTCCCATACAAAAATCCTACGGCCACCAAGGGACGCCAAACCGCGACCTCAAGTATTGTAGGTTACTTTAGGTTACCTTAAGAAGTGAAATATTTTGATTGATTGAGATATTAGGTTGGATATGTATTATTAATATGGGGGCCAGGGATGGCCGAGTGGACAAAGGCGCTTGCGATAGGAAATAAAACTTAAGCAACGGCCATCGTGGTTAGTACTTGGATGGGTGACCGCTCTATTCGGGTGACCGCCCGCCAATTTACGCCATGCAGTCCAAGCCTATCCCCAGCCCCGGGTATGTTAGGCCCGTCAGACTACTGGAGGCGTAGGGGTGAGAAACCTTTCCCGTGTATCGTATCGAGAATCGTGGTGTGTTTTTCCAGGTTCTCAGTAACCGCCCGGAGGTTTGGTTGAAGTACGGTATGCTTTAGGGAAAGAAATATAGGTCCTCGAGGCCTGCTGACTCTGAGCTACCATAATTCTTGGATCTAGACTAGATTTTCACTGACCTTGAACCAGAGAGAGCTGACGCCTTCGGTGGGAAGGACACTGCTGAATTGGCCCTATGGGATTGGTTATCGAGCTATGGTGGTCTGCCGCGGGACACTGGTGACCAATGCTTGCAGCAACGCTAGGTTTGGGCTACCCCCTCCTGGCTATCTGTGCTCCCGCAAGGAAGTAAATTTTAAATTCTTCTCCGCTTAAAAGCTGCTCTATAAATTGAGCTATTAATAGATTTCAGGAATGAAAGAAACGTTGACAGAACATTGCATAAATTATGAAAAACAATTCTGGTCATGAATAGCTCATTTACAAATACGTCCAGACCCATTTCCATGATTAGAAGAGCCAGAAATATTACATATATATAATGTTATGTTATGTATGTTACGTTATTTTCAACCGAATTCGGAACCCTTTTACTATAAATAGGGGGGAAAAATCTATAGATCACAATTATAATATTACTAATGAAAAACTTTTTCTTTGCTTTAATTGTACATTTCATTCAATGAACACCCCCCCCCCCCAGGTAGATGGTTAATTTTGAGTTAAAGTTGTTTAACAGTGGTACTAACTGCCCCAATGGTAAACTATTTTTGATCAAATACTATTTCCCCTAGTCGCTGTTTGAGGGCCGATAATAAAATTGAGAATGCAATCACCCAATAAGGTACAACAGTTTTTTGAGTTGCAGCCATCTTCTTGCGATATTTCTCTCTATATATTTATTTTTTCTAATGTTCAGTCATTCAGAAAAATTAAAAGCTGACCAATTACTCAATCGCCTGTAAGCTTACAAAGGAAAACTAACTACCGTTTCATCCCATGGAGTCCTTGGGTTAAGTACGGTGTAAGGAAGTACTGTTTCTTGTTAAGCCGTCGTGCGAGGGAGTGCTTTACACACAACCGCCAGGTTTTCCCCTTTTGCTTTTGTCCTCTTGGCAAAGTAAAGCATGAGGTCATCATTTGAAGCGATCATATTGTCAATAAGATCCACTCCATTCTACAGCCATCCACTATCGGTCAAAAAATGTGTTTACGGAAGCGAGAGCGGAGTGAAGTGGATGGAGTTTCGGTCTAAGATAACGGAGGCATTCCGAACCAAAGGGCGGCCACAGCTGTTCAGTGCACCTGTCATCGATAAGGAAATGGGCACCTGATAAAGAAGTCTTCAGTGCCGCGTTGGGGATCGGGTGCGTCGGAACTGCGGCGCTGTCTCTACGCGGGATGTTGGTCCATGCGTCGAAGTCTGGTAAGAGCTTTGGATATCGAGGAGTTTTCGGTTGAATATCTTTATTGGATAGATGATAGTTGACCGGATATAGAATAAGGAGAAAATAGTCCGGGGAAGCGGTCAATAAACTACAATATAGTATAAACATATTTTATTTTAGCCGATGTTTCGACCTAACTATGCAGGTCTTCGTCAGTGCTAAATAAACAAGACACAGATAAAAAATTATGATAATAAATAGGACAAAGAATATGAACTGACTGGATAAAATATAAAATATGATGTCTGTAAACATAATGTATATACACAAGGTGTAATATGGCTATTGACACTGATAGAATAGGTGGTGTGATAAGATGGGATAAGATACATAAATATGAGGGGATATGGTATGAGGATGGTGTACTGTAAGTAGATATGAAGGCCAAAATGGACCAGAGTTGAAGAGGGATTAATATATGATGGATTATAAATATAGTCATAGCCAATAGTCAGTAGTCACACCCATAGACATGACTAGAAGTAGTCATAGAGCCATTGTAGCAATAGCCATATTACATCTCTTGTATATACATTACATGTTTAACATTATGTTTACAGACATTTATATTTTATCTAGTCAGTTCATATTCCTTGTCCTATGTAATCTTAATTTTTTGGTCTGGGTCTTGTTTATTTAGCCCTGACGAAGATCTGCATAGTTGGGTCGAAACGTCGGCTACAATAAAATAGTTTTATACTATTTTGTAGTTTATTAACAGTCTCCCTGGACTATTTTCTCCTTATTGAATATCTTTAGCTCGGATTTTTCTTTTGAAGTCCGTTTTTATTTTGCTGATGAAGAAAATGCAGTCGAACCTCATTTATCAAACCTTGGTGAGACAAGTGAGTGGGACGGGACGGCCAAAAGGTCTAATAAAAATACAAGATAAATATTTTCATTAGAAAATTATTAATACTTTTAGTGGTCGTGAATAATATGAGCCAAAATTAAACATTAAAGTAACTAAATTGGAAAGCTAGTTAACTTCAGACATATATTTGCACATGTCGCAACTAAGGGACAATCAGCAAATGAGATGTGATCTGCTGTATGTTGGCATTTTAAGGCATGACAGAAGATGTTGTCCAGCAGCACATCACCTCTGTCTTGTTTCAGGATATGATGTCTCTCATCTAACTTCTTTTCAGTCGTCTCCATAAGGCATGTAAGTCGTGGCCATGGCGTGGATAACTTTTCGTTATATCTATCCCTTTCTTTCTTTTTTCACTTTAGACTTTTATTTGCACCTATCGCAACTAAGCGACAATCAGCAAATAAGTCATTAGTAAGTCTGTTGCCATATATGTCCAGTTTAATATGAAATCCAGATAAGGAATTCGTGTATTTCGGTCAATAGTTGTTAATTGTGAATTGATATGTGGAATTTATTTACAGAGGTGCGTTTTCTAGTGGTCTTAATAGTTTGGATTGGAAGGTCCGTAGTTTCTATAAGTGTGTCTTTTTTGCTTTGCCATACCTGTTTCACTAGATATGTGTACGTATCAACTTCTTGTAAGATTTTCTTTTGATCCCAATCAATTTATCAAACACGATGCACAAAAGTGGCTCCCGGAGCAGTCAATGCGGCACAGGCTCGATTTCAACTGAAGTGGTGGTTTATTCAGAGGAAATATAGCACAGTTTTCCTTATTTTTATGGAATTTTTTATGCAGGGTTATAAATTTCGGTTTGAAGGTTATACATTTTTTCGTCATCCTACTCAGGGATTCTGCGCATTTCGGAAACAAAAACAGATACTAAGTCTCATTCAATGAAAAATGGGTTAACTAATGCAATAAAACATTAGCGGAACTCGAATATATTGAATTATTTAAACCATCTACAAATTTTAATATACATTAAATGAATCAATATTGATCCACGGACTTGTTGTAACCGTTGTTGTTTTTGGTCTTCCGTGGATTGTTCAGAAACCTTAGGATACAAAAAAAAACAAAAAAAAAAACTAAGTTGTGCATATGTGCAATATAACTCATTATTTTTATCTCACTATCTAATTTAAACTATATCACTTACTGTCTACGAAATCGTTCATAGTATCAATTGTAATCACCCTATCAACATTATATTCAAATATAATCATAATAATTAATCCATTTTACATCATATCTATCATTTCATACAATATGCAGCCCTTACTATAATAATATATATCAAACCCTCATATAATAATAATACATGATTCATTTGTGGGTCATCAACAACTATCGATTTCCAATCGTTTTGGATCATTTTCCCCGGTTGATCGGGATGCTTCGACCCTGAATCCTGACAAAACTAGAGCAGGACTTTTTATTTGCGAAGTTGACCCGATAAAGATTTATCTGAGTGTGCCAGGGCTGGCCGAGGAGGCCGAAGAACTGGGCCATCCATGCACTGTACATTGAATCATTAAGAATTATAATTCATCTAGCAAATCATTGAATACACTATTTTCTTCCTCCCCTTCCTCGCCGTTCAAGATAAAAGGGTATTTCTCGGGGTAGGGGGAGGATGGGGGATTGATGCCGAGAATTATTAAATGTTCCCTGGCTCCGCGTTTTGAACTTGCTATCTTCGGGGTTCCAATCATGCGTATTTCCTAAAGCGTATCCTGATACCGATACAATAAGCCTACGTTTGTAAAAATTGTCTAAGCGAATACCCCTATGCCTGCTTCACAACCTCGAACACCCTACCTGTGCTAAATATGGCGCCCAAAGTTCAGTTTTGTATATGTTAGAGGAAAGCAAGAATTATCTGCCGATCGGAGGAAAATCAAAGATGAGCACTTAATTACGTGAAATAATGGAGGAAAGTGTGAAGCATAGGAAACTGTGGAGAAAACTCATGAATTTTATGAAGCTTATCAGATTTTTTAATAGAATTAAAAAAATATAAAAATTGCCGACGACCCTGTCGGTTATTTTAATTTTGAAAATTGAAGTGTGTGGGACGCTGGTATTTGTTGATTGGCAGGTACTCCAAATTATCTTTGGCCAAGAGACTTACCACCTTAAAAGTAATAAGACCTTCATGGACGTACGTGATAGAACTATGTTAAGCCCTCAGTGCTCATTAAACATTCAAAGAATTTACTCCTTCCAGTCACAATAAATGGTGGGCATATCATATTATGCGACAAATTACACATTTCTCTACGAAGTGCAATACATATAATAAAAACTGACACAGATATACTGCCACACAATGCTACAAAATCTTGCACCATAGACTGTTTAACCCATTGCCCTAAAGGCTTAGATCCCTCGCAAATCCGCACTCGCCTTCTACTTCTCTTGAGGTAGATTTTAAATACATGTTAACTAAAAATCTACAAATTAAAAATCAAATAGTTTCTACTTGTTTGTTTAACGTCACTTTATGCTACTAGTCCTAAATTTTGCCAATCCAGGTTTAATTAGGATAGGGATCTTTGACGAGTACCTGACATCGTACTTCATTTTACGTCCTATCTGAGGGACGGCATAGCCAAGGATTTTTTACTCCCTTTTAGTATTGTAAGTTGCTATGCTACTTACAACAGCACAGGTGACCCCTAAATAATTTCTACTTAAAAATCAATCAGATGCCTGCTAGTACTGGATCGTCTCAATAAAGCTTTAATATTCCATTTGAATTTTTATTTTTTCTCTCTTTAAAAATAAACATTTATTTCATAATATGATTACATTTTTATAAACTTCAATTATTATTTTCTTCGAGGAAGATAGTAATATTAATATTTATTAGAAATAATCAGTTTAATAATATCTTCAGAATAGGTTATTCAAGTAATGAATGCGTTCTTCAATTTTTTCTCCTTTTTCATTCATCCCACGTTCTTTTTCATTCTTTTACATAGTAGAAATAGTATAACTTTGATTTTATATATTATTATTATTATTTACTTATTAGTATTATTAACATTTTTTTTCTTTGAGGATTAATTTAGTTTTATTTATTTTCGAAGAAAATAAATTATTTATCATTTAGAATACATTTTAAGTTTTAAAACTATAATACTTCTTAATTTAATCTTGTCTGTTAATTTTTTTTATGTAAATATTAACTTCATTAATTCACAAATTTGATTATTTCGCTGGTAGATTTTTTTTTTTCGCTCCAATTTGTTATTCTTAAGAGACTTCGACGTTAAAGTTACTTCATGCTTCTCTGGCTAATTGGAAGAAATCCTACATTTTGCCTGACCAGGTATAATTAAATTTAGCGATTATCTGACGTCGTACAGGCTCGGGACGTTCTATTCTCCTCGAATAACTCACAGAATAAATACATAAATATGATTCAGGTAATAGTTATAAATACTTATAGCTCTGAAAATTAATTACGGATTATAACTATACTCGCTGTCGAATATCGAATTCGTCATGCCCTCCACCGGGCACATGTCGAATGTGTTTCTTTTTCAACGTCCTTTAACTGGGCATAAAGGACATACTGCAATTGTATTTCCTTGGAGTGAAGCGTGTAGCGGGGAAGATTAAACGCGTATCCCACATGGATTACCTTCGACGGGGGATTTATACAGATTATACCAGATAGTTTTATCTGATAAGAGTTTTAATTATGTGATGAAACGTTGTGTTTGTTTTCTAAATATATGTATAATATAATATATAATTGTACCTTAAAAATAAAATTCATTAGTAACAAAAAACAGGAAAATTCAATGAAAAAAACTACTAGTTGAAGAGGTATGAAATGACTGCAAGTAATCGAAAGAAGACGGAAAAAGACGATGCCTTTATAACTGTTTTTGATTCTTATTATGTTATATATAACTTTACAAGCATTTACAGCTATTTAAAAGATCATTAGAATATAAAACAATTTTAGATTAATTTTGAAATATAGTGTGGACATATGCTCATTGAAGGACATACCCCTCACAGATATTCAGCATTACAAAAACATAATTCTTTTAAATTTTTAGTTGATCAATCATGGTTCTTAGCTATTGGGACATATTTTATGTCAAGTATAAAACAAACAATAAATATTGATGAGATAAAATAAGTGTTTGAATTACTTGCTATACTTCATAAAACTATTACAGTTTTTATATTATATATGGCTAATCAATTTGAAGGTAATTTAAAAATAATTGATTAGATTGACGTCACATATAATGTTTGTTGACTTCAAGAATATACTTGAGCGAAAATTCGTATTTACTTTTTTACCGATATGTTGTTTTAATATTAGGTTTGTTGTTGTTTGTTTAAAGTCATTATATGCCAATAAAGCGAATCGGACGACGGTACAGCGGGAGTCCAAAATTTTGCCTGTCCAGGTATAATTAGGGTAGGGCTCTTCTACGAGTACCTGGCATCGTACAGGCTCGGGACCTCTATTTCACATCCTATCAAAGGGACGGAATAGCCAAGGAATTGTTACTCCTTTTAAAAAGACGTAGGGTCATCGCAGGACGCGAACCCGCGACATTTAGTTTTGTAGGTTGCTATGCTAACCATTACACCAAGGGTGACCTCTATAAGTAGATTTAATTGAAATAAATATAAATTTTATGAAACACTAATTTTAATCGTTAAATAATAACATTTTAGTGAACTACACATACTAGAGTTAAATGAGTTGCTATTTATATTGGAGTAAATAGATATGATTTAAATTAATGTCGCTAACTCTATTCACTTTTTTTTGTTAAAAGTGTAATCTTCCGTTATTACAATTATAAGTGTGGCTATATACTTTAATGTTTCACTAGCTGTACTTTGAAAATTCATGAAATTACCACCTTGTCTCTGCCCGTTCCATTACTATAGTTGTGATTGAATACAAAATAAGACCAGTTTCAATCAAAATTGCTACGAATTATTAAAAAAGCACGCTAGTGCATGATTAACAAAACGTAGAGACCATACATACAGTACATAACTCAATCAACCATCAGGCGAGCAGCACGTAACTATTCTTTAAAAAGATTTTTTGTTAATTTGAACGGAAATCTTAACGGACAGTTTAATTAGGTATACGGCTGACAAACGCCAGGATTTGAGAATGCCTAAAAGGTGATTTATGAGAGATCTATAAAATGAAAAAAAGAACTTTTAAAAAAAGACTCCTCTATCTACTATTTTTTAAGTCGTCAATACTAAAAATGAAACAAAAACTAAATACGTACACTTACTTACTCACGTCCATATAGACATATTCATCACAGATATGTGGCATAGCTAGTAAGACTCACTTGAAAAACCTTCAAACGTTTCAATCAATATTTTTACGACTTATTACAAAATCACCGTGGTATGAGATTTTACAAAACTTTACATACCATCTACAAACAGTCGACCAGCAGATAACTACCCTTTACAAAAGAATTTTTATTAATTTCAGCGGACATCCAAACAGTTTTATCAGGAATATGGGTGACATACACCGGGATACAATAATACCTAAAAGGCAATTGATGAAAGATCTCATCTCTTAAACAACCATGGCAATTGAGTCAAGCCAGGAAGGGCGAACTGCTGGGTGCTTTCCATCCATTTGATCTGTCAATATTTCTCCATTTGGACATCTCATTCACTGATTGCCAACTGCTTAGTGACAGGTGCGGATTAATAATTAAAGTAAAAAATATAAATATCTTTAAAGAGTTTATCTGAATCAGATTTATTTTTTTATTACTATCATTCAAGAAACATTACCTGAGTCCCATATTTTTTTTTTACTTTCATTGACCTATAATTGAAATATATAGGAATGAGAAAGATTTTAATAATACTTATCAACGTCAAAAGGTCCCTTGAATAGCGTTTCGTGAACATTCTCCTAATGTAAACAATGAATTGGGCATTGATTAAATATGTAGGTATGTTGACCGGTATAAGAACGAATGTTGGTTTACGTTTGTTACAACGAGGAAAGTTGGAACATAGGAAAATTTTGACATATGACAATTTAAAAACTCATTGTTTGGTTTCAGAACTTTACACTTCCTAATAATACACGATCGCTACATTAAATTACTGTAGCCATGCAATGGAGCAGTACGGCTTTAGTTTTCTTCTCAATCTGTTCTCTCAAGTAAACCTCGAAAGGATCTAGTTTATAGCAAGCTTCTTTCCTCAGAAATGTATATTGGTAATTACAACGACGTAACATCTTCCAGTCCAAAATTTAAATACAATACTACCCAAAAATTCCTCGACAGACTGACTTACAAAATAAAACATAAGCACAAAAACTGTCAAAAAAAAAAAAAAAATTCGATTAGGATTCCACCCGCGTGATTTTCTAAATGCAATATCATTCTTTTTAATTGAGTATCAGTAACAGCACTCTTATACCAAGGATGATTTAATAATTTATGCCTTGTGAACCTGATTGAGGGAAATCCCAGGTAGATCAAACTGAGTAGCTGAATGTAGCAATGGACTGGTTCTACCCGCTCATTGGAGATTGAGTCCACTTTTCCGTTTTAGTATTATAAGCAAAAATAAAATTTCGGATGAACGAAAGTCAAAATGGTGGATGAATAAAGGGTATTCACTGTTATTAAAAAAATTTATTCTTAGTTAAAATTTTTGCAAAATATTTATTTTATGTTTATATTAAAGCTGTTCCAAGTTACATAACATCCTATCATCATATGGTGTTATATAGTCATTAGTTGTTGTTAGATAATTAAGTTATAACTTTTGAACTATTTACTTAATTATAAAATAAAATATTCGACCGCGGCCGGGAATCGAACCCAGGTCCTATGCATCTTACCATTTTTCGATTTTTCGATTCCCGGCCGTGGGCGAATCTTTTATCTTCTAATTAAATAGTTCAAAAATCCTATCATCATCTAGTAAAAGATGAATGCAATAAAAACTTTTAAGTTTTGAAGTTAGTAAACCATTTCTATTATTTATTACTCTCCGAAAATGGGTAAAAATTAATCAACATTTACGTAGTTTTTTTTATTTTTTATATAACACGAATCGGCCAACAAGAAGCATGCGAATACAAGAACCCCATCCCCTTTCAGTTTTTCACTAAAAAGCTCTCCATCTAAGCAATTTTTATCTGTGATTTTTAGCCTACAGAGTTCCTATTTATTTGTTTTACATGCCACCCATCCATTTATAGCTGCAGAATTAGTCGACTAATTTCTTGTTTTGTCTTTTATTATTCATCCTGACAATGTGTCCATAGAACTTCAGTCTTCTGGTCCTGACGACTGTTTTCAAATCTTCCTAATTCCTATATATTTCTTTATTGGATTTAATCAGTTTAATAAAATAAAATAAAAAGCTCGGTCGTTGATAAGGAAACTTATCAGTTATGGAAACTTCATATTAGGAAACTTATATACTTATTTCCTTGATAAGGAAAAAGTGAGTTTCACTGGGTAATATAGAAAAGCAAACGAAAAAGGAAATTTTTGAAATTTACAGCAGTCAGTTGAACTATGCCTGCTATCACGAAGACATTAAAAATTGGTGGATTGCGAAAATTCAATATTAGACAAGAACACTTTATTATACGTTACACCTAGATCACGGTATCCAAGATTTAAATTTTAATTTTTAAGAAAACATTTTTAAGAGCACTTAAGAAATTTTAGGGGGGCAACTACCATGGATGTTTATAATCTTATGAATTTATAGATGTACCAAATGTAACAATCAAATTATTTAAGCATAAACATTTTTTATAATTAAAATAAATTTTAATCTATATAAAACCCAGTGTATGGTAAATATTCTAAATGTTTGCAACTGTTTTGAGTAGGTACCTACTACGAAGATGGAATATTGATCCTCTTGTTTAATATGTTAATCCTAGAATCGATCATAGATCAGTTCGATTTATCGAGGTATTTATACATCATTATAAAAAAAAAATCGTGGATGCAGATCTGATACTTTACGATCGTTGCTGAAGAAGCGACTGGCTGTGGCTTGTGACCTCGACTGACGTAACAGCGGTCATTCTATGTGTACCAGGAAGCTACCACGGCCTTCGTGGATCCTTGTCTGTGTGTGAGTGTGTCCCAGCGGGGGAGCTGTACGTAACCTTTAACATCCGTAAACTTCCAGATCATTTATTATTGTAATAAGTAATACAAATCATATATTAAATATATACTGGATATCGCTTATAAAGACTTCGGTTACAATGGTGCATTTGCTTTTATAACATAAGAATTCAGGTCTTTTTTTTTTTTTGTTCGGTACCCCTACCTGGCCATGTGTGGCATACTCTAGAGGTGTAACCAACCTATTCTAACCATGGTGGGTAGGTCGAGATTTATTCCGTGGGGCCTCCACGAAATAATAGTCAACCATCCCAGGGCGGATTCGAACCGCCACCGTTCGGCTAGAGCGTGCTTAAGCGGATAGCGCTCAAACACACTCGGCTATCCCGGCCCTCTCAGGTCTGTTAATTCAGACGGCTATTGTAACATAGGACCTATATTATGATATCCTTGCGATTAGTCTCCCATTAGATACTTGGACTGTTTCCTATAAAATATATTAGGTTTATATATTAGGTTAGGTTAGGTTAAATATATTAGGTTAGGTTAGGCAAATAATTTCGTTTCTATAGGGTGAAATAAAACTCTGTGTATTATTGACATAAAATTTATTTTAATCTAAAATTTATTGACCACTAGCTATATATCCCGGTTTCACCCGGGGAATTTCATTTTTCTAATGAAACGTTCGATTTCCTAAAAAAACAATGTAAAGCGAGATCATAAAGATTTTTATAACAATAAAGAGTATACCCAGAGATCGGCTGAAGTTATGTAATTTTAATATGGACAGGTAGGTGTTCGCACCTGGTATGAAAGAACCACTGAGCGAAATTTGGAGAATTTAGGACCAGCGGTATGGATTGCTCTAAAGAACAAACAAACAAACAGAATTTCATCATTATTAATATAGATTTAATATGACTTTTTCCACTTACTGCTTAAGAACATGTTCAAAAAAACTGATCCAAGTGGTTTTTGAGGTCCTCCATCTTTAGGATTTTCTTTCCATTCATGGAGTTCTGCAGCGACCGGAATAAGTTGTAGTCGCTTAGAGCTAAGTCCGGTAAATAGGGAGAGTATAGCAAAAGGTCCCTTGCAAGGCTCAATAATTTATTGCGAGTGACCACTGAGGTGCGGGGCCTGGGGTTTTCATGGTGGAACACAACACCCTTCCGATTTGCCAGTTTTGGGCGTCTATTTTTAATTTATTGGCTCAATTTTGTTAATTGTGAGCAGTATAGAGTTGAATCGATTGCTTTTCCTGTCGGCAAAAGCTCATAGAAAATAACACTCTTGAAATTCCAAAATATGGAAAGCATTATCATTGGATGCTATCCGGGTTCAGGCATCCTTCTTGGAGTCTCACTTGGTCCTGAAGATTTTCTACGGACTACATTTCGTAAAAGATACATTTGTCATCTCCTGTTTCCAAACTTTTCAATAATGATTCGTTTAGTGAATAAAAAAAAAAGAGGGTCACCTGTGGTGTCGTGGTTAGCATGGCAACCTACAATACTAAAGGACGCGGGTTCGCGCCCAGTGGTGGCCCTAGGATTTTTTAAAGGGAGTAAAAAATCCTTAGCTGTGTCATCCCTGGGATAGGACGTAAAATGGAGGTCCCGAGCCAATACGATGTCAGGAACTCGTTAAAGATTCCTATCCTAATTATACCTGGATAGGCAAAATTTAGGACTCCCACTGTAGCATCGTCCGATTAGACTTGGTAGCATAAAAATGGACGTTAAACAAACAAAAAAAAAAAAAAAAAAGAAATACGTGCTGACAGAAGTCAAAGAGTGAGTGACCCAAAAATTAAGCCTTGAAACAAATCCGAGCTTGTGTAAATGTTTTTCTACGCTTGTGAGCGACACATTTAGGGCCATATCAATCTCTCGCACTGTTCGGGTGGGATTTTGATCGACAATGGCACACTTATTTATCTTCGAAAATAACCTATTAAATTCATATAAATAAATACTACTTATCCTGCTATTCTATACCACACTAGAAAATTAGATGCATAAATTTATTCCAATAATGAAATTATTGTTTTTATTTTCGCAACTGATAAATTAATTTTTTTCCTATCCAGCTATTTACATCTAGCTTATATACCTAGCTAGCAATGCCAGAGGATTATTTAACAGACAGATTTTAATTGTTTCATTAATGCATCTGAGATTGTCAATCTGCGTTTCATTAATTCGTCGAAAATTATCACGAGCCATGATTTGTATTTTTTGTTGTTAAGAGATTAACAGTATTTTTTAAACAATCGAGTTATGATTATAAAATAAATAGTTTTTGAAATTTTTGTGTTTTGGTATTTTAAGAGTTCTTTTCATTCGTTGAATTGTATTCCTATACCCCCCCCCCACCCAATATGATTATCTTATCAGTATTAAATAAAGAATTTTTTTAAGATGGTATAACTATAATATTAGTAATCAGTTGCAATTAGTAATCACCAATCAGTTTTAACATTACTCATCAAAGCTTAAGTATTATTACTCAGGTTTAGTAATATTAATGTAAAATCTAATGATATTTAAATTGTTTAAATATTCTAGATAAAGTTAGTGATTAATCTCATTTTCGGCACAAGAAAAACAAAAGGCTTCCGAATAATGTCTAGAAAAACTTTGGGGTTTCACCTATTTTATGTAACACACTCCCACATCCGGAAAAAACCAGTTCCCTTTATTGAATATTTTCACGAATTTCCAGTTATATTAATTTAATCAACTATAGCGTATTTTTACAAAACTCTTTTTGAATTCGAAAATAGTTTGTAATTCTAAATAAATAAAGTTTAACCTTATAAGTAAGTATATCGTGAAAATTAATTTCATCTTAACTAATAATTTCCGAACTCATTACGATTCCATTGGTCTATTCTCTAAGTTTAAATAATAACTATACAGAAAATATCTGTAGGTAATCACGGATTAATATTTATTTCCCAGTCTTATAAAGAAATGAAGAAAATATATTTATCTTTCTCTTACAGTATGTAACCTTTTAATGAATCTGAGTTCAATGAATATTCGTTTCGAGCATTATATTTTATACTTTTATAAGGCTGCCTTACATATATATATTTTTTTTATATAGAGAAATAAAAATGAATTATTATATTTAAACAACGAATAGAAAAAGTAACTATATGCTTGACTTAGTTCCAGCATATACACATAATTAGAGGAATAGTCTTGCGCACATGCAATTAAATAGGTAAATTATAATTTTTTTTTTTTTTAAATAAAGAGAGAAATTATATTAAAAAATATATATATATATATATAACTAACTCATAAGGAAACGCCATAATAAAAAATTAAGGAATAATTAATTTTTTATCTAAATCCTTTCAACAAGGACAAATCCCAAAACAAACTTAATTTTTCAAGAAATTCAATCTAAAGTTGAATCGTAGAATAAAATTTATTCAACATACACATTAAAATTTTTACTATGCATAAACTACTTAAGATTTTTTTTTTACTTAAGACTTTTTTTCCATTGTTTAAAGAAAAATTAATAAAAAGTTTTTATTATATTAAAACAATTCTTATTAATTTTTTACGTTCTAATTAAAATTTACATAAATTATGATTGGATTTACAAATTTTGTAATATATTGGATATCACGTTTTTAAATGAGTGAGAGATATGTGTTACTAAGAAACTCTTTAGATAATTGGTTTTAAAATTTGATATCCACGTTTTATTCCACCTAAAACACAAAAAAATTAACTGAAAAGGAAAAATAGGATAGCTATAAGTCAGAGTATAGATATGTGGATTGAGCCTGAATTATGAGCCTCTATTCTATATAAGAGGAAGCGTCATACTTTAAATTCCCTCATTGTATTTATATGCATTGTCGTAGTATACTATTATCGTGCACTATTGTCGTAGTATACTATTGTAAAGCTCTAATCCTGTTTTTGGTGGGGAATTCCCAGAGCTAATAAATATCCAATGGAATCGGTTTCTGGAACCTGAAAGTTATTTTTCTTTCTAAAAATTAGTTACAAAGCTGTTATTAAGAAATAAGAAATAAGCTCCTTTTTTTATTCCCCCATTGTAGTTATTCGCATTGTATTATACTATTTTTATAGCATGCAGGTTTGTTTTTTTTTACGTTAAGACTGCCAGTTGCTTTTTACCACCAAATGATTACTTTAAGCAGTTAATCATTCTTATCCTTTTTAAAATGAATACGCGTGTATAAGAAGATTATTTCCTGTGTGTATGACGGATACACAAAAAATTTTATTGATGATATTCATAATTTTATATTTTTACTTTTTTTTAAGATAGAGGTGTCATACCTGAATTTAAAAAGTGTGATAACGGACAAAATATGAAATTGAACAATAAACAAAAAAATTGGGCCGGCTATGAGAGAAATTGCAAACTTTTTTTCTTTCCTTATCTCTGTATTAATCTATATAATTGAAGACGAAATTCCGTTTGTTTGTTCTTTATAGAAATCCATACTGTTTGTCCTAAATTCCCCAAATTTCGCTCAGTGGTTCTTTGATACCAGGTGCGAACACCTGTCCATATTAAAATTGCGTAGTTTCAGCCGATCTCGGGTATATTATTTATTGTTATGGAAATCGTTATGATTTTTGAGTCGAAACAAGTGTCATTTTATAGATGTCGAAGAGGCCAAGAAGGATTTCATTAGAAAAATTGAAATCCCCGTGTGAAACCTGGATATACCGCTAGTTTAAAATAAATATTTCATTAACTTGCATTATAATAATAAGCTAATTAAAATGATTACTTTTAAAGTAATCATTTGGTGATTAAAAGTAACTGGCGGGGTCACCTGTGGTGTAGCGGTTAACATAGCAACCAACAATACTAAAGGTCGAGGGTTCGCGTCCCGCGGTGGCTCTAGGATTTTTTAAAGGGAGTAAAACATCCTTGGCTATGGCTACCTCGGATAGGACGTAAAATAGAGGTCTTGAGCCTGTGCGATGTCAGGTACTCGTTAGAGATCATCATAATCTAATCATACCTGGATGGGCAAAACTCCCACTGTAGCATCGTTCGATTAGCCTTAGTAGCAAAAAGGGACATTAAACAAACAAATAACAAAAATAACAGGCCGCCTAAATGTAAAAAAGATCCCATATACGTATAAAGCCGATACCTTATTTGCTGGGAAATCCTCTAGATATATACATAAATATCTAACTCAATCGGTTTCTGTAATATGAAATCTTTTCTTTTTTTTTAAAGAAACGATTTATTGACACGTCTAAGGAGGAACGAACCCGCCATTCGCCGGAGGATTCACAAACAAGGAGATGAGAGGAGCCGGCAAACAGAGATAGCGGCCCCCCTCCATGCAGGCAGGTGATGCCCCAGCCGGCAGGTAGCGCTGCTCCAACCGCCGCTTCAGTAACATGTTGCGTTCCATTGCGGTCGTCGTTCGCGAAATAATGCTCATCCTCTGTTCGTATTGATGTTCGCTCTCACCGACCAGTGCCATGATCCACCCCAGTGACAGCTGTCCGGGTGGACTCAGGCTCTATCTCTCACTCAGTGCTCGCTCAGTGACGGACTTATCTAACTAGCTCTAGTGTTTACAAGTGTCATCATATCTTCTGCAGCGGGACGGCTCGGCTGCCATCCACTGCTGACATCCTGAGGAATCGCTACTCCAGAAGTCACTCTCCGGTAAGCCTTCGACTTTGCCCTCGCATTCCGTTCCTAAGACCTTCCTCACAGGTGGAGATGTTATCTCCCGCTCTCGCTTTGTCATTTGGATAGTGCCTTCTTGATAGATAAGAGAACACTTGTCCCCGCTTTTTTTAATTGCTATACAGCCCTGTCAAGGAGAAAAGAAGTCACTCAAACATTTTAAGATTATGATATCGTTGGATTCCTTGTGAAATTTTTAATTCAACGCTCCATAGAAAAGCACTACAAAGTCTGAATGGAAAGCGTAAACCAAAGTAATCTGTCTGTTTTTCTATCAAGCATTTAATGGAAAATTTCACAACTAATCTGAAGATTTTTTTTTTTTACATTTTTTGAGTTACTTATTTTCTCCTTGGGGTTGGGCAGTATACTATCAGTAACATAGGTTGAATTGCCGTATCTACTAATAATCTACCGTAATAATACTGTCGTACTACTAAGTATACTAATACTCTATTTGTCTTGGAAATAAATAAAACTCGATTTCCAGGAAAAGTAATTATGTGTTTATAAAAAAACAACTCAGGTAGGTACTGTGCATTTGACTTTTACACGTGTTTTAAAAATCGAAAAAATACCCATTGTGGCGGGAGATATTGCCAATATTTACATAATAAGATGTATAAAAACACAACACTAATAAACTAAACGTTGTTAAAGTAAATAAGATTGGTTGTAATTAAATTATAATGATATATCAACGTAAAATAATTCGAGTATCCAAATCAAAACTCTAAAGTTTTCTCAGGTTTGGATTTCTGGTATTTTTAAATTGTTGATTAATAATGTGTTGCATTTTATTTGAGTATATTTTACGGTTTGTTTTGACGATATCTTATTTGGCGAAGGTATCTTTGTTTACTTGCATTTTAGAGACTCCAGATTTCTCGTTTTGTGAGACATTTACTGCATATATCTCAAATGTTTATTTTTGTTGGTACGCCATATCTTTCCTAAGCCATTTTCTCCCAGAGAACGCATCATTAATATTAATATTTTTTTTTCAATAGATGTATTATTATCACATTTGTGTTTTTTTTTCTGTTTTTAATTTATCTATAAGATTATAAAATTTTTTTTTTGTGAACTTGAAAACTTTAAATAAGTATGCATACTTTGAAATTCTGAAATCGTGAAAAACAAATTTGCAAAACATTTTAAACGTAGATTCAATAAGGGTAATAATGCAAAAAAATGGGTCTGCAAAAAAAAAATAAATATTTTTTCACTTTTGATCGATTTATATCCCCGGGGTGCGTTTTCTAAAGATAGGGTAATCATTTTCAACTTTACCAAGAAATAATTATATTCTTAAGAAAATGTTATGAATTTTAGTGAAGAAAATTTTATTTGGACATAACTTAAAAAACAAATAATAAATGCTTGATTTCGTACATTAAAACTTTATATATTCTGTAATTCCTTAAAAACGAAAAAAAAAAAAAAAAAAAAAATAGCAATCGAAATTTTATAATGTTTGCACGGAAAATTTAACGATTAAGCTGTCATTTCCATATGAAAATTTCATTTTCCTTCACTTATGGATAATAAACATATCCTCAAAAAATGCCGGCAAAAATTTATGAAGAATGGAAAACGTTATATGATGTATTAACGCATACATCACAAAAAAAAATAAAAATATTTAATTCGTTTAATTTATAATATATTGCGTTTATATATTTTACTGTATGTAGGTATATAATATATTTTACTGGCTAAACCCAGTCACATCTTGGTGTGACTTACTGTAATATTAAATTTTAGGGAAATAAATAAATGTATTCCGGTGAGATTTACCCAAAGATATCATTGCTGAATTTTTTTAAATTTTATGAATAAAGATATTTACACTCCCCCACTGAACAGGAAGGACGTTGTGTATTTCCATTGATAATTCTAACGGATATAGCAGTAGGAAAACATGTGATGAAAAATAAAAAAGGTTATAATTACGTTAATAATTGTCATAATATCAACAAATAAAGTAGAAATAGTCGTTTTTCGGCCAAACAGCAACGTTCGTTAAAAATTTCAGATTTATACATTTCGAGTTTTGAGGTAACAACTTACCTTGCATTTTTATGCATAAAATTACCATAGTTTCACGGGGTCACCTGTGGTGTAGTGGTTAGCATGGCAACCTACAATACTAAAGGTCGCGGGTTCGCGCCCTGAGGTGGCCCAAGGATTTTTTAAAGGGAGTAAAAAATCCTTAGCTATGCCGTCCCTCGGATAGGACGTAAAATGGAAGTCCTGTACGATGTCAGGTACTCTTTAAAGATCCCTATCCTTAATATACCTGGATTGGATAGGCAAAATTTAGGACTCCCACCGTAGCATCCTCCGATTAGCCTCAGTAGCATAAAAATGGACGTTAAACAAAAAAACGAACCCTAGCTTCACTGACTGATGTCCTATATGAACTGTTTCCATTTGGCACACTGTTGTTTTTATATTATTTATAATAACTGAATGGTTCAAATGATTGTATAAATCCAAAATTATTAAATCATATCAATCGTGCGTTGTTATAATTTTACGCAACATGTTTGTTCAATGTGATGTTTAATGTCCTTGTATATCCCTTAACCGGGGAACGTAATTAGAATGCGCATACCTGTGTCTGAAACCACATATTTGGAATTTTATCGTGCAATGAATTCTTTTTAGGTCAAAATAATCTATTTAAAAAAAAAAAAATCGTTTTTCTTTCCGCCATGGCATCGGTGTTTGTGCGTAGGATTATATTTCATCTTTAGTTTTGCAAAAAAATTTAACTAGCCTAAAATGAAGTCCAAATTGCCTTCTTATTTTTGGAATTTCGTTATATTTTAGAAACAGTTTTGAGATCTAAAGAAAGGGAATGTTTTAAAATATAAATAAATTGTATGAGTCATGTCTGTGCGTTGATTGACGTAAATTGACACGAATAAGATCTCGTATTAATTTATTTTTATCATTTATTTTCTCACGGACACAATAAATCATCCAGGTGTAAATGGATTTATCCACATGTTCTATCCACTCTTGAGACTATCGAGTCGTTTATTTATGATGCTGTCATTTGAATTATTTATTTTGCTATTTTTCTAAATAATATTAACTTTTTTTGAAGTAATTGTTTTATTTATTGCTAGTAGTTGCATTTTTCTATCTTGTATATGAAGTATATAATAATGGAATTAATCTTGACTGCGAAAGATTCTTTAAAAGCGCATTCCAGACTTAAAGGACTTGACGTCAACAACCAAACGAACTACTTAAACAGCTTGAAAATGAATTTCATTGTTGTTGTTGTTCATTCATTCAACTTCCATACAACTGTATTTGTGATAGATTTTAAAAAAATTGTAAATTTATATTATTTGTTAAGATTTTGATATGATTCGGTTTCAAGCTGTTTAAGTCGTTCGTTTCGTTGTTGACGTCAAGACATTTAAGTCAGGAATGCGCTTTTAAAGAATCTTTCGCAGTCAAGATTAATTCCATTATTATATACTTCATATACAAGATAGAAAAATGCAACTACTAGCAATAAATAAAACAATTACTTCAAAAAAAAGTTAATTATTTAGAAAAATAGCAAAATAAATAATTCAAATGACAGCATCATAAATAAACGACTCGATAGCCTCAAGAGTGGATAAAACTTGTGGATAAATCCATTTACACCTGGACGATTTATTGTGTCCGTGAGAAAATTGATGAATACGAGATCTTATTCGTGTCAATTAGCACATGACTCAAGCCATAATTTATTTTTATTTTAAAATATTCCCATTCTGTAGGTCTCAAAACTATAATTACAATATTACAAAAATCCAAAAATAAGAAGGCAATTTGAACTTCTTTTTAGGCTAGTTAATTTGTTTTGCAAAATTAACGATAAAATATAAAACTCATAACACCATGGGATCGATTTATGGAAAAAAACGATTTTTTTTTTTATAGATTATTTTGACCTAAAAAGAATTTATTGCACGGTAAAATACCAAATATATGGTTTCAGAAACAGTTATGCGCATTCTAATTATGTTCCCCCAAGTAAGGTATATACAAGGTCATTAAACATCACATTGAACAAACATGTTGCATAAAATTATAACAACACACGATTGATATGATTTAATCATTTGGGATTTATACAATCATTTGAACCATTCAGTTATTATAAATAATATAAAAACAACAGTGTGCCAAAATTCGAGTAATAAAGTAAAATTCAGAGTAAATCAGAAAAAAATTATAGTGACGTCAACATTTTAAATTAAGTCGTAAAGAATATTTTTGAATAAGTCATAAACATATATTAAAGAAGTCATAAAATTTGTTGTTCAAGTTACTTTTATTTAATTTATTTTATTACAATACAAAAAAAGAAAATCTGTTAACAAGAAATACCCACCACATAATTTCATGTCAATAAAGATTTATTTTAGAGTTCAGTTTATGCAGATTTCGTTTCCTCGCACAAGGAAGGTTGGGAGTTTCGTATTCATCCGGGAGCGAAAAGAAAAATGTCCTCAGAATAAAACATTTCCACTCTCGTTCTACGCTTTAGGTAGATTGGGACAAATTCGTTTCCGTGTCGGTATGTGCGACATGCGTAGATGCATTTTTTTTTTGTTTAATATGTACTATATTTTGCAAAACTGCTTATTCGATTCGTGGTAGGAGAAAATTTGAGAATCAGTGAAAGAAAAAATTCAGTAACAATTTTACGGCTCGCCCTTTAAATATTTTCGCCAAGCATTTTCCTTGACACGCCCGTATTTGAAAAACGACTCATCCAATTTGGCTTGAAAGGGTAGGAAAGTAAAGGAATAATGTACCAAAGGACCAGTATCGATTTCATTATATTGATTCTAATATTAATATAATAGTAATATTATAAATATAATATCTAAAAGGACTTGAACGTCCTACATCAAGATATGTAAAGTAGAAATAACTGTACAGCATCTAGTACCAGATTGCAAAGTCTTTGAAACCTAAGGAGAAAATTAGATTTGGTATCATCTTTAGAGAAAAATCTTGAAGACGATGAGATAAGAGTAAAAAAAAAAAAATTCAATATTTAAAGCTAACGAATTATTATCAAAATTTCTAAAATACAGAACGTTGCCAATGGCAATGTAGGCTAGAGGACCAGGAAAAAATAAATAAATAAATAAATAATATAATCTAACAATTATTTTATTTCGTTGCTTCTTCTTAATTCGCACCTCTGAACTATGTACTGATTATCAGAGAATACGATAGCCATTGAGGAAATAATAGACATGTGAAGCATGGGGAAGGTAAGTACCGCACCACTTTCCTCAATTGATTCAATTGCTGTTTGTGTGATCTCTAATCCAGCATCTTTTCATCCAACTTCATCCACCCCCCCCCTGAGTTGGGTCAGCAATATCTCTTATTTAACTGTTTTTGTGTTTGTATTGTTCATTGTATATTGTTCAAGTGTTGGTAGGAGGTCATTCGGAGTTTTTGTATTGAGTTGTAACAATTTTGAGTTTTGTTGGTGGATCTTTTCATCGATTCCGAATATTTGTTACGAACATTTCCCTATGACTAAAGTATGTGTTGATAATTACTTTCTGTTTCAGTTTTACTTTAGTTTATTAGAGGAAAAAAAATGGATAAAGAAATTTGAATGTTTTGTTATGCATATTTCGTTTTATTATGGCATGTGAGTCTAATGTCCAAGAAATTTCATTATTGTCAATGTATACTTGGAGACACGTATTTCTATTAAGTGTAAATGTGATCTGTTTCGATGCATCGTGATTCTGTATAATTTTCCTCAGTTTGAACAAGTCGTGTAATATATATTATTGTCTAATTAAGCTAGTGAAGCCTAAATGCTTGTTTAGAATTTCAGTAACGTCAGCGTAAGTTGCAGTCAATATTTGATTGTTTTTTCAAAAGGTAGATAATTAGTTTGTATATTGCGTTGAATAGATGAGTCAGTATTGAACCTTGGGGTACTTCTGCCAAGATTGAATGAATCGAAGAATCCTGGATTGAATAAAATATTTTAAAGACTTAAGATCGAAGAAAGAGATATTAGGTGTACAGTAGTATCCTCTTGAGTTTGATTATAAGACACAGGAGCCAGACTTTGTCAAACGCCTGGGCAATATTAAAAATACTATAGTTGTACATAATTATTGTTGTATTACTTCTGAAATGTTACTATTTAATATATGTTTAAAAATTCCTTATATTTCAGTTTAAATTATTTTTATTACGTTTTCAATAGAATAGAATTCATTTGTATTTGTTAAAGAAGACACCTTTTACAAATTTTATTATATACATCATTTTATCATTTTTATTATCTGTAATGTCTGTTTTTAATATCTGTAACGTCAGCGTAAGTTGCGGTCAATATTTGATTGTTTTTCAACAGGTTGTAGTTAGTTCGTATATTGCGTAGAATAGAGGAGTCAGTGTTGAACCTTGGGGTGATTCTGCCAAGATTGGATGAATCGAAGAGTCCTGGATTGAATAAAATATTTTAAAGACGTAAGATCGAAGAAAGAGGTATTAGGTGTATAGTAGTATCGTCTTGGGTTTGATTATTAGAGACAGGAGCCAGACTTTGTCAAACCCCTGGGCAACATTATAAAATACTATAGTTTAATTTAATTATTGTTTTAGTGCTTCTGAAATGGTACTATTTAATATATGTTTAAAAAACTTTATAACTGATGTAATTTCAGTTAAAATTTAAACAAACATATAAAATTATTAGTATTATTACTAAGTTTTCATATTAGAATAGAATTCATTTTTATTTGTTAAAGAAAATCATTTACAAATTTTATTATGTACATCATTACAACAAACTTTATTAGTTATCATTGTGTCTGGTATTTTAGAAGATATTAACAAAATTATTTACAATATTGGGAATGATAACCTTCTTCAAACTATGACCCTAGGTATGTCTATGGTTATAATATTGTTGAGCGCCTGGCTTTTAGCCATATTTTTAAATTTAAAATAAAGGTAAAAGGAAATAACATACCCAGGTGAATATAACCTAAGTAAAAAAAAGCTCCATGCAATGCTCAGGGAGATAGGGCTGGTTCTTTCAATAAGCGGAAAATACTATTTACATTCAATCTATTTACATAAATATGTACAGTTAAAATTATTATAGAATCAGAAAATTAAGAAACAAAGACAATAATAATAACCTAAACATATTTACACAACTTAAAACTAGGGAACACAATTATATACAAACTACAGACGAGTATATTTAACCAATTTACGTGCGTAGCGACAGTCCATGAATCCATAACAGTCCACAACATATAAAGGCATTAACTCAAGGTACGGTGTAAAGCAGAACATGCTAGCATGCCTCTAAACTCACTCAAAAATTACAGATGTTTTTCTTTTTGGTTTCAGTCTGTTATTAACGTGTTGCCATGGTAACTAGCAGTGTTGGTCACACTTCCCCTTCTTCGGAAGCGTGAGACTCTCACGCTGATTCTCTTAATCAGTTGTGAAAAGGCTTCGCTGAGACACATGGCTAGTTCCAACGCTGTTTCCTTCTTCATCCTCCAAGTAGAAAACGTTGGCCGACTTCTTCTTTATGATTTTAAAGGGACCCTCGAATTTCGGCACCAGTTTTGAACAAAAGGCGTCAGCTGCTGATGATAGCCGGTGTGCGCGCCGAAGCACTAAGTCACCTTCCTTAAACACAGAGTCTCGCTTGTTTCTGTTATAGTATTTACACTGTTTATCACTGGCTACACACAAGTTTTTCTCAACTAGTAACCTTAGTTCATCTAGCTTTTTAATGTGAGATGTCCAAGTCGAAATAGGAAGCGGTTTAAGATCATTAGAGTCTGCTTTAGTAAATAAGGTATTAGGAGCTATTAGTTCTCGCCCCATATTTAGATAGGCAGGGGTACATCCCAACGAGTTATGCACAGAAGTGTTAATCGCGAACATGAATTCGGGTAAGTAGGCGTCCCATTTTCGATGATTGCTTTCTATGAAGGCAGTAATCATAGTTTTTATAACTCTGTTTGTCCTCTCAACTGGGTTTGCTTGTGGCCAATAGGTGGGAGTATTAGATAGATCAATACCATAAGCTTGAGCCAGGTCGTCTATTAATTTATTAACGAAAGGGGTACCGTTGTCGGTATGAAGGACTCTTGGTGTGCCCCATCTGAAAATAATAAACTGCCTGAAGCAGTTAGTGACGGTTTTCGCGTTCGCCATTCTTACAGGAACGAGTTCAACCCATTTTGAAAAGGTATCTTGGAAGACCAATAAATAGCAAAACCCATTAGAAGACCTAGGAAAGGGTCCTTGAATATCTGCAGCTACAACGTCCCAGGGTTTGGTATACTGATGAAGGTTCATCTTTCCCATTTGAGTTCGTTGCTCTGGTTTGGTTAGCTGACAGATCTTGCATCGTCTGATATAATTAGCTATATCGCGGCGCATTCCTGGCCAGAAGTATAAGCGAGCTATTCTTGCTGTGGTTTTCTCTACCCCGATGTGACCTGCATCGGGTAAGTTGTGATTCTCATTCATAACTCTAGTTTGTTGTTCTTGAGGTACAACTAGCTTCCATGCATAGGAATCATCTTCAAGAGAATCTTGTATATCATCAAAGAAATGACGGTATAATTTTCCTTTAGATATTTTCCAATCGGGAAATTGAACTGGTCTGCGACTTACTTCAAGAAATTTATTGTTATACCAAGTATCTTGGGTTGGTGATGTGGCATCAATTGTCAAAAGGGATTCATTATTTCCTTCGTCCAACTCCAGACATTCTTTCGGAATACGAGAAAAGAAATCAGGAACAGAATGAGTGGAACCTTTCCGATAAAGTACTTCAAAGTCATATCCTTGTAGTTCCAATGACCATCTCGCTAACCTCCCAGTAGGATTATTAAGATTAGGATTTTTCAAGACATATTCCTTTAGAGTCTGTCTTAATTTTTCAACATTCCCTTCAGTAGATAAATTATACTCCCCCAAAATTTCTAAAAGTTCCTCCTTCTTCAAAAGATATATCCAACCTAGCGAGGGTTTATCGATGTAACCTGTTTTAGTTTCCTCTTCGTTCACCATGGTGACGAAATAAACAACAAAAGCAGACTATAATGACCAGAAACCGTAGGAATGGGTTAGAAAAAGAAATGATTATTCTTATGAACGTTAAGGATTTATAAGGCCAACTTTAGGAAAAAAGGGTAGCCCTTGGACTCTAAGTTTAATAACAGAAAATATTAGGAAATAAGGTTTTTAACGTTTATCTTAAAATGAAATTAAATTAAGGTTTACTAGTTTTAACAACAATGTACCTTAATAACTATAATTTGTTATAAAAGTGAACCAGCAAACCATTATTGTAAATAAGGTAAATAAATTGATTGTCAAACATTTATAAAAAAATAAATAAGACTGTTTGTAAAAGTTAATGAGTGAAACAGAAGTAAACAATCGGTTACCATGGATACAGTAGTAAACACATGTAACCCTAACTTCAATTCAACTATTTATACAATTATTAGTCTCTATTTTCACACACAATAAATCCAAAATAAGGCCCCACAATGGGCACCATTTAATTATATGACCCTAGGTATGTCTATGGTTATAATATTGTTGAGCGCCTGGCTTTTAGCCATATTTTTAAATTTAAAATAAAGGTAAAAGGAAATAACATACCCAGGTGAATATAACCTAAGTAAAAAAAAAGCTCCATGCAATGCTCAGGGAGATAGGGCTGGTTCTTTCAATAAGCGGAAAATACTATTTACATTCAATCTATTTACATAAATATGTACAGTTAAAATTATTATAGAATCAGAAAATTAAGAAACAAAGACAATAATAATAACCTAAACATATTTACACAACTTAAAACTAGGGAACACAATTATATACAAACTACAGACGAGTATATTTAACCAATTTACGTGCGTAGCGACAGTCCATGAATCCATAACAGTCCACAACATATAAAGGCATTAACTCAAGGTACGGTGTAAAGCAGAACATGCTAGCATGCCTCTAAACTCACTCAAAAATTACAGATGTTTTTCTTTTTGGTTTCAGTCTGTTATTAACGTGTTGCCATGGTAACTAGCAGTGTTGGTCACAAAACTAATAAATACAAAAAAAAATATTAATATTTCTTGATAATCACATATTCACCATGAGTAATATCAATTCATTTATATTCCGATTATTATTTGAATAAAATTACAATGTATTGCGGAAAAAAAGTTATTAAAATGATCGATAGTTTCAACTGAAAGAATGCTTTGAAGGCCAGTCTATATCGGAGTTGCCAGCTATGTAATTATTTAAGTATTTATTTCTAGACTTTATCATTTTTATATTATATTATTATAATTTTTAACAGCAATCTTGTATCAATATTATTAGTTTCCATTTATTTAGAATTAAGTATTAAATTGCTATTTGCTATTTTATATAAAGCTATAGCGATGTTAAATAAAGGTGCTTTTACACTGTGCGAACTTCTCCCTCGAACAGCTCACGAACAACTACACGAACTCGAATAGGTAATTTATCTGTTCGCCTGTTTGTTCGGGTATAGCATTAGTGTTGCTATTGAATTAGTTAAGATAAGATTCTAGACCTTCTTTTAGCATTTTTCTTGCGTTGTTTTGATCCGTAACAAGCTAGAGCTAAAGTCATAACAGCCGCTAGTTCCAAGTGATCCGTCTTTGTAATGAAAATTGTTGCATTAAGGTGCATAGGTGCGGTCAGACATAATTGTTTAGTAGGCTTCATGTTTCAGTGTAAATAGCTGATCATGGTACGTCGCACAGTGGGAAAATTTTGTGATTTAGCGGCCAAAAATCTATATATAACTCCTGACGTTTTAATTTCATCCACGTTGACTATGAAATTTATGAAAAGAAAGTATCTAAATTGATATAACTTCTATTATTGGCAATAGTTGGTTCAGATTTTTTCCATAGTGGCAGAGGGCGAAGGGTGCTAAAATACCATAATAGAATTCGATCGATCAAATGCGATCGATCGACGATATATCGATTTTAAGATTTAAACCCCTATATTTGAGCTTTCAATATATTTTCGGCCTCGAATTAGACTAAATCATAAAACATACTTATCGTTGAATTATATGACAATATTTTTTTCGGTTAAAATTCCTAAAAAATAGTGTATTTTTAATTTATTTTTTTGGATTTTTTCTTCATCAGACATTAATTATTTAAACTCCTTTCAAATAGAGCAAGTGCCTGAAAACTACATGTAAATGAGCAGAAAGCTCAATAGATAATAATCCTGACTCATTCCATTCTCCATGTATAACCCTGTACCTTATAAACTATTTTATTTAAATTTAAGTGAAGAAAGGATTAATTTGAAATACTTAGAGTGATGGTATTTTTATTTTTTTTATTCTCACTGATAAAGAAAATCCCATGCTCTTTAATGAAAAAAGAATTATTCGATTATCGTCATTTAGTCAGGAGTTATAGATTTTTGGCCGCTATTATGGCAAAATTTTCCCACTGTGCGTCGGTAGGGAAAGGTTCGAAGGGTTATTTGTTCGAGGGTGAAGGCACCTTCAGTTTTTATACTAACATTATTTCTAAGCTTTTTGCAATTGATGATTGAAGTATTACACCTTTTTAAAAATTCTTTTCAATTGGAATATTGTATTTAGTCTTTAAATATATTCGTAAGCAGGGTTTGAAATCGATAATTATTTTTTCTAATATATCATCTTATAGTTATTATTTCTGATTTTTAATTTAAAAATCATTCTTGATTTATAAATAAAAATTTAAATCGATCTTTGATATTTATTAATTGGGTTAAAAATAATAATCAGTCGCCGTGTGATACGGTATTAAATAAATAATAATGATTAAATTGCCATAAAAAAAATATTGATCATAAAATAATAATCACCTTTTAAAAGCAAATTAATTTTTTATAACATGTGGATTCCAAATTTAGTGCTATTTTGCTTGACCGAATTATGACCCCTCAAATCATGTAATTGGCTTTGAATCAAAATGGTGGATCACGATAAAGAGTTACTAGGATTGAGCTTGGACCTTGTGTGAAATTGTATTCAAATTGGCAAAGTAGCTTTAAATCGGCGTACAGCGGACGGAGGAATTTTCTTATTCAATTCTACGCATTCTACGCATCTTGAAATGTGATGTCAAATTTTTAAGGGTGGGGGGGAGTGTAAAAGTCATATTATTATAATTATTCGGAACATCACAATAATAAACTAAAAACTTATATTTCTGATTTATAAAAGTATTAGTCAAAAATTATTATTATTGTTAATCGAAAAAATTTAATTCAAAAATAATGATCAGGTTATGATTTTTTTTTCTCTTTTGATCAAAAATAAAAATCACTCTCAATAAAAATTATCAAATGATTTTTAAAAATTTCAGATACAAATTTTGATCAGATTTGAATTTTATTTTTATTTTAATAAATATCGATTTCAAACCCTGTTCGTAAGCATATTTTTTATAACATCTTTACTCCTTTCATAAACATAAAATATGTATAAAGGGATAAATATGTAGGTAATTTGAATAGTGTATGTTCCCTGGGAGTAATGATGTTAGATATTTTGAAGCATGTCGATATTATCCTTTACAAATATGATTTTTTTTTTGTATATGCAAGTAGAATAGTGACTCTTCTTGGCATTTTTAAAAATTACTGCCTCCGACTCATTGCTTCGATTCCTTTAGGTGAATGATAATATAATCTAAAAATATTTTGTTAGATACCTTAAATGTTTATATAAAATATCTTAAAACACCTCGTCTGGCAATTTACGATACTTGCTTTGCTGCTCCGAGTTCTAGAGCTCCTCGCGTCACATGTTTCGCCCATTGTGTACATTCCATTATTGTTGCCTGTCTTAAAGGAAACCATTAATTATTCATGAGGGACGGTGCAAATTGGAAATAAACTGAAATATTTTCTAGTTAATATGTTGTTGTTTTTTTCATTTTTAAATGCACAAAACACTTTTTAAGTGTTGGCATAAAGTTTTTACAATAGGTGAAAACAGGATCTTGAAAATCTTCTCAATTAGTTAGCAGTGCAGTGCTTTTGGCGGATCAGTTGTGTTGGAAGATGATGCTTTGGACATCAGTGCTATATTTATGTAATATTTTATTTATATATTTTATACTCTTTTATTATTGTTGTATTGAGACTTTGTAATAAATCTGAAAAAGTTTTTTCCTCTACGCTTTCAAATCTAAAAATCATTTCTTTTCTTTTTTTTCTACCTAATATGCATAGTATTGCATGTTTGTTTTTCTTCGAATATTACAGCTTAATTTTTATTAATATTATATAATATTAATAAAAATTATAATATTAAAAATTATAAAAAAAAATCTGGTGCGTGCGCGCAACACACAACTTTCACTTACCAACTTACTTAGATAAGAAATTGAAGTGTTTTGTTAAATATCATTTCCCAAAGTCACACATTTTTCTACATTCATATCTTATTTTTATTAATCGTTAAAGCCGTTTTTGAGTAAATAAAAAACCCCGTGAAAATGATAAAAATTTATTAAGTAAAGTCCCCCCTTCGGTTGATCAATTTTGATGAAATGTTGGCTATCACATATTTGGCATATACATACATCAAATACCCAGTTTAGTCACAATCGTGAAAGCCGTTTTTGAGTAAATAAAAAAAACACGTAAAAATGGTACAAGATTTATTAAGTAAAGTGCCCCCTGCGGTTGATCAATTTTGATGAAATTTTTACAGACATATCTCGGGCATATAAATAGATCAAATACTATGTTTAATCAAAATCGTTAAAGCCGTTTTTGAGAAAATCAAAAAAACACGTGAACATGTTACAAAATTTATTAAGTAAAGTCCCCCCTCCGGTTGATCAACATTGATGAAATTTTTACAGTCATATCTCGGGCATATAAATAGATGAAATACTCAGTTTAATCAAAATCGTTAGAGCCGTTTTTGAGAAAATCGAAAAAAACCTAAAAAGTTATTAAGTAAAGTACCCCCTCCCTTTAAGTAATTTTGATGATATTTATGCTGTCACATCGCGGGCATATACCTACAATAAATACCCAATTTCAGGATCGCACGGTTTATAGTTTTTGAGCTAGTCTGTTCACACACACATACACACACACACACACACACACACACACAGACACACACACACACACACACACAGACCATTTCGCGGGACTTGGTCATTTCGACTCAGGGGACCCCAAAACGTGTATTTCCGTTGAAAACCGGAAGTCGAATTTTTTCACGATCGCAATACTTCCACTTACTATATATTTCATATATAGGTAAGTGAAAGTAAAAATTATAAAATAAAAATCTGGTGCGTGCGCGCAACACACAACTTTCACTTACCAACTTACTTAGATAAGAAATTAATGCGTTTTGTTAATGTCACTTCTCAAAGTTACACATTTTCCACATTTATTTCTTATTTTTGTTTTCATTTGCTCTATAAACCCCTCAGAACATTTTAATAATGATAACGCTTACCTGATATTAAATAACACTCAATTTTTATTAAACATGACGAATATAAAGAAAATCGTTAAAGCCGTTTTTGAGATAATCTAAAACTTAGAAAAAAAGTTATGAAATAAAGTGTCCCCTTCGGTTGATCAATCTTGATGAAATGTTGGCTATCACATCTTTGGCATATACATACATCAAATACCCAGTTTGATCAAAATCGTGAAAGCCGTTTTTGAGTAAATAAAAAAAAAACACTTAAAAATGATACAAAATTTATTAAGTAAAGTCCCCCCTCCGGTTGATCAATTTTGATGAAATGTTGGCTATCAAATCTTTGTCATATACATACATCAAATACCCAGTTTGATCAAAATCGTGAAAACCGTTTTTGAGTAAATAAAAAAAAAACACGATAAAATAATACCAAATTTATTAAGTAAAGTCCCCCCTCCGGTTGATCAATTTTGATGAAATATTGGCTATCACATCTTTGGCATATACATACATCAAATACCCAGTTTGATCAAAATCGTGAAAACCGTTTTTGAGTAAATAAAAAAAAACACGTGAAAATTATACAAAATTTATTAAGTAAAGTCCCCCCTCCGGTTGATCAATTTTGATGAAATTTTTACAGTCATATCTCGGGCATATAAATAGATCAAGTACTCAGTTTAATCAAAATCGTTAGAGCCGTTTTTGAGAAAATCGAAAAAAACTTAAAAAGTTATTAAATAAAGTACCCCCTCCCTTTGAGTAATTTTGATGAAATTTTTGCTGTCACATCGCGGGCATATACATACGCTAAATACCCAATCTCAGGTTCACACGGTTTATGGTTTTTGAGCTAGTCTGTTTACACACACACACACACACACACACACACACACACACACACACACACAGACACACACACACACACACACAGACCATTTCGCGGGACTTGGTTAATTGGACTCAGGGGACCCCAAAACGTGTATTTCCGTTGAAAACCGGAAGTCGAATTTTTTCACGATCGCAATACTTCCACTTACTATATATTTCATATATAGGTAAGTGAAAGTAAAAATATAATATTACAGCTTAGCTCGAATAAATTAGCCAAAAATACAGAAAATGTGGGAAATAATTTATAAAGTTCTGAGACATTGGTAAAGCTCTAATATCTAGCGTAATAGTAAGAAATTGAAAAGTTACCAACACTACGGGGGGGGGGGGCATGTCCCTCGTTTCAGCCACATTTATCCCTATTTTTTTTTTTTTTTTACAATTTTTCACTTGTTGGGCAAACGGTATATATTTTTTAAAATACATATTTTTATAAAAAAAAATTCTAGTGAATTCCTGCTAAAATATTGTTAGGTGAAAAAAAAAAATATGATATACAACAGTTCTAGACTTGATGGAACAGTTGGAACAAACTGTTCTAGTACATGTTTGTGAATAATTGGGAACCTTCCACGCTTGTCGAGAACGTTCTGGACTATTCTGATTCAGACTAAATATAAGGATCGATGACTGGAGAGTTTGTCCTTGCTTTGACGACCGATTATATGGTTACGTTTGTGTTAAATTGCTGTTACAAGTTGATACTTTTTGTATTATTTTCGTTTAGTTGAATTATGTAAACCCACATAAGTTTTACAGTATGATCTGTTGCAAGATGAATCCGTTGTGGGCTGAAAGAAAAGAAAATGAGCAGTAAAATGAAAACTGAAAGTCTAGAGTTTATACCCGTGGTCCTCACCTGGCCTTTATATTTTTTTATAAAGTCCATCGTCTTATTAATTCTAAAGGTTTTGTTTTGAAGTGAAAATATTGGCCATGATTGGGATTCGAATCAGGGCCTCCACATTTTTGTTGCGGTGCGCTTACTAACTAACCGGCCTAGTTACAAGTCGCAGCCCTTGCTAATCTACTCTTTTCAAAGATAATGAAAAGTTATATATATTTATAAATGTTATATTGTAGGTACATATATTGTACATTCTGCTACAGCTGTACCACGTCGTTACGTTAAATCGTTTCATAAGTATACATCTAAGTTACATATATAAATTATTAATGAGGTTACATAAATAATAAACAGAGTCTGAGACTTGATTCTCTAACAATAATCTTCCCTATGAGAATCTCTATAATAGCTTTGCCACGGAAAAGAACCGCGCATTTCCAACCTAGTCGTGACCGATGCCGGTTAATTGGTGTAACGGATTAATCCGGAGCACATAAAAGAGAAAACATAACAACTATTGCACGTGCGTATGTACTATCTATTCGTAATAATTATTTTCTCACATAGTTTTATTAACAGCCTACAGAATTTTATCAAGTACTTCATTTTCGAAAGACTATAATATCATTATACCATGCCAATTTTTAATGATTAGTTTCATTTTATCTTAAAATTTAAAATTACCTCTAATGTGAAGCAAAAAAAAAAAAAAAATCGATTACAACCATTGTGGTTATAGGGCTTAGTACTCTTATGTGTAAGGAAGTATTGTTTCTTGGTCAGCGGTCTTGCAAGGAGATAATTTGATCATGATCACGCTCAACCTCAAGGTTTTTTCCCCACTGAAATTTTCAATTAAGAGTACCCACTTCGTAGAGGCGGGGTGTTCCCAGGAAGGTCTTTCAGACCCAGAGGCGATCCGTGGAAGAATAGAAGAGATATCCTACCACAGCCATATTCGAATTCAAGTCCTTGAGCGTAGCAGTTCGGAGCATTACCATTGAGCAGCCCAACTATTCTAATAATGGTAGTTTATACCCCGTTGAATAGTTTTCAGGCACGTACCACCCCTGGAGTTACAGATTCCCTCTACAGAAGCATACTTTAAGCCATTTTTTATTTATTTTTTGCTACAGAAATAAATGGCATCTACCAAATCATTTCTTTTTATTCTCGTTTATTTAAAAGAGATTATTTTTTTATTTTATTTTGTTTGTAATGTCCTTTCATGAAAACCATTCATAAAGAACTTTTTATTCGGTATCGATAAAGAACTTCTTCGTCCCAGTCCAGATACTTATATTTTCCTAATATATTCTGTACTCCTCTGAACCCACTTGTTTCCTGCTTCTTCCTCTTTTTCTGATAATCCGCTCAGTTTACAATTTTTTTTGGGTGGGGGAGACTAAACGTTTGTCATGCCATATATTTTTACTTTCACTTACCTATATATGAAATATATAGTAAGTGGAAGTATTGCGATCGTGAAAAAATTCGACTTCCGGTTTTCAACGGAAATACACGTTTTGGGGTCCCCTGAGTCGAAATGACCAAGTCCCGCGAAATGGTCTGTGTGTGTGTGTGTGTCTGTGTGTGTGTGTGTGTGTGTGTGAACAGACTAGCTCAAAAACTATAAACCGTGCGATCCTGAAATTGGGTATTTAGTGTAGGTATATGCCCGCGATGTGACAGCATAAATTTCATCAAAATTACTTAAAGGGAGGGGGTACTTTACTTAATAACTTTTTAGGTTTTTTTCGATTTTCTCAAAAACGGCTCTAACGATTTTGATTAAACTGAGTATTTCATCTATTTATATGCCCGAGATATGACTGTAAAAATTTCATCAAAATTGATTAACCGGAGGGGGGACTTTACTTAATAAATTTTGTAACATTTTCACGTGTTTTTTTGATTTTTTCAAAAACGGCTCTAACGATTTTGATTAAACTTAGTATTTGATCTATTTATATGCCCGAGACATGTCTGTAAAAATTTCATCAAAATTGATCAACCGCAGGGGGCACTTTACTCAATAAATTTTGTATCATTTTCACGGGGTTTTTTATTTACTCAAAAACGGCTTTAACGATTAATAAAAATAAGATATGAATGTAGAAAAATGTGTGACTTTGGGAAATGATATTTAACAAAACACGTCAATTTCTTATCTAAGTAAGTTGGTAAGTGAAAGTTGTGTGTTGCGTGCACGCACCAGATTTTTTTATAATTTGTACTCAACTCATTTAAAATTTCAACTTTAATTAAGGAATAATTTATTAAACTGAAAGTATGATGTTTATATTAATCATAGGAAGTAATTAATTTGGATAACCTTCTAGTGTTAATTAATACAAGCGGCACTCGAACCTTGATTCAATTGAATCGATATGTCGGTTCTCTTTTCCTATCGATTTTTTTTTATACTCTTATGTCTTATTTCTTTTTTTCAATCGACTGTTCAATAAATAAGAAAGCTTCTGGTAAGACGAAAGAGCGCTTTGCCTATTTCCAAGGTTGCCTGAAACTAATTATATTGAATAACCAAAGCCACAATGGTTTCAAGTTTAAGGTGAAAAAATAAATATTAAAAAACAAAAAACGTAGCTTAACTTAACTAATGATATGTATAAAAAGATTTCCTTTTTAAGATATTTTCTATAGGATTTTTTTTGGTTACCTAAAAATAAAATGGAGAACATTAATATAACAATCTAAGCCCTCATCTTCCTTTCGACTTAAGATAAATGTTCAAGCTTAAATGACTTACACTGCATTATTCTTGATTGACAAGTATTTGTGACTTATTGTGCAATTTCTGTTTTTAGCAGTATGATTTCTAATAATGTAATGGAAATTGTTGGAGATGCGGTCAAATACAACAACACTAATAACATATAGATCTGTATTAACTGGCTGTTAATACATCGATACATCGATCTGGAATCGATAGCCACAATTGCATGCATACATATTCATCCCGAATCATTTCCAGTGCATTAATTTCTACCGCAATCATCTACCTTCATTATGATTTTTAATAGTTTTTATATATATATAAAAAAAAAAGAACGACTATTATTAGAAAATTTAAATTTTTTGTTTATTGAAATAAATAAAAAATAGTTAGAAATTCTTTTTGATAGAAATTTCGAATAATCTTAAGCGTACTTAGAATTATAAAAAAAAATTATTCACCATAGAAGTGGAGTATATTAAAAAGGGGTGTTTTTAAAATATTAGATACTTAAAAGACTTGGTTACGGAAAAAGTTTACATGGTGCACTCTTAAGCATAATATTACGTAATTTTAAATATTTTAATTCAACTATGTTTCACATCCGATTTCATGTCTCATATACAATTTTAAAATGCTTTGAATGGTACGATCATTATAAAATGCTTTTCCTCCGATAATTCGTACTAGGTACAAATATTGAATAAGGATTCACATAAAATGTTACATCATTAAACATAATCTTCAGAAAAGCCTAAACACGCCAACTCCCTTGCATTCGTATGAATTTTACATGGTTATGTTCCTTGGAATTATTATTTTTAAATATCCTCTCCAAAAATGGCGCCCAAACGTGCAAATTTCCGCTTGATGCCAATGGCAGAAAAAAATAATTCAATTGTGAAATTGTGAAATAATGAACATCCGCTTCTAATTACTTATTGCAAGAAATACAACGGTTTAAAGTTTATTGGGATGTTATCTGGCCACCGACTAATAGCTTTATAAAAAAAAGATATTGCAGTAATTAATATCACGTGTAAAATTTATAACGTGTCCTAAGATTTGAACGTTCCCTTTTGCGTTATTTAGAAATCAGTATTCAAACAACAATGCCCAGCGAAACTAATATTTTTGTATTACTATGCAAATGTTTCCAAGAATACGAGTTGAAGCGATACATTTTGAAAAAAGAGTCAACCGTGATGTGAATAGAAGCAAGGCCAGGATCTGTTCGATGTTTGCGTAACTCAAAGCAAACATTCCCACAATTATTCTCTTCCCTCAACAAGTACCTGTGAATATTCTTTCCGTCTTTTTATTTATTTGATCTGGCAGTCTGTCCGGGTTTTCGTCTTATTGTCGTTCAGCCGTCACGAATCGACGATATGTTCAAGGTAAGTTTACGGATGATTTCTGATTTATTGTTGGAGCGGTAATATCACGGGTAATATCAACCAATATATATAATACTGATTGGTGTAGTGGTTAGCAAAGCCAACTACAAAGCACAAAATCGCGGGTGCGAAGCCCGATGCGGCATTAGCATTCGGAGTGAAAATATTTTGTCTATACCATCCTTGGGATAGGACGTAAAGTGGAGGTTCCGAGCCTGTGCGAGGACAAGTACTTGTTAATAATCCCTATCCTAACTATAAATGGGTAAGGAAAATTTACGTCTCCAACTGTAGCATCGTCCGATTAGCCATAGTAGCATAAAATGATGTTAAACAAACAAAGAAACAAACTATATGACAAATGAGTCATTTAGCCTTATTTGCACTCATCATACACAGCTGTCTGCGTTTGCTGTAGGAACGTTAAGATTCATTTTTCTGATTAAGCAAGAAATAAATATTAACTGACTCAAATGGAAATAAAAAAACCAACATTCCATACCCCTACCTCGTACCCTTGGCCATCCAACTAACAATTTACACTAAAAGGTAACAGTTGCTAATATTATTTATCACAACAGTGCGAGTTTTCAATGCGTCGTCAGCCAGTTATTGAAGAAGCTTAAATTGAATCTGGTTATTATGTTTTTCTCAACAAGGAATTAGCTCTCATTTCAGCAAGTATGCTACATATACCGCAGAAGTATATGTAGCATAGATGTACAACTATGTATACTACATTTAGTATTTACATACATACATGTGGGGTCACCTGTGGTGTAGTGGTTAGCATGGCAACCTACAATACTAAAGATCGCAGGTTCAATTCCAGCGGTGGCCCTAGGATTTTTTAATGGGAGTAAAAAATCCTTAGCTATGCCGTCCCTCGGATAGGACGTAAAATGGAGGTCCCGAGCCTGTACGATGTCAGGTACTCGTTAAAGATCCCTATCCTAATTACACCTGGATAGGCAAAATTTAGGACTCCCACTGTAGCATCGTCCGATTAGCCTTAGTAGCATAAAAATGGACGTTAAACAAACAAACAAACATACATACATGTATATTCCTGTGAATAAGTTGTTAAGTCTAATTTACTTACTTTTCACAGCACGGCTTTTAAAGTTTGAAAAGCTTTGGTATAAAATCAGGTTTTCATTACCAAGCATTGAAACTTTGTCAAAAATACCAAAATAGTGGTTACTGAAAACGGTCATTAAACCAACCGAATAAATCTTATCAGTAATAAGATGTTAGAGCTGAATAATTGTTCACCGAACTGTAATGAGTAAATTACAAATGAAATCTTGACTGATACACTAACGAAGAAACCGCCTCCTTTTTAATCACTTAACCAATTTTGGCCTAAATTTTACTTAACCAAGGAGTTAAGTAATAATTATTTACTGGAATTTCGTATTCAACAATTTAGTTACAACAATAGTCCACGTAACAGAAATAGAGACAATTAAAACTTTGCAATCGATTATTCTGCTCTATTTTCTAGGAATAGGTCGCTCAGAAAGATCCTGTATAACCAGAATATCGTCGTAATCGACTTAAACGGGACTTAATTAGAAATTAATATAATTGAAATTTCTTCGTGGAACGGAACCCTCCTTCTTCTACCTCACCTTTTCGACTTTACAAGAGTTTTTTCTGGGCCAGAAGCAATGGCGGAGGTTCAGTTCGAGAGTTGAATGCCTACAGCACTGGGGACTCGAAATTTATAACCCTTCCGATTATCTACAGGTTTTCAGGCTTAGCACATAAATAATTAAATATGACTATAATACAATTATTTTTTTGGACTTGGAGATACCTCATAAAGCAGACCAAGCTAAGTTTATACAAGACCTCGCACGGCCAGTATTGTCATGCGGCTCAGAGGCTTAGACTTAGACGAAAACTGATAAGAGAAAGATCAGTTTGTTCGTACGAGGAGTTCTCAAGAGGATCTACGGCCCAGTAAAGGTGGGTGGAGTATGTAGGAGAAGGAAAAATAAGGAAATGAGTACTCTATTTGCCGAACTCGACTTTGTCACGTTTATTAAACTTGGCAGACTAAGATGGGCAGGACATGTCGCAAGAATGGATACCTCTGAAATTTCGAAAAAGGTGATGACTTAGGAGCTATACTCAACAAGAAGAGTAGGAAGACCGAGGATTAGATGGCTGGTAACAAGTGGTGACAACGTAACAAGTGGAGTTCGGGACTGGAGAGCTGCATCAGAAGAAAGAGCCGACTGGCGGAGACTCTTAGAGGAGGCCCAGTCTTTGTTAGGGGGCGTAGCGGCTAATATAAATAAAAATAAATAATAAAAAATAAATAAAAATAAAATTAACAAGACTCAAGTTTTTGACATTAGTAATGGATAATGCATGGAGTTCTTAACATTCCAACTGTGGGAATGTAATTATTTACGCTTCTTTAGAATTACTTTTATCCACCACTCATTCCACCATATGCTAGTAGAAAAGATCTGGCAGGACGTTAAAAAAATCTAGATGATGGGTCAGTGGACGGTTCTTTCTTCTTTTCTATCTTTTAAAATCGGAAATTTATTTTTTATATAAAATTTGCAAATTCAAGAAAGAGAATCCCAAGACATTCTTATGCCGGATTATATTCTGAGAGAGGCGCTATTTACGTTTGCATCTAGAATTATGAATTTTACATACATATTTATTCTCGGAGGATTCCCGTGCGCGGACCGTGTAGTTTATTGGCGCAGCTTTATTCCAAACCCGCTTAACTACTCTCTTCCATCTTTCTTCCCTTTCCAGCTATACATTTTTTTCTTTTAGTAAAATTTATTTATATACATATTCATTTTGCACTGTTTGTAAAACTTCGAATATATATACTAGAATTTTTAAAATAACATTAATATTTATCAGTGCGGTGCCGGTTTTGGTGGTCTGTAAAAAAAAAAAAAAAAAAAAAAAAAAAAGGGTTTAAATTGTTATGCTTAGAATAATAATGCTATATTATTACGTAGGTAATATTTAAAAATCTTTGCTTGCCCACTAAAAATACTTAAATAATTTACCATTTTTGATAAAGTTACATTAAAAAAAAGAAAAGAATTTTCTAATATATAGTAACTGGAGAGACATTTTATATTTATTTACTACTTATAAAGGTGCCCTTGGGGGGTCACTTGTGGTATAGTGGTGAGTATGGCAACCTACAATACTGAAGGTCGCAGGTTCGTGCCCAGCGGTGGCCCTAGGATTTTTTAATGGGAGTAAAAAATCCTTAGCCATGCCGTCCCTCGGATAGGACGTAAATGGGGTCCCGAGCCTGTACGATGTCAGGTACTCGTTAAAGATCCCTATCCTAATTATACCTGGATAGGCTAAATTTAGGACACCCACTGTAGCATGGTCCGATTAGCCTTAGTGGCATAAAGTGACGTTAAACAAAAACAAACAAACAGAGGTGCCCTTGTTCTGTGTGAACCTAACCCTCGAACAGATAACTCCCCGAACCTGGCCGTACCGACGTACTGCGAACAGCTATTTACACTTAAACTTAAAATCAGGCGAATAATCATTTCTGACTGTACCTTTGCACCTTAATACAACAATTGTCATTACAACGACGGCTGACTTGGAACCAGCGGCTTTTCTGACTTTTGATCTATCTTATTATGGCAACGTCAGAAAAATGCTACTAAAAGGTCTAGAAGCTTATCTTAAATAACCCAAAAGCGACACTAGCGCTATCCCGAACACACAGGCGAACAGTAAAGTAACTGTTCGAGTCCGTGTTTTATTTAGATTAGCCGAACAGTATTCTGGACAGGCTTTTCGAGGGTGAGGTTCGCACAGTGTAAAAGCACCTTTACAATTATAAAAATTTTAATGATCATACAACTTTAATCGATGATAGGAACAGTTGCAACAACCATATTCGTGACTGTTCGAGAATAATCTACGCTTGTATGAAATTTTCTAGACTGTCTGGAATTCTAAGTCAGACTTATTATAACGTTAGGGTAAATCGTACAGTTATTGGTACCCTTAAGATTACATTTCTGTTAAATTAAAAAAATTTCTTTTTATAAAGGGATCAAATAGAAACTTCCTATAGCTCCTCATTATCTATCCTCATAAAGACTCAAGAGGTTTTTTTTTTGGTCGAAAGTTCAATAGTTTTACAATATGGCAATATTTATTGTTAAAAGTGCCAAATCTATTTATTGGCACCCTGTGGATTTAATTGTGAAATCTTCCCTAAGGTTTGTTTGTTAAAGTCTTTCTTCATAGATGACTTAGAGGACCCTTCAAACATTAGACTCATTTATATCTTGTAATAAAATTAGGACTTGTTTACCTATTTATTTAAGTTAAACTTCGGGTACCAATAACTGTACTGAGTGTCAATAACTGTGATGGTTTACCCTGTATAAAATTATATAGAGCGATTAACTGGAGAGTTAGTCTCTAAAGCTCGAATCATATGTTTATTTTTGTGTTTTTGTATCGTTAAAAGTTGATACTTTTTGTAAACTTGTTGATTATCCTCAATTGGCGGATGCAAGGGGGGGGGGAGGCTGTGGGGGCTGCAGCCCCTCCCTTTTGAAAAAGTTTCGTCATTTAAAGATAGAATTTGACTTTCCTTAATGTAAGGAAACATGTTAAAGAACAAATAATGTGCAGAACAAGTAGAATTTTAGTTGTGGGAAAGGAACATAAAGGTAAAAAAAGTTGATTAGCAGATCCAAATGAAGGGCTGTGGGGCTGCAGCCCCCCCCTTTACGATCGGCTGGATCCGCTCATGTTATCCTCCCACCTCCGTCTTGGCCTTACCCTCGGACGTTTCTATATCGGCACCGCGCTTATTAATCTTTTCGGAATGCGTTCACTACTAAGTTTCGCAATTTTACACGCCCATTTTATTCGTCAAAAGTATTAATAAATACAATACAATACAATAAGGCTTAACGGACCCGAAGGCCCGACGCCGACACCACCAATCGGTCCCTACATACCTCCATCCACCTACCACCGTCCAATCCCAAATTCACAAGATCCGCCTTCACCGAATCTTCCCACCTTCGCCTAGGCCTACCCCTCGGCCGTTTTCCAGTCGGCAAAGCGTTTATCAATCTTTTAGGAATTCGTTCACTACTAAGACTCGTCATTTTGCATGCCCACTTTAGCCGACGCGCAGTTATAGACTCGATTACATTTGCCGGGTAAAGCTCACGCAATTCCGCATTGTGTAGCCGTCTAAATTCTCCTGTTGACTCATCTTTCTTCGGCCCGAATATTTTACGCAGCACTTTATTTTCAAACACCATAAGGCGTTTCTCATCCCTTACTGTAAGCGGCCATGTTTCACAACCGTAAAGAACAGTCGGAAGAATTATAGTTTTGTAAATCCTAATTTTTAAATTTCGGGATAAAAGGCGTGACCCAAGTAATTTTGCAACCGAGAAATAACAAGCATTTCCCGCCTTTAATCTAGCCTTAATTTCCTCTTCGATTTCGTTTTTTCTAGTTACAGTAGATCCTAAATATCTAAATTTCTCAACGGCTTCGAATATTTCCTCTTCTACTTCAATATCGCCAAAATTGTCACCGTTTCTACAACTAACCATATATTTTGTTTTTGTATTAATAAATATATAACTTTATTTTTAAAAACCCAAAACCGTTGCTCATCCTTAAATTGTCAACGGCCACGTTTCTTATCCGTAAAGGACCCTTGACAGAATAAGAGTTTTGTTAATCCTAATTTTTAAGTTTCGGGTCAGAAGGCGCGAAGGAATTTCGCTACTGAAAAGTAGCAAGCATTTCCGGCTTTTAATCTAGCTTAATTTTCTCATCGTTTTCGTTTTTCTATTTACGCCCCTGAATATCTAATTTTCTCTACGTGTTCAAACGTATTCAATACTACCTTCTACATTAATATCTGCAAAATCGTCACCACTTCTACTACTAACCATATATTTTGTCTTGTCCTAATTTCCAGCCCAAGTTCTTGTTCGGCTTTCATTTTCAGGGTATAGAAATATCGGATCGGTTTGCGAAGACCACCTCCAGTTATTTTATGACGCAATATCTAGTTAATTCATGACGCAACATCCAGTTACTTTTATTAAACAGTTACTTCTTTTAGCACTGAAGTGCGGCTTATGTTGGCTAACTAAGGCGCCCTTTAAAGTAAGGCCCGATCTCCACTGAAAAGGACCCTTTTGGGGGTTTATTTATCTCTGAAGAGCGAGCGCACCGAGCGGAAGTCGAAAGCTAGAATCTATTAAAGCCAATCAAGGCACTTTTTAACTGAAATAAAGGGGATGGGAGTTAGATAACATGACGGTCACATAACCTCTCAAAACAGGCCACGCCCATCATCCGCTCTTCAGTAACATTATCCTTATTTTGATAACAATATAAATTACCTGCAATTTCCAAATAATGACCAAGATGAGAATAACAAGAATATATTTCAGCTAAGAATATTTATTAATGAAAATGAAATTACAATATTATCACTGAAATTAAAAATGAAGGTTATCACTAAGGTTATCAGTGTTTATAACCACTACAGATTGTTGAAAGTAACTGTTTACTAAAAGTAACTGTATGTTGCGTCATAAAGTAACTGGAGATGGTCTTCACAAACAGATCCGAAATATTAAATACTCAGCTAACTTAAAAAAAAAAAAATCTGGTGCGTGCGCGCAACACACAACTTTCACTTACCACCTTACTTAGATTAGAAATTAATGCGTTTTGTTAATTGCCACTTCTCAAATGAACATAACGGCTTTAATTATGAACAATGGTCTGTCATTAAAGGCGTACTCCGCATGCGTGGGCTCAACGAGTTTTATGAGTTTGATAACAATCGTTAAATCCGTTTGTGAGTAAATAAAAAAAAAACACGTGAAAATGATACAAAATTTAATAAGGAAAGTCCCCCTTCCGGTTGATCAACATTGATGAAATTTTTACAGTCATATCTTGGGCATATAAATAGATCAAATACTCAGTTTAATCAAAATCGTTACAGCCGTTTTTGAGAAAATCGAAAAAAACTTAAAAAGTTATTAAATAAAGTACCCCTCCGTTTGACCAATTTTGATGAAATTTTTGCTGTCACATCGCGGGCATTTACATACACTAAATACCCAATTTCAGGTTCGCACGGTTTATAGTTTTTGAGCTAGTCTGTTCACACACACACACACACACACACACACACACACAGACACACACACAGACCATTTCGCAGGACTTGGTTAATTTGACTCAGGGGACCCCAAAACGTGTATTTCCGTTGAAAACCGGAAGTCGAAATTTTGCACGATCGCAATACTTCCACTTACTATATATTTCATATATAGGTAAGTGAAAGTAAAAAAAAATGCACTCCATATTATAATAAGTTCTCACTTCCCCACCTATAACAACCGTGAGTAGCAAAAATTGTGTTGTTATTAGATAAGTACACTTTGTACAATAGATTATTGATGAATCAAAATAAGGTACCAGTGGAGAGGAGTTGGCCTAGAGAAGTGGGCGATATTCAGGCCAGGAGAGCTCGCCAATGCCGAGCGGTATCTTCAAGGTGTTATTGTTATTAGCGGGTCAATGTTGGTTCGTATTCTGCTACCCGCAGTTCCTAGTTCAATCGAAACCGGAAAATTATTTTGGTTAGGTTTTCACAGAACCAAACTATTATCAAAACCGCATCTGACTTATGTCTGGATAATAATAAAAATTGTAATGATAACTTTATTTGAGTCCAAAACAGATTTTAGTTAAGCTATTATTTGATCCTTAATTCAAGCCTCAATTATATCGCATTATTTCTTTGACGTTGCGGCAATTAAGCCATTATAAAGGTAACAATTCCTATGACCGTAAAATTCTTTGCAATCTAATAGGCTAAAAGTCCTTGTCAAATAAAATTATAAAAGTTAAACACAGTCTTATTCCATTAAAACATGCAAGTCAAAAATTGTTTACTTGTTTACATTGCTACTAAGGCTAATCGGACGATACTGCAGTGGGACCCCTGTGTTATTTTGACTTAATAGCAATTTTTTTGTAAAAGTTTCAGATTTTTCCATCCGCAACTTTTCGCGATTTCAGGGAACAAACAGACGGCCCTTGTATTTTTAAATGTAAGATACAGGAATAAGAATTTAAATACAGAATTTATTTATGTATAGATATTTACAGAGACGCAAAAACTAACCAAATAACCAGAATAACGTATTGAAAGATTTGGGAGGAAAGTCTTCTAATCTGTAACGAGATACTAATGGAGTCGAAAGGCCATCGAAGAAATTGTTAAACCCGTTCATGAAAACAGGATTGATCATTTGTTTAACGTCACTTTATGCCACACTAAGGCTAATCGGACGATGCTACGGTGGACGTCCTAAACTTTGCATTTCCAGGTATAATTAGGACAGGGATATGTAAAAAGTGGCTTGCATCATAGTTGATCGGGACTTCCATTTTACGTCCCAACCGAAGGACGGCATATTCCAGGATTATATACTCCCTTTTGAAAAATCCTAGGGCCACCGCGGGACGCGAACGAGTTAAAGTTAAAAATTAAGTTTGATATTTGGTTAGGGATTTCCTTTTTTTTTCTTTTCTTTTTTTATGTAGGCTCCAAACACTTGGGTCATCATCGCCTACAATCATTTTTGTTATATGTTATTACATCAATTATCAATAGTTTTATTTTATTATACAGTTTAGCCAATTTCAAAAATTCAAATAGTTTGTAGGCTATCTGCACACTGTCCTAAAATGCTGTCTGTAGGTCAATTGGTATTTAAAGGAGGTCCCTGTACGTGTCATAAGCCTTGCCATAATCGCTGAAAAAAAAGCAAAAAAAAACTGGTCATTCATTTCGTGATAATTTATTGTAATTAAAACAATAAGTTAAAAAAAATTATCTTCTTCAATTTAAACTTGTAAGTAATAGGTAGTATAAAGTGTTGAAGAAAGATAATTAATGCTTAGGGTATAGATTAAGGTTTTTATTTTTCATTTATGGATTTACTTGGTTTTTCCATTAGTAGTTTTTATTCCGGTGTGATAGATTAGAAGGGTAAGTCACTAAGGAACACATTTCAAGGTAGTAAAGGTTACTTTTATCTTTGTTTCAGGTGAGTTGAAGTTACTTCTTCTAGAATGTTAGTAGTCAGTAGTTGGTGAGTAGCTAGGATATAAGCTTTATTTTATTAATTATATTATGTTATAATTATTACATAACATTTATACAACATGCATACGAGTATACCTACTTGAAATCAGATAAGAGGTGGGGACAGCAATTACGTGTTTCTCTATTTTTAATATTTTTTTTCATCTATTTATGTTTGAATGAACATGATAATATTAAAATGGAAACAATAAGCACACTCACACATGGGAAACCATATTTATAACGCACGCACTCATATATACGGCCAACCGGAACACACATTTTTGGACACCTATACATGTTCCACTCTATTTATTTACTACTCGATTTGCTCTGTCTTACTCTTGTATTATTAACTTGTAGGGAAATAAATATGATAATATGATAAATAGTAAATAATAATATGATGTATTAAAAATAATAAGTAAACAATAAGTATTACGGTGAAATTCATTCTGAAACATCATTGCACTTAATAGACTACTTTAAATTACTTTGGAATAAGAAAGTGTTTTCGAATAGGAAGCCGATGAATGATCGTATTTTTTTTTTACTATATAAACTATATAAAAGATGAGAATAAAAAAAGATTTTATACTGCGTTCGATACAGAAATGTTAAAATGCTTGATAAAGGACAATGAGTCCTAAATATGGCACATGATAAAATTAATACAGAAAATATAATTGGTTGTTTATCACGCGAGAAAAAAAAAAACTTAATATTTTATAGTGAAATCCGACATGTTCACAAATTCAAATCAAATTTTGCTGAAAGTCTGACCTCTATGAAAGCTTTTTCAATTATTAATTTAAATACCCTATTTTACAATTATAAATACGCTGTTAACCTAAAGAATATTTAGGTGTACTAAATACCCACATATATATATATATATATATATATATATATATATATTTTTTTTTTTTTTTTTTTTCATTCTGTGTTATAGAAAGAAAAATATATAAAAAAGAATCGGACGTTTTTATAAAAAAGATATTCGGATTATAAAAAAGAAACCCGACATAACCACAAATTCGAATAATTGGAAAAGTGAAAAAACACCTTTCTACTTTTGCAGTAAGAGATTTCCTTAACTTAAATGATTTTATCCGACACATATTCCTACTTCGAATACATTTTTCATGATTTCATGAATCTATGATCGTTCGATAGATCTGAAAAATATTTTTTTTTTTTTTTGTACATGTAGGATTTCTCTTGATTACAGAAGACAAACGATTGTTACAAATCATATATTTATTTTATGTATGTATGTATTGAAATTATAATACAAAATACTTACATGATTACGTAATGAAAAAAAACTGAAAGCATAAATATATAAGGTTGAAATGGCCAAGATTCAAATTTATGGCACTTCATTCAAATCTTCTATAGGTTCTTTGACAGTTTAATTTTAATTTAAAATTAAAATTTTACGCCAAAACGTGCCTACTGCTTTGGTTACAGGAAAATATTTACCTGACAACGATTATTTAAATGGTCTATAAAAGCCGATAGATCAGCCGGGCTTGTCGAGTATCTCTTGAATTCGATGTCTCGGCATTCAAGGAGTTCAAAAATAAAATAAAACGTAAACCAATTTTTTGGACATGTAGGGTCTCTCGAACGACTAATTCAATATGTAGATTCTTAAAACTTCTTACTTATAAAATTATATTTCTTCCATGCTTCGCTCAATTTCCAATTTATTTATAACTTATGTATCCCATGTTCTAATATTTTCTTTTTGCACGTTTTTTAATGTGTCTGCAAATCTTTATAATTCTTGACCGTTTCTAATTTAATCACGACCGTTTACAAAACCTTGGGAAATTTTGCTTCCCTTCCTTACTTACCGAAGGCTCATCTACATTTGTATTCATCTGGGGAGTAAACATAATTTTCTTCCTAGAATATGAAATTTCCAACTGCGTATTACGCTTTAGGCATCGAGGAACAATGCCCAGTTGCGACATCGATGTCGATGTTTCTGAAACATCGATGTTATGCAGCATATGTTTTGTAAACATCGATGTTTTAAGTAGTTGATTTTTTTTTTTTTTTTTTTTTTTTTATTGAAAGATTCTTGTAAAGAAAAATAGAAGTGCCAGCGCTGGTTTTTGGTAGTTTGAACACTTGTACTTGTGCACTTATAAAACAGCTTCATTATAAAATTTGGCCATGAAGATCTTAGTTGTAAGTAGTTCATGAATTGAGCCATATATTCCGTGAAGAATCTTTATTTTTTTTGCATTATAATTTTTTAGAATATAAAAAGTTATTTAAGCAGAAAGTTGAAATGTTAATGATTTTATTTATTCATAAACATTTAAATATTTTTTTTTAACATCGATGTTTAGAACATTTTTGTTTTTTTCAAAACATCGATGTAAAAAAAAGTATTCGTTATTTTTTTACTATCGTGTTTGTATTAGTATATCTTTGGGTTCCTTGCATGTCAAGAAATATAATTCAAAAGAATTTTAATTCTAACTCTAAAGAAAAAAAAATTAAGTTAAATAAATCTCTTTATGAAAAGCTTTTTTTTTTTCTTTTACAGAAATTCGAATTTGTGTACAGATACATACAAACTAACGATTCAGTTGTAACTAAGTTTATTTTAACAGGATTAGAAAAAATCCAGAAGATTAGTTTTATTATAGTCCAGAAAATCGGTTGAAATAATATGAATGTTTCCCTCTATTTCTAGGTTGATAAATGTTAGAAATATCTTTGGCTAATTTAATAATTATTGCCCTTCGGAGATTTTTCGGAAATGCACAACTTTTTTATATTAAGGGATCAAAAGTGAAAGAACAAATCAGCTCCGATTTTTGAAAAATGTTTATTACATTCCTTATTCTAGATTAAAGATACACCAAATTTTAAAAATTTATTTTACATTATATCCTTAGACACCAATAATTTTGCGTTAATTTCCGAATTTGATGTTTCGGAAGCATATTTGAAGTTTTCCAGATAAAAAAAAATGAAAAAATTGAAATTATCTTTGGCATTTCTAAAAATAATTTAAAAACTAATTCATTGAATAAAAAATCTCACAATAATATTGTATATACTGTAATTAAACCTGCGATAAAATTTTATTTGTATTTATTTAATTGTTTCGCTTCTTAGAGATCTTAGTTAACATTTATGCAGGAAATCTCGGAATAAAATTTAAGGAAAAAGTCCCACTTGAACCGTCTAATTTTTTTTTCTCAGGTTTTTTACATAATAATGTACTTCTTATCGAATTAACTTAGTTTACCATTCCTATAGTTAAAACGCTTAGAAAAATTGGAAGCATATTTTAACAATTTCATTTTAACAATAATTCAATGGTTATATAAGAATAAATCAATGTTTTAAAAGCTCTGACCCGGAAAACCTTGACTAACTGTGCTTCCGTTTACTTTATTACTATGGATTAGCTTTACTTAAAATCTAAATACTGCTTTAATTTGTATGACAATATCTCATTGTCATTTTTAAACTTTTGAAAAAGTTCATTTTTAAACTTTTGAAAAAGTTCGAGGGGTAGGCCTAGGCGAAGGTGGGGGGGAGGTTCGATTAGCCTTTTATTCTATTCTAGTTTTTAAATAAATATTTAATATTATATTGTAAAAACTTTTGGGTTTAAATAATTTTTATTAAATGAAAATTATAATTTACAATGCCCTATATACAGTGAAAACAAGAACAATCAAACAGGTTACAAAAAGTATTACTTTGTAACTACTCAGTAATACAAAAAAACCATACGGCTTGAACTTCAGAACAAGACTAACTCTCCTGTCCTTATATTTAGTCTGAAGAAGAACAGTCTAGAAGGTACTAGGGCAGCGTAGATGGTACTCGAACACCAACATAGTCACAAACATGTACTATAACAGTTGGTTCCAATTATTAGTTTTTTTCCAACAATAAGTCTAGAATTTTTTTTAAAGCATATGTTTTTATGTTTTGTTTTGTTTCACGTTAAAATATTAATATTTTGTATAATTTTTTTTTTTTTCGTTCATTGAATATTTTATTATATAAAATATCCATTAAACCTATTTAAAATCGAATCCTTTTAAATTCGTGTTTAAAGAGTAATTTTAGTCTAGTTAGTTGTCAATTTCATATTGGCTTTAAATTCGTTTTAAGAAAAAACTGTTTTATTTCATTTATATACATTGATAAGCACTTATACTGTCAATGTTAGTATACAGAGCGCTGTCTATCGGTCGAAATTATGTACTAGGAAGTGATCGTGGCCTTTTCAAAATTAAATAAAAGTATTTTAAGATTATCAGAGCTCTAATAAATGAAAAGGGGATAAAGGAATATTTTTTTCTGAAAAATTGCATTATAAACCCCTTACGGAAGTTGGAAATTTCTTAAATTTATGGTTCAGCTTCCTTGTAGAACAAAACATAAGGCGAAAAGCTCTAAATCCTTAAATCACAAAAAAAAAAAAAAAAAGTGCAGAATTACACCCTTGGTTCGACTATAAATTGGTGAAATGTTATATTTATTGAATAAATATCCATTTATAATTTTTAATTATTATATAACTAATATTTTAATAATTATTAAATTATTACAATATTATAAGTATTGTAACGTGAAGACTTTTTGTGGGAACAGTTACAAACTGTTCTAGTACTTGTTCGTGACTGTTCGAGAATATTCTACACTTATCGGGAACCTTCCAGACTGTTCTAATCCAGACAAAATATAAGGTGCGATGGACTGGAGTGTTAGTCTTGCTCTGATGATCGAATCATATGGTTACTTTAGAGTTACTCTGTCGTTACACGTTGATACTTTTTGTAACCTTGTTATTATTTGATTTTGATTTTCTGACATTGTGTCTTATTATTTTCGTCTAATAAACATTATTTAAACCCATTGTTACTGTATTTATATAATACGAGGAAAACAAAGTCATTTAACGAATCGCCACAATGAGTATTACTTGTGTGGAACGTCTTTTTTTAAGCGGCTTTTTATGTCCCCTATCTCTCAAAAGATATGAGATATTAAAAAAAAATATTACAATATTAAGGCAATTTAAGAAAATAAACTTTGTTGAAATTCAACTTTCGCTCAAAGCTATGCTTTTTTTTTTTTTTTTGTATTCATTCCTTATCTCAGTCATTATCAGAATCCAGTGACTGGGATGATTTTCTTGTTTGACCTTCTCGTCGGTCGGGGCATTCTTTGGCATTTGGTATTTTTATGTGCCTACCTATGATGTCAAAGATATTTTGTAACATTTTTTGTATGTTTACTAATAGATCGTTAAAATGATAGAAAGACTTCATGCATTTTTACACTTCGATTTATTTATCTTGATGTTTCCCGTAAATATTATAGTTTAACTTTTGCTTGGGTATATTTATGCAGACCTTAATGTATATTTGTTCCGTTTAAAAATAAATTAAGGAAACTCATGTTCAGTTATAGATCTACCAAACCTATCCCGTAGCACTATAACCCAGGAAGGTTCTTGGGCTCAGTAAATTTAAGAAACAACTATTTCGGATTCAGCGGTCGCGGTTGGAGGTGATTTGACTGTGATAACACTCAACCTTAGAGGAGGAACTCTCGGTCCCGAAGACGATCTATGACAGCAAATTTGTCCTTTTTTTTGACAAATATGAAAATTTATTTGAAATGAAGTAATATGATATAACACTAAAAACTTTTTCATATAAAAAAAGGAAGGTTATTGTTCCATAAAGGATTTGGTGAGTTTTTGATGTATAAATAAATAAAATAATAGGATGATTCATAGTCATAGTCAGGATTTTCAGTTAAATATTTTTTTTTTTTGAAAAGCCAACGTTTCGATCCAACTTGTGGATCTTCATCAGGGCTAAAGGGAAACATATATATGAGCACCTGTGCTAGAAGATGACAATTAAATGAATAATTTACAAAACTGATAATTATATAAAAGATGATAAGCTTTATACATGCTGGTTATTTAAACATTCATAAAGTATTCATTTAATTGTCATCTTCTAGCATAAATACTAAAGTTGGATCGAAACGTTGGCTCTTCAAAAAAAAAAATTAACTGAAAATCCTGACTATTAATGAACATATCATAAAGAATAAAAGTTGACTATTTCTCACCTGTAAATTAAATAAATATAAAATGTCCTAAAACTGAGTTGGAGTCCAGGAGTCCGAGGTTCATGGAATGCGTGTTGTTGTTTAGAAAAAAGGATTAACACGTTCACGCCGGCGTGTACCACCGGTGGCTCACACTTGACTGCCGCATCGGGCGGTGTGTACCACCGGTGGCTCACGCTAGAATGCCGCCTATGCCAAATAATTAGATCTTTTACACTTTGACTGCAGAAAAAGAATACCTGAGAGTCATGCTCTCGTTTCTACACAATTTTAATATTTAATCCTCTGACAAGTGAACAGTTGTCGACTCGATTTCAGGTGACATGGCAGCCAAAGTGTTAAGAAAGTAGAAATAATTTCTATATGGCTGAAAATTAAAATAATGAAAATTTAACGTAAATTCATTTATTTTTATATTTATTTGTATTTATTTATATTCCTATACTTATAAACGTATAAACATAACATATTTTGTAAATTGTACTCTGTTGTACAACTGTAAACTCTGTTGTAAATTGTAAAAAAATGTAATAAAAAATTGTAATTAATATCGTGTTATAAACATAGCTAGTAGGATAGTATTTTTTATTGTTTATTTTATTATTGTTGGATTGCCAATACTGCATAATGCCCTGGAATAGCTCCCGCCCAATAGAGCGAGCAGCTGTTAACAGTCCCGGCGTGAACGTGTTAAGAGGATGGAAGAAGACTTTAAGAGATCCGAGGGACGCAGAAGGATCTTTTTGTCTTTAATCTTGAAGAATACAAATTGAAGACTGAAGATGTCTAAGCACTCGTTAAGTTACGATAGGATTTTATTTTTTTTTAAAAAACCCGAAGACAAGACCCAAAGTTTCATTGCTCTATGGAAAAATTGAATATCTGCATTTCGGGCACGTAGACGCCTTTCGGTGACATTGCTATGCGGTAAACTAATTTAATATTTACTCTTAGCTGCGAGATCGTTATGTAAAGGCTATTAGTAGTTGAATCCGTTGCGCAACCTATTCTATCCTTGGCGAGCCACCAATCATCCCATTGTTCAGATATTTGTCTTTATTTGTTTTATTACAGTTTGAATCCATGGAAAACTAAAAAAAAAAAAAAAAAAAAAGAATCTTGAGGATTTGTAACTTAGATGTTCCTCCAACACCTCATCTCCCGTATAATATTTCTTATTGCTTCCTATCTTCTATTTCTACATTGCAGCTGACGAAGGAGCATTCCTCTTTTTGTTCCTGCGCTCAGGAACAAATGTATTAGATAACCGCATGCAAATTATATAATACTGCGCAATTAGATTCCAACCTCATCCTGTTTCATACCCTTCAATATTCTTGCCGTTAGTTGGTGGCCAGGAAAGAGAGCGCTTCTAAAGTGCATCTTTGCATCCGGTTATGAGTGCGATCATATGAACTTGGATTTTTTAACGTGTTTCTGGAAAACCGGAAGGCTGTGTTTTTTATTTGATTTTTTTCTAGGGCCCTTGATGATCGCTATCCTCCGAGACCTCACTAACCAAGTTCTCCCCGGGGCTGTAATTCATGCTCCTCGCCCATTGGCAGCTGAACTTAATGATTTTCGCTCTATCGGACGGAAGTTATTCAAGGGCAATATGCATTATTACAATCAAACAATAATAATTAACAATACGACCCTACCTCGTTATACATCGGAAAGTTTTGTGATTGACTAAAGTCTGCAATGCGGCAGGCTAGTGCGAGCCACCGGTGTTACACGCCGGCGTCATCGTGTTAAATCTACCTTTATCCAAATCAAGTTGGGTAGAGGAGAAGTAGACGCTAACGAAGAATGCTAAAACCATCCAAAGTCGCTAAAGTTATGGTATTGGTTTTAAGGTCAGTGAATGAAGTAACGAATATCGACAAAATCGGAAAAAAACTTCAGTATTTGCTAAATCCGTACAAAAACATTGTTATAGAAAAACAAAAACCTTCTTTTTATCCTTAATTGATAAATTAAGTGGGGGAAAACTGGTGGTTGAGCGTGATCACGGTCAAGTCACCTCCTTGCACGACAGCTGACCAAGAAACAGTACTCTTCCTTACATAGTATTGAACCCAAGACCCTTCATGGGTTGTAGTGGTACAGGTTTTTTTTTTTATAAGTAAAGGTTATTATTCTTATTATCATGGGATCAAAACTACAACTACGTAAATATAATTCAACTGTTTTCAGTAAAACTCAAATTAAAGTTTTTCCAAGATTTCTGGTTGATCAACAAACAAGTCCCAGACTTGTAATAGTGAAACTGGGCATGTTGAGTTGCTGGTTTAATTGTTCTTCAATCTTGCAATCCTGATAACTCAGTGAACTTACCTAGTTGTAGGACGGATTTTGTTTCTAGTAATCAACTTATCAAGTTTTAAAATCTCAAAATATCATTTGTAAATCGTCTACAACAAATACCAAGTTGTACTCTGTTATGGACCCAACCAATTATTCTTTGCACTTTTGAGTGAAAAATTTGTTTTGCCCACATTTCCAAATTCGTAGTTACCTAGTTCTAGTAATCATCCCTCGATATAGTCTTCAAGATAAACTTCTAATACTAGAAAGCTATAAAGTCATTTGAATGCCATTAACCCAGGTAATCGGAAATCTAATTGATAAGCGATACCTGATAGGCGAAATCTTGCATTGCTGGTAATGTTTAAAGGTAGTTGGCCGGAACTGGCAAACTTCCTGTTAAAACGCATTCAATTAGGTTACCTATTCATCAAAAATGGCACATCTAAAAACAGCTAGCTACTAATAAGAAAACACAATGTGGTAAATAGATAGAGGTGATCAGACATAAGTGGATAGACAATCATAACATGAGCTGAACTACAAAAACAAAGTGATCAGGAGTTTCTGCGTCTGGTGAATATTTTAAAAGATTTTGCTAGCAGCAGCATTAAAAAAGTAATACAAATCATACTATATTTTTGTGTTTTTATATTTCAAAAACTTATCTGAATTTGTACATTTTACAAAAATAAGAAAGGGCAGGTAAAACAGAGGTAATAAATTGCCAAATATCGATATTAAAAATATCTTTGTTTTTGTCAAAACATCGATGTTAAAAACATAAATTTTATTCTTAATTTCTTTTTGTTAAACCTTCGATATTAGAAACATCTTTGTTTTTGTTAAAACATCGATGTTAAGTACATTTTTGTTTTTTGATGATTGATTTTTGCTATCAAAACATCGACGTTAAAAAATTCTTTGTTTTTATCAAAACATCTAATTATGTTTTAAAAAAAAGTATTTAAATTTATTTAAAACATCGATGTTAAGAACATTAGCGTTTTTTTTGTCGCAGAATATCGATGTCGCATCCCTAATAGTGGACCGTGCAGTTTTTGTGACACATTGCTAATTTTCTGTGATTTAAACAAAAAATAAAAAAATAAGTAATGGTGACCTTTGTTTAAGAAGCGGTACTTTCGAAATAGGTGCGTATGAAGATAACCCTGAACCTATCGGTGTCCTGCCGTGCCCATGAGCACAATAAGTACTCTGCACTCCGCCTTCATGAAGAACCGCATTATCGCCTTGATCGTAAGCAGCAGCGGAAAAAGAGGCTGTTTCCGGCCAACCGTGTCCTGGGACAGAATAATCTGTGTACTAATTGTTCTGTCGAGTGTTCTCTGTATCCTCGTTCCAGAAACAGTCCTTTTTTTTTTTTTTTTTTTTTTTTTTTTTTATGTTTTTATACTTACTGAAAAAACTGACATCTTCAGCCTACTACTTAGATTTCGCATTAACATCGCCATGCATAGTAAAAACTTGCTGATTAATAATGGCGAACATATCGATGACACTTATCTGTAACTTGGAACATCCTTTTTGAATTATCATTATTCTAAAAAAAAAACTTGGAAATACTTTTACTTACCTAATTTGGAGTTGATAACTGGCCGGTTATTAAATGCCATTAATGACAATTAATTCATCTATGGCGGAAGTACGAATACAGTATTCAAACAATTTGGACCAACATCCTAGTAAAGGAGAATTATTGGAATAATATATTCTTGAAAAAATACTATTCGAATTTTCGTATCTGGGAGGTAGGTTCGTTGAAGAAAGAAGGTTGACACGACAAGGATTAGGTTCGACGCTCAATTAAGAGCGCTGCGTAGGAGTTGCAGAAGATCCGGTTCTATTCCCGGGTCAATCTTTTTTCTTCTGGTATTGGTAAAAACACTGGGATCAGTGTTTTCATTTTCTAGGAGAGGATTTTTCTATCACCGAAAATAATATATTTTTCTGATCTCGGACGCTCTAAACCTCTCCTTAGATTGTACACTAATTACAGCCATTGCATAACAGTCTATTTTCCTTTTTAAACAATTTTCCTTAAATAACATTTTTATTAAATGCAGAATTAAGGAGATTAAAAAATAAAGAAATATTTTCGTGTGGGAAGAACGAAAAGTATTAATTTGCGATAAGAAATATTAGATAAGAATCGAATCATTTCACAGTTAGGTCATTGTTCAATTTGTAAACTGAAGCTTCTTATTTAGCTGTTAGATCATATAGCAATATTCAACAGCAAGGCCTGAGTTTTATAATAAAATAAAAAACTCTTTGTTTATTTTTTTAGTCTTTGGTAAATTTATGCTGCCTGGAAAATGTCTGTGGGGTGGGCCGAGACGAAGGTGGTAGGATTCCTGAGGAGTTAAGATTTGACGGAGGGAGGTGGATGGAGCGATTGGTTGTGTTGGCATCGAACTTTTGGGTTCGCTAAGCGCACCTCCGGTGGCACGGATTCAAATGTGTTATTAGACACAACGTAACCTTTACTAAATTCAATAGACTATGTTGATTGCTGATAATACTAGAATTTTAGTATTTTCTTTTTGTTTTACAATTTGTAGAAAACTAAACATTTTTAATTTTTTTTTTTCATTTCTATCTGAATTTCATTGAATATTTTTTTTATTCATTACAAGTGGTTCGTTACAATTTGGCTAATTAAACTTTCATATTAAATTTATTGAAACTTATAACTGTTCATTAAAATACATCTAGTAAATGTGTTGGCTATGAAATAAAGGGAAAATAATGTCATGAAAAGGCATATTGAGAAACTACCCATTGGTAGTACTCAACTAATATTTTTAACATAAAAGGTCATGAGGCCATCTTCTTTTCAGACACCTAGGAGAATTGTTAGGGATATAAGAGGAAGCAAGATTGAAAAGAAATGGGTTCGGTAGCTTATTATGAAAGGAATAAGGATTAAGGATTTAGTGAAGGATTTTTTAGTATAAAGATTGGATTTAAGAGGAATTTGATGGTTTAGTAGAGCTCCATAACTCGATTCCATAAGTCCAAATCGATCTTAATAGTGTCAAATAAACTAGCCTTTTGTTATAGATTAGGAGTTTTGAGCGTATGTCAAGTAAGCAGTCTCTTTGTCTTCTATCCTTATTAATCAATATATATTATAAAGCAAAGTGTACAATGTGCGTGCCGAAAAGGCTCAAAAACGACTCAACGCACGTTTAAGAGAGTTATGTCAGCGTGTTGCTATAAAACCCATAACGGAGAAGAAGGTTTCTGTTTTTCTCTTAAGGGTGTAAAATTGAAGAGAAAAGGAATGGAATTTTAAGCCTCTCGCACCATTTAATTAGCCTCTCTGAAATTGAGATACGAGGTTATGAATGAAAAATGTAGTTCGAGCTCCAGGCTACCAGGAAGCGCTAGGGTGCGTTTCACTCAATGTTTATTGTTCATTCATTCCGTTCAGTTTGTAAAGGTTTAATATTTTTTCAGCTGTTCTTTTTAAATTACTTTTAAAATTGTTTCACCATTTCTTTCTAAATAAAATAATGATTTTACATATCTGCAATCAATTAGAAAACCGACTGGATACCTTACAAAATTAATTTTCTCATAAGAAGGTTAATTGATTTCCACATTATATTTAATCAATATATAACATCTACTTAAGTAAATTTAATGCAATATGACTGAACATTTTTTAGTAGTACAGTGAGCGAAATAAACAGACATAAAGCAAAAAACAAGAGCTGAATTGACTGATTATAAATCGAAAATAACAAGTTTGAAGTGTTCTTATTGTATGTAATTATGAAAAATGGTTTTATTACTATGTATGATGAGCATTCCAGTTGATAAAATGACTAACTCCAATTACAGCATTTTTCAATAAGATTTTATCACCCCTCGTGGTTCAGGATAAAAAGAAATATAGGAAATATAGAAATATAGAAATATGGGATTCAGAATCACAGAAACCATCAAAAACGATGCATGACTCGACAAAGTTGCAGCAAAATTAATTGTTATTCGCCATTTTCAACCCCCTTTAAAGTATATAGGGTTCCTTATTTGGGCGGACTCTGCAGATCTCGAATTTTAATATTGATAATAGGTTAAAAGTTTCAAAAAACTGCTAATTTTGTTCTATATTTCCTTTAATTGTAAAGTCTTTCTGTTATTGAAACTACCACACAACTACCGGAGCGAAGCCGGGCACCCTAGCTAGTTAACAATAAGTGCCTGCTAGATTCCATTTGATTCCCAAATTTGAAATATCGGGCTTGCTTTCACAACGTATTTCGTACTTCCTACGCAGAAACCTATCAGATATTTCGCTACAAAGGCGACATTCCTCCGTTCCTGGGAAGATGTCTTGTTTGTTTCGCTGACGACAGGTCCGAAGATGATAAAAGAAGTTGCTCAATGACGAGGCACAAAAAGAGGAAGGCCGCTAGCGACATAAGGTCACTGGAGAAGGTGGAGGGAGTGAGGGTTCGTACACACTCCCTTGTTATGATGTCAACAGAATAGATCTCAATTCGTCTCGATAGCTACATCGCACTCATCCTACAATAGAGGCACAAGTCAAAAATTGTTTTGTTAAGTTAAGTGTTAAGTTTTGAGATAGAAACGTATTAAAACGAGGAAGTGGGTCTTGTTTCTTTTACGACTACATGTTACTGACCCGCTACATGTTACGTTATTTTTCTAGAGACTGTTATATTATGTCACTTAAAAAAAGATAGATTAATTTTGCAAAATATTACCATATTTTCTATAAAATAAAAGCAATGGCTTGACTAATGCTTACAAAGCTCTCAAACCACGTCCCTTCTCTTATAGAAACGGTTTTCCTACAGCCAGGCTCAGAACAGCTCCGAATTATTGGGGACGAAGACTTAATATTCACGTAGATAGGTAAAAATTTGAGAGGCTAAAAATTGAAATAACAACGCCTAAAACAACTGTTGGGACATTTAATTCATCCTCCAACTGTGTATTTTAAAGGTATTTAGAAAACTTGCCAATTTACGTCACAGTGAGAGTGTATGCAGTTGCCTTCTTCTGAAATATTGGGGTACGCGTCCCCCGTGTCTCTCCTCCCCTGAGATGAAGCCCGTGGAATAGATCCATCGAATACTTGAAGAGGTTTTAATCGAACACACATTTAAAAATAACTTTAAAAATACTTTTACATTTTCCAGAATTTTTTCTTAATGACGAATTCCCCAATTAACCTACAAAAATTCATCACCACGCAGGAAGATTCAAGAACACAAGAAAGGATATAACGCTTTTAATTATAATTTTATATGTCACTTATGGGTCATTCCATATCAAGTTGTCCAAAGTGGTTGCTCGATCATTTTAGAAAAAAAAATTATAATTTTACCACCAATTACGTATGGAACCAGTAGTCCAAATTATTTTTTTAAAAAATTTTAGGATCTACCGTTTCAAAATGGCAGCCATTTCGTTTCACCTTTCAGGCCGATTTTTGAGTTTTTATGTTCTCACAGAAAACTCATTTTCTCAAGACTGGTTATTCATAGACTAATAATTCAAACACAATTGTTTTCCTTAAAGTCTGTTCTATATTTCGTGTTCTCTTTATTATTTGATTATTTTGCAGTCCAATGCTTGAAAAGTGCTATTGAAAACAACTGCTTTAAATTCTCAAAACACCGTTTTTGAGGGTAAGTTTTGGGTATAAGAGCATGTACGCCAAAGCTGATTTTTGGCATGATAATACACCTAACTAAGTAGCTTTCATTTAAAGTACGCTTAACCCGTATATTCTTTACCTAATTTTATTATGAATTTTTAAAGTTCAGATTTTTTCATTTTATGTTAACTTTAGTCTCTAATATCTCTGGTGGACCAGTTATTAAAAATCTATTTTTTTTTACTTGTTATGCTTACATGCAACATAAACCTACTGGAAGAAATTTCAATCTGTATATTTGAGTACATTGGTATCTACGAATTTTTGAAAATAGTCATTTTCGTGCTTATTTAACAATGAAGAAAAAGTCATTTTCTCAAGAATGGTAAGTCATGGACTAATAATTGAAACACAACAGTTTTCCATAAAGCCTGTTCTATATTTCGTGTTCTCTTTATTATTTGAATATTTTAAGTCCAATACTTGAAAAGTGCTGTTAAAAAAAATGCTTTAAATTCTCAAAACACCTTTTTTGAGGGTAACTTTTGGGTATAAGGGCATGTGCGCCAAAGCTGAATTTTGGCATGATAATAAACCTAACTAAGTAGCTTTCATTAAAAGTACTCTCTTACGGGTAAAGAGCACTTTAAATGTAAATGTACTTTAATTGTACTACTTTAAATGTACTTTTAAAAAATAAAAAAGTACGAATTTCCCAAAGAGGAATATTATTTAAAGTATGTTTCTGCAAATTGTTGAATTTGGAGTTTTTCTGTCAACTGAGAGGCTCATATGATGGAGAAATACGGAATTCCTTAGAGGTTACATTATGTAAGATTGTTTTTTAGGAAAAATTTAGTGACATGCAGTCGTAAAACAAAAAAGACTCGAAAATGTTTGTAAAATAGAAGGGTGACATTGAAATAATTTGCAATGATTGCTTGCATAGAACTTTATCGGAGGAGGTGAATTATGAATCCCTTTTACTGAGCTCTTAAACAAGATTATTCGTGTTGTGGTAATATATATGTGTTTATATATATATATATATATATATATATATATATATATATATGTTTATATACATACATACGTACACACATATATATATATCAAGTCAATCCATTCTCTTCACTGAACCCTTTCCCACCAATCTCACGAATTTTGCAAATTGTATGGAGGATTAATATAATAAGTCCATTTATTGAACTCTCATGACCATTGTCATTTTCTTTAAATATTAAATCTATTATTTATCTTTTTTCTCCATCCAATGCCAATTTTTTCTGTTCTTATAAAAAATATTTAAAAATTAAAATATATATTTATTTTTTTCCTCTGTCTATTGTTTGAACAGCAGATCCTAACCTACGAAGTTTTAGTGTATGTCACCTCCTTATAAAACCGCTTCCTCATCAAGCCATTCATAATGATACGAATCATAAATCAAAATGAATAATGATTCGTCCTACCTCTTTGTAGAATTCCTTAGCTATTCCAAGCCGTAATTATTCCACTACAGCCTTCTTCAAACACCACTGTGTTTCTTCACCCATATCAGCATTAATAATCCACCTATCTAATCAATATTCATATATGCCTCAGTAGGTAAATACCTATCGCTTGACACCATTATCTAATATTAGTACGCAAGCAAAAGGGTTGCGTTATGATTTTGAAAAAAATAGCATGGGCTATATATCTTTAGTCTTCATCTACAGATACATCTTAGGAAATTCAAAAGTGTATAATCACAATTCAACAAGTAAATAACGTAGTTTAACGTGAACAAAAAACAAAAAAAATAAAAAAATATTATTGAAAAGAGTTCTAGACTTTTTGTTGAAACAGTTACAAACTGTTCTCGTACTAGCAGTTCGTGACTGTTCGAGAATCTTCTATGTTTGTCTGGAACCTTCGAGACAGTTCGAATCCAGACTAAATATAAGGGGCGATGGACTGGAGAGTTTGTCCTTGCTTTAAAGATTAAAGTTGACCCTTTTTGTAACCTTGTTAGTTATTCGAATTTGTATTGTTTGTCTGTCATTGTGTAGTATTATTTTCTTCTAATAAAAATATTTTAAACCTACATAAGTGTTACAGTTAAAATTAAATTACATTTTATCAAAAATATCTAAAACCGATCTCGATTTGCTTTGGCTTATCGTTATATTAACTTTTAGAGAAATAAATAAATATATTCGGGTGATATTTACCCAAAACCACTAAACACATAGTAGCCTCTTCTTCTTCTTCTTTATCCAACCCTTATACCTTCCGGTGTCGGGGCAGCCTGCAACCATTTTCTGTATACCTCTCTATCCGCAGCCAACCTCTTAATCTCACTCATCGTGAGTCCCTTCTTCCTTGCCAGATCCGATATGAGGTCCTCCCATTTATTTCTCGGTCGTCCTCTAGGTCGTTTTCCGATTCCTCTTGATTCCCATACCCTTTTTGGCAACCGATTGATTGGCATTCTTTGTACATGGCCAAACCACTTCAATTCTTTTCTTTGGATTAAGTCAATCAGCGGTTCCTGTCCCGTATCTTCTCTTATTCGTTGGTTTCGCACTCGGTCCAATCTTGTCTTACCGAGAGCTTTTCTAAGGAATTTCATTTGTCTGGCTTGTATGCGGCTTTCAAACTTCTTGATGCTATGCCAGCTTTCAGCTCCATAGGTCAGTGTAGGGATGAATACTTGCTTATAAACTGTCATTTTGGTTTTCATCTCTACTTCCCTTTTTCCAATTATGACATTGCGGAGCTCGTAATATACATTTGTCGCTTTCCTTATACGTTGATTTATTTCGTGATAAAGCCTACCATCATTACTAATTTTGACGGCTAAGTTTTGATAGGCAATAACTTGCTCCAAATCTGAACCTCCACATGCCACAGTTTCTTGTTCCATAGAACCACTTTTGGATACGACCATATACTTTGATTTATTGGGGTTAATACATAGTAGCCTACTTTAATAAAAATAGAATTATAAATCTTCGCTGAATTTTTAAAAATTTTATATATTAAGATAATTACACTCCTCTACTACCAGGGACGAATTCAGCACCAATTTGTGGGACCATGGCCCCCACTATCTCATAATCAAGTGGCTGAGAGCACCGTTTTTTAATAAGATTATTACCTTGTATTAAGAAGGCCTGCGGTCTAAACAACCATTAAGTGTTATATTTAGGGCATAGTAACTAACTAATTGCATTATTCGTTTAAAAATACAAAAAAAAAAAAAATTGAAAAGGATCCTCCTAAGCTCTATTTTAGCTTATGGAACATTGAGTATTCCATTGGGATTCATTTTTTCCATTGGGGACATAACGGTAGAAAAAATATAGGATCAAAAATAAAATAAGCCCTAACTAAGTTCATAATTTTTCTATTCCCTTGATTTATTTTTCACTAGTAGCGATGAAAGAAAACTGTCGGGGTCACCTGTGGTGTAGTGGTTAGCATAGAAACTTACTATATTAAGAAGGGTCGCGCGTTCGCGTCCCTAGGTGGCCCTAGGATTTTTGAATGGGAATAAAAAAACCCTTGTCAATGGCGTCTCTCGCATAGGACGTAAAATGGAGGTCCCAAGACTGTACGATGTCAGGTACTTCGTTGAAGATCCCTATCTTAATGTACCTGGATAGGCAAAATTTAGGACTCCCACTGTAGCATCGTCTGATTAGCCTTAGTGGCATAAAGTGACGTTAAAACAAACAAACAAGAAAACTGTCATTTCGCAAAAAAAAAAATTAGGGACCAAAAAATATTTGTTTATTCTTTGTGACGTTTTTTCCATTAGATTTATTAGCATATAAATTAGATGTGGCTGCTATTTTGACTTAACAGCAATGTTCTGTCAAAGTCTCAGATTTATCCATCCGCAACTGAGTTTTCAGAGAACAAACATACGGCCCTTGTAATTTTAAATGCTAGATACAATGAAAGAATATAAATACAGAATTTATTTTAAAAAATCTGTAAGACGCAAAAACTAACCATATAAAAAGAATGACGTATTGAAAGATTTGGGAGAAAATTCTTCTAATCTGTAACGAGATACTAATAGAGTAGAAAGACCATCGAAGAATTTTTTCAACCCATTCATGAAATCAGGATTGATCGTTTTTTTAACGTCACTAAGGCTAATCGGACAATGGTACAGTGGGAGCCCTAAATTTTGCCTATCCTATAATTAGGATAGGGATCTTTAACGATTACCTGACATCGTTAAGCCTCGGTACACCCATTTTACGTCCTATCCGAGGGACGGCATAGCCAAGGACTTTTCACTCCCATTAAAAATCCTAGGACCACCGCGGGACGCGAACCCGCGACCTTTAGTATTGCAGGCTAACCATTACATCAAACATGAAAACAGGATTTAACAGAGTATTTCAGCTCATTTTTTACTGAATATTTTTTTTAATAAATCTGTACTGTATATGTTTTTGCCTTTCGGTGTTTGTATATTATCTGGTTTGGATTTATGTGACCATCTTTATTTGTGATAACATTTGTATTAGTGGAAGACACTTAATTTTGAGTTAACTTAACGCTTAATTTTGAGAAATCCTATAATATTTTTAAAAAAATATTATGAATAAAGAATAAGAAATTTAGACATAATTCAAAACACAAGACTGCAACTATCAGCTGTAACCGATCAAGGTATGATCTATTTAGTCCAATGTGGGTGGTAATCGTCCCCATTTTCTCTTTTCTTATCGTTTCGTAACTTCTTTTTCATCTCTCGATTATTAATCTCTCCTATATTCCGGGGCACGTCCCTTATGAATAAATTTAGGCAGGCAACAATAGGAGAGCTTTATAGCATTAGATTAAATTTATTTATTTACAAATTTATAACTGAATCGAAACTGAAGATACGACAAGTATGTTAAAAGTTGATAAATAAAATATGAGGGAACGTATTAAAATTTACAATAATATAATAATAGTGACTAAATGAGTTCCGCCATACATTGGAGCAACCCTGATTTACATTTACGTTCGTTAGCAATCAAATAGTCAAAACACCACAAAATTCACAACAAATTAAATATTAAAAGGGCACTATATTGTAACTTGTTGAAATGAACTAACAGTTAGAATAAACTGTCATAGTACATGTTTGTGACAACGATGTTCGAGTACCGTTTACGCTTGCCTAGAACCTTCCAGGCTATGGCTAAATATAAGGAGCGATGGACTGGAGAGTTATTCTTGTTGTTTGTTTGTTTAACGTCCCTTTATGCTAATAGGCTAATCGGACAAGGCTACAGTGGGAGTCCTAAATTTTGCCTATCCAGGTATAATTAGGATAGGGACCTATAGCGAGTACCTGACATCGCACAGGCTCGGGACCTCCACTTTACGTCCTATCCGAGGGACGTATAGTGGACGCATAGCTAAGGATTTTTTACTCCCTTTAGAAAATCCTAGGGCCACCTCGGGGCGCGAACCCTTGACCTTTAGTATTGTAGGTTGCCATGCTAACCACAGGTAACCTCAAACTCTCCGCTTTCCCTCAGGTGACCCCTTGTCTTGTTGTGAAGCACAAGTCATTTGATTTTTCTTTTCAAAGAGATAATTTTTATAAGCTGTTTAGTTAATTGTGTTTTCATAGTTTGTGTGGCATTGAAAATTTTTTGACACTATCATCTAACATAAACCTCTACATTCCACCCCGGCGACTTTTGAGGCGCTGGCCGAGAGATATGGTAACTTAGTTAAGTTAGCAAATCATTCAGTCGGAATTTTACGTATTTGATAATTGCTAATTTGCAGATTGCCAATCACACAAACAATGCTGAAATTTTGTATTTGTGTTTAATAATAATAATGTTTCCGGTTATAAGGAAGTTCTACTTGCAATCAATTTGGAAAATGTAGGAATGAATAGAGATTGAACAGATGGGGTCAGAAGTTGGGAAGGGTATTGAAAAAGCTTACAAAAGGAGAAATAACTATGTTGATCCGTAGGTATTTAAAGCCTGCTGCGTATGCCTGTCTTCTTTCACGTACCCCCTTACATAAACTTTATCTCGAGTGTTTGTTCTGTTGTCGAGATTTAATAAGCTCGGTAATGTTCAAGTGGAACTAAGATCTAACCAGGTCAGGGGATTAAGGAAAACACTCGGGGCCCGGCGCTATCTGATGATGTCGAGTGTATAAACAATACCTTGAGCTCTTCGTCGTCCAAGGGGACCTCCACGGCTCTCAGGACATTCTTCTGATAAGGAAGTTTACAAATTTGAGAGATTACTGGCCAAACTGGAATGTTGTGTATCTAAAAGAATAATGGGAAACCGAAAAGGAAAAGGTTGAATAAATTAATTAAAAACATGAAAATTAATGATGTTCTTTATTGCTTTCCGGGCACGTCGGTGTATTTTTATTTCAATGGCATCACGTTGTACAGTGTTTCAAAATCGACTATTTTCCGAAAAAAAAAACCTTGTCTACCCTGATCTGTAAGCCACGGAAATATAAATTTAATATCGACATAACCACGATTGAATTTCCTCTAAAATGTATGGGTCGAAGCCCGCTTAACTGGCTTTTCGGATTTACCGGCGATGTAAGGAAAATAGAAAAAAATTGACACATCAATTCTCGACTCGAAATCATTTTATTTTATGAAAACACCTTGTGTGTTAAAAGCAAAAAACAAATTAATACTTACAAGTTAATACAATATGATGCTTCTTTTAAATATAGAAATAGGGTAACTAATTTTTTATCCTTGTACAAATTTTCCAAGTGTTTTATCCGTATTATGTTTGTTCCGGATATCATTGTACTGAGGACAATCTACCATAATAAAATGTTCTTTACTTTCAGAGCAACATTTTTACATTTTTGGCATGTAGGTGGCTATATTTTAATTTAGTTTTAATAATAAACTTTTTCAATAATAGATGTTCAAAGGCTCATACCAAGTGTAAAACTGGGAATATCTCCGAATAAATTGATGGAATGTGTCAGGTAACTAATCTATCTATAAATAGTGATAAGAAAAAAAAATTCCAATACCTTCAAAATATAGGTTTCTTCTGCCATTTAACCACTATGCGTCGTTAAATTGAATTTCAATATGATATATTTGTGCATGCTTAAATTTAAAGAACAAATTACAGAAATCTAATGGTAATTATAATGTGACTACGAATTATTGGACATTATCATAGTCCCATACTTTAGGAGAAAAGGCATCTCATCCAACATCTTTTTGCTAGCCTTCCCATGTCTTAGTCAATTGTGAACGTTAATACAAGTAAATTGGTCGATATCTGCTTTTATTTTATTTTATTTATTTATTTATTTTTTTTAATAAGGATTTCTTCATGTTTGAAGTTTCCCTCAACCAAACTCTTCTTCGTGTCTTTCGTTTCCTCTTCCCTCAATCCACGACCGGCCATATTTTCCTTTACTTTATTTATCCACTGTATACGTGGTCTTCCCCGTTTTCTTATTTCTTCTGCCTCCCATTTCAATATCATTCTTGGTATCCTATTTGAGCCCATTCTTTTCACGTGGCCATATCATTTTCGTTTTCTTTTTTCTATTGCTTCAAGTATATTTCCTTTAAGATTCCTTTTTTTTTCTCTGATCTTGCTGTTTTTTATATGGTTTAACATCGAAATCCTGGACGACCTCCAAAAATCCATTTCTACCGGTAAGAGTATTTTTTCCTGTGCTCTGTTAAGAATCAATGTCTCGGAGCCACACAGCACTATATATTAATTTTTTGGTTTTGCCATGAATATTGCTGCACCAGAGAAGAGAATTCAGCATACCAATCACTTTTCGGCCACTGATTATTCTTTTATTCACTTCCGAGTCCGTAGAGCCTTTACTCTCTATTATGGATCCAAGGTATCTGGTTTTTGTTTATTAATATTTATAGTTATTTAGTTTATATAGTCGCAGATTGCTGACATCCGTGAATCAAAGTTTAAAGAGAAAAAAAAATCGTTACTGAAATGAATTCTGTATTGACATACGTCTAACTGATTTACGTTTCGGCGAGAATTCAGGAACTATAAGTTTAATCGAATACGGTTAATATTTTTCCCAACCATAGCGGAGATGATTCTCTGCCCGGAGGGAAACATTGAAATATCAAGGACGAGCCGATTAGGATTGTGTAACTGGAAAGTACATGTTCGTCTGCACACTTTATCATCCACAATATATCTGCACATTAGCTATAGCGAGTACAGTAACTAGAGTTAGGAATTTATTTACTTTTTTTTATATTTTGCGGCTTCATAATTAAAAGGTTACAAGGTAAGGCATTCAAGTCATATTTTTTTCTCTAACATCTTAATATCTCCGTATATCCATTAACCATGCCAATGCATCTGCATTAAGGTTCATTACTAGCAAGAAACACATTTAATATTATTTAAATTTGAGGCTAAAACAGGTTTCGCTACTGGACGGAGAAGCCATAGGGAACGGCGAAATTTTCCAAAATCATGCTGAAAATAAAATAAGAACGCCGACGTTGGAGAAGCCCCCAAGGTCAGGATGAGACCAATGCGCCATCTTGCAATACCTTTCATCTTTATTATACGCGTCGTACCTTGTTTTTAACGATAGTAACAATAACTTTGTTTAATTTTTTTTTGTTTTGTTTACGGGTGTTTCAGCCCCTTTAAATTAATGAATGTGTAGTTTCTCACTGTTCTTTTGTTCATATTTAAGGTTACATACAAACCTCATTTGCTCATACCCTTTAATGCACTGCCTTCCATAAGAGTGTGTGGCCTTTTTCCATTCTGTTTTACCACAAATAGCTTCAACGACTTAAAATTTCCGAGGAGGTTTAGCTGTAAATTTAAAAACAGATTTGTTTTATTTTTCCTATGCATTTGTTTCTTTTATATTTTTCGGAATATATTTGAAAACCTAAAAAGCTGTTTCTTTTGGATTTTTTTTTTAATTTGTCATTGAAAAAAATTATTTTATATTTCCGTAGGGTTTCTCTCGATTCTATTTCTATGCATTGTCACTTGGCCGCAATTGAAAAATTAATTTTTCTTCAGAAGCTTCTCGTTGGATTACTTCGAGTAACTTCGTTTACTTCAAAATACTTCGTCGAAAACGTACTAAAACTCTACTGTTCAGTTGCGTTACTGAATAATTTATATACTTTTTATTTATTTTATTACCGGTTTATGTTTTTTAGATATGGGTTATTATAATAATATGTGTTATTTTGTGTAACACAGCCTCTATAAACTGTCTGTCTTAGAAAGTTAAAAAAATTCGGAAAGTTAAAGCAAACTGGCCGCTGTATGAACCCACTAATCTGACGTTAAAAAATTGATAATATTCATCATGAAAAAATGTTTAACCACGTCAATTCTCACTCTCCACACTTGTCACACGGGCTAGGTTTCGAACATCTCGAATTTTTATTTTACACTAACTGAATGGGTTTATTATTGAAAAAATTATTTTTGCCCCCTCGGTATTCCTCTTTTCGATAATATCCGGGTAGAACATGAAAAGAAAATCCTGTAACCATATATCTGATAGGTTTTACTTTGTCATACAGGTTTTTCTTACACCGTACAAATTTTCTTAAAGAGCCATACAAAAGAAGGAAAAGGTGTATGTGACTTTTTTAAAAATTTAAGGGTTACAACATAACTGCCAGACTGACTTAGTTTTGCTTCCTTCAGGTAACGCATGTTCCTTGAAGAAAATGGTCTTTGGTGAAGAGTATTTTTATACTTCTTATTCCTTAAAATATTTTTGTTAAACAAGTAAAATCTTTAATGCATTAATAACAATCAGTTCATGACAACATAAAGGTAGAAATAGCCTGATATATTTTTTAAGTGAGAAAATCCCCAGTTATCGTATGTATTACGAGTATTGTGTGTATTTTGTTTATCAGCTTGTTATTACAAGCATATTTAAACTTCTATTATTCTATAGGGATTCTACAACCTTACTAGTACATCTATTTAACCCCTCTTCTATACCAGCCTCTGTATTGTATGAATAATTGCGTTCAATTACTGTCATTCTATAAGCTTGGATTTATACTATTATCAATCAAGAAATGGTCCGTGCATCCAAACAAACACAAATATAATGTATAAGAACCTGATTAAGTTTCAGTTTCGGCCCAAAACCAGATCAGAGGCCGAAATCCGGTTTCGATTTTAGTTACGGCTACAATTTTCGTTTCTGTTCGTGTTAATTAATTAACTAATTAAACGCCACACTTAACATGAATATACCTGCATATTATTTATATCCTTTTACTTTTATTGGTAATTCATAAACTAAAATTATAAACCGGTATCACTTTGAGGATGTTTTTCTTGCCAATCATGTTTCCGGAGCACATTTCACAAAAATAACTAAACTTCGCGCCCTCATACCCGTTTTTCTTGTGTGTCCCCCCTTGGGGGATTTAGTTGTAATTTATACCCCATAAATTAGATATTGAAAATAAAATCAGCTAAAATAATGTTTTGCACAGATGGATAATTTACGTATTTATTCAAAAATGATTTCTGTGCTTTATATGATCAATCAATAACTATAATCCTATAATGTTTAACTACTATTATATATGGGGGGGGGGGGGGGTAGCTTATTATTAAGGAATTGGTCTACTGTGTACAATATCTCGAGTTCGTATCTGGCATGGAAGGATATCTTTAATATTCTGTCACAGATCATCTCTGGTACCGAGAGACCATCCTGGGGCAAACCCGGCCTTTATAAATTGCATACTTTTTATTGAAAAATTAAGAGGTAAAAACCTGGCAGTTGAGCGTCATCACGGCCAAATCACCTTCCTGCTCGACCGCTGACCGAGTACTTCCTCACACAGTATTGAAACTCTTTATGGTTTGTAGTGATAAAGGTTTTATTTTTAATAATTTAGATTTTAATTTTATTCTTTTGGTCATCATATAAAAAATTCACTTGATAAATACTGCATCTTCAACTGGTATTTATAAAAAATAATTAACGGAACCATGTTAGCCAAGGCCTGAGGTCATTTGACATTAAATGAAGTCGTATAAATGTCAGACTTGTTTTTTTCTTACAGTTTTATTTTTTACTGAGCGTGATCGGTCCAGATCTGAGGTGTTTCCGGATCTAATCGATGTTTTGTAACTATTTCTGTAAAGTCAAAATCAATAATTAATCGTTGTATCCTCCCACAAGATGCTCCAGTTTGATCCTGTGAAGAGAGCGACCGACAAAGACACCGGATGACATTGCCCTCGAAGGCTGCGGTCCTGCCAGGAACTGTTTCCCAATGCAGGACGGGTCCTTCGTCAAGGATCTCTTTAATATCCTGGCCTTCACCTTCGACCGATCTATGTCGTTCCAAATCCGACCGATCTTTTCCCAAAGAGACCTCTTCATTTCCTCTTTTCTTGGTAGCCTCTCAGTGTCACTGCTACGGAATAGGTAACGATCAGCCCTATCGCTGTTTCTGCTATTAGCCTCGTGTCATTTACTAATCTCGCTCCTAATTCTGAAAGTTCTAGTAGCTGTTGGAACAGAGCTAGGCTTATCAAATGAGCAAAGTTTGTGGGCTGCTTCGACAGCTTTCCAGTACTGCAGTGATAATTAACTTAGTTGGTCTCTTGGCCACCGTCTTCGAAGTCCTCGGGGTGAGCTGGACTGGTTGTTTACACTTTTTACTACAACTTACAATTTTCTGTCAGTGGGTTATTGTTATATACTAGTCTTTGTTGAAATTCGATGTAATTATCTTTAGCTATTACAAAAGCTGTTGGAATGTTTGTAATACAGAATTTATATTATTATACAGAAGTCCGTATCTATAATATCGTTGCTGACATAAGTGGTGCGTCTGCTATTTTTCGTAATGTAATATATAATGAAATATAAACAAAATATTAGATATTGGAATCAATTGTTATATTATATTATAATAATTTGTTTATTATGATTAAGACCCGGATTTTTTTCATGATTTTGTTTGTTTGTTTGCTATGGCTTAGTTGCGTGAAACCCTTAGGTGACCAACGCGTATTTCATGATTTTTTTTTTCAGATAAGGGGATTCATGCACTTGTAGGTCATTTTTGAAATTGTTCTGGACTCGTAATATGGATAAAATCTTGACTTTATCAACTTTATTATATAACTTAGGTATTTGATGTGGGTATGTAGTTGATTATTTTTACGTTTGAACTTGGTACATGAAAGAATAATATCGAGGCCCGCCAAACACTACCTTAGTCATTTCGAATATTTGTATTTTTAAAATAATTGTCAAAGATTAACAAAATTTTCATTCGCTTTTTACCATATTAGGAAGAAACAAAAACACTTTGAGTTCAAATGTTTCAAAACAGACTTAGTTTTCTTTTGACATATATTAACCATCTGAATTTTTACCGAATCTGAATTAACACATATCCTGGCTAAAACCGCCTTAAATGTGATGTGGTGAAGAGCCATTTTGCATCCCATGGTACCTTTAACCGTTAAACTTCAAATTTATAACGCTGTCTCTCGCTCAACATTGACTTACGGGGCACAGGTTTGGGATTGGAAGAATTTGTGGAAGTTGAAAAGGTACTAAGGTTCTTTATAAGGAAATTGTTTGATTTGCCGCCGTTTACTCCAATTTACATCTTGCACCTTGAAACAGGCAATTAGAATCAATTTATGTCTACACTTTGTCCTTATAAAGTAGATACTTACGCAAGGATTAAAGTATGGATTTCTCTAGGTTCCCCCGATTACTTGCTGAAGATGTTATTAAAAAAGATGTTTTCTGGGCACATAATTGGAAGGTTTTGGGTGAGAAAACTAGTATCTCCATTAGTTTTGTTGAGGATGAGAGAGAGAGTGGCTTTTTTTCTAAATTTGACAGAACAATAGAGGCGTTGAGGCTGGGTTTTAAACATGAGTTGATAGAAAGAGCTGAAGCGTCTCACCGTTATAATATTTATAAAGTATTAGACTTCATTGTCAAACCTGTAGACTCGACTGGAGGTGCAAACACTCATATCGGTCTCAGCGAGATTCGTCTAATATTAAAACTAAGGAGCGAATTATTAAATTTGAACTGTAAGCTATTTAATGGCTCAGCACCCATCACTTAGAATGAGTGAGCCCTATGTAATTATTGAGTTAAAGAGGACATTTTTCAAACTATTTAATTAGAAGATAAAAGATTCGACCACGGCCGGGAATCGAACCCAGGTCCTCCGCATTTTTCATTTCCTACCTGTGTGCCCAATACATGCAGTTTTTGGAGAAAGAGTTTTATCATTTGAATTCATTATTAACTACTTAATGGTTCCAATTACGTACCTACAAAACTGCTTGGATTTATAGAAAACTAATCAGTAATGAGTTCTCCAGCTTATTTTAATTTTAATTTTTATTTAATTTCCTATTTATTAATAGTACAAATGTAATTTAGATGAATTTTATTTTGAATACTAATGAATCATTCCATGTCAGATCAACACACTTTTTTCCTGCCCCATCTCAGATTTTAATGAAATTTGTTACATAGGATACCTACCTGTAGACTAAGAAAAATACCAAAGTTCAGCTCAATATCTCAACCGGTTTTCAAAATATAGCTATGTAAACCCATTGAAAAAGGCACAATTTCGACCTGTCGCATCATCTGGAAATTGAAATTGCAGCTCTTCTAGGCAAGATAGGGGTTAAGAGAAGTTTATTTGTTTTAGTTGTATATTAAGTGTTTTGAAGCCCTAAAACCTACCAGTTTTGAGATAACGCCTGGGTTAGGCCCCTCCGCAGCACGTGGTCTACTACTTACTGTGTTACGTTACAGCAAATGTAAGTCCTGTCGTGCTTAGGTTCTATAAATGTGATTTTGTCTGATTTAGAATTAATTGTAGCGTTAGAAAATAGTACTCTCACATTTAGCAATTACATTATACTCCCGCTTAACCGGCTCCCGTTTAACCGACTCTCAGGATAAACAGAAGGACGCTGTGAAAGATAAAATATTATTTTTAAGATCCTTTAAAGCATTTATAGCTTTGTCATATTATCAATCGCTGGTCAAAAATTTTGTTAAAATTTGTATTATGTTGCGGTTTGATAGATCTTAATTAAATTGAAATGTATACAAAAAGTCTTTGGTTTTTTATTTGTTGACCGAACTTCAGTAAAACAAGTCTCTTCGAAGTAAAATTGATCTTGAAACAAAATCCTTATCCTCCACCCATTTCATAAAAAATATTAAAAAAGAAATTAAAAAGAAATAACTTCGTATATTTAGAAAATACCGACGAGATGACATTAAGGTGCGCATAAACGAAAAAAAAAAAAAAAAGTTTTTGTGAAAACTGAATAGGTTTATCCCATCCCATCCCACATATATTATTTCACAAAGTGTGAAAATCGGTTTTTCATGAATCATAAGGTCCTACCGTGCCAAAATGCCACGAATGTGGTATCGTTGGATTCAGAATTTCACGGAGCTTTTGCGAATTGCATTCTCAGTGTTCATTTTTTGATCCAAAATAAAATATCGACCTAAACGTGCTGATTCAACGGATCGAAAAGAATCAAATTGGGTTTTCTAAATTGCGATACGAGCATTAAGAAATGTTTTAAAGCCCTAATACCTACCATTTTTGAGATAACGCCTGGGTTAGGCCCCTCCGCCGCACGAGGTCAACTACTTATTGTATTAAGTTACAGCAAATATTAAGTCCTGCCGTGCTTAGGTTCTATAAATGTTGTTTCGTCTGATTTAGACTTAATTGTAGCGTTGGGAAATTGCACTCTCACAATTAGCAATTACAGTATACTCCCACTTAACCGGTTCCTGATTAACCGACTCTTCGGATAAACCGACGGACGCTGTAAAAGATAAAAAATTCTTTTTAAAATCATTAAAAGCATTTATAACTTTGTCATATTCTCAATCACTGGTCAAAAATGTTAAAATTTGTATTAGGTTGCGGTTCGATAGATCTTAAATAAATTAAAATGTAGGCAAAAAGGCTTTTGTCTTTTATTTTTTGACCGAATTCGAGTAAAACAAATCTCTTCGACGTTAAATAGATTTTGAAACGAAATCCGTATCCTCCATTCATTTCATTAAAAAAATGAAAAAAGAAATTAAGAAGAAATAGCTTCCTATATTTTGACAAGACCGGCGAAATGACATTAAGGTGCGTTTAAACGAAAAAAATAAATAAAAGATCTAGTGAAAACTGAATAGATTGATAGTGTAAATGTTCGTAAATTGTTAAATAAAATTGGCCCAAAAAAGTTTTCTTTAATTAATATCTTTATAGCCTTTGTAAAATAGGTATTGAGTTGTATTTGGGTTTTATCGCAATATAGAAGTTATAATAATATATTTTTTTGTTTTTATTTATACGCTTTTCTGGATTGACCGGCTCTCTCGCTTAAACGGCAATGTATCCTTTCCGACGAGGACGGATAAGCGGGAGTCTCCTGTAGCCATTGGCGGATCCGGGTTGGGGGAGGGTGCTGTGGGAGCTGGAGCCCCTCCCTTTGGAAAAATGTTCGTCATTTAAAGGAAGAATTTGACTTTCCTTAAAGTAAGGTAGCAAGTTAAAGAACAAATAATGTGCAGAACAGATAGAATTTTAGTTGTGGGAAGGTGAAAAAGCTGATCGGCAGCTCCAAATGAAGGGCTGTGGGCCTGTAGCCTCCCCTTTACAATCGTCTGGATCCACCCATGACTGTAGTCCAAAATATTTATAAAATCTATTAATGGTGATTCATTAGATCACGGTGGAACAACTTTGGGTTTATCAATTTATATTTTTTATAGCGGGAATTTCAGAAAACTAAAGTATCGAAATAAGAAAAATGCATTTCATGAAAAGGCAAAAAAAAAAAAGTTCATTTCATAGTTATGTTAAACTAGAAGTACAATCTGATACAAATCTTCGTGCGAAGTGCTTCGCACGGGTTCACCTAGTTATTATTATATTCTGAAAAACACAGTACCTCATTCCCTTTGTACCAAAGTTTGATATTATCGATTCATTCGATAGTCAAACGATTTTTTTCAGAATTTACGATTTTGATGACTATAATATAAACTTTCCAGTCCTCTTCCTAAGGCAGCCATTGCCTACTCATGATATGCCAGGTACAATACGCTATAATCACTACTGCTGCTTCTACCCCACGAATCCTGAATGCGTATCACCTTCCTTACCTGTCTCTAATGAGACTATTTCGAGTTCCATCGCTAGCCGAATAGTCTGTTAGAGTTTTGACGTCAATGTTCAAAAAAGACGTGCCACAAGTCACGTAACCCCTTCGGCCGCAAGTACGTTCTTTTGGAGATTAGCCGCCATTAATATAGGTAATAATCCTAAAAAAAATACCAAAAAAATCGATAAAATTACCAATCAGTATATCGACATCCTCCGGACGATTGAGGATTATCCCACCCGATCCACGGACATGATGTTCTCCTCTGATGTTGAAATCTTGAAAATAATGCAGAGTTAAATAAAAGCGGTGTAATTATAATAGGAGTGGCAACGCGTTGAGAAATGATATTACAACATAATAGAGCGGATAAGTAGTTGATTTTTTGCCTGTTTAACGTCGCTTTATACCACTAAGGCTAATCTAATGCTACAGTGGGAATTTTAAATTTTTCCTATCCAGGTATAATTACGATAGGCCTCTTTAACGAGTACAATGACATCGTACAGGCTCGGGACCTCCATTTCACGTACTATCCAAAGGAAGGAACAGTCAATTATACTCCCTATAAAAAATACTAGGGCCACCTGGTGGCTTGCGAACCCCCGGTCATTAGTATCGTAAGCTGCTATGCTTACTTGGGTAAGTAGTTATTATCATTTAATAACGCCACATATTTTTGAAGTACCTTTGAAAAAAAAATAAACTTAATATATTAAGCCTTAAACTAAATAATAAATTTAGTGCCTCAACTATAACTTAATATATGGTGTTAATATTATTGGCAAAAGTGGTATTATGGGCACCCTTAATATTTAAAAACTTCGCACCGACATAATAGTAGACACAACATAAACATGAAGTAAAAGTTTTAAGAAGGCGCGGGGGAGCATTTCCGACATCAGTTTCAGTGAGTTGCCATGTGTATTGTTTATGGTACGCCGCTACCAAAACCATGGCATGTAAGTTTTTATTCTATTTTTTCAATCATTGGAGTAACGCAGTGCAAGTTAAGTCACGCAGATTTGTTTTACATATTGTTAGGATTAAATCTAAGTAAGCTGTTAACTATTCGAAGTGAAATTTACGAGTCACTGGTCTCTTTTTTTTACATCATGGCGAGGATGTTATATTTGGCATCTTATATTCAACATTGATAAAAGTGGCATCTCTGTCGTTCAGTTCTTTATTCTGTACAGAGAGGATCCATCATCACTGTTATTATATTATTATATGACGTTATTATGTGAAATACGTCATACGTTTTCTCTTTTTCCACAAAAAATTCTATCCCATAAAATATTTGTTATCATGCTGCTCATATTACCAGCATTTTATTTTAAGGTAAATAATAGAGAACACATTTTTGAACACCTTAAGTAGTAACCTAGGTTGTTAATATTAACATTATATTTTTACCAGATGCCAGGGGATATTTTTTGTTAATTATTAGAGTCATTGAACTTTTATTGTAAAAACAGAACAAAATGGGTGCCCCTAATTACAACCATTACCTCTAGATACTTACTACATATTATTGTAACCTGAAAACGTTTACTGAATATTCGAGATTTGTTGGATTTGGATTCTAGAAGGATCTGCATCTTCAAGGATGTTAGGATCTAGGTATAAATTTTTCATTTTTTTGACAAGTAGAGGTGGCCGCAACCTGACGGTTGAGCGTGATCAAACCCAAATCACCTTCTTGCATGACCGCTGACCGAGAAACAGTACTTTCTTAAACAGTATTGCAACCAAAACCCTTGATGTGTTGTATTGTTAAAGCTTTTTTTTTTAATAATTTAGATTTTAATTTTTTTTTATCCTATCAAAATCCTCTTGATTAATGCTGTATCTTCAACTCGTATTTAAAAAAAATTAACTAACGGGAACATGTTAGTCAATCTCATTGAATTATTTGACATTGAATGAAGCCGTATGAATGTCAGACTTTTATATTTTACTGAGCGTGAACGAACCAAATCTGAGGTATTTTCGGATGTGGTCAATATTTTGTAACTATTTCTTTGAAGTTACCTACAATAATCAACAATTAATCGTTGTATCTTCTTTTTATTGTGAAGACAAAACAAAATGGGTTACTAACTAATATATGCATATTGTATATTATTGTAATCTGAAAACGTTTACTGAATCCTTTGAAAGTTGCTATCTAGATTGGATAGATTGGATTTGGGTTCTAGAAGGATCTGGATCTCCAAGGATGTTAGGATCTAGGAAGCAATTTCTCATTTTTTAGACGGGTAGAGGTGGCCCCAACGGCCTGAGAAGATGTTATCTAATTCGCTCCTTCAAGGTCTTTTCTTATGGTAACGAAATCCATAGCAAGTGGCCATCCACTTCTTTTTATTCGAATCAATGATGTCCTTTGTTTGAAGATCTTTTACCTTTCGGGGAAGGTTTATTTTTTTTTTTACTTCCGATGTATATTTTATATATCGGATCCGAATTTTTTAAAGATCTGGCAAACGTGGTAGCATGGTACAGTGGTAGCAACCTACAATACTAAAGGCCGCAGGTTCGCGTCCCGCGGTGGCCATAGGATTTTTTAAAGGGAGTGAAAAAACCTTGGCTATGTCGTCCCTCGGACAGGACGTAAAACGGAGATCCCGAGCCTGTACGATGTCAGGCACTCGTTAAAGATCCCTATCTGAATTATATCTGGATAGGCGATATTTAGGAATCCCACTGTATCGTCCCCCGATTAGCTTAAGTGGCTTAAAGTGACGTTAAACGAATATACTTGTTGCGCTCATATTAAGCAACCCGAAATACAGGAGCTGTAGCCATACCTGCTCCATACAGTGTAAGAAAAGGGGAATGGATTAAATATTTCGTCGTTGATACTGCAAATAAAAACGATTTGCTCTAGGGCACTAAAAGACGAAGTATGTCACCAGTAAATATAAAAGAAGAATCATGCCCAGTAAAAAAATATTCATTCGAATTTCAGGATTCACTTTGGTCACTAACCCTAGTGACACAAGCACATAAGGAAAATTCAAACTCTAACACAAAAAAAAGTTTTACAAATTAATATAATAACAATTGTTATGTTTCTTTCGATAATCAAACACAAAATTGAAAAGGTGAATTGTAAATAATAGTTATTTATTATACAAGTGACGAAAGTAGATCATTTTACAACTCGAGTGAAACGTTTACCCACACGAGCGAAGCGAGTGTGGTAATTTCACGAGAGTTGTAAATTCTACTTTTTTCACGAGTGTAATATTAATTTTTTTCTGTAATCGTGTAATACATGATCAGATCTAACCAGAATATGAACAAAATTAGGATGTTGTGAAGATTATGGTATGTTGTTGGTAGGTTATAAGCATGGTTGTGAAAGGTTATGTGTTATAAACAAGTGCAGGTTATAAACAAGGAAGGTAATTATTATTATATTTAAATTTTAAAATATATTGATTATTTCCACCAATAATTCATTCACATTTCAATTTATTTTGTTAAAATAAATTCTTACAATGTTAAGAAACATTTAAAAGCATTTAATTTCCAACTTCAAATTATTTTTTAATTTATACTTATTACTAATTAAGAAGGCAATTCACTTTCTTCACTCATTTCAGTTTAGTAATGTTACCATTATTCAACGATTACAGAAAAAATGATTTTTTTGTTCATCTGAATATCAGCTGTTTATTTATATATGACCTTTTGCAGTATCAACGACGATTTATTACATTAAATATGATTAGGTTATACGTAACCTTATTCCTAAAGGCTTTAAAAAAATATCTGTGCTCTAGAGCTAAAAAACAATATTTCCATTTTTTATTGAATTAAAATTAACACTTCTTTAAGACTTTAAGAAGAATCTATTAAGTTTTTCTTTTTCTTTGCTTATAGATACAACTTAATGGACGTTTTTCATAATCTCATTGACGTTGATAATTAATTGGAAGCATTTATTATAGTATTTTATTCCAAAGTGTTAAATTTGAATCAATAAGAAAACGGACATGCTCTTGTTAACTTCAGGGATACAGATTTATATTTATAACAAAACAAGATGCATATTGATACAAGTGCGTTTTTTATAATTGTCAAACATGACCTATTTATCACATTCCAATATCTGCTCGCACACCATCAAGTAAATGTACACTCTTGTTGAAAGTTAACGCACCATCATAAACTCAGAATTCACACATTAATTACTAATTTAAGTAAATTATTTTCAGCTTTTTTAATATTTATTTGTTTCTGTTCTTTATGTTACAGAAATATGTAAGAATTTACACACAATTATTATTGCATTTAATCCCATATGAAATATCAATAATTTTTTCTCTAATATATGATTCCTCCGCTTTGTTAGTTTGAAGGTCGGGGATTAATGACGAGTATAATGAAATGTCCCCTGGCTCCGACTTTTGAACTGGCTATCTTCCGTTAATCAATAATATGTAGGGCAACGCGTTGACTCCCGTCCCCTAAAATAATTATATATGAGAAATCAATTAATTATCATGAAGTTTCTTATTTTCATTTCTCCTAGAAACAATTTACATAACGATAATCGGAGTCCATTCCAGGTCTCCTACATGAGTATGACTACCAGGTATTCTAACAAGAGATTAATATACCAACGGTGGTTTATATACCAAGAAAGGGTTGAGCGGTGGGATGAAGTCGGCTGAGAACTGTAAAAGGCCATTATCATGAATTGATATAGTTAGCATTGGTTCTGTGAGAAAAGGTCCTTTAGCTGAAATCTGTCCATTGTTACTCGAGTACTGATTAGGGCTGAGGTGTGTAGTGGTTTAAGGCATTACGAATAAGGGTTGTAATTTACCAGGGATAGGCTTGTTCTTAGAGTTATGAGAATGGTCAATTTTAAATTGTCAATTGCATTAATCATTTAACGCCTGTAGACTGATATATCAGTTCGAGCGCTGCAGTCCCTGTGGCCTGAAGACTGATATATCAGTTCGAGCGCTGCAGTCCCTGTGTCCTGTAGACTGATATATCAGTTCGAGCGCTGCAGTCCCTGTGGCCTGTAGACTGATATATCAGTTCGAGCGCTGCAGTCCCTGTGGCCTGTAGACTGATATATCAGTTCGAGCGCTGCAGTCCCTGTGGCCTGTAGACTGATATATCAGTTCGAGCGCTGCAGTCCCCGTGGCCTGTAGACTGATATATCAGTTCGAGCGCTGCAGTCCCTGTGGCCTGTAGACTGATATATCAGTTCGAGCGCTGCAGTCCCTGTGGCCTGTAGACTGATATATCAGTTCGAGCGCTGCAGTCCCTGTGGCCTGTAGACTGATATATCAGTTCGAGCGCTGCAGTCCCTGTGGCCTGTAGACTGATATATCAATTCCGCCCGCTTCAGCGTTAGAAGACTGAAAATGCGGACCTTATTTCAATTGATTTCTTAACTGTTTCCATTTTATTGTCGCACTAGGATAAAACTCTCATTAGTCAGCACCTTAAGAGATGTTTTTGTGGCTTCTTTTAAAACAAAAATTGAATTTTTACTCTTCGCTTTCGGATTTATTGTATCATTATTTAGGAATGCAAAATTCATATATCGTAGGTAAAAGCTCGTAAAAATATATAGTAGGTATATAATTTAAACATGTTATAAAATAAACAGATTTATAAAACATTTAATATGACATTTCTAAAAATTATATGTATGTCTACTTAGGTACCTTCCTACACGTATTTTTTTAATTTAATAAATATTAGAGGAACATGGCGAGCAGACAGAATAGTCATCATTTTCTTATTCATATTTAGGACGAGTGCAGGACATATGAAAATTATTTTTACATAAATTGGCATAAAAATAAAATATAAAATAAATTGGCATTCGCGTTTCTCCAACCCTGTTTCCAGCCCGTCCGGTATTTCCCAGTGACGAGGTTTATAGTTTCCTCAAACATTTCCGAGGGTTGTAAACTAATTGACATGGGGTTCTTTTCGGGTAATTCCAAATAAATTTTACCTGCACCTAATTCCTTAGTCAAATAGGGCGAAATAATTATTAGTAGGGGAGAGCAGGGTTGGTTGGCAACAGTTTTCACTTTTTTGATTGTTAAGTCGTTCCTGTTAATATAATCCCAATGGGGCTGATACCACTGTAAACTCCATTATTAGAGTACTTCAAGTATTTTTTTCACAACATAGTATTTAATGCTAAGATCATAGAAAATTGAAGAATTCGTCAATCCAGAGTATGCCAATAAACCCCCTATGTGGGGCAGGTTGGCCTAGAAGGTGGGGTTGTTTAGCCATCTCATTCAAGTACTGCCTGACACATATTATTGTTATTAAAAGTTGCACTATAATGGTATAATAATTTTGAATCGGTTTTTAACAGCTTTTAAGGGAAAATAGAATGACAATGGAAGAAGATAAAAGTTTAGACTGTCGTCACTTTTTGCATAAGAAAAATTGCTCTCATCTTCCTCGCTGGAACTAAAGACAATTGGTAGTTTCACCTTTGATTATGTTTACCTTGCTTTTGTGAATTGCTACTGCGCCAAAAAAAAAGTTGAAGAAAGCCAACTAACCCCACAGGAGAGATCATATGAAAGATGACTGCCAGGACAGGGGAGAACAATCAAACAAGAAACTGGTTAGTCGAAAGGTTAGGTTTTTCAAAGGAATTTGGGGCTATGTGAACAGAATCGGAGTCGAATGTTTTTCCATACCTTTAAACCAACTTTACTAAAAATATAAAAATTTACTTACATGTTGTAAAATCAATCACTGAAGTACACTGTTAGCATCCGATTGAAAACTCAGGACAAGACTCCCGAGGTCGAGCGGGTCACATGGTACAATGGTGGGGCCTTCACAACAGGTGTGACGGAAACTTTAAGCCAATGGCCACCTACCCCCTATGCCAACGAACCCCGCTCTCCCCTATTACTAAAAAGTATTACTACTAAAAAAGGGCCCGCAATACACTCGCAACGCTCAAACGCCAAAGAGTTAGCTGTTAACTTCTTGTAAATAGAGTAAATAGTTTTAGTTAGTAAATAGATTATTATTGAGTTTTACTGTAAATATAATGAAGGTTATTGCAGCGCGGCGAATAAAATGGACATGTAAAATTGAAACTCAGTTAAGAGCGAATCCCTAAAAGATTAAGGATTGCGTGAAGGCAGATGTATCGAAGTTGGGTCTGGTTGGTGGTCGGCGGATAAGGGAGTGCAGTTGTGGTGTCGGCATCGAACCTTCGGGTTCGTTAATCCTTCATTATTATTGTTATAAAAGTTAATCTCATTCTATAAATAATCGAACAACCGAAATCACCTCCGTTGCTGCAGAAATCAAGACATAATAAGATGACACCAGTTCATCCTTCTGAAAGTCCTTAGCTGATATCCTCGGTACCGTTGGGCAACGCAGAGGACAGAGTGTATTGGAGTTTGCGAGAATCGACCTTGAACCTGTGAATAGGTCCTCCTCGCCGCTCATTGTCTCCTCGCTAGCCCAAGAATGCGGAGCCTCTTCGGATCCCCGTCCTCTTTGTGTCTATTGTCATCCTCATCTATGTTTATTTTTGTTTTGTAATCTATTATATCAAAAGCCTTATTTACGAGTACGTTACCTGTGGAGCTTCCCTTGTTGAGCTGGTGGCTGTCGATACCTGTGGCGGCTTCTCTGATATAAACTTCTATCACCAAAGGTATCACCAGCATCAAATTATTGGGGGGGGGGACCTCAATATTCTCATAGAGTCATTATCTCAATAAATTAGTTTTGAGGTTGCCTTTACACTGTACGAACTTCGCCCTCGAACCTAGCCTCGAACACTGTTCGGTAAAACTTAATAAGACACGAATTCGAACAGGAAATTTATCCGTTTGCCAGTGATAGTGCTAGTGGCGTTTTTGCGTTAGTTAGGATAAGCTTCTAGACCTTCTTTTAGCATTTTTCTGACGTTGCTTTTATGCATAATAAGTTAGAGCAAAAGCCAGAACAGCCGTTAGATCTACTTAAGCCGCTTTTGTAATGAAAACTTATATGTAAAGGTATGTAGGTGCGGTCAGACATTATTGTTTGCTTAACTTAATGTTTAAGTGCAAATAGTACAAAATGGTTTTTCGTCGTACACCACAAATGGTATTTCAATGCGGTTTCAAGCATTTATTATCTAGATAATAAACTCATGTATATAAAATAATTTATTCTTGAAATTAATATCTTGGCCATGGGCGTAACCAGCATCACATTATTGGTGGGGACGGCTCAATATTCTGTTAGATATTGAGGGGCTAAAATTTGAAATAATAACGCCTAAAAACAACTATTGGGATATTTTATTCCTCCTCTAACGATGTGTTTTAAAGGTACCTATTAAGACTCTTAAAACTTATCAATTTATGCCTCAGAATATAGATAGTTGCTAAGGCTGCATGCTGAAGGATGTGGGCCGAAATCCCTTGATTGAATTTTATCCAAGTTATCCTTCTGATCCAGATCCCACTGATTTCATTGCTTCCTATCATCTTCTACAAGATTCATTGGGTTGAAGGAAAGTATGATCAAGCGTCTTGGTTAAAAAGAGAAATGCCGTCCATTTCCGGAGATCCAACTTTGTTAAAGAATTCATAAAGCAAATCAGTTCAAGCTGAAATAAAAAAATAAAAAAAGCCACAATGCGCCCATTTGTGAAAATAAAGAATCAGGTGGAAAAGTTGGGTATAATCAATCCATAGATTAATTATGTAATTAACTAATATTTTATATGCATATACGTCTTACTAGTATCATTATATTTTATTAAATTTAATTGGTTAAACTCGGATAAATTCATAAAATGATATTTTTATTTATTATTGTTATTAAAAAAATTTATCCCCTACCCACCCAGTGGTGACACCTGTATCTATCATTATCCCTTATATTATTCTTTATAGAAACTTTTTGGTAGGAAATTGTAGAATTGCTCAATACGTATGTGTGTATACAGTGTGTTCTGAATAAGGAAAAAAGAAAACAAAAAAAAAACACAATCAGTTATACGTCAAATTTTCTCACAAAAAGTTGCTATAAGAGCATGCATGGCCTATTTCCATTAATAAGATTAATAATTAATATCTTGTGGTAACTTGGAAATAGGCCAAAAACCATAATATTAGTCTGGGTTCCATCCCACTGCGGGATAATAGGAAAAGAAAGAGCAGACCAGACATCGAATCTGGCCAGAAAAGGAGTAGTTACAAACAAAACTGAAATAAGCAACGTCACAAACGACGATTAGTTGCAATAATTGAAAAAGAATCTGCTTAGCAGGTGGAAATGGAGCTGGATGAGCAAACCGTCAAATCTTGCAGAAGTTAAATCGGAGTGCAGCAAATGGGTAACAAGTTGTAGGAAATCGAGAAGTGGAGAAATTTAATTGTGCAGAATTAGAATACGAAACAGCGCATTTACACATTGATACATACTCAGAAATCAGGAAACCCACCTGTAGGAAGTGCGTTCCAAGAATAAAACTTTAATATAGAATTCTAAGTAAAAAACAATTGCTACTAGATTATTCACAATATGAAGATTTACGGAAAAAATTTAAACTCGCAAAGACTATAAAAGAAAACTTTAAGGATGAAGAAAATTTCAACTCACCTTATTCGAAATCTTAAAAGAAGTGAAATATTACAAAAGAATATAAATAGGAAACATTAATGCCAATGACCCTGAGGGAGAGAGGCTAATCAATAAATAAACATTACCAAAAAGCCTAATAATAAAAGGAGTAAAAATATTTAGTAGGAAAAAAACAGTCAAATTTTCTTCGGACCTTAACTTGTTAAAACTTTCAAATTGTTTTTATCACCTTCTTAGTTTCACTTAACTATATGTGAAATATGTAGTAAGGGAAAGTATTGCGATCTTGAAAAATTTCGACTTCCGGTTTTCAACGGAAATAAACATTTGGGTTCCCTTGAGTCTAAATAACCAAGTCCTGCGAAATGGTCTGTGCGTGTGAACATAATGGGCAAGGGGACCTTTTGGTTTTCCCATAAAGTACATACCTTTATTTTTGTTTATATGGAGATATTAACTTTCTCTTGTTATGCCTAAAAATAAGAAATGGATAATTATGAAAAAAAATCGAGTAAAAATATATAGTTGGAAAAAATATATATTCCGACGACTTATAAAACACGTTGAGCCCACGCATGCGCACTGATATGTCCTGTTGATATGATCCGTATAAAGATGTTCTGTTCATGGGAAAGAGTTGTCAAAGTGTTTTGAAGCATATATTTTTAATGGAAATTATTTGTTCCATGATAACTTAATGAATTTTAAAGCTAATACATAGAGAAAAAAAAACACAAAATCAGGCTTAGTAAAAACATTAAAAAAAAAAAAAAAAAAATAGTAAAACCAGACGAATTGGAGTACTATGCTTGCATTGTAAAATTATCACTAGTAAAAACTTTTATTTAAAAGTAAAAAAAAAAAAATAGTATACTTTAGATAGCAAATACAAACAAAAATAAGTAAATGAAATTGGAAAAATGAGTGAATTTGAGGAGTGACGTTTACATGTTTATCAAGACACGTCAATCTCTAATCTAAGTTAGTCGGTAAGTGAAAGTTGTGTGCATCGCAACAGATTTTTTTTATTTTTTTCTTTAATTCGCGTTTAACAAACTAACCTTAAATTTATCTTACCACCATAAAAAAAATGGCAAAATCAGATAGAAATCATTATTCTTGGTTGATAAGTTGAGCGTTTGAGTAGTCGGAATCGAACTTTTCAGTGATCTGGATAGCTCCTCAAGATAAAATCCAAGGTAAGGGATTCGTTATGCAACAATTAACAGTAGACTATGTTCCGGATACGGTAGGCAGGATGTAGTATGTTTCAACCTTATTTCCCTCACATTAGTTATCTTGATTCTACACTTTAACGCTATTAATCAATGTTAGTAGGATGGGTAAGGATGGAGAACCTTTTGTTAAGCAAATTTTTTATCCTTTTCCGTTAAGAGAAGCTATTTGTGATACAAACAAAATTATATTTACAGGTTATATTTACAGAGAAAAAATAAATAAGAAAATAAGTACCGTAAAACGAGGTGACTTTGTGACTAATGGGGTGACTTTGTGACAAGCCTATTTTTCTACAGTTTTTGAATTTCCCTCCTTAAAAAGAACCAGGTTAGGCAATTCAGTGTACTTGTCAGTTGGTCAGTAATGTGCTGCAACCTACTGGCCACATATTTCTTCTTTCATTCCATTTACCATGGTGCTTTATTTCATATGCGCTAGATTGTTTTCATTTACTTGAAAATTTGAAATAAAGCACCATGATAAATGGAATGAAAGAAGTTATAGAGGTCCATATGTGGCCAGTAGGTTGCAGCACATAACTGACCAACTGACAAGTACACTGAATTGCCTAACCTGGTTCTTTTTAAGGAGGGAAATTCAAAAACTGTAGAAAAATAGGCTTGTCACAAAGTCACCCAATTAGTCACAAAGTCACCTCGTTTTACGGTAGTATAGTTATTTGTTGGAATGTCAGCTTAAAAGAATTATACTTTCTTGATGAACAATAACAGAATGAGGGAGAAAAAATCTGGATTAAAAACCTAAAGGAACTACGTAGCTCAGTTGGCACGACAATGTCATACTGTGCACAACGTTTCGGGTCCGAGTCCGGCTGTGGCAGGTTACTTTGATATTCTCTTTCAACACCTGAGCATTGAACCTCCCGGGGCTCACCACCATAAAACGTGAATTTAATTAGGTGGTTAAATTAAGTGACAAAATAGCGGTGGTCCGAAACAGGCCTTTATGCCACCAAGGCTAATCGGACGATGCTACAGTGGGAGTCCTAAATTTTCCTATCCAGGTATAATTAGGATAGGGATCTTTAACGAGTAATAGACATCGCATAGGCTCGGGGCCTCCATTTTACGTCCTATCCGAGGGACTTCATGGCTAAGGACTTTTTACTCCCATTAAAAAACATGCGACCTTTAGTATTGTAGGTTGCCATGCTAACCACTATACCACAGGTGCCAACCATTGGAAGGTTTGTTGGGGTATATATATATTAAAGTAAACCATCACCGAACTTAAACTTTCGTTAGAATTTATTAATTTATCAAAAAACTTTGATTGAGCAACCTTTTGAACAAATTCAAAAAATTTGATATGTTTAAAAGAAAAGAACTAAATGTTTAAACAGACTCGGATAAAAATCTAATGGTCCTGAAGATGGAGAAAGATCCCAAAACATAGACAAAAAATTAATGAATAGTAATTATAAGAAAGATATTACTTAAATTGTTCATAATCGAGTGATATGTACATCGCTTAATTAATTGTATTTTATAGTTTATTTAAATACAATTATTTCCAAACTAATGTGAGAGTTCTCGATTAGATCATTAATTATAAACGTTATAATTTATTATAATATTATTTATAATTAATTACCGTCCCTTCTTCATGGAGCGCCGATGCTCACGAACATATCAAGTTCCCAGCAAAAAAGCTCCAACAGTTTCAGAACGGCATACAGAGGCATATGGTGAAACACACGACATTACAAAGATCGAAAATTGACTTACTGCATACCACTCTTGACGTTCCGACAGTCACTGAATTTATTAGACGGAGACACATCAAATTCTTTGACAGCCTCAAGCACTGCACCAATCCACTATTTCAAACACTGACACCAACCGGACGGCCACAGAGGTTGCAAACTGATCTCAACAGCCTCAGATTAGACTAGCTTAACTCAGAAACTGCTACTTAACCCAACTGACTTAACAAAACTGGTGAGCCCCATCACCAGAGACAGATTCATAACTGACTGACACAGATCTATCACACCAAACTGACACAAAACACTCTAAAAATGCACCCTGGGCAGTAAAAGAGTTTTTCTATAGGAATATAGTCCTCATGTTCCTGCCACTCAACGATCAACGAAAACGGAGTAGGGGCTAAGAAGAAATATATATATATATATATATATATATATATATATATATATATATATATATATATATAATTAATTAGAATTTAAAGTTTAATCAAGAAAGAGGTGAGCCCCATCACCGGTAACCTCTGAAAACACTTAGTCCACAAAAAATTACATTTTCTCAATACTGCTTATAATTCATATAACTGCAGTAAAAGGTTTATTATCCAAGGAAGAAATCAATTCAATCAAGAAATTACGAAATCGTAAGGAGCTATAAAAAAAAAATTTAAATCATCGATTTTTCATAGGTTATATCCGTTTAATCCATGCTCTTTCCTCCCACCACCCCTAAACAGTATGTCCCAATGTGTCGCATCGGATGCTTTTTTGTTATTCACGCTAGTAGTAATTATCTTATCGCCGCATTTTCAAGTTTATTAGACCACAAAGAAATGTTATTACCTCGTCCTTTAATGTTATATAACCCTTAATCTTTTGTCTGCGTTCTTCCTAATTTTATGTCGGCATATTACTTTTCGGCTTGTCTGTATTTATTTTTAAGTCTTCCTCTGATAAAATTTTTTATAATTTTTTTTTAATATATATTTATTGCAATTTACATCTGCATTTGTCTTGAATAAGCATGTTGAGAAACTATCCTCTGATAGTACTCAACTAGTATCTAACTTAAAAGATCTCGAGGTCATCTTCTTTTTGGACGTCTTGGAGGATTATCTGGAATATAGGAGGAAGTGGATACGAGTGGGTTCTGATGTGTCTGGAGTTTACTATGAAAGGATTGGTATCTGGTCCTGGCTAAATCGGCGACATATGGAACATTAAGGTCTTTGTGGATTATTTTATTTGTTACAAAATTAAGGATTGGTTAAGAGAGGAATTGAAGGTTAGGTGGAGCCCCTAAGCTCGATTCCGTAAGACAAATAGTTCTTATTATTGTCATATGAAGGAGCATTTTGTAGTAGATTGGTTTTGAGCGTTTGTCCACTGTTGTAGTAGACGGTAGCATCGAGCGGTTGTCGTTTCAATCTTGTGTGGGGGTTCCGTTACAATTTTTAATTAATTAAGACGTTAAAATTTTAAAATTGTCGAGATGTAATAAAAAACAACCTTTTTTGATTGTTTGATTGACTATGCGTACTATTTGTATTCCATTATAAGATATGGGGCAGGCAGGCATACGTTTGGTGGAGGACCGAACTCTGTGGCAGCAAATGTTGAGGCAGGCCAAGGAACATTTCGGTCTGTCGTGTCTGGAGAACAAGAAGATCCTAGAATAAGAATTTTTTTTAAACTACTAGGATTTTCTTAAACTAATGTTCCCTCCACTCCTTATAATTATCTCCTTAAAATAATGCTGAGGTTACTTTGATACGCCTATGGAAACTCCTGGAATTTTCACGTGGATTTTGCGCTATCTTTTGACGTTGTGCTCATGTTCAAATCATTTTTTCACACTTTTAAATATTGTTTTTATAATTTTTAAATAAGAAAACTAACGTCTTCCATTCCCACGCAGAAGGTTTATCAGACAGCGTCGTTGGTAGTTATTAAACTCTCTAATCTAATCAGTAATTATGATCTTGAGCTAGCCGTTCTTTTTTATTTAGATTGTTATTACTGTGCAGTGACGATGGTATTATTCGGTAAGATATAACTATTCTCTTTATCGTTGTTTCCGTACATGGCAATGTCGACCCGGATGGTTGATGAATTAATACTTAAAATTATAAAGTTTGTTTGTTTAACGTCTCTTTAAGCCACTAAGGCTAATCGGACGATGCTACAGTGGGAGTCCTAAATTTTGCCTATCCAGGTATAATTAGGATAGGGATCTTTAACGAGTACCTGACATCGCACAGGCTCGGGACCTCCATTTTACGTCCTATCCGAGGGAGCTGTGGTTGGATCATGAAATTTTGCACTTTCTTTTGATAATCAAGACCTTGTTTGTAGTTATTTTAATTTACGTGATGGAAATGGCTGGGGTCGCGATGTTTGTTTTACACAATGGGTGTAATAATAAATATTGTGCCTACGTTTCGACCCGAGATTCAGGTCTTCATCAGGGCTGTTGATGAAACAATTTTTACTGATGAAAATTAATTAATAATTACAAAAAAAAAAATAATATGAATAAAACTTTTTAATTTGATATCAAAATATTTAAAAATAAAGATGACAAGAAACGATGGATGACAAGAAAATGTTATAGTAATAAGAAAAGTGGTACAAAAGTGATAATGAGATCGTGGGGATGTATAAATTAGGAAAGTTATATAAATCAAATATCTATGCATTATTATATTACGTGCTTTGATTTCCTAATTTTTACTTTTTTCTTTATTTTTTTTTACTTCAATTATTTATTCGCACCTGTCGCAATAAGATGATTGTTCGCACAATCAGCGAATAAGATGGTGGCAATAGGAAATAATGACATGTCAGGCATGAGAAAGCACTCAGCAGCACTCTCTTCCTGGCTTGATTAAGTTACCTTGGCTGTCTAAGAGAGCCGATCTCTCATCCAGCGCCTTTTTAGTCTCCTCGTATCCATGCGTATGTCAGCCATATTACTGATTAAACCGTTAAGATGTCCGTTCAAGTTAATAAAAATCGTTTGTAAAGAGTCGGTATGTGCTGGTCGTCTGTTGGTAGGTTGAGGTCTGTATGTAAAGTTTTGTTAGCCACGTACCAGGGCGGTTTTGTAGTAAGTCGTTACAATTTTGATTGAAACGTTTGAAGCTTTTGTAAGAGTCTTTTTAGCTATGCCGAATTTCTGTGAGGAGTATGTCCATATGGTCTTCAGTAAGTATGTGTAGGTATTTAGTTTCTGTTTCAGTTTTAGTCTTGAAGATTTAAAAAATAGTGGATAGAGAAGTTTAAGTCTTTCGGTATGCGTGCCCTTTACTTTAATTTAATTTTTACTATGTAACTCTTCCAATTTATACATCCCCATGATCTCATCAAATTTGTTCCACTTTTTATTACTAAAAAAATATATATATGAAAATTAATTAGTAATTACCGAACAAAAGAATATGAATAAATAGTAATACTATTCGTAGAGCCGGTTTCAATTCCACTCTATGGCCAAAATTTTCTCTTTAGTTAAAATTATTTCAATATCAGAAATAAATTTAAATGTTGTTAAAAGGGCTAAGTTTAGCTAAACATTAGCTACTAAAACAAAATAATAAGTGGATGCTAGTTATTTATTCGTTCAGCTCATTCAAATATCAAAATTTCGGACTTTTCATTTCAAGGTACATATTTTAGAAAGGAATTTTTGAATTTTCACATTATATCACAAAATATTTTAAGTGATATTTTGAACGTTTTTCATTTGGTCATGACATTTGGTTTACCACCATCTATTCCGTTTACCGTTTAAGTGATGCTTCCAAACTTTTCAAGGACAAAGCTAAAATCCGGGAAATCCCGAAGTTTCTCCATGGACTGCGTCGCTGCACTGTGGGGTCATCGAACTTGTTTCATTGATTACAGAAAAAAATAAAGAAAATATCAATTCTAAATATTAAATATAAATTAATAAAGTTTTTTTTTGCTAAATGAAGTTATCTATAAAGAATCACATATTTTCAGCAATGAAAACTTGTTTATTTATGGTTTATATTTTTATCTTTGTGTACCCGTCTTTTATCATTGTTTGTGATTTTTTAAAATTTATTACCACTTAATACCATCAAATTTCGATGGTATTGCTTTCTATTGATGTCAGTGACCTGAAACTCAGTGACGTTTGAATGAGTTAGTGAATTTGATTCCCAGCACTCGAAGGATCTTTTCATAAATCTGTATAAATATCTCCTATCAACATAGCCCAGGAAAAAAAAAAAACGTATAGCCGAAAAGCCTCCGAAGTGAAGAATAAAAAATTAACTCTGTCATGGATAAACCAAAATTTTTATTTTCTTCCTTCTTATTTATTTTCAGAATTTAGGTACATCTAAGTGAGAAATTTCAAAAAAGTTGGGATAACTACGTGATGTTTTTACGGAAGAGCTTTTCAAGGGTGAGAATTTACGCTCAATATTTTCTGTAATCACCTTATTCCACTATAGCATATAAAATAATAAAATGCTAAAAAAAAAGTGTGAGCAGTCAGTTAGTCAATTATTACGTATTTTATGCCTTGGGAAGTGATTTAATTCTTTTGACTTAATGCTCACAATAGGAAATTAAATATTATTTACTAATGCTTGAAAAGTATTCATTTTAATTTTGACCTGTTGGTAATGTTGATGGATAAATAGAAATATTTTGAAGGAATTTGCAGAATATAAAATAAAATAGGTTGATAAATATCAGGATTTTCATTTGATCTTTTTTTATTCAGGAAAGCCAACGTGTGGACTTGCTGAGTCCAGGTTAATACAGAGACTCGACTCAGAAAGAATCCCTGATGAAGATGCACAAGTAGGGATCGAAACGTCGGCTTTCCTAAATAAAATAAAAAAAAAGGTCAAACTGAAAAATCCTGATTATTTAGCAACCTATCGTAAAGAAAAACAGTTGACTATTACACATCTCTAAAAAAAAAATATTTAAGTTTTCAATTCTGGTCACGGACTGAATTACTGATTAGATTTCTAACAGAAATTATTGAATATTTCATGGATTATAATTCTTCTTGAAGATTACAACCACTTTGACCTTGAAGGACAGTTAGTTTTTCCCTCCATTAAACTAAATATTTCATAGTAAAGCACAGACTATTTAAAAAAAAAAAAACTAAAAAAAATTTGATATTTTTATGATAAGTGATGAACTGATATCTAACAACAAAATACAAATACAAATAACACCTTATATTTGAAGTACGCGTTTATTTAAAAAATATATGAAAATTAATATTAAGAAAAAAATAAAAATAGTCGAAATTGCTTTATTTCGTTGATTTGAAAAAAAAAAAACCCGAAAACCATCATCCTAGCTGAAATTCTAAAACCGATTTTGAAAAATAGCCTGTCAGTTTTAATAACTAAATTTCTAAGTCGGCCAAATTTATCCAACAATTTTTGTTTTAAGTTTTTATTTTTGGAAAGTTGCGTGATACGAATTGTATTGATTTAAACAACATTTTAGAATTATTTAATACATTACAATAATAAAATTTTATAATATTTAAAGAGAATACTCTTTTCTACCTATCTAAAAAAATTTAATGGAAATAACATTAAAAATAACTAAAATATGGGGATAAAAAAAATCCTGTCACTGAACCCTACATATGTATTGAAAAATATTTATTTGATAGTATTGAACCTATATTTTACAATAATTTGAACAGCTTTAAATTATTTTTTCAGTTTTTTATGTAAAAATTGGTTGAATAGTTGTATCTTTTTTTATGTGTTAAACAGGTTATCGTCAGCTATCGGTTTTAACCAATGATCGAAAAAATGACCGAATTGCAAAACAAAAAATTTAGTTTCGATGTAGAAATAGAACTTTTGGGTTAGGAAGACACTTAAGACGTTAATCCATGTTATACTATGCCGAATGATGTCTATCGGCATAGCTAAACAATTGTATACGGCTTTGTCTAAACATGTCGTATAAAAACCAAATAAATACAACACGAACCCAAGTGTCGAAAAAGTCGAATCGTCCGCAACAGTGTGGAAGTGTAGAATCAAGTTGATTGACATTATTGATAGAAAAATTATCTCAGGTTGCCATTAAACATAGCACTACAGCAAGGCGTTGGCTAACTTCAACGTTTAAACCTTCGACGAAATTATATTTAATAAATTTTCTAAATCAGAGTAATTTTGATTTTGTATACATATATATATATATATTTTTGTGTGTGCAGAGTGTTTTTTCAAGGCGAATTAAACTTTTTCCTAAGGCTAGAAAGTTTATTTTGTCATCTCTTCTAAGGGTGATTTGTGACTTCATGAGTAAATGTTTTGATGGGAAGTCGGAAAAAAAGTTTTTTTTTTATCAATAAAATAGACCCCTACCTTATGGCATCTCCGAAAATAAGATCAGATATAGCTCTGATTCACTCTTATTTTTTATCTGCCGGCAGTGTTGATGGACTATTTTAGAGTCCATATATATATTTTTCAACAAATTGGGTAATTTCAAGTTACCAGAAAAATATGTTTTCGTAGATTGAGGACTAGTTCGCAGAGGCGGGGATAGATGGCGTAGGATGCAGCGGTTATCAGCAATTAGTTGTTAGTGAGAACGAAATACAATTGTGGTGCAATTTTTTAAATGGTCCGTTTTTAATGAGCGGGAGCAACCGGAACTTGAGTCCTTGCCAGTTTCCTGCCAACGCTAACTCGATTCGGTTTGTACTGCTGTCTGGATAACCAGATTAAATTTTTACTTTCGAGTCATATTTGTTTTTGGACGGAAAATGCTTTTGAGTGTGCATACTTAATTTAGTGAATGCATACTATATATAATTTCATATTTATTTTACACACGATATTATGCAATTTTATTATGATGTTGTTTTGCTATTTTACACGTTCATATGTACTAGATTTAGGTTATGTAACATTAATGTGACTCATCCCTACTGATGTCCATATCCAGTTATCTAGATGGAAATTTTAGAATAGCCGAGAATTGAAACTTCTTCACGAGTGTAAACTACCTTCATTTATATTTAGTAACTCCTAAAGGACCCTTTTTAGTTAAATCGCGACCTTAGTCAGCAATGATTAGGTCGCAGCTTTCGACTTCCGCTCGCTATACTCGCTCAAAAACTGTGTTGAAAGCCACAATCTCTCCTTTTGTAGAGATTGGAAAAATACTAAAGGGTTCGGTCACCTCAACCTAAATTCGATAAAACCAGATATTTTCGGAGTTCTGTCTATGTTGCTACCATGAAGTCTTGTGGCTCTAGAGCAATATTCTTTATTTTTTTTCCTCCCCTTCCTCACCTTTTTAGGCTCTACGGGGTTTCCCGAGCTAGGGAAGAGGGGTGTGGGGGGTTCATGCAGAGTATTATTAAATTTCCCCTGGCTCCGGGTTTTGAACTTGATATCTTCGGATTTCCAATCATACGTTGACCATGGCAAGGCGTATTTCTTAACACTCGGCCATCCCGCCACCCATAAAAATTTTTTTTTATTTATTTATGTCGCATTTTTTCGGTTTGATTTATTATGTTACCAATATTTAGTAAGGGAACGTATTGCGATCGTGAAAATTTCGATTTCCGGGTTTCAACGGCATTAAAAATTTTGTGTTCCCCTGAGTCCAAATAACCAGTCCCGCGAAACGGTGTGTGTGTGCGTAAACAGACTAGATCAAAAATTATAAGCCGTACAATGCCTAAAATTGTTTATTTGATATATGTATACGTCTATAATGTACAGCAAAAATTTTATTGCAAATTGAGTAAACGCAGGGGGCGCATTATTTCATAAATTTTGTTTCAATTTAGGTTTTTTTTTTTTTTTTCGATTTTCTTAAAATCGAATCAAACAGGGTTGATTGATCCCCTCACGTTTAATGATAATCGAGTATTCTCTAATATCAGTTAGGTTTTAACATCACAGAAATTTTCTAATGGGGCTTAAATGGCGAAGGATTTTTTTTACTTTTATTTTTTTTACGATTCAGTTATCGGGCGAAATTCAGTGAAACATATTAATATATTTTCGTTTCTATTGTAACCGTAAAGTTAAGTGAAACAAAGGCAGTATTGAAAATAAAAATTACACAAAACATAATGGTGGAAGAGAGTTGACCGTAGTTATAATGAAGAGGAAGTTGTTGGGGATGCAAATAAAATAAATAACACTAATACGGGGATATGTAAATATACTTTTCTCAAAAAACATAAATTTTACTGTCTGAAACCTCACACCAAAATAAAGAATTTAAAAAAAAAAAAAAAATTAATGCTTTACCCCTTATCCTACATAGTTTTCTTTTAACTAAGTACCTGTCAATTGATGTATCAGGTGATTTTTTTTACACTGGATTAATAGTAACTGTTCCTGAGTGGAACGGTTCTCTATTTTTTTCCAATTTGTGCCTTTTTATAAGCTTTGCGTCCCAAGGCATCCATCACACCTCTCCCCATTTTGAGAACCGCTACCTAAGATACTGAAATATTGAACAAGAGCTGGAGGAAAAATTGTGTATTAATTTTAGGGAATTAAACAGAAGGAAGTCATAGAAGGCTCACGAAACACATTAGATCTGTTTTAGTGAATTCTATAGTAAAAGTTTAAGACCTTCGTAATCTGGATGTATTTAAATTTTTATACGCTAACGCTATTTGATTCTACGCATAAGATTAAATATTAAGCATAATAAAAATATTAAGCTGTTATTATGTTTTATTATTATTTAATTTTATATTTTATTTTAAAATGAATCTGCATATATACAAAACCATAATTTTTTTCTCTCGTTTTTTCTTTTTTATAGTTTTGATAATTCTCTTTAAAGCGGAATGTCAACCAGAATAATGTTAATGACTTGACTGAATAATAAAATAAAATTTTAATATTAATGAAATAATATTGAGATTGCCTATCACCTTTTTGAACCTTAACCGGTAAAGAAGAATAATAATCATCACCAGTTAATAATCATTCCACGATTGATAAAAAAAGCGCTATTTGATTAATTGTAATCATCCCTGGAAGTCAAAAGATATAAGGAATATATTTTCATGAGGCCGTAATGTAAGCGAACTACCATCGCGTCTTTGTCAGTTAAAAACTGCCTTCATCAGCTTTATTAGATCTCAGCTTTCGGAATCCCGCTACGCTCGCTTCTCAGGGGATATTAATCCACCAAGGGGTCCTTTTCAGTTTAGATTGGGACAGCACAAATATCGTTCCAAAAATTTAACCCAGTAGAGAGGCTTTTATAATCTATTGATTGGTCGAAACTTGATTATGGTCTTTATCTTCTGTCATTATGAAGGAAAAGTTTTATTTACTCTTTTCTTTTTTTTTTCTCTTTTGTCTATCTGCTCTTAGGGTTCTGGATAAAATAAGGTTGCTGAGCTATGTGGATACCCATCTTACATACTTTCTAACAGCAACGAACCTTAGGATTATCTAAAACTGTTATTTTTTTTTTATAAAAAAAAAAGTATTTATGTATACAAATATATCTAATCCAATATGATTTTGTTTCAGTTATGTCTGGTGACGTTAACACTGATCAGATCATCCAAAACTATTTCAACGGAACAACAGGTAAACATTTTATATTCAACATTTTATTTGTTCCTTTACAGTTTTAATGCTAAAAATACAATACAATAAATAATACAGTTTTAATTGTCCCTTTGTTGTTGCTGTTTTATCAATTATAATAGAACAAATTTATAGGGTGTTTTTGATTTTCAACAAATACTGATGACAGGGGCTGCTATTTTCATGTAATTTAAAGTCTTATCGATCCATTGGCTTCCAAGCTAGTTGCGTTGGTTTTTTTTTTTTTTATTTTTTTTTATTTATTTTTTTTTTTTATTGGAACCTATTAGTTATGTAAAACTATCGATACTATCGATAGTCTGATGTGATGAACAAGGGGGTGGTAGAATAGTAGAATTTTTATTTGAAACGATAGGAGCTATAATGTTAGTCTTTTTGCACTTTTTGCTTTCCTTTTTTATTAGGGAATAAGCTGAACATTTCTGTGAATAGATGGTCGGTTCCATTATACCTTGAAGGACTATCGATAGTTTAAAAAAACTATCGTTAGTATTTGTAGTATCGATAGTTTTACATCACTAGTATCTTTTTGAAAAACTGCTCTAAATCAAAATATTTCTTTGGAACCCAAGTTTCCAAAATTTTTTGCTTTTGTTTCGAAGCGTTTACGTGCATTTGGATTGACGATGTTTGAGAAAACTCCTTTACGTTCGAAATGAAACGTAAAATTCTTAATGCAATGAAAAAAAAAGGTAAACAAATAATGCAATTAATGGAGAACAAATGAGAAATATGTCAAAACACCTCGAACGATGCCATTTAAATTAACGCTAATTAATGTTCCGGTGGTCCAAATTACATCGGCCGATGTTTTACAAGCTTGTTATGCCTCAATAGCAATGAAGATAATTGCAAGACCTTGGTCGCTCTTACCGCAACATTCAGATAAAGACGTATTTTTGAGTTAATTGCAAGTTGATGTTTCTCTAATGATCAAAAATATTTAAATACTTTATTGCATGTCGAAGGAAATGCCTCATATACAGCTCGCCTAGCCTAGATTCAAAATGATATTGACGAACTTAATCTAGTTAAAGAGTAACTATGACTTATGAATACATCCGTTATGTTAATTCTAGGCGTGATCAATATTAAATTGGGCCCCTTAAATATCCTGGTCTCATATGAAAAGGATTTGTTTGAGGTTAATTTACCCATTTATTAAGCGAGCGGGTGTCGAAAGATTGGTTCTCACAAAGCAATCAAAAACATAAAATGTAGTATCTGAGGAAAAAATAAAGAGGAATTGATCACAATATTAAAGTTTCTGTGTTGCTTAATAATCAATACATTAAAAAACAAAGGTTTCATTAGGACAACTATTTTGTACTTTGTTAAAGACAGCAAAATGTTGTGTTGCAAGAAATCTACGGATGTGACTTTTCATGCTTAACAAGAAACATATTGGAAAGTGATTGAAAACCACAATGTAATTCAACTGCACCAAAGAGCAAGGAGCATCATCAGGAAATAATCCAACCAGTTTTGTTTGTTTTGTTTCTTTGTTTTTTTAAGAAAATACCAAATTAAAAAAAAATCCAGATACTTCGCTTACCAAGATTCAGACAAAAAGCTATCACTATTGGCCTTTAACATATGTGGACCAAATAATTAATTTTGGATGACTAATTATATCAATCAGTTTAATATAATTTGACTGATACAAACACAACGCTACACAGTTTATGTGACTGTAATATAAGCGAACTCCCAACGCGTCATTTTCAGTTTAAAAATACAATAATCATCTTTATTAGAACTCAATGTTCGACTCCCGCTCACTTCGCTCGCTCTTCAGAGGATAATAAACCACCAAGGGGTTCTTTTCAATTCAGATCGGAACCACACTAAGCGGCGCGACTAACACCCTTTTTAACCGAAAAGGATGCGAAGGGAGTTCCCTTAAATATTACGTTCACATAACCTATCGAAATAGGCCCCGCCCAAAAGTATCATTTCAGATTTTGTATCATGAATTCCATTGCCAATTCACATTGTATTTGTAATAGTAATCTGTAAATAGTTGTAAAGTATCTGACTGAATGATCTTTATCATCAGGGAATGTATTTACTGGAGAATTATGTGTACTTTATTAATCTCTAAATAATTTCGAGTTAAGTTTACCTTATTTTACGGTTTGTGTACACTCCTGGCAATAAATTATTTAAAACCACTAGCTTTAACATAAAGACATTTTCTTGCATGGCAACGATTTTTTATTTCCTTCAAAATTGTTTCTATTATAATTTGAGAATAATTAGGAGTATTCTTTGTTCCCTTCATTTCAATCGCCATGTTACAAAGACACCTTCGATTCTTCTTCGTACTTCCTTTTAAATCTCCTACGTCCGCTTCCTTCCGATCCAATGTTCGCGGGAAATTTAAATACCAATCACCTAACTCAATCTGTCGATAGATGATACCTTGTAGACCTTATCTTTCCTCCCCTTGACCTATTTATCTTATTCTTTCAACCTACGCACCAAACACACCGCTCTGATAAATGTCCACCATATTTTTTTACTAACGCCACCAAAAAAAAATGCCTATTAATCCACTACATTCCAATTGGAAACATACCAGCGTCATTGAGCTTCCTTTCATCATTCTTAAGTCTATTTCTTTATTTACCATTTTTATTTATTTGATTTTTTAAACTTAATGTTTGATAAAATATTCTTGGGCAAATATTTCCATATAGAATAGGTCTCTTTTAATCTTCATGAAAAAAAAAAAAAAACGTCTACTTGTATTTTGAGTAGACTTGAAATTATTAAAAAAAACTTAAGAATACTTAAATATGTTTTAATAGTCTGTTTTAGGTTTTAATTTATTATCATTTAAATTACTCCATTTTTACCCTAAAATTCTATCAAGTATACTATTTCTTCTATTAGTTAGCTGTAGTCCCTTAGTATTAACATAATCATAACTATTTCAAATCCCTTTTTAAGGTGTTAAACTTTTGTTTTATTTATGAAAAATTTACTTGTTTTTTGATTAAGTAGAATTATATTTTCCACATGTTTTTTATTATTTTAAAATAATCAGCATATATATACTATTTAAATAATTTTATTAGAAGACACCATACAGCCGGGTCTTCTGCATCTCAACTGCAGTGCTCTTACTGTTGAGCTAACCGTGGGGCTAATCCTTGCTGTGTCAACCTTTTCTCTTTGACCTATCTACTTTAACTGGGGGCTGGAAAAGTGTACAGATGAAAAGATCTAATTGACATAAATTGTTAAATATTGATTGGAAATTAATTTATTAAATAAATATTAAATAATTTTTAAATTATCATTATAATGCTTATTGAACTCTTTAGAATCGAACTAATGTCAAACTAAAATTTTTACTATAAATTGATTCATCGAATTATTTCATAGGAGGAAAATTGATGGAATGATTTTTCGTATTAAATATATATACCTACTACCTTTTGAATATTCCACTGAATTAACTTGAGTATGCATTCAATTTAAAAAGGAACACATCTTTCAATAGAAATTAAATATGAGAGTACTTAGGAAGGTGTAGTGAAGGTGATACTTCTACAGAAATTTAATGGAAAGATGAGTATTCTGTAGTTAGTATGCTGTCAAACTATTAATTAAAATTAATCATCAAATGTTATGCTCTTGAGTTATATTAGTCATAGATTTATCCATTTACTTATATATGCAAAATTAGAATAAATATTTAAAAACTTTGACACATAAATTAGAGCACCACACAGATTACTTTTATTTTTACAGTATCTGAGTGATTTTTAAAATTATTATTTGCTAGGTATTCTTAAATTAATGTCATTTGTTACGTTTAAATTTTAATATCAACCCATTTTCTATAATGAACCATATTAACTCAATTTCGCATGCCCTTCAACATGCAAGCAATAGATTTCCATCATTTTTCCTTTGACGGTCACACAAAGGACCTAGACATTGAAGTGTCACTGTATATGAAAATAACCCATCTTCTTTAATGATCTACCTTACGTTTTCACACGCTCTCCCTACTATAGCACTTATATAGATGACTTTTAGATTTAATGTTCCTTTCAAACATGTCTTAAGACAACCTGTAAGCTGCAAGATAACATGAATAGCACCCATTTAGAATTTTTCAGTAACCTTAATTTTCACTTCCACATTTTTATTGAAACCTTTGATCTTTTGCCTAATACATACCTCGGAATAACTACATTTATTAAATTACCTGAGAATACACAGAAATTCTGGAACATTTTCAGATTCTGTTATTCAATATTACAAAAATCTCAACTCGACTGACAAGTCTTTCTCTTACCTTGAAATCATTTACTTTTCTTACTTAGTGGAGTTAAATAGTATTGTAGGAAAATATTTGTTAAGCTCACATGAAACTAAATAAATTATTTCTTTGAATTATTAAATATCTGCTTTCAGGTAGCAATTCATCCTTGGCACCTTTCTGCTCCGATCCCTCAAAACAAAAAACATGTTATACAACCACTTTTATGTAAACTACATTTGTTTATGTTAGCAATTATTTCTACTGTTAATTAGTAACACTAATTAAAATACATAGAGAAACTAATGAAGCCTGCCGATCCTAAGAAAACAAATACTAAGTATTACTTCAGTACTTCTTTGGTGTTAAAAAAACAATACTAAAATAAAATGACAGATTTACCTTTAACATTATATTCAATAAAGGTTACACATTTAAGTAATAGTCTGTAATTTTAATTACCATTTTTAATATGTTATTATCAATAATGCGTTGGCAGTTGACTTTTTATTTGTGAATGATAAATAAAATAGATACTGCTACACATGGGCGTACCCAGCGGGGGGCAGGGGGGAGCAGCTGCCCCCCCCCCTGGAAGGCTGGAAGCATTAAGTTTTTAGGCTTTTAAGACTGGAAGCAATAATAGAATACATTTTTTTCAAGCAAATAATTGTAATAACTTAGTTGATAAAGCACTGCTATAATTATACATAATTTTGGTTTCCACGGTAAGATGTTACAACCTGAACGACCATAGCTTGCCCCCCCCATAGTTTTGATCCTGGGTACGCCCTTGCTGCTACAGCTAAATTTTATTCATTTATTATTTTTAAGCAGTGAATTAATAATCAAGGGCGGATCCAGGGGAAGGGGGGGGGCGTCACAGGGGTTATGACTCCCCCAAATATTTTTGGCTTTTCAATTTATTTGTATTTTTAAGCGAAAAATGCAATTAGGTAGTTACTATGTCCTAAACAGAGTTGGCCAGTAGTTAACTACATTTGTAATTAACTTCCCAGACAACTACTTGTAGTTTGTAGTTGCCAGTGCGCAACAACTATTTTTCAATTACCAGTTAAGTAGTTGTAGTTCTAAACTAGAACTACAGGAGTTAGAAAAAAGTAGTTGAATTTTTACAATTATAACTAATAGTTGTAATTGTAATTATACACCTCCAACTATAACTACTCTGCAATGTCTATTTCGATCAAATTTTTTTGCGAACATTTATTTTGTGTTTGGCATTAGCTTAATAATATCAATGAAATACAATTTTTTACATATTTTAATTTAAAACATTCGTTATTACGCCAAAAATGTTAATTAAATTAACAATTATAACACTACGTTACTAAAAAAATGTTTTCTGAAGCATTAATTCTGTTAATTGTTTTAATAAACATTTATGTTCGACATATGTATGTACTTTTTTTGGATTCACAAAATATTAACATTTGCTTCCAAGTTGTATCAACCCTCAGATTCATATTTCTTCTATTCACGTGGATAGTTAAATCACTCTCTCTTTCGGGTGTTTATTATATTAAGTATGTTGCTATTTTTACCTTGAAAAAGAAATAAATAAGTTTCTCATAAAAATATTTTATTAATGATTTCAACAGAACTTTTTTTTTATGCTTGGCAAATCACAAATAGAGTAAAAAGGCCAGTACGTTTGTGATACAAACCAGTACGAATATTTTATTTATTCGCTGAATTGCATTTGATATCGATTAGAACCATTACCAATAAAATTAGTTCTTGTTGCAGGTCTATAATTCCAATTACAACTTCTAGTCGTAGTTGAAAAATGCACCTAATTTTTTCAAACTATGGTAGTTCTAGTTGTTGTCTGCCAACTACAAATTACAAAAGTAGTTGTAGTTGCAACTACTTTTCGACTACTGTAAAAGTAGTTCTATAATTTGTAGTTAAACTACTTTTTGCCCAACTCTGGCTCTAAACATAACACTTTAGATTGTTTAGATCGAAGTCCTTCTTAATACAAGGTAATAATCTTATTAAAAAATGGTGCTGTCAGCCACATGATGGTCACGAACCCCCAAATTTCATGCTGGATCAGCCACTGTTATTAATACCTATCTTATATTAATAAAAAAATTATCCTATAAAATTTTAAATACAATCTGCTTCTATAGAACTCAACTATAATTCAATCTGACTCAGTATATTTTTACAGGATTATTAATGCTCTATCAAATATAATGTGTTTATTGAATCTATATATGTATCTATACTCCCTTTTCGTGATCAAAGTCCCAGCTTTATTCTGCATTAAATCTTAAAAAGGCAGTGTCACTGTGACTTTAATCCAAACAGCATTTGTATGATAGGTAATTATTTTTTAATTGGATGTTGCCTGACTCAAAACATTAAATTTATTTTAAATGTATTTTTAGATCATTTGAAATTAATGATGAATTTATTTTGTTCAATCATCAGACAAAAATTTTAATTTTTACATCCTCAATTTACCCATACCTTCTGATAAAATAACAGCTAATTTTACTATAACTGAGTTAAAGACAGGTAGGGATTGAAAACCCCCCTCCAAAACAAATTTTGAAAAAAAAGATTAGTGGAATAACTTTATTCATCTAATTCTTATAAATGAATTAGGATAGCAAGTATTTAGATTTATGAATGTAATAAATTTCTCTTTATTTTTGTAATATTTATTCATAAATAACTTTATATCTTCGTTTGGAAGATTAAATTAATAATCATTAAAAATCACAGATAATAAATATTTTCACTGTTAGTTCATTGGAGCGCTACCTAGTAGACGGAACTGGAAGCAGTTAGTTACGGCTGGTTGTGACAGGTGGCAGCACATTCGAAGCCTACCTCTGTACTATTGTTATATCCCATTTCTCCTTCAAATACTATTTATTGTTAATATAATTTTATACAGCCTATAAAGTTCAACAATAAGGTAATTACGTGATACCAGAAAAAAAAATATCTTGATTTTATTTATCTCATCTTCTATAAAATCAACTTATAAATTCCATAAGCTCCATGAAATAATGCTATGAAATTTACAGAAGTTAATTCAGATTATGAATTCATGCATAAGGCTTATTAATAAGTACACGTTTTGTCAATTTGTAGATACGATAACATTTACTCTTAATATAGCATATAAAGGAATGCTGAATAAAATTATCATATTAATCATAATCTTCATTAGTCCTGTTTTCATAACGTATTTAGACTTTTAAACTATTCGTGGTTTAAACAATGTATCTTTAATTGATTAAATTGATATTAAAATTGATTAACGATTATGACTTATCTTACTAATTCTTCAATTTTATCTATTATTATATTTTAATCAAAAATGAAACCTAAATAAATTGTATGTCTAATTAACATCATAAGGCTTTAGTATGTTAGCATTTATGTTATAGAAAATGTATTCTGATTCTTCTTTTTATTTTTAAGGTTAAACTGGATTAATTGTAGCAATGGATGTAATCCAAAACTTTTATGAAAAAAATATATTTTATTCACTAAATGGTAATAATCATCTTCATACCAATTTTAATCAATTTGAGATATGTAGATTAAGTTATGAATAGCAAAGCCATTGATTTATAAGCTACTACCAATTAACTAATAAACAAATATTCTGAAAGCTGGCTATCTACAGAAGCTCACTCCTTTTTAAAATTATTGTTAGGATTTGCCGATGGATGTAATGCTTTATGACATAGAATTCGGCTCATTTTGGATCAATTCAATAGTCGAAACTCGGAGAATATAATTCCATTGCAAAATGAAAAAAAATTGACATGACCCCTTTTCAAAATGACTGATTCAATTAAAAGGAAGATCTAACTTCCTTTTAATTAATTAATTAATCCATTCCTGTAATTAAACTTTTTGTGGCAAAGAAAATTAGTGAATAATCGTTAGTTTAATGATGATTGTTAGTTTAATTCAAGATTGCATTTAGAAATAATATATATCATTTAGGAGCATTATATAAAATGCATCAGTATGGAATAATCAGCAATGTAGCTTTAGGTTATTTATTTTTAGATCCCATTATTATAATATTATCAATCATATCAATTATCAAGAAATTCTTAAATCTTTTATCAAATGTACAAATTTATTTTTTCAGCCATCCATGAATTTTATTTATAGTGCTCCTCCAACTCAAATAATTTGCATTTCTTCATTAATTTCTAAATTAATTGTTGTCGTAATTCTTATTCTTAACAGAAATCATTAACTTTAAATATTCAGTTTATTTTAACTTTCAGAAGTAATCTCAGTCCTTAATTGACACTGACATTTTTATAACTCCTCCATTTGTAAGTTTGTTTAAATTAAATACAATAAATTATTTCTTTATACTCATCTTTATGAAATTTTTATTAATATTAATAAACAATTCCATTTTTGACTGTTCTTTTTAATAATTTTAAGATTGCATTATTTAATTTTAAGTAATATTAGTTTCTCTCAGAATTACTCTCTTAATTTTCTGTTAATTCTTATTAATACAAAATGTTGATAAAAATACGCTTAACATGTAGAATAACACTAAGGATCTTGTTTAATAAATCAATGGAAACGTTTCTATTTCTATTTTCCTAATTACATTTTGATGCTTATTGCGGCCTGTGTTTGTTTTAACTTTATCAGTTTCTATTATTGCTTTTGTAATCAATTTTGATTGTATCTTTTCTTTGTGTTTTCCTTATATCTTTTATGTTATTATTTCTGAATATTTTATCTTTAATCGTGATCATATTTTAATTAAGAATTATTAATAATGGCATGTTATTGATTTAACTAATTCTCTGGTTTAGCGGTATTTAGTTGCGCTGTTGCATTTACAATGAACAACAAATTATATGATGGGTTATTATTTCATCTTTACGTGTTTTTTTATGTTTTTGGATTATCTCGATTCAGCATATCTTTATTGATCCCTATTCTGACACTTCAATGGATATTTTTCTGATAATTTTATGGCAGAATAGACGTAAGCTCAGTAACCAACTCTGATTTTTCTTAAAACCGAAATTATTTGAATTAAAATTTAATAATTACTTTATTTATCTTTTCTCTAGTGTACATTGATCATTTTAAAGTACTAATTGAGGTAACATGAATATATGAAAATCTAGGAGGCTATATTAAAATAAATTAATTAAAACTGGAAAAAAATAATTATTTTTATGTGTGCTTTCACACTTCTATGTTCACCCATCTTAGATAAGTTAAGGAAAATGGCTTATTTTTTCCTTAAATAACAAAATGAAATATAAACATAAATAAAATATGTTTTGTGATTCAATAGTGTTTCTTATATAATCTCATTTTAACTCTGATGCTTTTTAAGAACTTAAAATTGATAAATAAAAAATAAAATAATAAATTTTTATTTCAATTTTTTCGTTTAATATAATCATTCTTGGAATAAATCTTCTAATTTAAGTTCAAATATTGTATTCAGTTGAAGTCAAATGGATGAAGGTGATAAGTAGCATTATCGTAAGGATTTAATTGTTTTTAGGAGTGAAGGATTAAAGTGTTACATTTTCATGATTTGCTTTCTCAAATTCTCAAAATTGATTATTAGGTTATAAGCTGATTGATATAGCTGCCCTTGACAATAAACACCTGCCTTGTAGTGGATTAAGGTGATTTATATTCAGTTTCCTTAGGACTCAAAAACTATTCATCCACTTGACCCTCCAATTAAATTGTATTATATGTGTGTTCTCATTCAATCCATACATTTTTAATAGTGTGTTAATCATTAAAATCAAAAAATATATAGTCATATGTATGATGTCTGCCAACACAAAATTTTGTCCTTTAAAGCAACAAGAGTCCTTTGCATTGTATGTATGAGTTACACAATTTAAAGTTCCTTGACTGGTGACAAGAAAAACCAAATTTAAGGAGAGAGAGGAAGATACTAAGCGTCTTCGAAAAAATTATTTAATAAAATTATAGTTGAAAAATGGTCGACTGTTTTCTTTTACGACTTGTTTTATTCTACAATATGATTTTATTTTTTTTTTTAAACTGAATAATTTTATTTGTACCTGTATTATTACAATAAGCAAACGTGCTAAAATAAGTAAAATATGATTGATAATCAAGAAGTGCTGTTGAAAAGGCTGTTAAAATAAAATAAAAAAGTCTGTGACTGAAATTCCTGATTGTCTAACATCTAGTGAATCCTAACTAATTCATGTGCTTCTTTATTATTCTTTATTAAAATGTATATTTTATGATTTCTGATAAAGCTGATGAAATAATCATGATATTGAGGAAAATGGAATTTTTTTGCTTTGAGGTTGTCCTGGTCCCTAATGACAGCAAGACAGTTACTACGACTAACAGTGAAAAAACTGAAATCAGCTGGAGCAATAAATATGAAATTATGTGGAAGGGTACATTTAATTGGGTCAACTTATTTCTTTCTCCAAAAGTATGTCAAAAGAGATCCAGAAGAGAACCACTTTAGGGTGGCAGAAATACTGGATCCTCAAGCCTATTATGAAAGGAAACTTGGATATAAAAAACACAAAAATTATTTTCGAAAATTGCATATTAACCTTGTGTAAGTTATGGTTGCCAAACATGGTCTCTAACAAAAAAATTAGAAAATAAATTAATAGTCTGACGAAATTCCATTAAGAGGAATGTGTTGAACATTAAGAAAAAAGACCACATCAAAATCATGGACATATAGAGGCTTCAAAAACATAAATCTTCTTGTAAAAGAAATTAAATGGAGATGGGCTGGCCATCTGGCTAGAATCATGGATGGAATATGGTCTTTAGACACAACAGAATGGACTCCTTATGACCTGAAAAGAAGACGTGGCAGGCAAAGAAGGAGTTGGAGTGACTATCTAAAAGCTATTGCAGGGCCAAACTGGATGAGATGAGGACAGCCAGAGGTAAAGAAGCCTGGAAAGAACTGTGGAGAGCAACTGCCAAGGAATTGGCCTTCAGGGAAGTTAGACCATTACTCCCTAAGGGGAAGGCCTACATTTTAACAGAACAAAAATAAGTAAAATGTTAATATTGTCCTAACGTGTGTAAATATTGTAAATAACATCCAAACATTTTGTGAAAAAAAAAATGTCTTGTAAAACTGTTAATCTTGTAATAAAGGCTTTTTCATTCATTCATTCATATATTATATCATAGATTTATAAAAGTGCTTGGGTTGTAACTAAAGATACAACGATGGTCTATTGTCTAGAAAACTCTTCCTCTTGTAAATTACGATAATTATCATTCATTTCAGTATTTATTCCTAGATAAAAAGATAATATGAGGAAATAACCACTTTTCATAGGAGAAAAATAACATATTAATCTAATAATAAATAAAATGGCCTAAAACAAAATCCGTTGTCTCTATGCAAAATCCAAATGTGTTGCCAAAAAATGCTGTCATGTACTCCAAAAAAGGAGGTTACTGGGCACGACCTTACTTCTAATTCAATCGTCACCAAGCTGTTAATAAAACAAATGCCCTGTATCTATTAGAAATTAGTTATAGAGTGTTAAGACTCCGTTTCCTTATTGATTAGTTTATTACACGATTAATCTTATTTTTTTTTAATAAACTAATTAAATTATACTTGAAATTATTCTGAAATATTTAATGGCTACAAATATTATAAGTAATATTAATTATAACTTTTTCTTTTCTTTTTTCAGACACAGAACTTTCATCTCTTTCACACCTTGGTAAGTCAACTCTTTCTTTAAAAATTAAATGTATTTTTTTTTTTTTTAAACATTTAGGAATATAAAAATATTCAAATTTCATAGTTATGCGCTAATATGTAAATGCATTAGTCTCAGCGTTTGTTAGGACTAAAGAAAACTTTTACCACCATGTTCAATTTTTAAAATATGTTAGAATGTGATGCTATATTTCTCTATAAATGGTAGAATGATCCAAATGAGATATTCTTGAGACATCAAGGTTCGATAACAATTATCTATATCATCAACAGATCAGTGATGATTGATACTAGTGATTGATGGTGTCAGCATTCAAGTTTGCTTCAAGCAAATTCTAGTTTGCTGTGTCTTTAATGTTATTATCATATCATGAGAAAATGTTTGGTTTTTCTTTTTTGGAGTCATTTTAAAAAAATAAAATAGCAATTATTACTTGATAATCACTATATTATTTGTTAAACATGAACTTTTTTTTTATTATAATAAATTAAAGAAAATTTTCCCGTATTGAAAACTATGGTTGGAAAATTCCTTGTAAACTAGCAATACTACATTGCTAAGAAAGTTGCTAAAGTTTCCTCGTTCATGTTATTAATTTTTGATCAGATGTGATCTGAGCTAGTGTATAATAGAAAAGGTAATGCGAGATATTCCTTCCTCATTATCTGTAGTTAGTCTATGTTTAAATGACTCTAATCCTATTTAGCTGTGAAGGCTAAAATTAAGTATAAAAACCTGTACTTTTTAAGGAAGTTATGTTTCTTATATAGCTGTTATGCAAGAATGTGATTTAAAAGAGATGTAATAACGCCTTAATTATATAATCTGGGTGCTCACATTATATGAAATGAATATAAATTTACCTTACATAGCCAGATTCGAACATGAGACCTTGAACATAGTAGCTCCTTGCCATACTACTGAGCTGCCTTTATCTTTATATTTCTCTACAAATGATTAGAAATTACAACTTAGTGTACTAGTAAATTTGTAAGCAATAAAAGTGACGAATATTAAATTAAAAAAATAAATAAAATGCTAAATAATAATATAATAATATAATAATAATAAATAAAAGTCTTGCTATCGAAAAATCAGCCGTTGAGAAATCATACCATATCACCACGTACCAAAACAGTCAATTCTCGTTTTAAATTTTTTTTGGCTCACAATATGCTGAGATTTTTAATTCAAAAGTAATGATAAGTTATAATAAGGGATATATGCCAGAGAAAATAATTTAAGCCCAGAATACCTCTTTCTATTATTGGAAAAAGAGAAACTTGTTTTTCGCATTTCTATAAATCTGAACCTGTGGAAATTGTTAAATGGAAAAAAAGAGGTTTTTCAAACAAATAATTCTAATTTCAGTACTTTGAGCTTTTATTCTTATTTAGTATTTCGCTTCCCTTATTTTATAATTTAAAGTACATTACAAATAAATTAATAAAAGTAAAAAAAAAGATTGTTTACACTCAAGATAGAGAATAATAATTATGCTCAACCTAAAGAATGCATTCTTTACAAGTAAAGATTGATGGATAAACTTTGAACTCTTTTATTTTTAAAATTTATTGGTGTAATTTTAGTCGTACATTCCTGGTTTAAGATTGATGGATTAAGGTGTGAAAAGTTCAACTTCAACCGACTATAAACCTTCCATATAGGGTTGCATCTTGCAATAGAATGCTGTATTAGATTAAAGTTAGAAGGAATGAAGAAATACCACGGAAAGTATTTTGATGAAATAAAAGCTCATAATAAATAAATGACTAGGCCTCCTGCCCCACTCTACAATATTTAATATCACTGCTATCTTTAAAACTGTCATTGCAGTGTATATAATTTAAATCTATTTATTTCGGATTATGCAACATAAGTCACTTCCTGGTCCTCACGCATTTTCTCCAAACGTCCATGCGATTCTCCTCAGTGATATCTATGGCAGCCATTTCTTCTTTGACATATTCTATGCACTGTTTGTTTGATCTTCCAAGTCTTCGTCGTTTTTCAGGATAATAGTTTAGCAATCAAAGAAGTCAATGTGATTCTTCCATTCGCAAAACATGCCTACGTATATCACATCAGTCTTCTTTCTCTGATGTCGTTGAGAATGTTTAATTCTGCCCCTACTTTATTACTTATCACATCCTTTGGAACATTTTGCAGCCGGAACATTTTAATTGGAGGGACACTTTTTTGTTCCAAAATATGCCGTTTAAGAAACCAATAATTATCCCACTTACTGTGAGTTTCTTTTTAATGTCATATAATTGAGATAATATATAATATATAATTGCATATTATCGTTGCAGTGTAAGACTCACAGAGTTTCATTGTATCATTCTGGACTCAGAAGCCCTGATGAAGATCCACAAGTTGGATCAAAACGTTGGCTTTCCAAAATAAAAAAGTTTTAACTGAAAATCCTGATATCATTTACCTGATAATCAAACTAAAGAATAACATTTGACTATCTCTCAACTCTGAAAGAATTTATCTACAATGGTGCCAAAGAATTTTAGAATACTATATATTTATTTTATTTTCTCACACTGCGTTTGATTTTATTTTATCAAAATTAACATTCTTTTTTGATACTGAACTCCGTTAATACTGTATTAACAATATTGTTTACACTTATTTAAACGAAAAATTAATTGGAGCGATCGGTCAAGCACGATGTTGAAATAGCGAGATCATAGCCAGAGCGCAGAGTGATTTGTGGCTGCTTGACGGTTTCGGGATGACGAAATATATTTAGCCAGGGACTTTAGCGATAACAAGCGCATTCCTTCCTCCTTTAAAGATAAACATAAAGAGCAAAATGGGAATGTTGCCATTATTTTGCAACTCCTCTTTAAGTATCCGTGGCCAAACCGCATCCAATTCCAACAAAACAAGTCTTTGATATTAATGTTGCTTCCAAATACTTGCTCAGAACAGTAAGTGTTTCAAATACTTCGGAATACTTGCAGCTATCTGGGAATAAGCAGATAAAGATAGGCAAAGTTAAGGGATGCTTTGCCTAATCCATCTATACTCGGCCTAACATCTACAAAGTCTTAGAAAAGCTTTAAGATATTGTATCCGGGTTTATTTTCTTTTTTTTTTTACTGTACGAAAATAATAATTCACAATGTCTGACAAACGATAAAAACTAAAATAACCAACAAGGTTGCAAAAAGTATCAACTTGTAACGACACAGTAACACAAAAATAATCATATGATTCGAGCTTCAGAGCAAGACTAACTCCACAGTCCATCGCTCCTTATATTTAGTCTGAATTAGAACAATCTAGAAGGTTCCCGACAAGCCTAGAGGATTCTCGAACAGTCATGAACGTGTATTAGAACAGTTTGTTTCAACTGTTCCAACAAAAAAATCTAAAACTCTTTTCAATTACGTGTTTTTTTGTTTTACGTTAACTATTATCACCTTTTTCGCACCATTGTAGCTAAATTCTTTCAGTTGTTGTGACTAGCTAAAGATCATCCTTAAGGGTTTATTCAGGCTCTCTAGAAAGGTAACTTGATGTCAAAATCAACTCAATTTGTTGGGAAAAATCTGGTGGTTCTGTGTGAAATGGACCACATTTTAACGTTACCTTGTCCGTTCGGAAATTTCATATACATTACCTTACAGTTAATTTTTTTAAAACATTCAGAATACTCCTTTTCATTTAAAAAAATTAAATTATTATACCCGTTATTCGCCTGGATGCATATTTCTTGAATAGCCATCGATCGAGCAAATATCAAAATACTACATATTTTTTTAAATCTTGACCTTAAACCTTGAGATATTTTTAAGATTTTACGCGATTGCTTTGTAAATCTAATTTTAAAAACAGGCTGGTGCGTAGTTAAATGTAAACGAAAACTTTAGAAGAAAAGCAAAAGCAATTAATCAGAATCTTTCTAATTTTTGGAGGTTCTGTTCTGACTATGTCTGAAACGACGATGGATTCCCTTCAGGTATTTTAAACGAGTGTCTAAACAGTCTTCGATAAACATTTTAACAGTTAAACAGATCTATAAATCTAAATCGTCTTTTTCCATTCAATGTGATTTATTTATCCTTTTGAAAATTTAAATTTACTTTAGGCATATTGTAAGAACTGATTTATCGTGATATGTGCATTAATAGTATATCTATTCAACCCTATAACACATCATATCAAATTACCGTACAAAAATATACCATTTATTTTCCCGTACAAAAAGCTTTCGGTTTTACTGTTTCTAGCCTCGATTTGCGCCTGCATATTCGAAGGAAGATGAACCGCAAGACAGAACTGTGTTGCGCTATTGCCTATGTGTGAGTCAGAAGGGGTGTTTTATAGTTAGCTTGGTTGATACATAGTGGTCCTAAATTGTAAATTGAGTACCAAAAAATTTTTTATTAGTGAATGTATACAAAAAATTAATTAATATCTATAGTTATAAATTTTAAACATAAATCACTTAATAATCGCATTTAATATCCTTATAACTTTTTAAATATCTAACAGAGATGGTACTTTACAATCAAAACTCTAAGGAAAATTTTTGTTTATTTATAAAAATAACATTAAGAATATTTAATATTAGTATTAATATTAATTTGTGTATTAAATAACGATGTTTGTAGTGTTAACGGAAATACTGTAATTAGAAGTAAATTTAATAACTGTAATATGATAAATATAAATAAGAATGAAAAAAGATACAATCAAATTGAAAAATGATAATTATTTTCGTTTTCTCAACCTTACATGATGATTGGGAAAACGTTCCATATAATTATTTGTGAAATTAGGCCTGTTTAATATAATTAAACTTACAATTAAATAATGTAAAATATATGTCCTAAACTGGGATGTATTCAAATAAACTACATTATATTTTTTTTTAATTTAAACCAAAAATTATACTCTTTGTAACTTAAGAGAGAGATTAATAAAAATAGTTAAAATTAAATAATATACTTTATTATGAAGAAAAAAATTATAATAGTATGCCTGACTGAACAAAAAAAAAAATGAGAAAAAAAATAAATAAAAAAAACCAAACTGTTTTGTGAATGGTATTTGAACAAAAGCACGTATTTATGAAATGAAAAGTCTGAAATGTTTCTTAAAGAAAGGTAATGTAATTTGAAGTTTTTTGAGCAAAATAAGATCAAATATTTGTATCGTAATAACTTACATGTTATTTAATTTCCTATTTTTTAATAGCACGAATGTAAGTAAGATGAATTTGATTGTGGAATGCTATATATTTATATTTTATTTTCTCAAAGATATTATCACGTAAAGCAATTTTCATATTTTTGAAAGAAATGACTTTATATGTTATAGTTGACTGTAATCAGTCATATTTCTTATTTATCTTATAACATAGCTTCAGTTATTCAATTTTAGTTGAAAACTTAAATTCACTGGTAATGAAAAACTATTATAAGTAAACCAAATAGAAGTATTTTTTGTTAAGAAAAATTAGCAATAATAAACTTCTTGGGTACAAGTATTAAATCAGTACCGTTGCCTGCTCAGTATTCTTTAAAGTATTTAAATAATTTTATCATCTGAATTTCTTTCTTTTCATATCATTCCTGTCAGCATATTTGCTTACTACTATATTAGACATCAAATTTTAGAAACATGCTAGAATCTGCTTATATCTAAATAAATATTTCTTCCTTCTCATATTTATTTTTCTCGTATCATTCTCTCGTTTATTATTATTATTAAGGTTATTCTTGTGCGAAAATATCTTAGTTTTATTTTATTCGCATGTATCGATCCATTAATTACCGATTTTTTTTTTTTTTTATCTGTAAATATTTAATGTAATGCACTGGCATTTTGTCTTTATTATGCAATAACAATTTATAGTACAGGTATGAAATTATTTTTTTTTCTTCAAGTTTTTATTTTTCACCTTTCAACAAACCTTTTAAAATAAAAAAAACGGCAAATGTTTTCGCTTGCATGTTAATAAAATAAGGGCATATCAGCATGAAGAAGAATGACACTCAGCAGTACCTCTTGTCTGTCTTGTTTCAGTTAATCCGTTTTATTATCGAAGGAGATCTCTCATCCAGCGCCTTTTTAATCTCCTATTTGTTAGCAAATGAGCTGTTGTCATGTCTTATTAGAGGGTTAAAATGTCCTAAGTTAAAACATGTGTAAGTTATTATGGAAACGTTTTATAGTGTCTTTATATGTTGGTCTTCTGTTTTTGTTTGTCATTATGAACTGTTTTGTTATTCACGTGCCGTGGTGCTTTTATTGAGACATACTATCACATGAGGCTGAAAACTCATTTTCGAAAAAAAAAGTATGGAATCTCATCGGTTTTTAAGTGTGGGTCATTCAAAAACGTATCAGGAACAATTTAGAACATAGGGCAAACCGGACAGTCATTGACACCCTTAAGACTAAATTTGTGTGGTGAAATTTAAAAAAATACTTTTTATGAAGTGATCAAATTGAAACTTCCTGTATCTCCTCTTTATGTATATTATAATATATGTATATTATATAGACTCAAGAGGTTTTTTTGTGTCAAAAGTTAAATAGTTTCATCATATGGCAATATTTATTGTAAATAGTGCAAAAACTAGTTATTGACACCCTGTGGATTCAATTGTGAAATCTTCCCTATGTTTAGTTGGTTAAAGACTTACTTCATAGATGACCCTTCAAACATTAGATTCATGTATATCTTGAAATAAAATTAGGACTTTTTTACTTATTTCTTTAAGTTAAAGTTGGGGTGTCAATAACTGTATGGTTTACCCTATATAACAATAACCCACTAATAGAAAAATTTGAAAAGTTTAAACAACCAGTACAGCTCACTCCGACGCCTACGAAGCGGTGGCCAAGAGACCAACTAAGTTAATTATTACTCCTGCACAGGAACGCTGTCGAAGCAGCACACAAACTTTGCTCATTGCAAAGCAATTTGCAGATTGCAAATTTTATATTGTTTTACGTTCATTTGTTTGTAGTAAATAAATAAAACATTTCATTATGGCAAATTCTTATGTAAGGATTTTTAGGTCAAATTGAAGCTCACGTGAACTGGAAGTGGAAAACTGTACCAAAACTATTTAAACCATAAATCCTTAACTAGGAATTATTTGATAAGCCTGACTCTGTTCTAACAGTTACTAGAGCTTTCAGAATTAGGAGCGAGATTAGTAAATGCTCAAGAGGTTTTTTGGGTCAAAAGTTCAATAATTTTACCATATGGCAATATGTATTGTAAAAAGTGCAAAAATTAGTTATTGACACCCTGTGGATTTAATTGTGAAATCTTCCCTATGGTTAGTTGGTTAAACACTTACTTCATAGATGACTTAGAGGACCCTTCAAACATTAGATTCATGTATATCTTGAAATAAAATTAGGACTTTTTTACCTATTTTTTTAAGTTAAAGTTTAGGGTGTCAATAACTGTCTGGTTTACCCTAGCTATCAAACTTCCTTATTGTCTTTTAAACTCTTTTGCTGTACATTAAGCGAGAAAGGACGTACTTCAAGCATGATATAGCAGTCCTTCCGTCTTCTGCAGACTCTTAGTGTCCATATACCATATACGAAGCCCGCTCAACTTGGCGATTACATACCACATCACGAGCCATCTCTTCGGCACCATGACCTCGACGATTCCTCCACCCGAAGGAGGCTGATGACCCTCCGGAGCGGACCCACAATGGCAGCTCCGAGGTGGCCTCTTTGTCAGGTTGTTCACCCCCCGTTCGTCGACCTCCCCTGCGAACCTATCATTGGCCATCTTCCTTGATTTGCAGGTGTGCTGGTATTAAGGACATTAGGTCCTGAAGAGCCGGGACCTATAATTTGCAAGGAGTTCACAAAGAAAGAATAGTTCAATCTCTCTTTTACAGTCCTGCTGACAGCGCTGAATCTGTTTAATTATTTTCTTGAGATTAAAGTTCCCTAAACCTGGGTGACTTTGCCTATTTTCTGTGAAAGAGATAATTGCTTTTATATAAGTTAATATATCGTGCAGAACAACAACTTATTTGTTCACTTTTTAATCAGAATGTAGTAGAAGATACTTTTCACTTTATTGCGGTATTCCCGGTATTATCAGTAATTAGAGTACTTATTTTTGGGTTAAAACATATAGATTATGGTTTGTTCTTACAATATTTAAATGGTTTAAACTGGTAATCTCTCTTTAATTACGTACTTAAGGCCCAAAAATATAGAAAACTATTAATAACAGAATTTAATTACTGATTTTCTTTGAATTTAAAATAATTTTTCTTATCATACAGGAGATCATTTCAATTTTTGTTCATTTATTGTTAAATGCAAATGTTCATGTAATTTAATTTTATTTCATCTAGTTATTATGTAAAAAATAGTTGTGGTTGTATAGCCATAAATTTGTTCATTTTTTCTTCAGAGATAAGTTTACTATTGGGTTGTCCGGAAAGTAATGCAGGTTTTCAAGTTTTTTTTTTTAAACATTCTATATATAGTAATCTGTTTACTTTTAGGGGATTATTTATTTGTACGAGTGTCAACAGTTGCTAATCCTCTTCTAAACGACAATGTTTGTTTATCTCTATAGCATTTCGCTACTTGGAAATAATCCAGTCTTTCCTACGATGTCACGTCGTGAATTTCGTACGATTTTCTTTTACGAGTTTAAACTCGGCCGCAGTGGAGCCCAGACGGCTAGAAACAGCAACCAAGTGTGGGGCGAGGGAATTGTTACTGAGTGCACTGTTCAAAGGTGGTTTAAAAAATTTCGGGAGGGAGACTTCAGCCTCGAAGAAAAAGAAGGTCGTGGAAGGCCTTCCTCTCTTGATGACGGTATTCTCCGATCATCGGTGGAAGAAAACCCCAGAATAACTGTTCGAGAACTTGCGGAAAAACTTCAAGTAAGCAAATCGACCATCGATGACCACCTCAAGGCGATAGGAAAAAAAAAAAGTCAAATCCTGCATTATTTTCCGGACAACCCAATACTACATTATTCAGAAAAAACCCTCAGCAGACTGACAATATCCATGCTTATGGTGTTTTCAATGGAATATGTCATTTGTTATGTCTTATATTCTTTCCAATAAAACACTTTATTAATATTATTATTATTATATAATTCAATAAATCTGCCGCCACAACAACAAACAAAGAAGAAGATCTAGAGTCAGAAGGTGCATTTACGTGTTTATGTGTCTTGTATGTATGTTGTTTATACGTTGTACTACGTGTTTGTATACTCTTGCCTATATGTGGTTATTTTTGCTTTCTTATTAATATTCTTAGATGGGTCTACGGATGTTCTATGCATATTTTATTCAACTTCATTGTATTGTGAAACAATAGGATTCTTTGAGAAATTTAGTCGAAATGTCAGGTCAGTTTATTTATAAAATTGAAAAATGGGCAAATTCACCCTTTTATTAGTCAATTTCAAAAAGAACTCATCTCTTAAATAGTTAAAACACAACAATAGTGTGACAATTATGTGGGTTTAAATTAATTTTTAATTACGAAAAATTATTTTTATTAAAAACTCATTTTATTAACAACGTGACATAAAGTAACTGCTACCACCAATATATTAACACAAAAGTAATCATTTACTTCGAGCAGGACTGAGACTCTAGTCCATTGCTACTTATATTTAGTCCGAAACCGTAAATTCTATAAGGACGTAAGTTAACTGAGATACCAGATTTTTCAACTATAATCTAATAATTTAATATATTATCTGATGACTGCTTGGAATGGGCTTATAGGATTCAGAATCACAGAAACCTTCAAAAACGATGCGTAACTCGACAAAGTAGCCGCAAAATTAACTGTTCATTTACCATTTTCAACCCCCTGTAAATTATAATTGATAGCAAACTAAAACCGAATTTTCAAGAAGGTGCTAATTGTGTTCTTTATTTCCTTTAATTTTAAAGTTTTTCTGGTATTAAAACTACCACACAACTACCGGAGCGAAGCCGGGCACCCTAGCTAGTCTATTATAATATAATTAATCCATCAACAAATCATTGGCAATATTTTAACACTATGTGGGTTTAATAATTTTTGAAACGATAATAATAATTAGCAATAATCAGAGTAACAAAATAACATTCCAAAAATACCAACACAGTAACTCAAAAGTAACCATATAAATTGAGCTTGAAAGCAAGACTAACACTCCAGTCCGTCGCTCCTTATATTTAGTCTGAATTAGAACAATCCAGATGGTTCCAGGAACGGCTATAAGGTTTTCGAACGGTCCCGAACATGTACTAGAACAGTTGATAATTGTTCCAACAAAAAGTCTAGAACTCTCTTAAATAATATATTTTTGTGTTTCACGTTACAATATGTTTCTATGTAACATACTTCTATAAGGAATAATAAGAAAGCTAAAATAAATCGATAATTTCAACTTCAAAAAATCAAAAATTCACTCATGGCCCTTTTTTTTCTTTTTCCCTTCGCATGTAGTTAGAGAGTTAATTCGAAAATATCTCTTCTTTTTTTCTTAAACACGAAATTAGATAACTTCATTTCTTATCAGAAATGGAGCGCATATTGCAATAGGAAAACGAATATTTAAAAATTGCCTCGAGTGATAAATATAGTAGACATCAATGAAACAAAACGTTTCGTTTTGCCTTTACATCCTGGATGGTTTTGCATCGTTGTAATCGTTTCAGTTGCATTATTTATTCAACAAAGTCACTTTCACCCTCAGTGACATCTTCACGGACGCCTCAGAAGCCTAAACAAGGACGATTCGTAGTCGAGTCGGTGTAATTTGATCGATGACTAGATAGCATTACAATAAAATAGTCGCTGTAAAAAAATCTTTTATTATTATTGTTATGTCACGAAGCTTGAAGAACGCGATATCCCAATCAACTGTAAAGAAAGTAGTCGTTTCTTGAGTTCTAGTATTACAAAAAAATAAAAATATAAATTACAGTTCTAAACTTTATTATGGCTTTGATAAGAAATGAAAGCTTGACTGTTTGCCCGAAGTTGACTTTTATCTTCCTTCATTATTTTTAATTCTAATATGAATTAAAAATAATGAATGATAATGATAAAAAAGATGAATTCTTCGTGTTAGCTAAGAATTATTCACACCATATACATATACTAATAACACACACACACACACACACACACACACACACACACACACACACACACACACACACACACACACACACACACACACACACATATATATACATACGATATACATATTACCAAACCTATATTTCAAACAAACATTTAATGACAAAAAGAGATACCTACTATAATCTATATTAAAACAGTAAATTAGAATAATCTCAAATAAATTTTATTCTCCATCTTACAATATGTATATAATTCGTTAATATATATACATATATTAAATTCAGATATTTATAAAAATTATAAAACATGATTATAGATGGTACCCCAGCAACTAAGACACACTTAATAGTTCGTTTAATAATTAAATTCCTTAATAAATTGAGATATATAAGTAGTTCCATCAAATTTGTATAGTATTAAATTAAACCTAACCCTTTTTTATTTTCCATCTTTATTTTACCTCTTCAACATTTCGGCCTCATTTTGCCCATCATAAGAGTATAAATAATTATTACCTTCTCTAACTCAGTTACAATAAATTAAAAAAAAATCGTCCCTAAAATACCCATAAACTAACATATATTATAAAAAATATAAAGTTTTAAGCCATCTGAAAAAAAAAATGGTTATTCATATCAATGATGGTATGTTTTTTTAACGACTCCATGTTTTAAACCGTGATTTTTCTTCTTTCTTCTTTTTTTACCTTAAAAGAAAGAAAAAGAATTAGCATTTTTCAAAATAACAAAATATTTTCAAACAAAATAAAAACTATTATTGAACGTGTTCAGGGACGGATTTAGCCCGAAATTGGGGGGGGGGGGTCATGGCCCCCATGTCTCATATTCAAATGGCTGACAGCACTATTTATGTATGAGATTATTACCTTGTATTGTGAAGGAGTGCGGTCTAAACAACCCAAAGATTTATATTTTGGGCATAGTAAGTGGCTAATTTTTAAAAATACAAAAAATTTAAATAGCCGAAATATTTTTGGGGAGGTCCGCCCTTAAAACATGATCCTTATATAGCACTCGAAACATGTTAACTGTTTATTTAAACAGTTTTCCTACAGCCAACAGATATGTTTTTTTTTAATTATTATTATTAAATTTGAACAGATTAATCACATCTTGAGAAGAATGCATTTCGACAATGAAAATTTACGCCTACTTTGTGTTGCGCCCAAATAAGACGACCTTTTCTTTTTTGTTGACAAACATAACGCGATCCAAGTCTAGAGAAAAAAAGAGGCAAGCAAGCCTTCCTACTGAAACGTCGCCAAAGAGTGAACGTTCTAGAATGGAATCGTAATAGTATCTAGAACCTTCTTAATGCTCTACTGCTCCATTAATATTTAACATGTTAATCACCTGATGCTAATTATAGAAAATAATAATAAACCAATTATTCGAGGAGTGATTTCACAACCCAGTCATTAAATATACACTAGATTTTGAATTATTATTTAAAAAAGATGAGTAAATCAATTGTACTTCTAACCTAACTTAAAAAAACACTCGAGATAAAAAAAGTTACCATCAGAAGAATTATTAACTGATGCTTAATTTTAAAACTCGTTTTGCGCATGTTTGATTTATAAATAAATGTGTTTTTGTCAATCGTTATACACTGAAAACCAGTTTTTTATTCTATAGTATTACGGATAATTTTATGTTATAAAACCGTATTTTAAATATTTATATCAATCTATATATCATTCATATTTGGGCAAAAGGGTTAAGTAATAAAAAAAAAAAATTTTATAGTCTTCTTAAAATTCATAATTTACTATAATTTATTCGTTATTCATAATTTATTACAGTATCTGTTGAAAGAATATAGTTTCAATTATTACTCTGGAATAAAGAAATACAATCAGAAAGAATTTATTTTCAATAGCTTGGTAAATCGTTGTTTAAGCTTCACATTTTGATGACTTAAACCCTTATGCCCAAACACCAGTGATATACAAAGGTGTACAATAGTGACCACTATAAATATCATAAACTAATATTTGTGTGATATTTCATTTTTGTACCTACTAAAATGTCATCATATTGTTTTAAAATATGACTAATTAATTTTACGAGTAGTAATCGGACAAGAAAAGGAACAGCCAGTATAATTTCTTTATGTTTATATTAAAAATTTTTTAGGTGTATATTTATGTTTTATAATAAAATTTTTAAGCGTATAGGGGCAATCCCCCCCCTCCTATAAAAACATATTACTTTAAAATAATTAAATTTGAATATGTTATTTAATATAAGAAATACATGATGTATATACAATAAATGTACGTTAGGAAACACGCATTGCCCGTGACAACCAAACAAATGAATGGGAACCCAAAGATAGCCAGTTCGAAACCCGGAGCCTGGGGGCATTTAATAATACTCGGCATTAATCCTCCACCCTCTCTCCTGGCCCCTGAAACCCCGTATAACCAAAAAGACGAGTAAGGGGAGCAACAACAAAAAAAAAGTTACCAAATTATTCTCTGTGGCCTTGAATATATCCTCAATTTTTATTTGTTTATTCTTAATATTAGTGAATTTATATTTTTATCCTAATTTCAGAAAGTCCAGTTAATTAATTAACGCTGCTAAAAAAAGTATGTATATAATTAGAACACATGATACCTCTGATTAAATATAAACTTTTTATTCGGACCACCAGCGTTGATCATTGCGAAATGAGGTATTTTCTGTGTGCCTTAATTAATGAGAAAGCATAATAAATGTTTATTATCGGAAAGAGGGGCGTATCTGGAGTTTTATTTTATATCTATACTCCAAAGATATGTCATTAACAAAATACTGTACTCTCTGAAGGGTCCAAGCACGAATAAAACATGCCCAAAAATTAAAGATAGTATTTAATTTTTAAAATTATATTCACAAACCTAATCCTATTCAAATATGAGAATGTCCAACTCTACACCAACTGATGCTGAAATATCAAAAGATATTCGGTTTAGTTTAATCAATATTTAAAAAAAATTAAGCTATCCGACACTTTAATCAGAAATAGATTACTGAGGGATATTAATGAAATCATCAAGCATAACTTTATATAACGGAAAAAAAAATTAGAATGGAAAATTTTATTGAATGAGAAAAGAATATTGTTACATCACTTGTATCCACACACTCTGCTTTAAGAAAAGATAAAACATCCAATCGTCGAGCAAGGGGAAAAAAAAAAAAAAAAATTTAACATCTCTCTTGTATGTCCTGGCAAGAGCCCTTTTAAAGTCTATTCAATGTTTTAAATAATTCAAATACACATTTTTTTCATATACCAAAATTCTTCCTATCGTGCGATTTACACTATTTCAACCCTTAACTACTCACGTCGGGTCATATTGACCCTTTCCAAGTTTCATTTCATTTTATTCATGCCTCTTTGGCAATGAATGATAACCAAACTTTGACATATCCTTTTTTTGGCTCCAGTTAAATCTTGCCGGTGTCTGAAAAATAAGGGAGGTTTTTATTTTATCTAAATCGATATTTTGACCCGAGGTGAGTGGTGGTACAAGCCATTGTTTTGTGTCCAATGCGGGGATTACATTTGTAAAAACCACTCATTTCTTATCTGTTTTAACTGCAAAGGTTGTTTTTGTAGATTTTTTTTTAAATTTAAATCATAAGTAATAATAGTTATGTCAATAATAGTAATTTTAAGGAGTTCCTTTATTTTAGTACTTCATTTCAAACCTATATTTCAACATGTTATTCATATTTTAAAACTTTCATTTATTGTATACCTACATAAATAAATATATATTTTCAAGTCTTCTTCTGTTGTTTAAAACTAATATCTTACACCCTAAGGTTATTTAATTTTTTTTGTTCTGGGTCATATTGACCCGAGGTGAGTAGATAAGTAACATTGATTCGGGTGAGTATTTAATATTTGATGCTTGATTTTAAATTTTTATTTGACTGAGACTGTAAATGGTCCGATTAAAATATTTCTTGCTCACAAATGTTTTGTTAATGTCTCTTAGAATGCATTTTCTATGCAGTTCCTAGGAAGTTTATCTTGCCATCTTTGTCTTTCTTCCAACTCACCTTCTTTTCCTGTTTTAAATAGCTTTATTTACGCACTCTAAAAACTTTATCGGACGATCATTTATCCTATTTTCAAACTCCATTCTAAATTCATCACAGGTCAAAGATCCCATGTTATTCTCATTACCAAACCAAACCCTTTTGAACAAGGTGGTTCTTGCAATGCATAAATCATTTTTTGGTTCAAATTGAATATAATCTCTTTTTGAACATGAAGCTTGGAGTAACATCATACCAAATGTTTGGCTCTTTTTATAAGGGCCAGGACTATATCTCATACATATCTCACAATTATAACCCGAAGCTCATGCTTTTGTTGCTGTCATGAAAAACCAAAAAGCACGCATTAGAAAAAAACAAAATTACTTTTTGTACAGAAGACGGGCAAACAAAAGATTATTTGAACCGTTTCCATCTTCGTAATACAAAAACTTGACACGGACAAACTCCACAAACTTTCAAAAATATCCTATACGACTGTCATTTACAAGAACATAACAGAGGACATTTGATCAAAACCATTCTGATGAATGGGGCGCATTTGTTTATTCAACAGAAAACAAATTATTATTATACAAAAATATAAATTGGAATCACTCAAATTTTCTAAATTAATTAACATGCGAAATTGACCCCATAGAAGACAAGAAATAGAAGCAGGACTCCCACCACACCCAGTGGTGTTTTAGAATTTATTTTTGTTTTTATTTTTAGTTAATGATTGAACTAACTATAAGTTGGTTTATGTTTTCTTCTCTTCTTTGTTTTCTATATTTTGTGTTTAAAATAATATTCCCGTTCAAATTGTACATACTTATATGATATCCGATTAATGTAAAAAAAAAAAATTGTAAAGATTTATATAGGTAGGGGAGAGCGGGGTTGGTTAGCATAGGGGGTAGGTTGGCCATTGGCTTATAGTTTCCGTCACTCCTGTTGTGAAGACCCCACCATTGTACCATGTGAACCGCTCGACCTCGGGAGTCTTGTCCTGAATTTTCAATCCGATGCTGACAGTGTAGATAAGAGTGTGCTTCATTGATTGATTTTACAACATGTAAGTAAATTTTTATATTTTCAGTAAAGTTGGTTTAAAGGCACGGAAAAACATTTGACTCCGATTCTGTTCACATAGCCCCAAACTTCTTTGAAAAACCTAACCTTTCGATTAACCAGTTTCTTGTTTGATTGTTCTCCCCTCTCCTGGCAGTCATCTTTCATATAATCTCTCCTGTGGGGTGAGTTGGCTCTCTTCAACTTTTGGCGCAGTAGCAATTCACAAAAGCAAGGTAAACATAATCAAAGGTGAAACTACCAATTGTCTTTAGCTCCAGCGAGGAAGACGAAAGCAGTTTTTCTTAAGCAAAAAGTGACGACAATCCAAACTTCTATCTTCTTCTATTGTCATTCTGTTTTCCCTTAAAAGCTGTTAAAAACCGATTCAAAATTATTATAACATTATAGTGCAGCTTTTAATAACAATAATATGTGTCAGGTATTACTTGAATGAGATGGCTAAACAACCCCAACTTCTAGGCCAACCTGCCCCACATAGGGGGTTAATTGGCATACTATGGATTGACGAATTCTTCAATTTTCTATGATCTTAGTATTAAATATTATGTTGTGAAAAAAATACTTAAAGTACTCTAATACTTGGAGTTTACAGTGGTATCAGCCCCATTGGGATTATATTAACAGGAACGACTCAACAATAAAAAAAGTGAAAACTGTTGCCAACCAACCCCGCTCTCCCCTAATATCAGTGGTGTTTGGTCAAAAGGGGTTAAGTCATGGAATGTGAAGCTTAAACAACGATTTACAAAGGTATTGAAAATCATTATAAATTTTTTCTTATTGTATTTCTTTATCCCAGATTAGTAAATGAAACTACATTCTTTCAACAGAGGCTGTAATAAATTATGAATCACGAATAAATTATAGTCAAATATGAATTTTAAGAAGAAGAGACAAAAAAAAATTGTATGACTTAACCCCTTTTGCCCAAACATGAATGGTATAACAAAGGGCATAGAATCTGTAAAATTTAGAAATACACGCCCCTCCCATAGGTTTACTATAAAAAATTTTAAAATGGGCTAGGAGGGAATTTTCGATATTTAGATGTAGGGATAATCGATTTATTTCAACTTTCTTGACCAATTTATTTTTTTTTTTTTTTTATTATTATTTTTTATTTGAGCAATAACACATCTCTCATCTCTTTGAACAACGTCATGTCTCAAAAATGTTTTTTTTCTTTTTTTTTTTTTTTTATTATTATTTTACGCTGAATGCATTGTGAACTTTGCCTATCCTTGAAAGATAGTCACACTTTTAACATAATCTAAGCAAATATGAAATTTTTAAAGATAACGTAATGAACCAAATGCAAATGATTATAACTGGTTTATTTATAGTTTAACGTGAAACAAAAAAAAATTTTTTTTGGAATGAAAAAAAGAGTTCTATATTTTTTGTCAGAACAGTTAGAAACCAGAACCTGATCGTGACTGTTCAAGAATTTTCTACGCTTGTCGAGAACCTTCTAGATTGTTCTCATTCAGACTAAATATAAGGAGCGATGGACTGGAGAGTTAGTCTTGTTCTGAAGAACGAACCATATGGTTACTTTTGTGTTACTGTATCGTTAAAAGAGGTACTTTTTGTAACTGTATTGATTATTCGAATTTTATTGTTTGTCCGACATTGTAAATCATTATTTTTCCTAAATAAAAATTATTCAAACCCACATAAGTGTTACAATGTTATAACTTCACGATAATATGGGATCCTGATAAAAATATAACCCCAAACGCTCCTCTTTTTGATAATAAACTTTTATCATGCTCTCCCCTTAATTAAGGCATAAAGAAAATAGCCAACTCCGTTACGATCCACGCTAGTGCTCCCTATATGAAGTTTATTTTTAACCCTCAAATGGGTACTACTTAAACTTCACATAGATAGATATGTGTATACATGGGGGTAACTCATTACCCACATTAAAAAAACTCTTGTAATTAAATGTTATGTAATGATTTACTTATAAAATTATTAAAATTTACAATTACATTAAAAAAATATTCCTTGCATTTTCAGGAATATTGTTCATGCTCGGTTGAAGTTGAACTTAGCATTCCATCTGACGATATAACCCACTTCTTCGTAACTAATTATTCACAATGGCCATACATATTTTTTTGAATGAATTTTTATACTGTACATGGAAAATTAATGTTTGAGGAATGGAGAAATAGTATTGTTTTAAATTAAGTTAGGCAGAGAACGTAACTAATAGAGATGCTTATGCAAAAAAATGATGGATCATTGCAAAGGTTTTTTTCCAGGAAACTCCTCTATGTGAGAAGATATACAGATCGGAAGTTTGATATCTCAAATTTTGCGGTTTGGATGTAAGGAAAGGTCAAGAATATAGGAAGATTTATTTTTTATTCTGAAGAAGTGGAATAAGAAATTAGTTCTGACCAATGAGTCTTCGGAAACTAGGGTATTTCAAGCAAAGCTCTGAATAAAGTTACGAAGAGAGCGTCTATGAACACAAAAAAGGGAATAATTCATTAATATTATCAGTCACATCACTTGTGAAGATACCCATTCATTAACTTAGGCACCCTTAGCTAAACTTACATTTTTATAATATTATATTATAATACGTTTCGGATAGGACTAGTAGATGTATAATGGCTGTTACGGTATGGACTGATGGACTGACGAGCAATAGGTTAGGCCAAAGGTGGACTGACTCACTTTGTTAGCGGCAATTGGTGGACATTTGCGATTCCAGTCCACTGTGGGGAGTTTATCATGGCGGGTGAGTACCTCCGTCTATTTGTTTGTCAGAAACCTTGCCGTAAGCTTTGTGAATGAGTTTAGTATTTTAAGAACTCAAAATGTCAAATATAATTTCGTGAAATCTGAATATGCCAACTCCAAAAGTTCTTAGCTCCAAACTACCAATACAAGTTCAAATACTTAAAATGATTTACGGGCATACAAGACAAAAATTAAATGATAAAAAGTTTGGTGCGGTGCGCGCATCAACACAATTTTCACTTACCACCCTCCTTTCTTTAACTAAAAATATACATTATTTTTTACAAATGACGTAAGTGCTGCCGGATAGGAAACTCAAAAAGAAATATAAGCGTAAATACAATTTTGTTTTTGGAAATCATTTATTTTTTTCTCTTTTATATGATTATGAAAATATCTGATATTTTGTACGTAGACATTTATTATTATTATAGATAATGAGGGAGTCACTTACTCCAAAAAAACAAAATTAAATTTATGGTACTTTGTAGGAAGATGTTTTCCTTAGTCACTTAAGCCCTATTAGATCTTTTCTATGATTAAAGAACCTACGTTATGTTCAACAATACTTCATTCTGACTAGATTGGTATTAAGTATGATAAACTAATTAATAAAATGTATCTAGACTTGATGATCGTGAAAAGGTAGTATGCATTTTTTAATTTTAAATAGATTTATCTGTTTTATGATACTTCTACAAGGGATCAGTATTATAGGCACGTGCGTCTATATTTTAGCTTAGGCCATTCAGTCGATTTTTTTTTCTGTTATCATTGTAATGCTGATAGAGTATAGTCAGCAATTTCAATTTTTTCCTTATTTCAAATATCTGTGCATTTCATTGTTCGAGGCGGTATCAGGTGGAACTTGTATATTTTATTGCTGATCTAGTACCCATTGATATAGGCAGACATTGACACAGGGTTTTCCGTTAACAAAGCCAAAACAAATTAAAAAAAAAAAAAAAAAGAAAAAACTTGTTTTTTTTTACTTGACTTGCATCAATAGATGCGTGAGTGAAGTATAGTTAAGAAAAAAATCAGTCCACTTTAAAAATAATGTGATGAGGCAGTGGACTATGTGCCTTTTGCAACTTGAATTGAACAGAGAAGATGTTTATAACTACACCGCTGTCTTTACAATTTTACGTGAACACATGATGAAGTATTTAAATGAAAATTCCAAAAGCCGGAATGAACTCATAGATTAATCGAATGGTAAAAATCGGTTTGATTTATGTAAACAGTAATAAAAATAAATAATAAATAAATATAAAAAATAAAAATAAGCATTAATAAAAATATGGATATCATTGCAGAATTTTTCTGATTAAAGAAAACATTACTATTAAAACATTTTTAGCTTGGCGGTATGGCCGAGTGGACAAACGCGTTAGGAAATATGCGTTGTCCAAGGCAACACATAATTGGAAACCGGAATATAGCAAGTTCAAAATCCGGAGCAAAGAGACATTAAATAATACTCGGCATTAATCTCCTACCGATCTCCTGGCCCGAGAAACCCCGTATAGCCAAAAAGACGAGTAAGGGGAGCAACAACAAAAAAAAAGGTTACCTAATTATTCTCTGTGGCCTTGAATATATCCTCAATTTTTATTTGTTTATTCTTAATATTAGTGAATTTATATTTTTATCCTAATTTCAGAAAGTCCAGTTTATTAATTAACGCTGCTAAAAAAAGTATGTATATAATTAGAACACATGATACCTCTGATTAAATATAAACTTTTTATTCGGACCACTAGCGTTGATCATTGCGAAATGAGGTATTTTCTGTGTGCCTTAATTAAGGAGAAAGCATAATAAATGTGTATTATCGGAAAGAGGGGCGTATCTGAGTTTTATTTTATATCTATACTTCAAAGATATATCTATAACAAAATACTTTACTCTCTGAAGGGTCCAAGCACGAATAAAACATGCCCAAAAATTAAATATAGTATTTAATTTTTAAAATTATATTCAAAAACCTAATCATATTCAAATATGAGAATGTCCAACTCTACACCAACTGATGCTGAAATATCAAAAGATATTCGGTTTAGTTTAATCAATATTTAAAAAAAATTAAGCTATCCGACACTTTAATCAGAAATAGATTACTGAGGGATATTAATGAAATCATCAAGTATAATTTTATATAACGGAAAAAAAATTAGAATGGAAAATTTTATTGAATGAGAAATGAATATTGTTACATCACTTGTATCCACACACTCTGCCTTAAGAAAAGATAAAACATCCAATCAATGATTTTAGCAGCAAGAGGTGATGCAATGGTTGTAGACAATGAGCTGTTGAGATTAACAGTAATGTTAATTGTGCAATACTCAAAAGATTAAAGATAATATTATTCGTTTATAAAAATGCCCTGGACTATTCTGAGTTCAGGAAAAATTTCGAGAAATTTAAAATCATCAAACGAGGCTTTGATTTGAATGAACAATTTTGACAGTTTTGGAAGTTTATCTTCTGAATCTTTTATGCAATGAAAGGATTTAATACTTTCACCTTTTTTCTTTTATTTAGGTTAGATGAAATAATATTTTATCTATATTATAGTTCTTGTGAAAGATTTAAATATCATCATGGAAACTGGAATTAATAGCATTTATGCTATTAATTCCAGTTTCCATGATGATGATTTTGATGATAAATTTCAATGATGATGATAAATTTTTTGTTATAACAAAAAAAATATTCATCTGGGTGCCATTCCAAAAAGGAATCAAGGGAAACGAGGAAGCCAATTATAGCTACGCTGGAAGGAATAGAAAATGTGACAATACTAAAAGAAGTCGCAATAGAATACTGGCTGCACCATTTGAAGAAAAATCTGCACAAAATTTGGGAATCAAGTGGAAGACCGAACAGTCCAAACCAACATAAATAAAACTGGATTGTGAAAAATGGGCCACAAACTCAAGAAACTCGAGAATAGAAGAAGTTATATTGTGTCGCGTTAGGATTGGGTATTGCGAATTCACACACGGATATCTTTTCCGAGGCCTGGAAGCATTCACATGCTTAAGATGTTATAATGTACCACAAACGGTGAATCACCTTTTAATAAACTGTTCGTAATACAAAGTCCTCCGGAAGAAACTTTAAATGGAAAAAACTGTTACAAGATGATGAAGCTAAAATAGTTACTCTGTTTAAATACTTAAAAGAAATATCCCAATATAACATAATATAACTAACACACACCGCCAATGACCCTTCAGGGTAGAGGCGAAGAAAAACGAACAATAATAATATCGTTGTTGCGGATAAAACATTTTTGTAAATGGTCAAGTCGAAAACTAAAAATGGAAGTCGTAACAAATACAGAAGGAGTCACCTGTTGTGTAGTGGTTAGCATAGAAACCTACAATACTAAAGGTCGCGAGTACGCGTCCCGACGTGGCCCTAAGATTTTTTAATGGGAGTAAAAAATCCTTGTCTATGCCGTCCCTCGGTCGGATAGGACTTAAAATGGACGTCCCGAGCCTGTACGATGTCAGGTACTCGGTCAAGATCCCTATCCTAACCTGGGTAGGTAAAATTTAGGACTCCCACTGTAGCATCGTCCGAAAATCCTTAGTAGCGTAAAGTGACGTTAAAACAAAAAAACAAATACAGATGTTTATGTAGTAAATCTGTTTGTTTTTTTGTACTTTTCTTTTTCTTCTTTTTTTTTTTTTTTTTTTTTTTGTCTGAATATTTTTAAACTCTTTTAGTAAAAAGACAACAACTACGACTGAATAGTTCCCAGTTCGAGACAAAATAGTCAATTGAATCCGACAGTCTTTTAATTTAATTCCATTATCTACCATTTCTAAGAGCTATCTTTCTCCCCCCAGCTTTCTAAAGTAACTTTACCGTTTTCCGCTTTCAAAGCAACTTCACGCCTGTGCAACGTAGAAAAGAAAACAACTATGACTGAATAGTTCCCAGTTCGAGACAAAATAGTCAATTGAATCCGACAGTGTTTTATTTTGATTCCATTATCTACCATTTCTAAGAGCTATCTTTCTCCCCCCAGCTTTCTAAAGTAACTTTACCGTTTTCCGCTTTCAAAGCAACTTCACGCCTGTGCAACGTTTCATTACCCGAACTTTCTGCTCAATTCATTGTTGAGAAATTCTGTATCGATCAACTTTTGAAATCATCAAAGAAATAATTGGAGACTTATTTTTAAGTAATTACCGGCACAAAGCATTTTTTTTTTTTTTTACGTCTATGGTTTGCGATACCATTATTATTATTTTTTTTTTTTTGCCAAACAGATTTCAATGAAAGTCTATAGGGATAAAATTTAATGAAAGATTTCATTCTTCATACCTTAATTCGTGACAATCTCGGAACCATCAGCAAAGCATTGCTTAAAACAAAACCAGACATTGCTTTTTGGGTTTCAGGTATGAGTTAAACTATTAACCAGCACCACCTCACTCAAAACATGAACTGTTTCCTTTATTCGGGAGAAGAGGACTATCGTCCAGCTTCTTTTTGATTCTTTTTAGATGGGCATGATACGCTGGGCATATTCCTTAATAGCGTGATGTGTGCGTTTATACTATAGCTTCTTATCGTTATTCGGTATTTAGATTTTTTTTATTTACATACCAAGGAGCTATTAATATATTTATGGGTTTTATTCCGACTTTTTGGACCGGTTAACCCGTTACTTTAATTTTTAATTTCACTTACCTATATATGAAATATATAGTAAGTGGAAGTGTTGCGATCGTGAAAAATTTCGACTTCCGGTTTTCAACGGAAATACACGTTTTGGGGTCCCCTGAGTCGAAATAACCAAGTCCCGCGAAATGGTCTCTGTGTGTGTGTGTGTGTGTGTGTGTGTGTGTGTGTGTGTGTGTGTGTGTGTGTGTGTGTGTGTGTGTGTGTGTGTGTGTGTGTGTGAACAGACTAGCTCAAAAACTATAAACCGTGGGAACCTGAAATTGGGTATTTAGTATACCTATATGCCCGCGATGTGACAGCAAAAATTTCATCAAAATTGCTCAAAGGGAGGGGGTACTTTATTTAATAACTTTTACGTTTTTTTCGATTTTCTCAAAAACGGCTCTAACGATTTTGATTAAACTGAGTATTTGATCTATTTATATGCCCGAAATATGACTGTAAAAATTTCATCAAAATTGATTAACAGGAGGGGGGACTTCACTTAATAAATTTTGTATCATTTTTACGTGTTTTATTTATTTACTCAAAAACGGTTTTAACGATTATGATCAAACTGGGTATATAATGTATGTATATGCCCGAGATACGACTGTAAAAATTTCATCAAAATTAATCAACCGGAGGGGGTACTTTACTTAATAAATTATGTATCATTTTCACGTGTTTTTTTTATTTACTCAAAAACGGCTTTAACGATTATGATTAAACTGGGTATTTGATGTATGTATATGCCAAAGATGTGAAAGCCAACATCTTATCAAAATTGGTCAAACTGAAGGGGCACTTTATTTCATAATGTTTTTCCAATGTTCACCTTTTTTCGATTATCTCAAAAACGGCTTTAACGATTTTCATCAAATTTGTCATGTTTAATGAAAATTAGGTGTTCTTTAATATTAGGTAAGCTCTATCATTATTAAAATGTTCTGAGGGGGCTTAAATGGGGTAGGGGCCTTTTTTGTTTGTTTTTTTGTTTCGTATAAAGTACCTTTGTTTTTGTTTATATGGAGAAATTAACTGTCTCTCGTTACGCCTAAAAATAAGAAATGGCTAAATATGAGATATGATAAAAATAAAGAAAACATAAAGAGGAGAAAAAAAGAAAAATATTCAGTCAACTCATAAAACTCGTTGAGCCCACGCATGCGGAGTAGGCCATTAATGACAGACCATTGTTCCTAATTAAAGCCGTTCTGTTCATTTGAGAAGTGGAAATTAACAAAACGCATTTATATCTAATCTAAGGAAGTTGGTAAGTGAAAGTTGTGTGTTGCGAGCACGCACCAGATTTTTATAAAATAATTTCATGATAAAGATATGATAAATAAAGATTAAATTCTATTTGTCTATATCTATTGTTCTTTATAGAAATCCATACCGTTTGTCCAAAATTCTCCAAATTTCGATCAGTGGTTCTTTCATTCCCGATGCGAACGCCTGTCCGTATTAAAATTGCATAACTTCATCCAATCTCTGGGTATATTCTTTATTGTCATACAAATTTTTTTGATCTCGCTTTACATTGGTTTTTACGAAATCGTCCGTTTGAGTCGATAAAAGTCTAACTTTATACATTTAAAAAATGAAATTCTCCGGGTGAAACCGGTATATACAGTTAGTAAGATATAAAAAAATAAATAAACAAAAATTATTTTGTTGTTTTATTTATAAAATTATTCGCGAAAAAATAAATATCGTTTAGTTATAGCGGTAACCAGTTACTTTTATTTTTACAAAATAATTTCATGAAACACATATAACAATAAAAAAAAATATTCTATTATTTTATGTATAAAAATATTCGAAAAAAATAACATTGTTAGTTATAATTTTTTTTTAAATTATGAACATTTTCATAATTTAATTAAAATGTATGTCATTAAAATGAAAAAGGAATTGACATTAAAACAAATCATCTAATTATTATTTAATCATCAAGCAACCCCTAGTTGAGCAACATTGGAAAATATTTAATCTAAATTGGTCATTGGTTTTAAAATTTAATTTCATTAATGAGTGATCAAAAATTTAATAAAAAGATATTTTCAGTTTTTAAGGCATTTCAAAAAATTACATAACGACATTTCAAAACGACATAGAAAACGACATTTCACTGGTCGACAAGAAAGGTGACACAAGCCGAAATTTACAACACTAAAATTCATCAAAGAAAAGATTTAAAGTTTCATTGTCGCAATAGTTAATTACAGTTAGTAAACTGTAAACAGATAGTTAACAGTATCGCTAATATAATGGTTACATTTTCTTTTCTTAAAATTTACGATATTTTAGTTATAGCATTTCAACGTCTAATGTAAACTTTTCCACGTTAAATGTTATCTTTTCAAAGCAAATTGTAACTATTTCCAAGTAAAATATACCTTTTTTCAAATCAATTGTGTCCTTTTCCAAGCCCAATGTAATCTTTTTCAGGCTTTAATTAAGCCCTTAATTTTATGGTTTATTTAAAAATAAATATTTTACTACTTTAATTAAATCTTTAATTAAAGAAAGAGGTCCTTGAAGGATCAAAATGATTATTTTTAAATAAAAACATAAATAAACCATAATATTTAGGGATTCATTAAAGCCTGAAAAAGGTTTGCATTTGACTTGGAAATGTTGAAACAGTGAAACTTTAAATCATTCTTTTGATAAAGTTTAATGTTGTAAATTTCGGCTTGAGTCACTATCCTAACTGTTCACTGAACATTTATATGTATATTTTTTAGATAAACTTTATTTTATTTTTTTATTATTATTTTTTTTTTATGTGCCTTAAAGAGTGAAAATATCTTTTTATTAAATTTTTCCTCAGTTGTTCATCATATAACTACAGAAGTACTTTTTAAATTTTTGTAAAGAAAAAAATAAATCAAATATATTATACTTAATTAAATTTTAAAAATAATGACTGTTAAAATAATTTGATTTGGAAATGGTTACAATTGACATGGAAAAGGTTACAAGATACTTAGAAGATGATACGTGGAAATGCTTTATATTGACGCATTTATCGAAAACAACTAAAATTAAGCGTTTGTCACTAATTTTGCTGACCGGTGACATTTATAATTTCGTGTATTGTCCAGAATTTATATGAATTTTTATTATACATATGTATATATTTTTTTTATTTTGTAGGATACTTGAATGCTTAATGTTTGACGGAATGAATAACGTTAATAATGAATTTATATTGTTTATAATCTATATAAATAAAGATGAAATTCTGTTTGTTTGTTTGTTTATTTGTTCTTTATAGAAAACCATACCGTTTGTCCTAAATTCTCCAAATTTCACTCAGTGATTCTTTCAGACCAGGTGCGAACACCTGTCGATATTAAAATTGCATAACTTCAGCCGATCTTCAGCTGATATTCTTTATTGTTATAAAAATCATAATGATCTCACTTTACAATGTATTTCTTTTACGAAAGCGCCCGTTTCTTTAGAAAAATGAAATTCCCCGTGTGAAACCGAGATATACAGCTATAATCTAGTATATAAAGATGAAATTCTGTTTGTTCTTTATAGAAATCCATATCGTTTGTTCTAAATTCTCCAAATTTCGCTCAGTGGTTCTTCAGACTAGATGCAAACACCTGTCCATATTAAATTTGCATAACTTCAGCCGATCTCTGGGTATATTGTTTATTGTTATAATAATCGTTTTGATCTCGCTTTACATTGGTTTTTACAAAATCGACCGTTTGAGTCGATAAAATTCTCAATTTATAGATTTAAAAAATGATATTCTCCGGGTGAAACCGGTATATACAGCAAGTTAATAATATAATTTAAATTATTGAGCGAATCGATAAAAAATGGTGCCTCTTTCAATCGCCTTCTCTCCAAACGTTTACAGCTGAACCATACCATCCTTCCATTTGGAATTATCGTCTTTGGCCAGCCTTCACGCTCAATTTAAATAGACATTTTACGAAACGTGTTAAGGTCTTTGGCCTTATTTTTAAAAATGCATATATATTTGAATATTTTGACTGGATATATTTAGACTCAGACCGTTTATTTCTAGAGAAAAAAAAAATTAAAATAGCTGTTTAGAGGTGCCAACAGAATTTGAAACCGGAACAAATACAGATGTTTAAGTAGTAAATCTGTTGTTTTTTTGGTCTGAATATTTTTAAACTCTTTTAATAAAAATAGAACAACTATGAATGAACAGTTTCTCAGTTTGAGACAAAATATTCATGATTTATATATATTTAAAAGTTGCAACATTCTGAAATATATATTTCTGAAGGTCATATTGTTATTCTTGGCGTATCAACTTACCCCCACTTTCTAGTTTCGAAATATAATGTAGCTTCGACTGCATAATTTAAAAAAAATGTTAGGATAAAAAAATCATACAAGTTTAATTTTAGGTCTATTACTGACTTTAAGTCTTGTGCATTATTAGGGAACGTTTTTCTGAAATTAAATAGGGCAAACCATCCCTGGTATTTATTTAACATTGATTATTATACCTATTTTTCAAATATTTTATCAAAACATTTACACACACACACACACACACACACACACACACACACACACACACACACACACACACACACACACACACACACACACACACACACACACACACACACACACACACACACACACACACACACACACACACACACACACACGCACACACACACACACACACACGCAGGCACATATATACTTATATGCATATACACGTACATAATCATAAAATATATGCATATTTAAAATTTCTTTACAAATTTTATACTGTCCATTCTTCTTCTTCTTCTTTCCCTTCCTCCTTTATGCCTTTCAGCTTGGAGGTATTGTATCTAGTCATCGCAGCCAGGCATCCCGGTCTCTCGCCAGCATCTTCATCTCTCCTAAGGACTTCCCTCTTGATCGTCCCAACCTTGCAATGTGGTCTTCGTAAGACAGTCGAGGTCTACCCCTAGGTCTTTTTCCTCTTGGTCGGGCTCCATAGAAGCTTCTGGGTTCTCTATATTCGCCCATTCTGCACATATGACCATACCACCTTAGTTGCCTTTTCTCGAGTATTTGTCCAAGTGGCTCGACGTTTAATTCTTCACGAATTCTTTCATTGCGTACGCAATCTCGTCTGGTTTTTCCTGCCACTCTTCGGAGATACCTCATTCCAGCTGTGGTTATTCTATTTTTATGTTTGTTTAGAGTTACCCAGCTTTCACTACCATTGAGCAATGTTGGAAGGTACACTGCTTTGTATATTCTTAACTTAACATCTCTTCCAACTTCTCTCTTTCCTATGATGGAATTGCAGATATGGAAGTAAATATTGTTGGCTTTTCTAATTCTATTGTTGACCTCATCGTCAATATTCCCATTCCTGTTTATTATTACACCCAGGTATGTACGAGTATAATCATAGGTCTGTTCCAGTGACTGGCCATTACATATTATTTTGGTTGCCTGAGGCTCTCTCCCCAGATGTAATATTTTACTTTTATCTGTATTAATAGATAGGCCTTTTCTTCCTAATTCCTCTTGCCATTCAAGTACAGCTTGCTGTAATTTGTCCTGAGAGTCAGCTGCTAAAACTATGTCATCCGCATACAACAAAGCTTGGACTTGGTCATGTCTCAGATTCCATAGTCCCACTATACTTCTGGCTGTTCTCCTTTTGCAGATTTTATTTTATTTCGTCCATAAAATTTACGAACAGCAAAGGACTTAAGCTGTCTCCCTGCTTCACTCCCTGTTCCATGTCAAAAGGTCTGGATTCCATCCCATTTATTCTTACAATACCTTACTGTCCATTCAATATTTTTTTATCTTCTTGTTATTTTGGTGATTATTTTGTTAAATATCAGATAAATCAAATTCGAAGCGGTAATTTGACCGTTAAGTTTAGATATAGTACTAAAATTAAAAATTATACAATGAGGAATTACTTCTATTTACGAGGTTATAACTTTGTTTTAAAATATATTTGCAATAAAAACCTTAATTATATTGATAGTTAAAATTAACAATTACAGGGGTCGCTGAGACTTACTTTATAAAAATATTGTTATTGTAATTATTATTATAAAGTATAAATAAATAAATTTTCACGCTTTAATTTATTAAGGCAACTGAATCAGATGCATATTTTATATAATACCATTCAAATTAAAATTTAATGTTGAATACAATGTCCTTCACACGAGTCTCATTTTCTACTCCTAAATTACAATTTTTTTTTTTAATGCCTTATTCGCACGAAGGCGCCAAACGTCTGAGGCCGGGTACGTTTGTACTGTGCATAATTATGTAATGCGTTAAACAAAATTTAAATTTCATGAGATATAATCGTGAGATGTATTTTATACCTCATTTAAATTTTACAGGAAACGGCCATTCACGATATTCTTTAATAGCGATTTGAAATTATATATCTTTTATATACCTTCAGACCCACACCCTACTACATAGCTGTCATCTTCAGTTCAATAATCATCCATCCTTCTAGTGTATAACCCTTAAAATACATAAATCTTATAGTTATTTTTTCATTTCATCTTATTTGGTTAGGCTTCATTGGTAAAGACCATTGCACCCTTCTTATATGCTCACCTAGAGTACAATATTACTTAAGATATGCTATTTTGAGTTTTATCTCATTTTCATTTATTACTTGTATCATATTATAACTATAATTCTAAATTCTATTACATATTTTTTTTAATGTTTATTTTTATCTAATTTATTTATTTTTGTTAAATGTTTCACGTATATTTAATATTTGTTTATATAATTTCTATGATTGGTTGTTTTTCGGTTTTTCTAATTTAGCCCTGATGATGACCTAAAATTTGGGTCGAAACGTCTGCTACAATAAAATATTTAAATCTCACATATTTGTGCTGATTATTTTGACCGCATCCTCCAACCATTTCCTGTTCATTATATCTACGGTCAACTATCTTCCACCATTATAAGGAGATAAGTCCAAAAAAAATTATGGTTCAACAAAAATACAAAAGCTAAAAACTTTTCATTCCAAAATTGTAAGAATAACAAAAAACGCAGCTTTGTACATAAGGAACAAAACTCTACATATGTACAGACTATCGACCAACAAATAAGAACTCTCTACTCTGGCTTTCATATCAAATTGCACGGAAATAACATCGAACTTGATGAAATGACATGGCCACGACTGACATGCCTTTTATGAGGCGACAGAAAAGGAGTTGGATGAGAGACCTCCTCTACTGAAACAAGACCGGGATGATGTACTATTGGGCAACTGCAGTTTACTCCATCTCATTCATTGATTATCACTTCGTTGCGATTGGTGCAAATAAAATTATGAAGTTTGAAATAGAAAAAAATTATATATTTATAAAATAATATCTGACAAAGTTCTTAGAATTAGGTATATTTATTTAGTTTTAGTTTAGTCGTATATTGTAAGTTTGACAATTTACCATTTTACGCATTGACCCAAAGACTATACAATTGTCCGCCTCGATCTTTAACCCGTTTACCCCCACCCCTCACCCCCTTCCAATGAGACACACGTGTTTAAGAGTTCTAATTCCTTCAGTTGCCACTAGGTAGCGTAAGATGCCAACAAACAAATTAAAAACTTATAACGATCTTCAATTCGTTTATCAATATAAATAATAGCTCAGCTTATGAAGCTGTGTTTGTGCATCGAATAAATCTTTCAAAATGAAATAACCAGATGCATCGTTTATCCAAGTGCATTATTCTCTATACTTCAGATTTTATTTTTTGTGACGATTATAATTTCGGAAATAATACGATTCATTTTTGTTGAGATTGGTTAGTAAACACTGTATGACCACTAACGCACCAACCTTGGTGTCTGAAAGATTCATTATTATTTAAAAAAAAAAAAAAAAACATACTATATATTAAGTTATATCCTATTCTTTTTAATACAGTCAAATCAAAATTTACTGATAAAGATAAAAACGTTTCAGCTTATATAAAAACCAACCGCATTTAAATTAGAACTTTACGCCAAATTTAAAATTGTTTGGTAAAGAATTTAGAAGGGTTAAAGTTTTTATTTTTTACATCTCATATTTGACTATATTAAATATTAATGATTCATTCATTTAGCACTTACTGCATTATATCAGCAGAGGCGAGATTAGATAAAAATAACACTGAAAGAAGCTAAAAGTATAAGGAACTAACAAAGAATATAATTGGAATAGGGTTTAGTACAATCACAATAGACAGTTAGCAAAAATGTACGAATTTCATCTTTTTCATTGTACATATTAATACAATTCAGAATATAACACATGATGATCAAGAAATTGTATAAATATGTTCTACCTGAAACAGGTTATGATAGTATAATATGCACTTAATTTGCAATAAATGAAATATTGAGGCCAATAATCGGGATAGAAACTATGCTATCTTAAGTTGGACGAAACTACACACAATGAGCGTAATTTCATCAAAATCTATTGGGTAGTTTCTGATTTTACTCACGACAAACATCGGGACATGAGATGTTTCTATATATGAAAATGGTGAACTATTTAGTCTACTTCAGAAAGTATGTTGATGACCTCGAAAAGTTGAAATAAAAAAATAAAACAATTTTTAATAATTAAAAAAAAAGCAAACACTAAAGAAAACGTTCTTAGCATTATGAAAGTGGAATGTAATGTTAATTGGACACATTCTTACTAGAAGTTATGTTACAAACATTAGGGCCAGTTTGAAAATTATGGAGTATGATGTAAATCTCTTATTATCATTACTTATTTTTTTAATTATCTCTTATAATTATTATTAATCGTTGTAAATTCCATTTCCAGTATAGTATATTATAGTACCATATTATTATGGTAATATTACCTATTATCATAATAATATTACCATGTTACTACCATACTAACTATATTATATTTATTTATAAGTATATCACTATTCTATATCAATAATTCTACTTTTCAGATGACCCAAATGAAGGAATGTACATACTCTGTGGCGTTCTTATCGCCATGCTCTTCGTTGCTGTCATCATTGTTCTCCTTGCAGTTACTATCAGGTTAATATATACATATATATATAATTTTATATTTAAATTTTATTATACATCACCGTCAATTGAGGCTTTCAGTTTATTTAAGAATGCAAAGTATTGAATTTCCGTTTTTTTTTTTTTTCGGACTACGTTCTCAATTTTGCCATACAAATTTTTTATGGTTAATTTTGAAACACGAAATCCTATTCAGCAAGAAAATTAGAAAGCAAGGAATATTATATTTGCAGTTACATCAAAATATTATTGCTCACAATTTTTTTTTTTTCTATGTCACATCACTTCTTTATAAGCTTTATATCATGCCTTCATCTCATCAAATATTCAATCAATAATAAAATTAATATCCTCAAATAATTATCGATTTTATTATTTTTTTTACTTCTATGATACTAATGGAATTTGTATTGTAGTTTGTAGGAATTCGCTATGGTCTGCTAGACTTTAAAAAAATAATAATAAAAAAGAGATTGAAACCAATTCTTTAAATTCGGAAATTTCGAAACATCCATCATATAATGGAAAGATGGAAGAATTAATATTAATAGAATCAATAAAAGTAAATATACATTGAAAATTGAAAATGTTTTTCCAGGGAACAGTAGAAATTTGATGAAAATAACTGAACGCTTCAATTCTGAAATTTAAAATGTAAAAAAAAATAAATGCATGTTTCCAATGTAGTATTTAAGAGTGTTATTGATAAGGTTTTTTTAAAATAAATTTATATGAAAGCCAAAATTGGCATTCTGTTCATTGTGACAATTTTAGAACAAACATACACTTATCATTATCTATAAATAGGTTTCTTGTGTTTGTGTATACATACGCATTCGCCTATTACTTTATAAATAGTCTTCTGGGCATTATCACTGCACTACAAACATACCATATTACTCTATACTGTACTATCTCCCTCGTATCCCAAATACACATCTGTGTTATCAGTTCATAATGACCCACTAATCTTATCCCAAATTCTTCAGTCTCATATCAGAAACCTTGAAGAATAACGCCAAAACTGTAGGATTAAAATTAATTCTTATAATAAGGGCTTTCGAAAAAACTTATATACCGTACTTTGACGTGAAACAAAAACTTATGATTATGTTTTTTTTTTTTTTTGTTTTTTTGATACTGTGTTTTGTAATATAGGAGGTCTGGCTCGACATATTATATACACAAAATAGATAAATAAATAAAATAAAATTAACAGATCAAATAATGTTGTACATTTCAATTCATGGATAAATTAAGTTCAATAATAATAATAATTAAACGTAATTTTGGAAGACAAAATTAAAAGAAGTTAAGAGTTGGAAAGTAAACAATAATTTATAAAATATATAAATGGTATACTAATACAAAGCTTAACGTATAAAAAAAAATGTTGATATTAACGTAAAATATGTCCTTAACAGTTTTTATTCGGTTTTTCCCAGGCTCTTTGAAAACAATATTGATAATGAAAAGATAGATACTATTAAGTGTCTTTTGTCATTTATAACTAATAATTTGATTTTCAATATTGTGTCTTTGAATATATTTACATTATAAACGATTGCCTTTGTTTTATCAAACATTTTACAGCTCAGTAAAAAATGAATAATACTATCATTGCATCCTGATTCACAATATTCACACTGCGCTTCAGAATCAAATACAATGGTTTTTCCGTTAAGGCTAATGCGTGTAACTTATTATCGTCATCCGGTGTTGAGCAAGATCTGTCAATTTATTTATTTGCATGCAGAAACAGAGATATGGATCAGGGGACCCAAAGTAACAAATATTATTTCATTGAAAGAGAGTTAAGTTCTAGAATTCCCTAGAACCGTTATATTTATGTGATCACATGTTTTGGAATGATCTAAGCCTTTCTGGGATGTTCCATTTCTGACTAAATGTAAGCAGTGATTCGGTTACTTTTGAGTAACTGGTTTGGTTTCTGGTAGTACCTAACTGTTTTGTAACGTTGTTACCAGTTTGAGTTTTGATTGTTCGTGTGACATTTTTGTATTATAAATTTACGCTAATAAAATTATTTATAAATGTGGATTAGGGCGACCAATTAAGTCTCAACACTATATTTTCTAGTTAGGACTTTATTTATGCATACGTTTCGGCCAGTTCGGCCATCATCAGTGCTATAAGGCAACATAATACAATTTTTTTACTAAATTAACATATTTGCAAAAAAATTATCTATAATTATTTATACCAAAATCGGCGTTCTTCTTTTACCTCACTATAATCTGGATTCTTTTAACTTACAAAGTTTTGAGATCTCACTACACCTCATAAATTGCCTCAAAAATTCTGTGGAATGTAGAACCCTATCGATTAAATTAGTATTTGACCGTGAATTATCTCAATTTTATGGAATTAAACTATCAGGAAATTTTAGTCTTATTACGTATTTCTGAGCTGGAATGTCTCGATCTTTCGAAAAAACAAAAAGAGCAAAACATCAGTATGAAAGTGTTCTCTAGATTTTGGCCTTGGAGAACAATTGACCTCAGTTGTGTAACTCAAATAGAAGTTCACATTTTTAATAATTTAATCACTTAGCTTCTCTATTAGACAACCTTGAACTTTTTCCGATTTGTTTCCTCAGTAAATCTTGTAAATTTAAAAAGTTATTTCACATTGGTATCTTAATTTTTTAAAATGTTCTACATCAAAATCTCCATTCCATTTATTCAATCATTAGATGCTTGATTTATATTTAAAAAATCCCATTAATACTGCGAAGGTTGGGTCACGAGTGGTGTAGTTTTTAGCATGGCAACCTCCAATACTAAAGGTAGCGGGTTCGCGTGCCACGGTGGCCCTAGGATTTTTTAAAGAGAGTATATATTTATTTATTTTGCAGCCCTACCTTTCCTGATAGGCGAAACGGGTTATAGCCCCAGTTCGGTGCTACCCATTCCTGGGTAGCAAACAACTGCTGCTTTTAAAACCATATAGAAATAATGTGCTATGAACTGTGCATAATCTTTTCTCTTCGTCCTATATTCCCAACGACCACTATGAACCTTGCCTAATTTCTCATTTCAGTTTTCTTCCGCTTTAAGTTATTACTCTGGTGGTCTTCTCAGTGCTGGTCCTCTCCTTCCATTATTTTTCCACACGTACACGAATTCCTTGTAGTACGGATAGCTTCTTTCTTCCATTAGTTCAGGGAAGTTGTTTGAAACGACAATCAGCAAATGAGATATAAGCTGCTGTAGACATTTGAAGGCATGAGGAGTGATTGTGCCCAGCAGCACATCATTCCGGCCTTGTTTCAGTAGAGGAGGTCTCTCATCCAGCTCCTTTTCAGTGGCCTCATAAAAGGCATGCTAGTCGTGGCTATGGTGTAATGGTCAAATCAACACAATTCTGGGAGATTTTCAGACTTGATGTCTCAGATTTTCATGAGTTTTGTATGCAGCAATATATCATAGACTTATGAAAAAATACTAAATTTAAGTTGTGTGGCACAATTATTTTTGAAGTTATTAATTTTGAAAGATTTACACTTTTATAAAAAAAGTTCATGTTTTGGCACCTTTAGATGCCTATGTGCTGGCAACCAGTGGTGATATAAACCTACTAGGAGTGGTCTCATTTTAAAGCTGTTGAATGGGGCTTTAATTTGAATGACACAAGATAGGGGTTAAAATTTCAAAAAAATTGGAAATTTAAATTAAATTTCTCAAAAAGTGACAATTTTAAAATTTTCAAAAAATTGTCAAAAATAGTTTGCAATTACTTAGTCCAAATAGCAAAATTCTATCATGGGATCTCAATGGGATCAGGTGATACAGGGCTTCAGAAATAGGGAGTAATGTACCAAATTATCAAAAAAAAAGTTTAAATGCCTATTTGGCTATGAATTGTGTAGGACATTATTAAATAATTAAAATAGAATGATTACTGAAATTTTTTCATAAAATTTAAATCTTTAAAAATTAATATCCTCAAAAATAATTGGGCCACACAACTGAAATTTGTTATTTTTACATAAGGCTATGATATCTTGCTGCATAAAAAAGTTCATGAAAATCTAAGACATCAAGGCTAAATCAGTGTGTTGATTTGACAAGGAATGACCCTATGTAATTAATAAGCCTGTTATTAAGTCCGTTCAATATAATATGAAATCCAGAATAGAAGGGTCTTATTTGTACGTCGATAGTTGGTAGTTGTAAGTCGGTATTTAATGTTTTGTTACAAACATACTAAAGAGCATTTGTTATTATTTGTAAAATATTGGATTGAAAGGTTAGTTGTTTTTCAAGTGTGTCTTTTTTGCTGAACCATAAATTTGTGAGCCTTATGTATCTTGGATTGAGGTAGTGATTTGAAGATTTTGAAAGGATTTACTGCTATTGCAGCGCATGCAGAAAACAGTCATAACTAAAAATAATCGATATTTGAGTACTTACTTTGTTGAAAGCAGCGAGCGATTAAGAATTACAAAATATTGCCTTTCATATTCCTCTCGAAGCAGTGTTGATCTGATCTAGTAGTAATTTTCGACAGCTATCGCAGGCAGACGGTAATCTAACGGCCGATTTGATTAAGCCGTATCTCAAGCTTTTTTTTATTTTCACTGGAAAATCGAACGAAATTATTCTTAATTACTAATTTTCTTTACGACAGCTCCTAAAGATTCTTTGTCTATTACTTTGAAAGATTTTAACCAAACCACAACAATACGTCACAGCCGGCTCTGCGAAGCCTTCACCTTCCCATAGAAAATTAGTTTACAGTCCGTCATCGGCAAGTTGACATGCCCGGATCACGTCTTAAAAAAAAGGTTTACTTCGCCACGAACAGCGGGTAAATAACATACATTTTTTTTTTTTTTTTCAATGAGATGCTCTAACATTGTGTATGCTTCAAAACATCTCTCAAGTCGCTTAACAATATATTTTTCACTCCCACCATTTTGCCAAGTGTCAAGAAGAAACAAATAGCTACTAAATAATTTATAATTATTTGAATTTTTTTGTTCTATAGTCTCTTCACTCTTGCTCTCTCTCCATATGAAATTAATAATACATTAATAATTAGTGTTAAATAGATTTTTAATATTGATGAGAAGATTACTTCCCTTAGAAAGTACAATGGATTGTTCAGCTATAAAATATAATTTTTCGAGAATTCATTAGCAAACAATGTACTATAGTACCACACCAAATCAAACATGCAGCCCGTTTAAAAATCTTACACCATTAAATCTTTATGACTTATAAATTTGACTATTTATGATAGTATAATGATGGCAATGTGATATAACTTATAATCTATTTGAATATGTCAATGTGAAATACATAAGACAGTGATTACCCATGAATTATGAGTAATCAAAATTTCATGTAATTTAAAATAATAAATCGACAAATAAAATCTTTTATAAACATAAAGTTTTCCTTATGATAGCTTATCACCATTAATAATTAAATGAGTCAAACCCAGTTTAGTTACTGTGTCTCTTTTCCTATTTTTTTTTTTTTTTTATTTATTCAATTGATTTGTATGTAAATAACACTAAACTATGTAAGACACTCGAACATTTACAAACATGTACTAGAACAGTTTGTTCTGTGTTTTGTTTCACGTTACAATATCAAATCTTTTGAATAACCGAACTGTATTTTTTTTAAATTCTTGAATAAAAAAGCAAAACGTCAAACAAAAATTAAATGTAATGAATTCGACTGAATAAAAGTTTTTTTATTTTTTTTTTTATTTATTTATTGAAATTTACGACTGTATTTACAAAATACATCTAGTAAATGAGCTAACAATAAGAAAACAATATATCATGAAATTGCATGATGAGAAGCTACCCATTGGTAGCACTCAACTAGTTCACTTAGCATAGAAGATCCCATATAGAAGGCCATATTCTTTTCAGACGCCTAGGAGGATTGTCTGAGATAGAGGAGGAAGCAAGGCTGGAAACAAGAGGATTCGGGTTCGCCGGGAGTCAGAATAAAAGTTTTAAAAAAAAATCCAGACTAATCTAAGCTATTTTTAAAATCTTATTCAACTATGGTAGTCTGTAAACTTTCTCATTATTTGAAGATTATAATCAGTTCTACTTATTAATTTAAGTATGCTTATCTTTCAAAAAAGAGGATAAGTTATCTTCCAGTTAAGGCTTAATCGTTTGATACAGAAAATTAAACAACGCCATTAGAAAAATACCATAAATAACTAATAATGCTTCAGCTTAAAGATCATTTGTAGTTTCTTCTAAAATTAAATATGAATTCATATACTTGTCCGTTAAAAACAAATAATATTGAGACATGAAACCAAAAAAAAAAAAACATGATTGAAAAGAGTTCTAGACGTGATGTTGGAACAGTTGAAACAGACTATTTTAGTACATGTTAGTGACTGTTGGATTATCTTCTACGCTTGTCGAAAACATTCTGATTGTTCTAATTCAGACTAATTATGAGGAGCGAAGGACTGGAGAGTTGGTCTTGTTTGTTTGTTTAACGTCCCTTTTTGCTACTAAGGCCAATCGGACGATTCTACAGTGGGAGTCCTAAATTTCGCCTATCCACGTATAAGTAGGATAGGATCTTTAACGAGTACCTGACATCGCACAGGCTCGGGGCCTTCATTTTACGTCCTATCCGAGAGACGGCATAGCTAAGGAATTTTTACTCCCATTAATAAAATCCTAGGGCAACCGCGGGACGCGAATCCGCGTCCTTTAGTATTGTAGGTTGCCATGCTAACCACTACCCCGAGTTAGTTTTGTTCTGAAGCTTGAATCACATAGTTATTTTTGTGTTAATGTATCGTTACAAGTTGATACTATTTGTAAACTTGGTGATCATTTCAGTTTATATTGTTTGTTCAAATAAAATTATTTAAACCCAAATAAATGTTAGAATAATTTGACTATCAAGTCAACCCCAATATGCTTATATGTGTACACCTACTTTTAAAATTTTTATAATGATTTTTTATATTTAAAATAAACCAGAAGTTTATGGTCAATGCATCGTTCCAACGTAGTACCATGATGCTTTAAGCCTGAAACCTCCATCAATAAATGTTAAATATAAACAAAAAATCTTAATTTCATAATTATACATATTACAGATAAATAATTTTTGGATTTATTTTTCGAAGTGAGTTTCTTCAGACGACGTAGATCGCTTACAAGGCTACAAGGCAAGCTAATGTAATGCTGCTAACGTTTTCATCAGCGAACCCTTTGTTCCTTTCTCGCTTGTAAACATGTTTTCGAAAGAAATTTCTTGAATTTTAAGAGATAACCCAGCACTGGCCATATTAAGAATTTTAGTCGTCTCTTTTCGGCGTCACTGGATCCGTCTATTGCTTTATACCATGGGCAGATCCAGGAGGGGGGTCCTGACCTCCCTCAAATATTTTAGCTTTATAATTGTTTTGGTATTTTTCAATGAATAATGCTATTAGGTAGATAACATGCCTTATAGATAACACTTTTGGCTGTTTAAATCGCTGCCCATCCCAAAAACAAGGTAATAATCTCTTACAAAAATGGTGTTGTCAGCCACGTGATTATGAGACGGGGGGTCATGATTCCCCCTCCACGAACTTTGTGCTAAATCCGCAATAGCGGTTACAGAAATCATCTGAGGCAGAAATCATTTAATTTTTTTTTTTTTACATTTCATAAGTAATGGAAGAACCTGACATAAAATACGTATTAGTACTTAGTGACGTTGAAAATTACTTTTAAATGTTTAAATTCAATCCATTTTCTACTTAGAAAATTACTAAATATAGCGGATTTTACATTGAAATAGTATTAGTTTATAAGTGCACTCACCTCTAAAGGTGCCTTTACACTCTACGAACTTTACCTTCGAACACCACCCTCGAACAGCCTTCACGTCGACTGTTCGGGTGCTCTAGGTACTTCATCTGTTCGGGGGAAGCGCTGGTGTCACTTTTGATTTGGTTTTTCTCAAGTGACATGAGTTGTTTGTGATATTAGTGCGCCGTTCTAATTCGTCTCAATTTTTTTTTATTTTTCAGATAATATAATATATTGATAGTGGAGATTTTTTCTTCATGATAAGCTAGCGTTGGGTGCGTCAGCCATATTGGTTCGCTTAACGTCACGTTAAGTATAAATGGATGTTCGTTTAATGCCGGTAAGGCAAGGTTCGAGGGTGAGATTCCTAGAGTGTAAAGGCACCCATATGAGGGGGGGCGCCAGGATCCGCTACTGTTAATCCGCCATTGCTTTATGAAAATATAATGTCATAAATAGATCTTCCAAATATAGTTTGTGTAGGTAGCTCCCAACTATATTTGCGGGACAGTTATTTAGAAATATAATAAAAATTATAGTATTTTTTGATTTTATTATTTCGGGGTGCATTAGATGATAGAACCCCTCAACTGGATTTTAACCACCTTCCAATATCAATATGGATAAGATGGATATCCATATTGATGGATTGCTATACGCCGGTTTCATATTAATTATTTAAGTTATTATTAAAATTGAAAATTAATATTTAATTTATTATTAATAATTAATGTATTATAATTGCAACATTTATTATTGTATTGATATTTGAGAGTCATTTGTTCGTATTTTCGAATTGATTAGATTAGATAATAGTTCTAGATCATAATCTGATTTTTTTTTGTCTTATCATTAACATCTTTACGCATTATTAATTTTTCTGAAAATTTTTAAATAGTATAATCAATATATATTATAAAGGAAAGTGTACTATGTGCGTGCCGATAATGTTTATTGTTCATTTTGTAAAGGTTATATATGTGTTCAGCTGTTCTTTTTAAATTACTAAAAAATTAAGCAAAAATAATTAGTTTCTCCTATCTTTCAAAATGAAATAATGATTTTACATCTATGGTTATAATGCGAATAATAATAGAATTGACTGAATATAAATTGAAAATAAAAAGTTTGAAGTGTTCTTATTGTAGTTATGAAAAAGAAGTTTGTTTGATTACAATTTATGATGAGCATTCCTGTTGACAAAACGACTAACTCCAATAAAAGGAATTTTTCAATAAGATTTTATCATCCCTCATAGTTCAAGATAAAAAGAAATATGGATGAAAAAAATTTTGGTTTTCACTTTGTAATATGGTAGTAGTAAGATTCGAGATCTGCAGAAACCATTAAAATTACGGGGGGATATCCTAAGAGAGATTGAAATGGAAGAAAGGTCTTAAAAAAAATTTCTATGAATCTTCGGTAGTTTCTATATTTCTGGATCTAATAGGACCATCATAGTTGTCAGCGCTTAAGTTGTACTCGAAATATATTTTTTTTTTAACTGAGATACCAGATTTTTCAACTACAATCTAATAACTTATTATCAGCTGAATGCTTGGAATGGGCTTGTAGGGTTCAGAATCACAGAAACCATCAAAAACGATGCATAACTGAACAAAGTAGCAGCAAAATTAATTGTTCATATACCATTTTCAACCCCCTCTAAATTATACAGGGTTCCTTATTTGGGCGGACTCTGCAGATCTCAAGTCTGCAGAATATTGATACCAAATTAAAACCGAATTTTCAAGAAGGTGCTAATTTTGTTCTTTATTTCCTTTAATTGTAAAGTTTTTCTGGTATTAAAACTACCAAACAACTACCGGAGCGAAGCCGGGCACCCTAGCTAGTTATATATAAAGATAATTATACTTCTCTAACTGAAAAGGAAGGAACATTGAGTGTTCCATCGGGATTCATTTTTCTAGTTGGGACGGATATAATTGTATAAAAACATTTGATTCAAACATAAAATAAGTCGTAACTCTGTTAACAATAGTACTATTACTGTTTTCTTTTACATTTTATATCGAAGAATAAAAAAATCTTTTCCCTCAAATATAATGGAAAAAAACGAAAATTTTTGTTTCTATCCTCTATAACATTTTTTCATAAAATTCATTTTAAAATAAAAATTAGCTATGGCCGCTAGTTGGCTAGGCAGCAACATCACGTATAAGTTTTGGATTTATCCATCCGCTGCTTTTCCAGTTTTCAGTCAACAAATATACGATCCTGGCATTTTTATATATCTCATTTAAGATATAAAAATATAAAGAAAGAATGGAAAAAGATTGAACTTTTGAGATGTGGAACAAATTAGGATGATTGGGCATGCCCCCCTTTCAAAATTTAATGATTCAATTACATTAAAGTAAAACCTGATCTGCAGATCACAGAGAAAGTCTTCTGTATCTACACTAAAGGGGTAACAATCGTTTTCTTTACATATCGATATTACACAATGTCGATACTTATGCATTATGTCGCGCTCGCCCTTGCGAAATATATCGATCAGTTGATGGTCCATTTAGGAAGAAGCTGATCCGTATCAGGCTCTTGATGGATGCATACGAAGGACATCTGCGGGATATCGTGCATCTCATCTATTTGGATTTGGTTTTATTACAACCATTGTTATAGTTTTTTGTCCGTGTTGAACTAAAGAACGTCCCTGTAAGGAAACGTTAGTGATATAACGACGAGGCACCATGATAAAAAAATTCGTGAATAGAAAGTGGCCAGATCATGCTACACTGAATAAGTCTATTCTATTATTCTTACCATTCTTATAGAATATTTCCTTTCAATGAAAATTTTTGATTATAGTGTAACGTGAAACAAAAAATAAAATGAGAGAAAAACATTTTATTGAAAATAGTTCTACACTTGTTGTTTAACAATTGCAATAGTTTAAACAAACTGTTCTAGTACATTTCGTGACCATTCGAGTACCTTCTACACTTGTACGGAACGTTTTACAATGTTCAGATTCAGCCTAAATATTAGGAGCGACGAACTGGAGAGTTAGTCTACTTCTAGGCTCGAATCATATGGTTACTTTTGTGTTACTGCATCGCAACAAATTGATAATTTTCGTAACCTTGTTGATTTTTTGAGTTTATTTTTTTGTGTCGCATTGTAAATTATTATTTTTTCCGAATAAAATCATTTCAACCCTCTTAAGTGTTATAATATACAAAAAAAAAAAAATAAAAAGGAAAATTATTTAGTATATTTATCTATTTCTGGCACCAGGTACTGTGTTGATTATTAACTATACATGGGTCGGGAAATAAACATGAAATTTTATGAATAGTGTACCAAAAGTATTGCGAGGGTATTGAATGCCATACTGCCATATTGTCTACAGCAGCGGTAGCGAACCTTTATGTGAATCGTTTTACAATATTATACATTTTTTCATAATTTTTACATTGACAAGTTCTATCAGTACATGTGACGTTCGTCATGATTATAAAACTTCCAGAGCCGTCTTGATTATAGGCCTACGTATACAGATAGAATTCATAACCCTTATTGCGTATGACCTTGATTTATTTTATTTTTTAACACTAAAGTCACCTGTTGTATAGTGGTTAGAATAGCAAGTATGTTCGATGTCAGGTACTCGTTATAGATCCCTATCCTAATTATACCTGGATAGGCAAAATTTAGGAACAATGTAGCATCGTCCGATCAGCCTTAGTAGCATAAGCAAAAAAACAAACAAAAAAGCAAACAATGTGAACTGAAATTCCATATGTTGTTACCATTCTTTAATCCATATGAGGGAAACTACTTTCGCAGACCTCCAGCCTCCCTGATTCTATACTCAGTAGTTTCTAAATATTCTTTGGTTGCACTCGTTTTTACTTTCACTTACCTATTTTGTTTATTGCATACGTGAATTTTATTTTTTTGTTTGTTTATTTACCCTCACTTTATGCTGCTATAACTAATCGGACGATGCTACATTGGGAGTAATAAACTTTGCCTTTCTAGATATATTTAGGATAGGGATCTTTAACGAGTACCTGACATTGCACAGACTCGGGACTTTTTATGCCCATCCAAAGGGCGGTGTAGCAATAATATTACCATAAAGGGCCACCTTTATTTTGTTTTCGCACGAGTGTCACTAATATTTGTATTACTTATAAAATAGGTTTAATCAAAGCCAAATTAGACGCTATCATCTTACTTATAAAAATAACAATAAAAACAAATCCTGGTTTAAAACCTCATGAGAAACCTGAACAAATTAAATCGACTACAAAAAAAAATCTCAGCAGTTACTTTGTGGTTAATAAACGAATTTTCTGCAAGAATTAAAGAATTTTCAGAAGAAATTATATCATATCCGACACAACATCTAGTAAACTCCATTTGGAGATTTTGAGTGGCTAAATTTTATAGGAATTTAAAATAAAATTCTATATGGAAACAAAAATTGAAAAAGATTGGATATATGACGTTATAAATACTTTTTCAGCTATCGATTTTTAAAAACATTATAAATACTCTCAATATTTATTTTTAAATTTTACTGATTTCACTCCTTTTTTTGTTATCTATTTACTGAGTATACATCCAAAAAAAATTTGGTTTTTTGCAAACTTGCAAAAGTTAGGCAACAGTCTTGGGTTTTCTGCGCCATTGGACGTTGCACTCCGGACAATCGTTGATCATCTGATTCCTTTCCAGGCTTCCTATTTCATTTTACTACACTGAAGACCCGCAAAGTGCTTTCAGTCTTTGTTTCATCATCTAGTTCTAATGTTTTTTATCTTGGGCCACTATATCGTAGTTATTGAACCTCGGGTGACCAACCTTTCTGTACTAGGTGAATATACCGCACCAAGGTGATACAGCCGCACTATGAAGCCACCTGTATGATATTGAGACAGGTCGATGCCCCTAGATCATCAGGCTGACCAACAATCGCTAATTAATTAACCAGGCTATTGAGCGAAGCGTGGCTGTCTGTCTTTTTCTTGTTCCACTTCGCCGACGAAGAGGTTGTTGACTTTTTCCGGCGACAAAGACGTCGAGGGTGTAACAGCGGAACTTGTTATATTTTTCAACATTTATCACTAATTATTTTTAAAAAAAACAACGAAAAATCTTCTTAGTCACGGTTTTGCAGGTTAACCTAATTCAGCTTTCTATTAGCACGCCTTCTAGCTAAATGAATTACCTTGCATTCCGGTTAAAATCGAAAGTAACCGTGACTCAGGCTCTAATTGTCGAGTAACGAAAAGATAAGTGTTTGCATGTGGAATTAGTTAGTTAGCGAGTAGGAGGCTGAGTCACAATCAAACACCATATAACGATGGAATGCCATTTTACTGAAAAGGAGTTCCTAAATTTAACTTGAGGCTGTATCATTACATTAAATTTTTTATAAGAAGAGAAAATATTGGCCTTGTTAGATATTAGAACCTTAATCAATGGACAAATTGTGCACTCCCTAGTATAATTCGCAAGATTGCGAGATCGGTGGGAAATAGGTCAGTGAAGAGAAAGGATTAACTTGACCGGGATGTGTTCCTGGTGGCTCAAGTAGCAAGAGCGTCTTTTTTTTTTTTTTTTTTTTTTTTTTTGGGACTTTAAGGCTTCCACTGAAGCCCTATACTGCCCATACTAATACCCATGGCACTGGGTGATACTTTTCCTACGAAAGAAAAGCACCACCCAGGGCGGGACTCGAACCCGCAGCTCCCGCATGGGAGTACGGCGCTTTACCGCACAGCCGCACCGGGCCCCAAGAGCGTCTTACTAGTAATAAGGAAATCCGGGTTCATATCCCGGCGGTCAAGGCAATCTTTTTTCTGAAAAATATTTAAAAATTACCATGTAAGAATTGTCATGTTGTCCGTACAAGAAAAAGAATTGCATTATATATACATGTATATATATATATTCACTTTTTTTTTCTAACGCCCAACCACACTGGATTTCAAGCCACTAGTTGTGAAGCACCCCTGAGTCACGAAGCTGAAGCTACCCAATTGATATTTCTATAAAGACTCCATCAACCCTAACAAAAATATAATTAAAAAACTGGTTTGATTAAATTAATTACTTTTTTATTTAGTTTAACCCAAAGATATACATAGAATATAATTTTTTTTATTTATTAAAAGCAAATAAGCAAACTTATAACATTATTAAAATTCGCAATCTGCAAAATGCTTTGCAATATGCAAATCTTGAGGGCTGCTTCGACACCATCCCGTATTATAGAGTAATGTTTAACTTTGCTGGCCTCTTGGTCACAGCCTTCGCAGTCGTTGGGGGTGGGCTGTAAGGGTTGTTTGGAAGTTTCAAATTATCCATCAGGGGATTAATGCTATAAGTCAGTCTGGTGAAAGTTGATGTAATTTTCTTTAGCTTTTACTGCAATTGTTGGGATATTTAATTCTGTATCAATTATATCGTTGCTGACGTAAAATGGTGCATCTTCTATTTTCCGTAACACTTTCGACTGATTGAATGAATAAAAGGATTGAATTTTTTGAATATTGGATTTTTTAGCTGAAACCTACTGTTCTACACCGTAAGTCCTTACCGGTTTCAATAAAACTTCATATAAAATTAGTTTGTTTGCTGGGAATAATTTTGATCTTCTGCCAAGTAATCTAGATAAAAAAGTCCATACCGTCTATTTAGTTCTTTTCTTTTAAGCCTAATGTGAGTTTGCCAAGTAAGCTTTTTGTCCGGATAAAAACCTAAACATCTTATTTCGTCGGATGTCTAATATCTACGATAAAAAAATAAAATAAAATACAAGCCGTCTTAAAGTTTTAAAGATTATCATCCTTGGTCTTTTTAATGATTAAGTGTTGAATATAGAAGCGACTAAATTCAAATATAAAGGTTGATTAATATAAAGGAATTCTTTATAAATTATTGGACATGCCCAAAGCATCTCATGCTTTTTATTTTACTGACTTTTTCTTATCTACCAATTTTTAATTTATATTCTTACTTAACAATAATTGAATCTAAGAACCAATTGCTAGAGTTGTTCTTGGTCCAAGAATCACATCGTCAAAGTTTAGGAAAACCACTCGTCAAACTCTTTAAAACTGACTTTTATTTAAGGAATAAGAAATAATTTAAAGATCGAAGTAGTTGTTTATGTACTTTTTTTACACCTCTTCTATCGAAATCCATAGCTCATGAGAGCCGGAAAAGGTATCTTTTATATATTTTCCCCTTATCATACTTATTTAGTTACAGTGTGTTCAATATTGTAAATTACTGATTCCATTAGAGTTTCATCCTAGCATTCCTTTACGATATTTACACTATTATTAATTTGATTTTATTATTACTGAGATCTTTGGTTGATTTGTTTTCACCTGAGATCTCAATCGCTGCATGCCGTTTGCTCAGCCGCAGTACTGATAAGCAATATCATATCGTTTGATAAGTCTTATCAATCCTCCCTGTCAACGTTCCATTTCACAATCATCATGAAATGAAATTTCCGTTTTAGATGACTACGTCACTACGATTATTGCATATGGTTCCGTTCCTGGCATACTTCAACGTACCTAAATGACTAGTACTCATGGTGATGATAACAAAATAAAACATTCACAGTGCAGTACATTTTTTATAAGAGTATTTCCACAAAGTACTTTGTGGAAATATTCGTAAATATATATATTTTTTTTAAGTAGAGAACAGACTGAATGATATTAACTGAAGTAATTCGCTTTCAAATCCATCACAGTTTTCTTTAATACCAATACTGAAATCTCAATATTACTTTTTTTTTTTTTTGACTTTAATTATTAATTCGCACCTGTCTGCAAAGTGCAGACAATCAGCGAATGAGATGGCGGTAAGATGAAATAATGACATGTCAGGCATGAGGAGGGAAAGCACCCAGCAGCACCCCCTTCCTGGCTTGAGTCAATTACCTTGGCTGTCTAAGAGGGCAGATCCCTCATCCAGCGCCTTTTTAGGCTTCTCGTATCCATGCGAATGTCAGCCATATTGCTTATTAAACTGTTTGGATGTCCGTACAAATTACTAAAAAATCGTTTGTAAATTGTCGCTATGTGTTGGTCGACTGTCGGCAGATGTCGGCTTTTGTAATGGGTCGTAACAATTTTGATTGAAATGTTTGAAGTTTTTGTAAGTGAGTCTGTGAAACAAACTGAAACAAAAATTAAATACGTACACTTACTTACTCAAACCCATATGGACATATTCCTCACAGATATTCGGCATAGCTAAAAAGACTCACTCAATATTACTTAACTTATTTATCACGTTTTTTAATGTTTGGAGGTTTCCCGAAGTTAAGCAGAATTTTTTCTTCGTTAATGTTTTTAGACTGAAAATGAATAGAATAGAATAAAGACTTAAGGAAGGCCCGATACCAACACGACCGCCCTTACGGAATCTTCCCACCTTCGCCTAGGCCTATCCATCGGACGTTTTCCAGCAGGCAGAGCGTTTATCAATCTTTTAGTCATTCGTTCGCAACTAAGACGCAATTTTGCACGTCAACTTAAACTGACGCGCGTCTATAAGTTCGATCACATTTACCGAGCACACTTCACGCAATTCTGTTTTTTGTAGCCGTCTGAATCATCCTTCGTCGGCCCAAATATTCTACGCAATACTTTATTTTCAAAGACCTTAAGGCGCTGTTTCACATCCACAAATAACGGTCGGAAGAAGGTTTTTAAATCCTAATTTTTAAATTTCAGGACAGAAGGCTTGAGCTAAGTAATTTTGCAACCGAAAAATAACAAGAATTTCCCGCCTTAAGCCTACCCTTAATTTCCTCTTCAATTTTGTTTTTTATAGTCATTTTAGATCTTAAATATCTGAATTTCTCCACGGCCTCAAAGATAAACTGAAAATGAACATTTTAAAATTTGTGGTCAAGTATTTCTTTGTGATGAAGTATATTTCTTTTCAGTCTAGCAATTTCTGTTAGGAAGTTTTTAATGATAATAGTGTTTTAAAAACATTTTTTCATTCAGTAGCAACCTATTATCATTGAATAAAAAGACAATAAATAATTAAGATTAAAAAACATAATAATAAACTCGATTTTTTTTACCCACGTTTCCATATGGGTCTAATTAGTACGTTGTATATCGTAATCATAAGTCTGTTGGTTAAGGTTAATTTATAATCTTGATAACAGCCATATCCTTTGTTAAGTATCTTTCTTATTAGTCTGATGAGGGTTTTTCATGTCATTCTTTTGTCCAGATGATGTCCCATGTATCTTACTTCCTGAGAAGTAGGTATTGGAACATTATTTAAGCAGACTCGGGGATGCAATCAGTGACTTAGGGTAAAGACTTTGAATTCAATCTTCAATTCATTCATTTTTACCCTCCATAGCACAAGCCTAAATACCATCAAGATGATTTTGTAGACTCAAAGACGTCTGGGTTTTTGTGGGATATGAATGAAAAGTGCAGTGTCATCTGCAAATGTAATGCGTAAACTGGATAAAGCGTTATTCTTTTTTATTTCGGGGCAGACGTGTTTTCAGAATGGGGTTTATAATTTATGTTTTTTTTTTTAAACACACCCCATACATTAGGATCTTTAGGTGAGTCTTTTAAAGTAACCTTTTCAGAAGAATATGATTAGCTTGACTTGACGAACAGGTTGTTAAATGTAGCTGTTGCTAGGATGGCGTGTCTAATTTGCATATTTTTCGCGAAGGCCTCGTCTATTTTTACCGTGGCATGCCTCACGCTACTCTCGTGCTACCGGCTACCGAAGTGCGATATGTTAATAAAGTTAATCCAAATAGAAAGCCAACGTAGGCGGTGAAAGGCGAATCGTCCGTTCCCGAACGAGAATTTACTTTTCATGCTCGCTAATTTCGTTTTGATTCAGCCTAGGAGATATCTGATCCTGGGCAGCCATCCGGGGCAGGAAGTTGCCTCTGACGCAGGCGCGGCTCGATGTTGGACCTTCCGTCTCACCTTTTACCTGAATTCCTTTTCCGGTTGGCTAGAGCTGCAAATGTCTTATAATTGGTTTATATTAAGATGTGGCTGTAGAATTTCGAATAAAATGCATCAATTTAAAGTGGCTTTAAAACTTCTCTCCAATCATCAGTACAGAAAGTAACCTTAATCACGCATACTCGAACAAAATGCAACATGCTTCAAAGAAAACGAGGTATATCAGTCAAGATATAACCATTGACTCATATGTCTTATATTATTCTGTTGTCATATCCATTAAGTTATATTAAGGTAGTTTATTAAGTTGGAAGGGTCATCTGTGTGCTGTAGAGGTGAGCATAGCCAACTACTACACAGAAAGTCGCAGGTTAGTAGCCCATCAGTTGGCCCTAGGATGATTTTAAAGGGAGTAAAAAAAATCCTTGGCAATACCGTCCTTAGGACGTAAAATGCAGCTACCTGTACAATGTCGGTTACTCGTTAAACATACCTATCCTATTTATACCTGGATGGGCAAAATTTAGGATTCCCACAGTTGCAGCGTCCTATTACCCATTTCAGTTTCAAGTGATGTTAAATAAACAAAACTAAATCAATTCTTAATTGGCTGAACCATATTCCTCATTTGCTGAACCATATTCCTCATTTGCTGAACCATATTCCTCAATGGCTTAAGTATAAACGTCTATGCATTCAGCCTCTATCTTGTTTCCAGTTTCGATTTCTATATACCAATTCTATCCAAGTCACCGTGACTATTGCACACCATTCTGTTACTGACATACTGCAACTTGACCATTTAAATGTCATGTACTCAAGGTGATGATAACAGAAAAACTTTTGCAATCCAGTATATTTTTTATAAGAGGAAAGTACTTTTTTTTACTATACCGTGGAACAGACTGTATGATATCAGCAAGCCCTGATACCCCTTCAAATCCATCACAGTTTTCAATAATGCCAAGACTGAAATCTCAATATTTCCATTGGCAAAAATGTGTTATTTTTATTTCAAAAATGATTCTGTTGTCATCCTTCCGTCGAATGTGATTAGTTACCAGGCCAACGAAGTGAAAGTCAGTTCTACCTTCATTTTCATTCGTTATAAAATTATTTTGTATCCATTTTCCTCTTTTCTTCCGTTTATAATTCTGCACCTATGCTGAATTTCCTATCTTCCTATGCTGAAAACCCTTGGTCAGAGTGTATTTCCACCCGTATACAAAGTCTTTGTCATGCGGGTAATTTTTTTCTGTATCTACATTGAGCCCAATTTCCCTGGGTAACATAACCTCAAATACATTATCAGTCGTCTCCGATATTCCGCATCTTAAATATTAGGAGACGTGGAAATAACACCTTTCAATATACAGTCACTATCTTTAAAACGCTACTATTTGATTAGTTCTTTTAATAATTAGTTCCCCCAACCCCAATCACAAATGCAATAGTGCAAGATTTATTTTTTTACTTGCTCCGTTTCCAAGATCTCTTCTTCTTCGAAAATAGAATTACATTATACTTATTATTTTTTTTTTTTTTTTTGTCGTCTAAATATTCAAAATTACACTTGACTGTGGTCTTCCCCCTTTTGTCACTGGTCTGAAATTTTCCCCAAACGATATACACCACACAAATATAATCACTTCCCAAGGATCTCGTAAAAATTTGCCCCCTTCAAGACACTTAAAGCGCAGCCTCATTAACTTTTTATCAGTTTATACGATTTCGACAAAATTTGATGCACATTTATTTTCGGGTGTTATAGTTGAAATTGTCTTTTTTTTTTTTATAAGAAACTTAATTCTACACAAATGTTATCTTGAATTGTATTAAAATTTTATCTTTTATAGGTTTTGGCTAAGAGATCGAGAATCATTAATTTTATCCGATATTAATGAATTTTGGTACAATGGTCTTTAAAGCATTTACTTATTAATCTTATCACTGTCAATTAATCCCCTCCCACCTTTTTACTAATCAAAAGGGTGGCATTTTTTCTATATTCCCCATCTAACCTCATTTTAATATTAATTTAAATATTAATGTCGCGTTTTATTATGTCGATAGATAGAATGGAGTTTTTTATATATTGTAAGAATATATTGCTCCGAAACCTTGAACCCAGTTATACTACTTCATCTTGTCAAGGATAGCCAGTTGGTTAAAAAATTTCAAAGCCTATAAAAAAAAAAAAACTTGATGTGCGACACATGTTAGCTATTTCGGAAAGCTCTTGGGATGAACTCGTGTTTATTAGCTATTACTCAGTGTAATGTTGTCGTAATGGTGACATTTGCATGCTATGGGAACACTACTCCGAGATGTAAATAGCTTCAGTCCAGTCTGACCTTTCGTAGAGACGCCAGGGTCCCTTTTAGTTCTTTCATGGTAGTATTTCGTTGCATAATGAAAATAGTACAACTCACTACTTGCTAACAATTACAAAAAGTACTTAGATTTATAATTATAAAGCGATTAGAAATGAACGCATCATCCTCTGATGTATTCCTAAAGAAGAGGCGATAGATAGTCACGTTTTATTCTTTACGATAGGTTAAATGATTGTCAAGATTTGCAAAAACTTTTTTTATTTTGAAAAGCCAACGTTTCGATCCAACTTTTGGATCTTCATCAGGGCTAAAAGAAAACAAATATATGACTATCTATGCAAGAAGGTGACAATTAAATGAATACTTTACAAAACTGATAATATACACGATCGTAAGCATTATACTTGAATATTTAAATAAGTAGCTGGTTAGCAAGATAAAATAAAATCTGATATTTACCTTCTGAGTCCGGTAAGAGGTAGTGATAGGGGGTTAGTTTGCCGACTTCAAAGGTTCAATCCTTCAAGCCAGTATTTGCCTAATTTCGCGAGAATCGTATTCCTCCAATTTGAAGAATTCTTCAACAGGAAACTTCAAATCGGAGGAGTCATTTTTCTGGTTCTCCCATTCCTCGCTTTTAAAGCTATACGGGGTTTCCCGAGCCAGGGGTCATAATAGGGGATTAATGGCGAGTATTATTTAATATCCCCTTGCTCCAGGTTTTAAACTTGCCCACTCGGCCATCCCGCCACCACTATTCGAACTCATGTATAGTAGCTATAAAGACTCGTGTGAACAACTTATTTTATTATTATTTTTTTTTTTATTAATTATGCAAGACCTTCTATGATAAGAAGCAGTTTGACTAATTCAGTACATATTACACAAACGCTCAACCCAACCAATCGATTATGAAAGACTATTCATATTACCTATTTGGACTTTCGATGTCGACATGTGATGGTTTCACCTTTTGACCTAACTTGACCTCCTAACAATCATGGGCAGATCCAGGGTGGGGGGCGAGGACATGGGGCCATGACTATTTTCTTTTCTGAAAAGCCAAAATTCTAAAATATTTTGGCTTTTCAATTTCTTTGTATCTTGGTAGTTGGTAGCTAGCTCAATATATAATTAATAGAATATACACCAGAATGATCTCACTTTTAATTTTTTTTATATTTTATAATATGGAGCTTTCGGCTTCCAGTGCCATATTCATCTAAAATACAACAGTAATACAAAAATATATATTGCATGAATATTTAAAAAGCTAACATTTATATGATACGGTTTTCATTCATTATATATTTTAGACTATCCCATCTTTACCTGTGTATTCTCCTTAAGTAAGATCGATGGTACATTTAAATTTAACAAATTCACGCCGGGATTGTAATTACGGTCCTTGAGTTCAATGCTTTTCGCTCAATCGGGCGGGAGCTATTCCATGGCATTATGCAGTATTGGCAATCCAACAATAATAAAATAAACAATAAAAAATACTATCCTACTAGTTTATAATACGATATTAATAATAATTATTATTTAAAAAAATGTTAATATGTTTATAAATATATGAATATAAATATAAATAAATATAAAAATAAATGAATTTACGTTAAATTTTCATTACTTTAATTTTCAGCTATATAGAAATTATTTCTACTTTCTTGGCACTTTGGCTGCCATGTCACCTGAAATCCAGTAACTGCTCTTGTCAGATAATTAAATATTTTAATTGTGTCGAAACGACAGCGTGACTCTCAGATATTCTTTACGGTCGTCAATGTGTTAAAGATCTAATTATTTGGCCGATGAGGCAGTAAAGTGTGAGCCACCGGTGGTACTTGCCGCCCGATGAGGCAGTAAAGTGTGGGCCACCGGTGGTACACGCCGGCGTGAACGTATTAAAAATCTGCTGTCGCCTGGCCCATGAATGAGGCGGACTGAAGGCCTGCTGGCTTAAAATTCTGCTGTAAACGCGATATATGATTATTTATTATTTGTGAATAGTGTTTTGATATCGTCCTGATGTATATTCTTTTATTTCTTTGTATCTTTTAACGAATAATGTAGTTAGGTTATTCGTTAGTTAATTAGGCTATGCCTAAACATAGCACTTTAGGTCGTTTAGATCTTAGTCCTTCTTAATATAAGGTAATAATTATACAAAATGGTGTTGTGAATCACGTGATTATGAGACAGGGGTGGTGATGACCCCCAAATTTAGTGCTTAATTTGCCTCTGCTATCAATCCTATGTCCTTCTCAAAATACGTAATGTCCTAATTTTGTAACATTACGTAACAATGTATTTAATATGTATGTATGTGTATTAATATGTAATTTTGTAACTAAATTTGTAACAAATCATATCATTATCTATGAAGACCTTAATGTTGCAGATCCGAGTCACTTCATGATAAACACCAAGCTTATCCGACCTTGCTTTCTCCCATTTACGGATAATCGTCTGAAAAGAAGATGGCCTCGTTTCCTGATAATTTAGATCTATTATGGGAGTAGTACCATTGGGTTAATAACTCTGATTTTCTGTTCATGTAATTTTTTTTTATTACCCAGATTATTTGTTAAATTTTATTCCTAACACAGTTGAAAAATTCAATAAATGTGGAATTTAAAAGACGTAAGGTTCAAGTGTCATATTCCCTTTTTTGATGAAATCATAAAAGTTAAATAAATCATAAAGTTGACGGAACACCTATACTTGAGGCGTTTACTATCAAATCAAGCTCATTCCATTTTTGGAAACTTTAGAGGAGAGACAAAAAACTTCTCACTTCCGCAGTATTAAAGCTAAAAATTTTAATTGTAGGTATAATCGCCTAGAATTTGATTAGTTTTTCATTTTCATTCCAGGTGCATTACCTTGGGCGTAATTACATTAATTATGGTAGAATGAGCTGATTTTGATGCAAAAACACGATTTTTCATGTTGTTTTTTTTGAGTTCTTTGTTCAATTAAGTTGTGTGAAGTTGTTTTTTTCCAGTTTATGAGTTTTAAATAAATGACATCAACTTTTTCAAATGATCTGAAATTTCACAGTTGAGACGTAAACTTTGGTGCAGTGTGAAAAAAGTCAAAAAATTGCAACACCAAATGGAACAGAATGTTTTTTTTTTATTTATCAAAGAAGAATAATATTGTAAATAAAATGCAGAAAGCAAGGAGAGAAAGGAAAAAAGAAGGCTCGTTATTTAAATGAAATTGTTGTCGACATAATACATCGGCTCACATTCTTGGTTTTCTTCTGCTGGCCTTCCTTCCTGGAATGAGCTGGATTTGAGCTATATCCCTCCGTCAGGTTATGAAGGACCCTCTAAACTTTCAAAATATGCAAAAAAGTGGACTTCAGAAAAATATGGAATGAGCTGGTTTTGATAGCAAACGCCTCACTTATAAACAATGGGCTGTCATTAAAGGTATACTGCGCATGAGTGTGTTCAACCTCTTTTAAGAGTTGTCAAAGCATTTTTCTCCTATATGTATTGATTTTTTTTAAAAATATTTCATTTCCCAAAACGTGTATTACCGTTGAAAGCCGGAAGTCGAATTTTTTCACGATTGCAATACCTTCCCCTACCAAATATTTCATATACAGGAAACTGAAAGTAAAAAATTATTAACAAATTCGAAAGTTTTCAGTATTGTACAAGAACTGCTTGTTAAGTTTGATGAAGGCACATTAAGAAATGAACTACTGGCGCCGTCTACAAGAAGTTACACGTATTATCAGGGACAGTACAATTACTCCCACAGTCGAACTTATTATCGCCAGATTGGCAATATCATTAAGCTCTGCTCTTTCTCAAGTTTATAACTAGGTTACTGGGTCTTGTGTGACGCATAGCCCGTGATTACAGTTTGGACTCAATACAGCTCTAAGGGGTATTTTATATCTAACCGATCTGGATTTTAGTTTCGATTTGCCGTGACCCATGTGAATGAGTCCGGTCCGTTATTAAAATGTTAAACCAGACTTCTCAACCTCAGCCTGAATTGCCAACATCCTTCATTTTTGTTGATCTATCCACTCGCCTGATCTAGAACGACATGTATAAATTCTGAATCGACCGATACTGATATCATCATATCGAAAATATCAGCCGATTATTGAGATTGGCCGATATCACATGACGATATACTGATATAACTAGTAGACCTATATCCCTATAAGCGATATTTATAGTAACATATTTAAGACTATAAGACTACTGCAGTATTTTTTAAATGGAAACTAATAAAATAAATACAAAGACACGTGTAATGAATACATCTTTATCTTTTAATTTATTTTTGACATTTTTTTTGTATCTAACGTGGGCTCTTCAACTACTTTGGTCTTTTTAGCTTCTGTACGATATAAGGATATTGACTATGCTGAAGATAAATATACCAATAGTATACTGATATCAGCAAAACATAAAAATTATAAATGACAAAGTACAAAAAAAGAACGTAAGGATTTTGGTGTGATATAGGAAATAATTAAGGTAGTGTCACCAGGAAGACAGAAAAAAAAAATTAATGAAAAATGGAAATGAAAAAAACAAAACAATGAGAGATAGTTTGAAAATACAATTAAATTTTGGCATAAAGATTTTTTTTTTTTAAGAAAGGATTATTAATTGTCAGGATTTTCAGTCAAAATAGTTTTTATTTGGAAAGCCAAGGTCCAACAAATCCAAATAAGGGGATCTTCGTCAGGGCTAAAACGAATATTAATATATGAGCGACATGTAAAGTATCTATGCTAGAAGATGATAATTAGTTGTTTGTCATGTGATAAGAATAATTAATAATTACATGATAAACAATTAATTATCATCTTCTAGCATATACACTTAACATATCGCACATATATTTGCTTTATTCCCTTCCAAAGATTCATATCGGAACTTTGAATTGGATCGGAACGTGGACATTTCAAATAAAAAAAGTTTTGACCGAAATTAATCATCCTTTCGTATAGAAAACATTTAATCATTACACCAATATAAATTTTTTTTAAGGAACAAGAACAATTTTTCGGCCATTTTCATATTGTTGCTTAGCATCTAGCCTCAGTCCGTCCCAAGTCCCACTTCTCTCCGTTCCACTTCGTAAGCATAACACTCTGTGACACTGTCCGAGGTATCCCGCAGGTGATGCATTGATATTTTTATCTATGAAATATAATAACTAAAGATCGGATTATTTACGAAATTAATATCTAATACAGTATAATTCATATAAAGATATTTTTTTTTTAACGTTTCGGCATACTAGGGACCACGAGACTCTTCTTAACTCTCAGCTAGGGTCTCTACTTTTTCTTGGCCCAGTATGCCTTCATCTTCTGGCTGCGAGCCTGCTTCCCCTCATCCGTCCATTCAGGTCTGGTTGTTCCTGTACACTTCTTGCTAGTGAGAAGACAATGGGAAGACTCCTTGCAGTATGGTCAATAATGTAATAGTAAAACTAATATCATAATATCGATCAGATACGATCGCTAAACCAATGTATTTCTTACCTGATGGAAACGAATCAATAAAAACCAATTACTCATCAGTTAGTAAGTCTATCTATATTTATATTTGCATCACTGACGGACTTCAGTCTATTTTTACTGTAATAGAAATAAAAATTAAAGAAAAATACATCTCCATTATATGTACCTCCATTTATAGTAACTTTTTATTACCTGTTATAACTAAGGGTCAACTCACCGGCGGGTCAACTATCGATATATTGGCGTTAGATATCGGTATCGGGAAAAAGCTTTAAATCGGGCCTTTCTTAATGCGCTCGTATGATTGTCAATGGCTATCTTGTCTCCTAAAGATATTGAATAAGTTATTGGCGATAACCCCTGGGATCTCCTGATTCCTTAGGAAATTCCTCGTCATGGAACCTGTTCACTGCATGTATCTTCGTTGTTATCCATTTAAGTAGTAATAAAACTTGAAAATGTTTAACTGTTATATTTAAATAGCACTCTTATATAAAAATATTTTCGACAGCCATTACTGGACATATTTTGCTGTTTGGTAGCCGATAACAGAAGGAATGAGCTTCCATTAAGACAGGGACAGGAATGTACCAGACTTGTCTAGGAGTCGTGCTCTCGCATTAATCTTCCCGAAGCAAACAAATAGCTGTCATCATAAATTATCACATGATCGCAATGCTAAAAAGTGGTCTCATTTGGAAGATCGCTACTTTAAGTTATTCTGCACGACAAATCTTCTTTTCAAGAGTTTTTTTTTTTTTTTTTTTGTCTTTCTTTTAAAATGAATTAGTCTTCCTGAATAATTTTGGATTATACGTTTCATATTGCAAGACTGGACTAAGTAAAGAACAAAAAAAAGATTCTTTATGAGAGTCGAATACAATTTTTTTTTTCCTCCCTTTGATAACCGTTGCCCCTTTTATTACATTCTTAAAATTGAACTATAAGCGGACTTTAACAGAAATATGAAAAGAAAATCGGAAGATAATTACTGAAAAGAAAATTTAAATGCGTTTTTTTTTTTAATTGGGCGATTCTTATATTGGTGAAAAAAATAAACTAACTAATTCCCAGATTCTGGAAAATTTTATATTGAGAGAAACACTTTATTCATAAAAGGCAATGGTGCCCAAGTACATTGCCTTGCTGTTAACAGCATGCTGTTGGTCCCCAATAGGCAATTTTTAAAATCTTATTATAATATTGTAATAATAACATCCATGCATAATAGTTGTTTTGATGTAATAAATAAATTTATATTATTATTTTATTTTATTTTTTTTTAATTTTCCTTCTTTTTATCTTATATGAGTGCAAAGAAACTAATAATTGTATTTTCGGTTTATATTAAGCCAGAATTTAGGATTTTTTGTGAAGGAACCTAAAAGCCCCTAGATTTAGTATGAATGTGTCTGTAATTAGTTTCTTACTAATCTTCAATTTCGAAGATTTAGAAGAAAGTTGATTTTTTTACATCAATATTAGTCGTTTCCTTAAAATCATCCTTCTGTCTAATGTTATCTCTGTAAAGTAGAATTAAAAAAAAAAAAAAAAAAAAAAAAGGAGAATTTTCTGTACTAGGGAATTTTTACTTAGGAGAAATAATTTATGTAATAAACAACTTGTTGACGAAAATAGTAATATATATTTTTGGTTTTATGTTTTATCAGTGATCAAACTGTTCAATATATATTTTTTTTAAAATCAAGAAGAACCAATATTTGTAATGTATACAATTATTTTCTCGGAAACGGTTGATTTGTTGTGCTTGAAAAATTTTAAATTTTGCAAATTGAAAAGATGCAAAATTTTTACTAAATTGGTACAGTTTAAAAATTTTATTTAGTTCAATCCTGTTATGAAATTCGTTTAGATAATTCTGGATTCAGGGTGGGACTTCAATTTTGAGTAAAGCTAATAAAATTATGTAGCAGCTTTCTAAAGTCTATAAAAAAAAATTTGTAACGTGGCGAATCGCCGAATGAAACCATCTTCGAAATTTCCAGTTTATCAATGCTTTTATCCAAGTTCTACTTCTGTTACGTGAATTTAAAAATAGAAATTACAATTCGCCATTACTTCGTGGAGTTTTCCTTTATTTTATAGCTTATTGATTAAAATACATCACTCCAGGGAGGAAGAAGACAAGTATTACAATAATTTGAATTAAAAATTGTAATTAAAATCTGTGAATTTAAAATTCAAATTATAATTCGTGAAGTCTCCGTGAAATTCTCGTTTTTTTTTTTTTTTTGTGTGCCTCATTAATTGAAATACATCACTCTTGGGAGTGATTGTAATGCAATCATTACAATGTAAACACGAACTGGCAAAATTAATTCTTCACTTATTTTAGCCTTGATGAGGATGGAAAATAACCAGGAATATTTTATTTTTAATTCGAGGCAATGAACCTCCTGGGATTTTTAAAAGATTTTCCATTGGGTAGGCATTTTAAAATTATCAAAAGAAAAAACTATTAAATAAATACGGATTCTTGTGCTATATAGTATTATTATTTAGAATAGTGTTGCTAGTATTAGTACAATCGATTATATTATCATAAATTATAACTAGCGTTTTTTTTTTTTTATATAAAAGAAAATTGCTTAAGATAATATTTAATAGGAAATATTAGTGATTAACTGATGGAAGGATCACTAAGAATTTTTTTGCTTTTTAGGTTAAGCCTCAGTGAACCCCTGAATGAATATGGGAGTAATACCTTTTATGAAAGGAATTTATAAAATGAGTGGATTTCTTAAACAGTAAATGTTTAAAAATGACAAATTATGATGTGACTAAAAAAAGAAAAATCTAGAAACCTATTCCATCTATTGCTTCAAAAATATTCAATGGGCAATCATTAGTTCCTATTCACAGATCCAGGGGGAGGGCTATGAGCGCTGCAAACCCTTACCTTAGGGATTTTTTTTTTTAATTTAACTATAAGTAACGAAGTAAAGTAAAGAATAAATAATGAATTTTAGATAATAGAACAAGTAGAATTTTAGCTATGAGAAACGAACATATATGTGAAAAAATTGATTGGCAGATTCAGACTGTGGGGCTGCAGCCCTACCTTTACAAACGCCCATGGTAGTTGCAACAATCTTCAATCGGTCATCCTTAATCGCTTCCTTCTCTATTCCTTATAATTCTTGAGATGTCTGAAAAGAACATTAACATTCACATTCACTTTATGTCACTTAGGCTAATCTTAGTGGTACTTAACTAAGGCTAATCTTAATGGGATTCGGATGACATGCTACAGTGGGATTCCTAAATTTTTCCTATCCAGGTATAATTAGGGTAGAGACCTTTAACGAATACCTGTCATCGTACAGGCACAGACCTCCATTTTACGTCCCAAAAAAATCCTAGGAATCAGCTGCCTCTAGAAATTTTGAGAAACAAAAACTACCAATTAAATAAATTCGCATTCATTTTCTATAGTTACTAACTATTATATAAACACTTATTTTAATAATTAATAGAGCCTTACAAGGTCAGAATACCCTTTTGGAATTTTACCAGTCTGCCCCCCCCCTCCAAACGAAATCCTGCGAACTCCCCTTGTATTGTAGGCTGCTAAGCTGACACCGTGAATATCAGTAATTGTCTTCTCTCCTCTTGACAGTGACGACTTTGTCTTCGTAAAGAGGAATATTCTTGTGAGTTATCTCTCTTAGTAGAAAAAGCTTGTGCAATATGAATAAAAACGATGTTTTTCCCAAGTTGCTTGGAGATGGTGAGTTAAGCCGAACATTTCCAAAGGACAGTTATGTAAGGAGGACTTTGCAACGCCATTTGTCGACGAGATAAAAAAAAACATCTGTGACTAAATGAGAATAAATGAGCAAGGTTTACAATGTCCCTATTAGTGGATAATAGATCTCCTTTCAAAGAAGATAACATGTTTTTTCGTCATATTTTTCTTTTTTGTTTCTGACGTCAACTTATTTTATTTTATGTTTTGTGATTCATCTCATTACCTATTCCTCCGTACATATATAGTAGTTAGAGAAAATATTTTTTCTGCATATTTTGCCTTCTGTTACATTTCCACAAAAACAGGGTTTATTTTCACCTTTATAAAATGTTCCATAGCACTTCAGTATAGTTAAATGTTGAAATATTCAAATAATAAAAAATAAATTGTCTCAAATATTTTATTTTTTATAGCCTGTCTCACAAGTCATCAAGAGTGACATTCAAATAAATAATAAATTAAATAATATTTATGACGGGCTAGGTTGGGAGAAGTGTATTAAAGCAGTTTTGATGAAGGAGATTTTTCATCCAGCTTCTTGTATGTTTAGTAAGGTCGGAGTTATTATTATGTCTTTATTTAAGACCTTATTACAATTAAATTATAGTTATAACAGCTTTAGTTAAGTCATATTAAATATTGTATAACAATAATATGGTCATATTTTAACCGATAGTTGATAGTTATAAATCGGTTTGTATGAGTTTTATTATAAAACCATGAGTATGAGTTTTTTTTTTTTGTTAATCTTTAATTTGAACTAAAGTATCGAAATATTAATCTCAATAGAAATAATATTCCTATAAAATGAAGCAAAATCTTCTTAAATCGGATAATAATAAAAATTGCATAAAGTTTAATGATCCCATTAAATTTCATAAGAAGTTCAATAGTAAATTTTTAAATAAGTTTTCTCATTTAATGATTTATTTCTGAAAAATACCAACACTAATTCTTTTTAATATTTTAAAAATTAATATTATTTTTTAAAAAAGCAACGCGTCATAAAAAGAGCTTTATTCCATCCACTAATGGCATATACATAAAATAAAACTAAATTTGATATATTAATTCGCGATTTCTTAAGAAAATGTTTCATAAAACTAAATCAAATACAATGTAATCAGTATATATTGGAAATTTATTAAAACTTTGCGTAGGTAACTTCTGTTTTGTCATAAATCCAATTTTTATTCTACATTTTAGCATCCCAAAGATATTTATTATATTGTATTTTATTTTTTATTGAAACAATGCAATCTATTTCCAATATTTTATTTCATATTCTTTTTTTTTATTAATGAAGTTAATAATCCCTAAACCATTAAATCAAATTATTTCTATAAAATCACTTACAGCATGATTTTTTATAAGTACTGTATTATAGAAGTTATTTCTGGATTCAGCGTAGGACTTCAATGATGAGTAAAGCTAATTTTTTTTTTTCAAATTTCTTATCTTATTTGGTTTTGTGCTTCGGATCATTATCTCGTTGGAATTCCACCTCATTGACGTCTTTATTCTATAAATACTATTCTGATAGCAATGGTTGTACCCCGAACACAACTACACAAATTTTAATTTTTGTGTAGATTTTATTATTATTATTATTTTTCCTTCTGTGACAACTGAAATTCATCTTTTTATATGGATAATTACTTCCTCACTCAATAACAATAAAATTTCATCAAAAATTCCAAATTATTAATCAAGGGATGACATCCGAAATCATACATGAACTTTCATTTGTTAAACTTTTAAAAATTACATGGATATATTTTCTTGACTGTAGATATTAAATGTAATGATAGGGTTCTTTGTGTTCAGTCATTAAAGTACGAACCATAGCAATGTTTCGAGACTATATTGTTCACATAATGATGTGAATATTCTACAATGAACAAGCAGGTTGGGATGAAATAGGATGAGTTACATAGGTAACACTTTTTGAGACTAAAGTAACAATGATATAAATATATGAAAAACATGGGTTATATTAATTTTGTTTTATGTAGTTGAAAAAATAGAGCTTTATGAATGCACTTACAATATGTTTGATGAATAATCCTAGATAAGTCACATAAATGATTAGAGACTAACAATAATTTTCTGAAGTAAAAAGGAAAGTTCATGACTGTCATATATATATATATATATATATATATATATATATATATATATATATATATATATATATATAGAGAGAGAGAGAGAGAGAGAGAGAGAGAGAGAGAGAGAGAGGATAGGAATAAATATAATAAATATAAAAATCTGGTGCGTGCGCGCAACACACAACTTTCACTTACCAACTTATTTAGATAAGAAATTGACGTGTTTTGTTAAATATAATTTCCCAAAGTCACACATTTTTGTACATCCATATCTTATTTTTGTAAATCGTTAAAGCTGTTTTTGAGTAAATAAAAAAACCCGTGAAAATTATACAAAATTTATTAAGTAAAGTCCCCCCTCCGGTTAATCAATTTTAATGAAATTTTAACAGTCATATCTCGGGCATATAAATACATCAAATACCCAGTTTGATCAAAATCGTTAAAGCCGATTTAGAGTAAATAAAAAAAACACGTGAAAATGTTACAAAATTTATTAAGTAAAGTCCCCCCTCCGGTTAATCAATTTTGATGAAATTTTTACAGTCATATCTCGGGCATATAAATAGATGAAATACTCAGTTTAATCAAAATCGTTAGAGCCGTTTTTGAGAAAATCGAAAAAACCCTAAAAAGTTATTAAGTAAAGTACCCCCTCCCTTTAAGTAATTTTAATGAAATTTATGCTGTCACATCGCGGGCATATACCTACACTAAATACCCAATTTCAGGATCGCAAGTTTTATAGTTTCTGAGCTAGTCTGTTCACACACACACACACAGACACACAGACACACACACACACACACACACACAGGGACTTGGTCATTTCGACTCAGGGGACCCCAAAACGTGTATTTCCGTTGAAAACCGGAAGTCGAATTTTTTCACGATCGCAATACTTCCACTTACTATATATTTCATATATAGGTAAGTGAAAGTAACACTTACTATATATTTCATATATAGGTAAGTGAAAGTAATAAAATAGGTTTGCGGTAAAGTTTTCGTGGGTTTTCACTGTATGTTTTAGGTGATGGTTTCATTTTAGGGCATGGTTATGAGAACAATATAATCTCAATAGGTAGTCATAGAAATAAAAATAATGTTCTTTGCTATAAAACAGAAATTTATTTAAGAAAGTTTATTCAATAAACAATACTTTTTATAGTACCTCCATACTTAACTTATTTTTTGTTTCTAGGAATTCACTACTAAATAATTTTTTTATTTTTTAAGAATCAAAAAAGTTGTATCAATAAAAGTTAGAAATTTGCTCCTTTTTGGCCTTGAGGAAGTTCAACTTGATTTCATAGTTCTTTTTTACCCTGAGTCCTTTAATGTTTATTAATATTTAATAGTTGTTTTTATTTATTCCTAATTGTAAAAGTTGAAAATGAATCATCGTTTTTTTTTTCTTATGACCTGGATCGTTCTTGTGCACAGCAGTTCGGGAACACCAGTGTCTATCGATTGAAGAATTTCGATTATCGATATTCGATAATGCCCCGATGTACCGATACCCTTTGAACAATGGTATTGGATAATGATTTTACGAAATGCCTGATGAGTTATCCTCAGTGTTGTGATCTTGCATAATTATTTCGATCTCGACTGTTCTTTCCACTCGAATACTTGTCAACATGCCACATTTATATTTATTTTTATATAGATACTTTTTTTTTTTTTATTCGGACCCGATAAAGATGACCTAGAGAAAGACATTCTTTGATATAATGGTCAACTATCACGAGTCATTGATCCATCCTAGTCATTCGATGATCCGATGCTTATTACTAGAGAATCCCCAGATATCACAATACTCTAGACATTGGGCACTCGACTGACCGTGCGTTGAAATCAGTCGTATCTCGAATGAATGTCCTGATAAAACATTTACGATTATAGTATCTTTCGCACAACTTCCTGTGAAAGGAATTTGCAAAAAATGTTAATTCTTTGATCATTATATATACTTTGAAAATTAAAATTACATTGAGACATATACAAAGTAAATGTGATTAATTAATAAATTGTATACCTAATAAAGGTTTTTAGATGAAGTATAAGCCACAAGGCAATCTTCTATTCAGGCACCTCTGAGAATCAGAGGATAGGGATTTGTGCGTAGTTAACTTTAAAATTTGTATACTTATAAAAAACAAAACAAAAAAAGATGGCTGTTACTTGTTTAATAACGGTCCAATTTTCATGATGTTTTTTTTTTTTTTGTAATCAAATGTGTTTTCAACTTAGTTTTTATATATCGTCGGCACACTTGTAAAGTCGCGTATCTGATGTTTTTGCAAAAAAAGTGGTTTTTGTGTTTAATCTTGCACTTAAAGCCTATTGGTCACTACATCAAGACTTTTGAGTCCAGAGTATTACAGAGACTTGGTCTCTCTGTTACTCTGGACTCAAAAGCCCTGATGAAGATCTAGATGTTGGGATCGAAAATAAATAAAATTAAATTGGAAAAGGGCTTTCCAAAATAAATAAAAAAAGATTAAACTGAAAATTCTCACTATTGATCATGCTATCGAAAACTATAAATCGCAAAGAAATAGTTAGTCGTTTCCGACATTAGCCGAGTTAAACCTGACTTTAAGTTCTTAATGCTCTCATAATTATTTTTGCTTGGGAGTATTAACAAAAAGAACTATTTATTAAACGATATCTTTAATAGTTAAAGTAAGTCTATACAACACAGATAAGGAAGGATACATTAATAACACGTTATTATTACTTCTTATTATTAATACTGGTCGCATTTAAATTTTAACAGCAACTGAAATATATATATGATCGGTGTAATGCTAGAGTGAACTAAGCGCCAAACACCACATTTTGTTAAATTGAAGTTGAAATTTATGAAATAGAGTCGTGTTCACTTCTATCGCTTTTGAAGTACAATATACTTCTCTTTGTCTTCTATAATATTCAAATATAAAGAAGCATGATTAAAAAAAAATAAATTAAAAATTCATTAAATTGGATTGCCGTTCAGTTCAATATGGTTTTATAAAGACCAAATTTAAACTCCAAATTATTTTTTCGGAATTGTCTTTTGAATATAAAAATTATTGTATGTAGAATTATTAGGTAAGTACATGTATTATTGACCAAGGAGTGTCTGAGTTGTTATCTGACAACACCGCGAGACAATATCTGTGATATAACAATTTTCCATTGTTAATATTTCCCTGGTTTTTATGTTGAATAAAAATTATCACTTACCTCACCAAATTAATCTAAGGTACCAGGAAGTTTTATGATAATAGTCTTTTTAGAATAACTTCCGCTGTTGAGTAGTAGACGGTGACTCTTAACTTGCAATCAATATGATTTATAAGCATTTCTATACCCTCTGTGTGTAATGTTTATGCAAAAAAAAAAAAAAAAAATGGATACAAAAGCTTTTATTTTTCTTAATGAAAAAGCAACCCATGATTACAAATTGTGAGTTATGCTCTTTTCCCCCATTACGTTACAATATAATATTTATTTAGTGTATTATTTTTGAAAAAAAATTGGTTTGGTGTGGAGTAAAGTTTTATTAATGTTCAATTACAAGGAAAAATATTATACATTAGTTCCTTTTTATTCATTGTTTTAAAAATAAAAAACTCGTTAAAGGTACTATTTTCGAAGATATGGTTATATTTTTTGTGCTATAGAATAAAACGATCAACAAAACTTTCACTCAAACGGATACGGTAGAATCTAGGTACTGAGAAATCAGATGTGTGAAAAGGTTATGGGAGTACCTGAAACCATAAAAAGACAATAAATAGTGATAAATTATGATTATAAATATGTCTATACTGTTTGTTAGGACACTAGATTTCCCTTCATGTGTTTATATTTATATATAGTCAGGTTCTATTTATTTTTTTTAATTGTTATTATAATTAAATACTGATGGAATTCCATTTCTTTTGACTAATCCGTTGTCAATTCCTCCACTCATCGCAGCATACAATCTAGTACCGCATTTTACATTTTATGGAATGAATTTGAATGAAATATTGTAAAAAATATTTGTATCAAGTCTAACCAAGAGATGTTATTTATCAAAACGGAATGATCAGGGAAATCGATCAAGTGATAACAACTCCATCCAAGGCCCCAGGAACGAGGAAGCACAACCTTCCGGTACTAAAGAGCTAAGGCCTTTTAAAGAGTACATTATATTTGCATTGTTGCATTTCGATGAATCGATGTTTTATTATCTAGTCGTCCTTTTTTTGCGCCGAATCCAACTCGAAAAGTCGATGTCGTGGCCTTGGTTTTATGGCAGAAATTTGCATTTGGCGACACTCGTCCACTTTACTTGATTATTCTGATTGCCACGATATATATACATATACTCTTGGAACATTATGATTGTCAAATAAAAGTAATAGTATAGATACCTAAGTCTATATACATAATTTTAGTACACAACATTCAACAATTTGATGATATAAAAAAAAAAAAGGTGAGGAAAAAATGGTAATAGTAGAAAAGTTATAGAGACCATAAATGCCACAAAAAACATTAATAGAGGAGTTAATTATAAAATAGATATACAAAACCTTTATACCGACATACTAAGAAAACTATATATTATAACTAATTGACAAAATAAAAATATTAATGACAAAACATTGGTGTTAAAAAAAAATAATTAGACAGGACAAAGTACAAAAAGAATATGTGAAAAAGATAGAAGCATTTGTTATGTGTTTTCCCCCTTAAAACTGGTGATAATTTAAGTTTAATTATAATAATTAAAAGTAAGACCTATTATGTTTAATGATGGAAAATAAAAACTGACTACAAAAAGTAAAGGAATAGAGATAGGTGACAACAAATAATGTTCGTGGAAATATTTATATATTTTTGTTTTATTTTAATATTTAATAATTTATTGCTTTTGTTAATTTAGATTACTTATATGCTGCTATTTTTATCAAATTTAAAAGAATGCTAAAATGCCGTAAATCGGATAGGACATAAAATGGAGGTCCCGAGCCTGTTCGATGCCATGTACTGGTTAAAGATCCCTATCCTAATTATACCTGGATAGGCAATTTAGGACCCCCACTGTAGCATCGTCCGATTAGCCTTAGTAGCATGAAGGTACGTTAAACCAACTAACAAACAAACCATTTTGATGATTATATTTAATCTTAAAGCAAATCAGTTACAGTCAGCTTTCCTTTTTACTTTCACTTACCTATATTTGAAATATATAGTAAGTGGAAGTATTGCGATCGTGAAAAATTTCGACTTCCGGTTTTCAACGTAAATACACGTTTTGGGGTCCCTTGAGTCCAATTAACCAAGTCCCGCGAAATGGTCTGTGTGTGTGTCTGTGTGTCTGTGTGTGTGTGAACAGACTAGCTCAAAAACCATAAACCGTGCGGACCTGAAATTGGGTATTTAGTGTATGTATATGCCCGCGATGAGATAGCAAAAATTTCATCATAATTGCTCAAAGGGAGGGGGTACTTCATTTAATAACTTTTTAAGTTTTTTTCGATTTTCTCAAAAACGGCTCTAACGATTTTGATTAAACTGAGTATTTGATCTATTTATATATCCGAGATATGACTGTAAAAATGTCATCAAAATTGTTCAACCAGAGGAGGGACTTTACTTAATAAATTTTGTATCATTTTCACGTGTTTTTTTTTAATTTACTCAAAAACGATTTTAACGATTTTGATCAAACTGGGTATTTGATGTACGTATATCCCAAAGATGCGATAGCCAACATTACATCAAAATTGATCAACCAGAGGGGGGGGGGGGCTTTATTTCATAACTTTTTTTCCAATTTATACCTTTTTTTCGATATCAAAAACGGCTTTAAAGATTTTTATCAAATTCGTCATGTTAAATGAAAATTAGGTGTTCTTTAATATCAGGTAAGCTTTATCATTGTTAAAATGTTCTGAGGGGACTTTTTTTTTGGGGGGGGGGGTTGGGGCCATTTTTGTTTGTTTCCTATAAAGTACCTTTCTTTTTGTTTATATGGAGAAATTAACTGTCTCTCGTTACGCCTAAAAATAAGAAATGGCTAAACGATATGATAAAAATAAAGAAAACATAAAGAGGAGAAAAAAATAAAAATATTATATAATATAATATAAAAAATATAAAAATCAGTAAACTCATAAAACTCGTTGAGCCCACGCATGCATGAGTACGCCTTTAATGACAAACCATTGTTCATAATTAAAGCCGTTCTATTCATTTGAGAAGTGGCAATTAACAAAACGCATTAATTTCTATCTAAGTAAGTTGGTAAGTGAAAGTTGTGTGCTGCGCGCACGCACCAGATTTTTATGTTTCCTAATACTAATTCTTAAGGCCCTTATTGCCGCCGCAATATTCTTGATATTTCAATGATCGTGTAAGTGAAATTTGCGTTTTTTTACCTCTTACAATTAGTATTATTTTCTTCCGTGGTGTATTTAAAGCATAGGATCTCAAATTTTATCTGCCCGGGCGGTAGTAGCTGGCAGATTGACGCTAACGGACCCGCGAACTCTCGACCAATTCTGTACATGACGCTCGAACCTCGTTATAGCTCCATGTGCTCTGTTCTGTGTAATGGTGGAAACAAATGACGAAAATGCATAAAAACTACAGGAGCCGTTTGAGCTGTGTACAGAAAGCTTTTGTTTATCTGGAACTGCTCTAAGCTTGGCAGAGTATAAACAGTTTGCCATCAAACTGAGATCCCCGTGTAAACTATCTCGCTTAAACTGTTGGATTTATAGCTACAGGAAAATATAATTCTAGCTTCATCTGTATTATATGTATATAATAAAATAATATTTATTATGCAAAGCAAATTATCTTACAATACACTACTTATACACAATGTAAATTCAACTATATACAAGACGGTAATAATAAAGGGATAACAAACCGACACCACCAATCGTTCCCTACACACTTACATCCAACTCCGAAACCGCAGTCCAAACTTAAATTTTACAAATCTTCATTTTTTTTTTTTATTTTTTTTTTGTTTAACGTCACTTTACATTGCTTACGCTATCGGGCGATGCTACAGTGGGAGTCCTAAATTTTGCCTATCCAGGTATAATTACGATAGGGATAGGGATGGTTAGTTGGTAAATAAGATAGGGATCTTTAACGAGTACATGACATACAAGTTCGGGACCTCCGTTTTAGCTGCACTTGAACTATATTTGCGATATGAGAAGATATTGCAAACATATGTATATTTCAAGTAATCGCAATATTTTTTGATAACTTAAACTGTACAATATTTATTACACAAATTTAAGGATCTATACTCTTATTTCCAGCAGCTACAGAATACTGTGGCACGATTTTAATAATTTTTCCCATTTCATATTCGAAACTTCAGAGAACAGAATTTAGTCAAAGTAACCTGTTGCATTGAGTTACGGCATTTTTAACATTTCGGATTACTTGTGCTATTTATAAATCTAACTTATTGCTAATATACATTATTATTACATTATTTTCCATGGCTCAACACCAGTACAGGATTTTTTAGATTTGTTTTTTTTCTAGCAAACCACGCAGAGTACTTGTGCTCATCGGCAATTAGACTAAGGATAAAATTAACTCTCAAAAAGAGGCGTGTCATTACTCATAGATAGTTTAATCTTTCGTAGGCACTCTATCACGAATCGAGAACTTGAGTCAGTTATCGTACGGGCAACTGTTTTTTCTGACGTTTTTTTTTTTTTTTCTTTAATGTCAATGACGGTTTTACTCTCTTTAACTTTCTGACTAACCAATATTTAAATATTAAAAGTTTACCTTCTATAAAACTGTAATCTGAACTGAAATTCGGAACATTATTTGTTAGAATTTCTGGACAATACAATATCTCGCAACATTATACGAACGAAACGAAAACCATTTTATGTCAATATATCTTAAAAGTTGTCAGGAATTGTGCTTGCTCTGATGTTCGCAAATATTGGACTTCACATTAGTAATTTAAGCACAGTGGCGAACTTTTAAGCATATTGTATGACTAAAAAATTGATGAGCTAAATATAAAGTTTTTTCCACAGAAACATAAATATGTTTAGTTATGGATATATCTTATTACACTCCAAAAGTGTAATAAGTATTTATATATAAATAAAACAAACATAGAAGACTTAAAAAAACAGAGAAAAAAAAACATTCCTTTCCCAAATTACATATTAGTGGAACTTGTGTATTTTAGAAAGAAATTGTAAATGTATATATTCCTACCAACCAATTCATACGTGAGGTACGTATATAGGGTAAACCAGACAGTTATTGACACTCGGTACAGTTATCGACACCCCAACTTTAACTTAAAAAAATAAGTAAACAAGTCCTAATTTTATTTCAAGATATACATGAATCTAATGTTTGAAGGGTCCTCTATGTCATCTTTGATTTAAGACTTTAACAAACTAACCATAGGGAAGATTTCACAATTAAATCCATTTGGTATCAATAACTATTTTTTGCACGTTAACAATAAATATTGCCATTTAGTAAAACTATTTAACTTTTGACCCAAAAAAACCTCTTGAGTCTTTATGAGGATAGATAAAGAGGAGCTATAGGAAGTTTCAATTTGATCCCTTCATAAAAAGTATTTTTTTAATTTCACCACAGAAATGTGTGTCAGGTGAAATGTCTACAGTTAAGGGTGTCAATAACTGTCCGGTTTACCATACTTCATAAATAAAACCTTAATCGACTTTAACGATTTCGATCCTTTTCCGCTTAAAGCCATTCGACTATCCAATTTTAAATCATAGCAGAAAAAAAATTAATTGCACTTTATTTATTACTAGCTGTATATACCGGTTTCACCCGAAGAATTTCATTTTTAAATCTATAAAATTTGTAAAGTGAGACTTTTATCGACTCAAACGGTCGATTTCGTAAAATCTAATGTAAAGCGAGATCATTACGATTTTTATAACAATAAAGAATATCAGCTGAAGATCGTCTGAAGTTATGCAAGTTATGTGCTCACACCTGGTATGAAAGAACCACTGAGCGAAATTTGGAGAATTTAGGACAATCGGTATGGATGTCTCTAAAGAACAAACAGAATTTCATCTCTATTTACATAGATTATAGCTGTATATCCCGGTTTCGCCAGTGGGATTTCATTTTTCTAATGAAACGGTCGATTTCGTAAAAAACCATTGTAAAGTGAGATCATTACGATTTTTATAACAATAAAGAATATCAGCTGAAGATCGGCTGAAGTTATGCAATTATAATATGGATAGGTGTTAGCACCTGATATCAAAGAACCACTTAACAAAATTTGGGGAATTTCTGACAAACGGTATGGATTTCTGTAAAGAACAAACAAACAAACAGAATTTCATCTTATATATTAATCTTATATAGATTATTTCTAATAGGCACTGCTTCTGAAACATATAAATTATTAAAATCGACACATCGTTCTACCTACATCGAAAAAATTAATTTACGCACCTCCTATTCTCATGAGTGATTTGAGTTCATTCTGCTAACCTTGATTCCTACTTTTGTATGAATTTACAAAAAAAAAAAAAAATTCATTGTTCTATTAAGATATCTCAAAGGATAATCAACTCTAAAACCGGTCCATCAGCCATTATCTCAAAAAATCGTTACATTCATTTTAGCGGTCAAGTTAAACGCGTTAACCAACCCTTGGCTACGTCTTAGACGGCCAAAAAAATAAAAATAAAAATAATTCCAGTCCATTTTCTGAATATCCTTAAATTTCAGAATTCTTTGAATGTTTCTTCTTTTTTTTTCTTTTTCTTTTTGTAAATCGGTCGCCGTCATTTAGAATATTGTATAAGAGACGCGTTGGAAGGCTGGCGGCGAAGGACGCCGAGGCAACAACCTTTGGACAGAACTACTTTCTTGGAGGCACTCCTTGGACGACAGATTTCCGAGAAGCCCGCTCCAGCCCGAGGATCGAAGGTCCTTTCTGACGCAGTTCTCCTCCTCAGAACCTCCGCAGTTTACGATTCCAGGATCTTTTCCTCCTCCTGTAGCTAAATTTAGCCAGGAAGGTTTTTCAACTTTACCAAATACATGTATATCTTTTAAGACCGGTACCTACTCTTTTTTTTTTTCTTTTAAGGACATGATTCGAAGAATATTAGTAGACATGTGGAGTATTGGAGTTGGCCCACTAGCACACTCTTTTTTAAAATTTATTTATCATTACTATGAAACAAGTTTTCTTATTTATTTATATAATAGTTTCAGGCTTTTCGATCACATAGTTCATTTTCGTCCTATATTACAATATTTAGTAACAAAATAAACTGAATACATACAACTACTAACTTAAAACCCAATTGGACGTAGGCCTCACAGATTTTCGGCTCAACAAAGAGGACGCATTTAAAAAAATTACAAAATTTTCAATAAAAAGGTAAATAATAAACCTTTATAAACATACTTACAACAAACAACTATCGAACATAACATATGCGTTTATGTAAAATTGCACGGACATAATAAGAGACTAATCAACGACTTGGTAGGCTGATATGCCTGTTACTAGGCGGCTAAAAAGAAGATGGATGAGAGACTTGCTCTCCTAAGCATGTGATCAAGCCAGGAAGCGGTGCTGCTGGGCTCTTTCCTTTCCTCGTGCCTAAAATGCTTTACATATTATTCCTTTGAAGCCATCACATTCGCTGATTGCTGATAGGTTTGAACAGAAAAAAAAAAATCAGAAATTTAACACAAAGTAATGACTATCATTATTACTTATTACTTATTACAAATTACTATTAACTGTTTACTACAGAAATAACTATTGACTAATTACAATTAATAATGTTGTGTTAAACCTTTTAAGTATATTAGCAGTTGGGAATTCATTGAATGAATTAAGATCAGATAAATCAATAAAAAAAATAACAACATAATGTTTTTTATTTACGATAAACTACACAAGTTACAAGTTACAAATACTACAGGCGTTGATGACGCCAAGGGTTTTACGCCTTAAAGCCTTAACAAACAAGTTACTAATATATTGGGAACATCCTATGGATGAAATTTTTGTCACAAATTGCTGATAGCAAGTTAATTATTTAGCTATATTTTTTATTTAATTAATTATTTAATTAGGTATAGTTAAAATTACTGCCAGCAATCCTAAATGCACAAATCGTTCAAGATATAGTATTTAATATATTGCAGGCCGCCAAGAACATGGTTATAACTCAAACTATATCAAATTATGACTCAAATTATGCATACTGTAGGAATCAGAATGATACAACCTAAAATGCCTTTGGCGTAAGGCGCAATTTACTATATTCTTTTATGGAGGGCTTGATCTTGTTTGCGCTTGAAGAGGGCTACTATTGGGTTAGAGTTAGTACCAGTGGTAATTTTAGACTATTGGTGATTAAAGACTATTTTCCCTATTCGCTGTTTGAAGGTATCTACATTGTAAAATTGAGAATGCAGTTGAAACATCACATGTGATAATAAAAAAAAAAATTATTTTAGTTGTAACCATCATCTTGTCGACGTGAGAATGTGATCAAAAATGAAATATGCCTTACCTCTGTTTATAATTGTCTTATTTCCTTGATTTCTTTTCCTTCTAATTTTTCACTAAAATTATGTGCAAAAAAAAAAAAAAAAGAAAAGCAAATATGTTTCTATTCTTTATAACATTTTTCAATTGGAAATATTAAAATAAAAAGTATAAATGGTCTCTAGCTAAACAGCAACGTTCTCCTAAAGTTTCAGATTGATTCCACTTCTACTACTATATCGAGTTTTGAGGTAACAAGCATACTGCCCTTTCATTCTTACCTTTAACATTTTTAAAATAAATCCTTCAAAAATTTTAAAGCAGCGATCGAGTCTTACACCGTATGCTAAATACATGGGGAGAAATTGATAACTGTCCACAGAAGCCCAGAGGATGATAGTAATATGTTTTTTTTTTTTTTTTTTTGGCTAAGCCATATAAAAAATGAAAAAAGATTTGAGTATGAAAAAACGTCACATCAGGAACAGCTGAACTAAGCTAATGTCAGGTGGGCACAAGCCTAAGCTAAAGATATTGCAAGCGATGATCCCAAGTTGCAAGATCTTCAGCTGAGGAGGCAGCACGTGGATTGCTAGCCAAGCACACTTCTAGGCTAGCTAGCCCATTGATAATCTGCTCAAGCAAGCAGCTTTACCAAACTTAGCCTATAGAGTTAGGCTAGATTTACTTAATAATCAAAAATATACTATCAGAATTGCTGTCGCAAAAGTTCGTCACCCTCCCCGTTTAACCTATTTTTTAGGAATATAACAGCCAAAATCATTTTACTGTACAAATTAACGAATGTGAGGGGTCACCGTTGGTGTAGTGGTTAGCATAGCAACCTACAATACTAAAGGTCGCGGGATCGCGTTGGTCAAACGAGTTTTTAAACGGAGTAAAAAGTCGTTTGTTATTCCGTCCCGCGAATAGGACTTAAAATGGAGGTTCCAAGCCTGTGCGACGTAAGGTACTCGTTAAAGATCTCTATCCTAATTATACCTAGATAGGAAAAATTTAGGACTCCCACTGTAGTATCGTCCGATTAGATTAGACTTAGTAGCATGAAGGGACGTTAACAGCAACCAATTTGATATGACATGATTGATAACATTTAACTCAGAATAAATATTTAGACAGCTTGAAAAACGGTTATACTAGGAAGTTATCTGTAATGGCGTGTCTATAGGCTAATCTTAATTCATAATCATAAAGACTAGGTGTGTCCAGGTGGGTATCTCGACCTTCAGTAAGTGATCTATGGCTGATTGCAGGCAATATTATTTATGGCCATAGAAAAGCTAGAATCGATCTAGGAAGTTAGCAGCCATTTTCACCTATATAAATAAATATTCTATAGGGATATTTAGGGAAAAACGTGCGTTTCGAGAAAACGAAGAACAGTTTTCAACTTTCTTTAATAATAAAAAATCAATTTAAATTTAATTTTATTCTAGGATAGGATGATTGATAGTCAGGATTTTTAGTTACACATTTTTTTTTTTTAATTTTGAAAAGCCAACGTTTCAATCCCAACGTCCAGATCTTCATCGTGGCTAATAAGAAGACAAATATTTGAGCAACATTTAGGGGAGTTTTTGTATCATTAATAAGGACATTATAAGCCATCGACTTATTGTCCAGTCATGATCTAAACACATTTGTGTTAGTGGTCAAGTTAAACACATAATCCCGTAGATGGTAAAAAAAAAAAAAATCCAGTCCATTTTCTTAATGTGCACATTTTTTCCTTTTTATTTTTCTAAATTCGTCGCCTTTAAACCACTGAAACTTAGTTCATTGAAAAACTAAAATAATAACTTGAGAATTTTATTATTTTTATTTTTTTTTTAATAGAGATATTAAGCTTCCAGATCTTCTTTTAGTTTTTTTCTAATTTTGCTTTTATCTATAATAAGTTATAGCAAAATTCAGAACAGCCCCTAGTTCAACGTAAGCAGCCTTTGTAACGAAAATTGTTGTATAAAGGTGCATAGGTGCGGTCAGGCAAAAAGAATATGATTGTTCGCTTAACTTTATGATTAAGTGGAATTAGCACAAAATGGCTGTTTGTAGTACACCTGTTCGGCAAGATTCGCAACGTGATGCGAGGTGGTTTCAAGCCTCTTGAAATTAATCTCTTGAGCATGGGTGTCTCCAGCATCAAATGATTGGTGGGGACGCACAGTGTTTCGATTAGTATAAGTTAGGTGGACAAAAGTCATGATTGAAATTCTAATAATGTAAACAATACATCAAAACGTGGCATTCTAATTTTTTTTTATGTCTCACACACCCCACCTCGTTAGTAATAGGGTCCAAAGGTGTAAAATCCTGGTGTAATTGAAACTGTTGAATTCCAGGCATCACTTTAATCATAAAAAATACAGTGTTCCTAAATTTGTATGCATTGATTGTTAAGGATTAATATGTCTTGGACTAGTGAGTGCTAATTTACTCTATTACAATAAATTTATCTGTTTATCAAACCACAATAAAAAAATGTTTTTGAGATGATTGCAGGATTTTTTCATCCTTTTGAAACTTCCAAATGATGCTAATGACTTGTACCATTTTGTACCCGGGCTGATTTTTCTGTATATAGTAGGGGCACCTTTCAGCTTAATAATAATTTGTATCATAGCCTGCACACGGAAAAATCAAAGCAGCATTTTTAGGCTCAACGCCAACTTCCACATTTCAAGGAACCACTATGATCCCCGGAAAAATTGTTTAAGACATGACTTATTCCTTTGAAGAATGCTAATTAATTAAGTTGAAATGAAGCATTAGCCTATTACATGGACTCTAAGCCTTCAGCGCATTCCTATAAGGAGACTAGGATGCGGTCTAAGTAGGCAGGACATGACTTCTTGCCATTACCGTCTAAGAAAATCTTTTACTAACAGGTATTCAAGAAAATTGCATTTCCTTTTTCCTCCACTGGATTTCTTAGCAGTACCAGCACTATCATTTGGCGGAATCCTCGACCATAATCTATGATATCCGAGCAGAATTATCTTTACAGAGGTAAGCTCTCAAAAATAACTTTATTCTGGGGCTAAATCCCTATACAGTATGCACATATAAAACTAGATGTGTGACCATCATGCTACACCTGTGAAATAAAAAAAAAACCTTCTAAAGAGAAAGAAAAAAAGGAAAAAAAGAGAAATACACGTAAAGAGGATTGGAAAAAATAAAGAGCATAGAAGTTTGTATAGATAGGCTTTTGTTTTTAATTTTTGTTCTTAATCTCCTGGCAATCGTTTTAAATTCGATTTTTAATAAATAAAAATGTTTTATTTTATAATAGAATTACTTAATTGGTCGCAATAAATGAAAAAATGACGAAAAACCATTTTATAATATAATGTAATATATTTAATTTATGAAATATATATAATATTAAATATAATATATTAAATTTTATAATGAAATACAATCATTTTATAATTTAATATAATAATTTTATAGTTAAATTACATAAATGGTCGAAAGAAATTAAAAAAAAAACGGAAAATACTTTTGTCCACCTAGCTCCTACTAAGCGGAACACTGTGGGACGGCCCAATATTCTCATAGATAGGGTAGGTAGAAATTCGAGAGGCTAAAAGTTAAGTAGGTATATCGCCTAAAAAAACATTGTTGGGGCGGTTAATTCGTCCTTCAACGTATTTCAAAGGTAATTGGTCACTTAAAACTTGGCAATTTTTGTCTCGGTTAGTGTTGGTAGTTGCCACCTTCCGAAAAAAACGGGAGGGGGGCCCCTGTTCCCCCCATTGGTGACGACAGAACACTTGAAATTATATTAGATGTTAATACAGGTATAAATTTAAATAAAATAATTTAGGATTACTCGTAAGGTAAAGGAAGATATCCCCTTCTTGTTCTTCTTATAGTTCTTGTTTCATGGTGAATATAATTCACATATAGTGAATGTAGGACTAAATCAGTGTTAGTTGGCAAGGCAGTAGGTAGAAGGGGATCGGTGCCTGAACTCGGTGAGGTCGACCCTGTGCAGGTACGGCAACATGGCGGCTGCACTGTTGCCAGCTTCGAACCCTCCTCTATTGATCCCTTGAAATAATATCCTTTCTCGCTCGCTTCCCTCCCATAATTATTTCAAACCGAGCAGAAACTCCGGGCCAAAGCCCTGCTACTTCGAAGGATTGCCGGGTGTACAATCCAAAGTAAATCCTCTTCCCTCTTGGTAGACTCATAAAGCCATTAACATTCCGAATTCCTTTAAAGGTGCCTTAACACAATGCGAACCTTACCCTCGAACCAGATACTTTATCTGATCGACTGTGTGTTCGGAAATAGCGCTGTTGTCGCTTTTGAGTTAGCTAAGATAAGCTTCTAGACCTTCTTTTAGCATTTTTCTGACGTTACATTTATCCAGAGTAAGTTAGAGTGAATTTCAGAACAGACGCTAGTTCCAAGTCTAAGTGCATAGGTATGGTCAGACATCATTGTTCGCTGGACTTCACGTTTCAGTGTAAATAGCTGTTGGTACGGCAAGGTTCGGGTGATTACCTGTTTGAGGGTGAGGTTCGCTATGTATAAAGCCACCTATAACCTTTTAAACACTGCCTAGGGTGGCTTTACAATGCTTTGAAGTACGTGACGAACAGATAATTTCTGGAACATTGCCATACCGGCGTACCACGATCAGCTATTTACACTGAAACGTGAAGCCGAACGAACAATAATGTCTGACCGCACCTATGCACCATAATACAATAATTTTCATTACAAAGACGGCTGACTTGGAATTAGCGGCTGTTCTGAATTTTTCTCTAACTTATTGGAAGGTATTGAAGCTTATTTTAACTAACACAAAACCGACACTAGCGCTATCCCCGAACATTCAGCAGAACGGATAAAGAAACCTGTTCGAGTTCGTGTATTATTTAGATTTGCCGAACATTGTTCGGGACAGGCTGTTCGAGGGTGAAGTTCGTACAGTGTAAAGGCACCTTTATATGAGCTGTGCGTTGAGGGCATTGACTTTTTACTGCTTCAAAGCACGTGACGAACAGGTAATCTCCTGACGAGCTATTTACACTTATTCGTGGAGTTGACGAGCAATGATTTCTGCCCGCATCAAAGCATCTTAATTCAATAATTTTCATCACAAAGGCGACTGTCGTGGAACTACGGACCGTTCTGACTTTAGCTCTAACTTATTATAGATATAAGACTAATTATAGATTAGAAAAATGCTAAAAGAAGGTTTAGAAGCTTATATTAGCTAACTCAAATGCGACACTAGCGCTATCCCTGAACTAGTGATCGTAGAGATAATGCACCTCTTTAAGTTTGAGGTTTACTTGGATTAGCGGAACAGTGCTTGAGAGAGGATGTTCGTGGACTTAGTTCGACGCGGTGTAAAGCCACCTATAAACTTCCACTGATAATAAATTCTCTGCAAGCGCCCACTGAGTGGATCTTTTTAGTAGTGATTTGGAATCATTAAAAATACAGCGTTTCATAATTCCGCCAAGCCATACCAAAAACTAACCACTACGCATCCGATTGTAGTTGCATAAAGATGATGTAGCTATTAAACCGTGATATTTCATTTAAATATTCTACACACAGTTTCAAAACCTTCTCAATCCATTTTTCGAGAAAAATCAGGAATAACAAAAACGTACCTCTATGGAGCACCAAATTTTATCCATTTGGGTTTAATATCGTATTTATGACGAAAGATTCTAGATTGATTAAGTTTTAATTAAAGGAAATAAATTATGAATGTTTTCCAAAATTTAAATTTGAATTTTATATTCTGCTTGATTTGTTGCAGTTCGGATCATCGGACTTTCTTTTCTTTCCATAGTACTCAAAACCATAATTTTTGTTTTCAATATTTACTTCTAACGAAAACAACAGATTTATTAATACAATGGATTGAAAGTAAAAGTAATTGCATTTGATACCAGAAGATTTCAATGGTTTTTATTTTGTTTTGTTTTATTTGTATTTTAATCTTTTAAATTCATTTATTTTTAGACAAAAATTAAAAGCTTGAGAATCTAGAAAAAAAAATCAAAATCAGAAAAGTAAAAAAGCGTACATCGTACACAAAGACAATTTTTTTTCTTCAGATTAAAGCTGTTTTAGATGCAACTATGTTTTAATACATATCTTCGTTTTCTTCTGAGTCCTCTGTGTTTTAATTGTTCATAATGTATCTGAATAACTTTTTTTTTTTTTAGAATAAAACTTTCATTGACAGTATTAAATTCTGTCTCAGCCGAGACAATGGTAATACAGAGGACTAAACACATTCTATTTTCAAAAAATCAAAAATTAACTCAAGTAAATCAGAAAAAAAAATCAACTTGATTAAGAACTCTAAAACTGGCCTTTCGTTTCATTTCCCCCCCAAAATGTTTCTTTAACAGTTATTTCACAACAGCCATTTTAGTTGAGTTTATAGAGATTCCAATAAGTATGGTGTTTGGGACAAGTTCTGCTTTAGAGTCTTTTTTCTACTGGATCAAGTCGAATTTGATCCGAAACAGTTTGCAGTTTGATGGAGTGGATCATAAACTTACGAAAAGTGGAAAAAAAGGGGGTTATTTCACAAAAATGTGGATTGAAATAGTTTTAGAACTACACGCCTCATTTCAATAACTATCCGATTTGTCCATTGCTTTTTTTTGTTCACCCGATAAAAATAAAAGACCTTTGATAATTGAATCATAACATAATAAATATTGTCAATGTACAAAAACATAATTGATATTGATTTTTTATTTAAATCTCTTTCATCCACGCTTGTGAAATTACAAATAGTGAATTCTCAGTCACGCTCTGATATGTTTTGTCAAAGGGGGATTAAAACATAGTCCTTTTTACTTTCCTCTTTTGATTTTACTGATGTTTCGAACGCGTCGAGAAGATCCCTCAACCAGCTTCTTTTAAGATTCCTCCCTGTGATATCAGTTTGTCATGGCCATGCTTTTGTTTTGCTGAGGCCATTACATCTGATATAAAGCGCTAGGAAGCGGGGTCACCTGTGGTATAGTGGTTAGCATGGCAACCTACAATACTAAAGGTCGCGATGTTCGCGCCCAGCGGTGGCCCTAGGATTTTTTAATGGGAGTAAAAAATTCTTAGCCATGCCGTCCCTCGGATAGGACGTAAAATGGAGGTCCCGAGCCTGTACGATGTCAGGTACTCGTTAAAGATCCCTATCCTAATTATACCTGGATAGGCAAATTTAGGACTCCCACTGTAGCATCGTCCGCTTAGTCTTAGTGGCATAAAGTGACTTTAAACAAACAAACTTACTGAACTAACCTTACTTGCAGACATGTATATTACTATAGTAATATACGCTGATGTTTTGAAAGGGCCTTGCGGTGTTGTAGCTGCAGTCAATATAATCCGCATAATAACCTTAGAAACTAGGTTTTACTTTCACTGCATTAGCCTCGTTTCATACAACGGAGCTTGGGATTCGCTCCACATTATATATATAAATGAGTATATGTATATATGTATTATATTTATTCCCAACAAAGATAGAATATTTGATACGAACTTTTATGTTAAAGTTTTGTTCATGACCTTTAGAGAAAAGGGTTAAGTGTTATGTATTTGGGACAGCGATGTCCTCGATAGTTTGAAAACATCCCTTCTTCTTTGTAAGAATTAATTTTTCGAAGGCTAATTTTTTTATTTATTTTTTTTTTATTATTATTATTTATTTTTTTAGTAATTACACATCTCTCATCATTTTCAACGACGTCATATCTCAAAAAACTTTTCTTTTTTTTTTAGTTTTTAGTATTTTCTTAATGCGCTGAAGGCGCTGTGTATCTTTGTAAGATAATCACATTTTCAGCACAATCCAAGCATCTATGAAATTTTTAAAGAGAGAGTATTGAACCAAAAGGAACTGATTTATTTTTGAGTTATTATTTCACTTTTGAACAACAGAACTATATTACTTTCACTTACCTATATATGAAATATATAGTAAGTGGAAGTATTGCGATCGTGAAAAATTTCGACTTCCGGTTTTCAACGGAAATACACGTTTTGGGGTCCCCTGAGTCGAAATGACCAAGTCCCGCGAAATGGTCTGTGTGTGTGTGTGTGTGTGTCTGTGTGTGTGTGTGTGTGTATGTGAACAGACTAGCTCAAAAACTATAAACCGTGCGAATCTGAAATTGGGTATTTAGTGTATGTATATGCCCGCGATGTGACAGCAAAAATTTCATCAAAATTGCTCAAAGGGAGGGGGTACTTTACTTAATAACTTTTTAAGTTTTTTTCGATTTTATCAAAAACGGCTCTAACGATTTTGATTAAACTGAGTATTTGATCTATTTGTATGCCCGAGATATGAATGTAAAAATTTCATCAAAATTGATCAACCGGAAGGGGGACTTTACTGAATAAATTGTGTATCATTTTAACGTGTTTTTTTTATTTACTCAAAAACGGTTTTCATGATTTTGATCAAACTAGGTATTTGATGTATGTATATGCCGAAGATGTGATAGCCAACATTTCATCAAAATTAATCAACCGGAGGGGGGACTTTACCTTATAAATTTTATATAATTTTCACGTGTTTTTTTTTTATTTGCTCTTAATCGGCTTTAACGATTTTGACCAAACTGGGTATTTGATGTATTTATATGCCCGAGATATGACTGTCAAAATTTCATCAAAATTGATTAACCGGAGGGGGGACTTTACTTGTAAATTTTGTATCAATTTCACGTGTTTTTTTTATTTTCTCAAAAACGGTTTTCATGATTTTGATCAAACTGGGTATTTGATGTATGTATATGCCGAAGATGTGATAGCCAACATTTCATCAAAATTGATCAACCGGAGGGGGGACTTTACTTAATAAATTTTGTATCATTTTCACGGGTTTTTTTATTTACTCAAAAACGGCTTTAACGATTAACAAAAATAAGATATGAATGTAGAAAAATGTGTGACTTTGGGAAATGATATTTAGCAAAACACGTCAATTTCTAATCTAAGTAAGTTGGTAAGTGAAAGTTGTGTGTTGCGCGCACGCACCAGATTTTTTTTTTTCTTCTTGTAGTTTTTAGAAAATGCTTGAAAAAAAAAAAGCGAAACGTCAAACAACATAAAGTAAAATGAATTTGACTGAATAAAAGTTGATAAAAAATATCGAGACTACTTTAAGTTATTTTTAGAACCTTATTCATCAATAGTAGTCAATAAACTTCCTCATAATTTGAATATTATAATCCGTTTTTTTTCTCTAAGAATGTATTCTTATTTTCCAATAAAAGAGGATAATTTAATAATAATTTTCGAATTATGGCTTAATCGTTTAATAGAGACAGACCAAACAATGCCATTATAAAAATACCATACAAATCTATTACAATGCTTTACCTTAAAGATCGTTTTTGAGTTTCTTCTAAAATTAGATATGAATTCATATAGGGTAAACCATACAGTTATTGACACTCAGTACAGTTATTGACACTCCAACTTTAACTTAAAGAAATAAGTAAACAAGTTCTAATTTTATTTCAAGACATAAATCTAATGTTTGAAAGGTCCTCTAAGTCATCTTTGATTTAAGACTTTAACAAACTAACCATATGGAAGATTTCACAATTAAATCCATTTGGTATCAATAACTATTTTTTGCACGTTTAACAATAAATATTGCCATATGGTAAAACTATTTAACTTTTGACCCAAAAAAACCTCTTGAGTCTATAGGAAGTTTCAATTAGATTCCTTCATAAGAAGTTTTTTTTTAATTTAACCACTGAAATTAGTCTTAAGGGTGTCAATTACTGTAGGTTTACCATACTTACTCGTCAATTTGAAAAAATATTGTTACGTGAAACAAAATAAAACATATAATTTTAAAAGAGTTTTAAAATTTTTGTTGGACAAGCTGCAAACTGTTCTAGTACATTTAAGTGAATATTCGAGAATCTTCTATGCTTTTCGGGAACATTCTAGAATGTTCTAATTCAGACTAAATATAAGGAGCATTGAGAATAAACATAAAAATATATAAGGAGCGTTGGACTGGAGTCTTGGTCTGGCTCTGAAGATCGAATCATATGGTTACTTTTGTATTACTGAGTCGTTACAAGTTGATACTTTTTGTAACGTTGAGTTTTATTGTTTGCCTGACATTTGTTGTTTTTTGTAGATAAAAATTATTAACACCCACGTTAGTGTTAAAATATGTTTATTCTTCGAAAAAAAAATCTCTTATTTGAAGGGATCTGCTGCATAATGAAAAGTTCAACCGGATACTTAAGATCTTTACTGAAAACATTTTATTCTAATTCTAGAATATAGATATATAATTCTGAAAAATCATGGTTTTTGAGATGTGACGTTGTTGACAAAAAGTGAGCGATATTTTTAGTAAAAATAGTTTTAGGTTAAAATATTTTTATCACGATTAATAATTATATCAATTATTCAATGTATTATCAATAGAATCGATAAGTTTAAATAAATAAAATCGTACCGCGCTTAATACGCGGGAGACCCGGGTTCGTTTGGGACCAATCTTTTCTCTTCAAAAATTAAATATTTAAACTTATTAAAAATATATATATAAAAGTGGTTACCCACGAGAAAATAATTAAATTAATAAATATGAATTTATAAAATGAAACTAAAATCGTTTTCTTTTTTTAAATGATCCTGTCTTTATGCAGGCTTTCACAAGTGAAGAAGCCACCCAATGGTGTAACATTAAAGAATATTATTAAAGAACATTCTCTCATTTGGTACTGTTTTTTTTTTATTTTATATACATCTATAAAATAAAAAAAAAACCTGAAAAAATCTGAAATAAGCCTATATACATCTATTTGTCATTTCCAGATGGAACGCTCATGTAGCAGCCAGCAAAGTTTGCTCATTGCAAGTAATTTGCAGATCGCAAATTTATAATTGTTAAACTTTTGTTATTAAATAAATTAAATGAAAATATACATTTATAAAGTATTCCATTGTATTAAATTTTCAAAGAATTCATTGTTCGTGCAGTCGAAATGGCAGAGGATAGAAGTTGAACGCCTCTTTTCTCGCGTGTACAATCGTTGTAGCGTGCAGTGTTGGAAATTTCTGGTTTATAATATGAATATATTAATTCATTAACATTCATAACTAGGATATTTACAATATATTTAGTTATTAAAATGGAAGATCTGAGAACAAAATATCCTACTGTAAGAACCTTAAAAGCATACCTATGAAATTTCGATGGTTTTAACACGTTAGGTGCTGCATCGGTCCCCGGGGTCCTAGGCCTTACATTCCATTCTTAACATCCGATTTTCACATGAAAATGTCCGAAAGGCCGAACACTTCAAATACTCAATTTAGTCGATTTTAAATGAGATTATTGCATTTTAGTGCAGAAAATGTTGCTAACAGCTGAAATTCTGTTGTTTCTTAGAATCGGTCTCCGATTTTCGATATAGAATGGCGTAAATCCTATACCGGCCTGACCTGCGCCTATTATGTCTAGTTCCAATCCTTACCAAGAGATAATGCCCTTGAGACGCTCATTTAATTCCCTTTTAATTAATTCGCTTTCGTCAAAGTACTCCTATCGGACCCCGACGTCCGATATCGTCTGTGGCTCATGCTCGCAGTCGGACCCCGGGGACCGATACCGTCCAATTCAGGATACCCCTAAAATACGCCGCCGCATGTTGCAAGATATAGGAATTTGTAACATTAAAGATATTTTGTTTATTGAAGAAGAAACGGCCATGTTGTTGAATTATTTTGTCACCCATGACACCATTCTGACCCTTTTTCGTGTTTATTTATGACCTCCGCTTGTGTCACATTTTTTTTTAAATATTTTTTTAAGTTGTTAAAAATAAGTGCACCTTTAAAAGACCTGCACCATTGCTCCCATTCCGCCAAGGGCGGTCGTAACATTCCCCGGTTTCATTCTTATTTATCGTTTAGCCAATCTGAAACAAGCCTTTGTCTAGAGTGTGACACACAGTATAAAAAAAAAGTGAAGGATGTATTATTTTTTTCTACAAACAAGTTTTTATTTTCGGTAACTACGGTAACAGAAGAAAATAAGAGTTTTTGCGAATGAGGTTAGTACATAGATAATAGTAATAATGTCGAAAGCCATTAAAAGTTATAAGATAGTGGGAAGATGATATGAACGAAGGATTTTATCGGCAGACTCCCGTGTGGTATCTGTTCTACGTGCGTTGGTTTTACCCGGTCCAATTGGACATCGTCATGAATTCAGTTAGGGCAGCCAGATCACAATAATAATAAAAATAGTAATAATAAAATCAACAAATGTTCTCCTCATATGATAATGCGATTGGCACTGCATAATCAGTCTGAACCAACTCTAATTTCTTGTGGTCTTGTTTAACGATGTTCTTCACAAATCACCCACGATACCTCCTATGTTTAATTTGGATTACACATACCTGTTACCTAGTACTCGTGCATGATACATAGATGTGCATATGATTACCTGAATACTATACAAAATTTAGGTGGAAGAATTACTATTATTATTGCTACTTAGATTTCAAGAACAGTCAAAATTGAATAATCAAAAAAAAAAAAAAAAAAAAAAAAAAAAAAAAAGATTGAAGCAAGAATGGTAGATGGTATTAGTAGATGTCACATCTATCTACAGAAGGAAAAGCTCAGTAGATAGATGTGACAAGGACAAATTAGGTCTAGGTATGTGGCAATGATTTTAATGTGTAAAAAAGTGAAAAATATTCTTTTATAAAAATTTGACCTATTAGGGTTGTAATGGAAAAGTGAAAGAAAAATCTGGTGCGTGTTCGCAACACACAACTTTCACTTACGAACTTACTTAGATTAGATATTGATGCGTTTTGTTAATTGCCATTTCTCAAATGAACAGAACGGCTTTAATTATGAACAATGGTCTGTCATTAAAGGCGTACTCCGTATGCGTGGGCTCAACGAGTTTTATGAGTTGACTGAATATTTTTCTTTTTTTCTCCTCTATATGTTTTCTTTATTTTTATCATATCTCATATTTAGCCATTTCTTATTTTTAGACGTAACGGGAGACAGTTAATTTCTCCATATAAACAAAAACAAATCTACTTTATAGGAAACAAAAAAAAAAAAAGAAAAAGAAAAAGGCCCCTACCCCATTTAAGCCCCCTCAGAACATTTTAATAATGATAAAGCTTACCTGATATTAAAGAACACGTAATTTTCATTAAACATGACGAATTAGATAAAAATCGTTAAAGCCGTTTTTGAGTAAATAAAAAAAAACGTGAAAATGATACAAAATTTGATCAATTTTTATGAAATGTTGGCTATCTCATCTTTGGCATATATATAATGTAATGTTTAAATAAATTGGATGGAAGATTTACATTCACCTATCTATTTATTATATAATCCATGATCTTCCTTTATAATAATTCTAATTACGATGAGTAATAAGTTTATTGTGAAAGGACAGGTCTCTGGTTCTTATAACTGTTACAACCAATAAACCGAAAATCAGATCATAAGAGCAAATCTTTAGCATTATTATCTTTCTGGAACGAGTTTTATTCATCCCCGTAAATCAGTAATGTTGGCCTCATCCAGCTCCTTTTTATAACGGGTATATATAATAATGTTACGAAATGAAATATTAGTTACTAGAAGTAGTTATATTTTGAATGTACTTGTCACTTGCACGTGTAACGTTTCTTTATTACCATCTGCGTTATATCTGTAGCTGCATCCTTTTACGCTGTTGGACGCGCCACCAGGAAGTCCTCTCCGAACAGACAGTTGGACTTCCCATGTCGTCAGGACCTGAATATTTATCTTCCTTTATTTTGTTTGAATTGAATATATATATCGCACGTCGGCAAGAAGATGGTTACAAATTTTATCGAAATATATCAATTTCGAGTTATACATTACTTCGGATTCAGAATGACAAAACCTACAGCGCCAGAATGTAGTCACAATGTTATTAATAGTACCGTTCGGGTAAGTCGCAATTTAATATTCTAATACGCAGGGGAAGATCTTAGAGGAATTTATAGTAGTCTATCTCAAAGACTATTTTTCCTAGTCGCAGTTTAAAATTCACATGTTATTATCCAAAAAAAAAAAACAGTTTTAAAAAAAACAATGTTTATTTTTTTTCTTGCAGTTACATTTAAAATGTTCCTACTATAAATGTAAATGATCATTTATTATAGTGTTTTTATATATTTGTTTACGCTTTCGCTAATAAAACTGAGAGATTCTCTATTTTCCCTTAAATCTAACATATTTTGCCAAAACCGTGGTTTTTCGAGTTTTTTTTTTTTTTTTTTTTTTGCCTAACTCTGCCAAATATTATTCCGAACCCCCCAAATGAGGTATATTTGTAAGCAGCAAGGCATTTTCTAAACAATTTCATTGTCAAAAGGTGTTTGTCCAAGAACGCCTTATTCTCAAAGCACTGTGCGACGTCCGATGTATTGGTTGTTTTTTTTTTTTTTTGTATGATATTAGAGGAGATAGTACCCTAAGGTTCGGTTATTTTCTGTAACTGGAACGATCTTCGCCTGTTCTACTGTTGTTCCTATTATTACCGATAAGAACTCTATAGCGATTAAACCAAAGAGGTTAACAGAGTTCCACTTTAGTGATTAACCTTTCTACAGTTTCCTCTTACCCGGCTTCAGGTACATCTCTTTGCCTACATGTTGCATTCAATCTCCAATCTCTACACTCCTGTTATTACAGGGGCAATACCCTTGATCACAGAGCCTAAAGTTAACATGTAAGTAATTTCAATAGATTTATTTTTGTCAAATTAATTTACATAGAATAGAGATACTCTTTATTAATTAAATAATCATTTGTTTAGCGCCACTTTACGCCACCAAGTCTAATCGGGCGTTGCTACAATGTGAGTCCTAAATTTTTCCTATCCAGGTTTAGTTAAGATAGAGATCTTTAACGAGCTCCTGGCATCGTCCAGTCTCGGCACCTCCATTTTAGGTCCTACCCGAAGGATTTTTTACTCTCTGAAGGCCACCTCGGGACGCGAACCCGCGACCTTTGGTATTGTAGGTTACTATGCTAACCACTACACCACAGGTCACCCCTATACAAACATTTATATTTTATTGGTCACGTCACTCACTCCTTCAACAAATTGATATCACAAAAAATCAGCTATTTTTAGTCATTTCAGTCTTACGGAAGCGCTATAAGAGTAGTACACAATGTTTGATTGTAGTAAAACAGTTTCAAGTCAATCAGAGTATTATCTATGATTTTTTTTTTTAAAGAAGAAGTCAATTTTTTGGCATTTTGAGTAAATCAAAGTTAAGGTTTGTAAAAATATTTTTGACCTAGTTTTGAAAGACTGTATTTTTTTTTATTTTATTTTAATGTTTCTGTCAGGTCTTTGACTTTCAATACCATTTTTATTATTTTTAGTTTGAAGCATTTTATAATATATTGTTGTATTTGTCTCTGACCTGAATAGCAGAACAAGTATTCATATCTAAATTCATATACGTATGGAAATAATTATTAACTTTTTACCATTTAATCCGATGTCGATGAAATTAGAAAGGACATTTGTTTTCGGATGTTATTTAGTACCATAGTACCATAGTAGTTTAGTACCATATAAATATTATCATGTATATGTTGTAGTTGGAGGGAGGAGATAATGTTTTACCGAATTCAACGTATCTTGTTTGTTCGTCCAATTAACGTCAATCTAATCCTGCTATAATTAGGATAGAGACCTTTAACGAGTACCTGACATCGCACAGAATCGGGAACTTCATTTTACGTCCTATTCGAGGGACGCAATAGCCAAGGATTTGTTACCTCCAGTTAAAAGCCCCTACAACACAGAATCCTCAACGAATTTCGACACTATGGTTATTAACACAATATTTATCTTAATATGTTATTAAGTAGTAGATGTAACTCTACTTTTTTTTAAGTTTCTCTAAACACCTTTTTCTTCTAAGTTAAGAATAACGTATTTAATTTGTTTATGTTTCTAACTAATGGCGGAAGTATTCATTTTCATTATGACCTTTACTTACGTCCCACTTCATTGTTTAATTTTGAGGTTTCCAATGGACCCTTTTCGTAAACCTTTGTACAACATTATATTTTGGTGACGTAATATATCACAAGTACTAATTCATGGCTACATATTTCAGTGTTATTCTATTTTTGTAAGGTATGGATCGGTAATCGATCGAGACTCGGGCCTAAGCGGAACCGTGGCTAAACATACTGGGCTGATGCAAGCGGTTTATTGTTTTGGCAGTCTCAGTTTAAATATTTCCATGTTCCAGTGAACACGCAGCAAGGCGATTTAATTTACCATCTGCTTGCGGCCGTATTTCCTCATGGCATTGGCTATTAATACTTCAGTCAAATTGGTTTACAAATATTTTCTATTTCGTCCGACGGAATGTTTTAATTCCTTGTGGATAGTAATGTTTGAAAAGTATTGCATGCGACCTTTTAACGATGACATAAATAAACTTAGAAATTGGTTAAATGCCAATGCAATTCTAACTCGACAAGAGAAAAATGAAAGAAATAGCACTTAGAGAATTAGTTATGAATAAATATATATATATATATATATATATATATATATATATATCCAGTGAGGAATTTGAATCGCCTGGGAGATTTCCAATCATTACCAAGATTTCCATCGTAAAAAAATATTAAACTTATTCGAAATAGAATTTGACTTTTATCTAGGAAGGAATGATTGAATCGTGAAAATTTACAGGCCAGTTGTAAAACATGCCAAATATCTCAAAAACTGGATCATTTCTGATTCGATAACTTAAAGTACGCCCCACGATATGTAATTGTAATTATTTAATAAATACTTTTAATATCTATATCTTAAGTAAAATATCTGTATATTTGGTCAACTGGAGGTTTGGAGCTCAGTATACAGAGCTTTTTTATCACGCAACAAAATGCATTCGTTATGAATTGTAATTACTTCGATTTCTATATGAAACTTTTTTTAGAGGTATGTAATAGTCAACTGTTTTTCTTTAGAATATGATCATCGATAGTCAAGATTTTCAGTTAAACTTTACTGAATTACTCTGGTCTCAACAAACCATAATGAAGATTTACATTTTGGGACCGAAACGCTGGCTTTTCAAAATAAAAAATGTTTAACTAAAAATCCTGACTAGTAATCATCGTATTGAAACTTTTTTTTTTTGCTTTACTCAACGTCTATGTGGAGTATGTTAGTTCAAGTAAATATGTACATGTCAGTCTGTCTCAAGATCAATATATCTTGTAAGTCATATTAAGTAAGGTTACAAATGATTAAGTAAACTAGATTTTGTTTTTTATTACTCTGGACAACAATTTACGATCTTCATAGCTGCATGCGGTCCTGACGTAATCCTGTCGATGTTTAGTGCTACTAAGAACAGTAAACATGTTACGTTTGAGAAATTCGGTATTTCTTCGCGGGTTTTTCCTCGAAGCTTAAGTGTAAAGTATTTAGACTGAGTCTATTTCGATACTAAATTAAATGAACATAGCCATATTCTGTGTTTTACAGTATCTTAGTAGGGGTCTCACAAAATTAAACTTGGATAATGTAACAGTAGCGAATCCTCCTGAGAGGTGAGGACATTCATAAAGTATTACTATTTCTATATGAAATGTGCTAAATATAGCTCATTTTTCATGTCCACCAATTGAAAATGAATTGTATTTAAACATTTACAGTGATTTACAACGTTATTACTACTAACGTTATTAATAATAATATGTATATTTTATTTGTATATAATAGGGCCTTCATTACTCATGAAATTTAAAAAAAAAAGTGCGCCCCCCCTCCGAAAATTTCTGAATCCACCACTGTAATGTAGTGACTTTGCTAAATGATGTTATAGTTCCAAGTTTAAAAAAATAAGCATAGCTGGAAACAATACAAGGATGGTAACCTTGGTTGGAGGTGCAGGTTAGGCAACCACTTCCTACAACCCTCACCTCAACTCAAAATTTCATTATACTCTTGAAGAATTTCTCTCGTACCATTTGTTTCACATTTCGACCTTCCACGAATAGCCGATGAGATGTTATCCTTCGCCATTTATGTGGGTGCGAATCATTGCTGCTTACTTTAAAGGAGTTCCAAGGTCTTCCGAAACTACCGCGTAAATTGTCCACCGAAGAATTGCGGAGGTTAAGCAATGCGGAATCCAGTGAGTGAATCCCTTAAAAATATTTCTTGCACAGAACCGAAGACTGGATAATTTGAAATCTGGTCATCTGTAATCCGGAGTGTGGAAAGAAAGTGCTTTCCGATCTTAATGCTCATTTTAGAGCATTCTTTATCCTTAAGGACCTCTTAAATGTAGATATTAAAAATCAGAGGCGAGATAGAGAGAGGAGCCCTGTTTTAGCTGCTTACTCATTGAAAAACTTTGACCCAATTTTCAAAGTCCTGTTTTGTCCTGTCATAAAGGCCTTTAATAGTTCTTATGAGCCATTTTGTATTCCATGGTTCCTTTAACCAGTAAACTTCAAATATTTAACGATGTTTCACGCTCAATATTGACTTATGCGGCACAGGTTTGGGGATCGGAAAAACTTGTAGAGGTTTAAAAGGTACTAAGGTCCTTTGTAAAGAAATTGTTTGCTTTGCTACCGTTTATCCCGGTTTACATTGTGTACCTTGAAACTGGCTTAGATTTTATTTATTTCTTTGTCTTCTTAAGTTGATATCTACGAAAGGTTTTATGTATGGACTTATCCAGATTCCCTCGATCAGTTGCTGTGATAATTAGAAAAATGTTTTCTGGTCCCATAATTGAAAAGTTTTGGGTGAGAAAACTGATGTCTCCGTTAGTTTTGATGAGGATGAGAGAGTGTGGCTTTACTCTAAATTTAAAAGAACAATAGAGGCCTTGAGGCTGGGTTTTAAACAAGAGTTGATTGAAAGAGCTAAAATATCTCACCGATATAATATTTACAAAGTATTGGACTTCAATGTCAAACCGGCTGACTTGTTATCTCTTTGCTGATTATTGTCTCATCTAGTGGTTCACAGAGTTGGCTTTAAGGGACTATATCATATGCCTTTTTTTGATCAATGAATACGAGATGGATCTCGTTGTTCCTAGACAGTTTCTTCTCTAATAATTGGGTCAATGTAAATATATTATAAGTAAAATATATATTATTATATTATGACATCCCATTATCATTATTAATATTATAACTAATGGCTTGGGGTTTAGTATTTATTTAAATATCGTCTTGCCAGTAATGAGCTTAAGCCAGTAAGAAGCTTCGTTATTGTTAAGTTTTTGGCATAGTACAGCCATTATTATTAAGCAATTTCCTTCTCCCCCACAACTTAATACCTTTGTATAATGTTTGATTCAACCCTAAGTTGGACTCAAAATCCTTCGAAAAATCCTTAAAGCTCCCTATTTCGTAACAAATAAAATAATCCGCCAAGACCTAAATATTTCACATGTTGTCGATTTACCTCGATCCAGATACCAGTCCTTTACATTTACTTAATGTCCTAAAAAAAATGTAATGTAAATACAGTTGTAAATTTCAATAAATATATATTTAAAAAAAAAAAAAGTTGGACTCAGCTTATCAAAAGGCTAATTGTCTCCGCTCTCTAAATCTTTAAAAAAAAATACGTAACACTAGTTGGGTTGCTGATAGACTAGTATGCTAACCTTGTATAGAAGTCTTATCGTAAGGTAAAAATTGGATTACGGATGCAATGCTTATAACTCGGCTTCAAGCGATGTCTTAGAAATGCTAGACCCTATAAACAAAATCGGACTCAGAATAGCTACTGGCGCTTTCCTATCTAGCCCCTCAAATTGCTTAGGTGTTGAAGCAATCTAACTTATCTAACTATTCTAATTTCTAACTAGCAATCTAATTTATCTCACTATTCCTTAAATAAATTATTTCATAACAGAAAGCTCCTAACACAACAAAAAATCTCCTTAGCAAAAAGAACATCTTTCATAATACGAATTTCATCATTTCTTTATTAGCTACACCTACTCACATCCTTAAATGACCTAAGTGATTGGTGCCTACAAAAAAAAAAAAAAAAATGGATTTCTCTACCAAGGGAATTAAATATTTATTTTGGTTATTTCAGTTGTATTTATATATGTGTGTTTTATTTAATTCTTAATAAACTCGCTTCGTGCCTAAAATAAATTGTAGGAATTGGCCTCCCATTGGCTTCCTCTTGGCAAAAAAATTATTCACAAGTGTTGGCAATGCAAGGTCAATTCAACAGTGATGATGCACCATTAATAATTCATTCGTTAAAATCTATATCAAATATTCGATAGATCGATTGGTTACTACAGCATCGGTATTAATAATAAAGTTGCCATTCCGTTTAAATCTATATGTTATTTTTAAATGTATCGTTTCCCGTTTTCATGAGGTCTCTCGCGTTACGTTATTCTGGAGTCTGACTGGAACGAAGACGCAGACATGCACGTTAGGCGTTGGCTATTTGAACGTTGATAAGTCTGACCCATTTCTTCTGCATTAGGACCGATAAGCCACGTTTAGAAGACGCTGAGAAATCCCGTTAAGATTAACGTATTTGTGTAAGGATACAAATTTGGCTTTGTAAAATTATTTAATTTTATTTTCATACCACGATTTTTGTCTTGTAAATACTCTTCAATAAAAGTTACTCCTCTTACAGCTTATACGCTGCCAGATCTTCCTTGGCCTAAATACTCTGAGTATGTAGGTATACTTTTTCCGCATTCTGTTGTATTCCATTCATAATTATTGACCAAATTATTTAAGACTCTTTCTTTCAATATTATAAAATATTTTTTTCTGATCCTATTCTTTTTTCCTTTTTCTTACAGGGCTATGAAACATTTTTTGGAGGCTTGAGATGCCTCATGTTTTCAATGTTTCAAAAGATATATTTTGAGGGAAAGAAAGGCAAAAACAGTACATGTATATATAACAGTGTGAAGTATATAAAATTGTTTTATTAACAAGTCGTGTTTCTCCTATTCAGGCTAACATTATTTAATTATAAACTTAAAATAGTCATGGCAGCGTATCTGAAACAGTTGAAGGAGAGTTTGGGCCAAAGAAAAATTCGAAGATTTTTAATATTAACATAACAACTACTAAAATTTCGAGAAAAACTAAATCCCCATGGAATTTATTGGAAAACTTCATCTGAACTTCCAATGTTATTTTAAATTTAAATTTAAATATTTTATGAGAAAAAAACGTTTGTCAATGAAGAGGTATGCACTTCCTAACTATCTACTTATGTATTTCCTGCTCGTTGTAACTATTATTAACTTTTGGCAGTCGATAGAATCGCAAGCTATTTTGAAATCGATATGTTACACCTTCCTATTCTAATTTAAGTTTTTTTTTTTTGACCGATATTGAAATGCTATTGAGGTTCAATCATTTTATCCTTATGATGACTAAAAATTTTTCACTTATTAATAAAATAATAATATACTTGATCCTGTTCTGTGTTTTGGCCATTCTTCTCCTCTACGTGAATTTTCAATCTCCCCTTATGCTTTACCTGATTACTTCCGAGGGCGTCAGCAGCTCCTAATTACTTTCCGGGCACCCCTCCCCCCAGGGAATATAAGAACAGAAGCTACAAGTAAAATCAATCCTTATTCATTTACTATAATTATTAAGTATTATATAAGAACATAGGTAGCCCTAGGAATTTTTAAAGGAGCAAAATTGCGTCCCTCGAATAGGACGTAAAATGGAGGTCCCCATACGTGCGATCTCAGGTGCTCAATTTTCAAATATCTATATGTTTTATTTGAACCATTAATTGAGCCTTAAAAGGTCAAGATACCTCGATCACACCACCCCGGTCATAAGAACTTTACCAAACTGTCCCATCCCAGACGAAAATTGTAACCCGGCTGCCCACATAGGCGAAATCCTTCGTACGCGCTTGATTACTTCAAAGAATTGGCCCTAGGATTTTTTAATGGGAGTAAAAAACCCTTAGCCATGCCGTCACTCGGATAGGACGTAAAATGGAGGTCCCGAGCCTGTACGATGTCAGGTACTCGTTAAAGATCCCTATCCTAATTATACCTGGATAGGCAAAATTTAGGACTCCCACTGTAGCATCATCCGATTAGCCTTAGTAGCATAAAAATGGACGTTAAACAAACAAACAAACAAACTTCAAAGACTTATTTGTGTTCCATTGCTTAAGGTTCTTTATGATCCAATTAACCTTTTGTCTACCTGATATTTTTGATAAAACGTCTTTATCCAGTGTTCTCTTTTCATCTGAACCCACTCCTGAATATTTGCCTCTTCCGACAATGAGTTGAAGGTCGAAAAAAACAAACAAATCGTCTAAAACATAGTGATGTAAAACATTCGATAGTATCTGGCATAAAACTATCGATCCTGTAGATAAATTATGGTAATGAACGGGGTGAGGGGGCTAGAGTAGTTAGATTTTTTATTTGGAACGATAGGACCTATAATGCCTTTTTTGATTGTATTTTTTCTTTTCTTTTAATAAGGTCATAAGCTAAACGTTTCTGTCAATGGAGGACCGGTTCCATTATAGCTAGAGGTAATTTTTGTTAATATAAAGTTGGATAAAAAATCAAAACTATCAAAAAGTCATGGAAAATGGATTTAGATGAAGTTGATATCAACCCTCTTTAAGTAACGACGCGCCCGGAATCCTTCTTTGTCGGCGAAGTTGATTTTTAAGACACAAGACCCTACAACATTCAGAACGCGATCCTCGTGTGTGGATTATCCTCTATATCTATACTATGTAGATACGCAAGTTTTGTTAGAAAACTAAATAAAATTACTCTGTAACATTTTATTTTACTTTCAAATGAATTAGGTATATATCACATAGGTGCTTAGAGGCAGATGCTAGTACCTCTTTTCCATTTAAAAAAAAAACAAAGTTTTCGATAGTATGTAGTATCGATAGTTGGAAAAACTTTCGATGGTTTAAAACTATCTATAGTATCGATAGTTTTACATCACTACTAAAACATAAAGAGCAAAATTAAAAAAATTCCTATGATTGGATGTTTCTAAGTAGATCGCTATTATCTGCTCTAATAGATAATTTTTGCTTGCTGTAATTGGAATCAAAAGTAAGTTGGAAATTTTTGGAAAAGCTAAGGCAGTCATTCTGATGTAGTAAATGTTGAGGCTAAATGTTTCGGACTCGTTTGTATTATAAACAGTTGATATCGATATTTGAAGATGATATTTTATATAATTATACTTCATTCGGCATATTTGGTTTTTTATATGGTTAGTGTATTGTTAACAATGATAGACTTCTGTCATTTTTGATAGGTCCACCAAAGTCTAGCTTTGGTTTAGTTGTGTGATTTTTTAGTTCTATGTTCGTTGCTTGTCCAGGAAGAAATTGGATTTTTATTTTTCAGAGTAGCTACATATTATCAAAAAGATACATCGAAAACAGTTGCCATATTAAGGTGGCATTGAGATGTAGCTCGGGTAACGCGATACGGTACAAAATCGATAGGACACTTTCAAGGTGAAGTTCTCACATCGATACCTAATTGCTGGTCGATACGCTGTCAGCAACATCGTCGTCCTCAACCTCGAGAGAGGCCGAGCAGATACCTCGCTTATCATCAGGAAACCACCATCATTCCGGAAATCCTTCCAGGAAGACTTCTATGCTCCGTGATTTTCCTATTCATAACAATAAAGATATACACGTAGATATTTATATCGAAAAGAATGTATCGATACCTTAACCTATTTATTAAAATAGTAGTTGAAACCGGCCAAGCTTTTCCTTGCCTTACTTTAATATTAACTTTTAGGAAAGTAAATAAATGTATTCCGGTAAAATTTTTACCAAAAACATTATTACACATAGAAAAATCTGGTGCGTGCGCGCAACACACAACTTTCACTTACCAACTTACTTAGATTAGAAATTGACGTGTTTTGCTAATTATCATTTCCCAAAGTCACACATTTTTCTACATTCATATCTTATTTGTGTTAATCGTTAAAGACGTTTTTGAGTAAATAAAAAAACCCCGTGAAAATGATACAAAATTTATTAAGTAAAGGCCCCCCTCCCGTAGATCAATTTTGATGAAATTTTTACAGTCATATCTCGGGCATATAAATACATCAAATACCAAGTTTGATCAAAATCGTTAAAACCGTTTTTGAGTAAATAAAAAAAACATGTGAAAATGGTACAAAATTTGTTAAGTAAAGTCCCCCCTCCCGTAGATCAATTTTGATGAAATTTTTACAGTCACATCTAGGGCATATAAATACATCAAATATCAAGTTTGATCAAAATCGTTAAAACCGTTTTTGAGTAAATAAAAAAAACACGTGAAAATGATATAAAATTTATTAAGTAAAGTCCCCCCTCCGGTTAATCAATTTTGATGAAATTTTTACAGTCATATTTCGGGCATATAAATCGATCAAATACTCAGTTTAATCAAAATCGTTAGTTTAATCAATAATCGCCGTTTTTGAGAAAATCGAAAAAAACGTAAAAAGTTATTAAATAAAGTACCCCCTCCCTTTGAGCAATTTTGATGAAATTTTTGCTGTCACATCGCGGGCATATACCTACACTAAATACCCAATTTCAGGTTCCCACGGTTTATAGTTTTTGAGCTAGTCTGTTCACATACACACACACACACACACACACACACACACACACACACACACACACAGACACACACACACACACAGACCATTTCGCGGGACTTGGTTATTTCGACTCAGGGGGTCCCAAAACGTGTATTTCCGTTGAAAACCGGAAGTCGAAATTTTTCACGATCGCAATACTTCCACTTACTATATATTTCATATATAGGTAAGTGAAAGTAAAAATATTTTACTTTCACTTACCTATATATGAAATATATAGTAAGTGGAAGTATTGCGATCGTGAAAAATTTCGACTTCCGGTTTTCAACGGAAATACACGTTTTGGGGTCTCCTGAGTCCAATTAACCAAGTCCCGCGAAATGGTCTGTGTGTGTGTCCGTGTGTGTGTCTGTGTGTGTGTGAACAGACTAGCTCAAAAACTATAAACCGTGCGAACCTGAAATTGACTATTTAGTGTACGTATATGCCCGCGATGTGACAGCAAAAATTTCATCTAAATTGCTCAAAGGGAGGTGGTACTTTATTTAATAACTTTTTAAGTTTTTTTCGATTTTCTCAAAAATGGCTCTAACGATTTTGATTAAACTGAGTATTTGATCTATATATATGCCCGAGATATGACTGTAAAAAAATCATCAAAATTGATCAACCGGAGGGGGGACATTACTTAATAAATTTTGTATCATTTTCACGTGTTTTTTTTATTTACCCAAAAAGGCTTTAACGATTTTGATCAAACTGGGTATTTGATGTATGTATATGCCAAAGATGTGATAGCCAACATTTCATCAAAATTGGTCAAACGGAGCGGGCACTTTATTTCATAATTTTTTTTCCAATTTTTACCTTTTTTTCGATGATCTCAAAAACGGCTTTAACGATTTTTATCAAATTCGGCATATTAAATGAAAATTAGGTGTTCATTTATATCAGGTAAGCTTTATCATTATTAAAATGTTCTGAGGGGGCTTTCTTGGGGGGGGGGGGGGGGGGCTTTTTTGTTTGTTTGTTTCCTATAAAGTACCTTTGTTTTGGTTTATATGGAGAAATTAACTGTCTCTCGTTACGCCTAAAAATAAGAAATGGCTAAATATGAGATATGATAAAAATAAAGAAAACATAAAGAGAAGAAAAAAAATAAAAATATTCAGTCAACTCATAAAACTCGTTGAGCCCAGGCATGCGGACAGACCATTGTTCATGATTAAAGCCGTTCTGTTCATTTGAGAAGTGGCAATTAACAAAACGCATTAATTTCTAAGTAAGTTGGTAAGTGAAAGTTGTGTGTTGCGCGCACGTACCAGATTTTTTACATTTAATAATAATCGGCATTAATCCCCTACCCTCTCCCCTGGTCCGGGGAACACCATAAAGCCTAAACTGCGAGGAAGGGAGGACAAAAGAAAATAGGATTATAAATCATCACTGACATTTTTAAATATATCGTAATGTGAAACAAAACACAAAACATATGGTTAAGAATAGTGACTTACTGATCGAACAAACTAGCAGTTGGAACAAACTGTCTGGTATTCTTACGATTAAATATAAGGAGCGATGGACTGGAGAGTTAGTCTTGTTCTGAAGTTCAAATCATATGGTAATGTCTGCGTTACAAAGTTTGGATTTTCGTAACCTGTTCAATTATTTGTGTGGCATTATAAATTATTATTTTTCTTATCAAAGGCAATTAATCATTCAAATATAGATCTGTCAACACTATTGTAGTATGTATTTCTTGACTTCGGGGTGCAGTTTTTAGATAATTTTATACTTGGTTCTTTTCTTTCACTTAGTGAGGAAGAGTGCTTTATTTATAGGAGTTTTTAAATAAAGGAGTCTGAGATAATTTTTAAAGATTATATACGTATTTCTTCCATTAGCATTTCGTTTATCTTTAAAATATCTAACGTAAGTCGAATTTCATATTTTTTTATCAGGGAGCTCAATTTTAATAAAGGATTTTAACATTTTTGAGCTACTGCGTGTTTTATCGGTTGACAAACTCAGAGGAAATCGATAGAATTGAAGGCCAAACGAAATCGAACTGACCTCTAATGTAAACGAAGTTAGTCTGAGTGAATGTGTCTCAAATTCTGTTTTTTTTTTTTTTTTTTCGTAATTTAGCTCGTTACATAATTGAAACAAAGAAAAACGGTTAGTGTTATATAATAAACTGGTACTTGACTGACACCTGTTAAGTATGCATATGGAGAATTGGAAAATAAAACAATAAAATATAATGTATTCACTAAAAACCCTCATGGTATCCAGGAAACTCTTACAATAGTTTGAACAATGCCCCTCCTTAATCATTTACAAGATATATTAAAAAGTCGTTCCATTGTTTACAAGTTTAAATAAGTAGTAAACTTATTTACAACCTCACGCCAATGCTTCAAGTACTGTCCTTGTACTTTGAAAGTTAAACCCTTCTCGATAAGAATATCGTTTCTAATCAAGAGCGGATTCAGGAGCGGATAAATATATATATATATATATATATGGTTAAATTAATATATCAAATTCAAACCGTATGAGTTTTTCTCTGAAAAAGCAATCAGGAACACCTTTTACCATAACAATATAGCGTCTTCCAAAAACAACAAAGGTATAAAACTAAAAAGACAAGAACTGATAAGACAATTAATCGATTGCCATACCTCTCCGAATACAGATCATCATTCAATTTTCGTCACCAAAGGTCAATGTATTTCACTATTTTGAACTCATTTATACTCGTGAAACAGATATTCAAGGCTGAGCTAAAAAGTTACACATAAAATTAAAAAAAAAAAAAAAAATACTTGAAAGAATGTAAACGGACCATGGTACATTTCTAGCATGATACCCTAAGGTATGTATAACTCCCTGACAGTAAAATCACATATCCACGATAAATACATAATTTATTTCACTCTTAAACTTACTATAATTCAAATAAACTTTTCTCTTTTCTTTATACTTCACACGTGCTCGAATCACACTCGAAGATTAAAAAGGCATCATGCTCCAACAACTATGGGGTCACAGATGACCCCTCCCCTGATATTTAATTCATTTATATTTTTTTTTTGTATTTTCCAAAAGAAATAATTCAATTACTTAGCCAGTAGACACTAAATGCAACACTTCAGTTTGTTCAGTTTGCAGCCCTTTCTGATGGAAGGAAATACTCTCATAAATAAAAGTGCTCTCAGGCAAAAGGCAACACGCGAGTGTGAGACCGGTGAGGGGTCGTGACCCTCGCCCCCCTAAATTTAGTGCAAAGTCCCCACCCCCTGTTTCCATTGGCTTAGTCTAGTAGTCCATAATTTAGAAAAAGACTTGTCAATGCCTTCTTAACTATCTACTTATGTATTTCCTGCTCGTTATAACTATTATTAACTTCTGGCAGTCGATAGAATCGCAAGCTATTTCAAAATCGATATGTTACACCTTGGTATTCTAATTTAAGCTTTTCTTTTTTTTTCGAACGGGTATTACATCGTTACATTAAACATGATAGGCGAAATAGAATACTTTTCAGTCTTATCAGTACGACCATACCTGATCCAATATCTAAAAAAAAAATATATATATATATATATTTCAGAAGCCGAATGACATTACTATTTACGATTTCGCATATGTTACCACTTTTGAGTTATCGTCGCTTGAAATTCACGATAAATAAAATTATTTTTATTTTCTAAAAATAACGCTTAACTGTGATGGTATATAAATTAGATACTATCATTTAGACAATTGTATAATTAGATTCAATATGGCAAAACCTAGCAAATAGGATTTTTGAAGAGAGAAAGTTGACAGGACTAGAAATATCACCACGGTTAGCGCAACGGTTGAGAGCTCTGCGACGAAGATGGAGAGACCCTGTTTCGATTCCGGGCCGTGGTCAATCTTTCATCACCGAATAAAATTATTTTTATATGAATTACAAACACAAAGACAGTCAGGTATAGGTCCCTTCTTCGTTTTTTCATGGTTAACCTACCTAGTATTTAATTAGACTGGTGAAAAATGTCGACTTCGGTTTTCAACGGAAATACAAGTTTTGGGATCCCCTGACTCCAAATAACAAGTTCCACGAAATATTCTGTTTGTTTGTGTGAACATACTAGCTCAAAAACGATAAACCTGAAATTGGATATTTGATGTATGCATATGCCCTTGATATGACCAAAAATTTCATCAAAACTGATCTAATATGACGACAAAAATAAAAAGGAGGAGCAAATATATCCACAAAGACCCACTTTTGGTACGTGTTATGAACAATACTTTTTATCATACTGTACAGCTCATACTTGAGTACATTAAAACACTTTTTTGCATTTTATTCATAACTTAAAGATTATTAACCTAGAAGAAAAATACATACTTATATATTAACATTAATATTTATAGTATGGGATTTAGCTGGAAGCTTCTTGTGCTATCTAAAATATCATCTGGTATTTATATGGTATTTTGCTCTTCAAGCATCCCATTTTAAACGAAACACAGTAGTACTGCAAGTGACCTCTTTAAAACAAATGTTTATTCATGTGTATTAGTAGTAGGTGAGGTTAGTGCCCAAAAAGATTTTTCATTCTTAGGACCGAAAAGTACCACTTAACGGACTCAAAGCAAGTATTGAAAACACGTGTTTTTGATGTAGTATGATGAAAAGGGGTTTTTTATTTTTGCCTGACAACTTAATGAGAAACGTTCCTTATGAGCGGTTGCCAAAAATAAACTTTCTCAAAATTGCTGTTGATCAAGATAATCATTCTTATAGGAGTATACTTCGTTGGAGCTGAGTGGCTTTATGGTGTGAACCACCTCCTTGGTACTTAGTTGGACATACCAATGTACTACGTTCTAGATAATCTAATAGATGATGGAAATACTGGTATTGAATCGTTGCAGACTGAATGGGGTGAATACTAAAGGCAATGGGACCCCTATAGCATTCGCTATAGATAGAGTAGAAGTTGGAGGGGGATCTGCCCAGACGAATATAGATGCAGTCCACAGTCTGTACATCTATATCCGTTATAGTAAACTGGCCATTATTATTAGCGATTGTAGTAAATCTAGTACAATTTTAGTAATCACTCATTAAGCAATAAGGGAGCATATTGTTACTTCATTTCCTTAACGAAAAAGTGAAGTTCATACATTGAAAAAATAATATGATGTGATACACTGACATGAATACCATTTAACATGCCAACTTTCGAATCCCGACTTTATTAATACATTAAAGTGCATTTACACTGTGTGAACGTCACCCTTGAACAGTTAATCCTCTAAACCTTGCCGCACCGGCGTACTACGAACATCTATTTACACTCAAACGTAAAGTCGAGCGAACAAATTTGTCTGACCGCATCTTGAATATAATAATTTTCAATTCAGGTTTAATGAAAAATAACACTTCCAATAATTGTTTTGCATTTTTTTATTTATTTTTCATTTTTCAACGTTTCGGGGCTCCCGCCCCATCTTCAGGAAACAACTAAAAACATTTATATTCATCAGTCACAATAATTCAAATTAATTTTATAATATCCATATTGCATTATTAATTTTCTTCTTGAAACAGTTTTTATATAATTTCATATTAATTACCTTAAAAATATTTTCCATGTTTTACTGCATGTTGTCAATGGCATAACCTTTATGACATATCTACACACACATACATATACAACACACGTATATATAAATTATAATCAATTTAAAATTAACAATTATTTATTTAAATACCGAAGCCTTTTGGTCATCTCTCTGTCACAAATTGATCATTTGCACTATACGGATCACTGTATTTACATGTTTAGGCTGACTTAATTCTCCTCACATCTATTATTTTTTAGCAATTTATATTCAATATGCTTATAATATATGTGTAATGCGTACTTAGATTTTTAGTATCTGTTTTGAAATTTATTGTTTTATTTAGATTTTTTTGTTATTTGGGTGGCTTCTAATGTTTTTCTATTTGTTGTTATTTTTTATTTTTTTTTATTTTTGCTTCTTCAAAATTAAATGTATGGCTGTTTTTTATGCAGTGTAGGGCCAGAGCTGTTTTGTTTATATTTTTAAAATCATTTTTATGTTGCGATACTCTTGTTTTTAATTTTTTAGACGTTTCAACTATGTATATTTTGTTGCAGTCTTTACATTCTATTTTGTAAATGACATTTTTTATATCTACTTTCTTTATTTCATCCTTCATATTTGTTAGGTATATCATCATGATCATAGTTTCTGAAGGTTCTTTTTATTTCTTCTGTCAATCCTTTAATGTATTACATTTTGAAGATTTTTTTTTATTATCTTCAATTATTCCTCCTATATCTTGACTATTTGTTTTTTCTTCGGCTATTTTTTTCTTTTTCACTAGAATATAATAATTTTCATTACAAAGACGGCTGACTTGGAACTAGCGGCTGTTCTGACATTATGGATAAACACAACGTTTGAAGATTGTTAAAAGAATGTCTAGAAGCTTATCTTAACTAGCTCAAAAGCGACACTATCGGTATCCCCAAACACAGGCGAAAAAATAAAGTACCTGTTAAGAGTTCTTGTCTTATATAGATTTGCTAAACAGTGTTCGGATTTGCTGTTCGATGAGGAAGTTCGTGCAGTTTGTGAAGTTCGTGCAGTGTAATATTACCTTTATATTATCGTCGTTGCAATACTCCTGTGGAAGAAGCAGCCTCAATGAAATGGGTACCTCACCCTTAAGTCTGTTGGGAGAATATCTGTAGGCTAATAATAATAATAATAATAATAAAGTATTTTATTGGAAAGAAATATAAGACAATGACAAATTCCATTGAAAACACCATAAGCATAAACAGTGTCCGTATGCTGTGGAGTTGTCCTGAATATTGTAGTAGTAAACTTATCTCTGAAGAAACAATGAACAAATATATGGCTATACAACCATAACTACACTTAACATAATAATTAGATGAAATTAAATTAAATTACAGGAACTTTAAACAATAATAATAAACAAAAATTTAAATGATCTCCTGCATGATTAATAAAAATAATTTTAAATTGAAAGAAAATTAGTAATTAAATTCAGTTATATTAATAGGTTTCTATATATTATTGCGCCTTAAGTAATTAAAGAGAGATAGCCAGTTTAAACGATTTAAATATTCCAAGAACAAATCATAATCTATCTGTTTTTATCCAAAAATAAGTACTCGAATTTCTGATAATACCGGGCATACAGCAACAAAGTGAAAAGTATCTTCTACTACATTCTTATTACAAAGTGAATACATAAGTAGCTTTTGACTATATTTACCTGGAATGTGCGAACATTCCAGTTCCATTGGAATCAGATATTTGATATAGACACAAACTAAAACTGAAATTGTTAGTAATCGTTCCAAAAAAGATATTCGGATTTACAAGATTTTTCATCTGGTTTGTATATGATAGAATATGAAGTCTTAACTCACTTGAAAATGAGTTAAGTTACTTATTATCTGTAATTTATTTAAGTATTTTTTAACATTTTTCCATCTGATAACATAATGCGAATTATAAGAAAGAACAATATTCGGATCTGCCCTGGGAAACTAAATAGTAACTTCTAACATTGATTAAAAACAGAATTGAAAATAATAATTATCATAATACTGATAAAACATTGCATATAAAGTCACTAAAATTTTCCAAAAACATGTTTATTTGTTCAAAATCTATTTTTCATTTCTATTTTTTAACGCAATGTTATCCAGTTTTTCAATACTTTTTAATTTGAAAATGTGTTTTTTATTCAAGTATTTCTATAATTTGTTTAAACATGTCTTCTAAACTTTTTATTTTTAATATTTACTGTACCATTATATATTTTATCGTATCCTCCATCTTAGTAACATTTGGCTCACCAAACGCTGTAAGTTGTACTTATTGATTTAATTTTATTTATAGTATTTACTAAATTAAGAATAGACTGTACATAACATCAATATGTGGCTTATGTCCATTCTTCATAATTGATGTAATTATTAAAGCTAATCTAAATTGATTGTAAATTATAAAAGATTATTACTAGAAAACAAATTACTAGTCCCAGGTTCAAATGTTAAAAAGCCCCCCAAAAAGCCCGACTATATAATATTATAATATAATATTATATATTATCATCGTTATTATTCTCCTTGGGGAAGAAGCATCCTAAATAAAATGGGTACCTCACCCTTCGGTCTGTTAGGAGAACAGCTGTTGACTATATTTACCTGGAATGTGGGAACATTAAAGGTACTCCAGTTGGAATCAGGACCGTTATTTCACTATCAAAAACTCCAACTGAAATTGTTTCTAATCGTTAAAAAAATTGTATTCGTTGACATCCTTTTTTTGGCTATTTGACAATTAATGGAATATTAATACTGTCCTCATTTTAAAATTAGCTCACTTATTATTCCCTGTAATTTATTTTTATTCCGTAACATTTTGCTCTCAGCTGACATAATATGAATTATAAGAAAGCAGAACATTAAATCACTAAAAAAGAAAAATAATTATCAACTGCTAAAATTTATAACCAACAGATCTGTAATTAAAGATTATCAAGGCATTAAAAAGACGGAAACGAAGTTAAAAATGAATTTTACTCGTTGTCCCTTCGATTTTTTAATGGGAGTAAACAATCCTCGGCTGTGCCGTCCCTCGGGTAGGACGTAAAATAGATGTCCCCACACTGTACGATGTCAGGTACTTGTCAATTGTATCCTCCATGCTAATAACATTTGGCTCACTAAACACTTTATGTTGTACATATTATATACTTATTAAATCTAAACTGTATTTATTGTACTTTGTTAAAGGGTGTTAAGTAACACAAAAATTAAATAAAATAGTTAATGATTGAAATTTACTTAAATAAATACTTAAATCATTATATAAACTCTATGAAGAATAACGAAAGACGCAAGATGAACTAATTTAAACTACGCTCCTTTATTCACCAATTTTTATTTTTTAAATAAATCTTATGATGTCACGGTTAAATTTTGTTTGAGATGTTTCTGGCTTGGTTCCTGGTTTAAATGAGAAAAAACTTGCTTGTATGTTGTCAAGTTGTCAGCGGTCGAAAATAAGATGTTGAAAATTGTGTTCTGTCCGTTGCAATAAAATACAATACAATACATTGTCTTATCCAATGAGGTATTCATCTCTCTCTAAATACATTATTAATTACATTATAAACCATCTTCTATATAAACTTATATCATTCCTTTTTTTAACATTAGTTTCTTCCTGTAATTTTCTGTTTAAAATAAGATTGCTTGTCCCAAGTTAACATAATATCAACTAATTTGTCCTCTCATTAATGTGATCAATATTTTTTTGTTATTGTGTGTGAGTGAAGGTGTTAAATTTCTTTCTATCTGGTTCTTAGGCAAGAAAAATCTATTCTTTTGGTATTATGTATTCATGGTCGTTGGTTATGCAATTAAGATATAATTTTTAAACTATTTAATTAGAAGATAAAAGATTCGACCACGGCCGGGAATCGAATGCGGAGGACCTGGGTTCGATTCCCGGCCGTGGTCGAATCTTTTATCTTCTAATTAAATAGTTTATTCTTTTGGTAATTTCTTTATTTATTATGAGATTATTAGTTTATGTTTCAGAATTCATATCGTTACTTCGTGAAAATTGACATTGTCCTTTTTGCTGAAACTACAGTTATGATTACTTTATTGGTCATTTATAAACATTTTTAATTATCTTTTTCATTATACTTTTTCCTGAGGGATTCCCTTTTTTAATGTCCCAAAACCAACATAATTTAGTAAAAAAAACTATAAGAATTAATAAAAACAATTAAAAAAATGAATAAAACCTTTTCAAAAATTAAAACAAAATTAATAAAATTTATTAAAATTTTTAAATTATTTTTTATTTAAATTATATTTATTTTTAAATTAAAATTTAAAATTATTTATTAAAATCTCTCTGGCCGAGAGATATGCTCGAGCAAATAATTTAAATCAAGCAAATTGAAGATAAATTTCGCACTGTCCACAAATTTGCTAGATGCGCTACAGCGCAGGCGCAAATGACAAAATATAAAATAAATAAAATAAAATAAAACAGTAAAAAATAAGAAATAAATAATAATATATTAATGAAAATATTACATGCATTTTATATTTAAATTATATTATGTAAATATATAAAAATTAAATCTAGGAATATATTTTTATTTTTTTTTTTTAAATATAATTAAAATATAATAGTATAATATTTAATATTTAATACTCTTTAACTTATCCTTCTATATATAAAAATCTCGTGTCCCGATGTTTGTCTCTCTATTTCTCAGAAACTACTCAACAAATTTTAATGAAATTTGGCTCAATATATATAGTTTTGGCCAACTTAACGGACCGGATAGTTTTTAACTTGATTAGTGATCAAAATAATTCTTATATAGCGAATTATTGCAAATACAGTAGGTCGTGTTTCGATTTATTAACATGGCGTCATATGTCGATTTCATAACGTTTTTGTTTATAAGCATGCTATTGTAATACAGGTTATCATTATTATAATTTTGTATTGCGTTATGTGAGTGCAGTTATTTGTTCCTATATTATTATTTTCCACAGACAAATGGTAATACAAATTTGTATTTATTGTTAATTTTCATTAAAGAATAAATAAATCAAGAAAAGGTTACAATAAATTCTCAAATGTGTTGGTACTTTTTCTTCCTTTTCCTTTTTTATTTGTATTTAAATTAAATTACTAGCTAAGCACTGAACGCTTTGCTGTGGCCCAACCTGATATCAACTTTTAGTAAAGTAAATACATTTTAATAATTTAAATTAGGCTATTATTTGAAATAATACTCTATAAATGTTGTAACAGCACCTACCTTCATAGGTGTAACCTAATAGAAACCTTACTTGGGGAGTCAGTGTTGCCAAAAAGTAGTGAAAATTAGTGACCTGGCTACACTGCGGGTAACCAGTCATAAAGCTCCCTGAGTGTGTTTTGATTAGGTGTTGTGAGGTACTTTGTGATTTGCTAAAGAACTGCATAATTAAGACTTTAATATTATATTTTCAGTTGATTTATTTAACAGAAGTTTCTTTATTTTTATTATTTGTTTTGTTATTATTATTTAAATACAGTGTTTTTTTATTTTACCAAACCTTTTTATCATTTTTATCCCGAGATCTAAAATTTAAAATTTAAAAAATGTCAGTGAAGATTTGAAATTCCTCCTTTATCAACAATAATTTATAGTTAAGAAAATTTAATCCCAATCGAATAGAGGCTTTTACTTCCTGTTCAGCAGAGTTGTAATTATCTTTGAATGTAAAATTTAAGAAATGTTAGCGAAGATTATAATCCTTTCTTTAATTTAAAGTAGGCTATTATTGGGAATGATATTTCGTTGTTAATTTCACCAGAATACAATTTTTTACTTATCTTTAAATGATTGTTAATTAAGAAAGGATTAAAAATCGCGGCATTTTTTAATTTTACATTTAATGATTTTTACACCTCTACTGAACAGGAATAATTGTTATTTGGGTAACCTCAAGTTTCAGATTTATCCGCCATAAATATTGAGAGTACTACTCCAAAATAAGCCATCGGCAGATATATTTTTTAAACAATTGCCCTATATTGGAAACGGTGAAATAGAGCTGCATCGAAATTCAAAATTTATCATATTACCAGAAAATTTCTGAACTGTTGTAGAGACGAAAAATAAACTGTCTGCGAAATATAAAGTGTCTTTCCTGATATTTTGAACAATTATTTGGACTATAATTGGCTGGGTAGTCGTGCTATTTTGGCAGCAAAAAATGTTGATTTCGATTAAATAAACTTCCAAAATCAATTGACAATGTTCTAGATGTAAACGAAGCCGTAAATTTCCTATCTGAATTTTTTTTAATTCCCTGGATATACACGCAAACAATCTCCAGTTGAAGAAGGCTCATCGATCATTCTTCTTCGTAACTTAAATCCACCTCTATTGTTCAACGGTACACGTTTGGTCATTAAAAGGATCACAGGAAATGTTATTGAAGGAAAAATGTTGCCTGGAAGGTTTACAGGAGATATCGCCCTGTTGCCACCTATTCCCCAGAAACCGACAGAATTTTCAATAAAATTTAAAAGGCTTCAATATCCTATTCGTTTGGCTTTTGCCATGACCATAAACAAATCCCAAGGGCAAACAATGTCCACTTGGACTTTGAAAATCCGTGTTTTTCCCTTGGGCAATGGCATAACTCACGTGGGAAATGGGTATCGCCTGCTCACGTGTGTGGAAACCATCAAATCTTTGGTTTGTGTTAAAAAAAAAAAGGTTAACCCAAAACATTTTGAACAAATTAGTACTTGAATAAATAAAAATTCTTAGTTGTATTATGTAAAAACCTCTTTAAGAAGAGATTTATTATCACTCAAATATATTGCTAAATTAAAAGCTTCAACACACCACCCTTCTACCAAGGGCGTACCCAGGATCAAAACTAGGGGGGGGGGCAAGCTGAAAACTAGGGGGGGAGGCAAGCTATGGTTGTTCAGGTTGTAACACCTACCGCGGAAAAGGAGAATGAAACCAAAATTATGTATAATTATAGCAGTGCTTTATCAGCTAAGTTATTACAGTTATTTGCTTAAAAAAATGTATTCTATTAATGCTTACCGTCTTAAAAGCCTAAAAAATTATTGCTCCCAGCCTTCCAGGGGGGGGGCAGCTGCCCCTTTTAAAAGGGTTAATAAAACTTTATTGTTTTATGCCTTATAAACCCCAATAAGCAAACAAACCTAGCAATATATATAAAATAATTGTATATATGTTATTTAATAGAAATAGATAAAGACTATAAATTATATTAGGAAGCGGAAGAGTGGCAAATATAAAATGATAAACATTAAAAATAGGTATAATTAATAAAAACAAAAGGACGTACCATAACAACCCGTCGTTGGCCACCCAAATAAAATCTTAAACTAATCTAATCCAACATAATTGTAACTAATAAATAATATAACTAGAATGTTCCCTAATTAAAATCATCAAAACTGGAACATGAAAAAGAATCACATGATTTTTGTTGTTACATTGAAAAGAATTCTAGAAATTTTGTTGGAACAATTATGTAACTGTTTAAATTCATGTTCTGGATTGTACGAGAATCTTCAACGCTTTTTCGAGTACCTCCTACAATGTTCGATTTCGGAATAAATATAAGAAACAATGGTCTAAGGGCACAGTCTTCCTCTGAAGATCGAATCGTATGGTCTTTTGTGTTATTGTATTGATACAAGTAGTCAAAAATGTGAGTATTTATTTATCGTTTGGCGATGTGAATTATTTTTTCTTCTAATAAAAATTATTTAAACTCACAATACTGTTACAATATTTAATCTGTACCAGGGGGTATGCCTCCGATGGGTGTGGTTGGCATAAGGTGTTTTGTAGCTGGTAATATTATACAACAGTCTCCTTTTTTCGTATCTACTCAATTCAAATCATAAGAGTTCCGTAAGATTACGACTTGCGCTGACGTGTTCAATTTGACATTGTTCAAAACGACGCGTGGAACCTTGAACTCTTCTCATATGTGGAGTATAAACTCTCCGACTCCGTTGATATATTTTCATTTGTTAAACAAATTTTTATCTCCGTTCTTTATCTGGGTCGCTCGGAGGGTCCGAAACGGTCGTCAATTTCTGTGACAGGTCGGAATGAGAATGAACCCCTGATGCAATTGATCACGGAAATGGGTCAGGGGAGCCTTGATCTGGTTAGGAAACGCCTCCTACTTGTCGGCGAAAATTTCTATTAGAATTTCCCAATTTCCTTCTAATTTTAGCTTCCTACTCTCTTAAGAACCTCTATGGAAGTTATCTGTGAATCGAGTTGGCCATGGAAATATTAACTACATAACAGACTCTTTAATTATTATAACCTTAATTGAAACAAGTAAAATTAAAACACGAACTCATACGGGTATTTTATCTGTTTGCTTTTATCCATGATAAGTTAGAGCAAAAGCTCGAACAGCTTCTACTTCCAAGTCAGCCGCCTTTGTTATAAAAATAATTCTATTAAGGTGCATAGGTGGGGTCAGACATCATTGTCAGCTCGACTTCATATTTCAGTGTAAAAAGCTGTTCGTAGTTTGCCGGTACGGCTAGTTTCGGGAGTTTTTCTGTCTGAGGATGAGGTTCGCAAAGTGCAAAGGCACCAATCGGTTGAATCGGAACTTCAGGATAGTCAAATAAAGACAATTTCAGACTATTTTTTTATATAGAAATATCAAATAATGAGTGACCTAATAAAAGGAATTGCCCTGAATATTAATTAAGCTTAACACAGATAGGGCATAATGACCTAGATGTTGATAACCCGTGAAAAATTGTAATCTAATCTAATTTTAATAAAAAGTTACTTGTGCATCGAGTTGGACATGGTTTTCAAAATGGTTAAATAAATCTTTAAAATATTCACTACATAACAGACTCTTTTATTATTATAACCTTAATTGATAATTTAATTGTAGGGTAAAACGTACAGTTATTGGCACCCTTAAGACTAAGTTTTAGTGGTATCATAAAAAAAAAACTTCTTATGAAGGGATCTAATTGAAACTTCCTATAACTCCTCTTTATCTCTCCTTATAAAGACTCAAGAGGTTTTCTTGGGTCAAAAGATCAATAGTTTTACAATATGGCAATATTTATTGTTAAAAGTGCCGAATCTAGTTATTGGCACCCTGTGGATTTAATTGTGAAATCTTCCCTATGGTTAGTTTGTTAAAGTCTTACTTCATAGATGACATAGAGGACACTTCAAACACTAGACTCATGTAAATGTTGTGATAAAATTAGGACTTCTTTACCTATTTCTTTAAGTTAAAGTTGGGGTAACTGTACTGAGTGTCAATAACTGTATGGTTTACCTTACCCTAGCTACTACCATAGCTAGAATCGAATTCAGAATATTGAGCTATTCTAAATCTTCGTCAATTGATTGATATATAGTTCCTGACTTCCTGACTTGGAACTAGCGATTGTTCTGGCTTTTGCTCTAACTTACCATGGATAAAAGTAACGTCAGAAACATCCCAAAAGGTCTAGAAGCTTATCTTAACTAACGCAAAAGCGACGCAAACTCTATCCCCGAATACATAGGCAAACCGATAAAATACCTCTTACCTAGTTCGTGTCTTATTCTGATTAGGCGAACAGTGTTACGTAAAGGCAGTTCGAAGGTAAGGTTCGCTCGGTGTAAAGGCACCTTTAGTCTCCTAACCGAATTCCCTGCGAAACCCTTCACCCATAAACTATTAATCTTTACATTGTACAGTAAACAAGTGTAAAGAATTTATAAAGAATTCGAAATTAGCACTTAAAGTGCTAGTAAACGTTTGAACGATAGAAGTGATAAATATTGAAAAATTAAATAAATAAAATGACTTACTATAACTGAATGAATCTTTTGAAAAACATGTCCAAAAAAGTCGGTGCTTCTTTCCGATTCATTTTTTCGGGCTACTACCACCCAGATATATCGGATGAAATAATTTAAATACAGAGATTCTCTTTGTGCAAACGTAGAATTTTTCTATAATTCTTTTTTAGTTTTAATTTTAAAAATGTGATAGTACTCAGTATTAATCCGTACTTTCTCCCAAATGCACAGAAAATACCGTATAACCTGGATGGGGAGGACCAAAAAAAAAAAAAAAAAAAAAAAACTCAAAATCAAACTTCCTTATAAATTATTGAACCCAGGAACTTTAGGGTAGATTAATTTTTTTATTTAGGCATATGCAAATCGAATTCAAAAGCAAGACGATGTTTTTAGTTTGAAAAGAAAATTCCTGGTATAAATGCTTCAGGAAATTATTAGATATGCCATTGTATCTGCTCTTATTTCTGCTTTTTCTAACGTTAAACTTAAAACGTTTTTAGAAAAATAAAAACATACTTCAAACAGTTTCCTCTAAGCCTGATAGTGTTTGTTATCAGGCTTCATTGCATCCTCAGCAATAGTTTCCCTATTGTAAATTCCATTTTCCTCAAAAATATTCAACCCGAAATAAAAATTTAGAATTTTTTAAATACTACTTTACAATTATTATTTGAATTTCTTGGTGTCTTCAAAATAACCCTAGATTTCCTTCACTGCGTCATTTTTATTTATTTAAAAATGAATATAAACGTAAGAATAACAACGAATAGAAACAAATCGCAATTGTGTCTTTTAAACCGCCAACTCTATTAAAACTGCACGGTTTATTTTTAGACGGCATTATTTTTACGGGAGCATTTAGAGAGGCTTGAGAAACCGAAATGTCCTTAAAAAGAATTATATTTTAGCCTTTGGAAACTGAAGTAATTTATGAGCACTAGAAGTCCATAATAGATGCAGCTCTGAGGTGTGCCAAATAAATAAAAGTATTTAAATAACAAATACTTTTTATAATTCGGCCCATCCCTATATGTTTGGCTTGTGTACGGGGTACCTATATCGTTCTCAGCAGTTAGTGTTTTCACCACCGGTTTCTTGTTGTTTAAATACTTTTATTTATTTGGTACAGCTCTAAAACAGATCTATTTCTTAGTTCACTCCTCCCCAATTATAATATTTTGCTGGATCAATTGCCTGTTACCGCATTGAAATATATAGATTTTTTTTTCACTTGTACGACGCCTGTATCAACTTGAATAAGATGTCTTCCTGACCTTATGGACCTTAATACCTCAGAGCAGAGGAATTGTATGTATGATAACAGTCCGGTTTTAGGCTGCAATAAAATAGTTTAATACTTTTTTTTTTTTAATGGACCCCAGACTATTCTCAGACATATTCAATGTAAGGTCGACCGTCACTTATCCAACCGTAATAATTTATTCAAATAATTGAGTAGTGAAACATCAAATCCTCATCATTTTTTATGTTTCTATCAAAAAACAAGTCAAATCTTTAAATTTTTCAACATACGTTTTAGAATTTCTTCCATCTTCAGGATCTATTTTTAACATTAATAAAAATTGCACAAATATAAAAATATTAATAGAAAACAGAAATTATATAAATATTTCTCTATTCCTTATCCATTATCTCTATTCCTTTCTTTTTTGTAGTCAATTTTCTATTTTCCATTATTAAATATAATGGTCATTTTTAATTATTATAATAAAACTTCAAACTTTCAAGCTCCTATTTTTGTCACACACCCTTTTTGTACTTTGTCCTGTCTTATTATTTTCAACTAGCAACACCAATGATTTGTCATTAACTATTTTTACTAATACATAGTTTTCTTATTAAGTCTGCATAATATGTAGAGAAAAGACACAGTAAAAAAGAAAAAATGTAGAGACCATACATATTACAAAAAACTTTAATAGAGCAGTTAATAATAAAACAGTTACACAAGAACTAAATAGCCATTATGCAGACATAATAAGAAAACTAGATATTGATAAAATAAAAATAGTAATGATAAACCATTGTTGTTACTAGTTAGAAATATTAACACAGGACAAAGTACAGAAAGAGTATATGACTAAGATAGAAAAAATCAGTATGTGTTTTTTTTCTTATAACAGTTGGTAATATAAGTTTTATTATAGTCAAAAATGGCCTATTATATTTAATAATGGAAAATAGAAAACTGACTGCAAAAAATAAATGAATAGAGATAGGTGACAATAGATGATGTAGGTATAAAGAAATATTTATATAATTTTGTTTTATTTTAATATTTAAAAATTTATTTATTTTGTTAATGTTGATTACTTATATGGTGCAAATTTACTAAGGCTAAAAGAAAACCACGAAATGTACGTTCAGAAATGTAAAGGTTTGAGTTTTATTTTATTAACAAATAAAAAATAAGGAGGATTTGATATCTCCCTATAATAGTGTTGATTTCCCGAAAAACAACTTATAAAAAAGTATTTAGTTGAGACGTTAAATATATACGTACATACATCATTCCTAGAATATGTTTATCAATTTTTAATTTTTTCTAAAATCTATCTTCTAAATAAAGACGTTATTAAAAGATCAAACTTGGCAGAATATACTGCGCACTTACACCAGACTTACATAACACATCTCGTAGTAAGTCATCCATCCCACTTGACCAGTCTGAAAATATTCAAAATTACAATCGCTTGCCAATACCTCAAACGTTTTTTTTTTTTTTTATTCTTTTTAAAAATTTTGTTTAAAATAATTTAAACAAACTACTTTGGCTGAGTTACTGTGAACGGTTATTGTTCCTTCATTGGTTATTTTTAAAAACTTTGAACATTAAACACTGACGGTACATTTTGGTCTAGCATGGGTTTGTTTGTATATTGGCAGGAAATGATAAATAGGCAGTTGTTTTCTTTCTAGCTGTTTTTTGTTGTTTACGGATTGCTCAAAATATTTTTTCTATTTATTTTATTCAGGAACGGTCAGACTTTTAGTTGTAGTCTAGTGTGTTATTTATACTTATTTCTACGACACTATGTTATGTTTTTACTTTCACTTACGTATATAGAAATATATAGTTAGGAAAAGTATTGCGATCGTGAAAAATTTGAATCATTTTAATATTTCCTCTCATAAAATATATATATTTAAATCTTAAAAACGTTATAACCAATGTTTAATTATTTCTTGAATAAATGATGGTTGACCGGATATTGAATATGTTTGAGAATAGTCCGGGGTAGCGGTCAAAAACTGCAGTCAACGTTTCGACCCAACAATGCAGGTCTTCGTCAGGGGTAAATGAACAAGATACAGACAAAAAAAAATTATAAATACATAGGACAATGAATATGTACTGACTAGATAAAGTATAACGGACTGTAAAATGTTAAATATATAAAGTATACTAACAAGACGTAGTATGGTTATTGAAACTGATAACATTGATTGTGTGATTAATTATTTCTCTGGAGAGTACTTATGTCAGTAAATTTCAAAATCAATGATTTACTCAATATTGTGATGAATAACTGCCTTTATTTCAAGTTCCAAAAATATTTTTTTATTTCCCCAATGAAAAGTCGAAAAACGTTATGGAGGAAATAGAACTATAAATGCACATAATTCAGAAACTTTAAAGTATTCTACATATTTTCTTTAACTGAAGTAATGATTGCCAACGACTACAAAAAAATTAGTGAAGTTAAATACTATTGATTTTGTTACTATTGATTACTATTGTAATTATTGGCCTATTGTTTATTTAAAATGCTATATCATTAAAAAAGGTTCGATCCCCTTCTTTTAAACATATAACATATGTTTATTTACTTTAAATTTAAATCCTATTGTCCGAACCATCCTGATCGATTGTAATGTAAAATGTCAAGCCAACAATTTATTTTTATCGAAGAAAACAAAAAAAAAAAATGATTAGACGGCAGCTGTACGGACAAGAGCCAAAAGTGAAAATGTTGCTGACCATCGGTTAAAATAAACTGTTATCAGAAGCGACCGGGTTCAACAACATCCGAAGGTAAACCCGTGCAACAATAACAAAGGCGGTTTCAGACCATATTTTTGATGAACCATGGTTTAGGCTACGATCCTGCAAACCATAGCAGACCATCTTTTAAACAGTGGGTCGGATCTTCCTCTTTCGTAACCTCTTATTACATGTTTAAACAAAAATACAAAAAAAACTTAAAGATCATGACAACTAGGTTTTATTATTAACCGGTTACTTTGTCCGAATAACCGGTTATTTTTTAAATAACTGCCCATCCCTTGTGTTCATCCTTGGATTCTTGTTCCATCCCCAAGGCGTGGCCTGTAATGAGAGCATCCGGAAATTGAACTTCCTCTTGACGTCACTCCGTTGGCTCATGTATAATATGCGTTTCTCACAATTTCCGCCTAGAATGTTATTATTATTCCAATGTGTGTGCTGGCACACATTGTATAAATTCATGTATTGCGAACGGGGTAAATCATTGAGCAAGGAACTTCTTTAATCCGTGTTCGGAGGTTCGAACATAAGATCAGGAGATCCTGCTCGGGCACACTCGGTCTCTATGATGAAGGTACTTCAGCATTGATGAAAACTGGATCAAAAGGGAAACCCAGGCGTTGGACCACTTGTTTGCACCTCATCTTTAAAAAACTTAGATGAGAATTTTATTTTTCCTTATAAAATTCTGTACTCAACATTCTCCAAGGGTGGAAGTGGTGTAAAATATCGTCGTCGATACTGCAAAAGGTCGTATGTCAATTAACAGCTGATTTTCAGGAGAACAAAAAAATCACTTTATTTGCATTTCATTTCTTTAGTTTTTGAGTTTGATTATCGAAATAAATATATTTTTTTTTTTTCTTTACATCTTGATTTGCGCCTATCAACAACTTCGACAATCAGCAAATTTGAGCGATGCTAATTTAAATAAGGGCATGTTAGGCATGGGGAAGGATGGTACCCAGCGGTACCTCTTGTCTGGATTCTATCAGTTAATCTGGATTTTTAACGATGGAGATCTCTCATCCAGCGCCTTTTAAATCTCCTATTTATGGGTATGTCACCTGTTACCACGTCTCTGATCAGTCGGTTGAAGTGGCCTTGTAAGTGAGTATGAAAACGTGTATAAAGTGTCTTTATACGTTGGTCTATTGTTTTTATTTGTAAGTCAGTATGTAGTGTTTTGTAAGTGACGTACCATGGTGCTTTTACTATGAGTCTTAACACTTTTGATTGAAATAAACATTAAAATTGTTATTATATTCATTTGTGAATCTTTTTTTGTGTTATAATTTAAATTTTCCTTAGGGGCTGGTGTCACTTAGGAATAATGACCAAGCGAATCCTGAAATTCGAATAGTTTTTTACTGTGCATAATTCTTCTTTTCTATTGGTCGGTGACCTATGTCGTCTTTTAGGACCCTAGAGCTACTTGTTTTGATTAAAAATCACAAAATCGAAGATTTCTGACATACAACTTTTTGCAGTATCAACAAAGATATACACTTAAATTTCCCACATCCTTTTTAAGATTATCTAAAAATAAAAAAAGTAGTGATACAGACATCTGTATTACTCTCTACCCAACAAGCCCTGACAAAGATAAAAGATGTTAGAATCGAAACTTTCTAAACAAAGAAAATTTTACTGAAAATCCTGATTAACAATCATCCTATTCTTAAAGACAACAGTCAGTCAGTCATTACGTACCTCTAGATAATTATCAATTTAAGGTACTAATGAGTTAGCCCATAGACAGGAACTGTTATCTGCCACTGTTTATAACCTCAAACTCACTGATAACTCAAAAGAAAAGGAATAATAACAATAATACACTTTCGTTCAATTGATTGCTTGATTCAATGGTTTTAAATTTTTAAAAAGATTTGACCGTATCTTCTTCGGAGCACGGAATATCTCAAGTTTTTGCGTTGTTTACGATAAAAAAAACAACAAAAATAATAAAATAAACATTAATAATTAATTAATTAATTAATTAATAAAATAAGAAGTTCAAGTGTCACAAACAACTCGGCAGTGCCCAGTGATAATGGCACGATAAGAGATAAGGTCACACGCCTTTAGCCTTATTCGTAAGTACCTAATGTAATTTTTAAATCTAAAAATCAATTCATAGCGTTTTTTTTTTGCTTTTCTTTCATTTATTATTTTTCTTATTTATTTTCTAATTATGGTTGTAAAAATATTTACTCTCTGAACATTTCATTGTTTGTTATGATAGTCTTTACACGTTCCAATTTTTTTAATACCGTTTTGGCAACTGATGTTCTGTTGATGCATTCATGCTTGTTATTCATATATAAACCTTTTCCAAAAATAATTTTGTTTTTTATCTATGTACGTGAATCGCACTATGATATACATTTCCAAACCTCAATGCAAGACTTAAATATAATCTATATTTAAGATATTTATTAATGTTTGTTTTAGTTGATTTATCATTTTTATAAAATTTAAATGAAAAACCAACAAAATATGTTTTTCGAAAACTGATACTAGCAGTGGTTGAGGTTTCTTAAACTGAAATATTCGCTCTTACAAACTTAAATAACTGCCTTACGGTGGATTTGTTAGACTAAATCATTCGTTTTGGGCAAAATAAAATAAATTATGAAAACAAAATACTTAAATACAATATTAATAATTTTTTTTTGCGCCTGTCAACAAACTTCGACAATTAGCAATGTGAGCAGGGCATGTTAGGCATGGGGATTGATGGCACCCAGTGGTACCTCTTGTCTGGCTTGTTTCAGAAAATCTGAAATTTTTAACGAAGAAGATCTCTCATCCAGCGCCTTTTTAATCTCCTATTTATGGGCATATCAGCTGTTGCCATGCCTTTAATCAGTTGGTTGAAATGACCGATGGAAAAGTTCATAAAGTGTCTTTATATGTTAGTTTACTGTTTGCATTTGTAAGTCAGTATGTAGGGTATTGTTGGTCACGTACCATGGTGCTTTTCTTCAAGTACAAATATGTATTTGAAATATAAGTAAATAAAATTAATTTTGTTTCCAGTCTCTGTTGACATAATATATTTTCATTCATTATTCAGGAATAAAGAAATACAATCAGAGAGAATTTATTAGGATTTTTTAAAAGCATGATAAATCATTGTTTAAGCTTCAAATTCAATGACTATGTCCTTTTGCCAAACATCGGTGAAATAAAACACTAGAAATGAAAAATTAGGAGTTATGGTAGTCTTGAATTGAAGGTGTGATTGTTCCATTTTTCTCAAAATGTAAAACTTTTTTTAAATTGTACTTAATCGCAGGTACCTTGCAAAATATTGTAATAGTATGTTCTATTGATCTGAGGGAATCCCTTTATACATTGCTTTTGTTTGTTTGTTTAACTTAACATTATTCCACGAAGGCTTTTCGAAAGACGCTACGGTGGAAGTCCTGAATTTTGCCTAGCCAGGTATTAAGGGTAATATTTAACGAATACCTGACGTAGCACAGGCTCGAGACCTCCATTTTACGTACCATCCGCAGGACGGAGGTGACCCCTTTTATATACATACTTTTGTTTACCATACATTTCATGGTCATGTTGTCAATTTATCGGTTTGAATAAACTCGAAACGATTAAATATTGTTTGAAACGGAAAAGGCTCCTCGTTCATATACTTCAAGGGATTGACCTTATCAAGAGGCGGTTGGCCGCTCACCAGATCGGACTATGTATGGTTCAATTATTTTCAAGTTGAATCGCCCTTACAACTCCACTCCTTAAACCTAATGTCAGCGACTCTATAAGTGTGGTTCGATTGTTATCAGGAGTGTGTTAAAGTGTTTCGCTCGAAGGAATATGAGCAAAGAAGAAGGAATCGCTCGGCATGCACACGATAAATATCATTAAAGCGAACGAAATGGGCCTGTAAAGTGGTCGTTACAGATAAGCTATCAATAAAGTAATGATATCCACTATACTGATACTTACAACAAGAGTATACCAGATAAATCACCGCTAAATAAATTTTAAACTTTTAGTTTAATATTTATTAACTTATAGGTATCTAGTTTATGTAAAATAAATTATCGTATTCTATATTATTTTTCAAAATCTTTTTTTGTCGGTACGCCATAACTTCCTTATTACTTCATCAAATTTCATGAATGAGGCATCATTTTAAAGCTTTCCTTAACCGCTACACCGGAAAAATATACAAATCACTCTTTTTACTACATATGCAAAGGTGTATATTTATTATAAAGGAAGATCATGAATTTTTAATAGGTAGATTGGTGAATGTCAATCTTCTAGTAATATCTTTTATTTAAATATAATTTTATTTAAATATCTACCTAGATATATGTGACAACGACAAATAGGTCTATGTATGTGGTAGTAATTTTAATGTTTAAAAAAAGTGAAAAACAATCTTTAAAAAATGTGACCCATTACAGTTGTAATGGACAAGTGAAAGAAATTTAGAATATAAGATAATTGACCATGCCACCAAAAAATGAGAAGAAAATACGAAATAGGAGAATATTGCCCTGAAGATGGACATAATTGTCTGAAAAGTTGGCATTAGACTATTTTAATATGTAATGTTTAAATAAAAGATATTATTGGAAGATTGACATTCACCGATCTATCTAATACAAATCACTCATTTTGCCTTGGATTGCGAGTTATAGGTGCAAAACCGCGGTTTTTGAAATTCAAAATGGTCGAGGAAGTTTCTAAATGGTCTCAATCTTTTCAGTTTTCCAAGGAAAACATTTTCGGTCATAAGCATTTTTTCGATTAACCCCTTCGTTTGCGAGTTGTAAGCGAAAAATTACAATTCTCAGCGAAAAACGTTAAAATGGTCGCTGGGCTTTTTCGAAGGTGTAACTTTTCAGTTTATCGAGACGAACATTTTTGATTGTACATATACACTTTTCGGATTGTCGACGTCGTTTGCGAGTTACAAGCAAAAACAAATGCGCACTATACGATACTAAATAAACGGTGTGCAGGTACTTTAACTAAGTGAGATTTAAGTAGGTTAGAGTTGGAATGCTTCACACAGGTCAGCTAGTATTATTAGCAATAATAACAAAAATTCTTTTTCACTTGTTGTATATTCACTAAATGTTTGATGTATACTACGTTTTCGATGTTTGATAACACTATGATAATACTTAATCTGCTATAAATCCAACATTAAGATCGATCTAGTCGTTTTGATTTATAAATGGTGTAAGTAATTCGACTTTGTTTTATCTATATACATATCTACAATAGATTACAAAATGCCTAAAACTGATAATACTTAAAAATTTAGAACTCCTGTCGAAAATTAAAGACCTGATATAGATTCTAGAATGAAAAAAAGAAAAAAAATTAACCTGTCAAATCCCATTCAAAAATATTTTTTAAACTTTATTTTTGAAATAATCAAAATAGGAAAAATGGTACTTAAACCCCTTGTCTTACAAGGTCTATAAACATAATTTTTTTTTTATAATTCTATTCATTATGAATTAACTATCTGTTGTTCGAACTCCCGAACTCAAAACATATCAATTTTGAGTTATGCATACCGTAGGAATCATAATGACAAAACCTACAATTCTAGAATGTAGTCAAAATAGTGTTAATAGTTTCCACTAAGGCACTATTCACGATATTCTTTTATGAAGGGGATTATCGTGTTCAGGCAGAGGACAATAGACTATTTGCGATTAAAGGTTATTTTCCATAGTCGCTAGTGTTTGTAGGTACACAGTAAAATTTAGAATGCAATTCAAACTTCACATGTGATTTTCCAAAAAAAAAAAAAAAAAAAATTAAAATAAAGTTTTTTAGTTTTATACATCTTCTTGCCGAGAGGTACCTATTATCATAAAGATATATTTAAATGTTACACTATTATAAAGTGCAATAATCGTGTGAATTATTGTTCTCTAATTTGATTTTTCCAGGTACGAACTTCAATTAATCATCGTTAAAATGGATTATATGACGATTAGTACTGAAAGAGATCAATTTATTCTGATTTTTTTTTTTTTTTTCGAAAGTCGTTTGAAATTATAAGCTCATCAGTTGGGTAACCTGTCTTTGAAAAACTAAAACTAAAAAATTGATGACTGAGTAGCGAACAGGAAATAATTTGCTTATGATTGATTCAATTTTAATTGGTGGATTTTTTTTTTTTTTTTTTTTTTTTAACAAACCAGTTATATAGATTCTTAGAATTCGGTTTAAAAAAAACAAAGAACACTTCATATATAGAAGACCGGTTATTTAAAAATAACCTAATCTAGATTCGACTAGAGCATTTTCCCTATCCCTATTAAACGTCATTGGCCCGTCTGATCCGATTCGACTAATAGAACAAATTGTTTACTTCACCAAACACGCGCCCCATCGCTCAATAAATTGTTCGCTTCCTAGCTATTCACTACTTATAAAAAAAAGTTTTTTCTCCTCGCTTTCTGTTAGTCATTAATACTTATTATTGATAATTATAAGTATTAAAAATTTGGTACAAAAAGCCCTACAAAGAATATCGGATCGAATCGAATAGGAATGATGGAAATGAAACAATTCTTGAAAAAAATGTTTGTTATCTTGATGTGCTTAAATGATATGAAATTGGAATATTTTTCCAAATTATTTGACACTTATTCCTATCTTTTGGTTCCTTCTGGCCATAGCGAGATGTAGATTGCGGGATATAACCAAAAGTTTTAAATTATTATAAATTTTGAGACCTGTGTATTTATGAAATACACCTAAAAATTTATGAAATATTTATATTTCATGTATATTTGTATCGAGAGGATGATAAATTGTCAGGATTTTCAGTCAAAACAGTTCTTATTTGGAAAGCCAACGTTTCGATCCAAACATGTGGATCAGGGCTTGTTCAGTCCAGAGTAATACAACTAATACATTTTGATCTTATATAGTAAAATCTAGTGCGATGCGCGCAACACAAAACTTTCACTTACCAACTTTCTTTGATTAGAAACTGACGTGTTTTGTTAAATGTTATTTGTTAAAGTCACACAACTTTCCACAGTCATTTACTTATTTTTTTTTGTATTTGCTCTTTAAAGTACACTATTTTTTTTTTTAATTATTAAATAAAAGTTTTTACTTGTGATAATTCGGCAATGAAAGCATAATAATCTAAGTCATCTGATTTTATAATTCCCCATGTAGTTGTTGAAAACTTCATATAGTTCCCATGAAACAAATAATTTCCATTAAATGAACAGAACATCTTTAATTATAAAGCATTGGTCTATCATTAAAAGCTTACTACGCATGCGTGAGCACAACGTGATTTATGACTTGGTGGAATATTTTTCTTATTTTCTCCTGTGCATGTTTACTCAATTTTCTTCATATTTCATATTTAGCCATTTCTTATTTTTAGGCGAAATGAGAGACCGATAATTTCTCCATATAAACAAAAACAAAGGTACTTTATAGGAATAAAAAAAAGGCCCCTTCCCTATTTATGCCTCCTCTGAACATTTTAATAATGATAAAGGGTACCTGATAATAAAGAATACTTGATTCTCGTTAAACATGACGTGTTTAATCAAAATCGTTAAAGCTATTTTTGAGAAAATCGGAAAAAAAAAAAATGGGAAAAAAGTTATGAAACAAATTGCCCCCTCCGGTTGATCAATTTTGATGAAATTTTTGCTGTCATATCTGGGGCACATAAATACAACAAATACCCAGTTTTATCAAAATCGCAAGAGTCATTTTTGAAATAATCGAAAAAAACCTAAAACGTTAATAAATAAAGTACCCCCTCCGTTTGACCAATTTTGATAAATTTTTTGCTGTCACATCACGGGCTAAAAATTTTTGCTGTCACAATATACATATACCAAATACCCAATTTACGGCTCGTACGGTTTATAGTTTTTGAGCTAGTCTGTTCACACTCGCTAGTTTGTTCACTCAGAGGACCCCAAAACGTGTAATTAAGTTGAAACCGGAAGTCGAAATTTTTCACAATCGCAATACCTTCCCTTACTACATATTTCATACATAGGTAAGTGAAAGTAAAAAACCAACCCATACAGCTATTGATGATGGGATAGCATTTCCACTAAAGATTTTTTTTTTTTTGTCACTCTCATTACCATACTATTGGAACAATAGCAGATGGCGTGACATCAATGAGCGCTTCAGAAATATTTAATTTTTACTGCATATAAGCATCAAGAATAATCATGTCAATTTTTTCATTCTTTTTTTTTGCACACATGGTGATGTAAGTTATGAAACTTTCTAGTATTATGTAAAAATGAGAAAATTCAAAAAGAATCAAATTCGTACGTTAGGATAAATTTAAAAAAAAATATATATATACGAAGCCTACGGCTAAAAAACCAGACAACAACCAACAATAGAAAATGCCTAAAGAAATATCAAATATATCTGTAAAATCATATCAATATTTAATATTTAAAAATTATAGATATTGTAACTTGAAAAAAAAAAATATGATTTTGGTCTTTTACATTGAAAATCTTTGTAGATTTTTTGTTACATAACTGTTTTAATACATTTTCTAGATTGAATGAAACCCAGAATGTACGATTTCAGATCGTGTATATAAGAAACAACGGACCGGAGTTATAGTCTCGCTCTTTACATCAAAGGATATGATTACTTTTTTTGTCACTGTACCGTTACATGTAGTTACTTTTCGTAACGTTGTTAATAATTTGAGTTTTTAATGTTTGTTTGGCGCTGTGAATCGTTTTTTTCTTCTAATACAAATTACTCAAACCCAAAAAAGTGCTACAATATTTTAAAAAATGAAAGATCTTAATTATTGTAATAAAACGATAACAAAGATAAATAAAAATTGAGACAAAAGTCCAGTTTTATATTTAGGAAAGGATTTTTATCTAATTGTTCTTTTATTTTTATCATGGTCTTTCTACAATAATTATAATCTTAAATTGTTTTATATCTATAATTTTTAAATTATAGATATTATAATTATGATAAGTTATTGTATTTAATTTTGATATGATGTTACAAATATATTCGATATTTCTTCATAGATTTTCTACAATTTGTTGGTGACTGGTTTTGTTCCCCTTTAGCCCTAATGAGGACCAGAATTTTGGGTCGAAACGTAGGTACTATTAACTATGTAAAACATCATATAACGACACATATTTGTGTTATTTATCTTGACAGCACCCTTCAAACCTTTCCACTTCATTTATATCTACGGTCAAATTCCGATCATCTTTCACCAAAAAGATTATTTTTTTTTTTTTTTTTTTTTTTGAGGGGCTTTTAAAAATTATATAATATTTCAAAAAAAAGGATACCTACATAATTATTTGTTCCACTATCTTGTACCGATTTCTCAAAACCCAATTGGCACACCATTCCTGCAAAAACGATAGCCTTATTCGATAAATTCTGATAATTTTGATTGCGGAGGACGATGTTCTTGGTGTGAGATGAATATTTATCAGTCACTCCTTCTCGGAGAGGAAGTCTGATTCAGGGTTCTGCTTATTGGCAAGGTCATTGAAGTTTCTCTTTTCTCTTCTTTTTATTTTTCAGCTCTTGCTAGCTTACTTCTGTTCTCAGCTTCATAAATTTTAAAAAGTTTATTTTCTTGTAATCCATATTTGTTTACATAGCGAAACCATGAATTTCTGTTATTGGAAGCGAATTGCTAATTAGTTGATCGATTAGTATTTCGCAATTTCTGTCATCATCGGGATTGAAATTAATGAGTAGACAAGATATCTGAGCCATTTTCTCGGAGTTGACAACTATGTTTGCGGAGTTAATACGGAGTTGACAACCACGTGACGAACAGATAATCTCCCAAACCTTACGTACAGTCGTACTACGCTATTACAAATACTTTATAAAGGATAATTTATAAATACTTTAAACTATTACAGATACTTTATAACTGAAGTTTGTTACATTGTGCAGTAACATTGCAAAAATGACAAAGTAATCATTTGAGAGTATAGTCAAGTATTTGGACCAAACAAACTGATCGCCTATTATAAAGAAAAATTAAAAACATACAAGGTAACGCCAAAGTAAATAAGGGACTAAGATTAAACAGCTGAGAAATAAGCTTTTATAGGCAAAAGTAAACCTGAATAAAATTCTTGAAAAAGAGCTTTGTTAGGGTCTCAAATAAAAATAACTATAATCCTAAATAATTTTTAAATAATTTATTTTTTGAATAAATCGAACCCGGGTCTCCTGCGTTACATGCGAGGATGCCAACCACTACACCACAGAGCTCGGCTCAAGGCAGAGCAAATCCTTCCTCTTCACTGATACCTACTCCCACTATCTCACAAATTTTGCGAGTAGTAGCGGGAGGTGGACAAATTTTGTCCAATTTATAAAAATTGACATAAGTCAATTTTTTTTTTTAAATTATTTTAATTAATCTAATCTTAGTTCGTGGCAAAAAAAAATTGACTTATGTCAATAAATATCATAAATTGGACAAAATTTGTCCACCTCCCGCTACTACTCGCAAAATTTGTGAGATAGTGGGAGTAGGTATCAGTGAAGAGGAAGGATTTGCTCTGCCTTGAGCCGAGCTCTGTGGTGTAGTGGTTGGCATCCTCGCATGTAACGCAGGAGACCCGGGTTCGACTCCCGGCGGAGCCAAATCTTTTCTCTTCAAAAAATAAATTATTTAAAAATAATTTAAAATGGTGGTCAGCCACGAACTAAGATTAGATTAATTAAAATAATCCTAAATACATGTGTCCCTAGATTTATTAACCATGGAGAGGTGTAGCCAATAGCATTTTGCTCATTTCGGTGAACAAGCATCAACATTTTCCTATTAATTCATCTGTTCTGTTTAAAATGTTCTCTACCTTCCCTTAACCTTTTGATATTGATTGCCGCTTGGTTATGTTTTCTCCAATGTTTAGCTTCCCATCTAATCTCTCAATTAAGTTATACGCTGGCCTCGCAACGGATATGACTGAGTATTTTACTTACCAGTAAACTCCTAACGGGACATTTTTTTTCATACTTGAGCCTCTTGCTCAACAGCCATTTATACTGAAACGCGAAGTAGAGAGAACAATTGACGGCACCTACATATACAATATATACCTCAATTTTCATTACTAAGGCGACTGTCGTGGAACTAGCTGCTGTTCTGGCTTTTGTTCTAACTTAATATAGATATAAGCAATGTTATAAAATGCTAAAAGGATGTCTAGAAGCTTGTCTTAACTAACCCAAGAGTAAAACTAGCGCTACCCCCGAACAATCGGCCCTACAGACAAAGTATATTTTAAGTTCGAGGCTTATTTAGGTTCGCCGAACTGTGTTCGGGTCAGCATGTTCGAGGATGAGGTTCGACACAGTGTAAAACCGCCTTTTAACAAAATAGAAACTATACAACTTTAAAAAATATACCTTCCTCTTGTATACCTTCCTCAAATAGACCTTGTACACAGTCGTCCTGGCAAAACAGGATTGTAAAAGGAAAGTGAGCATAACATCCACACCTCGATTATATAGTAAGACCAATCGATTGTTCCTACCACCATATTTCGCTGGAGCAATTAAGGACTTAGTCATGAAACCCTGGAAAACAAACTCAAGGAAAAATAGTAGGGATGGAAAAATACTGATACCTTTGTACAGTAGGTAAATATTGAATGATCTAATAGGTTGGAACTGATGTCTTGTCATACTTCACCTTTAGGGAGGTGTCATGGCTGCTTCGGGTTAAGGTTGCGTGAAGGGCAGATCATACCTTATTCAAGGTTTGGTTTTAATGAGACCTTTTATTTATTATTTACTTATTTATTTTTATCATTGTTGTCTTACGTATCAAGTTCGGTTTGAAGATAGTTGTTATCCTCAAGGAACGTTGATTACCTTTCTGAACACTTTATACAAAACAGGATTCGATTCATACTTACAATGCTCCAAGATGTTAACGCAGGCTATAGTAGAAATTTAGTTGCTTGAGCATAGAAAAATAGTAACCAGTCAATTACTTCTTGTTGCCTATGGGATATATGTACATATATATACCAACTACTACCCTCCAAGATGTTTATAATCTGACACAATACACACTGATAAGGCGCTAGCCTGTTGTTGTTATTCGTGGAAATAGAAATAAATTAGGCTATCTAGATTCGGAAAAAAACACTATAATTTGCTGAATTTTCGTTAGTAGGGATTGAAATGGGAGCCTTTTTCGAAAAATAGGAGCCGTTTATTATGGTCCTGATCTCCACTGAAAAAAACGGTTAGTATGTTTTTTATCCCTTTTCAGCGAGATTTGCCAAACAGTGTTCCATACAAGATTTTCTTGTACTCTGTACAAAATTTAAACACTGTTTTTGCTCTCCTGTAAAATTTGCAAAATGTGACTGAGCCCGTTCTTAGCGTGGGGTCTTCGATTGTGACTTGTTTTTATGCAAATTGTGAACAGCAGTTAAAACAAGGTCCTTAGAAAATTTCTATGCTCTTTTCTGGCTTTCCTTTGAGTATTAAAAATAAATTTAAAAAATGGGAATTCAATCATTGCCTTAAAAAATTATCATATTTTAAATTAAGGTGCTCTAATTTTGACACAGAATTTATTGTTAAAATTTTGATTTATTGTAATAGTTGTTTTGAAACTTTGCCTTGCTTATCAGTGCCTTTTAGGATATTTGTCATGATAATAGTACATTAACTATCAATTTCAAACCCGAGGGTGAAATTCGTACAGTGTGAAGGCACCTTTAAAAGGGGCAGCGAGCTTAGTGATTTTGTAACCGAAAACTAACAAGAAATTCCCGACTTTAGTACAGCATTTCCTCTTCAATTTCGTTTTTTTTTCTTTTTCCAGTAATCGTAGAACTTGAATACCTGAATTTCCCTAAGGTTTCAAACGTTTTCCCTTCTACCTCAATATCAGCATGATCGTTAACATTTCTACGGCTAACAATGCTTGTCTTATCCGTATTTGTTTCCACCTTTAAATTTTTTTTCGGGATTTCATCAACGTTATCGTTTTGAGTGTTATAATTTCCGCGTCCTCACCATGCAAAACCAAATCATCGGCATAACCGAGCACGAATATATTTTCTCCAAGATTCAAACCGCTTGTCACATATATACATATGGTATACATGCATTATATACATATATATATATACACTGAGTGTGTGGTATAAATATATGCAGGCAGATGTATTTTGTGTGAAAGGAAGGATTGGGAGTGAAGGAATGATATGTGTTGTCCACATGGGGTCTAGCCAGCTGTTTTGGCGAAGGATTTGTTTAATGGACTAGACACGGCTGCCAACTTGTCCTCAACGCAATATATCCCAACCCGACACCGCCTTCTAAATATATCTCCCTTTCTAGGACCTCTCAGGGTCCAGCTACGTCACGGTGGTGACGTCAGAGGCCTGTCCGCTGGTCGATTGTTTGTGACCTCACATCGTCCACTGCGTCCTCGCCGCTCTCTTTCTGTTTCTCGCTCAATCAGCTCTCAAAGAGTTCAAATTTACTCAGCTGTTCACAAATCCATTGTGTGGTATGACGTCATGTGTCAACTGAGGTGTAATAATTCACGTGAATATTTTCGGTCTAATTCAGAATGTCTCTCGGTTGAACGGTTTGGTGTTAATCAAAGTTTGTAATTTGTCGTAAACAGCTTATGTCAAATCTAAAAAAAAAAAAAAAAAAATCCGCAGTGGCACTTAATACGAAAATTCCTTGATATAAAGATTTTCTTGTGATATAAAATTTTTATCACAAGACTATTTCCATCCAACAGTGATAGCATTTTTAATGAATGTTGAGATAAATAAACGCAGCCCCATCAATTATTTAATATTACGGCAATTTCATTGATATTACTTTTTATATAGAACTAAACATTAAAGATAGTCTTGGATTAAACTATCAGTTTAATCCAAGTCGCTCTGTTTTGATGTTGTAAAATAATAATTCTTTTTTTTTTTATTTTAATAACTACTTTTATTACCTAAATATCTGTTTTATTGCCTGTAATAACTCTGTTGATAAAAGCTTTCAGTTCAAATTTATGGATTATTTAAAATTAAAAAAAAAAAGACGGTCGGCTAACCTTGGAAGATACTTATAAAAAGCTTTTAAATTTTCTCTCTAATGCTAAAAAATATGATTGAAATGGGCTTTCCCAGCTATTGACAGGGGGGGGTAGATATCTGCACCCCCCTTAGAAGGTATAAAAAAATGAATATAACTAGAACAAAATTTAATTTCTTTTCAAGCAAACGATTGTAATAAACAATAGAGCAATGCTATAATTGAATCGGTAGGACTGAAAACTGTACATTTCCTAAATTGAGTTTTTAGCTATTTACTGCCAAGGAATTTTAGTATCCTATCGACTCAAAAACTATATAGCAACTTTCATCTCGTTCAAAAATTTGCTTAAATCGTTAGCCCTATCAATATTAATACATGTTAAGTACTCCGTCGTGTCGTCCACAAAGGATCTCTCTCCCCAAGATTTTGCGTATCTTTTACATTAAACCGCTTACAGTGAAACGCGATGTGCCTTGGATCTTCGGGACATTGACATGTTGGGCAGTTCGCGATTTAAGCCAGAGCCATTATATTTAGAAATTTCGCTGCGCGCACATGATTTATCATTATCCTTCTCAGATTTACTAAACTACATGCTCTTTTAAGAAGTCCGGGAGGGTCTTCTATACTTTGTGTAGAAAGGAATATTTTGTGTTCAGAATTTATAAAATGGTGGTTTGGTAAAACGTTCGGGAAGAAGAAATAGGTGTATCTATTTCGGGTCAAAAGGAATCTTGAAATCATTACGGATAATTTCATTTCTGACAGCATAAAGAGCACTATAGATTCTTTGGAGAATTTAAAAACTTATGCTTCCATGATCCCCGAGTCTAGTTAGGGGTTTTCGGGTGAAAAAAATATCAGAAAAGCAGTAGTCCATTGCAAGAAATAGTTCGAAGTTACCCTAGCAAAGTAAAATAATTATACTAATTTCTTTAAACTTTGTAATTTTTATCCAAAGAGGATTTTTTATCCAGATTTCGGACAAATAATTCCTTTAAGTCTATTCTCTAAAAAGGACTGATCTTAGCAGTTTAAAGTTTGGATTTAACCAGGCGATTACGCTCTACAAACCCATGCATGTTTTATTATGTAATATGAATATTATTATTACTATTATAAGATACTCTGTCTTATTTAAATTTGTTGGATGAACTGGATTGTATAACTTTCCTGTCCAAGGTCTGTGAAGCCCGGTGAAGGCATGAAATCTTCTTTATTTCATCCGAGGAAGCCTCAGGATGCAATCTTGCAGATAGATAAATATTTGTTCAAAAATAAATTATTTTTAACAAAAAAAAAAAAATATAATTTTTTTTAAAAATACCTTAAATTGAATGTTTAAAAATTCGTTATTCAAGGGGTTGTGACATGAAGTAACGGGTCTTTTTTACATTAAGGCTGCCAGTTACTTTTTATCACCAAATGAATACTTCAAAAGTAATCGCTTTAATTAACATAAGATTAGGTAAACAAGAAAAAATTGCGTAGTTGTATATTCTTGTGTCCAGCAATATACAAATAAAAGAGCCTTGCTTAAAGGTAGTCTTGATTCTTCGAACCATATATTTGAGAATAAACCTTTAGAAGTTCTGCAATCACCCAAACATTTTTTTTTTTTTTTGTTAATTGTTCAATCTCATCTCATATTGTGTCCATTATTACCCTTTTTAAATTAAGGTAAGACACCTTATTTTTAAAAATAATTATAATGATTAACTGTTTAAAGTACATATTTATTTGGTGATAAAAAGTAAACTGGCAAGCCTTAATGTGAAAATAAACTGAAGTAACAACAGAACAAACGTCACAGGGTAAAAAAACATTATTTCCCGCCCAAAATCTATTTTGAAAATATGTCGCTCAGTGTGAAAACAAAAACACTCCAGCTTTCCCTTAGAAAATCTATCCAATAGTGAAGTATAATGAATAGTCCCTAGTTACACTTACTAACAAAAGTCTCTGCACACCCTCAGGCTTTTTTTTTATTTTACCTAAAGATACCTTTTGAGCCAGATATGGGCAACGAAACTCACATATTTTTTACATAATTTAATCTATTTTAATGACCAACAATTACATTTAATATAATTTATTTAACTTATAAATTATGAGGAAAATTACATAAAATGTCAAAATATTGATGCGCCAAAAGTCTCTGCACGCAGTGGAATTAGCCAAGATACTGATATGTATACAGTTTGCACATTATGCCATTCATCCTCCGGCTAATCCTAACTTGCCAGTGTTAATTTGGGCCCAAACAGTTAAGACTGTGATAAAAAATGGAGGTTCCAACACCGATTCCCGACCAAATTGTAAATTTGAGGAAACCCATACAACTCATAGTGGTAAATAGGACAAATCGTCAACAGGGGCTATAATACGGTAAGGTATGTCCTAAGACGGTATGAAAAACTGGGTACAATGGAAAGTAGATACCGCTCTGGCCGCCCCCCGTACTCCAAGCTCACCACAAGAGGGCTATCATAAGGACTTTGGCCGAAGAACCCCACACATGTCCTCTAAATTTAGCAGGTTTGGTATAAGAAAATTACAATATTGGGTTATCTGCACAAACGATTAGAAGGACCCTAAAGAAAGCTGGCTATAATGTGCGTAAGCCTAGGTGTAAGCCATTCGGTAAACGAACCGGATATTGAAACTGCAGTTCGCAAAGGAACATGTAAACAAGCCCTTATAGTTCTGAGAACGTGTTTTATTTATTGACGAGAGTAAATTTAACATTCATGGATCAGATGGAAACGGGAAAGTTTTGAGAAAACCTAACAAAGAGCCCCTGGAAAAAAACATAGTTGGTACTGTGAAACATGGTGGAGGGAGTGTTTTGGTTTGGGGGAGTATGTCTGCTGCTGGAGTTGGTAATTTGAAATTTATCGACGGAATAATGGACCAACACGTTTATATAAATATTTTGAGGAGTAATTTACCGAAAAGTTCAATGAAGTTTGATCTCCAGGAAAAATTCATTTTTCAACAAGATAATGACGGCGCGGAAAGTTCAAGAATAGTTGCTCTACAATGCTCCACAGCAACTTAAAACACCTCCCTAATCTCCTGATCTTAATCCAATACAACATCTGTGGGATCAACTAGGCCGTCAGAAAGTAAATATTAAAATAAAGAACAAAGACCACTTAAAAAGGGTACTAAAGGAATTGTGGGTTAAAATTACTCCAGAAACTACAAAAAACTAGTTCACACCATGCCAAATAGATTATGAGAAGTGATAAGAAATAAGGTAGGAACGACTACCTATTAAAGTTGATTTGGCATCAATAATTAGGCTTCAAGTTGAAAAAAAATGATGTGTGCAGGGACTTTTGGCGCAACAATATTCTGACATTTTATGTAATTTTTCTCATAAATTATAAGTTAAATAAATTTTACTAAATTTGATTATTGTTAATTAAAATAGATTAAATTATGTAAAAAATGTGTGAGTTTCATTGCCAATATCTGGCTCATAACCTATCTATAGGTAAAATAAAAAAAAAGTTGGAGGGTGTGCAGAGACTTTTGTTAGTAAGTGTATGTACAACTAACGCTTGTTTAGACGTTAACAACCAATAACTATCGATAAAATCGATGTCATAAGTAATCGATTGTCATAATCTTTTGAATAATTCAACGTCAATAGAAGTAAAATATTGCGTAAAAACATATAAAAAATATTTTTGGTGAATGACGTCATTGTGGTCTGATTTGCACGGACTCTCGTTACTTCCCTTTGCAGCTCTACGCACGCGGTACGATACCATTTTTTGTTTTTCTCCCATTGTTTATTAGGTTAGTAGGCAGGAAAATCACTCCAAGTTAACATTTATCTTTATATGAGTTACAATATTTATTTCATATTTTTTTTATGTGAAATACATATTTTTTGGTAGAATATATTACATTTTATATTAGTATACACATTAAATAGGTTACATGTTTTTTTCCAAACTTCATTTATTTTTATTTTTACATACTGGTGGACGTTCCGGACAATGTCTCCCTCCATATTCATCACCTAAATGTACAGTGCATTAGTCAATTTTATAACAGTAAGTTATATAAATAATTTATGATATATATTTATATCAATATAGTTTTTTATAGATTTGATCAGCATTTTTCGTTTGAAATAAACTGATAAAATTATGTTTGGTTTCTCTTTTTTATTTGCTTATTTGATTTTGATAATTAATATATTGTAACTTAAATATTTAGATCCTATTCCTAATTAATTCTAATTTAACTAATAATCAAGATTAACTTTCACATTTAACCACAATATTCTTGTGTTAGTTTTCATTAATTAATCCACCTCGTCCAAATAGTAATAACACTAATTATCGGTGTTTCATTCTATTTCTATGTTACTATATGTCCGAAATATATGATTCGTAAATTTAAAAATTGTTCTCCTCCGGGAACCCTATTTTTTGGAAACACTTGAAAAATTCAACCTAATTTTTTTTGTTATCATTATTATATTCCTGTAATCATAAAAAGACATACAGAATATTTTAAAAATTTATTTTTCCTTATATTATTCTTGAAACACCAATAATTAAATTTGGGTTTTTAAATTTCACTTTTTTGAAGTGTGAAAATTATAAGCTTCAAATGAAAACAAAATCTAATTTTTAAAAAATGTTCGAATTTTTTGAAAATAATTTAAAACCTCAAACATGCGTAATTGGGGACAAAATGAGTTTAATTTATATATCACTAATTAATCACTTAATATTTGTTTTTAATTATTATTAGGACTTTTAAGAAAGTCTGGCACAAGAATTTTTTTTTAAAAAATATACCGACTTAGGTAAAAATTTTAAGAATTCAAGCGAATTTTTTTCGACAATATGATTTTTTTTTGCCATGAAAATTCTAGGTGAATTTTTCTATTTGTAGAATTTGTATTTTATTTATTTTTCCTCCATTCGTTTTGAAACTCATTTCTAATTGTGGGATTTTCCTCTATTGACCGTTCGATACTGCAAACTTTATCTGATTAGATTATTTTATGAAACTATTGATAACTTTAGGACTTAGCCTAGCCAAGGTCCAATACCCAAATACTAAAAAAAATTACTTAAATATTAATTAACAATAAATATTAATGATAACTAATCTAACACTCAATACATAGTGACTAAATTAGCGCTATATAAACAATCTTCAATTGAATTTTATCGTGTTGGCCGTACCCGGACTACGGTTAAAGCGATAAGTCCGATATTAATAATGAAGTAAACAAGTTTTGAGATACGAAGTTTTATCTTAAGTCCGTTTTAAGCCCGTTCAGTCGGGTCTCAGGCAGGATGGAAGTATCACTGTTTGGCATCTTCAACTTTAACTTCTCAGTCTCGGATGCCTTCAGGTATCTTATTCCCATATTATATATTATATTTATATTCATACATTTATATATGAATGAATATATGAACTTATATATGTATATATATATGAAGGATAAGGGGAAAAATCCAGGAACGTTGCTAAAATCCGTTTTGTAAAACAAATTGTTTTATTAATAGATTCAGAATGAAAAGTTGGGATTTTCCTAGTAAGCTAGAATGCGGAAAAACCAACCGAGTGAAACAATAAATGACATTGAAATTTTACTGAATGTGGAAAGACCGGGTAAGTGGTAATAAAAATTGCTCTTTTCTCAGTTTCGAAAACATTTACCTGGTTATTTGCCTGTTTTTTCTTCTGATCCTTTATATTCACAAATAAAATCACTAAAATTATATTCGAATCACTAAAATTTGGTTGTTTTTTTTTTTTTTTTGCTGTACAGTTAGTTACCTTTCGACTTTGCCCTTTTGGGCATAACATAGTTTGTTAAATCATCGCTTTATTATTAGATTTTTTTTTTATATTTCAAACCTTGAAATAAAAACATATAGTTATTTCAATTACAAAAACGAACCAAACATTAATAGGAACATGCGAAACCTCCCCCCCCCCCCTTTCTCACATTCTCTTAACTTTTTTTGTTTTGTCAAAATTTTAAATAACAATTTCGTCTTTTTTACCTCAATATTTTTTTTTTGTATGTGCCTACATTTTGTGAATTTTTTTTCTAAAGTAAACCATAGATTTGAATTTTATTTTAACAGGTAATCTTATGTTTTTTTTCCAATAATTTAGTATTGTATTTATGCCTTATTCATTTTTCATTAGCAAAGGTCTTGCAAATGTTTTTGATTTAGCTACTCAAATAAAAAATAAAATATAGTTACTTTTTTTTGGACAATCTTACAATCTTAATTTTACCGACCATGGTCAATCTTTGCTCTTCTAATAAAATTATTATATAAATTTATAAATATATAATTAATTATATAAAACTATATTTATATATCAATGCGGGCTCGGATGACTTATCACTGATGAGGGTTCTAGATATTAAAAGCCTTGAACACTTGGACAATGTGTTTTACTTTATGATGTCATCATTTAATATTTTTAACTCTGGTAATTTACCTGCAAACCCATAATTATAAAATAATCTTTTAATTATTCGTATGCTTGAGTTTTATATAAATAAAGTGCATATTTTGGTGCCCTTTTGAATGACAAGTGCATCACATCATTGTAACTAAAAGAAACGTGTATTTAAGAAAATTTGGATAATATTTTATTTTAGATTAATGATGGTATTTATAAAAATTTTCATTTTTTCAGTAAGTTTATTTTGAGTATGAGTATCAGTGCGATAAACTATAGTTAATTTTAGTTTATTTGTTTAATTTTTGTTTTGCTTTAATTTTATTCTAACCTGTTAACTAACTCTAACATTGATTGGGCCAGACTCCATGGCTAAGCTGACTTATAAGCCAATAAATAAAAAATAAATAAATTAAAATATATTTATATTATAAAATTATATGACTTTAGATTCGTGTCTCAATAAAATCAAAAGTATTAACACATAAAAACGATTTATTTTAAAACATAAACCTAATAATCAACTTTATACCTATTGAGCATATTCAAGGTTGTTGATGAATCGGAATGTCAATGGGTACCCCTCTACGCATTATGTTTAAAAAACTGTATTGCTACTATATTTAATTATTCACAAAATAATAGTAATATAAAACTTTTATTCACAGAAAGACTTATATCAGTACCAAAACAAACGATAAGGTAATCGGTTAAAGTAGATATCTACAGCACAAGCACTTCTGCCAACATTTCCGATATCACTCAAGATATCATGGGGTTACTAAGTAAATGTTTTTCGGTTTTTAGTTGGTATCAACTCTTTGGGGCCATTTTAAGTCAGGAAAAATTCAAGTTCATGTGTACGTCATATACTGAGTTTTATTAATGGAAAACACCCATTTTGTTACTTAATAGAATACGTAATGGAACAGTTTCTAAATCTGAACCTGAATAAATATTTAACGATAACCACAATGTGAATCAATAACGATCATCAAATCAAACATTAGTTTTTTTCATTAGTTTGTAGCTTCTCAGACCTTATTTCCACGACTTGAAGTAGTTTGAAGTGGTGAATTTGACATGTGAACCATGAATTTTTTTTTTTTAATTGTCTGTTGCCTAAGGGGAGGATTGGTTTAATACAAGAGTATAGCGAAAATAAAGAAGAATGGGTATGAAAATAAAATCATTTTACAAAGCCACAATAATTGCTATAATTATTTTATAAAATATCCTTTTTTAGCCTTATATCTTTTCTAAAGCAATTAATTTTTAGGGTATCTTGCTCTTTTAACTGCATATATATATATATATATATATATATATATATATATATATATATATATATACATATATGCGATGAGTTGGCCAAAGGATAATGCTCTTATACCTAATCTGCATTCATATAATACTGACTCATACGAATTTCCGATAACCTCAATGACTCGCAAATAATAATTATTACATTTTGCGGGAAGTGATATAAGATGGTTTACATAATCGAACCTTGTCGTCAACATCCGTTCAACATAAGTGAATTAAACTTTGAAAACATGATTGGGTTTTTTAGTATTTCAAATTAGATAACATTGACGCCTCTAAAGATAAAATTGTCAAAACGTCAGTTTTGCAAGTTTGAGGATATAATTTCTGGACGCGCCAGAGTCACTTGCGCCTTTTCCCCGTTAAGGTCCGTTTTCTATGGACATAGTAGATATATTTTGAAAATAAACCAGTAATTTTTAAAGAAGAATAATTGCTCCAGATGTTTTATTTCAGGGCGTTTTTCGTTAATGATGACCGTTTAATCACAAATCAGATTGGAATATTTTTTTTAAAAAAAAAAATTGAATGGTTCTTTTACAGCAGTTCATTTCATTTACTATTCAAGTTTTTGAACTCATATTTTCTAATAGTTCCACTCATCAACGCCAGACAAACACTCTTTCAAAATCAGAGCTTTTCAACCGCTCCAAGATACAAAATACCAAAGAACAGGCCTGTCAGTCGAAAAGGAAAATATATAGTCCGGTAATCAGCAATAGTTCACTTTGACGTCATTGTTCTGAGCCTCAAAAGTGTTTTTCTATACTTCATTTGTGAGGCAAATGGTTTACCTTAAAGTGATTCAACAGGCCCGTACAGAATTCGAAATATCCTAAGAAACCAAAATAAAATAAAGAATTTCTTCATTTTTAGTCATTTTTACTATCATATTTGATTCGATCGATTACGAAGATATGCGTACAGTATGAGCTAAATAATATATGGAAATATTTAGGTAGCAATACCAAGTCCTGATAATCCAACATTAGTTACCACTATGCATTATATCTTACACTATGACGATTTAAATCACAATAAGTCAGTTAAGATTAAGACAGAGACCACTTCCTAAGAAATTTTTTTCTCTCCAAACTTTCTATTCTCACCAGTCAGCAATCAACGACAATCAGCGAATGTGATTGCTACAACAGATTAATTTGTCAGGCATTTCGGGCATGAGGAAAGGAAAGTGCCCAGCAGCCCCTCTTTCAGGATACTTCAGGAGAGGTCTTCCATCCAGTTTCTTTTCAGTCGCCTTCGAACAGGCATGTCAGCCATGTTCTATTCGTTAATTAGTCTCTTATTATGTCCATGAAATTTAACAAAAAAGCTTTTATAAAGAGTTCGAATGTGCTGTTCGAAAGTTGGTTTTTCAAGTCTGCAGGGTTTCGTTATTTACGTACCTAGTTAATTAGTCATAAAATTTTGGATCGAAATGTTTGTATTTTTTTTAAATGTGTCTTCTTAGCTGAACCGAAAATCTGTGAGGCGTGTATGTCCAAATAGGCTTATATAAATAACAGCATGTACATTCAGTTTCTGTTCAATTTTCAATTTCGTTGATTTAGAAAAAAGAGAGAACAGTATTTTTAGTCGTTTGTTGAGAGTCTGTTTTTTCATTTTGACATGTGGACACAAAATCATCCTTCAATAAAAATATTCTCAAGAAATTAAATGGGCATATCAGGAATATAAGATAAATACCGAAAAAAAAATTACAGCAATTGTACATCAAGTTCTCAAAAAAATTATTTCTATAAATTTATTATTTATCACTCTCTGTTTTCCATTTATAGCAGTTTTTTTTTTTTTTAAATTTTGAAATATGTTACTCTTATTGAAATCTATTATTCATATTAATTAAAGGATGATAGAAATTTTCTATTCGAGGAATCCAAAGAAGTACACGATTTTCAATAATACTACTCATGTAGTCTAGAAATAGAAATAATACTAGAAAAATTATATTAAATGCATAATGTTATTGGGTGTTATAAACTTTCTGTTTGAAATGTATGATCATTCATTATACCCAACTCATTATATCAACCAATCGCTTGTCGGAGAGAATAGGGGCACTAGTCCAATTTGTCAACATAACCATTTATCAAGCATAGGATTGCGGTCTGGGTTGTGGTCTAATGCGGACTTTTTCATGCCTCATCAGTCATTAAAGAGTCTGACCTGACGATGACTTGCAAAGTGGGTCGAAATGTGGGTTATAAATAAATAATTTATATTATTTTGATAGCAGCCCGTACCATCCTCTGCCTTAATTCAACGGTCATACCTCAAGTCTATCAAAAAAGGGTTTAAATTTTCATTGTTACGAAATTTATATCTATGGTAAACCGTAAAAATGTAGCGAACAGTATTGCTAATAAAATTGTGACACACACATTGCTTAAGATTCGGTATATTAATTTTTGTGAAATAAAAATTCATCTTCAATAAAAATTCGATCATTAAAAATTGTTTCAAAGTTAAAGAAACAAACTCATATAGGAGCTTTACAATAACATTATGTTAGTATGGCTTGTTTCCACTGGTTAATTATTTGCAACAGAGTTTGAAACTAGACGTTGCTTCATTATTTGACAACCAATATACAATGGACAAAATATACCTGTTCACACGGTTTTTTTTTTCATCAACCTTGGGTTGAAAATGATGAGTAGTTCATCAAACTTATTAACCGGTTGATAAGAATATTAATCGTCTTAATGTTGATCAAACTCGGGTCACTTGAGCCCTGGGGGGTAACTTGAGCCCAAAAAAAAAAAAGTTTGGTTCTCTGGGTATTTTTCACATAAGTTTAACGACATAGTTATAGTATTCAACTATGTCGTTAAACTTGTAGTAGTATTTTGTTTTTTGGGCTTAAGTTACTCCCCAGGGCTCAAGTAACCCGTGTTTACGGTAGTCAAAAAAAAGAAGTCAAGTTTGGTTCAAACTTCTTTTCAAAAACTTAAACCGTGTAACTAAGCCTTAAAATTTTATCTATTCTTTCCGACAGGCGTTGTTGTGTTTTATAAAGTGAAAAAATGTATAAATTAATTACTACTACGCTTACAGCAAGAAGCGGGTACATCGCGGTTTCACCCGGGGAATTTCAGTTTTCTAGTAAACGTGGGCCTCTACAAAATATATAAAATGAGACTTGTTTTGAATCATACGGTTGATTTCGTAAAAACTAATGTAAAGCGAGATCATAACGATTTTTATAACAATAAAGAATATACCCAGAGATCGGCTGAAGTTATGCAATATTAATATGGACAGGTGTTCGCACCTGGTATGAAAGAACCACTGAGCGAAATTTGGAGAATTTAGAACAAACTGTATGGATTTCTATAAAGAACAAACAGAATCTCATCTTTATTTATATAGATAATAATTTCGGCTAGTTTAAACATTATAGTAAAATGGAAAATTAATATTGATTATTATCCTCTATTCAAAAAAGTCCCCTGACGTCCAGTACTCCAAACATCTAATAAACATAACTAAATATTCCTTGAAGAAATATCTATTAAAACACAAAATAGGATGATTAATAGTCAGAATTTTCAGTTAATCATTTTTTTTTTTTTTTTGGAATGCCTAAGTTTCGATCCCAACATGTGGATTTTCATCAGGGCTAAAATGATGACAAATACATAAAAAACATGTAAAGTACCTATGCTACAAGATGATAGTTAAATATTTATCATGTAATTATTAATTATAGGTAGTAACAAAATAATGGAAACCTAATCCAACTGATGGTATATTTACATGATATGGCTAAACTAATCTGATAATTGTATAAAAGATAGTAAAATTATACAATAATATTTGAATAAGTAGCTGGTTAGCATGATAAAATAAAATCTGATATTTACCTTGTTGAGTCCAGAGTAATGAAGATACTACTCAGGGATGGTTGGGGTACCAGCGTTTGGCCACATGTCGGAATCGAAAAGTTGGCTTTTCAAAATTAAAAATAATTAAACTGAAAATCCTGACTGTTAATCATCCAATCGTAAAGAAAAACAGTTGACTTTTGCAGACCTCTAAAACAAAAATTACTTATAGCATTTTAATACGGTTTCAGTTAATAATAAATGCGACAAACATACTTTGTTGCCTAAAATTAATATATACTTTTTTCCTCGGTCTCATTTTGCGACGTATTTTACTTTTTTTATTTTCTCTTAAAGGTTAATAATTAATTAATCTTTATTTAAGGATTTCCCACGAACTGAAAAAAACTAAACAAACATCTTAACGACTTAATATTTAGAACCCATTAATTAGGTTTATTTATTTAAGTTGGTTAAAGAGGTAGTTATTCGAGTGGCATTGGTAGAGGTTTGTATTCTTAATGCGACGAATTGAAACCAAACACACATAGGCAGAATAGTAATGCTTCGATTACTGTTTATAGGACGGAAGCCATACCAGTGCAGTGTGTGTGGTCTTCACTGCTAGTATAGAAATAAAAATAAAACAGATATTCGAAACTACGTCTGCAGTTACCTAACAATTTTTTTTTTATTATCAATTTATATTTTATATATTATAAAATTTTATTGCTTACAGATAGGTCTATATTTTCAGATAAACTGCATGTTGGCATGTCAAAACTTTTCAATGTTTGTTTCTTGTTTAGAAGAAAATAATAATAACAATTAGGATTACTATATGTACTCGTACAAAGGGTACTACAAAAGTTTTGCAATGCACTTAACAGAAAGACTCAGGAGGCTGCAAGTTACTGCGTACACGCAGTGCCTGTTCAGACCTATCCATGCCTTCATACTAGCAGCCAGTATCACATCTCTGGGGTCAGTTGTTCATTAGCAGTGACAGATTAAAGTGCGTATTATGACATCGTGGTCACGTATTGAAGAAAGGGAAGTTTTGCGATATATTTTTGTGCGTTGTTTAAGCACAGATCAATGCTTAGAAGAAATGAATATTGCACTGAATAATGATTTTCCACATCGTAAGACTATATTTAGATCGTACTGAGAATTCGAAAGGGGCAATTTCACTCTGGAGAGAAGGAAGGGCGCGAACGTCTGTAACTGAGGAAAACATTTCTGCTGTGAGGAAAATGCTTGATAAGGACCGTCGAGTGGCATATCAACAGATAGAGGAGACATTATGCCTTCATGCACCAGCAATTCATTCAAATCTGAGTGACCATTTAAAGGTAAAAAACTTTGTTGTCTTTGGGTGCCCCATAGGTTTCGACTTATGGAGAAGTGTATTAAATATGGTGGAAATTACTCTGAGAAAATTAAATAAATAATGCTGTATTGCAAAACTCTTGCAGTACCCGTTGTATTATAAAAGAACTTTGGCAAGAATATATTTAATATTCCGTTGCCAAATCCGCTCCCTATTTTAGTTCTGTATAAATAAATAAAAAATCGTTTAAGTTTTTTCAAATATATTACAAATTCAAAAAATTTCCATTTATTACTTAATGATCAAAAATTTAAGGGTTTGTTACTTCAAAACTCGAATAGTGATGGATAAATCTGAAATTTTTACAGACCGTTGCTGTTTAGCCGAATAGCGGCCATATCTAATGTTTATGCTCTTAAATCTAATGGAAAAAGTTCAATAAACTATAAACAAATATTTTTTTCTTTTGTCAGTTATTTTTATGAAAAATTATGTTTTTTCTTTCTTTGCTTCAAAATGAAATAGAAATCACGGTGTTTGTTTTGTTTTTATCTAATTCTTTTTCCCCTATTTCTCTTAAAACATTAACACATCGTTCCTTTATATTCAGTAGAGTAATAAAAGACATTGAACATTTTATTATCCTTTACTGTAGTACAGCAATTCAAAATAGGTTATTTTGTCTTTTGATGTTTTTTTGGGTTAAATAAAAATACTCGCCGGAATAAATGTATTAATTTCCCTTAAATTTAATATAACAGTAAGCGACAGCAAAGCTTGGCTGGAATCAGCTAATATTTTAATAAAATAGCAATATATATTATCACTATTATATTTCCTAGTGAAACATCACTATCTGTGAAATAAAAATCTATTTTTATCCTGGGAGATGTAATTGTAGGCTAAATCATTGCGAGTTCTCACATCCAATTGTTGTATTGTATTTGATGGTTTCTAAGTTCCCATGGTGATTCAGTCTCATGTACGGTTCAAAATTAAACTCGTTATTTAAAAAAGAAATTAAAATAATTTGCACTTTGTTACGTATATATTTCTTATAAAATATACCAAGATGGTGTAAGATAGTTGACCGTAGATGTAATGAACAGGAAATGGTTGGTTGGTGCGTTCAAAATGAATAGCACTAAATGTGTGAATTACATTATTTTTTCAAACGTTTTGGGCCAAGTTTTAGGTCATCATTAGAATTAATGTGAAAACCAGAAAATAACCAATCAGAGAAATAATATAAACAAATATCAAATGTATATGAAACATTACACAAAATTCTGCTAGGTTCTTTTTCCTCACTTAGAGGGGAAGAGTGCTGTAATTTGTAGGATTTTCTTTAATGAAGGAGCTCTTCCGTGTTTAATGTTTTTTATTATTTTTTTCCCGACGTTTCGAGCTTGTGGCTCATCCTCTGGGGTTATCTTATCATTAGTTGCTACATTTCCATACAAGCCATTTGTCAACTTCTTTTTTTTTAACAGTATAAAAATACTTTTGTCTAATGTATTTTATGGCCTATTACATTGTCTTTGTTTCATTGTCACATTATAATTATTCTTATAATGTAATAGGCCATAAAATACATTAGACAAAAGTATTTTTATACTGTTAAAAAAAAGAAGTTGACAAATGGCTTGTATGGAAATGTAGCAACTAATGATAAGATAACCCCAGAGGATGAGCCACAAGCTCGAAAAGTCGGGAAAAAAATAATAAAAAACATTAAACACGGAAGAGCTCCTTCATTAAAGAAAATCCTACAAATTACACAAAATTAAATATATTAGATAAAAATAAACATATCTTCCTTAAACCATAATTATTTTTTTAAGTTAACTTAATCATAGTAATAAAAATTTTCAAAAATTCATCAAAATCAATTACATTAGACCACCTCCTGTCAAGAAAGTTCGCTCTTTAATTCGAGAAGAATTTATTTCCTTAAAACGCTAGAGTTAATTTTAAATTTTATGTACCATTTATTCATACTCTATACATGGATGGTGGCTTCCCTTTCTTTTTTTAGTAAGGAAGGAAGAAAAAGTTAAAACAGAAAACGTGTTCCGATGAACGTGTGAACGTTATCTTTTGTCGTAATGGAATAAAACCAAATTGAAACAATCAAGGAGGTATATTTTTTTTAAAATACTTACCATTAAACCTTGGGAATGCAAGGACATAATAATATTTTATTACTATAATAAAATAAATGTTATTATAGGATGATTAATAGTTAGAGCAACATGTAAAGTATCTATGCTAGAAGATGATAATTAAATGTTTATCATGTAATTATTAATTATAAGGATACAGATTATATCAAAACGTTTGCTTTTCAAAATAAAAAGAATTAACTGAAAATCCTGACTATAAATCACCTTATCGTAAAGTAAAACAGTCGACTATTACACATCTTTAAATTTTATTATAATAACATTTCGAGAAAAAAAAATTATGAATTGAAGTCAAATACTCAACTTTTGATCGGCACTCCTGTAAAATTTTCGAATCAAACTTTTGACCTTTTAACAACCCTTGAAAAATAAAAACCTTTTTCTACTTGACTTCTTCAAGTAGTCTTTTGTTTTTTGAACCATGCGGTCATGTTCCATTCAATTTTTAACGTTTATCAGTTGCTGAAGAATTTTATCGTATATTGAATAACCAAAATCTCGTAACAGAAATTAAAAAAAAAATACATATAGATTTCCTTGACATTATAAAAGCTAAAAATAATTCCTAATCTCATTTCTTTTTCTTAATTTCTTTTTTTATCCCCTTCAAGATATGGATCGTACCGATTTTTAACCATTTTATATTTATCTGATCGATTGTATAATCTTAAATTATTTAAATAGGTTTAGGACGAGATATGCGAAAGAGATACCAAAGTTGTTAACCTTTTACGTCATAAATATACATTAGATTGAATATATTTCAACATATGTTAAGTTAAATATTAATTCTCTCAAATTATTCTATTACTTTCAGTTCAGTCTAATCACACTTTCTGGACCATCAAAACTTTCCAAAGATTTTGAAATTAAAATGTTTGTTTTGTTAGTTCAACAAAAAAGAGCGTGCCTAATCACCTAATTATTAATAAATAAAAAAGGATATTAGACATTCTTGAAATACAAATACGCAGTAAGAGGATAATTTAAAGAAAAAAGAGCTTTAAATGCAACATAAATAAAATTTTGGTTTGGAAAAGATATTGGTATAACTTAAATTCTATTAAAAATATATTATGAAACCGCCATGGAGTCCATTTCGGTTGAAAAGTGCCTTGACAAGCTTTATTTAATGGAAGCTATCTACCTCCGTTTCAATAGCTCAAAAGGGACAGACGAGTCCCAGACGATTTTTTTTTTTTTTTTTTTCTATACATTAGTGGACAATTTGTTTAATATTTTTAAAAATTGACAATGGTCAATAGACCTCACTAAATGAAGAAATTGTCCACTCCAGGTATAATTAATCCTGTTAATCCAGGTGTAACTAATCCTAGTGACAAGGAAATCCGGGTTCGAATACCGGCCGAGTCCAATCTTTTCCCTTGTTATAGAAAATATTTAAAAATCACAGTAACAACATTCATGTTATCATGACAATAGAAATAATTGAATTTAAACGGAATTTTGTATGAGGGACGTTATTTTAAAATTAACGAAAAAGAATGTATTATTGAGAAAATAACAAATTTTACAGTTCGGTTAACAAAAAAAAAAAAAAAATTAAAAAACATATACAGTCGACTTATTAATACATTCTGGAGTATGGCAGCGATATGGCAAAATTTGTTTTCAAATTAAAATTAAAATTCATAAAAAAAATATACTTTGAAGGGAGAGATTGTCCATGGCCGAGATTCGAATCCGTGTAAAAATAAATAAATAAATGTAAAAAATAAAATTAAAATTGTAGTTTCCGGCATATAAATTGGGTTTGCCCTATCAGCTAATTGTCAATTAGAAATAATAAAAAATTACACAATTAAGCAGAATAAAACAGCTTTAAAATGCAAATTTACAGAAACAGGATAATTTCAAGACCTTGAAACGCACCAGAAAAGTAAATTAGGTGAGGCCCGAAAAAAAAAAATAAACAAAAGCTTGTTTTTTTGGAATTATTATGAAACAACGCAAATAAAAATACAAAAAGGACCTTGTTAAAATAACATTAAAAGTAAAATATTTTGTGCAGTATGTAATAAATCATCAGTAAGCCCAATCAAGGTTTCAGATATTACACGGTACATTTGGATCACGTGACGACTCATGTCACAAGATTAGTATCTTGAGGTGCCTTTACAATGTGCGAACCTCACCCTCGAAAAGGTTATTTCCCCGAACGTTGCCGTACCGGCCTACCACGAACAGTTATTTACATTTACCGCACCTATGCACCTTAATACAATTTTCATTACAAAGGCAGCGGACTTGTAACTAGCGGCTTTTCTGGCTTTTGCTCTAACTTATTATGGATAAAAGCAAAGTCAGAAATTTTTTAAAACAAGGTCTAAAAGCTTACCTTAACTAACTCGAAAGCGACACTAGCGCTATCCCAGAACACACAGGCGAGCTGATAAAGTATCTCTTCGACTTCGTGTCTTGAGGTTCGCAAGGTGTAATGGCACTTTAGGTTGTCAGATGTTGCAGGGTAAAGTCCAGTATCTTGATTGAGAGATACTGATGGGTACAATAAAGTATCTTGGTTTGCCAGTGTTCGATGGGTTTGGTAATGTGAAATATTTGGGAATGGTAAAACCCACATTTTTGTGTGTATCTGAATGGGAGCTGCATTTGTATGATTGGCAACCATTTTATTTACATATTCTCAATTTCGTATTAGTATTATTCTTTAGGAACTTTAAACATGTAGAAATCTCCTTTTTATTATTCCTATCTTTGATAAGGAAGGAAAGTTTTGCGTTCTTGCGGAAAATGGAGAAACCTTTTTTTCTGAGTAAAGGGAGATTCCTCCCACACTTTTACTTATTAGACATGAATGGGCAAAATGTCTTCTTGTTTCAATTATTTCGCTTACTCAAGATAAAAAGTATTTTCTATGATGACACCTATCTACAATTACTAAAACGGCCTATTCGCTTTGGCTAAAAACCAAAGATGCGCTTTCTTTGAAAACGAGTCTATTTTTTTTTTCCTTTTCAAGGAGATTATATTCCCAATCTGCCAATCATTTGTTAAATTAACCTTGAAGCATAAGTAATTATTTATACGATAGAACGATGTGTGGAAATCCACATTTCTCATTTTTTTATTTACGTAACACTTTGTTTTAAATATTTCTGAATATTTAGTAAATCACAATAAGCAAATCTTAAAATATGAAGTAGTTACTTTTATGTTACTAGCTGACAATTTCTGCAATTTTTTTTTAACTGAATATCTCAGATTTTACTATATACAGGGATCAGGGGATTAATGGTACATTGCAAAGTAAATTAGCGAAAAGTTTTGTTAAATTCGGCCCAATTTTATTCATTAGAGTAACAAGAAGTATTTTTCTCCCATTATTTGTATTTAAAAACAATTAAATTAATGATTTAATCAGCTTACTAGTTGACTCGTGCGAAGCATTCGCACTCTAACCTACTTAATTTAACTTATTTAATTTAACTAATTAACTTAATTAACTTAATTAAAGTACCTACATATCGTATATTTAGCATCGTATAGTGCCTATTTAGTGCTTCATGGGCATAGGTGAGGGTTGAAGTAAAGAATAGATGTGTTTAAATTGTAAGATAATTTATATATAAGAGATAATTTATTTTTTGTTACATGAGTTTAAGGTATTTACATATTTACGTGCTTACATGACCTCTTTGTTTGAAGTTACGATGATTGTTTGTAGGGGAGTTTGTTTTAGACAGACATGGATGTCACTGAAAGAGATCATCCTGGATATGCCACATACGTATGTAAATACGCATATTGGTTTCGTGAAAAGCGATGCGCTGTATAAGTGTATAGAATTAAAATGTTCGTCTCGACAAACTGAAAGAAAAGACACCTTCGAAAAAACCCTGCGACCATTTTAAAATTTTCGTTGAGAATTGCAGTTTTTCGCTTTCGGTAAATCGGAAAAATGCATATGACCGAAAATGTTCTCCTTGAAAACCTAAAAAGATTGACACCATTCATAAACCTCTACGACCATTTTGATTTTCTCAACCGTGGTTACGGATAACTCGCAATCGCATGCGAAATGAGTGATTTGTATATTTCCCCGGTGTAGTGGTTAAGGAAAGCTTTAAAATGATTCCTCATTCATGAAATTTGATGAAGTATTAAGGAAGTTATGGCGTACTGACAAAAAAAAGCTTTGAGAAAGAATATATATGATATTATATTATTTGATATATTTTATTTTTCCTATAGCGAATTGGTAGGGCGGTGGTGGAGAGTTGCATATTTTTATTTCACAATATCATTATAGCATTCTTTTTTTTTTTTTTAACTGCGTAAAATAAATAAATAAATGGCTGCATTTTAATAATTTTTAGAATATTCGATCATAAAATTTATCTTTCTCTTCGCGTTGTTAAAGCATGTCAGTAACGTTGCTATTGTCCAGGAGCACGTTTCAATTTATTTGTCAAAGAGGATTCGGAGATAAAAGCTGTCTCATTTTGTGGGTCTTGTATTGTGAAGGGGCTGTGTACAGTCCAAAGTACCTACGGGAGAGCCTAAGCCCTTTCTACCTGATCTAGGAACATTGTGGGATGTCGGTCGGTCACTTTGTAAAGTTTATTTCAGGAAGATGAATAAAGATAACGATAAAGATAATAATTTTATGTTATCATGAAAAACAGTTGCATTATTAGTATAAAAATTTTAACTGACGGAAAAATGTTTTTAAAATATTTTGATATTAATATATCAAAATAACAAAAATACTTACTTCATTAAATATTTATGATAGGTTTATTCATAATCAGGATATTCAACTGAAAAAAAAAAAAAAACTTATTTTGAAAAGCCAACGTTTCGATCCAACTTGTGGATCTTCATCAGGGCTAAATGAAAACAAATATGTGAGTATCTATGCTAGGACGTGACAATTAAATGAATACTTTACAAAACTGATAATTATATAAAAGATGATAAGCATTATACATGAATATTTAAATAAGTTGCTGGTTAGCAAGATAAAATAAAATCTGATATTTACCTTCTGAGTCCAGAGTAATACAAAGACTGAGGGTAAAATAAGGTGAGAGCTATTAGTCTTTTAGCCCTGATGAAGATCCACAAGCTGGATCAAAACGTTGGCTTTTCAAAAATCCTGATTATCAATTAACCTATCATAAAGAATAACAGTTGACTATTTCTCACCTCTTAAATATTTATAATAATTTTACCAAAAGAATGTTTTTTTTTTGTTTTTTTTTAGGATTTAAGACTCCTAATAATAAATGTACAAGATTTGTAGAAATACGGTATAGTATTTCATTGCAGCTCTATGTTTTTATCTAAAAAAAAAAGATATTTAAAGCGCTTTCTATCTATTCCAAATTATTTAATCATGTTTCTTGTTAGAATCACGTTTCAAGTTGTCGATACTGTAATGATATTCTTTTTTTCCCCTCTAGAAACCTTTATTTTATTCACCCATTTTTATGTATTTTATAAATTCGAACTATTTTCTTGGACATTTTCAGTGTAGATTAAGTTGTTATATTAAAATGCTGAATGAAGTTAGATTAGGTTTTTAAGGAAAATTCGTTCTTATGTTACGGAAGTTGAGAATCTTATTCCAAATATAGTTTAAGATAACTCCTAGACATATAAATTTTTAGTCGGTTTGTAAAGGATTTAATTTATTTATTTTTTCTTATTTAGTTATTATCCATTCTTATGAACTTGAAATAGCGATCCTTTTGTCGGTTAAATTTTATAATAGATAATAGATTTAATTCTCTCTCTCTCTCTCTCTCTCTCTCTCTTCATATATATATATATATATATATATATATATATATATATATAAATATATTAAGATAAAAATATTACTATTCTCTGACTAGCTGAGTGTCTTAACCCAAGCTAAATTTAGATTATACATGCCTATTTTCAAAATGAAAGAACTATAAAAAAAATCTTACAGTCAATGGCGTCATCGGTAGGCTGTATAACATTAACAAAATTTATTTATAAACAATATAACAAGTAACTGGTCTTTTCCAGAAACCTATATAAATTAAACTGCCTGTCTCTGGGAAAAAGAGCCACTTAATTTTTTCTTTCCTGTGAATTGTTTATATCAAATAAAATATAAATGGGAAGTTTTGCTGATTTTGTGATTATAGTTAGTAAAACACTCGAGATGTGTTTGAAGTTTATGATATCTATTTGATATTTTCTTCGTAAATCATCGATTAACGAATGTTATTATTGCAAACAACTTCTGGGAAACACGGACTAGTGACAGTAAATAATTTTTGATAATTTCAAACGAAAAATGTGCCATTCATTCATATTCAATAATACTGTAGTTTTCATTTTGGGAAGATTTAGAAGAATTCTAAATGCACCATTTCGAAGACGAACTGACAAACATTATTTCTACCGTAACAATTTATTATATTATTATTATAAATGATTTTAAAGTTAGAGAAAATTATGAAAGTTGTGATCCGTTATTAGACGAACCGAGTCAAAGCTTTCGGGCAGGAAGTGAAAGTGTCTGGGATGGTAGGGATGTCGCCTTTCCAGTGACTTTCCAGCTGGAAAGTAGGGGGACTTATGGCCCAACTTACCTATGTACAATAATATATAATATGTATATTACTATTTACTATGGCTTGAGAAAACATCGCGATGATGGTTACAGCTCAAAATATATCATTTTTGAGTTATGCTTACCGTTATAATCAAAATAAAAAAGCTCAACAAATCAAAATAGTCACAATAGAATTAATAGTCCCGATCGCGTAGGCGCAATTTACCATATTCTTTTATAGAGGGGATGATCGTGTTAACGCAAAAAATTTTTCTATGTCGCCCCAAGGTGTTTTCCAGAACTTCTTGGGATTGCGGATGTTGGACCAATGGTAATCACAAAATCAGCAAAACTTCCCATATATATTTACATTCGAAATAAATAAATCACTGGAAAAAAAAAAAATTAGAGAATGTTTTTCCCAGGGAAGTATATCTAATGATCTTATATCAGTTTCTGAAGGAGATGTGATAAAGTATTGACTATAGAATCGAAATAAACTTAGTAAGTTTTAAAGTAAAACGGAGAATCGTAAAGTGACATCTTGCATAAGCACTACGCTTTATGAGAGAGAATCTGCAGCTAGAAAGGTATACAAAAAATATTCACATGTATATGTACTTCTTTAAGTAGGAAAATACAGATTCTACTAACTTTGCGTTGAGTACTACGTACTATGCGTTGAGAAACCAAGAATCAGATATTGCCTTTGTAATTTCTTTTTTTGGTGGTGGAGGGGGTAAAAATCATTGGATGAATGTTGTTATATTTACTTGTTCTAATATTTTTACGAGTCTGATCCTACTGAGAAAAAGTTCACTCAGCCTGTGGTGAATTGAGAAATTAGAATTGCTTTAATATGCAATCGGACTTGGGATTCCCGTGACAAAAAGGTCATAAAGATATGAAATTGTCTTGACTGATAATTCAATAATATATTGTTTTTTTAACATCCCTGTATGCTACTAATCCTATAGGACGACCCAACAGTGAAAGTAATAAATTGTGTCTATCCTATAATTAGGAGGGATCTTAAAAGATTACCTGACATCGCAAAGGATGGGGATCTTTAACGAGTATTTGTCATCGTGCAGGCTAGGGATATCCATTTAACGTCCCATCCCCAGGACGGAGAAAAAGGTCACTCGGCCTGTAGCTAACTACAATAAAAAAGGTCGTTGTGGCCCTAGGATTTTTTTAAATTGAGTGAAAAATCTTCTGCTAATCGTCCTTCGGTTGGGACATAAAATGGATGTCCCTAGCCCGTACGATGCCAAATACTCGTTAAAGATCCCAATCCTAATTATACCTGGATAGGCAAATTTTAGGACCCCCACTGTACTATCGTCCGAATAGCCATAGAAGCAGAAAGGGACTTTAAAATAAACAAACAATGGTCATTCGGCCCTGCGCTACTATTCTTACAATATTGTAGTATACCAAATCCATATGGATGAGGCGAAATTGACATATCCATATTGATACCATTGTCCCAACACCTCCACCGTATGGCACCGATGAGGGCATAATTATCGTAGCCGTTAATGCTCTGTAATCAGCGGCAGGAGCACAGAGATGAGATCAGCTTACGTCGATAAGATATCTGCGAAGTGAGTCAGCGTTAGAGTCACTAGCTGCCATCTTGTCCTTTCCTCCGTTATCAGGATCTTCTACCTTCAACAATATCGAGTGCCTTCTTATCACACGATTGAGCTATAAGCTACGTTCCGTATAATCCATCTACTTCAATTTACGTTCATGTACTTCATGTATATATACTACCTACATTATTACGAAACTGATAAATTTCGATTCGTGCAAGATAATATCCAGATTTTTTTCTCCTCTTCCACGCCATGCGTATCATACGGGGTGGGGTTACTCTTTTAACCAATCTACTCAAACCATGCTGGGAAGGTCGAGATTTATTCAGAGAGTCGGCCATTTATGGGGACGTATTTCTCTAGTTGGCTGTGCCTTCCCTCGGATAGGACTTAAAACGGAGATACCGAACCTGTGCGATGTCAGATACTCTTTTAAGATCCCTATCATAGTAAAATGAAGATAGTGTGTTGCAATTCAGGTGTCGCAAGTTTTAATATTACTGGAAAAACTGGCATTGAAGAGGAAGTGGTAAACTAAAACTGGGAAATTCTTGTTGTTTTTCGGTTACAAAATCGTTAGCTCACCCCTCCTTCCCCGAAACTTCAAAACTAGAATTTATAAAACTACAATACTTCCAACAGTTCTTTCGGGATGTGAAATGTGGCCGCTGACCGTAAGGAATGAACAACGCCTAAAGGTTTTTAAAAGTAAAATGTTGCGTAAAATATTTGGACCGAAGAAGGAAGAATCAACAGGAGAATTAGAGAACCTACAATACTAAAGGTCGCTGGTTCGCGCCCCGCGGTGGCACTTGGATTTTTTAAAGGGACTGAAAAATCCTTGGTTATGCCGTCCCTCGGTTAGGACGTAAAATTGAGGTCCTGAGCCTGTACGATGTGAGGTACTCGTTAAAGATCCCTAACCTAATTATATCTGGATAGGCAAATTTTAAGGCTCTCACAGTAGCATCGTCCGATTAGCATTAGTAGCATAAAGGAAAAAAAAAAATATATATATATAATTCAATCATAAGTCTAGACAATTTCATATCTTTGTAACCTTTTTTGTCACGGGAATCCCACGTCCGATTGCATTTTAAAGCAATTAGTTCTAATTGCTAATCATCATCAATCATTATACTACCATTTAAATGATTTGTAATCATTAATCATAATTACTGTCATTTTCTGTCATATGATATCTTTTTAAAATCTAAGAGCCTTAAACTTTGAATTCGCTTTCTTGGAAATCACAGAACATGGAATGAAATAGAAAAAAAGAAACCAATATCTCGTCCTACATTTATTCTCTATCCCAAATTGGCAGTTTCTTATTCTTTCGAAACTTTTGGAATGGTGAAATCCATTTGATCTTATCCTTTTTTCATCCTTAGCTTCGGTAAGAAAGGAAAGTTTTGCATTCTTGCGGGAAGCGGAAAACACTTCTTTCCGAGAATCGGAAAATTCCTCCCAGGTTTTACTTATTAGACATGAATGGACAAAATGGCTTCGAGTTTCACTCACTCAACTTAAAAGTAATTTCCAAGATAGAGCTCTCTAATGTAGAAAAACGGCCAATACGATTTTGCTATAAACCGAAGGACTTTCGTATAATAAGCAAAGGTACTTACTTTTAAAAAGCGTCGATTTCGAAAACGATTTTGCCTAGAGATTTGATTCCCATTTTTTGTTAAATTAACCTTGAAACATAAGCAATTACACAGGTACACAGTGGTCTTGGTGCCGAGAGTTTTATAGCAGCTGATTCCACTGCACTGAATCCAAATTTGCCATTAGTTTTCCTCCATCAGCTCTAGTTGTTGAGATATATAAATGACTGAGTGACTTACCTCTTCAAACATAATTAAAATGGAAAAAACAAAGATATTAAAATTCTTTACTGAAAACATTTTAAGTCAATCAAAACCAAATAAACGCACACATTATTTACATAATCACTTTTTAACTAAACCAATTACATTTCCAATAGACTGTATTTCATATTTCGGAAGCTTCTTTTGCGTGATTCTCTTGGATGTTTCTTCAAAAAATCTCGTTTTAGGTTCCAGCAGTAACCTGCCATCATTTGGGTATCCCATGATCCAGTTGAGCATTTCAAAAGTATACCATAACAATAAGTAATTAAAATGATTTGCCGGTTGGTTTGTTTGTTTAACGTCCAGTTGTTATGTTTGTTAGTTTGCCGGTTGGTAAAATCATACTAAAACGCGTTGTTATAAGTTATTACTAGATAGCTAGCTAATAGTTTAATATTCTAAAATAAGGAGAAAAGCGTGCTCAAATAATTCATTTACACATCTATTTCCCATTACAATCTATATCGTAGGTATTTATATTTAAAAAAACTACTTTTAAGGTATGCTGAAGCTAAAAAAGTAGCGCTGATAGAAAAAATCTGATTGTATTATTGTAATAGCGCCCCAAACATAGTTGGAATTAGCTATAAGATTCTAGGCACCAAAAAAAAAAAAAATCTGTAGGGCTGTGTTATTTATACAATAGAATTGGCGAAAACCTTCCTTTGTCAGAAATTTTATTCATATAAGACTGTAGATATTTCGTAAAACACTAGAAGCAAGTCTGAAAATATGGAATGGTTACATGACCTTTTAGCAAGGAAAAAAAACATAGATGTTTACAATGTTTCTTTGTTGCGTGCTAAAGTGAAGACATAACAAAGACCTTCCCTTCTATTTCCAGCACTCTCTTTTTCTTTATCTTTTTTTTCTATTTTCGTTTCTGCAGTTAATCGCACTTAATGATTCATTCTATCTATTATAAAGAAATAATTATTGCTCTGAACTGACTTTCCAGACTTTTATTTTTTTTTATTTTTTTTTTTTTTATTCGTCTGAAAGCATGTCCTCATAATTATACGGCACTATTACAATTTAGGTTTTAAATTGCTAAACATAAAAAAATAGTTTAAAATGAAGTATAATATTCTATTACAGTTTTATTTTGTACTAGCTGTATATCCCGGCTTCACTCGGTGAATTTCATTTTTCTAATGAAACGGTCGATTTCCTAAAAAAAACAATATAAAACAAATCATAACAATTTGTATAACAATAAAGAATATATCCAGAGATCGACTGAAGTTATGCCATCTTAATATGGACAGGTTTGTTTGTTTGTTTAACGTCCATTTTTATGCTACTAAGGCTAATCGGACGATGCTACAGTGGGAGTCCTAAATTTTGCCTATCCTTAGGATAGGGATCTTTAACGAGTACCTAAAATCGTACAGGCTCGGGACCTCCATTTTACGTCCTATCCGAGGGACGGCTTAGCTAAGGAGTTTTTACTCCCATTAAAAAATCCTAGGGCCACCGCTGGAATTGAACCCTCGATCTTTAGTATTGTAGGTTGCCATGCTAACCACAACACCACAGGTGACCCCAATATGGACAGGTGTTCGCACATGGTATGAAAGAACCATGAGCGAAATTTGGAAAATTTATGACAAACGGTATGGACTTCTATAAAGAACAAACAAACAGAGTTTTATCTTTATTCATATAGATTATTTATCCTAAATTACTGTGACGTCTGTAAAAACCTATTCAATGTATGTTTTTGTCATTCATCACAACAAGCTAAAAGGTCATGCGTGTTTTCCAAATCATTTGTTGTCAATTCTTTTACATACACTGTAAGCGTATGACGGTGGTTCAGTGATATAATAAGAAAAACAAAAAATTAAATAACAAATGATGAGAAAAAAGTTCAATGTTAGAAAATGGTTAAATAGCTGTTACTCTTTCACAAGACCCCGGGATCAGAAATAGGTGGGAAAGCCTAGTTTATGGGGCTACCTATTCAGGTTGTAATATTTTCGTAAAGAAAAACGGAAACTAAGATAGGTAATTATTTATAGTTAAAAATATTACTACATAGATCATTTCTTTTTTTAATGCAGAACCTCTACCATTTTTAGTTTTTATAATTATTATTCTCCAACTTTTCGGGCTTCTGATCCATCTTCAAAGCATTAGCTATAGTACCAATATTGAGTATTCTACAACCATCTACTTTTCCAATACTTTTTATGTTATTAACATATGTCATGGATTAAACCAAAAAAAAACAAAAACATTTTTGTTGGTTCTAGATTTATTTCATTGTCAAGGGCGTATATAACAGAGCGGAGGACTACCCCCCCCCCCCATTCTTGAAATCAGAATATTTACAAAACATTAAGTGCCGTAATCTAAATTATGTTAATAGAGTCGTATAAATCCTATTAAAATGGCTATTAACGTCGTTTAGTTGTCTTCGTAGCAGTAATAGAACCCTACAAACATCTCTCGATCTTCAGTAAATATGATTAGTCGTACCCCCCCCCCCCACCACTGGTCATAACCACTTGGTCTCATCTCCGAAAATTTTCTTAACTTCTGGTTAAAGTTAAATCAGAGACTTAGTAAATAGTTACAGTCGGGAACCTAACCAAAACTAAAAGTTATTTAAATTGTTAATAAGTTTTGTGTGAAGTATTGTTTGATAAATTGCTTTGTTTTATTTATAAGAATTCTTTCTTTTTACTTTAATAAATAGTGGGCAACCTCAAACAGAGTATCGCGAAGGGTAGAAACCATCCTCTGTCGAATATGAATAGGACATTGTGCATTTTCACAAGCATATTTATTAAAAGGTCTCCAACATGCATAATATGCAGTGAAGAAATTACAATACGTCATATCCTAATAGGCTGTAAAGCTTTTAAGAATCATAGAACGAATATAGCTTTAGGTGGTACATTGGGGGAAGTTCTTAGAGTCGATGAAGCTGACAAAAAATTGGAATATTTAAAATTAATCAGATATTATTCAAAAATCTAAAATATAGATGCTGCGAATGACCCTGCAGGGCAGAGGCCACAAACAATTTTTTTTCGTAAATTATTATTTTCTGAACGTTGTCAATTACAAATGAATATTCAAGCTTTCCATTCAAGCGATCCATTCAAAAATCGAATAATCTTCTCGCATAGGGATTTTTTCTTGAGTTACAGCGACATTATTCTTATCAAGATGTGAAGGTCGAGATTCATTTCGTGGGTCCGCCACAAATAACTTTTAACTTAGTATTTTTAGCGTCACTCGAGCATATGACTTCAATAACTATGCAAAAGTAATGTAGTATTTCCAATTCTATTTGAAACTTTTTCAAGTCTACTGTAACCCTTTCCAAGTCACAACAAACCCTTTTCAAAGCAAATGTAACCACTTACACTCGATGGTCTCCCTTTCTATTTCAATTGTAACAAATTCCATTTCAATTGTCACCTTTGAAAAGACATATATAGATGTGAAATTTAAGGTTCTTTGGAATGGGTGAAGCTACAAATTGAAATTTTTTTTTAGGGTGAGAATTGAAATGGCAACGGTTTTAATTTAAATAAAAAGGGTGACGATTGATTTGAAAGGGGCTGCATTTGATTTGGAAAGAGTTACGTTTGAATTGGAAAGGGTTTCTTGTGACTTGGAAAGGGTAGCAGTTGACTTGGAAAAGGTTCAAACAGACTTGGAAATGCTATATATACTAGGTACTGTACTGGTACTTGTAGGTACGAGTACTTTGCTTGAATGGTGTTATGAAATAATGACAAACAACCCCCCCCCCCCCCCCCCGTTCACTAATTTACCCTTCAAGGCAGATTTATAGTCTCGGAAGATAATTTAAAAGTTAGAATATAACAAATATGATTTACAGCTGAGATAGAGTCTAGTGTTATCTACTCGACGTTATGGGGCGACGGTTTTTATTTTACAACAATACGTCTGTGATGAGGAGCTTGCGAGGATGGTACCATCTTATGAACTATAATATTGAATCTTCTCATAGTTATCGTCTCTCTAAAAATATTCGACCTCTTCCGCCTAGAAACGCTGATTTTCACCTAATGATTTCTTTTGAGAAAGACAGGTACGTAGGAATTTACTGATTTTCCGAGAATTCATTTTATTTCTTCTTCAACTTTTTATTAATTGAATAATTTAGCAAATTACCCGATTACTTAAAGAAGTACCTCGAAAGAGGAATGACTAGTAGTTCATGGTGGATTAGCAAGGTGCCCAAGTTAAGTAAGTTGTATGCGGGGGACCTCATATTCAAAAAATCTGGTGCGTGCGCGCAACACACAACTTTCACTTACCAACTTACTTAGATTAGAAATTGACGTGTTTCGCTAATAATCATTTCCCAAAGTCACACATTTTTCTACATTCATATCTTATTTTTGTTAATCGTTAAAGCCGTTTTTGAGTAAATAAAAAAACCTGTGAAAATGATACAAAATTTATTAAGTAAAGTCCCCCCTCCCGTCGATTAATTTTGATGAAATTTTTACAGTCGTATCTCGGGCATATAAATACATCAAATACCAAGTTTGATCAAAATCGTTAAAACCGTTTTTGAGTAAATAAAAAAAACACGTGAAAATGATACAAAATTTATTAAGTAAAGTCCCCCCTCCGGTTAATCAATTTTGATGAAATTTTTACAGTCATATTTCGGGCATATAAATCGATCAAATACCAAGTTTGATCAAAATCGTTAAAACCGTTTTTGAGTAAATAAAAAAAAACACGTGAAAATGATACAAAATTTATTAAGTTAAGTCCCCCCTCCGGTTAATCAATTTTGATGAAATTTTTACAGTCATATTTCGGGCATATAAATCGATCAAATACTCAGTTTAATCAAAATCGTTAGAGCCGTTTTTGAGAAAATCGAAAAAAACGTAAAAGTCATTAAATAAAGTACCCCCTCCCTTTGAGCAATTTTGATGAAATTTTTGCTGCCACATCGCGGGCATATACCTACACTAAATACCCAATTTCAGGTTCCCACGGTTTATAGTTTTTGAGCTAGTATGTTCACATACACACACACACACACACACACACACACACACACACACACACACACACACACACACAGACCATTTCGCGGGACTTGGTTATTTCGACTCAGGGGGTCCCAAAACGTGTATTTCCGTTGAAAACCGGAAGTCGAAAATTTTCACGATCGCAATACTTCCACTTACTATATATTTCATATATAGGTAAGTGAAAGTAAAAATGGATATGATGCAGTGAAGTATTTTTTGGTCTTAAGCAAAGGCATTATTCTTCTTGATCGAGGGACTTATGTAGAGGTTATGATCCTGCTACCAAGACAATTGAATAGCGTTAGTAGCAATTTTAATTTGTGTAGTATGATTTATATACATAATTCAAATGGCTCTGAATGTTGCTGTGACATCAAGAGCACATACATCTACATTTAAAAAAAATATATTTATTGAAATTTACAACTTTATTTACAAATAATATATTAAACATATCTGGTAAGAGAAAAAAAAATGTTCTGAATAAGCATATAGAGAAACTATCCACTGATAGTACTCAACCAGTATCAGTCAAGACAATTTCATATCTCTATGACCTTTTTGTCACGGGAATTCCAAGTTCGATTGCATATTAAAGCAATTTATTCTAATCACTAATCTACGTTAACTTCGCCACAGGCGAATGACCTTTTTCTGAGTAGATTCAGATTCTTTAAGATATCACTACAAGTAAATTTAACATTTATCCTATTATTTTTACCCTCTCCACCATCAAAAAAAGTAATTACATAAGCGATATTCTAGGTTTCCGTATGAATCTTAAAAGATCTCGAATCCATCTTTTCATACGCCTTGGAAGATTTTCTGAAATAGAGGAGGAAGCGAGGGTGAATACGAGTGGGTTCTGATGGGTCTGGAGTTTACTATGACAGGATTGGTACCTGGATCGGGGTGAATCGGCGATATGTGGAACATAAGGTCTTTGTGGATTATTTTATTTGTTACAAAATAAGGGGCATTAAGGATTTTGCGATGGATTGGATGCGAGAGGAATTGGAAGGGTTGGTGGAGCGCCAAAGCTCAATTCCGTAAGTCCAAACAGGTCTTATTACTGTCATGTAAAGGATAGACGCTAGCGTCGAGCGGTTTCTTGTCGTTTCAATCTGGTGATGAGGATTCTACATAAGTAAGACATTTGTCCAGTTGGAGTTCTAAGCATCGGATCTGTTCTACAGGGAATACCGGAAAATTATTGAACGATTACTCTAGGGCAGAAGGTCGTAGTAATACGACGTAGAACACATAACTTTAATACTTAATTTAAGTTTTGTACTATTTATCGTTTTTGAGCTGGGCTGTTCACCAACACAAATTATTCCTTAACAAACATAGGACGTTTTTTTTTTCTTATAATTTCGAAAATATGCGTATTGAAACGAGAAGATTCCTCTGCTTTGTATTCAGTATTTGTATGATTGAATATTTGATGTTATTTCAGTTAATGATGCAATCACCCGCTTTTATCTTGCCCGCATCTACCTCTATATTTTTGGATTTTCCAATTTTTTTAAGCTAATAGTCAGCCTTTTTACTCTCTTTCCTATTCCGTTCTCATTTAATGAGGTTGAGTTGAAACTAAGATAACCCATAATAATTAGCTAGTTTTAGACTGCTTCCTAGTTCATTCCCGTCGAATTAGTTACATAACTATAGTCCACAATCAGGGGTAAGGGTGCTGTCGAGCTCCATTTTTATAATACTTTTTAACACTTAACATTTACCCCTGTTTTGAGATTTTCCAATTTATATCGACAATTTAATAGCGAGCATCTTGGGGTGGCGGGATGGCCGAATGGGCAAACGCCTTGCCTCTGACAACCAACATATGATTGGGAACCCGAAGATAACAAGTTCAAAACCCGGAGCTAGGGAACACTTAAAAAACTCAGCATTAATTCCCCACTCTTTCCCCTGTTCCAGGAAACCCCGTATAACCTAAACGGCGAGTAACGTGAGGAACAAAAATAAAATAGCGAACATCTACCCTTCGAGCTATGACTTAAAATTCATTACTTTTTTACTATTTCCGATTTCATTCCCGTTTAATGAGGTAGAGTATGAACTAAGATAACCCAAGCGACCGTTGCTGGGAATTCCATGGAAGATTTTAATCGGGTTTCTCTCCACGACAATATTAAGAAAAAATAAATAAAACATATTTTTAATACTAAAGAACAAGAAGGAAATTTTGTTTAAAGGAAATCTTGCCGTGAAATTCTTGTAACTAAAGAAATTCTGAAATATAGAAGTATACAGGGTGCTTAGGATAAGTATAGACAAAGAAATACTAGAACCTCCCACTCTTAAACGCTATGACCACAAAAGAACAAAACATTCCATTTTATAATAATAATTCTCTCATGCATATTATTATTTTCACTTATGTAAATAGGTACATGTATGAATGAATGTATATTTCATACATATTATGTAAATATGTATATTCCTTATTTATTAATCTATAGATGTACGTTTGTTTACGTACGGTTGGATAGATTTCTCTTTCTCCCATTTTAATATGTGTAATATATATTATTATATCTTATTTTTATTTATTCATTTTATTTATTTTTATGAAGTCAGTCTAGCCTCGACCAGCGAAGTGATACAGTTACTTTATAGTCACTGTTTAACTCTTTAACCCTTTTTTTAATTTTGAGAAAATGAAAAATTGTTCGCAACCCCGTCTAATAGGGTTTCCTCTGTATAAGAAAAAAAAGACAGCCTCCCCCCCCCCCCCCAGAAATATATTGGTCTTCTATAAATTAGGAACTAAAAACAAACCTACTATTCAGCTATATTGACTAGAATCTACCATACTGCTTCTTGACTATTTCCTCATGGAATCGGATGTTTAATACTCGATAATACTTTACATAGAGTTCTGAATGAGGGCTACGACAAAGCGTACATAGAACGTCAATGATAACTTCGTCTACAAACATGACAAAGCAAAGGTACACCTAATTAGTCCAAATACAAATAGTTGTAAATTGAACAGGTGGACAGGATGATTTACGAAATGTCACTTCCTCTGATAAGGTGCCAGAATGAATTCACTCATTTTTCCTCCCAATCCGGAGAGCTAGAGCTAACGTATACGGTTATTAGGGCATTATCGAAGGCTAGTTTAGTCTATTTTTAGATCGACTCTAGCCGTTATTAATGTCACCTTCGTGTAGCAACAATCCGAAATACACGATATTGGCAACGGATCATGTCTACCTAGCTCACTTTGTCATGTTTCTAGTCAGATAGTAACCATCTGTCAGAGTGGTTTCGATTAGTACTAGTACTATCCAAGGTTTTTTTTATTTTCGTGCAGCGAGTTAAGATCATATGCTCATATGCTGTTTATATATGCAGTCTAAAAATTGCTATTTTAAACATTTTTTGTGGTACAATGATAATAAGTATATAACAATTTTTTTTTTACGTGGGCAGTAGGAAAAATTAAAAACCTGCATAAAAAAAATCAGGTGCGATGCGCGCAACACACAATTTTCACTTACCAACTTTGATTAGAAATTAACATTTTTTGTTAAATGCCATTTCTCAAAGTCCAACATTTTTCCACAATCATCTACTTACTTTTGTTTGTATTTCCTCTTTAAATTATTAAATATAAGTTTTTACTTGCGATAATTCGGCAATGCAAGCATAATCCAAGTCGTCTAATTTCATAATTCTCTATGTATTTGTTAAAAATTTCATTTAGTTACCATATAATGTAAATAATGGTCTATCATTAATGGCGTACGCGCATGCGTTGGCTCAACGTATATTATGAGTTGACGGAATATTTTTCTTTTTTTCTCCTGTATATGTTTACTTAATTTTTTCATATTTCATATATAGCCATTGCTTATTTAAATAATTTCTCCATGTAAACAAAAACAAAGGTACTTTATATGAAAACATAAAAGGCCCCTTCCCCATTTAAGCCCACTCAGAACATTTTAATAATGATAAAGCTAACCTGATATTAAAGAATACTTGATTCTCATTAAACATAACGAGTTTAATCGAAATCGTTAAAGCTGTTTAAGAGAAAATCGAAAAAATCGTAAAATTGCGAAAAAAGCTAAGAAATAAAGTGCCCCCTCCGGTTGATCAATTTTCATGAAATTTTTACTGTCATATCGCTAGCATATACATACATTAAATACCCAGTTTATCAAAATCGTTAGATCCGTTTTTGAGAAAATCGAAGAACTTAAAAATGGGACAAAATTTATTGTATAAAGTACCCCCTCCATTTGGGCAATTTTATGTCACATCGCGGGCATATATATACACCAAATACCCAATTTCAGGGTTTGTACGGTTTATAGTTTTTGAGCTAGTCTGTTCACACACACAGAGCATTTCGCGAGACTTGGTTATTTGGACTCAAGGGACACCAAAACGTATTTTTCCGTTGAAAACCGGAAGACGAAATTTTTCACGATCGCAATACTCCCCCTTACTATATATATATATCATATATAGGTAAGTGAAAGTAAAAAATGAATAAATAAAAACAAGATATAATAATGTAGATAGAAGGTAAACAGAATAAAATAGTAGAGAAAGAGATCTATCTAACCGAAAATAAACTAATGTACATCAATAAATTAATAAATAAGGAACACATGGCTACATGTATATAAACATTAAGTGAAAATAATAATATGCATAATAAAATTATTATTATAAAAGTAAATGTTTGGTTCTTTTGTGTTTGTAGCGTTTAAGAGTGGAAGCTATGGAATTTCTTTGTCTGTACTTATCCTAAGTACCCTGTATAAGCCTAAATATATTGCAGAATTTTATTACTTACAAGAATTTCATAGCAAGATTTCCTTTAACTAAATTTTCCTTATTGTTTTTTGCCATTTAAAATATGTTTTAGTTATTTTTTTCTAATAGTGTCGAGGGGAGAAACCCAACTAAAAATCTCCCAGGGAATCCCCAACAACGGTCGCTCTCCCGACCCCAGTTTTCCCCTTCACTAACGTCTTTAAATAGAACCCCCTCCCCTTTGCCTCCTTTACATTATTTATCATGTTTTACGCAACTCCTATCCTCAGCAAATCCCCGCCTCGTAATACCTGGAATCCCAATTTAAAACTGACTTAAGAGAGGTCTATGACGGTAACCAGCAATTTTAAGTTCGTAACTTCCTCAAATCACCGTTCTTCAGGAACACTCGAAACTGTTATCGGAACGATAAGCGATCGATTACGAAACAGACCGTATTTAAGATATCAGAGACTCGTGCTCTATCAAAGATCTCATTGAGAAAAAAAAATGAAAGATATTTTAACTCAATGTTCAATGCATACTGAGCATGTTTTAAAATATATGTTGACTCGTGACCAATTTATAATTAATAACGATAAAGAATTGGATTGCGTATAGATTGGGTCATAGGCCAATAATAAAAACTTGAAGGAAAAGCCCAACAAAATATACGCCACTAGGCTGGACGAATGCTCAAACCACAGAAATCAGTGGCGTTAACAAAAGATCAAACACGCGGACATTGTTTTATCATAAAAAATCGGGACAAGTCTATGCCTTATGTTGCTACCATATGTTTTTGTTTTAATGATGGTTATTTAACAAAACGAGTTTGAAAAAACAAAAAAAAAAACACCTCCTGCTAGGTGACTCAACAAAACATGAACTTGATAGCATTGGCAAAGGAACGAACACGTGGACATAGTTGATTAGAGAAAATCGTGAACGAATCTATGCATGTTGTTGCTACAATACGTTTTTGTTTTACTGTCGTATTGTAAAGTACTGATAGTCGTAAAGCAAAAATATGTTTAACCCTATAAGGAAACTAGTTATGGCCTGTAGGGTAAGGATCGTGTATATGGGATCACCTGGGGTTTAGTAGCTAACATAGCAGCCTACAATACTAAAGCTCGCGGTTTCGCAATCCGCGGTAGCCCTAGGACTTTTTAAAATTCCTTGGCTATGCCGTCTCTCGGATAGGACGTGAAACGAAGGCCCCGAACCTAACCTGTGCCATGTCAGGTTTTCGTTAAAGATCCCATTTCTAATTATACAGTCAAAATCTTTTTTAACGAACTTCAAGGGACTGGAGGTTTTCGTACGTTAAAGCTGATGTTCTCTTTAAGCGGTATGATTGGTTATAATGAACAGTTCGCTGTAAACGGGGTTAAACTGGTCCCTATAGTCACTTCCTCTTAATTTTGGGTCTGTTAAATATTGAGGATTATCGATACATATTTTCATCCTACGTAATTTAAGTACATAATTAATGTTACGTCAATTTAAGTGCATAATAACTAATAAAAATTAAAGTACATAATAAGGTATTATATAAACAATACTCACAATGCAAAATGTCAAAATCTTGGTATTCTAAAAATATACATTTAAAATTTTATAAAAAATTAAATTAAATTAAATTAAAACATATATAATGGAAAAAGGTTGAAAATACATATTATCAAATCCAAGATTACATATAAATAAGTAAATTAAATAAAAAAATCTTGGGGTCACATGTGGTGTTGTGGTAGCATCGTCCGATTAGCCTTAGTAGCATAAAAATGGACGTTAAACAAACAAACAACAACAAATTAAAAAATCTGTCATTCTTGCCTGTCGCCTTCCTCATAGTTCGGCAAAAAATAATTTTCGATTGAAATGGAGACAACCGAGAAAGATTCTTGACAATTACTGGAGTTTCATATCCAGTTGAACGAGATGTTTTTAATTCACGGGCAATCGTACTCGCGGAATCGACTCGGCAAACTATCCCAAACTGTTCCTTAATCGTACATATACTGTTGTCATGGCATGTTTCCGCGTATAAAGACAAGAGATAACTGAATTGAGACACGACCGAGTGCATTGATGTAAAGTAAACAAAACTTTTTTTCTTCATTTCGTAGAAGTTAGTCTTGAAATGTACGCTGTAAGCTCTATCCGACCTGTTCACTAAAACCGATGTCCGTTGTAAGCGATATTAATGTTTTTTTCTGTATCTTATTTCATGGGGCCGATTATTTTGTTTGTTATATCCGATTGTACGTTATAGCCGGTGTCGTTATAAACGATTTTGACTGTACCTGTATAGTAAAAACATACTAGCAAATGCATTATTTGTCGTATCCTTACGTACGTGAAATGTGGTAGGAAGATATTGTTACATTCTACATTAAAAGGATGATAGGTATTTTTTAATTTTTTTTTTTATATTAAACTGGTACATAAATCTTTTCGATCGCACCACTGTATCGCATCGTCATCGGGTTCGTACATGAGTACCGAAATTCATCTTGACAGCATGTTCCTATTAAGTGTTTTATAATCCGCTTACAAGATTTTTTATTGGTATATTATCCGGAAATAGATATTGCACCTTTTCAAATGGTATATTTCCCTGGAGGAAGTAAATTCTGACATAAGTTCCACCACTTGTAAATGGCTCTGAACGACGACATGACATTTATATTTAATTTATACTGTCACAGGATATTTCAACTTCATCAATGAGGAGTGCCTTATCACCAATTAGAAACCACTTCTCGACAGATTGTGTTAACATCGTTAAACTAAATTGCACTAAATCTTGGAAAGCTCTGATGTTTCATGATCTATATTTATTTTTGCAGTAATTCAAACAATCCACATTTCTCGTTAATATTTATTTCAAGTGCAAGTTATTGAGAATAATGCGTCATTTGTTGCTAAAAAAAAAGTTGCACCGCCAGGTTTCGCAATTATGCTACAATACCGTCACCATCATATTAATAAGTTGACTGTGAAAAATTGTTTTTTATTTAGATTTAAATCACGCATATTCTTATTCAGCAGCGTTGATAAAAGTGAACTTTTTTTTTTCTTATCATTATCATTTATTACTGAAATTAGCGTGAAACAATCTATTATTATTATTTTATTTCTTTTGCTTCTTCTTTGATGCCTTTCAGCGTAAAGGAGCCTCAATCCTCCGGAGCCTGTCTTCTGGATCCTGCGCAAACAGCTTCATTTCACCCAGAGTTATTCCTCTTTCTGTGCCCTACCTGGCGATATATTCTGCACATTGGGTTCTTGGCCTGCCTCTGGGTCTTTTCGGGCTTCCATTATCTTTTTTGGGTCCCTGTTCTCGTGCGTTAACAAACTACTTTAATTGGGGTCTCTGGAGTGTGGTCTTCAGGAGGAGCTATTACTAAGTTCTTCCTGATGGTTTCATCTCTTATAAGGTCTCTTCGTGTCTTGCCCGAACCTAGAAATTTAGGTAAAAATTTCAGGCAAGGTATGATTCGCGGAGAAAAAAATAATGATGATATTGCTAGTTCTTAACGCCTGTTTGAGAAAAGGCAGCTTGTTTTACATCAAACTTTTTTGGCTATGAAAAAATAAAAACTACAATACATCGTAGATTTTAGGTCGTTGGGCTTACACATGCATTCTGCTGCATAAAAAAAATATCTAGTTTTGATCTCATTACTATATATTAAAAAAAAAAAAAATGAGAGATAGAAATTCAACTGCCTTTGACTTAAGACTTCCAAACTCTAAAATTTTCTAATTCTCCAAACTCCAAAATTCCAAACTCTGACTAGTAAATGAGTGTTGCAGCAGAATGTAAAACGTAATTGTTACTCGCAAATAAACATAGAACATTTTCGTTTTATTGTAATTCAAATTTCTGATTTAATAGAGCATTATTGTCTGTTATGTTAAAAAATACCACATCTCCACCAATAGAACCTACAGCGTTTCCGTAGAAATAAGGAAATTGTAGAACCGATTTTGAAAATAAGTAAAACAGTGTAATTTTGTTTACATTAGAAAGGTATGTTCTATCACTGCATTATCTTGATAAGTTAACGAACTATCTTCTGGTAAGGGGTGTTGGAAATTTACGGATCTTCTTGCTTTGGAATTTTATGCGCAGCAAATTTTAAATTCCATTCTCGAAACGACACTTTTATGAATGTATTATATTATGATTATGATTAATATGCCCTATAAAACTCCTGTATACATTACCATTCCTATACTGTAAAATTCTTATCGCCTAATCTTGCTTTTACCTTTCTTATCTAAACTCTTCGAAATACTACCTAAACTATTCCGTTCCAATATCTGAATTTATGTTGAACCATTTGTTAATATTCTAAAGTTCAAGTTATTGGAGTTTTTTTTTAATATATAAGAAGCTTTTTTAGTATTTTTCAATAAATTATAAAAATATTTTAGCACATACCTACATTATTTTTCCTATACAAAACAAGTCAAAACTAGAGTACCCCAGGGTGGTGTCTTAGGTACTATTCTTTTCAACTGATATCGCTCCGGTATCAAATACTGTTGTATCCAATACATTCACTGATGAAAATCCAATACATTCACTCTGCCATCTTGCGGTGACTTTGCTAGGTCTCCTTATGTACTATGTACTAAATATGAAGATGATAGAGATTGCTGGTCTTAGAGTATAACAATTAAACAAGTCGTCACGTTGTTTTAAGGCGTATTTTCAAACAATACCGATACCTGCGTGTGACGTAGTTGGTTATTTTAGGCTCTTCCTAAACTAACGAATGACATGGACATGAACAGAACAAAATTTGTAGGGGGGGGGTTGGTAGTTGGAATTTAAAAAAAAAATCACCTTGAAACAAATGAACATCATTTACTTATTTAGGTAGAAAACGAATAAGAACTAGATTAAATTCTTGTACATATAATTCTTTGGTTAAGTTCTTAAACATATAATTGGTAAGTATTAAGCCCGTAAATTTATTCTACTAACCATTTGTGGGGGTCTTCCCTTAGCTTGAAACTTAGATTAAAAAAAAAAAAACTTAACCGAAGATGCTCTTCATCCTAGGAAATCTTAAATAGGTTAAAATTTCTTACTATTTTTTTATAATAGCCCATTGTCATATTTTACCATGCTATAAGGCAAAGTTCCAAAAATAATTTAAAGTTTAATAAATAATTTTATAATGTTCCATCTTTAAAAAATAACCTCGATCTTATATTAAATACATACATAAATACAGCGATAAAAAATATAATTGTCAGTTTTATGTTTCTAAAATTTTACATCGTTATGAATACAGAATTTGGTGTTTTCAGACTTCAACGACTGATCAACTGCACGATTTTAATTCACTGAAGCCAGAACAAATAAAACTTTAAAAAAAAAAGAATAAATTTACCCAGAAGACTATTTATAGCTGGACAATAAACAAAAGAAATTATACAATGCATTGTATTTTTTTATTGTTATTTAATATTTACTTACTCTTTTCTGTTTTATATTTGTATTTACATTTTTGGTTGGATCTTGATTTTTTTAGCAGGTAGCAAATTTTAATAATTTTATTGTTTTTTGAAGGTAAAAGAGTATTAATAACATTAGGGTATATATATAGTAACCAAACATTTATATGCCTCTCATGGATTTATTAGTTTTAATATATTATTATTTTAAGATAAAATCTGTCAAAATGTTGCATTGTTGGAGGAAGCTATCGGCCATTGCGTCATCACTAACTATTATTTTGCATAAGATATGCATTTTTACATCATCTCAAGATTATTAATAAATCTACAGATTAATATTATCGTTATATGATGATATTCAAGGTAGGATATTCAATTCCTCAATTGTGACGTGGAGGAATCATACTTATTTATGATAATTTTGCAGGTAGTTAGTATTAAACTTATCTGTATAGGTTTTTTAAATAAATAATTAATTATAATTTCGTAGCAATCGATATAAAATTATCGACAGTAGTAATGTTACCATTGTATTCATTGTTTCTTTATAAATTATTGCATCAAATATAGCAAATAATCTGCGTTCAATTTTAATTTATAAAAAAAGATAAGAATAATAAACATATTTACAACATAGCCGGTAGCTCACAACAAGGTTCCGATATCGTAAACAGAACGCAGTAAAGCCTTCTATATATAAAATATAAAATTCCTCCGTACAATTCGTATGTGACTGCTTTAACAATGAAAATTTAAAATAATCGTTTTTATAATTAAAAATTATAAAAATGTATAGCTTGTATAATAATATGGTATTGTCACATTTCATCAAGCGATAGGGCATCAGAACGCAGCGAAGCCTTCTGAATGTCGAGGAAAAAAATTTTCGTTAAATTCATAATTGATTGCTTTAATAATGAACATCTAAAATAATCGTTTTCATAATTAAAAAATAATAAAGTAATAATAAAAATGTATTTGTTTCTGAACAAATTGTATTTTACCCTTAGCAACGGTCAACTGCTTGTGTTCGTATAATGGGATAAATGTTACCAAATATCGTTATTAGAGTTTACATTTCAATCATATGATCGCTTCATAGTTCTTATTTTCAGTTAGTGGTAATTTCGCACAATTAATGAGAACAAACTCAGAATTTCGCGATATTTTTTTTTCAAAATTGTAAGTAGTCTTTTATGCTTCTTTGTTGTATTCTTTATTCATTACAAAGTGATTATTGAGGAGTAAAACGAGACAAGATAAATGTGCCTTAATATTAGGGCGATAATAATAGCACGGCCGTTGGAACAGAAGGGACCGCTCTCGGAGGCAGTGGCGATGGTGGGGGTAAGTGGTGGGGGTAGGGCTATTTAACCCTGCGGAACCCGAACGTCCTCCTCAGTCTTAATCAGTGCATGTTGTAGTATGGTAGTTCTGAGAAGGAGCCACAAGTCGCATACTTTGTTCACTCTGTACGCCCACAACTGGATATTCGTTGTGTTTTGACGTGTTGCGCGTGTCAATTACTCGCGTTGTGTCATTGTGGTTCGTCTGAGTGAACAAAAACTATCTGTGATATATATACCAAAGGCATATTCTTCATCTCATTTTATTTTTCTCTTTAGTGTGTGTGCGCGTTAATTGGTTACTTAATTAAACTTATAATCTTCTTTTCTGTGCTTTACGTCGCTTATAAATAATTGGAAAAATGTCAAAGTCAGTAAGTTTTGGTGGTGTGATAGCTTACCCCAACAGCAACAACAATTTGAAAGAGGAGAAGAGTTTGAAAAACCGCTTCAACTGCGGTGTACTCCGCTCCAGCTTGAAGATGGTTTCTCTGAATGGATCTTTTATATCCGTCCGTTTGGTTTCTAGTAAGCTGAGAAAGAGGGAGGACTCTGCAGTGACAAACAACAATACTGCAACGGCCAACAACAACAATACAAACTCGAACAATGCAGTGTTGGAACAACAGGTCCGAACACCGCCCCCAACTTCTCAGTCTGTGGACCCACCCCCGTTCCTCTGGAGGTACTCCAACGGAACCTCACAAATCGGCCTCTGCAACAACGACCAAGTGAGTACCCCTTTATCATTTTATATATACATATTTCAATATCATCCTAGGTTTGCCATAATGTTTGTTCCAACAAAACTTGTTGGAACCAACCTATATTCATCTAGATTAATTGTATTCTGTCACTTTCCTATTCATCCAATGGCAAAGCTTGGAACATATATTTGTTATACACTTAGGCTAGTTTAGTGTTAGCAGATTAGGTGTAGCTAGAAAAATAGCTGCTTAGATAAAATGATAAGAGGTTACTTTTGAATAGTTCTTGAATGAAGTATTAAACTTAAAATCATCCTTTTAAAAATGTGAAGAAGACTTCTGTTTTTTTTTTAAATGTTAAGTTTCACAATATTAAAAATTACAATAAATCATAAAATGCAGTTACTTCCACCGTTATATCTGCTAACATAACGGTCGATGCAAAGGGGTCATGCATTCTCCAGGCTCATCAACCATACGCTGAATATTTTCTATATAAATATATGCCATTGTAGATTTTGAAGAATATCAAAAAAGCATACGTGAAGTCACATTTTTATAAGGCTAACGTGTAACAAGTTAGAAAGGAAAATATGGTTGGGAGCTGAGAAAATTTTCTCGCCTAAAAACTATGGAGAGCCCATGGTTATTTTTATTATCTTTTTTGGTTTAAAAAATTAGCACCACATCCTGTTATCAAATTCAAATAGGGCCTGGAGATAACGTATTTTGCCCCCGGGGAAGCGTTGAAGACCGTTACAGGAGATAATAAGTAACCGTAACGAAACCTCAGTTGCAGTGTTGCCACGTGCTATCACGGGAGGCCTTGATTCTCGAAAGCTTTTAATTCCCATTGTATATTAAAGAATTTATTTCTCTTTATATACCCATTCCTCATTTTCCTATTCTATAAAATTTTATATTAGATTAGTATTCTTAAAACATTTCCCTGTTATCTTTGTATAATATATATCTATGATTTTATCTGTGGTAACTCAATTTTTGAAATATGATATGTTTGCCTAATTGTCTTTTTTTTTTTTTTTTGTTTGTTTTATTCAAGATCAAGTTTCATCATTTAATTGTCTGGTTTATGTTAGCGCTTTACGTGTAGGAACCATTTCTCTATGTGTACTTTTTTAAAAAGTTAAACATATTCTACCAGCGGTATACCTGTGGAGAGCGTAAGGAGGTAAAGAGGACAGGTCGAGGGTTTGTGAGGCGTCAGTTTTTGTTTAATTTTTTTTTGTTTTAATTTTGAGGTCGACTGTCCCAAAGCGACGTTTTCTATCCCGACGGTACGAAAGCTACTATCCGTCCTCACAAAATGCTACTCCCCTCAACGTAATGCCCCCAGCTGTTCTCTCTCTCAAAGCTTCAACGTATCCAATTCGTAATGCTCTGTTTGTTTAGTAATTTGACGTTTTCTCTTCTGGGCTAATAACATTTTCTAATCTAATAGAGTTTAGAGCAAAAGAAATATAAAAGACTTTGTTTTTTCCTGTGTGTTAGCAGAAGACTCGATTAAATAAACAGTTATTATCGATCTATTTCGTTTGTACCAACCCCCTCATTCATTGTACAAGAGCAGAAATCAATTCTAAGCATAAATTACAGGCGATCCAATGTCATTCATCAATATTTGGAACAGACAATTTTTTAAAAGAAATTGCAAACATTTTATATTTAAATGTTCGGCCGTGTTTAATTTTTTATTTTATTTTTTATTCTCGTTTTATCCATTTTTACCATCAACATTAAGTTTGTTAGATTCCTTTTGGTCTTATTTCTAAAATGTTTTTACGATTCGTTCTTATTTTAGTCAAACGGTAGACTTATTCAGTGATATTTGTTAAATTGAAATAATGATACGTCACATACTTCTTAATGTAATCGGTATCATGACGTACGAATCTGTGGGCATGCCTTCTTTCATATCACCCTGGCTATTCCCAAATATCACCCTGCCTATTCGCAGAAGAGGTGGGCATTTCCATATCAGCTGAGGAAGTGGACGTGGTTAATTGTTATCATTCCAGAGATTTTAAGATAAGGAAATCCTCTTTGTGGGTTAGGCTAGCAACATATACGAACCATGTTGAAGAATTTCCCAATAGAATTCGTTGATTTATTAGGATTTTTTTTGTCTTTTGTAATAAGTTTCATTTAGGACATGATTTCTCGGGGATATTGAATTGCACAAAACGGCTGTTGCCTTGTCCATTGTATTCCGTGACGGGTTGAGTTGGCAACGCTGTTCAGGGTTTCAGCAGATGTCTGACCTCCGTTGCCATGTTTGCTGTAGCAAGCACGGCGTTCCGTTTTAAGTTTTCTTCACTTAGCAGGCTTCATCAACTTGATTTTTCTGTTTTGTTTTTGTGTCATTTTCGTCGATTCCATTCATGACAAGAATGAATTACTGATTAATTGTTTGAACCTTTAAAAAAAAAAAAATTGATATATTGTTTGTATATGAATAGGTTTTCGTTGAAAGGTTGTGATCAAAATGTTCACGAGCTTTCCACTTTTTTTTTGCTTTTAGCGATTGTCGAACGTTGACCTACCACTTCTGTTAAAAGGACACTTTAAATGAAGGAAGAAAAGTTTTTTGTTTTTTTTAGTCTTCCGAAAGTTTGATGGCTCCATTTCAACAAAAACCGATTCATATAACCTGTTGATATTTGGACCATACTTCTAAGCTAGTAAAGGTCTTCCATCAATGATCCGCAATAAGTTTCCTTCATAAGTTTTTGATAATCATAATTTTCATAAAATCTATTGTTTTCTCTTAGAATGTCAGTATTGTTTGAGGAGTTTGCTCAGTTTAAGATTACATCTTCGTCCAGAACTGAGATTTCTTATACGTATATTGGTTTCCCCGTAGTGTAATTCATGTCAGACTCATTTCCTTAGGAATGTTTTTTTCGTATAAAGTGAGAATATTCACTGTTGATAGCAAACTCTTCTCCTCTTCTCGAATTCTAAGACAGAACATAACTTTTATCATGTATCACACGGCATTTCATAAAGTGATCTATCTTTAATTGAACATTCGTAAGCTTGATTTTTTTTTTTTTTTTTTTTCCTATTTGGCGTTTTGTAATGCATTTTAAATTTAGACTATTCTGGGAAGAAATAGTTTTACATATATATTGGAATGGGTGAAGGATCAGCCTTGTTGCGTCCCTCAGAGATTCTTGAGGACAGAAGGTGGAAAGGTTGATTTGTGTCGAATATGGACAGGACATGGCAACAGGGTATAGTCAGTTCTTCCTAAAGGATATAACACAGACTCGCTGTAACAATTAACTTCAATATACGACATCTTGGACGTTGTTAGTTTGGTTAGTATTAAATTGGACTTAATAGATGGAGGGGAATCGAACGGCGTCCTTTGGAGCTGGCAACGCTGGACTGTACTTTAAGCAGCTTTCACGTTTCTCTGCTGCCCTGCCATATCTTGTTCTCCTAGTTTCATGTAATGCTTACCATCTTCGGCAAATTGATCTTGTACAAGTTATTTATTGATCTACTGTTTCGAAAAATATAGTTGGCAGTGGCTATCATACCTATATTTTCCATTTTCCAAACATTTTCACTTGAAACCGATTCCATGAAGAAATCCTAAATAATATATTCTTTCGTACCTGATTTATCCTTATTTTTTTATTAAAATTATTCCCATGTTGAATAATAAATTATTTTTGTATGGATATTTCTGATTTATTACTTAAGTATTTTAATCTGTATATCATTTGATGCACTTGATTTTTGCAACAATAATTAAAATAAAAATTCATTATATATAAAGACTTAAAATTATAGCCATTATAAAAGTAAACTTATTACTTTATTCAATAAACCCAGATATAGATATAAAATAATTACTAATTCCATTTATCGTGTGAAATAAAATGATAAAATTTAAGGCCTGGTCATTCATCTCTTGTTTAACCATATATTTTTACTGGCAGGCATCACAAGCATTGGCAAGGTTCTGACTGACCTAAAATAATTTAAAAGAAAAATTTATTATATAAAATTAGAAGTGTTAACACTTCGCCATTAATAACATTTTGCAATATTTACCTCATTTTATTTTTTATAAACTAGGTTATTTTCTGGTTTGATTTTAATTATGTCGAAATGCATTGTTAATATTTTCTGAAACACTTTTTATCTTTATATATATTAAAAATATTTTAACCATTTTCGCTTGCTATATAAGAACTAGGAAATCTGTTTTTTTCAAACATGAATATTATACCATCTTGAGTTAATAAGGTACTTACTATCTCTCTGTACAAGGCCATTATTGACCTTCATGGAAAGGCCATGGATATTTTTCTTTTACTTTTTTTTTTTTTCATTTAGAAATATAATTTTAATATTATACATATTTACTTATATTTGTGTACTTTTCTGATGACTAATTCCTATTTACCATTAGTTGCAGACCAACATTATGCTTCCATCCGAGGACACGGGGGACTGCAAGGGTTTCAGAAAGAACCTGAGAGGTAAATGGCGTCGCCTTGTGAAGAAGAAGTCACCCCAGGAAGTCTATACCATTCCTGCAGAATTCAGGGACCAGCTCAAGCAGATCTACGTCTACTGATCGCCTCAAATGCAATACATATCTCTATTCGACATATCCATGGGAAAAGTTTACTTTTCCTGTATTAACTTAACACTCCATTATACAGAAAAGTCATTTACTAAGCATGTATTTTTTTACATGTTAGTTATTATAAAAATATTCGTTTCATTTATCTACAGTTCAGTACATTCAATTTTTGTTTTTGTGTTAACTTTATTATTGTGTATAAAAATGTAGTAAATTAATTAAGTACAATCATGTATTTATTTTTTGAATTTGTAATTTAATTTAGTTTTGATCGAGTTTGTATTATAATAAAAACAAAAAAAACAAAAAGAAAAATCTTCATACTCTGTGATCTGTTGGTTTGTATTTCTAAGGAAAAAAATGATCAAACTTTTCTCCTTGGCCTTGTTGCGTTGTAGCTTTGATAGGACAAGTCTCGTTTGAGATGTATCAAATGACTTGTAAGAAAACTTGACCGACCCTTCCAATGGGGGCTACTTTTTTTCGGGGCACCTCCATCAAGTTATCACCAGCCATTCTTCCGTGTGCCATGTTTCGATATAATTGGATTTCGGTTTCAAGGGAAAAAAAAAAGAAAGAAAGAGACCCATCAATCATTTTACGTTTTGTTTTCCTTAATTGTTTTATCGCTAATATTATATATTTAAGTTTCCTTGACTTTACTGAATTGTAAATAGTGAGGTAGTTAATTTTTAGATCCTAATTTTAGTTTTTTTCCAAGTAAGTATTTTGTCTATTAGAGAAAGATTAACTTGAACTTGATCTGACGTTTTACGATTACCAGGTCTGCGATTTTCGGCTCATATTGAGCTACTAGGCTATCTCATTTTAGTTACTTCTAGGCTGTAAATTTGTAACTGAATTAACATGCAGGCAGGGGCTTGTTTAGAAAGAGAAAAGTACCAAGAAAAAAATGAAAAAAAAAAAATGTTTGAACCATTTTGTATAATAGATTATATTTAATCGTGAAATAAAATTAGGTATCTCAGGGATAGAACTGAAAAAGATATAAGGAATTGAAGGAAATGCGAAGTAGTGATGGCTATATTTTTAATATTAGATTTAATAAATAAAGTGCATTTATTAACTTAAATATTTCATCCGCTTTTTATGAACACAACTAACCGCCATGGATTTGTAAATTCTATAACCTATATTTTTCATACAATATATTGTAAATAATTCCTAGTCAAATTTCTCCCCCTCCTACATATTGGCATAATCACTTCTTAAAACAGTATTTTTGCATCTATTATTTATATATTTTATTTTAGTTAATTATAAATTATTTAAAATGTATCTTGTATATTCTAATTCTAATTATAATTAGTTTTAGACTTGGACTAGGATATATTTTTATCAATAAGCCTCATGTCACATGTCAATTATAGAAATTGTACATTACTTAGCACAATTGCCTCATGTATATTAAGTATTAATGTGTGTGATTTGATGCTAATTACACTTCCATGGATGTAAAAATGTTAAGCGAATAAATGTCGATTAAGTATATTCTTAATAAATTATTTACCCATTTGCAATCATGACTATTACCATAACTTATTTTAATAAAGATGATTTTTTATTTGGTCAATAAGAAAGCTTATCAAGGGGGAAATGGCTTCCTATGGTATTAATAACTTGTTTAATATAATAATGTAACATAATACATGAGTTATATTCTATCAAAAAGAGTGTTGGAGGTGAAAATTGAAACTGCAGTTATGTAGGTTTTTACTGTTCATGTCTGCCTGTGTTGGTGATCTCTTCAGGGCTTACAAAACAAAATGAATTAAGATACAATGTGCAAGAATAATAAATAAAAAATAAAAAAAGTGTACCACTACTACCCAAGAAGGGTCTTGGGTGCAGAGTGTGTAAGGAAGTACTGTTTCTTGGTCAGCGGTTGTGCAAGGTGATTTGACCACGTTGATCACTCTCAACCTCCAGGTTTTCTCCCCTTAATTTTTCCATTATGGGTACCCACATAAAAGAGGCTGGGTTTGCCCCAGGAAGGTCTCTACCCACGAGACGAACTGTGACAGAATATTAAAGATATCCCGCCAAGCCAGATTCGAACTCGGGATCTTGAGCACAGCAGTTAACTGCCTTACCAATGAGCTACCCCGCTCCCCGCAAGAATAATAAAATTAATTACTGTATACTTGTATGAAAACTTAAAAAACTGAAATTTAAAAGCACAACTGGACTGTATTTATACAAAAAGATGAATGTTAAAACATAAAAGACTGAGTTTAATCATTCAGAAGTAATCCTTAGATAGCTTTTATCACTCATAACTGAACTTGATAATATGAAAAGCATCACAAGATGTATACGCACATACGAACATATATATTTTAAAATATCTTATCCAAAAGCTAAATAAATTTGAGCATAGCATATTTTTCAACAGTGTAATATTTTTTAAATAGTTGTAATGACAATACTCGAGTTTGAATCCTTGAAATCATGTTGCTTAAATTATTGTATTAGTGAAAATATATATCTATAAATCTTTAATAAAGTAAATTTCAACAGGATTAATAACAATACAATGAAGTGATCTCTTCAATAATTTTGAGATTTCAGGAGGAGGGTAGATGCCAAGTGCAGTGAAGAAACAATACTTCATACAATTATATAAAAATAATAAACCTTATTTAATTTTTTAGCTATGCTTGTCTTTCCTCACCAAATCACAACTAATTTTTTTTTTAATTAGAGTTGCAATCAATAATGATACCTCCCAAATAACCTATAATTGAAATGCTATTTTTGCAAAGTGGCAATGACACATATATGTTCATTTCACTCATTTTCCTTCACTTTAAGTTCTACCTAATTGCATCAACTCACTAGAATTTTATTTTTAACCTTTTTGCTTAAAATAATAAAAAATGATTTTGGTGAAACTAACAATGCCATTCATTCCAATTCAAAATAAATTGTTGCAAAAGCTAATACATTTATTTTATTTTTTTTTTTTTGATTAGATAGAAAATTTGGTCCTCTTAATTGTTTTAAAAATGAACTCGCAAATCAATTTATTGACAAATATTTTACATCATTCTTATCTTCATGGTGGAATAACACAATAGTGTAAAATTTTGTTTTAATGTCTTTCAATGTATAGTTATAATAATTTGGAGTTAGACTGCCCTAAGTTTGAAATATCAATTTTTTATAAACTGCAAAAAATGCAATCGGCACCTGAGAACCACACTGACCCAAGACAGTTTTTGCCCTCATCCAGCAATGGACTTACAACAATTTTGCTTTCAAAATCTCGTGATCTTTGCAGAATCGATCATTTTAATATTTCCAATTGATGCAGCATGTTCGATTCAATAAAGATCAGTCTTTACCTTGAAATAGATAAAACTGGACTTAAGACAGTCTCCCTCTTGGGTTCCAAATTATTAAGAGCTTATATATATAGCAGATATTTTAATCCATCTATTTTTTTGCTACAAATTATTGTGATTGATGTATTATTTGGAATTTCCATTGCTTTTATTCCACAACAATTCCCAAAGAGCAGAAACAATGTAAGTGTTGAATATATGGTCACAGCAGTTACAGGTTTTAGACCATTTGGTAAAGAGAAAAAAAATTAGTTTTTTCTGTCACCTCCTTCCCTTCCCCCCAGATAACACTCTGCATTTTAGATCACTTTATTATCAAGGGCAGATCCAGGGTGGGTTGTCATGATCTCCCCCTCAAAAATGTTAGCTATTTATTTTATTTTTAAAGGAATAACGCAATTAGCTTCCAAACCATAATCATAAAAATAATTCTATGTTAAGATCCTGATGCAAGAATTTAATCTCCTAAATAAATTTGATAACAAAAGTGATTTGAGGCAAAAGGCAAGACGTGATTGTGGGACCAGGGTGTCTTGAACCACCCCCCCAAACAAAAATTTGTGCTGAATCTCATTCAAACAAAATGTTTATCTCATTCCATTTATTTATTTTTTGGCTAAATCAAGCTCAAAACTAACTGAGAACATGTGTAAATACTTTTTATCGAGGTTTGACTAAAATTTGGCACTCGCATGTCGAATGTCGCACTCTGAATTCAGCCTCTGTAGAATTCCATTCTAATTTTTATACATAGTGTCATAGGTTGGATTTAGCTTACATTGATGATTTAATATTTGAACTTAAGTTATTACCCGGATTTTTATGCAGTAAAAAGTGTCCAAATATGCCACTCGATAGGCATAATTTGACCGTAAATAAGTCTTCTTCTTCGATAATTCGAAGAAGAAAACTTATTGACTGCGAATAACCTAGATCGAAATTGGGAATCTTAGCTCCCATGTTGGATATTACTTTTATATTTCTTAATGTATTGTTTACTTTATTAGAGATAGGGTGAAAATGTCACTGGTGTTCGAAAAGCCTGATAATTTTACATAAATAAATTAATACTTTATTAGATCATCAAAATATGCATTTATCATGAAATATGCAAAATAAAACTTGACCAATTAGATCTGCATACTCTAATTTGTAATCATATCTGGTCCGCTATTTTAAAGAAGCACGCGAACAAAATATGCAATTGCATAAAAATCCGGGCCCTGGTTATTACCATAATGAATATCAAATTGGAACAATAGGTTGAATGAATAAACTGATTTTCTGATATTTTTTGTATACAGTCTGTGTGACTTAAATTTAGTATCTCGTATAATGGTCCATTAAACATCTATTCCTAGATTGAAGTATTTCTAACTTTTAAGTACATATTCTGCATTTTAACTTCTTTTTTAGTATAGAAAATCGTTTGATTATATGATTCAGTTATTAAAATTGATGTAACTTAATAAAATTAAGAAAAGAAAAAATTTCTATGCTCACTTTGTTTTTAAATAAATAAAAAAAGTATTAGTATTGGATGTATTTGATTAAGACCACTAAGTTATTTTTTAAAAAAAAATTGAGAAAACATTTTGCTTTATTGGCCAACCTTCATTTATTCCATCCTTTCTGAGTAAAGCTTGATGAAAATATTTTAAATACATTTGAATTACAGTAAACATGGGCACAATAATAGAACAATGTGAACTATTTGTTGATAAATTGATTTGTTATTGTTGTTGTTGTTAAAACAATTGAGAGAACAAAATTTTCTATCTGATCAAAAATAATGAAATAAATGTATAAACTTCATCAAAAATTTATTTTGAATTGGAATGAATGGAATTCTTAGTTTCATCAAGACCATTTTTGTATGATTTTAAGCAAAAAGGTTAAAAATAAAATTCTAGCGATAGTTGTTACAATTCGGTAAAAGTTAATAGGAAGGAGAATGAGTGAAATGAACATACCTAAATGTGTCATTGCCGCTTTGAAAAAAAAAAACACTTCAATTATTGGTTATTTTGAGGTATCATTATTGATTGCAACTCTAATTTAAAAAAAAAAATTGTTTGTGATTTGGTGAGGAAAGACAAGCATAAATATATGTATAACTTATGTTATTATTGATTACTATAAATATATGTCTTGTGTTCAATAATCAAACACCGACAATATTAAAAAAGGTTTATTATTTTTATACATTATGTATGAAGCATTGTTTCTTCACTACACCTCCCCCTCCTCTTTTTGAAATCTTTCCAAAATTATTGAAGATATGGTGTTGTATTGTTGTTAATCATGTTGAAATTTACTTTATTAAAGATGTACAGATATATATTTTCACTAATACAATAATTTATTGGTTAACACTCAAATTCCAAGTTCCACAGTACACAGATAGCCTATCCATCATTCTCTGCAAGCCGGACTTACTCTCACTTAGAAAAAACTATAATGACCTACATAAATTTATAACTCAAGCTTTATTATTTAAATACGATTATACAGAATAATTCTTTTTCTTTTTTTTCCATGTTTTCACTTTTATATTTTCTAGTATAATTATGTATATCGCTGTCACTCGACTGACAGATAGTATTTATCCAAGTCAATGTACATTTATTGTAAATAATATTTGTACTTATTTGTGTTTGAATATAATAAATTTACTTTACTACTACTACTACTATTACTACTACTACTACTACTACTACTACTACTACTACTAATTTAAGCAACATGATTTCAAGGATTCAAACTCAAGTATTGTCATTACATCTATTTAAAAAATATTTTAAAGTTGAAAAATATCCTATGCTCAAATTTATTTAGCTTTTGGGTAAGATATTTTAAAATATATAAAATAGATATTTTAAGAGAAAACTATAATTATAGAGGACCAAGATAACACAGAAAAATAGTGTCATAGCTAAGGTCACAATAATTGGGAGATGGCCAAAAATAAAGATGAGATGTGTCCAGGTAAAGCATCTTCTGGTGTTATAGACTAAATATCAAATCAGAAAAATGATCTTTTTTTCTTGGTACCTTCAAGGTTTGTCTGGCACCTTTTAAAGGTTCTGATAGTAGATAAAGGTACCTTGGTTAATATTTATTAGGCTTATATTAAAAAAAAAATGTAAGAATGATGATTCAGTTAAAGGATATACATAGTTGTATACATAGAAACAAAAAACAATTAAATTGATATTTGAGAAATTATATCTACAACTTTTGCTGTTCACTAAAAACAGGGAAAAATATTATAGGTTATTATTGATATTTATATGATTAGTACAGAAAATAGTGTATTATTTTCCAATCCAATCCTAAATAAAAAAACAATTTAAAAAATATTTTTTCAAGTCACCATCTAAAAATGATTTCTTGCCCTGTCTCTCGGTCAGAATTGAAACTTTCAGTACTCTGTAGCATCCAGGAGTCTGTCTTAATGCAATGAAATTTTATAAGTCACATTCTAAATCCACTTTCCTAGATCTGGTTATGTATTTTCCGAAGTAGGTAAATTTCGTAACCAATTCCAGTTCATCTCCATTGCAATGTAAATAGAAATTCCTAATACCATTCAGTCAGTGCCTGCAGGAAATGTCAACCAAATTAGCAATAAGTACAACGTCATTGGCCAAGAGAAGAAACTGAATCACCACTGGACAAAGTTTTCTTATTCCCAGGAATGTTATTTATCAGGACTCAAAAGCTCCCGTTATCTGATACTCTTTCCAAGTACTTTTTTTAAATATTGTTGCCATTGTTACCCTTTCCCAACGGCTTGGAAGGTCCATTATCCCTTTTTTCCAAAAATCACTCTCCTTACTCCTGAAGAACAATAAAAGGTCCCTTTTGACGTCATCTTCTGAAGTAAATTTTCGAGGGAACGGAAAAGATGGAAATCCAAAGGAGCAATATCAGGAGAGTATGGCGGGTGAGGTAAAACCTCCCATCTCAATAACTTTTGCCGAGTCCTTAAAGACACATGGGGCCTAGCGTTGTTTTTTCGTGGAATAGCACTCCTCTCTGATTTGCCAAATCTGGCCGTTTCTTTCGGTTGATTCGCAGGCTCTTAACTCCGCAGCTATCTCACGGACAGTAATTCGTGGATTATTTGCAATGACCGTCATAATATGCTCGATGTCAAGAGTTGAACTCCGGCCAGCCCGGAGTTGGTCTTCCAAATTGAAATCTCCTGATCTAAAACGCGAAAACCACTTCTGAACCGTGCTATCAGCAATTGAAACGCTGCCATAAACGGCACAAATCTTTCTTGCAGTTTGGGCTGCGTTTTTACCTTTTTTAAAAAAGAACAGCATAATATGCCGAAAATTAACTGAAGCGTCACTCATGTTGGTTTGCAATAAACTACACTACTGAGCCTTAATAAAGACGAATTCAGTGTGTAAACATAGTTAATTCCCTGAGGATTAAAGGCATGTAAATAAACATTAGCTTTGTGGTTCATTTTTAGCAGACAAAATAAAAAGTAAATTTTATTTTAAAAATCTCTACGAACTTTTTGGACAACCCAATATTAAGAGCGCTGTAAAGTAGATGATGTGATTGGAAAAAGAACTAACAAAGCAAACCAGACCTGTAATGGCAGAATTACAAAACAGAAAAATTGTATTCTAATTATAGAAATCAAGCATCACACTAAAAGGGTAGTTTCTTTCCTATTGCTTACTGAAAGATGGGCCTTACTTGTGTTTCTGTTCATATAATCAAACTCTGACAAAATTAAAAAAGGTTTATTATTAATGTATTAAGAATTGTTTCTTGACTACACCTCCCCTCTACCATCCTCTTTCTGAAATCTCTTCAAAATTATTGAATAATTTTGTATTGCATTTTTTTAATCCAGTTAAAATTGACTTTATTAAAGATGAATAGGAGTGGAGATAAAATATGTGTACATAACATTCAGAAAACAAAAAAAGACAGTTAAAGAAATCAGTTCATAAGGGAAATTGAACACAAAAGCTGCGGACAGTTTAGGTTTGTTTCAACTTTTTGAAAATCATTTTTCATAAAAGAAAGAAATAGTTGAATGTTTATAGACACCATTATTGTCTAGTTTTCATTCATTTATAAATATTGCTTAAATAAAAGGAATCTATATAGAGAAAACAAAGGTCGCCAACAGTCTTAAGTGTGAGTAATGAATTTAAAATAACGTATGTCAATTTATATTTATTCTTAAAATATGTTTATGTATATCTGCTCCAAAATATTAAAGTATTTCATTCTTTAAAATATGTACCTTTACATAAAATACAGTTTCAAAGCTTAACAATTTTTCTTTTTTTAATAAGTTGAATTAAAATTCGAAATCTGTTAGGATCCTTTTACTAATTTTTATTATCTTATAAAATTAATAGTAATTGTTGGCACTATATACTTTTAGCCACTACTATATATTAAACTATGAACATTACCAATTGTTTAGTAATATATATCATGGACATCCAAAGAGGGAGTAGGGTAGGGTAGCAGCCTCCCCAAATTTTGAGAACCAAACATTACAAATTAAATGAATTCGTATACATTTACTATACTTTTGAAGCATTACATATACAAATATTTCAACTTTTAAATATCAATAAGTTCAATTTAAATAATTAATATTGCCATAAAAGATCAAAATACCTCAAATCCTTCCTACAGGCATAAGAATTTTATCTGTATGTCCCGCTCGATGAAATTTGTCAGACTCCATTGATATATATTATATAATTTCTAATTTTTATAATAATTTTTAATCTCAACAATTGTATATTGTACAGCCAGATAAATGCTGCCTGAACAAATTGTTAACAATGTTATTCTTAGGGGACTAAATGTCTCAGAATAAAGTAAAAAAATTTCATTTCATTTCATTTAAAATTTCTATAGAAACTCGATGCAAGGATACTTATCTGAGGAATAAATATTCAATAAAAAATGTTTTATTAAAGATGTAAAAAAATCTTATAATTCAAAATTTACAGTAAACATGACAAAAAAATATTCTTACTAAACTGTGAAAGACATAAAAAAAAATATGAACAAACAATACCTCTTTCAGATTAGATGATAAAAACATTACAATTGATAAGAAAGATCTCTTTGACTAACCAATAACTTAATAATATTAATTTTATATATATTTTTTAATTTATTGTAAAAAAAATAGCATAAAATTGTAAGTAAATGACACATAGTTTTCTCTGACATACAGCAAAACTCTGTATGATTAATATCAGATTGAAAATCGGCTCAAATTACACTATTTGAGTATGTTTCTTGATCATAATGTATTTAACATTCCATCATTTGGGAGTTGTGATTCAGAATGTCTTGGTTACACTCATCAGTTGTTTGGTTATAGATATTTTCGGTTTAAAAATTTCTTTTATAAGCACCCAAGTAGCAAACCAATGATAAAAACAACCCTGGGATCCAAATAGAATTTGATGAAGCACCGCTGAAAAGGAACACAATAATAATAACAATGTAAAATAATAAATACAAATAGTTTTAAAATTCATTGGAAAAACATTTTAAAAAACCTCTAAATATTTTCCATTTCTAAATTTTAAAACTTATGCAAGAAATCTGAACAATTTTTTTGCTGAAACTATTAACATTTTAAACCAACAGTGAATTATTTGTTTTATATTTGCCTTTGTTCTTTAAATGTTTTGTATATATATATATATATATATATATATATATATATATATATATATATATATAAATTATTTTATTAGAAGATAAAAGATTCGACCACGGCCGGGAATCGAACCCAGGTCCTCCGCATTTACGTTGCAACGCTCTTACCACTGAGCTAACCGTGGGGCCGTCCCAGATGCAATAGAATCTTTTACTTCTGCAATCCCTCCCACCAGGACCAGGCGAGTCCTGGTGGAAGGGATCGCAGAAAATTATAAAAATTTTAAAAATTATAAATTAAAATATTCAACCAAAGACCATAAATAAATACATATATATATATATATATATATATATATATATATATATATATGTATATATATATATCTATAGATGTATGTATGGTATGTATGTATAGTATGTATGTAAAGATGTAAAATAAAATTACTTTAATTAAACTATATTCAACTTTAATATTATATTTAAATATCTATTGAACTGATTGAATTATTTTTGTTATCTAAATTAATTTGAATGTTGGCAACTTTGTGCATTTCCCTGAGGGCTCTCCTTCCTATGGTAAGGTTTTAGTTTCTATCCTGCTTATATAACCTTTGTAGCCCAAAAGATGCCTGAATAGGTGAAAGCGCTGACCAGATGGTTGTGATCCTGCTTTTCCCGTACGTGCTGTGTTGTATTTTCATTAGTCCTGAGGTTTTGGTTTTCCAAATTATCTGCCTGCTTATATCATTTATAATTTCCTCCAGTTCCTCCATATCAGCTGGACGCTCCTCGATGAGGTTTTCCTCTTCTGTAGTGTCCTCTTCCTCGCCCGGTTCCGTCGCGCCCTTTTTCCCTTCTCCTTTGGCGTCCACTCTGTTAAAAATGGTCGTACCTCTCTGTAAAATTCCCCTTTATCATCCTCTATGGTGTTAACTGTTATTGCTCTTGACAGCCAGTCCACCACTACATTTTCTTTCCTCGGCTTATAAATTATTTCCATATTATATTGTGTGAGGAATTCTTTCCAGCGGGTTACTCTTGCTAATGACTCCTTTAATTTCCCTACCCACTGAAGGGGTCTGTGATTAGTATGAACACGAAACTTTCTCCCGAACACGTAGGGTCTAAAGTGATCAATAGCCCACACGATTCCCAATAGTTCTCTTTCCAAGGCACTGTACCTGGTTTCCGCATCTGTAAAACGCCTGCTAGCGTTTGCTATGGGGCGTTCTCCATTGCTTCCATCCTGGAATAACACGGCCTCTAGCGCGTATTCGCTTGCATCGGTCGTTATCGTGAAAAACTTTGTGAAATCAGGAAAGGCGAGTATCGGCTCCTCCTGGAGTCGTGCCATACATTTCCGAATGTTATCATCCATGAGCGGTGTCACCGTCACTTTCATTCCCTTCTTTAAGAGGTTGTTCAGAGGAACAAGATATTCTGCCATTTTGGGCACGAATCGTCTATAATAGTTGAGTGTTTCCAATAACCTTCGGATCCCCTTTACATCTCGTGGTATTGCAATCTTTCTTATGGCCTCCACCTTGTTAGTATCCGGTTTGACCCCTCTTTAGAAATTGAATGGCCTAAAAAATTTATACGCTCCTGACCTAACAGGGACTTTTCACTCGAAAGTTTCAAGCCAAATTGCCGTACCCTCTCAAATAAGCTCTTCAAGTGTTTTATGTGATCAGTCTCCGTTTTACTAAACACTAAAAGGTCATCCATGTAAATTTGGCACATTGATTCGTCGATTCCTCTTAAAAATTCGTCCATTAGATGCTGAAATGTTATCGGAGCATTCTTTAGGCCAAATGGCATCATAGTAAACTCATAGTGACCCCTTTCGAATGTAAATGCTGTTTTATGTCTGTCTTTTGGGTGCATTTTTATTTGGTGATACCCGGCTTTCAAGTCTAAAGTACTAAATATTGTGGCTCCGTGTAGCCTGTCCAGGATGTCCTCAAACCTGGGGATTGGATATTTTTCATCGACGGTATTTTCATTTAACTTTCGATATCCTATCACAACGCGATATTTCTCTATGTTCTCTCCTGCCACGCTCTTTTTCTTTACCACCCACAACGGACTATTGTAAGGCGACGTACTGTCTATGATTATCCCCTGTTCCTTTAGGTTATTTAGTTCTTCACGAATGTGATGGCGAAGTGCCTGGGGGTATCTCCTCTCTTTCACACAAGTTATTTTTTCCTGTTTTAGTAGGATCTCATGAACGATTCTCCCTGTTGCCCCTAACATGTCCCCTTCTTTGAAGAAAATGTCGTCAAATTCTCTCCTTACGATTTGTCTCCAATCTTCCTTTCGATTGATCGCACCTATTTGCACCTTATCGTTCTTATGTGCTGATCGGCACTCATATGTTTTTTCCCCAATCCTAATTCTCCATCTTCCACCGCTGTTTTTAACCCTCACACCTACTTTCTCCAATAAGTCACATCCAGTAATTGCCTGGTATTCTCGGGACATTTGGCTTACTACGTGCACTCCTAACATGCCACTTCCGGCTGCCCATCTATCTAGCGATATCACCGACTCCCCTTCGACTCTACAAAGGCCACCTAGGGTGATCAACCTACAATGACATATCTGGATCTTGGGAATTCTCTTTCCACCACATAGCTGCTTCAGTGCTCCTCTGGTCATGATGGTATTAGAGCGTCCACCAAGCACAATACTCCTCTTATCACTTCAATTATAGTCAATCAGCCACACTCAATCTTAATGTTGCAACTCACCAGCGTGTGGTCGCCCCTCTGCCTGCACTCTCCTCAGGCCCTCTCCTTTGCTGTTGGCCGCCTGCTTTCTCCGCTTCTCCTTACACCTCGTCCACTCCCGCATCTTCCCCTCGGTGGTCCATCAATCTCCTCGTCGGTCTCCAAGGTTCCTGATTCCTCTGTACATTCTCTCGACGATCCACTTCCCGTCGACGAGCTGTTTCTTCTCCGCACCTTCTGGGCGTTTATCTCCATAGGTTCCGCCCTGTGTTGTTCCCATCTAGATTATATGGACATTGTCTGGCGATATGCCCCTCTGTACCACACTCAAAGCATTTGGTGCGGGGGCACTGCGCAACTAAGTGTCCACTTTTTCCGCAGCCATGGCATTTACGGTCTTCTTTTTTTGAATTGTTTATCGGCATGGTTTTTGATTTTTCCATAGCTGGAAGTCTCTCCCTACCAATGTATGCCGGTTCTTTCCTCCTCCAGGCAGTTGGTGTGGTTTTGGGACGCCTGAAGGCTACCCTACTCCACCCAGTTTCTTCCACATCCATTCGTGTTTCCTCTTCTCTCGCACTATAATCTACCATTTCTTGAGCGCATTCTATAAAGGATAGATTCTCGGTAGACCCTCTCTTTTTCTGGTTTCTTGGGCCAACTGTACCTTGAGAATGGTAGACAAAAATGCCATTCACCCTTCTACTTCAGCCGCACTCATTGCTTCTCTCATCTTTTCGGTAATATTGTTAAATCTGGCTAATAGTGCTGCAGCGTACTGCCCGTTCGATTTCCAGGGTGATTTAACCTCCCTAAACATTTGAAAAATGTCTTCTTCCAGGGTCCAACTTCCTCCCCCGTATACCTTCTTTAGTCTTTCTTTCACTACTAGTCAAGGAGTCTCTTCATCCGCTTGGATATGGTTAAGAATATTCCTTTTTACTCTACAGACTAGTGCCGCCTTTAGTGCTTCTGCGTCCCCCGCATTGACTAGATTTTCAGTGACTTTCGCGTCTATCCTTTCTATAAGGCGATCCCCTCCTTTCAAAAAGTGGTTAAGCTCACCGGTTTCTCCTCCAAAGCGCTCTAAATCCGAAATTGCCTTTCTCAGGTCCTGAGATGTTGCCACCCTAGAGTATTAGCGTGTGCTGCCGCCAATGTTTCTCGTGTTAGCTGTGAAATATCAGGTATGTTTAGCATTGGTGGTCTTAGAACTTCCTCAGTCATCTTTCACGACTTACCTTACAGCTTCACGAGTAGGCAAAAAAAAAACGGTTGAGGAAACTTCTTATCCCGGGTTTCGGCACCAGTTAAATATCACCGATAGGAAACTGTTCAGAAACTGAGAAAAAGCATGAGAAATTGTGATAAATATAAACAAGATTTTTTTATCAGCAAACACTTTTTAATAACAATAATAATAATTCTACAATGTTACCATGTGTCATATAAAATATTAAATGTTTCAATGCATCACTTGGTATTAATGTGAATATCCCTGTCCTTGATTTATATATATATATATATATATATATATATATATATATATATATATATATATATATATATAATATGTGTGTGGTTTTTAGTATGCAAACAAAGTAGCAAAAGATAATTATTTGGAGTTTTGAAAAGTATTGTTTGAATTAATAATTACAGAATTATTATTTACAAATAATAACATCTGTAATTGTCCAGTTACAATTCAGTATAATGTGTTATACTGTTCTTTCATATTCTCATAAAAATTTATGGGTGAATGTAACTTGTAACATGACATTTTATAACATAATGGATTGAAATATTGCAAAATCTTGAATATCATAAAAATATCAAAACCTGGTCATATTAAAAAAAAAAAGTGTGATTTTTAAAGTTTAATTTTTTTTTTTAATATTATGAAAAAAAACCCAAGATTTTTTTGTAAATAAGTTAAATTCAGTTTCATTCTCTTCCTATACATATAATATTCAAAGGCTCATTTTAATTATTTTAAAAGTTATATTCCCTCTAGTAGTACACATAGCCACGCAATTGGTTATATCTTAATAAAAATTAATTATTTATTTTATTACTTTGTTTATTATTAATTAATTAATTTATATATTATAAAAATTACAATTGATTTATAAAAATTTAATACTTGAGTAACCAGCAACCATCCCCTAAGGATCACTAAAAAAGTCAAGAAAGCTAAAATTCATAAGAAGTACTTTAATACAGTTATATTTTATGTTATTAAATGAAAAATGCATTGCATTTGAACATTTAGTTGTGAATTATACAGCTTGTTTGGCATATTTTTAATTGAGTCAATCGATGGTTCATCTTCTGTTCTATGTTGTTACCTTTATAGTAAGTAATTTTATTTAGGTACCGAAATAGATGTCCTATAAACTAAATCATTTTAAAGAATGAACACTATTTTCATAATTAATCATTTGGGTTAATTTTTAGAATAAATCTCCATTTTTCCCCTATTTCTAGCTTACAATAGATGACATTCAGCCCCCTCCCCTCTTCAGAATATTACTGGGTCCACTATTTATTAAAGCGAAAAATATCCCTATTACATAATAACCTTTTGTGAAATGAAATAACTAAATAAAAAAGCGAAAGCAAAGAAAAACAACACACTTGTGCTTGGATTTGCTCTGGTTACCGGTCCATTCTGTTTCGGAAGACCTGCACAAACACAAAAAAAAAAAAAAATCGTAAAATAAGTTAGATAATTAAATCTTTAAAATTTAGTGGGTCTTTTGTTTTAAAAAATTGTTATTGCTGAAATTAAAATAATAGCCAGGAAATTATGTTCAGCTAGTTTGATCATATAATTATTTATAAATACATATCATAAATATAAATAGTTCATATTTATAAACACATAAATTTCGTATTTTATATTAATTAATATACATATATGTAATGTTTATGAATTTGAGAGAGGCAGTGGTGGAAATTTAACATTCTATTCAATATAGAACATTCGATTGAATATTCTACCTCCCAATAATTTTAAAATACAAGATTTCGGTAAATTGGAGAATAAAGCACTTAAAAACATTAGACAAAAAGCATTGAAAAAAAATAAATAAAATTACATTAAGTTAAAATTTTAGATTTTATGGATGTAATGTTGTGTTTGAATAGTAAAGAAAAATGTGAAAAAGATAAATAAAAAGTTAAAATGAGGTAGTAAAAAGAAAAATGAGATTGATTTGATTATATACTAATTTGTAGTTCGGAAGTTTGGAAAAAAATTTGAAATTTAACTCTTGAAAAATTTCCTTTCCTTCCTCTCAAAATAATGTTTCTAGTAACAAATGTCTTCAGGACACTATTTTTTTAATCAAATTTTGAAAATTTACCTGAGTTTCGGCTATTTTTTTTTTTTTTAAATTGGGTATTTTTGTATTTGAATTTTTTTATTTTAATTTTAAGCATACCTATAAGTAATTGAGTAAGTACTAAATGAGAGTTTGGTTATTAGAAATTTATGTTTAATTTATGCACCAAAAAGTACCAATAAATTACATAAATCTTTAATTTTTTTAAAAATAATTAGAGGACAGAGTATATATATTACCCAATCACAATCTCCTTTCTTTTGAGTACAAAGTTTTTGGGTATTTGTAATTAAACCTGACTTTTATTGATATCCAACTATTGGTTTTTAACTTATTATTGTTTGCTCGAATTTCTTACTTAAGTAGCCATTTAGAATAGAAGTTGAGTATAAAACAGATTGAAAAAAGATTAAATAACTTACTCAGGGGTTGATATTGATACTGTCCGATCTTTGTAATTAAATACAGTATAGAACTTTCCAAGAAATATGTCGCCTAGTATCCACTCATTGGCTATGTTGGCAGTGCTTATTCCAATCAAGCAGTATCCAGCGCTTTGTAACTGAAAAATAATGTGAAAAAATAAGTATGTAGGGAGGCACAAGGTAAACACATAGATGGATTTTAAAAGGCCATCCTTCCTTTCCTAATGGTTATTAAAGTTGAAAGTGAGATGACTCGATAGAGGAAGATTAGAAGTTCATGTTTCATACGCTTCTAGTCGATGAAATGGAGTGGTCCATACTAAATATCTTTTTATAACCTATCTGTCCTAAATTGGAAGAGATTGAGCAGGAAGAAAGCCGACATTGCTATGTTTGGATGGGTATTTTGCAAGACAGATGTCCCGACATCTCATCTCTCTAAGAGGCGATGTGAACTGGCCGGCTCTCCTGATTTGGCCTCGAGGTTTTTTCCTCAACCTGGATACTAGGACTCTGGAAGCCCTCAAACAGAACATTTGAGCTCAAATTTTCAGAAAAAAACTTGCTTGGTGTATGGATTGTGAGTAGCTCCATTTTATAACACTCCGTGCCTTATTTCATTTTCAAATCCATGCGCCTGCTGCATGCATGTAAGCAGCCATGTACTCTGTATATTGTATAAAAGTATAAGATGCTTATATATTTTTACGGTTTATTTTTATTGCAGTGTAGGTCCTAAACCTATTTTTTGTTTTACCTGACCTTAGACCATGACCACCCCCTATTTAACCTTTCTCATAGGATTAAGTAATTATTTATACAATGATCATTATAATTTCTGAAGAAACTTGTCATTATACATGACAACATTAAGTATTGTAGTAGTATGAATTCTATTACAGATTATAAAAAGCTATAAAAGTGCTTTACACTATAAAACATAATTATTTTCTTAAACAGATGTAAAATTCTCACCATTTTAACATTTTTCAGAAAAATATTATTGCCTATTATTTTAGAAATGTTAATTTAAAAAAATTTATTTCATCTATTAACAATTTACTTTGACTTTATCAACTCTAAGAGAGCTAGATCGCTCATTGAGTAAGGCACATAAGATCCAGGTTTTATATTGTGTCAACTTAGCCAGACACCGTTGTACTCTATTATAGCAGTTATGGATTGATCCCGACTTCAGTAGACATTCTTGAGGCACATTAACCCCCCCCCCCCCCTATATAAAGAGAGTATTCCTAATTGAATAATCAGTGATGAGCTGTTGAGTGCAATCTGAGTCTGTTTATTGTAATTTTAAATAAAAATTGTCATCACAAAAGTATAATTATATTTTCATTAATTTATAACAATATAATCTCACCGGATTTTTGTATAGAAACAAACTAAAAAACTATCATATAAATAAAAAATTCTACTTTCATTCAAATGGGTATGCAGGATTTCGTCTTGGGAGAGGCAAACTGATATAATTTTCGTACAGGGGGAGGGGTACAGCCTGGTCAAATTCTTATAACCATGTTACCATGGTGGGGGATCGAGGTATTCTGAATATGTAAACCTCAATTAATTGTTCAGATAAAACTTATTGGTATTCGAAAACTAAAATAAATATGTTTTAGTATGTTGTTTTAATATTTAATAAATATAGTAAATGAATACGAATTTATTTAATTTGTTGTTTTTGTTTCTCGTATTTTATAGGGGGGTCAAACTGTCAAAACACCTGACCCAGCCCATTCCCAAAACCCCTCATGAATTGGTTACATGGGCATACCCAGCTAGGGACAGCTGCCAAAACAAAAAATCTGGTGCGTGCGCGTAACACACATCTTTCACTTACCAACTTACTTAGATTTTAAGTGTGTTAAAATATGTTAACAATTAATGTGTTTTGTTAATTGCCACTACTCAAAGTTACACATTTTCCCTCATTCATTTCTTATTTTTGATTTCATTTGCTCAAAAAAAAAACACTAATTTATTTTATTATTAGTAAAAATATTTACTTGTAATAATTCGGCAATGCAAGCATACTACTCCAAGTCGTCTGATTTTATAATTCTCTATGTACTTGTTGAATATTTCATTTAGTTACTATGAAACAAATAATTTCCATTAAATGAACAGATCGGCTTATATTATGAACAATGGTCTGTTATTAAAGCTGTACTCCGCATGCGTGGGCTTAACGTGTTTTATGAGTTGACTGAATATTTTTCTTTTTTTCTCCTCTATATGTTTACTTTATTTTTATCATGTCTCATATTTAGCCATTTCTTATTTTTAGGCGAAACGAGAGACAGATAATTTCTCCATATAAACAAATACAAAGGTACTTTATAGGAAAACAAAAAAACCCTTCCCCATTTAAGCCCCCTCAGAACATTTTAATAATAATAAAGCTTACCTGAGATTAAAGAACACCTAATTTTCATTAAACACGATGAATTTGATTAAAATCATTATAGCCGTTTTTGAGATAATCGAAAAAAAGGTAAAAATTGGTAAAAAAGTTATGAAATAAAGTGCCCCCTCCGTTTGACCAATTTTGATGAAATGTTGGGTATCAGATCTTTGGCATATACATACATCAAATACCCAGTTTGATCAAAATCGTTAAAGCTGTTTTTGAGTAAATAAAAAAAACACGTGAAAATGATACAAAATTTATTAAGTAAAGTCCCCCCTCCGTTTGATCAATTTTGACGAAATTTTTACAGTCATATCTCGGGCATATTAATGCATAAAATACTCAGTTTAATCAAAATCGTTATAGCCGTTTTTGAGAAAATCGAAAAAAACGTAAAAAGTTATTAAATAAAGCACCCCCTCCTTTTTAGCAATTTTGATGAAATTTTTGCTGTCACATCGCGGGCATATACCTATTATTGGGTGATTATTTATTGGACACTTACGTTTGTTAATAAATAGTCCTTTCCTGTCAGAGTGTAAGATTTACCACTTATCACGAAAGTTATATTTGGTAGTTTGTCAACATGGTTGCACTTGATCTGAAAAAGATATTTTTGAAAATCAATTCAAATTTATATAAACAGTATAATATATAATTCAATTTATATAAACAGCACGGATATTAATAAATAATGATGTTGTAAAATGGTCTTTACAACTAATAAGGATGAATCATCCAATTGAATTTCATATTTATCAAACACAGAAAGAATATCCTGCCACGCCTGAGGAGGTGCAATTATTAGAGAGGTGCCTGTGTCCAAGACAGCTGGAATTCTTGTTGAAATGATGCTGGATTCTAACCTGATCCTGAAAACAAATAGATACTGTTAATAAATCACCATTTGGTACTTTCCCATTTGTTGCACAACGTGTAACCTTCCCCATTATCGCACCTTTTCACTTGTTTCCCAGACTTAATTATGCTCCCTCTTTAGAAATTACAATCCTTTTAAGAAACCTTTTCAGCAGAGATTGGACCACATTGGCTTTTGGTGCTATCATAAAGTGTGATGTTTACATATAACAGTCCTGCAGTGCACATAATGGGAAAGTACCCATCATTATTAATCTTATGTTTGATGAATGTTTTATACACATTAAATAATCATATAATTTATCTATCAATGTGTATTGTTATAATGCCTATGGTCTCTCTAACTTTCATTGGTAATACTGTACAAGAAGCATGGGATCTGTCTAAATTTAAAATAAAAAACTCTTAGAGATTTACTATTAGGGGTAAAATAAAACAAAAATACACAGCAAACTTCATTCTTCCAGAAAATGAAAAAGAAAAATCCACTGACAATTAATTCTCTTCTACTAAAAAAAGTAATGATATTTATTTTGTATATATTAAAGCTCTACAAACTAAATATAAAATTAATATAGGTGGAAAACTATTTAAATATCCAATAAATTAATTAATGCAGATAAAAATAAAATATATACAAGGGCATATGCTGTAGTTTATTTTATAATTTTTAAATTAATTTTTTTTAATCCATTTTATTTTTTTTCTGTGTGCAAATCTATTTAACAGGTTTCTGGGGAGGAACTACCAATTTTTAAAATTTCTTTTACAATGTATGAGTTAACGTTTCGGGGTAACGTTCAGAATTGATAAAATTATTTATAGAACGCACAATTTGTTTATTAGAATAGATACTTTAATTAGGATCATGGCTGTATTTTTATTTAGTTGTCACTTATTAACATTACTATTTGCACAAATGTATCTAGTTTGGCGTGTGTCTTACTAAAGATAACAAAATATTAACTGCTGTAAGTAACTTGTCATCCAATTCACAATAACAAAAATATTTTTAAGTGAATGGTATTTTTTTTATTTATTTTTTTTTTTTGTACCACTACTGAAGTGCGGCTGATGGGGCAACCCTGCTTCGGGGCGTGGCTATCACTCCCTTTCGGAGGGGAAATTCTCGTCAGCTGATGCCCCCACCACCTTATCACTATTTCCCCTCCTTTTTAAAAACAGCGCGTCTTGCTTGAGTGTTCACGTCATTTTTACGTCACAAGCCATCTTACCAATTCTCCAATTGACACATCGATTTTTCACTTGCTACTTTTAAGTCGATATACTTCTCCCACTTTTGAAGTAACGGCCTTTTAGGAGTCCATATTGTTCTCCGACTTTTGAAATCATTGCCCTCAGCTTTCATACCATTTTTAGAATTATCAGTAATTCCGAAATCGATAGAAAGTTTTTAATAAAATTAAGACTTATTTACTTCATATACTACGGGATTTTCTCTATTTCAAATTCAAAGAGTTACATTTCAACTTTCATAAATACAAGCTTCATTACATTATTGATGGAACACGCATTTAACAAATCAATGAATTCTTATTCAAAATAAAATATTAGCCTGTAATTTTATTCTTTCCAACTTTTATTATTATAAATTTAAACTATCATCATTTAATTATACTATACAGTAATAAAATAGATTATTAAGCTAAGTCCCCTTTTCTTCCCTATCTTCATCAGTGATTTGGAACACGTCTTGCATTGAATTTTATCACCAATATACCTACTTTATGTTATTGGCAAACATAAATATTTTTTATTGCTCATGTCTGTGGATGACCTTGCAATTATAGTTCATTCAATAACTGATGCACAACAAAATCAATACCCTTGCGCAATATTGCCAAAATAATAAACTGGTTGTTAATACATAAAAGACTAAACCCATGAGAATTCTGAAAGGTAGGCCTACAATATGCAAGTTGCATAAATAAAGAGGTATAGTGCAAGATGCAAAAATAAAGAGGTATAGTGATAAACCATATAATAAAAAAAAGAAAAGTTAATTTGAGCTGTTTTACTTATAATAAGAAATATAACTCTGTAAATGAGCTTAAGATCGGTAAAATGATATTATGATGCTTAATTCTCAGCAGGAAAGTTAAAAATATATAAATTATATAATAAATCGAAAGTATGTATAAAGATATTTAATTTCAAACTTAAGGTATTAGTATCGAAAATAGCACGGTCGATCTTTATTGTCAATATAAAGAGGTGACGATTCATGACGTCACAGTCGACAACTGAAGGGAAATGGCGGGAAAAATAACTGGGACAGAACAGCGAGCTGGAGCCTTATCTGCGAAGGGGGGAAGATGGTGGGGGCGGCAGTTCGGCAAGGCCCCGAGCGATCGCTGCGCCTTAGGCCACGCCCTGAAGCAGGGTTGCCCCATCAGCCGCACTTCAGTAGTGGTACCTTTTTTTTATATGGCTTATGCCTGTTTGTCTTTTTAATGTAATATGTAAATTATTGAAATTCTCTAAATAAATTTCTATTCCATTTTTTTTACATTTTAAATTTTTGTGCCATAAAGCCAGTACTGGCACAAAGCAATTCACTAAATACTTTTTGTAAATTGTTGGCATTCGAGCATGAAAAGGTTCACTGTATCCACTAGAAAGTTCCTTGTACAGAAGTAATACATTCACTGTAGGTTGGGAAACCCTAGTATGGATATATCAAATCTACTATTTTCACTTAGAGATAAATGTGATATCAAATGTGAAGCATAATAAGCTACTCTAAAGTAAATTAAAAATTAATTGTTATTTATAATACTGTGTTTATAAAACTTTCCTATAAATAAGATAATTATTTTTAAAAGCACTTACTCATCCGTGTTTATAGCCCAAAACTGTGAATGATCCAATACTTTATGAACATCAAATGTTTTGTTGCCTCCAATCTCTGGATCAAATCCACCGATGATTAATTTACCACCATCATTACTATCTACATTCCTAAAAAGTATTTTAAAAAAAGTCCAGTTAATACATAATTACATAATAACACATAACAAATATTATATTATTACAAAATAAACAACAAAAAACTACTATAACTAATTTAGTAAAGCCTCAAAATTTATAAGCAGAAATTTGAAACTGGATACAATGTAAAAGTAGGCTCATTACTCGCATTTATCTTATTACAAAAGTATACGGATGAATTAGTTTTTATTAATTATCCCTGCTTTCATTACTCAAATCATACTTACTTATTATGTATTCATCATCATTAAAAATATAAAATATATATACAAATTCATCAAGCAAAGTCATTTTTATTTTTTATTTTAAGGATGATGCATATGAACTTATGTACATATAAATTCTGAATTACTATTGTAAATAAGATTTATTTAAATTTTAATTAGTATAGGTAGAATTAGTTCAAATAAATAATGTTTAATGATATAAGTATTTATCAGTAAAGGGAGGAAAAGATGGTTGTTCAAATAAATCGTTTTTATTAATTTTAATTATATCACTGCACAAGGCTACCACTTGTGCCCTGAACCAGATACCTATCCTTTAAGGGGGTGCCGTGGGACAGAATTTAATATTACTAAAAGTAAGAAAGTAATGTAAAAAAAAAATAAAATGCAGAGCAAGTAGCATATCAGTTGTGGGAAAGGAGCAGGTTGACATTTGACAGGTCATGACATGTTATGGCAGGTCATGACATGTTATGGCAGGTCATGACATGTTATGGCAGGTCATGACATGGCCTCGATTTGAGCAACTCTCATTGCACACATTTCAGATAGGATAAATCCCTTGATGTGCTTTATTATGTCTTCCGCTCCCTTCTCTGACTAAAAATGGATATTTAAACCCTCTGTGAGTACTTTTCAGTGGAGAGCCGTTCTGAACTTCTACAATTAGGCATCACCCAGTAGTGACATAGGAGTAGGGGTACCAAAATTTGTAACAATAATACCGTGAATTTAAATATTATTTTACCGAAAATTCGCTTATTTTGATATGATACCGTCGCGATCTGGCTCGTAATAAAGCGTTTACATTTCCGTGTTTTATCCAAACGCCACACGTGTTGGAAACAAAAAATAGCAGACCAAGTTTCCTAAATGAAATGATGCGAACAAAAAATAATTTTTTGTTATACACATGTGTATTTTTTAAACAATTATATCTTGTTTTATTTATTTTTTTTTTTTTTATCGTAATATACAGTGGCGGTAGAAATTTCGATAAAACCTAAACAAAACTTCAGTGCAACCAAATGACGCATCTAATTGTTTACAAGTTTTCCATTATAATAGTATTTACGTGTATGAATTAATAATGTTCCTATTATTTTTGTAGATAAACAAGTTTGCTAATTATATGCTTTAAGCATGTACACTTTTTTTTTCTACGGGATATCCCCTTGAAATTTTCTTTCTGGTATAGCTCCTTTTAATTCATATTTCGCCTTCAATTTAAGACTAAGATAACTCCAAATTACCTGAGTATCAGAGAAAATGATATTTCTAATGTTTTCTTTAATCTTAAAAATCCGCCAATACTCCCTTCTTTGTTAATGCAATAACACAACTCAAAATATGTGGATATTGTACTAATAGGATTTTTTAAATGGATTAAAAATCCTTAGATATGCCGTCCCTCGGATAGGACGTAAAATGGAGGTCCCGAGCCTGTACGATTTCAGATACTAGTTAAGTTCCCTATCCTAATTATATCTGGATGGCCAAAATTTAGGACTCCCACTACAGCATCGTCCGATTAGCCTTAGTAGCAAAAAAAACAAACAAAGCAAAGCAACTTAACACTACTATAAAAAAAGTTTTAGTGCGGCGCGTGTTAGAGAGACAGAACTCCCTAGGCAAAACACATACTGCCATCTCGACGTGGAATGGACTATAGTATTAGTTTTCGAACAAAATATTTTCAAATCTGTTACTTCAGCTATTAAATTTTATAAAAGTGACAAATCAACTAAAACAAACATTAATAAGTATCTTAAATTTGGGTTATGTTTTAAAATGCTATATTCAATATCGCTAATTTGAGGTTTTATTTTATTACCCATATTTATATAAAGTATTATCCGGATTTTCTATTATACAGAAAGCCATCGTTTCAAATATCTCGGTGTTACTTTAACACCGCGTTTAAGCTTTTTCCCTCATTTGAAAGATAAAGTAGACGTGGCTAAACTAGGTCTTAACAGACTATGGTCAAACTTTATAATGAACAAAAATGTCCAATTAACGGCCAAATTTCAAGTATTCAACAGTGTGTCACGTGACGTTGTAACTTATGGTGCCCAAGTGTGGGGTTTTCAGTCTTATGAAGTCTTGGAGAAATTTCAGAGATTTTTTGTAAGAAAACTGTTTAGTTTGCCTTCTTCCACTCCAAATTATATCTTGGCTCTGGGGACCTCTTTGGAACCTCTTATGATATACACCCTTCGCCTCCATGTAAAGTATATTACGAAAGTTCTTTCTCTTTCGGAACATAGGCTCCCAAAGACAGTGTCCCAACAAATAATAAACAAGAAATTATTCTGGATTAACAATTGGCTGTCTCTATCCCGCTCTTTTTCTTTACCATTCTCTAGTGATGACATGGGTTTATGGAGTCAACAATTTTCAGCCTTATTTTCCAAAGTAAAAGAGGATTACTATGAAAAGAGCTTTAATCACGAGATTGTATCAGAGCACTTTCTTTTATACAAAGTTTTAATCTCGGATTATAAAAACCGCGTTACTGCATCTCTCTCCAAAGATTTGAATTTTTTGGAGGTGAAATGGCTGCTTAAATTGAGGGGAGAGCTTCTTTATTTGAATTATCGTCCTTGGTATCAAAATGATCCCGATCAGTCAAGATGTTCTCTGTGCAATTGTAGTTCTCGTGAAGAATTGTATCACTTCTTGAGAGAGTGTCCTCTATTGGCTGAGTTTCGTTTACTTTATTTTAACAAGCGCAGTCTCACTAGGGATGAGATAATTTCTTTTCTGACTGGTCTTTCTCATCCTCGTCCCTTGATCCGTTTTGCTCGTCACGCTTGGAGGGCTAGGTACTCCTGGATGTCTGATATTTAACTTTATAAGTTCTATTCTTTACTTTATTTTTACTATGGTATATTGAATTTAAGATTTTTTTTTTCTTTGTCTTTGTTTATTTATTGTTCCTCCGAGTATAATTATCCCTCTTTAATTATTTTCTTTCTATCTTTGTTTAACGTTATTTAATATGATAAAAGTAACTCATACGTTAATTAATTTCTACGTTTTATTTTCTTTATTGTAATTGCATAGTTGTATTTTATTATTTTTTACCTGAGCTTGTACACTTTATACTTTCAGTGAACTCTGGCAGACGGCTATTGCCATTGCCATGTATACTTTATTTTTTTAATCCTTTTGCAAATTTTGTATATAGCTAACAATAAAGTATTATTATTGTTACGGGCTTCGGGTTCGATAAAATGAACAATTAACACTAGGACAATAATTTATTAATCAATACTCACAAGGGTAATTACTGCCTTATTATCAGATACAAACCAGGCTGTGTATGCAGACTCTAATTACTTATAACTAACCGCACGGGTTAAAACAAGAGTCTTTTCTACGACATACACTATCACCACAATAACTTATCACAATAAGGCTTACCACTTATCACACTATCTATCTATTACCGCTTACCACTACGAAGTGTACTCCACGGGTGTTGCCAAACAACTCCGCAGAGGCCTGTTAGAGCCGGTATTTATTAGTCTTGGATAGATTCTAGAAGGTTCGGGGTTCATCCAGAACAAAGTCTTTGATCTTCCCCGACAGCCAGTGCGGCACTGAACAACGGACGTATTGTTCACCAAAGGCGCTTTGTCTACTACCGCTGACCGCAACACTACCCCCTCCTTAATGCTGATCTGTCCCAGATCAGGTCGTGAATGGGGTGTAATAGGCTCAGGTGTTTTCTCCTCTTCAGCTTCCAGCAGGACTTTTCCTGTTTCCTGACCGAGTGTTAGAAGCACAGCGAGTTTCTTGAAACTACCAGGCGAAGCCACCTTCAACGAAAGGACACTGTCCGGTGCAACAGAGTCGAGCTCCACAATGCCAAACGCATTTGACATTACACAAACACCAGAAGTTGGGTCCGGGACCTGGCTTGGATCAATCCTTACAACACTTGCTTTGGAAACCAGCACCTGTTGGTTGTGAGGGTCTAGACCAATGCTCTGCTCAACTAAGATTCCGTTAACAGCACCATGAGCAGCTGATGGTTTGCTCTCATCACCATTCGATTCGAGTCCTACTACCGCTGTTGGACTTTCTGTAGTCCCATGGGTAATATTTGGCTTAGGAGGAGGCCGATCAGGTCCTCGAATGATGCCACTCACTGTCACTTCATTGTCAGTTTCTCTCTCCAATTTCAATTTCTCTGCTAAGGGGTCATCATCCTCATCAGAATCAGTAAAAGGCATTCTCCTGTTTAACATTTCAAGTTCCGCATCATCACGCTTCATAGACCCACACCAAGCCTTTCCCTGAGGTTCCTTCCAGCTCAAGGTTCCTTGCTTGCTGTACCTGATTAGCCGACCACTGATTGAAAAGTTTCCAGAGTTTGTCACTTGATCGTTTCCAGCCCTCTCCGATATGGCAGTCCTCTGTCCATTCAAAGACCGCTCGGCCAAACTCTCCTTAAATGCTCCAAACAGACGCCGACAAGCCTCCAAGCTTCCAGCCGGCTCCCAGCCACTCTGTTCAGAAGGGCATCCTTCCCGTCCAAGGGTGTATCCGGCCCTCCTCGATACGGCTGACCTCTGTCCATTCAAAGACCGCCTGGCTAAAGTCTCCTCAAATGCTCCAAGCAGACGCCGACAAGCCTCCAAGCTTCCAGCCGGCTCCCAGCCACTATGTTCAGAAGGGCATCCCTCCCATCCAAGCAAATATCCATATTGCTTCTTTCCTGGATGGAACCTTTGGAAAACAACAAACTCTTCTTCCTTATCTTGAGAGCTGCCACCATCCTCGAGCTGATCTCTCACGCTCTCAATATTCTCCGTTCCCTTTTCAACACCAGTGGTTGACTCAACTTCCATGAATTCTCCAGGCGAGACCCCCAGAACAAGCCTTCTTACTACAACAGGCTCTTCCTCATCCCCTTCATCAAAATCTTTCTTGTCAATTGACTTCCCTACTGGCGATGGCTTAATGTCTGTATCAACAGGTTTAGCATACACAAAAGAACTAGAATTCACCACAGTCTGTACAGCAGCTACCTCTGCATTTCTTATCCTTTCAGGCATGTGTCTCATGAACTCCTCTTCGAAATGAACAGCATTGCGGCAAGGTCCACACACAAAAGGATCCACCTCTCTCAATCCACCAAGCGGCACCTTCACATCTTCAACACTCACTTGAGGATCAAGGTCGAAGGGCTCTTCTTCTTCTTCTTTATCATTTTGCGTAGCACTAAGAACCTTCTTAACCGAAATCTTAGGAGTATCACTATCAACTAACTTATTTTCTAAAGTAGTAAAACATTCTGATAACGTAGAAAATAACTCATTTTGATTTTCTAACAACTCATTTTTAAATTCTAACAACTCATTTTTCAATTTACTAAATTCTGTTTCAAAAAGAACGTGATCTGGATCTTCTCCACTACTAATTAAAGCTTCCCTGAGCCTTTGTTGCAACATAGACTTGTTCCCAGAAGTATCCAAATCGCGTTCTTCTAATTCACTTTTTAAATCTGCTACTTTCAAATCATACAATCTCAAGCCACCGGTTGACATTTTAAATATTATATACAATTATCAAAATTAAAATTAACAAATCAAAACTTAAAGACTAACAACAATAAGTTGATTATAAACTAACAACGAAAAAAAGAAATCTAATCCTATACACGGTTACTAAGATTTAAATTACAAATGAAATTCTCAACACTATAAACAATAAACTTAATTATTAAAAGAAACAAAAAAAAGATTAAATAAAACTCAAACATTAAATAAAATAAACAATATTCAAAATAGACAAACAAATTTTACATAAACTAAATTACAATAATTAACTAAAGTAATAAACAGAAAAATTATTTACAACAAACTAAATAAATACGCTAATGCTAAAAATATACCCGCTTCTGACACCAGTTGTTACGGGCTTCGGGTTCGATAAAATGAACAATTAACACTAGGACAATAATTTATTAATCAATACTCACAAGGGTAATTACTGCCTTATTATCAGATACAAACCAGGCTGTGTATGCAGACTCTAATTACTTATAACTAACCGCACGGGTTAAAACAAGAGTCTTTTCTACGACATACACTATCACCACAATAACTTATCACAATAAGGCTTACCACTTATCACACTATCTATCTATTACCGCTTACCACTACGAAGTGTACTCCACGGGTGTTGCCAAACAACTCCGCAGAGGCCTGTTAGAGCCGGTATTTATTAGTCTTGGATAGATTCTAGAAGGTTCGGGGTTCATCCAGAACAAAGTCTTTGATCTTCCCCGACAGCCAGTGCGGCACTGAACAACGGACGTATTGTTCACCAAAGGCGCTTTGTCTACTACCGCTGACCGCAACATTATTATTATTATTATTATTATACAGAAAGCCTTTGGTCCCGGTTAGTCCAGATAAATGAGGTTGTAGTGTACAGAGGTAATTATCAATAAATATAGATTAAAAATATAAATATATTTTTTTTAATTCGTTGATTTGATAAGTAAATATTTGAAGCTGTCGATGTAATTTTTCGATCTATTTTCGTATTGATGATTCAATGATGTAGGTCAATGATAGGTGTTTTCCGTTCCATTGTGCGGGTTCCATGTGTAATGATTATTTGGTATCGGTCCAAGGTTTGCTTTGACTTATCGCTCTGTGTAAACCTTACATGTTTACGTACAAATATTTTTGGAGCAACCTTTCCTCGTTCCAAAGGCCTCTGAATTAAGACAATGAAAGATCAGTTCGAGTGAAAATTAGCTTGTCCATGAGTTAAAAAACAAAAGTTTTTTTTTTTTTTTTTTATGAAAACAATGAACCTAAACCACAAAACAATAACAGACTTGAAGTCTGTTCCAACAAGCAGTCCAGGACTAACTTTCATGTCCCATAGTGTGTTTATTCTTTTTTTTTAAATGAAATAAAATTAAAAATAACTTTATTATCCTGGGATTGGCTTCTCTTTAGAAGAAATTTTAAATAAAAAATAAAGCGAATATTCCAGTCCGGCATTACATTAATTTAAATATTTACTACGAAGAAAAATAAGTTATTCATTGTGGAAATATAAATGAATAAAATTAAAACAAAGCTAGAAACAAATGTATATATGCACGCAAAGATAATCTTCATATGAATCGGTCGTTTGAGAAACGACCCACAAATTCAAATTATTGGAAAGTTGAAAAAAAAAAAAAAAAGTTTCTCCTGTTGCATGGAGAGATTTCCTTAGCTTAATTTTTTTTTTTCTCCGACACATATTCCTACTTAGAATACATTTTTTAAGATTTGATAAATCTATGTTCGTTCGATAGATCTGAAAAATATTTTTACTTTCACTTACCTCTATATGAAATATATAGTAAGTGGAAGTATTGCGATCGTGAAAAATTTCGACTTCCGGTTTTCAACGGAAATACACGTTTTGGAGTCCCCTGAGTCCAAATGACCAAGTCCCGCGAAATGGTCTGTGTGTGTGTGTGTGTGTGAACAGACTAGCTCAAAAACTATAAACCGTGCGAACCTGAAATTGGGTATTTAGTGTAGGTATATGCCCGCCATGTGACAGCAAAAATTTCATCAAAATTGCTCAAAGGGAGGAGGTACTTTATTTAATAACTTTTTACGTTTTTTTTTTTATTTTCTCAAAAACGGCTCTAACGATTTTTATTAAACTGAGTATTTGATCTATTTATATGCCCGAGATATGACTGTAATAATTTCATCAAAATTGATTAACTGGAGGGGGGACTTTACTTAATAAATTTTGTATCATTTTCACGTGTTTTATTTATTTACTCAAAAACGGCTTTAACGATTTTGATCAAACTGGGTATATGTTGTATATATATGTCCGAGATACGACCGTAAAAATTTCATCAAAATTGATCAACCGGAGGGGGAACTTTACTTAATAAATTTTGTACCAATTTCACGTGTACATATTTTTTATTTACTCAAAAACGGCTTTAACGATTTTGAAGAAACTGGATATTTGATGTTTGTATATACCAAATATGTAAAAGCCAACATTTCATCAAAATTGGTCCAACTGAGGGGGCACTTTATTTCATGACTTTTTTTCCAATTTTTGCCTTTTATTCGATTATCTCATAAACGGCTTTAACGATTTTTATCAAATTCGTCATGTTAAATGAAAATTAGGTGTTCTTTAATATTAGGTAAGCTTTAGCATTATTAAAATGTTCTGAGGGGACTTGTATGGGGTAGGGGCCTTTTTTGTTTGTTTGTTTTTTTGTTTCCTATAAAGTACCTTTGTTTTTGTTTATATGGAGAAATTAACTGTCTCTCGTTACGCCTAAAAATAAGAAATGACTAAATATGAGATGTGATAAAAATAAAGAAAACATAAAGAGGAGAAAAAAAAAATATTCATTCAACTCATAAAACTCGTTGAGCCCACGCATGCGGATTACGCATTTAATGACAGGCCATTGTTCATAATTAAAGCCGTTCTTTTCATTTGAGAAGTGGCAATTAACAAAACGCATTAATTTCTAATCTAAGTAAGTTGGTAAGTGAAAGTTGTGTGTTGCGCGCACGCACCAGATTTTTTTTTTTATAGATGTAGGATTTCTCCTGATTATGGAAGACAAACGATTGTTAAAAATCATATATTTTGAAAATTACTATACAAAACACAAGCTTACGTATATTTTCTTATAAATTTAAAAATAACTGAAAGTATAAATATATAAATTTGGAATGGGGAGGATTCAATAGTTCTTCATTTTAAGTTCATTTAAGTTTCATTGACAGTGACAGGCCAAGCAAAATTTACTCCAAAACGTTCTTTTTGCTTTGGTTATAGGAAGATATTTTTCAATATCCTGGATTTGTCGAGTTTTTCCCGACAACGATTATTTGAAGGGTCTATAAAAGCCGATAGATCAGCTGGACTTATCGGGTATCTCTTGAATTCGATGTCTCGTCATGCAAGTTCAAAAATAAAATAAAACGAAAATAGATTTTTTTTGATATGGCGGGTTTCTCAAACGACTGATTCGTATAAAATGAAAAATAATAAGTAGGAAAAAAAGAAGAAAGATAATCAAACAAACTGCGAAAGAATTTTATGCGCCTGTGGTGATCATTTAGATTGGGAATCGAAAAGGAACTCTTAAAGGAGGGATTTAAAAGAGGAAATCGGTGGAGCATGTCACATATTGGATGGGAGAGAATTTCAGAGGGAGATTTCTTGTCTTATGAAGGATTTTTCAAAAAGTTTTCGAACAAGAGCCAATCGAACCGGAAAACAAACCAATCAAACTTAAAATCAAAAGGGTTGGGTGCATGGCACTTAGACCAGGAGTGCTTGTTGGAACAAACCTAAGTTACCTATAATCAACTTCTCTTGAATTGAATATCACTAATCTTTTGTAAAGTGATATATGTGTTCATCGTTTATGGTGTTATTTAGGATATTTACGAGTAAGGGAGGGTGGGAAACAATGAGGCGTTTTTTTTTTCAAATTGTCAAAAGTAATAGAAAACCTATAGCTAGAGTTCTGAAATTTTTATAGTACATCTTACTACAATGGACCTTTGTTCAGTTGAAGTAAAATCTGAAAATATTTATTTTCATAAAACCCAAGAAGGTTTTTGTCTCAGTGTACCCCACTGCTGTGAACAATGAGACATTGCTCGGGGAACAGTGAGACACCATATTAAAACTAAATATTTTAATTAAACTATTAATTATAAAAGGCTCATTTCATTACAAAATATTATCATGTAATTAACATAAGAAATATCATATTAATAAATTACTGAATTGTTAATAGAAAGTTAGATTTATAAAATACCAATGACATCTATATGACACAATAAAAAATCAGTAAAGTTTCCAATTTCATTAAGTTAAAACTAAAATTAACTTTCAGACATGGTAAATTCATCGTCAGTGTACCTACTAAATCTATTGGGATGAGTGGGGAACAGTCAAAGCTGCTTTTTTGGCTGTCTCACTGTTCCCGACACACTCTTCCCCAAAGGGCCTTGCCAACTTTCATTACTCATTTTCTTTTCCAAAATGAACAATCATTGACCGTTTAAAGGTTAATACAAAGTGTTTTAGTTGGTGAATAAAAGGCATTAACGAAATTTTTTTGAAATGAACAATACTAACCACAGTGTCAACGAGAAAGCAAGTCACAAAAAAAAGTTTACTAGCCTCGAAAACAAAATGAGGCAAAAATAGTCTCAAGCGTATGACAATGTTGGTTTCTTTCCATGAAAATCTTATTTGAATAACATTCTACACTACAACAAACCCTACATTAACTGGGTCCATGCTATTGGTCTAAGAGCTAACTGTCTCACTGTTCCCCACTCTCCCCTACTTTGTTTAAACATGTAAGTAGGTAATTGTAGAGGTGAGAGATAGTCAACTGTTATTCTATACGATAGGTTAAATGATTATCAGGTAAATATATCAGTTATTTCAGATTTTCAGTTAAATGTTTTTTTTAATTTCATTTTTTGTTTGTTTGTTTTAACGTCACTTTATGCCTGCTTAAGGCTGATCGGACGATGCTACAGTGGGAGACCTAGGTTTTGCTTATCCAGGAATAAATAGGATAGGGGTCTTTAACGAGTACATGACATCGTACAGGTTCGGGACCTCCATTTTACGTCCTATCCGAGGGACGGCATTTTACTCCCATTAAAAAATCCTAGGGCCACCTTAGGACACGAACCCGCGACCTTTAGTATTGTAGTTTTCTATGCTAACCACTACACCACAGGTGACCCCATCTTCGTTTTTTGTTTCCAATATTTAAACAATAGTAGAGGTGAGAGACATTCAACTTTTATTCTATACGATAGGTAAGGTTTTAACTGAAAATCCTGGTAATCTACCTAATGTAAGTCATGGGCGGATCCAGCCGATTGTAAAGGGAGGGGAGGGGCTGCAGTCCTAAAGGGGGGAGCCCTTCATTTGGATCTGCTAATCAGCTTTTTTACCTCTATGTTCCTTTCCCACAACTAAAATTCTACTTGCTCTGCACATTATTTGTTCTTTTACTTGCTTCCTTACATTAAGGGAAATCAAATTCTACCTTTAAGACGAAAATTTTTCCAAACGGAGGGGCTGCAGCCCCCACAGAACCCCCCCCCACCCTGGACCCGCCAATAATGTAAGTAGATAAATTAGGTAGCATTTTTACACATAAACAAACATACCTGTCAAGAAAAAATGAGAATACAGGCTGTGTAAGAAGGTTCTGGTTGATCATATTTTCGAAGAGGGTGACCCGATCATCGTCTATGGTGAAAGACATTCCGAGGATCCCGTCGAAAGTTTGTCCATCGCAGTCCCCTTGGAGGCTGAGCCCGATTAGTTGGTCCCGTACAACCAAATCCCCGACCTGTTGGAACAAATTATTATGTTTATACCAATTTTACACCATGAAGAAAAATATTTGAAAAAAAAAACCTATCAATAAGAGTAACGTTGACATCTCGGTTAACCTAGGCTCTGTGAAATTTCTTCTTACAATAAATTACCATCTGAAAAAGAAAATACTCCTGAAGAAATAGAAACACCGGAGTTTAGCTCTCTCACAAAGGTGGAAGTAGACATTGATATCAAAGAAACTGTTAAGGTTAATTCATTATCCGAGCATCCATCTGGTCCTGTAAAATGCAAAGAAAAGATAGAAGAAGATCCAGGTCAAGTCAACCTTCAGGAAATTACTGATTCATTTCAAAATACTGAAAAAAAATGGCACTCCAATAAAAATTCAACGTTATTCTTATTGTAAGATGTCAACGTAAATATTGGAATATATCAAAATTGTAAAAACTCTTCTAAAAAATATTAAAACTCTAAAAAAGTTTCAAGAAACATATGTATAGTTATTGATTAAAACTTATAGTTCGTAGGTCACCCAAAATTTGACTTATTCTTTAAAAACCTTAATTGTCTAAGATTGTACGGGAATCTTCCACGCTTTTCGAGAGCCTTCTAGAATGTTCGATTTCAGGCTCAAGATAAGAAGGTATGATCTAGAGGCTTGGTCTCACTCGGTACATTATTACTTTTGTGTTACTATATTGTCACAAGAAGTTACATTTTGTAACGTTGTTAATAATTTCATTTTTAATTGTTTCTCTGATATTGTGAATTATAATGTTCATTTAATAAAAATTATTTAAACTCACATTAATGTTACAATAATATATATCTTTACTACCACGTAAAATTATCGAATGCTATAATCGGTAATTTGCAGTTTTTATTTTTAGATTGGTATACAAATTTTTATTTTGTGGTTTTAGTAGGCGAAAAGAAAAACAATATCAACTTTAAACAATTTAGAAAAAAATTAATAGAAAGAAAATCAACTGTTCTCTAAAGAATATTAGCCCCACTTCATTCCAACTATCAACAAAAATCTTTTCAACATTCTACTCTTACTATACCATCCATATGCAAAGTACATATGAGGGTTTTTCTTTAAGTCTGAAGGTTACTAAAACTGTAATTAACAATAATAAAAAAGAAAAATGCGGAAAGTATACTTTTCAACATTTCGATAATGTTGATATTTTATTAAGATTATAGATGTATACCTGTATCTTTTCATGTCTCAAGTGTGAATCTAATCTTATCAGTAATATCGTCATACTATTAATAATTGAAAAAAAAAAATAGCTTATGTATATTATTTATAAAATATTTGAGAATAATATTTCTTCAAATAATAAGGAATAATTTAAAATATTTATTATCATTTTAAATCTTAGGTACATGTGTTATTTCCATGTAAGATTCCTACGTTTCTTAGCTAAACACTATGAGTGCTTAATGATTACGTACTGTTTTATACACGTGACTCACACGTGGCATTCACAATTAATATAAATCAGACTGATAAGTAATTCCTGGAAGTTATCACGTTTATAGTTCTGAACTTTTAAGCTTATTGTATTAGTAAAAGTAAATCATTCTGCTTAATATTTTCACTGTTACAGTTTTTATTTTTACTATCTCTAATGTATTATATTTAGGTACCTACAATTTTTTATCATATTTCAAATCATCGAGAGAAATTAGAAAACATATTAATCATGTTACTCATGCATGGTTCATTTAAAATAATGATGCTTAAGATAATGACGCTTTAATTCCACTTGATGTTATAATTTTTAAATTTTATTTAGGTACCTTGAATTGTTATTCATTTTATTTTTATTTTCATTTTAGACATTAACATATTAATATAAGTTAGATTGTATAGAAATGTAAATACTTTTTTAAAAAGATTTATTTTACATCAAAAACACAAATTTACAATATCAGAAAGAAGACTGGCATAGAGACGGGCTACAGCTACAACTGGAAGCAAGAAGTAATATTTACCAAGGTATTTAAAGGATTAGAAGTGCTTACATTCGTGGGAACACGCCTAGCGCGTGGTAGGATGCTGGTTCCCAGGACGGGATTCTAAGAAATAGACTACAATGCTTTGCAAAAGCTAGGATAGAAGGAGTACAAAATGTTAAGCTTAAGACAAATACAATATGTAACTAATATATAACTCCTCCCCCCTTAGACACGAATTTCACCTGTTCGGGTGAAATTAGTTACAATTTTAGTTTTATAAAAATAACAAATGAAAATTAAAAGGGAAATTATAAACATTATAATAGAAATAAAACTAACCATAAAATTACAATATGTAAACTGTTGGAGTCATATTTAATTTTTGTTGGTACAAGATTTGAAAGATGTGATGTTTGTAATTCATGAAATTTTAAATTTTTAATCTCTAGAGTTGTATTTAAAAGTTGTGGGGCTTGAATATTTAAAGTTTGCTTATCAAATAATGTTACAGAACCTTGGGTTTTACTGGATGAAAGTACAGTTTTATTGTGATACAAGATTAAATTAAAATTTGTTTCAATTAGATAGATTCTTTTGATATGATAATTTAAAATGTCTTTTTCTTGATGAATTTGAAGATCATCTGGTTTGTGAAGTCCTATGAAAATGTTTCCTGCATTTCTTCTACATGGTTTTCCGTCTGATATAGACGTGTGTTCCACTGGATGATTTTTGTAAATTTTCTTGAATACAGGAATCGTCATGATGAGAGATGTCAGTGATGAATACTGTTTCTTTTAATGCAATGGTGATTGAGAAATTTTAAGTTGTTATTAATATTTGAGAGATATTTGAACCTTTGAATTACTGTTATGATTTCATCCTTTACAATATATGGAATGGGGTATTAATTATACAAACTATATATAGTTTCTCAACGAATGAACTAATATGCGTTCATATTCCCTGAACTTATTAGTTGTAATTGTAACATTATTTATATTTAAAATAAAAAATATTTTGAGCATTTACTTGCCATCTTTTGAACTAATTTGAGTTCATATTCCCTGAACTTATTAGTTATAATTGAAACATTATTTATATTTAAAAAAAAAAAAATATTTTGGGCTTTACTTGCCATCTTTTGAACTAATATGAGTTCATATTCCTTGAACTAATTAGTTATAATAATATCATTATTTATATTTTAAAATAAAAAAAATAATTACTTAAATCACAGGTTAATTATTCTAGTATTACAATAGACGTATAGAAGATTCGAGTTGAGTTACGACGTAATATACCAGTGTAAACAAACTTGGGGTCTTATCTTTTTTCTAAGAACGATTACTAGGTCCAGCTTGCGAATTCTTTGTTGGACTCTTACTTGGACGAGGCTTTTTACGCGGTCTTTTAATGTTTTTAATATGGATCTTTTCTCTAGTGTTGTAATGCTTTTTATCGATTACGGCAGTTTTATTACTTTTATTTAATTCTTTCTTTTTTGAATTTATTTTTTAATTTGGATTGTTTCTGTTTGTTAGCAACAAAAACTTCGTCGGGTATATTTTCTGGAATTGGTTCGCGATTTTTGTTTACTCGAGATATATATTTTTCTTTTGTTTCTTGATTCCTCTGATTTATTTGATCATGCAAAATTTTTACTCTTTCTTTATGTTTCGTAACATAATCATTTATAATTTGGTTATCGAAGTCTATTGAAATGGGTGAATCTACATCTAAATGTCCGGAAATTATTTCAATTGGCTTTAGCTGCGTGATAGAATGGATAGTGTTGTTGTACGCGAGAACAGCATATTTATTTTTTTTCTCTAATGTATCTTTTTTGAATTCATCTCTATTGTTTAATAACCGTATGTGTTCTATTAATGTACTATGGAATCTTTCGATGGGTCCGTTTGATTGGGATGATTGAGTAGCCGTGTAATGTAACTGAATTTTATGTAATTTTAATAGATCTGAAATTAATGAATTTCTAAATTCTAAACCGTTATCGGTTACTATTTGTTTAGGTAGACCGTGATGGGAAAAATGCGAAATTAACTTGTTTACTACTTCTGTTGCTTGGCCGTTTTTTTAATTTGTAAATTAGGGCGAATTTGGAAAAAGTGTCAATTAATGTTAAATATTTTTTTGTTTTCTAAAGTTACGGTGTCCATATGAACTATTTCGAACGGCTTAGACGGAATTGCTGTAATGTTAAATTGGGGTTTTAAAGGATTACGATCGTATTTGGATACAGCGCAAATTTCACAGTCATTAATATAATTTTGAATTGAATTTTTCATATTGGGCCAATAGTACAATCTTTTAATTCTATTAAGTGTTTCATCTGAACCTCTATGGTTGGTTTTTCCAATATGATAATCATTTATTAAATTTGTTTGTTCATCAGGATCCTGGACATCGATTAACCTAATAGTATTTTTTACAAAATGTAGCTCGGAATGTTTGAAATATTTGACCATCGCGTTATAGAACTGAGTATAAAAACCCTTTTCAAAATATAAATAGTATTTAACTCTAGGTTCTACATATTCTTTAATTAAATTGATTATATCTTTCTCAAAATTTGCTTTTGAAATTTGAGCGATAATTCTTGTTTTAGAATTTTCAAAAAGTTTCTCGATTTTAGGTTTCGCGGGGTTGACATCTACTAAATCTAAAATTATCTGTTTATTCCCAAAATTAACCGGATTGTTTGCAACTGGTATTTCAATTACTGTGTTGCCTAAAATATTTGAATGAACCGAACTAGCTTCTGATCTTTCTAAGATATCCTCGGAATTTTGATTTTCAACTAAATTTTCATCTGCGTTTAAATTTTCATTTTCATCTTGATTGACTATTAAGGATACGTTTTCTGAACTTTCGTTTTCTCTGTAAAATTGCTGAATTAGATCGCTAATAATTTGGTCGGCATCATCGGATTCTGTTAAATTTATTTCTACACGCGAAAGTGCATCGGCGACTTTGTTTTCATGGCCTTTCTTATATTTGATTTCGAAATTAAATTCTTCTAACTTTAATTTCAAACGATATAACTTTGAATTTGGATCTTTTAGGGATTGTAACCATTGAAGTGGTTTGTGATCAGTGTAAATTATAAATTTTCTGCCAAAAAGATAGGGTCGAAAATATTTGGTTGCCCATACGATAGCCAAAAGTTCGCGTTCAATTGTCGATAATTTTGATTCACTTTCATTTAGCGTACGACTTGCATAAGCTACAGGTAAATCTCGTCCGCCGTGTGTTTGACTAAGGACACACCCCAAGGCCACCCGGGAAGCATCAGTGGTAAAGACAAATGTTTTATTAAAATCAGGGTATTGCAATATGGGATTGTTCATTAAAATGTTTTTACATATTTCGAAACTGTCTAAATAATTTTTATCCGCGACGTTAATTTTTGCTCCTTTTCGTAAACATCGGGTGAGAGGTTTCGTTAAATGTGCGAAATTTGGAATGAATCGGCGGTAATATCCTAATAGTCCGAGAAAAGCCTTTATCTGTTTGGTGGTTTTGGGTAAAGGATAATTTTTTATTGCGAGGATTTTGTTTGGGTTAGGTTTTACTCCGTTTGGTGTAACAAGATGTCCTAAGTATATTATCTCCTTTTTTAGAAACTCGGTTTTATCGGGCTGAATTCTTAAGTTTGCTTCTCTTAGTCTTTCAAAAACCTTTTTTAAAACTATTAAATTTTATTTCCTGAAGGGAGGTGCTATAAACTATTATATCATCTAAATACGCGACACAATTTGGAATGCCCATGAGTATGTCGTTGATCACTCTCATAAAAGTTGGGGGACTATTTTTTAAGCCAAAAGGTAATCTTAAGAATTCATAATGTCCATTCTCGGTTGAAAAGGCGGTTTTGGGGATACTTTCTTCGTCTAGCCAAATTTGGTGGAAGGAACTCGTTAAATCTATTGTTGAAAAATAATTAGTTTTACCTAACTTATCTAAAAGGTCGGTTATATGCGGGATAGGGTACTTATCATCAATTGTTTTTTCATTTAATTTCCTGTAATCTATTACTATTCTCCATTTTTGTGTTCCGGATTGATCTAATTTTTTAGGAACTATCCAAATAGGACTATTGTAAGGCGAAAAAGAAGGGCGAATGATTTGTTGTTGAAGCATTTCATCGATTTGTCTTTTTACTTCTTTCTGAAATATTTGCGGATATCGGTAATTTTTAGTATAGACCGGTATTTCATCTTTGGTTAGGAATTTATGTTTGATTCGCGTATTCGCCGTTAATGGAGTGCCTTTCAAATAAAATAATTCAGAATATTGTTTTATTAAATTTTGAATTTCTTTCTTTTCCTGTTCATTTAGATGTTCCGTACGAATAAGGTTTTTAACTTCATCGAAATTTGATTTTTCAGCTTTAATTAAACTTATGTTGTGGGATTCATTAAATTTAAAGATGTTTAATGGTTCTACAAGAATTGGGGATTTAATAGTAATTTTAAATGACTTATCTGAATTATTTTTCACTGAACAGATGGCTTCGTTATTTTTAATTGAAATTAAACCTTCGTGAATTTCGAGACAATCATTGAAAATTGTGTGGGGAATGATACCTTCTCCGTTTGAAATATTTTTGATTGGAATTTTTATTACGGTTTCGGAATCGTTGTTTAATATGTAGGTGTATTCAGATTGAGGGGGTCTATTGTCATAATGAATTTTTATGTTTCCAAAAGGTGTGATTAATAAATCGTTTACTAAATCAATTTTTGCGCCTAACAATTTAAGACTGTCTGTCCCAAATAATAAATCAAATTTAGGGTGGAAATTGAAAATGCCAAATTTTAGGAGAGTTTTAGTGTTGGGAAATAATTTTGATGAATCTACATTAGCATTAAAATTTTGTACAGAAGAACCGTGCGCGCTAGTAAGTTTAAATGGTTCGCATGTAATATTATCATGAAAATATTTATTTTCTACATGGTTGGATACAAGTGATTTTGTACACGCGGTATCTATTAGAATTTTTAAATTTGAATTTGGAGGAATTATATACGGAAGGGCACTGAAACGGGTTAAATTAAGAATATCGACTACGTCCATGGTTCTTGTGACGTGCTGGGGTCTAAAAAATTATTTGGATCATTATTGGGATCATTCTGAATTTCTTGATTATCATCAGGGAATGATACGGTGGGGTCATAATGTGGTTGAGCATCTGTTTGTTCGGTAATTTGAAGATTGTTTTGAAAGATTTCAGAATTTATATTGTTTAATTCTTCTATATCTAAATTTGGATTTTTCCGAACTGGGTTGTTAAGAAAAGATTTATATCTTTGATTTTGGGGAATACTTTTGTAATTGCTGTTGACACTCATAGGAGTTGATTGATCAGGTTGTTGTGATCTATATAGGTTGTATTGTTGAGGTTTATATTGATAAGGTTGTTGTGGTCTATATTGACTATATTGTGAAGGTTTATATTGATTAGTTTGTTGGGGCCTAAATTGATTTGAAATAAATGGTTTAGCGGGTTGTATTGCTTTAACCGCAAAATAATTTACAAACTGTTGTCCGTTTTTATCTGGTTTGTTGAATTTTTGTTGTGGGCGATATGAGTCAATGACAAATTGGAAATCATTGGTTAACATGTTTATAGCCTGATTTAGGTCGGCCGGATTTTTCGTTCTCATGAAAGAACCAAGAGGTTCTTTTAATCCTTTTAATAAAACACGTAACGCTAATTTTTCTATATACTTTGTGAGAACTAACGCCTCTAACGGCATCTCGCTCCTTAGATAACTAATTTGTAGTTGTAAAATTTTTTGAATTTTATTATAAAATTCGAAAGGTGACTCGTTTCCCTGCTTCATATTGCTCATTTCTATGTTTAACGTGAAAGCATCGCGTTTGTCGGCGTACCCCTGTTTTAAAGCGTTTTTTATGTCGTCCCATGTATTAACATATTTACAATTGACCATATCGGCGGCATTACCTTTTATTTTAGCGCGAATGGAATTTATTAAATAGTCATTCTGAAAATCCGACGTGTTTTCATGGTTATAAAATTTATTAATTAATTTTTCTGAAATTTCGAGGAATCGAGTGAGAGACATTGGGTCTCCGTGGAATTCGGGGACCATTTCTAAATATTCCTTTTTTAAAGTGGGTGGTGCCATTATGAATTATGAATACAAATAAATGAAAATAATATAATAATGGTAATTTAAGTTTATCCTTAGAATTAAATCTAATATATAAAATATGTTATATAATAAAAAATATGATGTATAGTATAAAATATAAAATATGTTTAAAAAAATAGGTATGAAATCATAACCTTCAGAAAAAAAAAAAATCTGGTGCGTGCGCGCAACACACAACTTTCACTTACCAACTTACTTAGATAAGAAATTAATGCGTTTTGTTAATGCCACTTCTCAAAGTTAAACATTTTCCACATTCATTTCTTATTTTTGTTTTCATTTGCTCTATAAACCCCTCAGAACATTTTAATAAACGCTTACCTGATATTAAATAACACTCAATTTTCATTAAACATGACGAATATGAAGAAAATCGTTAAAGCCGTTTTTTAGATAATCTAAAAATTAGAAAAAAAGTTATGAAATAAAGTGTCCGCTTCGGTTGATCAATCTTGATGAAATATTGGCTATCACATCTTTGGCATATACATACATAAATACCCAGTTTAATCAAATTCGTGAAAGCCGTTTTTGAGTAAATAAAAAAAACACGTGAAATTGATACAAAATTTATTAAGTAAAGTCCCCCCTCCGGTTGATCAATTTTGATGAAATGTTGGCTATCACATATTTGGCATATACATACATCAAATATCCAGTTTGATCAAAATAGTGAAAGCCGTTTTTGAGTAAATAAAAAAAAACACGTGAAAATGATACAAAATTTATTATGTAAAGTCCCCCCTCCGGTTGATCAATTTTGATGAAATGTTGGCTACCACATCTTTGGCATAAACATACATCAAATATCCAGTTTGATCAAAATCGTGAAAGCCGTTTTTGAGTAAATAAAAAAAAACACGTGAAAATGATACAAAATTTATTAAGTAAAGTCCCCCCTCCGGTTGATCAATTTTGATGAAATTTTTACAGTCATATCTCGGGCATATAAATAGATCAAATACTCAGTTTAATCAAAATCGTTAGAGCCGTTTTTGAGAAAATCGAAAAAAATGTAAAAAGTTATTAAATAAAGTACCCCCTCCCTTTGAGCAATTTTGATGAAATTTTTGCTGTCACATCGCGGGCATATACATACACTAAATATCCAATCTCAGGTTCGCACGGTTTATAGTTTTTGAGCTAGTCTGTTCACACACACACACACACACACACACACACACACAGACACACACACACAGACCATTTCGCGGGACTTGGTTATTTCGACTCAGGGGACCCCATAACGTGTATTTCCGTTGAAAACCGGAAGTCGAAAATTTTCACGATCGCAATACTTCCATTTACTATATATTTCATATATAGGTAAGTGAAAGTAAAATTATTTTAAATACTAAAATTAAAAAAAAAAAGTATATCTCTTAAATAAATAATAACTCACAGTAGGATGACTCCGATAGTCAGGGTTGCCATTTAACGTCTCTTCTGAAATCTGGACTCGCCAATGAACAGTTGAAACTGAAATCTTGATATGCCCTCAAGACTTGACGATGTCCTACCGACTGCGCGAGTTAGATTGTATAGAAACGTAAATACTTGTTTAAAAAGATTTATTTTACATCAAAAACACAAATTTACAATATCAGAAAAAAGACTGGCATAGAGACGGGCTACAGCTACAACTGGAAGCAAGAAGTAATATTTACCAGGGTATTTAAAGGATTAGAAGTGCTTACATTCGTGGGAACACGCCTAGCGCGTGGTAGGATGCTGGTTCCCAGGAGGGGATTCTAAGAAATAGATTACAATGCTTTGCAAATCTAGGATAGAAGGAGTACAAAATGTTAAGCTTAAGAAAAATACAATATGTAACTAATATATAACTTATATATATACAGTGGCGAAGACCCAACCCACCCCTCCCTGAGTGGTGAGGGCACCAATCAACTATTTGTATTCCTGTATAAAAAAAGGCTATCTTTAGCATTTTTAAAACTCCCTAAATATAAAATGTATTTTATTTAAACATATAATAGAAACATACAACGCAGCTATGCACTAATATTTTAAATTAGGATCTTCACAAAACATTAAAATAAATAAAAAGTGCGCCCCCTCAGAATATTTCTGGATCCACTACTGTATATATGTACTAGCATCAATTATTTTTCAGTTTTACCCCTTAAACATTTTTGTTTTGGGCATAAAGAGCCTTTAAATAAGTTTTAACGTTATGTTCCACCTCAAAAACAAAAAACAATTCCAAACTGTTTATTTATCATTTTGTTAATTGATTCGCGATTAGATTGTTTGTTTATCGTCGCTTTATTACTACTAAGGCTAATCGGACGATGCTACAATGGGAGACCTAAGTTTTGCTAATCCAGGAATAAATAGGATAGGGGTCTTTAACGAGTACATGACATCGTACAGGCTCGGGACCTCCATTTTACGTCCTATCCGAAGAACGGCATAGCCAAGGATTTTTTAATCCCTTTAAAAAAATCTTAGGTCCATGCGGGACACGAAACCGCGATTACAACTTTCCTTTCTTGATATTTTTAAATTTATTTTCTAGTTTCTTCTATTTTTTTTTTTTTTTTTTATTATTACTTGTACATCTTTATGATCAAATCTATTTTACCTTCACCTGTGTTTTTTTTTTTGTTTATTTTATGATCATTTATGATTTGATCGTAAATTATTATCCAGATAAATAGAGAAGATAAGAAAAAGTAGTCAGTGGTTTGATATATATATTTATATAATAAGTGATTCCAGATTCCTGTCCGAATCTCTTTTAGTCGTCAATATGTTTTTTGTTTTTTTGATAAGAAAACTTTTAGTTGGAAGTAAATTGTTGGTTGCCGTACCATTATTTTTAAAAAGTGTACCTTATTAAGAAACAAAATCTTTAAAGTGGTCAGGTCATAACTTATGTTGACTATAGGTAAACTCGACCAAGTAGAACATTTTCTGTAACCATACTCTTCTTACTATGTTATTTAAAGGAGCTGTAAATATTTATATCGTGACGTTAACAAAAACAGATGATTATTTCTTTTTTCATTGAAAAAGTTCTATACTGTCTGGAACGGTTACAATCTATATTAATACGTGATCACATGTTTTGGAATATTCTAGGCCTTTCTGGATTGGCCCATTTTGAAGCATAAGGTTATTTTTAAGTAACCGGTAGTTACTGATTTGTAACATTGTAAACAATCTAAACTTTTTATTGTTCTTTTTGACATGTTTGTATTATAATTGTAGGTCAATAAAATTATTTAAACTCACATTGGTGTTACAATATTATAATATATATATATATATATAATGTATATAAATATAAGTTAATATAATATACAAAATAATTTATATGAACTTACAGCGACATTATCCTTAGCTAGGGCAACGTTCAAGTGCCCCTTGACGTATTGGTAGGAAACTTTTTCGTCGAGGCTTCGAAAGGTATATGAATCGCGATATCGGAACTGAGAATGACTCCCTTTGCCTGAGAATAAACAAATATTTTTCATTATAGATATAATTTGAATTAAAAAATTATTAAAAAAAAAACACAATATTTAAAGTTTTTCTTAAATTGATGAATCTCAAAATTCCAAAGCAGTTCTGAAGTACAAATCAATATTCTTATATTCCCACAAAATTTCCACCCAAAAAACATCAGAAATTGCGTTTTTTACAATAAAAAAAAATATATTCTTTATTTTTTCGTTATCAAAACGCCTTAAATTTATAAAGTACTAGACTGATTAAAAAATAATAGATGGAATTGATGCTTATTTACCTAAAATAAGTGCAAGACGATACACTTTTATCAAAACGTCAAAAAGTTTATTTTTTTTCTTTATATCAGAATCTATACACTCTAAAAAAAAAATCTGGTGCGTGCGCGCAACACACAACTTTCACTTACCAACTTACTTAGATTAGAAATTGACGTGTTTTACTAATTATCATTTCCCAAAGTCACACATTTTTCTACATTCATGTCTTATTTTTGTTAATCGTTAAAGCCGTTTTTGAGTAAATAAAAAAACCCGTGAAAATGATACAAAATTTATTAAGTAAAGTCCCCCATCCCGTAGACCAATTTTGATGAAATTTTTACAGTCATATCTCGGGCATATAAATACATCAAATACCCAGTTTGATCAAAATCGTTAAAACCATTTTTGAGTAAATAAAAAAAACATGTGAAAATGGTACAACATTTATTAAGTAAAGTCCCCCCTCCCGTAGATCAATTTTGATGAAATTTTTACAGTCACATCTCGGGCATATAATACCAATAATAAACATAAACGGGCATATAATAAACATCAAATACCAAGTTTGATCAAAATCGTTAAAACCGTTTTTGAGTAAATAAAAAAAACACGTGAAAATGATACAAAATTTATTAAGTAAAGTCCCCCCTCCGGTTAATCAATTTTGATAAAATTTTTACAGTCATATTTCGGGAATATAAATCGATCAAATACTCAGTTTAATCAAAATCGTTAGAGCCGTTTTCGAGAAAATCGAAAAAAACGTAAAAAGTTATTAAATAAAGCACCCCCTCCCTTTGAGCAATTTTGATGAAATTTTTGTTGTCACATCGCGGGCATATACCTACACTAAATACTCAATTTCAGGTTCCCACGGTTTATAGTTTTTGAGCTAGTCTGTTCACAAACACACACACACACACACACACACACACACACACACACACACACACACACACACACAGACACACACACACACACAGACCATTTCGCGGGACTTGGTTATTTCGACTCAGGGGGTCCCAAAACGTGTATTTCCGTTGAAAACCGGAAGTCGAAAATTTTCACGATCGCATTACTTCCACTTACTATATATTTCATATATAGGTAAGTGAAAGTAAAAAAGCACGTAAAACTGATACAAAATTTATTAAGTAAAGTGCCCCCTGCGGTTGATCAATTTTGATGAAATTTTTACAGACATATCTCGGGCATATAAATAGATCAAATACTAAGTTTAATCAAAATCGTTAGAGCCGTTTTTGAGAAAATCAAAAAAACACGTGAAAATGTTACGAAATTTATTAAGTAAAGTACCCCCTCCGGTTAATCAATTTTGATGAAATTTTTACAGTCATATCTCGGGCATATAAATACATCAAATACCCAGTTTGATCAAAATCGTTAAAGCCGGTTTAGAGTAAATAAAAAAACACGTGAAAATGTTACAAAATTTATTAAGTAAAGTCCCCCCTCCGGTTAATCAATTTTGATGAAATTTTTACAGTCATATCTCGGGCATATAAATAGATCGAATACTCAGTTTAATCAAAATCGTTAGAGCCGTTTTTGAGAAAATCGAAAAAAACGTAAAAAGTTATTAAATAAAGTACCCCCTCCCCTTGAGCAATTTTGATGAAATTTTTGCCGTCACATCGCGGGCATATACCTACATTAAATACCCGATTTCAGGTTCACACGGTTTATAGTTTTTGAGCTAGTCTGTTCACACACACACACACACACACACACACACACACACACACAGACACACACACACACACAGACCATTTCGCGGGACTTGGTTATTTCGACTCAGGGGACCCCAAAACGTGTATTTCCGTTGAAAACCGGAAGTCGAAATTTTTCACGATCGCAATACTTCCACTTACTATATATTTCATATATAGGTAAGTGAAAGTAACACTTACTATATATTTCATATATAGGTAAGTGAAAGTAAAAAACTAATAATAAGAATGTCTTTTTTACTTTAACTACACCACTTAATTTTAAATAGGAAAATTATGTCACAGAAAATTACCAGTTATATTAGAATCAATGATGTTTATTTCAATATTGTTATCTATAATTATAATATATAGTTATTGTAAATAACTATAACATATAATTAATAGAATAATTTCTATTGTCTCTCATCGGATTGAATAAGTGGTTTAAGTAGAATTTCCTTACTTTTCTGGGCAAAACTTTAAAAATTTGAGCAGTAATGGTATAAAATCAGGTAGGCTTCATTATTAAGCCTTCGAATTTCCTCAAAAATACCGAATTAGTGGCTACTGATTACGTCTATTAAACCAACTGAATATATTTATGTGATGGAAATGGTTGGCGGTTCGATCAAATAAAACACTATATGTGTATAATATATATCGTGCCGACGTTTCGACCCGAGATTCAAGTCTTCATCAGGACTAAGTATGAAAAAAGATAACATATTTCTCAAAGATTTTTCTTTTGTGATATACAGTAAATTTTTTGTGCATGGAGCACGATTATGACTGAAGATGTTAAATTTTTGTTCATCTTAAAAAAACTTTACTCATCTTCAGTATTCTCTAATGTCAACGTTGTTTTGCCGAATAGAATGGTGATACTTACTGTGATATAGGTTTTCTAGCTGGTTTTATGGCAAATAAAATTTTTCTTTTTATTAATCGTTCAGCGACAGTTTCTAGACTTAAAAATTTGACAATTCTGGGGTAACCTTGGAAAGACTTTATTTACAAATTGGTATTTCGGGATGCCGAACAATATGGTTAATTCAATTTTTTAATGTATTTATAATATTTTCTGTAAAATGCACTTACTCCCGCATGTGGTTGTGTCGTTGATGGATGGGATCCAGAAGAGGTCAGAACCAGTATCGAATAAAACGCTGAATTCTTGTGGAGGGGATCCAACTGATACTACTCCATAGTACTGCAACTGAAAATGTATAAAGTTATATATTATTATACTTATATACCTATAAGTACATACATAGATAGTCGCTTGATCAGTCTCCGTAGAGAATTAAAGCGAAATGGTTGAGATTAATCAAGCCTACAGGGGTCACGTGGGTTCAGAGTACAAGTCTTGTCTTCCAAGGCAATCTGTATTCAGTCAACTCTTGGACAAATAGTCTATTAATAAAGTATAATCAATGATTCCCTATAAATATATTATTCAACTTTCATACATCAATTATATTTTTAAAATTATTATACAAAAGATTTGTTGACGAACTGACCAAAAATAATATAATACCCGACCATCATTCGGTCTTCGCACTTCACGTTCAACAGCACAACAATTACTCAGAGTTACTGACTACATTGCTGGAACAGTAGAGTAAAAACAATACGCAACTGGTGTCTTTCTGGACGTCGCCCAAGCATTTGATAATTTCCGGCATCAGCGACTTCTCTTGAAACTCAAAACCGTACTACCTTACACATACTGTTTCATACTCCAATCCCAGAGATTTCTTCAATCCGACCAATCTTAGCAGGAGTTCCGCAGGGATCAATACTGGCTCCGTTACTTTACATCATATACACTCAAGATGTACCTAGCAACTCTAAAATTTTGACTGCTACTTACGCTGACGATACAGGCATTTTAACATGAACGATAATCCCAGACTAACCTCATTGAATTTACAAAACCACGTACTTCAATTACAAAAATGGTACTCGCTCTGGAAAATTCAAGTCATACAAATCACGGCATATGAATTTAACACTCAGACGAGTTGCGTGTCCACCAGTTTATATCGGCGTCAAACCAATTCCTCAGACAGAAACTGAGGAAAAAAAAAAGACCCTGAAAAAGGCTTAAAAATACTTTACTCTCTTTTTTTCCAAATCTTCTAAATTAAAAATTAGACAGAAACTTAAAACATACAACTACTAACTTTGATCCATTTGGACATATGCCTCACAGATTTTCAGCTCAGCTAAAAAAGACAAACTTACGAAAATGACTAACTTTTCAATCCAAATTTTTAAGACTAATAACGGACTCTTCCAGGTACTTAGATAGCCAAACTCTATACAAAACAGACTTACAACAACCAACTATGGAACAACTGATACGAACTTTTTATTCACGCTTAAATTGATTTGTTAAATTCACAATAGACTAATTAACAACATGACTAAGGCTGACATGCCCGTTAGAAGGCGGCTAAAAAAGAAGCTGGATGAGAGACCTCTCCTAAATTAGTGTCAATTTCTTCCTCATGTTTGAAATGCCTCTATAAGAATTTCCTTTATACCAACACATTCGCTATGTATCGCTAAAGACAGAGATATGAATAAAATTATGAAGATTAAAAAAAAATAATAATATAATAATGATTTTAGTTTCATTTATAACAAATGAAATAAATTAACTTAGGATACAATTAAGGAAATTAAGGCTCAATTAGTAAATGTTAAATACAATTTGTAGCCTTGAATAAAAAAACAAAAAAGTTTTTTTAAACATTACGATAACAAATAAGTAGTACAATACATAAATAAATACTTTTCCTGATAAGAAAAAAAAAATTATTACATATGAAGCTTACATTTTTGAAATTTATAAGATCCAAAGCCGTTGGGTAACTCCCCCTCAACTTGCTAGCTCCTGTGCGAAATGGCAAATCCTGATCCACTCGTACTTTCTTTAAAGGGATGCTGAAAACAATAAAATAAATTTATATTGAAAATTATATATAGAGTGGATCCTTGCTAACCGGTTAATTCAGAGACTGAGGGGAAAACGATAAAAAAGAACAGTTACATACCAAAAATATTACGAATGGGGTATAAACGTTATCAGGAGCACATTTTCAGCAAAAAAAAAAATAAAAAGACTTATGTATCTATACTGTGCGCAATGTAGGTACATTGCGCACAGATCAGGTACATAGTCGGAAGTAAAAAAAATCTGGTGCGTGCGCGAAACACACAACTTTCACTTACCAACTTACTTAGATAAGAAATTGACGTGTTTTGTTAAATATCATTTCCCAAAGTCACAAATTTATCTACATTCATATCTTATTTTTATTAATCGTTAAAGCCTTTTATGAGTAAATAAAAAACCCCGTGAAAATGATACAAAATTTATTAAGTAAAGTCCCCCCTTCGGTTGATCAATTTTGATGAAATGTTAGCTATCACATATTTGGCATATACATACATCATATACCCAGTTTGGTCACAATCGTAAAAGCCGTTTTTGAGTAAATAAAAAAACCACGTAAAAATGATACAAAATTGATTAAGTAAAGTTCCCCCTGCGGTTGATCAATTTTGATGAAATTTTTACAGACATATCTCGGGCATATAAATAGATCAAATACTAAGTTTAATCAAAATCGTTAGAGCCGTTTTTGAGAAAATCAAAAGAACACGTGAAAATGTTACAAAATTTATTAAGTAAAGTCCCCCCTCCGGTTAATCAATTTTAATGAAATTTTAACAGTCATCTCTCGGGCATATACATACATCAAATACCCAGTTTGATCAAAATCGTTACAGCCGATTTAGAGTAAATAAAAAAAACACGTGAAAATGTTACAAAATTTATTAAGTAAAGTCCCCCCTCCGGTTGATCAATTGTGATGAAATGTTGGTTATCACATCTTTGGCATATAAATACATCAAATACCAAGTTTGATCAAAATCGTTAAAACCGTTTTTGAGTAAATAAAAAAAACACGTGAAAATGATACAAAATTTAGTAAGTAAAGTCCCCCCTCCGGTTAATCAATTTTAATGAAATTTTAACAGTCATCTCTCGGGCATATACATACATCAAATACCCAGTTTGATCAAAATCGTTACAGCCGATTTAGAGTAAATAAAAAAAACACGTGAAAATGTTACAAAATTTATTAAGTAAAGTCCCCCCTCCGGTTGATCAATTGTGATGAAATGTTGGTTATCACATCTTTGGCATATAAATACATCAAATACCAAGTTTGATCAAAATCGTTAAAACCGTTTTTGAGTAAATAAAAAAAACACGTGAAAATGATACAAAATTTAGTAAGTAAAGTCCCCCCTCCGGTTGATCAATTGTGATGAAATGTTGGTTATCACATCTTTGGCATATAAATACATCAAATACCAAGTTTGATCAAAATCGTTAAAACCGTTTTTGAGTAAATAAAAAAAACACGTGAAAATGATACAAAATTTATTAAGTAAAGTCCCCCCTCCGGTTGATCAATTTTGATGAAATTTTTATAGTCATATTTCAGGCATATAAATAGATCAAATACTCAGTTTAATCAAAATCGTTAGAGCCGTTTTTGAGAAAATCGAAAAAAACTTAAAAAGTTATTAAATAAAGTACCCCCTCCCTTTGAGCAAATTTGATGAAATTTTTGCTGTCACATCGCGGGCTTATACATACTCTAAATACCCAATTTCAGGTTCGCACGGTTTATAGTTTTTGAGCTAGTCTGTTCACACACACACACACACACACACACACACACACACACACACACACACACAGACACACACACAGACACACACACACACAGACCATTTCACGGGACTTGGTTATTTTGACTCAGGGGACCCCAAAACATGTATTTCCGTTGAAAACCGGAAGTCGAAAATTTTCACGATCGCAATACTTCCACTTACTATATATTTCATATATAGGTAAGTGAAAGTAAAAATACAGTAAGCTATTACTGCATCAATTTTGTGAATAACGTAAGCGTAAGCATTGTGATCTCGCATCAGCTTTTGCATTGAAAGTACAGTTAGCGAAATTTTGGTTTGACTCTTAAAATAAACTTTATTAACATTAACATATCTACTTTTTCTATAACTTTTGTCAGAGTCATAACCACAGCTGTTTCATCAACACTTCATTCGTCTCTGATCGCTCTGTAACCAGCTGCTCATATTTTCTACATCAACATAGGAACTGCCATCGGATCTTTTTATTAAAAACTCTATAAAATCGTAGTTCGCAGTGTCTTTTCTTCTCTGATATTGTTTTTTGGCAAGTCACCAGACCAAAACCAATCCCATGGTTTTTATTGTATGAATGCCCATTTGCTGTCGATTATTAGTTATATAATATGTGATTTTTACTTATTTTAATAAACTTGTATTACCGACGGTTCTATTATCTATATAAATAAAGATGAAATTCTGTTTGTTTGTTCTTTATAGATATGCATACCGTTTGTTCTTTATAGATATGCATACCGTTTGTTCTAAATTCTCCGAATTTCGCTCAGTGGTTCTTTCATACCAGGTGCGAACCACCTGTCCATATTAAAATTGCATAACTTCAGCCGATCCTTGGGTGTATGCTTTATTGCTATAAAAATCATTATGATCTCCCTTTACATTGTTTTTTTACGGAATCGACCGTAAAATGAAATTCCCCGTGTGAAACCGGGGGCTGTTTCATTATTAGAAACAGCTAGTATCTAATAATGAAAAAAAAAAAAAAAAAAAAAAAAAAAAAAAACAGACTAAAAAAGGATAGGATTGAAACATTGGTTACAGAAATTAGAGTTAAAATGTTTATAGCAAAACCATGAAGATGGAAGCAATTTCCGAAACGTTGGTTGAAAATTTAATGTTACGAGTTGTTTTTAATAAACATATAAAAAAGAAAATAGAGGATATTGATATCTCACCAATAAATTATCACATATATTATTTCTCAAGGCCTTTTTTTTTGTCGGTACGCCATAATTCCCTTAATACATCATCAAATTTCATGAATGAGGCATCATTTTAAAACTTTCCTAAACCGCTACACCGGAAAAATACACGAACCACTCATTGCGCCTTCGATTGCGAACCGCGGTTTTTGCGAGAAAATCAAAATGGTTGTAGAGGTTTCTAAATGGTGTCAATCTTTTCAGGTTTTCAAGCGATACGTTTAAACACTTAGAGGTATTTAGGTATATATATAGTATCATTAATGACTGACGAATAAGGAAATAGTTGTGTTCCCTGCTGTCGTTTTCAAACTTTATGCCTATCAATTCTACTTTTTATTAATTTACTCATTATTGTGAATAACCAACCTTCAAAATTAAATTATTTAAAATAATTTAAAAACACGGTGGTTATCGACAATAATGAGTAAATTAAATATAAAATATATTATATATATATATATATATATATATATATATATATATATATATATATATATATATATTAATGAGTATATTAATATAAAATAAAAAATAAAAAAATTGACGAACGTCAAGAGATACCCAAAATTGGACAAAAATTGTCCCCCTCTCGTAAATACTCGCAAAACTTCTATATCTATGATTCAATAGTCTCTTCCTAAAAGCTTGTTTTCTACTTTTTAGTTAAGCAACACTAAATTCGCTAATTAAATTACATAAAGTTCAGAATTCCCCAACAAAAAGTGATAAAAATAAACCAAAAACAATCAACAAATAAATGTGGCATGAACAAAAGTAGGAAATTCGGGCAATGCAAAGAAACGCTACAACATTTTAGGATTTCAAAAACTGGATTAGGACATTTTAAATTCTAACAAAGTTAAACGAGATATTGAACATTCTATAATTGAAATTTTAATGCAGATCGTAATGAATACGTAATTTTTACAAGGATTATGCAATAAAGAACGTAAATCCAGAGTGACTAACACCAATTCGTCCTTGAACAATCCAAACGACATATTAAGACATGAATATTACTAGTTTACTCTGAATCACGCAAAGTAATCATGGAAAAATTATCTATATTGTAAATAATATTATTAAACATTTTAACAGTATAGTTTTATAAATTATCTTCCTTTAAAGTTGCAACAACTTGTAAGGAGAGATCAGAATGTTACTAATGTTCCCCCAGTTTGGAGTCCGGATGAGGCAAATAATATTCTATTTTGATTCACTAGCCGAGGATCGTCCTTAGGTCATTAGACCCTCCCGGGTAAGAGTAATTATTATATTAAAATTTGTATCCAAGTATTTTTCGAGGTGATAAAAACGAATATAAACTTTCTCTGTTTTTATCTGAACAAAAAAACAATGTAGATGAATTTATTTAGTTGATATATATACACACGCTTTTTGAAGCCTTATTGTAGTAACCTTTCGGTTTAAAAAGACCACCTCATACATTTAGCGTCAGTAGAATATAGAATTTTTTTTGGATAAATAAAAAGTTGATAATATTTGTTAAGCCTCATGCACTTCCTAATAAAAATTCTGATATCAATCTAAAAAATATGGAAAAAAGTTATGAAATAAAGTGCCCCTCCGGTTGATCGATTTTGATGATATTTTTGTAGTCATATCTCGGGAATATAAATACATCAAACACCAATTTTTATCAAAATCGTTTGAGTCGTTTTTGTGAAAATTGAAAAAAAACGTAAAAAGTTATTAAATAAAGTACCCCCCTCTGTTTGACTAATTTTGATGAAATTATGAAATTTTTGCTGTCACATCATGGACATATATTCTACATTGGTATATAATATACATATACCAAATACCCAATTTCAAGTTCGTACGGCTTATAGTTTTGAGCTAGTTTGTTAACACACACAGACCATTTCGAGGGATTTGGTTATTTGGACTCAGGGGACCGGAAGTCGAAATTTTTCACGATCGCAACGCAATACTTTCCCTTACTATATATTTCATATATAGGTAAGTGAAAGTAATTAAAACTTTTTATACATTTGAATTACTTTAATACAATAGGCAGTATTATATATGTTTTTTACTCAAGGTAGCAAAAAAAAAAAAAAAAATACGTATATAAGTAATTGAAAAATTTAGTAATTTCTATAATTTTTTATAATCACCTCTATTATATTTACCGGATACAGTAGTGATGTAAAACTATCGGTAGTGGGGGGAGGGGGGGGGGTTGAAAATTAGAATTTTTCTTTGGAACGATAGGAGCTATAATGAAAGTTTCGATTTGCACTTGTTTTCTTTTTTTTCTTTATTAAGGACGAACGTTAATAGTAAATAGGATAAAAGTTTCTAAGAATAGAGGATAGGTTCCCTTATAACTTGAAATAGTTTTTATCAGTTTCAAGCTTAGTATTAATTGCAAAGAATAAAAACTTTATCAAAAGGTCAAAGGAAGTGTATTTAGAGGAAAGCTATTCCAAACTTCTAGGAACCAGGCCACCAGGATTCCCAGTTGTCGAAGTAGTTGATTTGACATGACAACATTCAGAACGCAATCCTAGAATGTGTCGGACTTTTGTAGAAAAAAGACACAACTTACAAACATAATTAAATTACCTTAGAAACATAAATAAAACTAAACTGTTACATTTTGTTTAGTTTTCCTAACCGTGAACGACATATCTCATGGGTGCTTAGAGGCAGAGGCTATCACTTTATCCTTTAAACACTATGTTTTCGATAGTAATATCGACAGTTAAAAAACTATCGATAGTCTGGATAGTACTATCGATAGTTTTACATCCATAGGATACACTCAATTCACTCAGTTCGGCTTTGTGTAAACGTCTAAATTCTCTGGTTGATTCCCCTCTTAGGTCCAAATATTCTAAACAATACCTTACTTTAAAAAATCTGGTGCGTGCGCGCAACACACAACTTTCACTTACCAACTTACTTAGATTAGAAATTGACGTGTTTTGCTAATTATCATTTCCTAAAGTCACACATTTTTCTACATTCATATCTTATTTTTGTTAATCGTTAAAGCCGTTTTTGAGTAAATAAAAAAACCCCGTGAAAATGATACAAAATTTATTAAGTAAAGTCCCCCCTCCCGTAGATCAATTTTGATGAAATGTTGGCTATCACATATTTGGCATATACATACATCAAATACTAAGTTTGATCAAAATCGTTAAAAACCGTTTTTGAGTAAATAAAAAAAACACGTGAAAATGATACAAAATTTATTAAGTAAAGTCCCCCCTCCCGTAGATCAATTTTGATGAAATTTTTACAGTCATATCTCGGGCATATAAATACATCAAATACCAAGTTTGATCAAAATCGTTAAAACCGTTTTTGAGTAAATAAAAAAAACACGTGAAAATGATACAAAATTTATTAAGTAAAGTCCCCCCTCCGGTTAATCAATTTTTATGAATTTTTTACAGTCATATTTCGGGCATATAAATAGATCAAATACTCAGTTTAATCAAAATCGTTAGAGCCGTTTTTGAGAAAATAAAAAAAAACGTAAAAAGTTATTAAATAAAAATTTTTGCTGTCACATCGCGGGCATATACCTACACTAAATACCCAATTTCAGGTTCCCACGGTTTATAGTTTTTGAGCTAGTCTGTTCACATACACTCACACACACACACACACACACACACACACACACACACACACACACACACACACACACACACACACACACACACACACAAACACAGACCATTTCGCGGGACTTGGTTATTTCGACTAAAGGGGTCCCAAAACGTGTATTTCCGTTGAAAACCGGAAGTCGAAAATTTTCACGATCGCAATACTTCCACTTACTATATATTTCATATATAGGTAAGTGAAAGTAAAAACTCTCAGCTTTTGCTCATCCCTCAATGTTAGAGGCCACGTTTCGCATTTCGCATTCATAAAATACCGTGGAAAGAATAGTAGTTTTGTAAATCCTAATTTTTAAGTTTCGAGACAGAAGGCGCAAGCTAAGCAATTTCGCGACTGAAAAGTAGCAAGCATTACCGGCATTTAATCTAGTCCATAAAATCAATTCGAAAACAGGTACACCGGTATATGTTAAAGATAGAAGATATCCACAAGCCATGAGGAATATAATCATGGCCTAAATTTCCTCATCGATTTCGTTTTTTCTAGTTACCATCGCCCCAAAATAACTTACCCCAAGCGCTCCCACGTTTCAAGTTACTATGCCGAATTGAAATGGCTCTACCCAGTTTTTCGGCGGCAATATTCCCTTGGTGTATATCTCTTCCGAACGTTCAGAATTAAGAAGCCTCCGTATATCCTGAATTTATTTACACTCTGTTCCTCCATTCACTCCCTAAATACCAGATCCCAAACCTTAAATCTATACATCCCTTCCAACCGAACTGCCTCCTTTACAAAATCATTTATCATCCGCGGTGCCTCCTTTTGGAACTCTTTTCCCGTTTCTATTCCTAAAAATGCATCCCTTACATCTTTTAAAACCCAATTATTCCTCCACCTCCTTAATCTTCACACTACCGCAACTATGTAAAATAATGAAACCTGTTTTAATTTGCAATACTTATCTGTGTTTGTATACATAAATCTTGTTTCTCTTTTATTTATTTTTACTTTCACTTACCTATATATGAAATATATAGTAAGTGGAAGTATTGCGATCGTGAAATTTTTCGACTTCCGGATTTCAACGGAAATACACGTTTTGGGTCCCCTGAGTCAAAATAACCAAGTCCCGCGAAATGGTCTGTGTGTGTGTTTGTGTGTCTGTGTGTGTGTGTGTGTGTGTGTGAACAGACTAGCTCAAAAACTATAAATCGTGCAAACCTGAAATTGGGTATTTAGAGTGTGTATAAGCCCGCGATGTGACAGCAAAAATTTCATCAAATTTGCTCAAAGGGAGGGGGTACTTTATTTAATAACTTTTTACGTTTTTTTCGATTTTCTCAAAAACGGCTCTAACGATTTCGATTAAACTGAGTATTTGATCTATTTATATGCCTGTAATATGACTGTGAAAATTTCATCAAAATTGATCAACCGGAGGGGGGACTTTACTTAATAAATTTTGTATCATTTTCACATGTTTTTTTTTATTTACTCAAAAACGGTTTTAACGATTTTGATCAAACTTGGTATTTGATGTATTTATAAGCCAAAGATGTAATAACCAACATTTCATCACAATTGATCAACCGGAGGGGGGACTTTACTTAATAAATTTTGTATCATTTTCACGTGTTTTTTTTATTTACTCAAAAACGGTTTTAACGATTTTGATCAAACTTGGTATTTGATGTATTTATATGCCCGAGATATGACTGTAAAAATTTCATCAAAATTGATCTACGGGAGGGGGGACTTTACTCAATAAATTTTGTATAATTTTCACGGTTTTTTTTTATTTACTCAAAAACGGCTTTAAGGATTAACAAAAATAAGATATGAATGTAGAAAAATTTGTGACTTTGGGAAATGATATTTAGCAAAACACGTCAATTTCTAATCAAAGTAAGTTGGTAAGTGAAAGTTGTGTGTTGCGCGCACGCACCAGATTTTTACTTTCACTTACCTATATATGAAATATATAGTAAGTGGAAGTATTGCGATCGTGAAAAATTTCGACTTCCGGTTTTCAACGGAAATACGCGTTTTGGGGCCCCCTGAGTCGAAATGACCAAGTCCCGCGAAATGGTCTGTGTGTGTGTGTGTGTGTCTGTGTGTGTGTGTGTGTGTGTGTGTGTGAACAGACTAGCTCAAAAACTATAAACCGTGGGAACCGGAAATTGGGTATTTAGTTTAAGTATATGCCCGCGATGTGACAGCAAAAATTTCATCAAATTTGCTCAAAGGGAGGGGGTACTTTATTTAATAACTTTTTACGTTTTTTTCGATTTTCTCAAAAACGGCTCTAACGATTTCGATTAAACTGAGTATTTGATCTATTTATATGCCTGTAATATGACTGTGAAAATTTCATCAAAATTGATCAACCGGAGGGGGGACTTTACTTAATAAATTTTGTATCATTTTCACATGTTTTTTTTTATTTACTCAAAAACGGTTTTAACGATTTTGATCAAACTTGGTATTTGATGTATTTATAAGCCAAAGATGTAATAACCAACATTTCATCACAATTGATCAACCGGAGGGGGGACTTTACTTAATAAATTTTGTATCATTTTCACGTGTTTTTTTTATTTACTCAAAAACGGTTTTAACGATTTTGATCAAACTTGGTATTTGATGTATTTATATGCCCGAGATATGACTGTAAAAATTTCATCAAAATTGATCTACGGGAGGGGGGACTTTACTCAATGAATTTTGTATAATTTTCACGGTTTTTTTTTATTTACTCAAAAACGGCTTTAAGGATTAACAAAAATAAGATATGAATGTAGAAAAATTTGTGACTTTGGGAAATGATATTTAGCAAAACACGTCAATTTCTAATCAAAGTAAGTTGGTAAGTGAAAGTTGTGTGTTGCGCGCACGCACCAGATTTTTACTTTCACTTACCTATATATGAAATATATAGTAAGTGGAAGTATTGCGATCGTGAAAAATTTCGACTTCCGGTTTTCAACGGAAATACGCGTTTTGGGGCCCCCTGAGTCGAAATGACCAAGTCCCGCGAAATGGTCTGTGTGTGTGTGTGTGTGTCTGTGTGTGTGTGTGTGTGTGTGTGTGTGTGAACAGACTAGCTCAAAAACTATAAACCGTGGGAACCGGAAATTGGGTATTTAGTTTAAGTATATGCCCGCGATGTGACAGCAAAAATTTCATCAAAATTGCTCAAAGGGAGGGGGTACTTTATTTAATAACTTTTTTCGTTTTTTTCGATTTTCTCAAAAACGGCTCTAACGATTTTGATTTAACTGATATTTGATCTATTTATATGCCTGAGATATGACTGTAAAAATTTCATTAAAATTGATTAACCGGAGGGGGGACTTTACTGAATAAATTTTGTATCTTTTTCACGTGTTTTTTTTATTTACTCAAAAACGGCTTTAACGATTTTGATCAAACTTGGTATATGATGTATTTATATACCCGAGATACGACTGTAAAAATTTCATCAAAATTGATCAACCGGAGGGGGGACTTTATTTAATAAATTTTGTATCATTTTCACGTGTACCTATTTTTTATTTACTCAAAAACGGCTTTAACGATTTTGAAGAAACTGGGTATTTGATGTATGTATATAGCAAATATGTAAAAGCAAACATTTCATCAAAATTGGTCCAACTGAGAGGGCAATTTATTTCATGACTTTTTTTCCAATTTTTACCTTTCTTTCGATTATCTCAAAACGGCTTTAACGATTTTTATCAAATTCGTCATGTTTAATAAAAATTAGGTTTTCTTTAATATCAGGTAAGCTTTATCATTATTAAAATGTTCTGAGGGGGCTTTTTTTTTTGGGGGGGGCCTTTTTTTTTGTTTGTTTCTTTCTTATAAAGTACATTTGTTTTTGTTTACATGGAGAAATTAACTGTCTCTGTCTCGTTACGCCTAAAAATAAGAAATGGCTAAATATGAGATATGATAAAAATAAAGAAAACATAAAGAGAGGAAAAAAAGAAAAATATTCAGTCAACTCATTGAGACCACGCATGCGGAGTACGCCTTTAATGACAGACCATTGTTCATAATTAAAGCCGTTCTGTTCATTTGAGAAGTGGCAATTAACAAAACGCATTAATTTCTAATCTAAGTAAGTTGGTAAGTGAAAGTTGTGTGTTGCGAGCACGCACCAGATTTTTACTTTCACTTACCTATATATGAAATATATAGTAAGTGGAAGTATTGCGATCGTGAAAAATTTCGACTTCCGGTTTTCAACGGAAATACACGTTTTGGGACCCCCTGAGTCGAAATAACCAAGTCCCGCGAAATGGTCTGTGTGTGTGTGTGTCTGTGTGTGTGTGTGTGTGTGTGTGTGTGAACAGACTAGCTCAAAAACTATAAACCGTGGGAACCTGAAATTGGGTATTTAGTGTAGGTATATACCCGCGATGTGACAGCATAAATTTCATCAAAATTACTTAAAGGGAGGGGGTACTTTACTTCATAACTTTTTAGGTTTTTTTCGATTTTCTCAAAAACGGCTCTAACGATTTTGATTAAACTGAGTATTTCATCTATTTATATGCCCTAGATATGACTGTAAAAATTTCATCAAAATTGATTAACCGGAGGGGGGACTTTACTTAATAAATTTTGTAACATTTTCACGTGTTTTTTTTTATTTACTCTAAATCGGCTTTAACGATTTTGATCAAACTGGGTATTTGATGTATTTATATGCCAAATATGTGATAGCCAACATTTCATCAAAATTGATTAACCGGAGGGGGGACTTTACTTAATAAATTTTGTAACATTTTCACGTGTTTTTTTTATTTTCTCAAAAACGGCTCTAACGATTTTGATTAAACTTAGTATTTGTTCTATTAATATGCCCGAGATATGTCTGTAAAAATTTCATCAAAATTGATCAACCACAGGGGGCACTTTACTTAATAAATTTTGTATCATTTTTACGTGCTTTTTTTATTTACTCAAAAACGGCTTTCACGATTGTGACCAAACTAGGTATTTGATGTATGTATATGCCAAATATGTGATAGCCAACATTTCATCAAAATTGATCAACCGAAGGGGGTACTTTACTTAATAAATTTTGTATCATTTTCAAGGGGTTTTTTATTTACTCAAAAACGGCTTTAACGATTAATAAAAATAAGATATGAATGTAGAAAAATGTGTGACTTTGGGAAATGATATTTAACAAAACACGACAATTTCTTATCTAAGTAAGTTGGTAAGTGAAAGTTGTGTGTTGCGCGCACGCACCAGATTTTTTTAAGTTCAAATGGTTGAAATCTAGTCAACTTATATTCTAATTTCTTATGCTATTGTTTTTTTTTGTTCAATGAGACTCGCTTTTATTTTATTTCTTTAATTAACAACTTTGTTCTAAACTAGCGAGACAAATGACTCTGGATTTGTACATATATTGTTATTCTTAGGGGACATGATGTTCCAGAATAAAAATACTTTTTCTTCTTCTTTAAATATCTAAATTTCTCTAGGTGTTCAAACATATTCCCTTCTACATTAACATCAGCAAAATCGTCACCACTTCTATGCCTGATCTCTATGTATTTCCAGCCCAAGTGCTTGAACGGCTTTTATCAATGTTTTCGAATTTTGAATGAATATTATCCTCAGGAATTTAAAATGAAATCTATAATTTTTTCATAACTGAGATTTATTTTTTCTCCCATTCCCCCTTTATCTCAATCATTCGTGAATATTCAGGAAAATACATCATTAGGAGTTTTTTCATTTAGTTTTAAATAAAATTTTTACCTTTTTTCGATTATCTCAAAAACGGCTTTAACGATTTTCATCAAATTCGTCATGTTTCGTGAAAATTAGGTGTTCTTTAATATCAGGCAAGCTTTATCGTTATTAAAATGTTCTGAGGTGGCTTAAATGGGGAAGGGGCCTTTTTTGTTTTCCTATAAAGTACCTTTGTATTTGTTTATATGGAGAAATTATCTGTCTCTCGGTTTGCCCAAAAATAAGAAATGGCTAAATATGAGATATGATAAAAATCAAGGAAACATTTAGAGGAGAAAAAAAGAAAAATATTCAGTCAACTCATAAAACTCGTTGAGCGCAAGCGGAGTACGCCTTTAATGACAGACCATTGTTCATAATTAAAGCCGTTCTGTTCATTTGAGAAGTGGCAATTAACAAAACGCATTAATTTCTAATCTAAGTAAGTTTGTAAGTGAAAGTTGTGTGTTGCGCGCACGCACCAGATTTTTACTTTCACTTACCTATATATGAAATATATAGTAAGTGGAAGTATTGCGATCGTGAAAAAATTCGACTTCCGGTTTTCAACGGAAATACATGTTTTGGGGTCCCCTGAGTCGAAATGACCAAGTCCCGCTAAATGGTCTGTGTGTGTGTGTGTGTCTGTGTGTGTGTGTGTGTGTGTGTGTGTATGTGAACAGACTAGCTCAAAAACTATAAACCGTGGGAACCTGAAATTGGGTATTTAGTGTAGGTATATGCCCGCGATGTGACAACATAAATTTCATCAATATTACTTAAAGGGAGGGGGTACTTTACTTAATAACTTTTTAGGTTTTTTTCGATTTCCTCAAAAACAGCTCTAACGATTTTGATTAAACTGAGTATTTCATCTATTTATATGCCCGTGATATGACTGTAAAAATTTCATCAAAATTGATTAACCGGAGGGGGGACTTTACTTAATAAATTTTGTAACATTTTCACGTGTTTTTTTATTTACTCTAAATCGGCTTTAACGATTTTGATCAAACTGGGTATTTGATGTATTTATATGCCCGAGATATGACTGTAAAATTTTAATCAAAATTGATTAACCGGAGGGGGGACTTTACTTAATAAATTTTGTAACATTTTCACGTGTTTTTTTGATTTTCTCAAAAACGGCTCTAACGATTTTGATTAAACTTAGTATTTGATCTATTTATATGCCCGAGATATGTCTGTAAAAATTTCATCAAAATTGATCAACCGCAGGGGGCACTTTACTTAATAAATTTTGTATCATTTTTACGTGCTTTTTTTATTTACTCAAAAACGGCTTTCACGATTGTGACCAAACTGGGCATTTGATGTATGTATATGCCAAATATGTGATAGCTAACATTTCATCAAAATTGATCAACTGAAGGGGGGACTTTACTTTAGATTTTTTTTTATTCTATTTGGAGATGTATTGTTTGATTGAGAAAGCATTTTTTTTTTCATTTAATCTGTCTACTCAAAACGAGCGTTATGAGTTGGATTTATAGCTCCTCAGCACAATTTGAAAAATCTGGTGCGATGCGCGCAACACGCAACTATTCTAAATTTTAGTTTCAAAAGTGCAGATGCCCACTATCCATCCTAAAACAGTGGGCTTTCTCTCTCTCTTTTTTCTTTTTAAATCAATCATTAATGTCAAATAAACTTTTATTTATTCATTCTTCATTCTATGGAGAATACGTGCTAGCTGCTAAATGAAAAAAATAAAACTGGAAAGAATGACATGTTTAATGAAAAAACGTTATGATGGAATGGAGACAGCTAATTTAAAAAGGGTCATATTTCTGTTCAAGAATAATTCGTTGATTTCCTAATTTTTGTTTCTATTTATGCCTTATTTTGTGTTTATTTTATGCGGCGTTTTGAAAGCGTCTAAATTCTCCGGACTAAAGGACCGTTGTAAGAATGTATCGAAATCCATAAAAACATAAATTAGGAAATCAACGAATTATTCTTTAATATTAAATTAGCTTCTTACCCTTTTATTAAATTAGCTCTCTTTATTCCTTCTTATCGACGTTTAGGGCTATCTCCCCCATCTTCAAATATCCTAAAAATACATCCAAAAACAACCATATTTTAACAAATTCTTCATCTTAATTTTTACTTATTTGTTTGTCAATATTTTATTGATTCGAGACTATCCAAATATTTATTTAATTGTTCGTTGTTTATTTGTTTAACTTCACTTTATGGTACTAAGGCCAATGGGACGAAGCTACAGTGGGAGTCCTAAAATTGCCTATTCAGGTATAATTAGGATATGGATCTTTAACGAGTACCTGACATCGAAAAAGCTCGGGACCTCCATTTTACGTCCTATCCGAAGGACGGCAAGGCTAAGGATTATTTACTCCCATTAAAAAAATCTAGGGTCACCGCTGGGCGCGAACCTGCGACTTTTAGTATTGTAGGTTGCAAATAGAATAAAAAAAAATCTGGTGCGTGCGCGCAACACACAACTTTCACTTACAAACTTACTTAGATTAGAAATTAATGCGTTTTGTTAATTGCCACTTCTCAAATGAACAGAACGGCTTTAATTATGAACAATGTTCTGTCATTAAAGGCGTACTCCGCTTGCGCTCAACGAGTTTTATGAGTTGACTGAATATTTTTCTTTTTTTCTCCTCTAAATGTTTCCTTGATTTTTATCATATCTCATATTTAGCCATTTCTTATTTTTGGGCAAACCGAGAGACAGATAATTTCTCCATATAAACAAATACAAAGGTACTTTATAGGAAAACAAAAAAGGCCCCTTCCCCATTTAAGCCCCCTCAGAACATTTTAATAACGATAAAGCTTGCCTGATATTAAAGAACACCTAATTTTCATGAAACATGACGAATTTGATGAAAATCGTTAAAGCCGTTTTTGAGATAATCGAAAAAAAGGTAAAAATTGGTTAAAAAGTTATGAAATAAAGTGCCCCCTCTGTTTGACAAATTTCGATTAAATTTTGGCTATCACATCTTTGGCATATACATACATCAAATACCCAGTTTGATCAAAATCGTTAAAGCCTTTTTTGAGTAAATAAAAAAAACACGTGAAAATTATACAAAATTTATTAAGTAAAGTCCCCCCTCCGGTTGATCAATTTTGATGAAATTTTCACAGTCATATTACAGGCATATAAATAGATCAAATACTCAGTTTAATCGAAATCGTTAGAGCCGTTTTTGAGAAAATCGAAAAAAACGTAAAAAGTTATTAATGGTATTTGATGTATGTGTATGCCAAATATGTGATAGCCAACATTTCATCAAAATTGATCAACCGAAGGGGGAACTTTACTTAATAAATTTTGTATCATTTTTACGGTTTTTTTTAATTTACTCAAAAACGGCTTTAACGATTAACAAAAATAAGATATGAATGTAGAAAAATGTGTGACTTTGGGAAATGATATTTAGCAAAACACGTCAATTTCTAATCTAAGTAAGTTGGTAAGTGAAAGTTGTGTGTTGCGCGCACGCACCAGATTTTTTTTTATATAATTATACAACAATTTATCTAATTTAATTGATTTAATAAAATTTTACTTCATTATTATTTATTTTATTTTTTTTTATGTAGTTCGACAATTACCTATTAAAAATTCTTTTACATCGTCAATTTTTATTTTTTTCTCATTCTACACACTTCATATTTGTTGACGTGCCTATTATTCTTTATTTAACTAATTAGAGTTTTGATAATGTTTTCTATTAAATACTAACGTTTTTTTTTTTTTTAAGAGAGAATACATATATGATGGTATATCAAATATGTATTTCACCATAAAGTTTAGATGAAACATTATTTATTTTCAAGATATATTTATTTTATAGGAGGAAAAAAAAAGTGAATACGAAGAAATTAATTAAAATTTAACTGGCACCTATTCAAAAATTAATTTATTTATACATTTACTATGTAAAACACAGACCGCAAAAAGAGATTAATTTTAATTGAATCTTTTCCTGAAAAGGTGTTAAAAGCATATCATAGCACGAATCTTTCATTTTTTATAATAAAACTAGTTTCAGATTATATCATTTTAAAAACTTATTTGTATATATGTAAACATTTATGTTTAAATGCCGTGTTATGTAACGATTTACTTCTTGACTCGGAAAAATTCAAATTGTTTAACATTTAGAAGTAGTACCATGTCCAACAATTGAGTTTATTACATTACAAGCTCAATTTAATGATATAATAATACAAAATTATACGTACTTACCTATGAAATCCACTACTGATAACTATTGAAGATATTAATACAACTAACGAATTCACTAAAAACAATTTATCTAACGACATTTTGTAACTGGTCTTACTAACTCCCTTTAGCTGTAATGAAACTGTCGGATGACTGTACGGTAAAACCTTTTTAACAGGGGACTGATAATCAAAGACACAATATAAAGATAAGATTGCCGAATTGTGTATTTAAACCCTGGAATGGTAGTCATGCGCTTTGGTGACGTATTTCCTTAATAAAATGCTCTTCCCGCCAATTCTAACTCCCACCCCTACATCATTTTCCGTGACATCTTGCGGGAAGGGAAATTTGTTTCTTACAACTTAAAATCGAGTTTTGTTTTTTACCCTGTGATGCACAGATTGGAAAATCAATACCGAAACTAATCATAGCTTAATTTGTAGATTGTTACATCATTTAGTAAACTTCAAGAAGTGATTCGCATAAACATTTTTTTTCCCGGCAAACGCCATTCTTCCAGTTACTGCCCAAATTTATTGTTTATGAAAATTATAACATCAATATAATCTATACTTCCTAAGTTTAGATTACATTTTAAAAAAATCTGGTGCGTGCGCGCAACACACAACTTTCACTTACCAACTTACTTAGATAAGAAATTGACGTGTTTTGTTAAATATCATTTCCCAAAGTCACATATTTTTCTACATTCATATCTTATTTTTATTAATCGTTAAAGCCGTTTTTGAGTAAATAAAAAACCCCGTGAAAATGATACAAAATTTATTAAGTAAAGTCCCCCCTTCGGTTGATCAATTTTGATGAAATGTTGGCTATCACATATTTGGCATATACATACATCAAATACCCAGTTTGGTCACAATCGTGAAAGTCGTTTTTGAGTAAATAAAAAAAGCACGTAAAAATGATACAAAATTTATTAAGTAAAGTGCCCCCTGCGGTTGATCAATTTTGATGAAATTTTTACAGACATATCTCGGGCATATAAATAGATCAAATACTAAGTTTAATCAAAATCGTTAGTGCCGTTTTTGAGAAAATCAAAAAATACGTGAAAATGTTACAAAATTTATTAAGTAAAGTCCCCCCTCCGGTTAATCAATTTTGATGAAATTTTTACAGTCATATCTCGGGCATATAAATACATCAAATACCCAGTTTGATCAAAATCGTTAAAGCCGATTTAGAGTAAATAAAAAAACACGTGAAAATGTTACAAAATTTATTAAGTAAAGTCCCCCCTCCGGTTAATCAATTTTGATGAAATTTTTACAGTCATATCTCGGGCATATAAATAGATGAAATACTCAGTTTAATCAAAATCGTTAGAGCCGTTTTTGAGAAAATCGAAAAAAACCTAAAAGTATTAAGTAAAGTACCCCCTCCCTTTAAGTAATTTTGATGAAATTTATGCTGTCACATCGCGGGCATATACCTACACTAAATACCCAATTTCAGGATCGCAGGGTTTATAGTTTTTGAGCTAGTCTGTTCACACACACACACACACACACACAGACACACACACAGACACACACACACACAGACCATTTCGCGGGACTTGGTCATTTCGACTCAGGGGACCCCAAAACGTGTATTTCCGTTGAAAACCGGAAGTCGAATTTTTTCACGATCGCAATACTTCCACTTACTATATATTTCATATATAGGTAAGTGAAAGTAAAAATATGCATATTGCCTTTTTTGCTAAGTTATCAATTATTATATGACTTTAGTTCTGCATTGGAGAAAAATAATTCGCTGATACGTTAAAATTACATTCACTTCGGATCTCACTATAAACCTTATTAAAGAAATATAACCCTTTTATTAAATAAGTGAATAATTATATAAGTATACAATAATAAGATAAAAATAATTAAATAAATGGGGTCACCTGTGATATAGTGGTTAGCATGGCAACCTACATTACTAAAGGTCGCAGGTTCGCGCCCAGCGGTGACCCTAGATTTTTTTAATGGGAGTAAATAATCCTTAGCCTTGCCGTCCTTCGGATAGGACGTAAAATAAAGGTCCCGAGCTTGTACGATGTCAGGTACTCGTTAAAGATCCCTATCATATTTATACCTGGATAGGCAAAATTTAGGACTCCCACTATAGCTTCGTCCCATTGGCCTTATAGTACGTGGGCCAGACCCCCCTACAGTGCACCCCCCCCCCACATCCCTATAAATTGCATATCGTTGTGTTCCTTGTGATAAAAGATTAAGAAAAAGCGAATGTTCCCAGAAAAAAAAGTGGCCACACTAACCGAAAATGGCGTTCAAACATGGCGGAATGACGATTTTGATTTTAGTTAGTTTTTTGATTACTGACATTCACCATTATGCTTAATTTCGCCATAACTGGTATTTTATTAAAGCTAGATAGTTCTAGCTTTAATAAAATACCAGTTTCTAAAATAATTAGTCAATACATCTCCAAATGGAATAAAAAATTATTATAGTATTAAAAATGAATTTTTAATACCACGCAGCAAACTAAAGTGGGCATGAGCGTGTTCATTTTTTATAGCTAACTCCAAAAATAGCGTACCTTACACGTTTTTTAAATAACCTCTTAACTATTTTATTAATACATACTATTGCTCGAAGACTTGATTATTTAAACTTAGGAATTAAATAATTAAACGTTATCTTTGTTCGAATTTATTCTTAACTAGCTGTATATCCCGGTTTCACCCGGGGAATTTCATTCTTCTAATAAACGTGAACAAATTTTAAGTGAGATCATAACGATTTTTATAACAATAAAGAATATACCCAGAGATTGGCTGAAGTTACGAAATTTTAATATGGACAGGTGTTCGCACCTAGTAAGAAAGATACACTGAGCGAAATTTGGGGAATTTAGGAAAAACGGTATAGATTTTTATTAAGAAACAACAAACTAACAGAATTTCATCTTTAAGCTGCATAACCCGGTTTGATCGGGGAATTTCATTTTTCTAATGAAACAGTTGATTTCGTAAAAAACCATTGTTAAGTGAGTTCATTACGATTTTTATAACAATAAAGAATATCAGCTGAAGTTATGCAATTTTAATATGGACAGGTGTTCGCACCTGGTATGAAAGATCGGCTTGCCTAAGCCTCTGTGGCGCAAGGCGGGCCTCGTATTCCTGGGCAGACTCAGTTTCACGCGATTCTGCCTGTCTAAGCCTCTGTTGTTCAATCGTATTTTGATGTTTGTCGAGAGTTTCAGTTGCCCGTATTTGACGTTGTTTTTTAGCTTTTGATAAAACGATTTTTTAGGCCGTTTTTTCGACTCAAACGGTCGATTTTGTAAAAAAAAAAACATTGTAAAGCGAGATCATGACGAATTTTTTAACAATAAAGAATATACCAAGAGATTGGCTGAAGTTATGCAATTTTAATATGGACAGGTGTTCGCACCTGGTATCAAAAAACCACTGAGTGAAATTTGGAGAATTTAGGACAAACGGTATGGATTTCTATAAAGAACAAACAAACAAAACAGAATTTCAACTTTATTTATATAGATTTTTTAACTCTATTTTTTTTATAGAATTATACTACAATTTATCTAATTTAATTGATTTAATAAAATTTTACTTCATTATTATTTATTTTATTTTTTTCTTATGTAGTTCGACAATTACCTAATAAAAATTCTTTTACATCGTCAATTTTTACTTTTTTCTCATTCTACACACTTCATATTTGTTGACGTGCCTATTATTCTTTATTTAACTAATTAGAGTTTTGATAATGTTTTCTATTAAATACTAACGTTTTTTTTTTTTTTAAGAGAGAATACATATATGATGGTATATTCAAATATGTATTTCACCATAAAGTTTAGATGAAACATTATTTATTTTCAAGATATATTTATTTTATAGAAGGAAAAAAAAAGTGAATACGAAGAAATTAATTAAAATTTAACTGGCACCTATTCAAAAATTAATTTATTTATACATTTACTATGTAAAACACAGACCGCAAAAAGAGATTAATTTTAATTGAATCTTTTCCTGAAAAGGTGTTAAAAGCATATCATAGCACGAATCTTTCATTGTTTATAATAAAACTAGTTTCAGATTATATCATTTTAAAAACTTATTTGTATATATGTAAACATTTATGTTTAAATGCCGTGTTATGTTACGATTTACTTCTTGACTCGGAAAAATTCAAATTGTTTAACATTTAGAAGTAGTACCATGTCCAACAATTGAGTTTATTACATTACAAGCTCAATTTAATGATATAATAATACAAAATTATACGTACTTACCTATGAAATCCACTACTGATAACTATTGAAGATATTAATACAACTAACGAATTCACTAAAAACAATTTATTTAACGACATTTTGTAACTGGTCTTACTAACTCCTTTTAGCTGTAATGAAACTGTCGGATGACTGTACGGTAAAACCTTTTTAACAGGGGACTGATAATCAAAGATAAGATTGTGTATTTAAGGCGGGAAACGGTGAGCATTTTAATTTTCTGGAACAAAAAAGAAATAAAAAATTATCAAATAATTAAAAAATATTATCACTAACTATTGAGATATTTTTAATTAAAAAACAAATAAAGAATAGTAAATAATTTACGCGACATGAGATCGTGATAAATACGTTTATAATGTAAGACAGGTTCTGTTATTAGGGGAAAAAATAATGACTTATGATAATTGTTAGAATATTATTTTAATAAGTCTCCAGAACACCTGTGGACTCACGAAAATAAGAAATTACCTAAAATACGACTACAAACCGCACATTGTACATCAACAGTCACAAAACCACCCAACAATTAGAGAATACTTCTCATACCTCCTCAACAAACACTCAATAATTTGATTTACCCACAAAAACTAATTCCTGGTTCCAAATTTTTTAACCGTAGGTAAATGACATTGTTTGTTTGTTTAACGTCACTTTATGACACTAAGGCTAATCGGAGGATGCTATAATGGGAGTCGTAAATTTCGTCTATCCAGGTTTAATTAGGATAGGGACGTTTACGAGTACCTGACCTCGTACAGGCTCGGGACCTCCATTGTACGTCCTATCCGAGGGACGACATAGCCAATTCTTTATTCACATTAAGAAATCATAGGGAATTCATAGTTACCCGCGACCTTTAGTATTTGAGGTAGCTATGCCAACCACTACAGCACAGGTGATTCTGTAAATGACATGTGTACGTGTACTTACTTTGAATGAAATTAACTGATGCGATAAACTCACTCTTCACTCTAGCTTTTATCATTATTATTTTTTACTTCATAGCATTTCATATAGAGTAGAAATATTTATTATAATAAACGGCATATTTGCTCCACATCAAGATGTTTTTAGATGCTTGTCAAAAGCTTGGAAGTTTACAAACGCGTAATTAAAAAAAAGAAAAAGTAAAAGTTGTATTAATAGCTTACTTTCCAGAAAAAAATGAACTGAAATGAATTTCGATGGCTCAGTTCAAAACTGAAACCACTCAATAATCAATGTATTTCAGTTTTCTACTTAAAGCTATGGCATAAAATCCCTTCTTCGTAGTTCATATCGGCAACGTATCTGAAGTCCTTTATCATAATTGTAAAATTTGACTATAGAATTCTATGTTTAACTATAGAATGTTTTACTTTAATTTTTAAATCAAGCTTAAAACGTCAAGGTTTCGACATGTTCCTATGTTTAAATGGAAGATAATTTAATTTCAATTCTACAACGAAATAATCTAAATTGTTGTTTCCTTATTGAATTAATACTTTGTGGAGTTTAATCTAAGTCTGTTACGTTTATCTCAAAACCTTGATTTTCGATTTATTACAGTTTTTTTTTACAGTTTTGAGCTGCGGCATCGATATCCTCGATCGCAATAAATTATATTAAGCGTAGTTGACTTACAAAATGGCTGTCATACAAGCTTTGTTCCTTCAAACTAGCCATCTTATAGATTTGCATTAAGTAATAATAAAATAGTTCTAGCTTATCTTTTTCAGACTTATTGAATTTACATTAGCTAACGATTAGTCATATATCTCGTCCAATTGGTCGACTGGTCTAATTAAAAAACAAAACAAAAAAAAAAACGATTTTTCAGAAGGTCCAATTAAAGTGCCTGCATTATCCGATTGTTAAAATGTTTTACGCATGGGCGGAACATGAACCCCCTCAAATATTTTGGCTTTTAAATTTTTTTTTGTAGTTTTAAGGAAGCCAATCTTCCTTTTTAACATTAAAAAAAATAATTATAGAATATTTTTTTAAATTTTACTTGAATATGACAAGAAAATGCCTATATTTCAGGAGCAGTAATTCATATATTCAGACTTTTGACTTGGATGACTTAATTTTATATTATTAAATCGTTAGAATAAAATTATAAAGTGTATTAATGTGAATGACATATTATTTCATGTTCCTGTTGTACTTTCAGCAGTGATATGTGTCCGTATTGGTCGTACCTCTTTGGCTTTGTTGTCAAGACAGGACCTTTTAAGAACCTTCCATCACGTTTTTTTGTTGATATTAATTTCAATAATGAAGAATTTAAAACTTCTGCTTAACTTAAAAATACACTGTGATATACTCGAAAGTACCTCGCTAATTGTTTGCGGACAATCATCGAATGACAACGATTTGTCTTCAAAACTTAAGAATGTGTTTCTGATATCTAATAATATATTGTATTCTGTTGATTTGGCATCTGAAAAAGATTTAGAATTATATGATTTGGAAAATTTATTTCCTGATAAAAATGTTCCAAAGGCAGTTGGCTTATGGTTCAGAGATTTGTATAATACTATTTATGTTTGTTTCGAAAATGGTGAGGTATACTCTCTTATATTAAACAATAATAAGGTGGAGCACTGTAGTATCACTCATGACTTGGAGCACAAAGCTTCTGATATTCATTGGAGTCCTGATGAAGAATATGCAGTAGTTGTCTGTAATGATGAATCTTTGATGTTATTGAATTCAGAGTTTTTTACACTTGCTGAGATAGATCTCCACGATTCTTCTCGTGGAGAAAATGAACTGATCAGTGTTGGCTGGGGGAAAAAAGAAACCCAGTTTCATGGATCCGAAGGGAAGCATGCAGCTAAGGCAAAACCTGCTTCTGTCGACCCATCAGTTATTGAAGATAATCATTCAATCCGTGTAACATGGAGAGGAGACAGTAATTTGTTTGCTGTTAGTTATTGGTGCTCTCAAACGAATATGAGGAAAGTTAAAATTTATAATATGGATGGAGTTTTAATGAGCACAAGTGAAGATATTTCAGGTATACTTTTCTTTATTTTAAATTTGTTTAATCTTTTTTTATGTCTGGGAAAATTGTTTATCCTCAGCACTAGAATGTTGCCATATACAAAATAGTATATAATTGCGAGATCTTTTATCTACAATTTCTCCCTACTATATTTAGAGAATAATCATTATTAGAGATTTATTTAAATACTCGTAGTTATTTTATCCTCATGGGCTGCGATAAATTGTGGGAAGTAAAATGATAATTTTTCATAATTTTTATTTTTCTAATTCCCTATACCAACCAAGTTTGGTATTAGTATCGCTATTTTAATTCAAGGCGTGGAAAATATGGCACTGTTTTATGAGGACTCGATCTCAATTGGAAAGGACCCTTTTGGGTGTTTATTTATTTCTTAAGGACGAGCATAGCGAGCAGAAATAGATAGCTGGGATCTAATACAGCTGAACACAGCCCTTACTTAAAAAGACACAATGGGCCACTTAGCCATAGCTTTACCTAGAGTTCATTATCTATTGGATATTTCAAACATTTCTTCAAAAACAAAAACAATAATTCTTATCATGAGGACAATAATGATCATTGGTGTCACCAGCATCAAGTTATGGGGGGGGGGGAGGGGGCTCAATATTCCTATAGATTGGGTCGGTCAAAATTCAAGAGTCCAAGCCTAAAAATTACTGTTGGTTGTGACATTTAATTACTCCTTCGACAATGTATTTTAAAGGTATTTGGTCTCTTAAAATTTGCCAATTTATGTCTCAATTAGAGCGTAGGTAGTTGCTCTTGCCAAAATATTCCTTCATGTCACCCCCTGGTGATGATGCCCACGATCATGATAAAGAAACACAATTAGTGATGCTTATTTTTAAACATAATGGTGATATTTAGTAATGATTCAATTGTATATTATATGGAAACAATGATATCAATCTCATAAATTATGTTTCTTTGTTTCTTCGGATTGTTTTATATATGTTAGTTTGTCTTTAACTAACAATATTTCATTTAGTAATTCTTTTTTTAAAGGTTTAAATGAACCTATAAGTTGGAGACCCAGTGGAAATTTGATTGCACTTCCTCAGCAGTTACCGAACAAGAAAGTTGTTTCTTTTCTGGAGAAGAATGGCCTCAAACATGGAGACTTCACATTACCTCCTGACTTGAAAGTATTTAGTTCATATTTTCTTTTGAATTTTAAATCCAATAAGATTTTAGTTGGGAAAAATTAATGTTTATATCTCCTCAAAAAACTTTAATCTTTGATTGCTGCATTACCTCATTTTTCTGATAAATTTTTTTTTTTTTATCTGAGTCGATTATTTTATTACGTCTTAAAAAAAACGTAAGCTTGTCCACTATCTGTGATTTAACCATTTAATTATGTTTATTTTAAATTGTTTTATTATACCTTGGTTTGTCTGTTACTAATGATTTACCCATTTTTAGGTAAAGGACATCTCGTGGAATGAAGGATCAAACATCCTTTGTACGATTTGTGAAAATCAACAAAACCTTGGAGAAGAAGTCATGTTATGGGTATCAGGGAATTACCACTGGTATTTAAAACAGAAGTTCAAATTTGCATCTCGAACTGTAAGTTTCAGATCATATTTTCATTGCTATAAGTTTTCTTTCATTTTTACTGATGATTCTATTTTAAATAAAATTTGCAGCGTTATGTTTGGTGGGATAAAGAACGCCCTAACAGAATTTATGCTCTGTGTGAAGGAGGGATTTTACAGATATTAGAATGGACTTTTACCGTATGTACAAGTTACCATTCTCTATGTGAGGATAAATCATATGTTAGTGTTATCGATAATGGTATGTACAATAAACATTATTATTAATATTTGCAACCATTCATTAATAATGTTATCACTAAGCTAAGCAAAAGGGCTATTATAGTTAAGACTTGACAAATTTTTGTTTATAGATTCTATTTTGCTTTCATCATTTAAAGAAGCAGTTATACCTCCTCCAATGTCTTCTTATAAACTTAAATGTTCAGATGCTGTAAATCATGTAATGTTTGCTCCACTTGAAGGGTAATTTTTCATTTATATGCAAATAATCCTTTTTTACTTATTTAATTATGATTACTATTATAACCTTGCGATATCTCTCATAGTAGCTACATCGACTTTTCTTCCTAACACATTTAAATTATTAATATCAGGTGTACAGTAAACTGAGGAACCTGAAAAATCCAGTTTTGAGATATTTGGCACATAGAATGCATTTTATGAATTTTAAACAGGTCAAATTTTCGTGATTTAATACGTTAGGTGCAGCAGCGTATTTTAGGGGTATCCTGGGATGAGCCACAGACGATATCGGGCATTGGGGTCTGATGGGAATGCTCTGACGAAAGTGTTATCTTTTGACTGAAAGATTGAACGAACGTGAATTAAATGAGTGTCTCAAGGGCATTATCTTTTGGTAAGGATTGGAACTAGATATAATAGGCGCAGGACAGGCCTCCGGGGTCCAAAACAGGATTTAAGCCATACTTTATCAAATATAGCATTTAACTGCTGGAATTTTGAATTACCATGTATATTGATAATTTTTGCAATGTTAAAACTATTTCCTGGAGTCTTTTACTGTTTCACAACCACTCACTCTATGACAAAAAAAAAAAATTCTTTTTAAAGAAATGAATTTATATAAAATAAATAAAACAAATATCAGTAGATAGATAGATAGATAAATCGCTTTATTTATAATCAAAAGAAGTTTTACATTTTGAAAAAATTTACAATAAGCTTTCATTGGCATGGTAAATCACCGTCTGCCAATAAAACAAATATCAGTAAGTTTCATTTATAATTACAGAAATAGTTAGAAGTATTAAAAAAAAAATTCTTTTCTTTCTTATATTCATGGATTAATTACAGAATGTCAAAGAAATTAAATATAACTACGCAGTATAAAATCAAACACATAAAATAAAATACTGACTGGTATCGGATGCGGAAGGGTGATGCCGTCCAGTCTTGTTTTATTACTCAGGGCCGGTATTGGACCTCTGAGTCCGATTCTAAAAAACAACATAATTTCAGCTGTTAGCAACATTTTCTGCACCAAAAAACAATAATCTCATTAAAAATTGACTAAGTAGAGTGTTTGAAATGTTTGGACTTTTGGACATTTTCATGTGAAAATCGGCTGTTAATAGGGGAATGTAAGACATCGGACCCCGGGGACCGATGCCGCACCTAACGTGTTAACCTTTATTCCTTCTTAGTTCACTAAACAATTTAATTTTCTAATATGTATATATTTTTTTATTGTGATCTTTGTAATCTTTCAAGCAATTCAAAACCTGATATTTTTAAGACTAATCCCAAATTAATCCTCTCCTAAACTTTTGAAAAATATTATCTAAAAATTACAAAGGCAGGCCCAAAATTGGACTAAAATTAAGGAACTTTTTTTGGCTTTCCTTAAAAGTTGAGTTTTTATAGATTCGCTAGTTTACTGTGAACCCTGCAGTATTAGGGAAATATTTTCATTTATACAAGCCATATAAATAAGTAAAAAAGTCTATTCGTCACATACAATTGGTTATAAGCAATACGCTTACTTAATATATGTATTTTTATAAATTATTTAATATAATTTTAGTGGTTAAATAAATGTTCACAATGACAACTAGAATCATCAAAATCTCTTCTGATAAACCCTTCTACGTCTAACACTTACAAATTAACCGCCATAAATATAATCTTCAATAAATTGTTAGTCAAACACATATAGTGAATGAAAGCCAATATGAACACACATAAATAATTCATTAGCCCATGCATTTTTAAAGTAACTGAAATTTAGCATAAGTCTCAGAAAAATATTTAATATGAAAAAATCTCAGTATGAATTTAAATTATATTTTCCAAAAACCTGGACAGATTCTTGTCTTAATTAATATAAACATTAATTTCGAAATTTTAGTTATTGAGATAATTCATACATTTTTAACATCAACATTTTTAGTTCAAATTTTGCTTTTGTTAATTTTTCAGGGATCAGCCCAGTCCTTATATTTTATGTGCAGTTCTATTTAATGGCGATGTGGCATTGTTCAAAGATCCACTCTCAAGTCCTACAATTTTATCTGGTAAGATTTTTCTTTTTTTTTGTAATGAAAGCATAATCTATATAAATAAAGTTGAAATTCTGTTTGTTTGTTTGTTTATTTGTTCTTTATAGAAATCCATACCATTTGTCCTGAATTCTCAAATTTCGCTCAGTGATTCTTTGATACCAGGTGCGAACACCTGTCCACATTAAAATTGCATACCTTCAGCTGATCTTCAGCTGATAATCTTTATTCTCCGAATTTCGCTCATTGGTTTTTTCAGACCAGGTGCGAACACCTGTTCATATTAAAATTGCATAACTTCAGCCGATCTTCAGCTGATATTCTTTATTGTTATAAAAATCATAATGATCTCACTTTACAATTTTTTTTTTTTTTTTACGAAATCGACCGTTTCTTTAGAAAAATGAAATTCCCCGTGTGGAACCGGGATATACAGCTATAATCTAAGCATATAAAGGTGAAATTCTGTTTGTTCTTAATAGGAATCCATACCGTTTGTCCTAAATTCTCCAAATTTCGCTCGGTGGTTCTTTCAGACCAGGTGCGAACACCTATCCATATTAAAATTGCATAACTTCAGCCAATCTCTGGGTATATTCTTTATTGTTATAATAATCGTTTTGATCTCGCTTTACATTGGTTTTTACCAAATCGATCGTTTGAGTCGATAAAAGTCTTAGTTTATAGATTTTATAGATTTAAAAATTGAAATTCTCCGGGTGAAACCGGGGTATACAGCTAGTTTTTAATATTATTCATTAACTTTTAAAAATACTGATGTAATTAATGTTTTCAGATTTGGTTCAGAAGCACAATCTTTCCGAAGAGCAAATTTCCCTATCTCATTGGGATTGGGTAAGCTCGGATATTTTAATTTGTTGTTCTTCTGTGAAACGGGAAACTCATATTCATCAATTCTCAATATCTCAAGATGGTCTAGAATTGAGGTAAATTATTGAATTAAATTAGACTTGTGAGGCCATAACCTAAAACATCTACAATTATGAAAGACTCCTGAATTTTTGCACTTAGTGACTTTTGTGCATTTACAATTACTAAAATTTGATCATTCAATTTTTTCTCTACTTATGTATAGTGCGTTATTTGTATTCACATGCTTAAATATAAGCACAATTGTATTAAAAAATTTTCAGTGAATTCTGTGAAGGAAAAATTGTTAATCCACCCTTTTCTTTTTTTTCTTTTTTTTTTTATTGTATCTCCCCTTCCTCGCCTTGTAGGCTATAAGGGGTTTCCCGGGCCAGGGAAGAGGGTGGGGGATTGATGCCGAGTATTAATTGTTAATCCATCCATGTCCGACGCAACAACTCGTCACCGAGTCCGGGCTGCCTCAAGCAGTCTCCGCCAGTTGGCTCTATCCCGTGCAGTCCTGCACGGCGAGAAGAGTCCTAGCATCTTCAGCCACACCATCTATCCACCTTACGTTCGGCCGTCCCACTCTTCTCGTTCCTACAATCTCCTCCTTAATTACTTTTTTCGGGATCTCGCCATCATCCATTCTGACCAAATGGCCAGCCCATCAAAGTCTTCCCAATTTTATGACATTGGAGATCTCGTTTTCTTGAAAGAGCTCGTACAGTTCCAGGTTCTTACGTCTTCTCCATGTCTCGCCTACTTTGATGGGTCCATTTATCCTCCTCAATATCCCCCTTTTGAACACCAAGAGCCGCTTTTCATCCGCCTTCTTAATGGACCAGGCCTCCGAGCCATAAATTAGAACTGGTCGGACTATTGTCTCTTACAGACTTATTTTGATCTTCCTTGAAAGTTAACAATTTTTGAAGTTTTTGGATAAGCTGTAATAGCACCTGTCGGTGGTTATTATCCTACGCTTAATTTTTTGGGAGATATCGTTTTGGGAGTTTATTTCATTTCCAAAGTAGACGAAGTTGTTGACCACCTGGAATCTGTACTGACCTACCTCAAAGTACTCTTCGGTGTTGTTTCCTAGCCCTCCAACCTGCATATACTTTGGTTTCCCCTAGAGAAAAATTGTTAATAGTCACACTAAAATTTGAGAATAAAATCTAAATTACATATTGTGATAAGTAAATACATACTGTAAATACAAATCTATTCAAAAATAAATATTACCAATATGTGCTCACGGTACAGATTAGACAAATACTGTTCGAATAATTAGGCAGAACAACTGGCTATTCTCAGGGCACTGGAACACATTGCAGAATACGAAGAAACGGGAAGACGTACTTATGTTATACATACTGACAGCAAAGTAGCCTTACAAAAAGTCAATAACAGAACGATACATGACCAATTTACTGACAACATTAGGAAATGCCTTCTTAAATGTAAAGGAAAACAAATAAACATTGAGTTACAATGGATAAAAGGACATACAGGACGGATAGGTAACGAAGAGGCAGAAGTGAAGGCCAAAACTGCAGCACTGGACGAGACACTCCCTATTTCATACTGTAAAGCCCCTCAGACTAAAGTCAAAAGTATATTAAGGCAAATGATGTACAGGTTATGGAATAACAGATGGCAGACAACAACAAAAGGTAGACATTTATACAATTACAATAGTGTTCCGATTAACCGAGGTCCCGATTCAAGTCTAAGGGGGGGGGGGAGGGGTATGTGTATGTACATGAGTTCATTCAAGCAAACTACAATAAAAGATTTTTAAAAAAAAAATAGTTTCATAATTTCTGTTATTATTGTTGTTACTATGCATTATTATTATTATTAAATATTTATTAGGTTTTTAAGCATATTTGTAGTTTTTATTTAAATTAACCTAAATTTTAAGTTGTATTGGTATGGTTCTTATTAACCGATTATTTCGATTAACCGAGGTTAGAGCTTGGTCCCCATCGACTCGGTTAATCGGAACCCTACTGTACATTAGATCTGCATAAATAAAAAATAGACAACTATAGTACATAGACTAATATAGTACATAAATTAGAAAACAGACAAAAACTAGGAACAATCAACAGTAGAATTACTCAGGTACTGACTGGTCACTGACCAACATGAAGTTACTTACATCGATTTAATATAATAGAAGACAATAAATGCTTGTGCTATAGACAAACAGAACAAACTTATGACCATCTTATATTTGACTGCAACTTACTTGACGCACAGAGATATAAATTATTAAGAATTTTGGTATTATTTTAATTTTATATTCTATTTATTATTTTATTGTATTATATATATTCAGTAATACTTGAAGTATTTTGTAATTTTATATTTTGTGTTTGTATTTTGTTTTTTGTAGTTTCCTTTTGTAAAAGTATTTTGAAAAATAGTATTTAAATTATTTTCCTGCACGCAGTATCACCCGATGGAACGTGCAGGACTATTTGTAACAATAAACTCCCCCCATGCCTAGGGTTACTGGAATGGGGAAACAAAAAAAAAATATATTAATAATTGTCACAAATTTTATTTTTAATTTATCTTAAATATGCAATAATTCACAACTTACTACACGATTTTTTTCATATTTAAAATTTATTTTTAGTACATGATACATGAAAACATTTGCTGATTGTAAAAATTAGTTAATAGGCACGAAGTGAAATATGAAGCAAAATAAAAAAACATCCGTATTCACAGTTTACGTTTCCAATGTATAGAATTTAGTGAAATAATTCACCATCTTAATTTTGTCTCCAGTAATTTTATTTCTAATCAGAGAATATTTCAATATTTTTATTTATTACACTTTTTCTCTTTCAGAGATGTTACAAAACTTCAAGGAAACATCATAACATGCAATAGAAGGGCAGAAAAACTCGTAATTCAGACAACTAATGGAAAGCTTTTCAATTACAATACAAAGTCTATGATCGTTACCGAGACTTTATCTTTAATAGAACCTTGTTACGACATCAAAGTGCATTCTTCTGGTCTGTTCTGTTTATCAGAGCTATCTAGATTATACATTAATAACAATCCAATCGACTTCCCTTCGATAACTTGCAAGGTCACGTCGTTCGTCTTGAGAGATCCTTACTTGTTAGTGACGACATCATCCCACAAACTGGTGATTATACAGTGCTCTGATTTAGAGGTGAGGAGAGTTTTGGATTATAATTTGGATATTGAAACATTTAAGTCCTAGTTTATGTTAATACTATTTTCTTTTAAATTTATGTTTTTCAGAATGTAGAAATATCTGAGCGGAAATTGGAAAGAGGTTCCAAACTAGTCACTACTTTCGATAATTCTGTTGTACTGCAAGCACCGAGAGGGAACTTGGAAACTATACAACCGCGTGCTCTTACTATTCTTACCCTTGGCTCACTTATCGATTCAAAGCAGTTCAAATCTGCATTGTCTCTAATGAGGAAGCAGAGGATAGACCTCAACCTTATCATCGACCATAATCAAAAACTTTTCTTAGATGAAGTTAACAATTTCGTGAACCAAATCGACCCTCAGTGGATTACTCTTCTAGTCACAGAGTTATCTGGCGAAGATGTAACTACAAATTTGTATAAGCAGTATTATAAAAAAAAGGTAACTTGCTGCTCCTAATATTACTTTGTGTAATAGTGAATAGTTGAATTAATCAGGCAAAATTATTAAAATCATCGACCATTTTTAGAAAGAACTAAAAATTAAACTGAACATTTTTTTTTTTTTTCATTAAAAGGTTATAATAAAAGGCAGGGAACAATTTATTAACACTACTAGTCTTGCTCTTCCGCGCTATAATATTCCTATATGTTGAAATTCTTAAACAAGATTCTTAATTATAGCCATACTTATTTATATTTATATAATGTCTTGGCATTAAAGACATTATCTAGCTAAGATTTCCTAAAAAGAAAATTCAATTTGTCTTGAAAATATACATTTGAACTAAAAACAATAAAGTAATTAATAATATGCACACCCACCTGTGACATCTTTGTAATAAATATAATTTATATTCACTGCTATTATCAGTTGCTATGATACTGCATTAAGGTATCCTAGAAATATAAATAATCAATTTAGATTTATTAATAATTTATTTCCTTTATATTTATAAATGGACAATGAAATAAACAATGACCAGTTTTGTAAAGTTTTGGTATCATTGATCTATTATCTTTATTATTATTGTATATTTACTCAATACAAAAAATTCATTCATAAAGTTTTTTTATAATGTTAAATTTTTATTATTCAATAATTATAATTCTATAGCATGAATATTCTTTTACAGCTCCTTCGTCTGCCAAGTGATACAAGTATATATCTGTATCAGTAGTCCTTCCCTTTAGGAAATTTAAAAAAAGGAAAAGTCAAAATAAAATTATCATACTATTATTAATCAATAAGCAAGTTCATAAAGGCAGGCGAGGTAAGCTGTAATAATATAAGTACATAATTTATGAATTGTATTGAATAATTAATTACTTTGTTTTGTTCCTTTTACATTCATTCAGGATTCTTCCTTTCTCAACGGTTCTAAAGTAAAGTCTGTCTGCGAAGCTCTGCTATCTGCAATGTCAAGCGAGGATTTAAAGAAGAAGTACATTTTTCCAATCTTGAGTGCTTTGGTTAAAATTGGCGACATGAGTAAAGCGATTCAATTAGCAAGCAACGAAGTCGCAATGCAACATTTAATGTTCATAGTCGATTCGAATAAATTGTATATGGAAGCGTTGGGTGTTTATGATCTGAAGGCTGCCTTAAAAATTGCTGGTAAGGATTTTTAAAAAATTAATTTAAAAGGAAATTATATGTTTATTCACTGTACATTGTGTAAGCTTAGAGTAGGAAACCTCTCTGAATTAATGTGATTCATTATTGGCGGTCCTAATGAGTCACTGATTTCATTAAAATTTACCAAGAAAAAAATTAAGTGATGTGAAAAGTTTAGTTATAGGTTTGTTCCAACACTTTGTTTTCAACTAACTAATGCTCCTAATAATAATAATCTTTCCTCACTTCTTGTATCTTCATTCAAAGTTTGATTGGTTGGTTTTTTCATTTGATTCATTGAGCATTCAAACAGTATCGAGCATTGTTTCTATGATGGATTATTCTTGTTCAAATTTAGAATCAAAAGAGTGGGGGAAGGAAATGCACATTAGTCAGTCGCAACTTGTTGGAGCAAACCTTAAGTATGATTCAACTTAAAAAAAAATATTGGATACACATCCAATAATTTTAGGAATCCAATCTATTTTGGAAAAGATTTTGGTTTCGAGGAGCCAAGAAATAAGTAATACATGGATTTGTTATAAACATGATCTTTTTTATTGTATTATTCTTTATCTACATTGGACAAAAAAAATTATTTAAATATGTTGTATCGGATAAACGTATGCTTGAGAAGTTTTAATGACCTTAAGTCACTTAACATTAAAAAAGTCTAAAGTTAAAAATAACAAAATGTTATTGTTTCTATTTAAATAATTCAATTAATTTTTATTAATCTTCTTCAAAAAAGTTTGGAATACCATTATTTTTCAACTATTTTTAATTAAATGTTTTTTTTTTAAATTCAATTATTGGATCTATCCATGTGTATATGAGCATTTTTAATTTTATACCATCAATAATTTGTTCCTTTTGAAATATTATTATCTTTCTTTTGCTATTTTATGCTGTTATTCGTCTATAATTTTATAATTCTTATAATTTTTAAACTTATAATTTGTTTATTTTATTTTGTAGAAAAGTCGCAGAAAGATCCCAAAGAATATATTCCTTACTTGAATTCATTGAAATCGATGGAGTCTAATTATATGAGATTTATAATAGACAAAAAATTAAAGAGATACGAATCTGCCTTGACGCACATCAGTAAATGTTGTGATGAGCATGAGGAAGAATGTCTAAAATTTATAGATGAAAATTCATTGTACCCATCTGCATTGAAAATATTTAAAGATGATTTGAAAAGGTTTGTAAGCTTTTAATGTTGATTTATTATCTTTGATATATTTAATTTCAATAACAGTTGTTCTATGTACCAGATCTTGTGTGGCTAAAATTTTGTGGTGTTTTCCCATTATTTTCTCGATGTCAGTGATTTGAAAAGTTTATTCAGTCGAACCTGGTTCAGTGGAATACTTCTATAAGTAGTTCAAAACTTTGTTGTCCCATCATTTTCCCCTTGAATTAACTCTTTAGCTGGAATGTCTTCACCTCTGTAAGTGGAATTCACATTTCTAAGAAAACGTGTAGGGTTATACTGTTCAGTCGCAGAATTGGGAAAAGGTGATAGGATATACCAATGAGAAGCTTCCAACATTCGAGCAATAGGTCACCATCGATGACAAAATTATAACAGCATGAGAGCTGAATGCTGACATTGTGGAAAATCTAAAATGCTGGACGAAAATGAAAATTTTGACAATCCGGACCAAGAAGAAGAAGACCAGGAAAATCCAGAAGAGCCTGAGAGGCTACCAGTCACAAAAAATGATGCACTAAATAGTATTGAGAAGTTGCAAACTTTTTTTGAAATGAATAAACGAGCTGAACATGAAATCTTTGGTAAATTATATGACATAGAAAAAAAAACAGTTTTAAGTGCCAAAGTCAAGTGCAGAAAAAAATAAGTGACTACACATTTGTACATAATTATCTTGTAATCAGCATTATTTTATTTTCATATTACAAAAAATATGTAATATTTGTATCAATATTTTATGAATTTATTTAAGTGTACTGTAATACATTTTTATAAAAATTACAAGTTGTTCGAAAACCTCTTTTACTGGTACATATCCCCTTAACAAGATATCTGCACCCTGATTAGGTGAAACCTTGTTGAAGTGGAATACCTCTGTGAGTAGAATTAAAATCCTGTCACCAAGATATTCCAGTTATCCAGGTTCGGCTGTATATTAAAATCGATTATTTATTTATAATATAATAGGTTAAATAATGGTCAGGATTTCAGTTTACTGAAAATCCTGACCATTATTTAACCTATCGTAATTGAAGAACAGTTGACCATCTCTCATCTCTATTTATAATATAATTATATAATTAATCCCATTGATTTTTGCAGTCAAGTTGCATTGTATACATTTCTAATAATATTAAACAAATCTGAGTAATCATTAAATTAATGCTTCAGGTATTCAATCATTGCTTCCAAGTATGCGGAATATTTATTCAAAGAGAGACATTACGAAGAATCTGGTATAATGTACCTACGCAGTGATAATAAAGAAAAAGCACTTCAGTCATTTACAAGAGCTGGTAACTGGAGGCAATGTATGATCATCGTCATGGATTCAAATTTCAGGTAAAAGATATTACATTCTTTAGTTCTTTTTGAACAACTCATAGGATTTCTTATATAACTTAAAATATATGTCACAGTTTGTGACAGAGAGATGAATAAAAGGCTTGGAAAAGTTTTTTAACTTTAAAGTTCCTAAAGCATGGAAAATAATTTTAAGTTATTTCCTGAAGATGGGGTGGGTGCCCCTAAATGTTGAAAAATGAAAAATAAATTAAAAAATGCAAAAAAAAATATTGGAAGTTGTTAGTTTTCATTAAAATTGAATTACAATTAATAATAAAAAACTTCTGGAAAAATTATTAAAAATAAGTGATGCAATAAGTAGTTAAATATTAACCAAACGGAATCAAGCAGAATCAATATGATTGCATAACATAAAATTATTTTAAATAACATTTATTAATTTTTTATGTATTTTTTTTTTTTTTTACTAAGTTAAATTCTGATAACTTGAACAGTTTGTAAAGGCCATCCCTACCACTTCTGTCCGTTACTGTTTTTGAAATCTAAAGTATGTCAAAATATGTCAGGGTTTACCCATATGCTTGATTTTATTTATTTTTACAGAAAAAAATATTTGCTAATATCCTCTAATTGTGCTAATATTCTATCTGTGGAAGTAGTTAACCCTTTAACAGCTAAGCACTCGGAACGAAAGTTGCACTGAGAAGCTAAGCGGGTCTGCTGGCTTTTATTGTCCTCAAGCTAAGGCGTGCAGGCCACTCTCCGCCTCTGACTGCCTAACTTCTTCGACTCCTCATAACCTTCTCCGACTATTTCTTAACGTTTTATTTATTTATTTATAATACCTTTATCATTATTTCAATAAATTAAAATGCTAGATTATCGATTGCAATAACAGATTACGTGGAGAAATAATAGCGAAATAAAACAGTGAATATCACTAAAAAACACAGAGGACTATCGCTCATTGTATCTAGGACTCGAAATGAATAATGGTAAATATGTCCTTCAAGACCTCTGACAGTAGCCGGGGGAGGGATAAGGGACAGAAAAAAAAAATTTAGCAGGTAAAAAAGGGGTAAGACGGGCTTCACCGAACGGACGACCCAAATGATAGGCAGCTACCGGGCCAAAACAAATATTTCCACAATAGAGACACCCCTGCAGCCTAGGGGCCGCTAGATGTTCTTACTAAGTTTTTGTGGATCCGCTAGGATGTTAAATAAGTGAAAAACCGATTGCGAGATATATCGTCTTCCGCTACTGGTGACCGGCGGCTCGCTACCAGTTATCTCGTTGTCCGCTTGTGGGGACCGACTTTCTTTTCCGAGATATATCGTCCAGAGCTAAGGTGTTTTCGGATCATACAAATGTTTTCTTTTAAAATTAATAAATAAATCCTAAGATATAATTTTTTTTATGCTGATGAAAGTCATTTCAATTTTCAGTGAAGAAGAGCAGAGAAAACATGCTGAAAATGTTTGTAACATGTTAATATCTGCACATAAGTATTCAGAAGCGGCATTAATGTACACGGAATGGTTGTTGGATACAGACAAAGCAGTTGAAATGTATACTCAAGCGAGATGTTGGAAAGAAGCCATCTATACTGCAAAGAAGTTTAACAAGCCTGATTTGATTGGTAAAGTTTTTAATTCTTGTGGTTATTTATTTTCATGAGTGTAAATATCATTAATATTAATTTTATTAAACTCAAATTCAAGGCTCACCAGTCTTTATAAGTTACTAGCAGTATATCCCGGTTTCACCCGGGGAATCTCATTTTTCTAATAAACGTGAACAATTCTATTAACAAAAAATACAACACAAATAGCAGTAATAGATTATTAACCAAAAGCTTTAGGATATCCTATATTTTTAGTTTTACCCTCTAGGGCATATATAATTATGTCTTTAGATGAACCTACTCTAGAGCATGCGACCTAAAGCTGATTATGAGAAAAACATGGGGATTCCAAATTGGTACCAGCTACTCTCAGTGATTGCCCTTGAGCTTTATTTATAGTGATCGCAAATGCGATTCGAACTGGGCTGGGAATTATACTCCTTTGAAATCAAAGGGCATGTCAGTAGGGACAATAGGGATTCCAGCTATGGAAAGCCATAAGGGCAGAAGGGGATAAGCAAGGAGGTGATAGATTTCAATTAACCATATAAACAGTCCGGGTAGTTTCCATAAATCAATCAGGTACCAATTATCAAAGAACAAAGAAGAAATCTAGTCACAAAAAAACAATGAGTTTTATATTTAATAATATAATAAATTATGATAATTTTTTATTTAGGGCCGCTTTCTCCAAGTAAGTTTAAATTTAATCCGGATTATTTCTTGGTTTAAACCAGAAGTGAGTTTCTTCAAGTCTGTTTAACCTCTAAACTTGGTTTAAACTTAGATTAAGTTAATCCTTCATTTTTCCCGGTTTAAACTCTGAATTAGGTTTAAACTGCAAAATCTAAACAAACATTTTGTGTGATAATATACTCGCTCTTGTTACTCAAGAATTATTGTTTTGCACTTGACTGAATACAAAAATGGAAAATATACATAATTGAAATTTTAAATGACATGAAAGAAGAAGATTATGAAGTGTTTTTGTTGCCAAAGAGACGCATCAATAGACGCAATCAGTTAATCCAAGAATATTTTCAGAATATGTTAAATCAGTGAAGTAGAATTGAGATGAGAAAAAATGTTTCTTAACGTGCATTATTTTAATTGTAATTGGTTCATAATTAATATCGAGGTTATGTTGTAAATTATGTTTCACTTGAATATCTCATAATGATGTAATTTTATTATTATTAAGCTATAATAATTATATATCGCTCAACTTAGATCATTTATTATTTAAACAAAATGATAATAATAATAAAAAGGTTCAACATTATTTGAAAAAAAAATTATGAAATGTAATAGAGGTTATTATTCTTCTTGGTATAATAATATCATAATATAAAGAACATTTTATTAACATACAAATTAAATCTCTGAAAACAGCACCGCTCGTTTCATTGAATTTACGCCAATTTCTTCCATTCATCCTCCTTCTCTTTGACAGTGATGAAATCTGTTTTTTTTGTTTCAAAAATGTCTCTCATCTCTTCCACAAGAGCCAGAAGAACATTAATTTCACTTTGAGAAAAGTTTTTACTTATTTTTGATTCTTGTTGCTCCATTTTTATAGAAAACTTTCACCTTATTTCGTAAAAACAAAATAATATGTATAAACAATCTTTCCATAACCCTTATATTACCTTCTCTTTCCATAGAAGTTTCAACAAGGAAATGTAAACAAATATGTACCAACCTTTTAAAAAACATAATAACCTTCATATAATTAGGTTTAAACCTAGCTTAAACTAAACTAAGGCTGTAGAAAGTGAATCAGAGTTTAAACCTCGGATTAAAGATAATCCGGTTTAAATTAATCTAAGTTTAAACTTTATTGGAGAAAGCGGGCCTTAGTTGAGGATAGACAGAGTTTAGTCAAGTATTTCTGTGAACCTTTATTTATGCTTCCCTTTTTTAATTTTGTGTTCTACCTTTCGGCATTTACACCAGTATCAAGAAAACCATATCTGTGGCCATAAAAAATTATTTTCAATCTAATAGGCTGAGTCAAAAAATATTTTTTTTTTTTTTACTTTCATGTGTTTGTCATTATCAGTTTGATATCAAGATTCATTTAGCATCATTAAATAATAAATAATAATAATAATAGAAGCTTAGGAAACCTTTAAAAGTCTTGATGCCCGATCTCTAATTGATGTTTACCTTCCTTCATCCACAAATTGCTGTCCAAACTCTGCTCTTTCAGATCAGATGTCATGTTATGCTTCCATCTTAGTCTCGGCCTAGCCATTGGATGTTTACTAGTCACCATTGTGTTTTTAGGATACAAATATTGTTAAGCCCTGCAATTTTACCTACCCATTCTATTCCTCGTAATGCTATAACATCTAAAATATTAGCAGCCTAAATTTTATAAAATTTTAGTTTTCTCGTGTTTCTTCAGCCAAAATATTCTATCATAGATTATATAAGAATAGTTTACAGTTTTATTTTCTATTAAATAGATAATCAACACAATATTTTATGGCATAAAATGTTGAATACCTTTCTTACATAATATAAAATGTTGAATACCTTACATAATATTTCATACCTGACAATGTTCAACCAAGTTTTTTGCTTTTATTTCCACGGATGATAAATTGAATTTTTAATTGAATCTGTATCTTTTTAATAGATTCGATAATCAAAGAAGCTGTCACTGAAACTACTAACATACTTGTGGAAGATATTCATTCACAGTCCGAAAAAACTAAGAAATATGTGGAAAGGTTGAAAACTGTAAGGATTGAAAAAGAGAACCGTGCTGCTTATATTTTTGGTAAGTTTAATAATAATTAGTTCCCCTTGTCTTACAAAAGTATTTTGCATTGAATTTTTTATCTCATTTATAAAATTTTTGAAGTTTTGTTATGAAAGCATTATTTTCTTTTTGTTTGTTTGTTTAACATCACTTTATGCCTCTAAGGCTAATCGGGCGATGCTACAGTGGGAGTTCTAAATTTTGCCTATTCAGGTATAATTAGGATAGGGATCTTTAACGAGTACATCACACAGGCACGGGACCTCCATTTTACATCCTATCAGAGGGACGGCATGGCTAAAAATATTTTACTCCCACTAAAAAATCGTAGGGCCAACGCTGCGTGCGAACCTGCGACCGTTAGTATTGTAGGTTGCCATGCTAACCACTATACAACAGGTGACCCCATTATTTTTTTTTTTATTATGACCGGGTCACCTGTGTTGTAGAGGTTAGCATAGAAACTTACAGTACCTACTAAAGGTCAGTACTAAAGAGGGGGGGCCCTAGGATTTTTTAAAGGGAGTAAAGAATCCTTGGCTATGCCTTCCCTCGGATTGGACGTAAAATGGAAGTCCCGAGCCTGTACTATGTCAGGTACTCGTTGAAGATCCCTATCCTAATTATACCTGGAAGGCAAAATTTAGGACTCCCCCTGTAGCATCGTCCGACTAGTCTTAGTAGCATTAAGCGATGTTAAACTAACAAACCCTAAATTCTAAACTCTTTTAATCATGATTAATTTTGCAAAAATTAAAATCCTTTAAAGATCAAATACATCACACTAATGATGAGCTGAAGGTGATAGCACATGAAGTGATAATATGATTATTATTTTGTATATATATTTTTTTAGTCTCATGATTTGTCATTATAATTTATTATTATTTTTATTTTATTTTAATTATTTATTTAATTTTTTATTATTATTTTTATTTTATTTTAATTATTTATTTATTTTTTATTATTATTTTTTTTTTTTTAGTGTCATTATTTATGCTAATATATATGTGCAAACTTGATCATACATTTCGAATAATCAAGAAACCGTTTATTGTAATTTTTTATCCATGTAATTTTTAAATGAAATTAATGATTTAATAACTTATTGTGTTAGGCATAATACTTAATGACACCTGGCAACAATCAGTGTAGTTAAAATTTAGAAAATTAATTAGTTTATGTTATCCATAAAATTCCCAAAATAGCAATTACATTTAAAATTATTGTTCCTCCTAGTAGGTTCTTCATGACTTTGTTTTCCTATAAATGTAACTTAATCACCATGAATCATGTTTTAGATGACATGAGTGATACCGCTTCTGATGCTAGCAGTACATCGTCAGTTCGAACTAAATCTTTCCAGTAAGTATATAACATACATAAGTATGTTTATTTATAATTATTTATAGGAATTGTTTCATTTACTCTACAAACTGCCCGAAATCAATAAGCCATGAGGATATAATATTTTGGTACTGTCATGTTTTGACGGAGCCACTGATAAGATTACTTAACTTTATAACTTGACCCTATCGCATCTTTTTTCCTGTTCTGTTAAAAATGGTCAATGATTATTTTTATTTAATGCCAGCTTTCGAATTCTGCTTTCTATGCTCGCTCAAAAGGAATAAACAGACCCCCTTGTGTTATGTGATCTGATGAGGGCTACACAGTGCTATATACTCTCCCTCGTCAGTGATGGCACTGCCATAACAGAACATTGAGGAAGTCTTATATCATATTTTTAATTTTTATGTTTAGGTCTTTTCTATAGACATTAACTAAAAGACTTAAAATATCTGTCTCAGTTCACCATTTAATTTTATATAATTAGCCAATAGGAAATCCAAATGTACATTCCAGTTATTATATCAATTTTTAATACTATAATTTGTTAATACAGTTGACTTCGTTTAATTGGGCCTTTGGATGATTGGAACCACTGCTTAATTGAGCCATTTTTAATAAAACGAAATCAAATATAGGTAAAATATCACCGCTTTTTTGGGATAAAACATCGGCTAATTGGGCCAAAACTTTCTGCAACTTAATTTAAAAAACCATGAGACCCGGTGTCAATCGAATAACACGAAGTATCTGAGACTACGCCTGTTTCTCAATCAGAAGCAAGAAACCGCATTTAACAGTTTAGTTGTTTTGTATTTTTTTAACAAAAAGGAAATGAAGAAAGTCCTTAGGCGTCCTGAGGAAGTGAGCTAATTATGTTGGTTGTAGTTTACAATGAGTGTGACAATGCACACTTGATTCTTACCTGTTAAAAAAATAGACGTAAAAAAATATTCTGAAAATAGTTATTTTAATTTGTTTTATCTTTTATATTTCTTATATTAAAACACCTATTTCATAAAAATACACTTTAAGAGTTCTTTTTTACTTTCACTTACCTATATATGAAATATATAGTAAGTGGAAGTATTGCGATCGTGAAAAATTTTGACTTCCGGTTTTCAACGGAAATACACGTTTTGGGGTCCCCTGAGTCCAAATGACCAAGTCCCGCGAAATGGTCTGTGTGTGTGTGTCAGTGTGTGAACAGACTAGCTCAAAAACTATAAACCCTGCGAACCTGAAATTTGGTATTTAGTTTAGGTATATGTCCGCGATGTCACAGCAAAAATTTCATTAAAATTGCTCAAAGGGAGGGGGTACTTTATTTAATAACTTTTGTTTAATGTAAATTTTGTATCATTTTCACGTGTTTTTTTTATTTATTCAAAATCAGCTTTAACGATTTTGATCAAACTGGGTATTTGATGTATGTATATGCCCGAGATATGACTGTAAAAATTTCATCAAAATTGATTAACCGGAAGGGGGACTTTCTTAAACCTAGAACGTTAGCGATATGCCTACGAGGCGTATATAATTCTTTGCCGCGCCCCCACCCCTTTCGTTTCAACCCTACTCCTCCCCACCACCAAATAAGCCAAGCCTGATTTGTCATCTCCGAGCCGCTGAAGAGGGAGCACCGCAGCACGTCATTCAAAGTCAGTGTAATCAAAAACTCTCTGACCTATACGCCTCTAAGACGTAGTGTAAGCAATGCACGTAAATATCCATACGTCTTTCAGACGTAGTGTTAGCAATATCCAGTCATGTCTTCTGCGTCTATCAGGCTTACTAATGAATTTAGAAATTCTAATTTCCAATGCAATATATGTATAATATCTCAATATGCAATACCAATGAATATATGATTTTCAGATTTAAAAAATGGCCCAAAAATGGATCTGGACGGATGAGTAAATCATCAATGAACTTAACATGCCAATGTCTTTTGATGATGAAGAGGAAGAGGATGAAGTGGAGTATGCTTCAGACAACTCAGACATCGATCCCGACTATGTGGAAGAGACAAATGAAGATGATCCGGAAGAAGTAGAAGAAGTTATTCAAGAATCTATTCAATCAACAAAAGGAAAAATTAACTTATGAGAAAGGGAAACAAGGAAAATAAAAAGAGATGCTGATGTGTCTGAAAAACATGAATACATAGAAAAAATTGATGGGGAAAAAGTAGTAGACAAGAGAGGGTGTTTTGAGTGGTCGACAATTCTTTTAAAAAATGTCAACAGAAAAGTCCCATACAGAAATATCGTGCATGTCTCCGGACAAAAAATGATGGGAGAAATGCCCAGACACCATTAGAATGTTTTCACCTATTTTTCAATGACTTTGTTTTGAATGAGATTTTGTCCCACACCAATGAAGAGATTGGACAGCAGAGAAATAAATATACTGATTCTTCATTGAGCTCTCTCAAAAACATGCAGCACGATGAATTGAAGGCTGTAATTGGCCTAATAATTTTATCAGGAGTCATGAAAAATAATCACCTTTCAGCAAAAATTATTTTTGACCCAGCGCAATGCGGCATAAAATATCGAGCCACAATGACTTTATTTAGATTTAATTTTATTATAAACTGCCTTAGGTTTGACGATCACCATACCAGGGAGGAAAGAAAAATACAATCAAAACTAGCCCCTATAAAGACAATATGGGACAACTTTGTTCAAAGCTGGAAAACTAATTATGAAACTGGTCCTTACTTACAAATTTGTTATATTTCAGTATAACAAATATTTTGAGACATTTTGAATTATTTTATTTTAAATGCCAGTGATAGAATCCCAGTTGAAAAATGAGATAATAGTATTATACGCCAGATAGGTGTAGTGGTAGTAATAGCTTATGATAAATTGATGGTAGTACTCTAGGGTTAATAAATTTCGTATCATTTTTACATGTTTTTTTAAACTAAGAAATGGCTGTAACGATTTTGATCAAACTGGGTATTTGATGTATGCATATGCTAAATATGTGATAGCCAGCATCTTATCAAAATTGGTCAAACGGAGGAGGCTTTTTATTTCATAACTTTTTTTGCAAAAACTTTTATTCAATAATAAAAGAAATTAGTGTTTGTTATAGAGCAAATGAAAACAAAAATAAGAAATGAATGTGGAAAGATATGTAACTGAGTGAGAAGTGGCATTAACACAACGCATTAATTTCTAATTAAGTAAGTGAAAGTTGTGTGTTGTGCGCACACACCAGATTTTTTTTTTTTTTTGGTCCTCCCCTTCCTCGCCTGTTAGGCTTTACGGGGTTTCCCGGGCCAGGGGAGAGGGTGGGGGATTGATGCCGAGTATTATTAAATGTCCCCTGACTCCGGGTTTTGAACTTGCTATGTTTCGGTTCTCAATCATACGTTGCCATGAGCAACGCGTATTTTCTGACGCGTTTGCCCACTCGGCCATTCCGCTACCCCTCTTTAAGAGTTAAATTAATCGTATTATTTTGACCCCATAATTAAATTAATAGACGAGAATAGGTACATCTAAATGCACCTATTAACTCCCCCAAATATGCCTAATGTATGACATAAATTATCATACTTATACGGTAGTCCAGTGATTAGGTATATTTAGGCATTTTTTATTTGCATTTACACGTGGATTCATGCTCTCCGCTTTATTGGGTCCTCCGCCTAATTGGGACAAAACAAATTTTCCCTTTATATCCCAATAAAACGGAGTCTACTATATATTTACTTTACCAATCTATTACTATTAGTAGAGTAGTTTTATTCTTTCTCTTTTTATAGATATCTAGATAGTTATTTATTATTGTACATTTTTTATTCATATTAGCATTAATATGGTTCTATGAAGATAGTATTAAAATCTAAAATCACTTATCTAAGATGAAAGATAAAATTGAGGTCGCAGGATCGCGTCCTGTGGTGGTCCTATGATTTTTTAAAGAGAGCAAAAAATCCTTGGCAATGCTGTATCTTGGATAGGACATAAAATGGAGGTCCCTAGCCTGTACGATGTCAGGTACTCTTTAACCCTCCGTCGGGCGCGTTATCTGTAAGAAATATTTTAAAGAAAAATATTCACCAAACGGCCTTCTTGAGGATGGTGGCGTTGTGCTCCCAGTTATGTGTTCCACAGGTCCTTCTGTAAAGTTCAGTAGTACAATGAAATTGGATGATTTACTGATTTACTTGCCATTATTTTTAATCTGCTTGATGCAACGCGCCCATTGACATAATTTTGTTCAATTCCATATTTCTCTTTTTTATTTATTGATTTAGTGTCTCTATGTAACAATTAAAATATACATATATATTTTTCTTACTTTTTTGATATCTGAATTACTGTAAAGCCTATTATCTGAGAGATACACGCGTCCGGTGTCGTATTTTTCTTCTAGTTTTCGTAATGGAATACAAGACTATTTTATAATTTTTTTTTTTTACCTAACGCTTTCCATTCTTTAGGATTCAAATGAAACCCCCAACATTCAAGTTTAGATAAAATGAAATAATGTTTTATGATGATTATGGTTAGAAGATCTCGGAGATGCACGCGCCCGACAGCCTAACATTCTTGACGCGCCCAACGGAGGGTTAAAGGGAGGGCTAATTATACCTTGATTTGAAAAATTTAGATCTACCACTGTAGCATCGTCCCATTGGCCTTAGTACCATAAAGGGATGCTAAGCGAACAAACTAGATTAAATTAGAAAGATGAAAAGTTGTTTATTAAAAAAAAAATTATATTTCTTTTCTATTATTAGATCAAGGTCTAGCAAAAATACCAAAAAGATGAGCAGGAAAATGTGGAGCTTGAAAGAAGGCAACCCAAGAGAAGAAGAAGCCCTCGTTGCAACATTAAGCAGCATCATTTCTTCGACGGAAAAATATGTTGGTATGTATTTTTATTTTATGCATTATTTTGATTTTTTTATATATTCGAAAATTGAAGAAATGGCATATATATTTTTTTTTTTCTTTTTTGACATTTATATTTTATCTTACTAAAGAAACTGATGGCAAAGTAAAATGGGAATTTTATTCTGAACTGAAATTGAATTGTGATAACTAAATTACTGTGATGCTTTACGAAAACTTTAATTTGTAAAAAAAGTTTTGTCCTAATTTTGATACATTTATATGCAATGTATATTTACATTGACTGCATGATGTATTTAGCCTTTTTATAACTGATGTTCAGTAAATTCAAACATCATTATGCTTCACATTTTCCACAAAAAGCATTTAATACTTATTAGTAAAGACAAATATTTCTTTTTTCTACCCTTTTTTGCTCATGGTTGGTATACTGGTGGTATTCATGAGGTAGAACCAACCTACTCTAACCAGGATGGTCAGGTTGAGACTCATACCTTAAAGACAGAACTCAAGACAACTATCCGTGGCACTTACGAGTTAGCACAAAAAATAAATGCAATAATAATAAAAAAAACACTTTTTTAAATTAATTACACTTTTTCACCTTAATTTTTTTTATTAGACTAAGAAATGGTATAGCTCATACCTTTTCAGTTAGGAGAAGTAGAAAAAGGCTTCAAAAAAGGAAGTAAAAAAACAAAGATAGCCAACAGGAGGTTATGCCCATGAAAATAATAAAAAACAACACATCAGTATGAGGCTCGGACAGGTTAGGTTGAATGCCTGTTAGCTAACTTCTAATTACTCTATCTACTAATCTCTGAGTGATTGAACGCAGCATTGGAATATGCATTGCCACTGAAAATGATGGTTAACTGAAGTTTGCTTGTTTGAGTCCCAATTGCCAGTCTTTCGACGACTTTTCATTAATCCCCTGTACTCACCCCTGACCTGGGCAGGCAACCTAATAACAAGTACTGTGACGGTTGAAAGTGATAAAGCATTGTATGATTTAGCTGATCTCATATCTAGATAATGCCATTCAAATCCACCATTTACTAATTCAAATTTATTTTGTGTTTGACCGACAGAATAAAATTAGACTTGTTTAATCTAGTTAAAATAGATTGGTTATACTTATAAATTAAATTTTGTATGCCAAAAGTGGCCATCTCGTGAAAAATAAAATACAACAGCATAATAACTATCTGGCTCTGCAAGTCTGCGTAATCCTTTGCCTTAATTGTATATTAACAAAAAAAAAAAAAAATTCTTTTGTTCTTTTTCACTCTTAGAATTTCTGGATTGACAATGCTTTGGACATATATAACATCCCTTTTAAATTTCTATTATTCTTTATTGATTTCTATTTTAGTTTATTTGTCCATGTTTTATTTATTTTATATGAAACAGGCGAGGTTCACTCGGCATGCTCTACCTTGCTGATATTCCAACAGGATCAACTTGCTGGGAAACTTCAGTCTGCTCTTGATGAATGGTTATCAATAATTGATAAATCCAAAAACATCATCTGGCCTAAGGTAATTCCTATAACCTGCTTATTATACATAAAATAACATTAAAGCATTTACTTACAATCATTGATTTTTTTTCTCTAAATATACTAGCAATTATACTGTCCAATTTTGAATAAAATAAGGATTATAAAAAAAAGAAATCAGAAATTTGTGGTCCTCTAGGTTTTCTAAACATGGTTTCGACTAAACATTTTTTAATATTAAATGAAAAAATGGAACTAATAAAAAGTGAAAAAGATACACTTTTTCCGGGCTCTCGCTCCTGATTTGAAACAAAAAATTGATTTGACAGCGAGCAGAGCATAAGAAAACAAAGTGCAAAAAATAAATAAATAAAAAATAACCTATCACTTTAAACTTCAAACCTTATATTTCTCAATTGCTTAAATTATAGTAACATTTTAAGAAAAAAAGTTGAATATTGTAAAGTTAGATTTACTGTAAATAATTTCCAATCATGATGATTCATCTTTTTTTTTTTTTTTTTCATTTTTTATTTTCATATTAAATTAAGTTTAATGCATAAAGAAATACGTAAGTTGATATATATTGTGCATTTGAACAGTTATATAAAATAAAATCACTGTTAACTCTTTTTAAGTATTATTTTTTATTTTAAATAATTTATTTTTGAAGAGAAAAGATTTGGCTCCACCGGGAATCGAACCTATTATTTAAATTAATTTAAAAAATAGGTGGTTACTCCACAATAATGGTTAAATTAATATAAAATGACTTAAAAATTGACGAATGTCAAGAGATGCCCAAAATTGGACAAAAATTGTCCATCTCCCGTAAATACTCGCAAAACTTGCGAGATCGTGGGAGAGGTGTCAGTGAAGAGGAAGGATTTGGCACCGTTTGGAAGCGACTCCGTGGTGTAATGGATAGCATACCGCGCATGTCATGCGGAAGACCCGGATTCGATTCCCGGCGGAGCCAAATCTTTTCTCTTCAAAAATAAATTATTTTAAATAATTTAAAAAATAGGTGGTTACTCCACAATAATGGTTAAATTAATATTATTTTTTATTTTATTTATGCGTAGTTGTTAGTCAGATTCGTATTTAAAATGTTCTTGTCATAAGCGGACATTTGGTCATACCCCAATGATCTCTGTCTAAGGGGATTTCTACTGTTAATATAAAATGAATGATATCAGAGTTATAAAAATTATGTATGAAAATAGGGCTTAAAATATTTGACAAAGAGCTCCATATTTACTTTTAACTCTTAGATTATTGGAGATGCCGGTTTGTAATTGGTTGATGTAGCGCCAAAGTGAACTTATCACCCAACTCCATATTTTGAGAAAACTGAAATTTAAGTTGTGTTTACTTCTGTTGTTAGTGAAGTACTATACATTTCACTTTGTATTTTATTTTATTCAAATATAAAGAAACATGATAAAAAAAAAATAACAACATGTAATTTAATAAAAAAAATTTAAAAATTTATTGAATTGGTTTGGCACTTAGTTCACCATGGCTTTATATTGACCATTTGTACTTGTTTTTATAAATTATTACCTATATTTTCGTGAAAGAATAGGAAAACTCTCTTACCAGAATTTATTGTGACACTTTTTATTTATAATATTTTTATTTTGTGAATGTGCAGGAAGCTGGAACAAATGAAGCATCTGTTTTAGGTAACTATTATTATTTTATTTTTTATATTATTATTATCGTTTATGATTATTATCTTGCTTTGATTACATTTTTTTTGATCATTTCAGATGAAAAATTTAAGTATCCACCTGAAGTCAATATAAAACAAGATTGGAAATTTAATTTATTGAAGACTTAGCCAAACTTTCAATAGAAGTTTAAAGTACTTTGATTTATAAAAATGATTATTCCTGTCTAATTATTTTAAAGAATATCAGGTAGAAAATATAAAGTATGTGCTGATATGAAATGTGAAAAGAAAAACGGAGAACAAGAAAATATGAATTTGTTACAATACTTGTTGATTTATATTGAGTATTTTAATGTATAATTTTTTTTTTTTAATAATGTACATTTTAATTAAAAAGTTATATTTTTTCATTTAGTTTTTGTTACATATGATATTTTCATTTTAGACATTATGGATTTTAAGTTTTATTCAAAACTTTTGACTTATATTAAAACAAATAATTCGTTTTGCTCTTTGGATTTTAATGAACTTGGCTTTGAAAAACATAGTGAAGCATTGCTTTCTCTCAAGTCTCTGCAGACTTTTGGCCATATATTTGTCATTTCTGAAGTAAAAAGGAACTTTTGGTGCTTAACCGACAAAGGGAAAGAATTCTTAAGAAATTATAAACAAGATGAACAAAATACGCCTGAAACTGAGAAACTGATTAACAGCTTGTCAAGTATCGAAAAAGAAAATTTGAAAACAGTAGATGAAAGTTTCTTGAAAGAATGTGAAAAAAATAACTATATTAAAAAAACAGAAATAGACAGCTTAGAAGTTTCCAAGGGTAACGCCTTCACAGATAATTTACTCTTAGCTGACGATTTGACAGCTGATATGATAACATCTAATTCTTGGAATAACTTGGTCTTTTCCTCGTACGATTACAACAAAATGGGTGTTATGGGGAAATTTGGATCATTTCATGTAATTTATGATTATATGACTTCTGTTCGTGAAGCACTTTTTCAATTAGGCTTCAAAGAAGTACACATGCCGAATTATGTAGAAAAATATTCTAAAGAGAATGTTGACAATGCATTAGAGGAAACAGATTATGTTTATAACATTCACTTCAATGGGGAGGAGGCTTGTTCAAAAACTTATTATTTGAGGAATAGTCTGTTTAATCGTTTACTATCTGAAATTTCAGCCCTGAAATCTGTACCATCCAAGCTGTTCACGATCGGAAAAGTTTTTAGAAACAGAGAGTTTGACAGCCTTGACATACCTGAATATCACTCCCTTGAAATGATGATATCTGATATCGATCTTGATCTTTCTAATGTTCTAGGGATATGCATGGGATTATTTTCTCGCCTGAACATTAGCTTTACTGATTTTAAACAGGCATATTTCCCTTACACTTCCCCTACCGTCGGGATATATCTCTATAACGAAATTCTTGATGCCTGGATTTCTGTCGGAAAAGGTGGTATTGTCCGTCCAGAAGTTATGAAGAAGTTAGGATACCATGAAAATATGTTCATTTTGAGATTAGGCTTTTCTTTGGAGAGAATATTGTTGAATAAGAAGGAGACTGATGATATGAGTAATTTACTATGGCAGAAAGAAATATAAATTTGTTTAAATTATACTTTTTTGATATTTTCTATTTATCACTTTTTTCCCTATAGCTTGGTTATTCTGAAGTGAATCCAGACATAAGTCATAATAAATCACATGAAAATATAGAAATCATGTGACATTCATTTTCTGATTATCCCATACCTTAATATACCGTAATACGGGGTCACATTGTGACTAATGGGATGACTTTGTGACAAGCCTATTTTTCTACAGTTTTTGAATTTCCCTCCTTAAAAAGAATAAGGTTAGGCAATTCAGTGTACTTGTCAGTTGGTCAGTAATGTGCTGCAACCTACTGGCCACATATGGACCTATATAACTTCTTTTATTCCATTTACCATGATGCTTTATTTCAAGGTTTCAACTAAATGATAACAATCAAACATATATGAAATAAAGCACCATGGTAAATGGAATGAAAGAAGTTATATGGGGCCAGTAGGTTGTAGCACATTACTGACTACCTGAAAGGTACACTGAATTGCCTAACCTGATTCTTTTTAAGGAGGGAAATTCAAAAACTGTAGAAAAATAGGCTTGTTACAAAGTCACCCCATTAGTCACAATGTCACCCCGTTTTACGGTATAAAAGGCATATATCCCAAAAAATAACTTTCATTATTATGCATTATATTTAAAAGTCACATCCTGACTTTTTCGAACCTTGTATATAAACTTTTCTGGTAAATTGATTTAATTAATGCTGTTTCCCCCATCGAGTATAGCATTGAATAATTATGGAATTCCTATATTCTTTAATAAAATATAGTATAATTCTATGTTTTGTTTGTTTAACATCCATTTATGCTATTAAGGCTAATCGGACGATGCTACAGTGGGAGTCCTAAATTTTGCCTATCCAGGTATAATTAGGATAGAGATCTTTAACGAGTACCTGACATCGCACAGGCTTGGGACCTCCATATTACGTCCTATCCGAGGGACGGTGTAGCCAAGGAGTTTTTACTCCCTTTAATGGATTAATGATTCATGAGTGGATTTTCCACAATAAGATTAAAATTTTTTTCTTTAACCCTTTAACTGCTACTAACACAGATATAAAAAAAAAATTAACTCTACCAATGCCGGTCTAAAGCCCGGATATAAAAATGAGGATGGATTTTTTTTTTTAATCAGAAATGAACAACTTTTTATATTGATAAATAAAAAAATAAGTATGTGGATATAAATATTTTTTAGCAAGCCCAAAAAAAAAAAAACAGATATAAACACAAACATCATTTGGAATATCCTGTATAACTCTTTGTGGTTCTTTTGGCCACCTCCTATGATTCTGCTGTTGATGATAATGCCAATTGATGGGAAACAGACAGACGGACATTTACATAACTTCTGTAAATCAGCCAATTTACACCCTTTTCCATGGTTTTTATCTGTATTTTATTTCTTTTCACTAAAATATAATATCTACTAAATTAAAGTAATTGAATCTGCAACAAACTATTAAAATCATTTAGAAAGACATTTTATCATCATTTCTTTATTCCAGTTATACACGGTTTATAATCAAATATTTGACTGTAATCCGAACACTAAATCATGATGAGAAGTAATATTAGCGTAAGCTGAATATTTGATATTATTTCTAATATATCAGTCAGTAAACTGCTTCTCTTTCTTGAATCATATGGTCACAATTTACTAATCATTTTCGGAATTTTTAGTGCTAAAGTACCTTTGAACTAATTGTGACATTAAAATATAGTAATCGTCATTGCTTCTATTGACTTGCCCTTCTTCAATTCCCTTTTCTACGTCCTGTAAAATAAAGGAAAAATAAGTTTTGCAGTTATCATTAGGTAAATATTCAGGGTGTACATAATATGTGCAGACAAAACAAAAATTTCTCATATAATTTCCTACATTTTTGTACCATTCCATACCCTGTTGAAATGAAAGTCTCTCAAGCTGCCCATACAAAATTAATTGTATGGGCATGTGAAAAAACAAAACAAGTATTACATTGAAAACATTGTTTAATGTTCTAAACGTTTTAATCTTTTTCATCGCACTGCATCAAAAACATGTGTTTTCAATACTCGGTTTGAGTCCGTAAAGTAGTGCTTTTCGGGCCTAGGCCTGAAAAATCTTTTTGGTGCGCTGACTTTACCTGCCACTTTTGGTTCTAGTGATGAAAATAACTATTATATGGTTTTAAAATTAAATGGTTTTGTCAAAAGCTAAGTAGTAAATTTAGTTTTAATTAATTGTATACTAAAATTTTAACCTAGTGAGAATTTTTGATTCATTTTCAACTGGTCTCACCCCATCCCTCTAGTTTTGGAATACCTGCTTTATAGGCATGGTCTATTTCCTTACTCTTTTCATTTAATAAAGGTTTATGAGAAGTTTTAACTGGCAGTTGTTTCTTATTGAAAATCTCTTTTAGAATTTAAATAAAAACAGATGGAAATTTTAGTTTTTTATTGTTCAAAAAGCACAAAATTTTCATTAGTACACTGGCTTTCTAGTTTGTAAAAATGTTATATTAAGTGCCTGGCAAAGTTGGGCACTTTTTGTTGGCAGAAAAAATGCAGTTAGATTTTCATTGGATCATAACTTGTTAACTGGATAACTTTAATAAAATATAAATAAAATCCATTTTTAATTTTTATTAAATTTATAAACTTTTTATTAAATTCAATTATAATTATTATAATTTAACCAAAAACCAAAGGATTTAACACAAAAATGGCGATTAATTGAAAAAAGAGGAAAAATTACCATACATTTATAGGCACTTTAGGAAGGAAATGTGGTGTAGAGTTGCTGGTATTTTTTTGTCTGTTTGCATTTTTTTTTCTGTATGTACTTAGCACCATGTGTAACAATCTCAATCCTGCACCTAACCCCCTATTTTTGAATTTTTCAAATTTCATCAAAACTAGTGTGCATCGTTAAAATTATTATTATTAGTAAAATTAATATTTCATGACTAAATGAAATTTCTATCTCTAGATGATTGATTTTTTTTTCGAAGATATGCCATGGTCTAGAAATACAAATTCAATAAATGATTTCAAATAAATAAATAAACCTGTATCACTACAACCCATGAAGGGTCTTGGGCTCAGTACTTTGTAAGGAAGCACTGTTTCTTGGTGAGCGGTCGTGCAAGGAGGTGATCTGACCGTGATCACGCTCAACAGCCAGGTTTTCCCCCCATAATTTTTCAATTAAGAGTACCCACTCTACAGAGGCTGGGTTTGCCACAGGAGGGTCTCTTAGCCCACAAGACGAACTGTGGCAGACTATTAAGGATAACCTGCCAAGCCAGATTCGAAATCCGGACCTTGAGCACAGCAACTCATTGCCTTAACAATGAGCTACCCCGCTCTGAATAAGCAATGAGAAAGCTCTGGTTCCCTTCTTCTCTATTTAAATAATTAAATCCAATTTTGATCAACTAAAAATAAAATTTACCACCCCTATTAATTTCGGTCCTTTGGGTCTGCTGCCCTTAAAAAGACTTACTAGCGCATGTGTTGTTGGAATTACATTGAATGGTGGAGGCAATACGGGCAAATCAATGTAAGACATATAAACCTGAAACAGATGTAGATATATTAATTTTACAATCCACTTAATAGGGTAAACCATACAGTTATTGGCACCCCAACTTTAACTTAAAGAAATAGGTAAACAATTCCTAATTTTATAACAAGATATACATGAGCCTAATGTTTGAAGGGTCCTCTAAGTCATCTATGAAGTAAGACAACAAACTAAACATAGGGAAGATTTCACGATTAAATCCACAGGGTGCCAATAACTAGATTTGGCACTTATTACAATAAATATTGCCATATTGTAAAACTATTGAACTTTTAACCAAAAAAAACCTCTTGAGTCTTTATAAGGATAGATAAAGAGGAGTTATAGGAAGTTTAATTAGATCCCTTTATAAGAAGTATTTTTTTTAATTTCACCACTGAAATTTAGTCTTAAGGGTTCCAATACCTTTACGGTTTACCGTATAATTAAAACTAAAGCAAATTATTAGAATAGTATTTTTGTATCCAATTTCTGAATAGAAATAAATACTCTCGGTGCGTGTGGGTCCTCTGAAAGGATCTTGCTCTGGAAGGATATCTTAAGGGTGGGCCATTGAAAAGGCACTGCCTTCACTTTCCCTTCATCTTTGAACAGCTCGTATGTGGGGTATTTACTTTTTCAATTCCCGTAAGTGACCGAAACCTGCAGTTTCCTTAAAGCCTTAAAACTGTATATTTCAGTCTTTCATTTCATATTTATTCATATATTTCAGTCATATTTATTCTGAATTTTTAAGAATTTATCTCGATATTCTCCCATAAAAGTGAGCTATTGTTCGAAAATTATGCCTACTCTGAATATTTTAAAGATAACAAATTTATTGGCTATGAAGGTGATGGATGATATATTTATAAGTTCAAGGCCAATTAATATTCTTTTCTTAGCTAATTTATTATAATATGTTGAGGAGATGAAGGTTTTAAATTAAAATATTATGATGTTCTGTTGAGAGACAATGAAATCTCAAATATTCCATGACTTGAATCAAAAATTAGAAGTAAGTATTGGTTAAATTTGATAAGAACTTACTTCGGTTCTTCCAAAAAGCCATTCAGTGTCAACATTATCGGTCACTTTTTGGAATGTATTTGACATTGTAGCTATCAACATGTTAAGAATGACGATAACAGATAGAATCATGTAAGCTGAAAAAAGTAAAATGCATTATAATGAGACTGTGAATGAATATTAACTTTTCTTTACTAAAGATGATTATTTGAAAAAAAAAAATTAATAAAAGTTTGCCTTGTTTAAAATATGTTTTAAGGATATCGATTTTGTATGATTAAACAAATTAGTAATTTTTTTCTCAACCTACATCCAAAGAATTTCCTCTTAGCCACGACTGGCCTCATATACCTTAGCATGGATGCTTGGTACAGCAAATTAACTATTTACTCATAGCTATTACTCTAGCCCGCAAGTTAGGATTAGAAAAAATTCATTCCTTTAATTTGGACGGTTTGAAAATAGATATTAATAGGATTTTTGTATGGTTCATACTAGCAAAAGCAAAGTATCCCACAGCTTCTGTCAAATGATGTTCGTTGGTCGTCATAGTTGAGTTTCCGTCATCGATGTTTTCAACTATTACGTCTGCTACATCGAAGGAAGACATGCTAAAAAGCCCCCAAAACAGGGTCTGAAACAGAATAAAACTATTTTTATAATTTAAAGAATACAAAATTTTATTTTAATAAAAATATATTTAAGAAAATCACCTTGAATGTATCCAGAACACTTGTGAATGAGTTCACTTGAGTTGATTCCACTTCTCCTGTTTCTGGATCAGTTTGCACCATGTCTTCGTAATAAGAATAAAATTTGCATAGCCCTGTAAAGACACAAGTAAGTGCCATTCTTAAGTATATAGTTTAATATTCATATATAAAATGTACATATATAAAATTTAATACTCATTATAAAATGTAACTCATCTAGTTTATTTTTTGTTCAACTATTGCTGTTATAAATTAGTAATCTGGAGCGGTGTGCATCATACAACTTTCTCTTTCAACTCTCCTTTCTTGACTAAAAACTGATATATTTTCAAGGATTTTCTTTAATGAAGGACTCTCTTCCATGTGTTTTATTATATTTAATTGTCCCAACGTTTCGGGCTGTTGGCCCATCTTCTGGGGTTATCTATTTTACAAATCTTTAGTTTCATTGCCAGTTGTCCTTATTTAAAGTTGTTATGTATGAAAATTTAACTGTCATATCATTATATTACATTATTAGCTTATTTTTAACCCTTTTTTTGGCTCTGGGTTATTTCATATTCACTTGTTATAACTGTATAACTACTTTGTCGATTTATTTTTTTGAAATGGCTTATGCAAGTGATATTTAAGTAGAATTTATTATCTAATTGTTATCCTTTCTTGAATTCTAAGCATTTCAACAATATTTTATACCTATCTATCACAACTCATGTTACCAGAAATGGAGATATTTGTTTTTGGAAATCTTGTATTTTTTTTTTATCTTTTAGTTATTCGTACAATTCTTTCATATTTTATAACTAACCATTTATTGTTACCATGGATGATGAGGAATCACTATTACCTCCAATTCAACAAAATCAAAGATATTTTATAAGAAGTTTTTTTCCTTTACCATTTAAGACCTTCCAGATCGTTTCTATTATGACAAAATCTACCTAATATTAAAGAAACTTCATTCTGATCACACATTAAAAGTAAACTATAATCTAAATCGTTTGAGCCTACATTGAGAAATCGTAAAGAGGAAAAAAGAATTTGGTAAACGGTGCCCCTTACGTTAACTCAATTTTGATGAAATATTTGCTGTCATATCACAGGCATAAACCTACTTCAAATACATAATTTCGGTTTAGTACGACATTGTTTCTGAGCAAGTCTGTGAAAACTATAAGTCTAAATTTTTCATAGTCGCAATATTTTCGGGGGTAGCGGGTAGGTACTCCTTCACGATCCCGGTGAAGGACAGACCTATTTCAGGGACCTAGCAACCCTGCCCACGCGAGCTCTTGATCTCCCTCTACCCTTTCTATGAGGGAATCATGTCCTCTACCTGTTTGTCCTCTATCTCCATCCATTCATCCCAACATCCCCATGACCCACCCTTCCTCCTGGGGACATCAGGGGGCCAGTTGTCCCGAGGTTATGGACAGTCTTCAAGGTTACGACAACGGCTACGGACTACGGACATGAGAATTGGACATTGGAATGTACGATCAATAAATGGAAAAGAGGTGGAAATAGTACAGGAAATGAAAAAGTACAAAATTGGCATTCTGGGAATTTGCGAAACAAAAAAGAAGGATTAAGGTACCACCCAATTGAATGATGGATTTACTATGCGGTATTCTGGAATTGATTTGAACATGAGAGCAAAACACGGTGTTGGTATTATCACTAATCAAGAAGTGGAAAGTAAAGTCCTTAACTGGAAACCCATTAACTCCCGCCTTATGTGTATAGAACTCCAACTGAAGCACAAACTTAATATCCTACAGATTTATGCACCAACAGATGATGCAAGCGTTGCTGAGAAGGACCAATTTTACAATGACCTACAGCACCAACTGGATGAAACAAGAAACCGGAATGAATTTGTGATTGTGCAAGGAGAATGGAATGCAAGAATAGGGAGTGACCCGAATGTTGGAGAGGGAACAATGTGTAGGTACTTCAGCGACCCAGTGTTCAACGAGAGCGGGGAGAGAATGGTTAACTTCTGTGTTGACAATGAGCTGTATATTGGGTATTCCTTCTTTCCACATAAAAGAATACACCAAATTACATTTAAGGCCGAAGAAAGAAATCAAGAAAGTACTATAGATTATTTCACATATGGCAAGTCTGTTTTTGGTGAGGTCATGGATGTAAAGGTTATACGTGGGGCAGAAATCAATACTGACCATCATCTTTTAGTCCTAGACTCAAGAATTAAGATTCCAAAGACCCGGAAGAGTAAGACATATGAAAAGATTGTCACGGAACAATTGAAAAAGCAAGAAAAAAGGAAAGAATATGAAGATGAGATGGAGCGAACTCTGAGAGAACTGGATAAGGAGGAATATCCATTCGATCCTTGGTCTACTAATCAAACCTGGGAGAAATTCAAAACGGCTGTCGTAGGTGTTGCAGAAAAAGTGCTTGGGAAGAAAAAGATAAACACAGCGTTCAAAAGAACAAGATGGTGGAGCGAAGAAGTACAAGCAAAGGTCAAAGAAAAGAAACAGGCATGGAAGAAATACCTACAGACTAAAAATCCAGGTGATTTGACCATTTACAAAGAGAAGACCCGAGAGGCAAAGCTGGTTCTGAAATTAGCTAAGGAAAAAAGCTGGACGGAATTTGGAGAAGAACTGCAAACAAACTATGAAGTGAATATAAGGAAGTTTTGGAGCACCGTGAAAGGACTACGTGGGAAATACGGGAAACAGGTGAGAAGTATCAAAGACAGTAACAGTAAAGACAGGCAGCTGGTTACCGAAGAAGACAGAGTTTTGAAAGAATGGGTGGACTTTTTCAGTAAGAAGTTTGAGAATAGAAGAATACAAAGGGATGAAGAAGTGCTGGTAGGACAATCTGTTGATGAGGATGATCTTATCAAAGAATGGGAGCTGGAGAATGCCATGGCCAAAGCTAAGAATAATAATGCAGCTGGCGATGATGGAATCACGGCTGAAATGTTGAAATATGGCGGAAACCAAGTACTAAGGTGGTTATTAAACATTTTCAACAAGGCATTCCATAAAAAGGAGATTCCCACCGACTGGGAAAATAATATTACACGATACACAAAAAAGGATCCACGGTAGAATGTGAAAACTATCAGCCCATATGTCTCTCATCTATGGCTCTGAAGCTATATTCTAGAATACTAGAGAGAAGACTAAGAAGAATAGTAGAACACGAGTTGCAGGAAGAACAAGCAGCATTCAGACCCGGCTGACAAACCCAAGACAATATCTTTTCACTGAGATGCATTGTCGATAAGTTCATTGAGAGGGACAAAAAGATCTATTTAGCCTTCGTTGACTTATATGGAACATTCGATAATGTACCAAGGGTGGAATTGAAAAGAGCTCTGGAAAACAAAGGAGTACCCATTAACTTAGCACAGGCTATACTCAGCCTATACCAACACGTATTTGGGATAGTCAGGCTAAACGGCAAAAAATCAGAAAGATTTAAAATGGATACGGGAGTAAAGCAAGGGGACAGCTTAAGTCCATTACTATTTCTAATATTCATGGACAGAATAATATGGGAGGCTAAACAAAGAAGCCCCAAACTAAAAGTAGGAAACTGGAAAATGCACCCCGTATACATACAGAGTTTAGTATTTGCCGATGACATCCTCATTATTGTAGAAAGTAGAGAAGCCTTGCAAGATGCACTATAGCAGTGGGAGGAAGCTCTAAGTCGGAAAGGCATGACCATAAACCCGAACAAAACAAACTATATGGTTGTGTCCAAGAGTGGCTCAAGGGAAGAAGAGACTGTGGCTTGTAGAGATATAAATTTGGAACAAGTAGACGAATACCAATACTTAGGAGTCAAAATCCGTAATGACGGCAGGTTGAACTCCGAATTAAATCAGAGCATAAGAAAAGCAACTAATATCTATTACAAACTCCGAAATGTCATTATCGGAAAGAGAGAAGTGGAGCTGAAGACAAAGATGACTATATACAAGCAAGTCTTTATCCCTACGCTTACCTATGCAGCTGAAAGCTGGCCTAGCACCAAGAAATATGAGAGCCGTGTGAGAAACCCTAGAATAAGAGAAGAAACAGGACAGGAACCTCTATTAAACATCATTCATAGAAAATAATTGAGGTGGTTTGGCCATGTGCAAAGAATGCCAGTCAATAGATTACCCAAACAAGTGTGGGAATCAAGAACAGAAGGGAAAAGACCACGCGGAAGACCAAGAAATAAGTGGGGGGATCTTATAACAGAGTTGGCCAGGAAAAGAGGACTCATGTTAGGCAAGGAAGTTGGCAACTGATAGAGAAATATTCAGAAGATGGCTACAGGCTGCCCCGACACCGTAAGGTACAAGGGTTGGATAAAGAAGAAGCAATATTTTCCTTTACTACATATTTCATATGTATATAGATAAGAGAAAGTAAAAAATTGCATTTATAATCAAATTAAGAGTTTAAAATAAAAACCTGTACCACTACAACCCATGAAGGATTTAGGGTGCAGTACTGTGTAAGTATATCTTGGTCAGCAGTCATGAAGGGAGGTGATTTGACCGTGATCACGCTCAACCATTAGGTCTGTCCCCTTAATTTTCCAATTAATACATTCAATTAAGCCCCACAATTCAGAGGTTGGGTTTGCCCCAGACGGTCTCTTGCCCACCGAGATGATCTGTGACAGAATATTAAAGATATCCTGCGCCAAGCCAGATTCAAACTCGGTAACCTTGAGTACAAAAACTCAAGGTATGCCTTACCAATGAGCTACCCTGCTATCCCCTAAGAGTTTAACTTTATCATCATGTCACATCATATCATGTAAATTTAAAATTTTGGGATTTATTTTCCCTTTCTTTAATTTTAGCAGAAAATATTTGTTTTGGTTTTCCCAATAACTTTGGTATTGTCCATTATCAGAAACCATATAGGGTAACTGTACCATAAGTTGACAGTGCTCCAATAGTTGACATTTCGTACAAAAAGTGTGAATAATAAGATTCATGGTAGATTGTCTTGGTTCAAAATTTGGCGGTAATTTCCCAAGTTTTACTGGTTGGCTGTGCTGCCATCTGCATTAGTGTGATGAAGAAACTTATTTGTGAGAGGTTATAATGGAGAATTTTCTAGTGGCCTCAACAAGTGGTTTCTGCTTCCCTGTTTCAGTAGTGTGATAAGTCACATTAAATAAGCTTTTTAGTTTGTTGTTTGTGTTCAGTTATTTTTAACTACTTTCATAATATTCATTAAGGTCATGGGAATCATTTGATATCCTTTTCGATTTATTTATACAATGTTTTAGGGCTTAAATGTGGGTGTCAACTATTAGAACAAAAATTAATCCTTAATTTCAATAGTTGACAACGATGTCAACTATTGGTGTTTTTTACTCTGATAAAACTGATAGTTTAAAATAATTTGCATGATTTGAAAAATATCTGGGTTTAATATAGGTAGTTAAAAATATCAGAAAAATATCTGGGTTTAAGTATAGGTCACTGATATAGCTCCATCCTAACTAATGTTCGACAGGGGTGTCAACTATCCGTTCAAATGTGTCAAAAAAAAAAAAAAAACTAGTGGAATATTCTGTTTGTAAAGTTGACATCGTGTGTGTTAATAGTTGACACCCATGCATAGCCTCAGCTTTATTAGACACAATCTTGTTTTGTTTATTTTTTACTTTCACTTACCTATATATGAAATATATAGTAAGTGGAAGTATTGCGATCGTGAAAAATTTCGACTTCCGGTTTTCAACGGAAATACACGTTTTGGGGTCCCCTGAGTCCAAATGACCAAGTCCCGCGAAATAGTCTGTGTGTGTGTGTGTCTGTGTGTGTGTGTGTGTGTGTGTGTGTGTGTGTGTGTGTGTATGTGAACAGACTAGCTCAAAAACTATAAACCGTGCGAACCTGAAATTTGGTATTTAGTTTAGGTATATGCCCGCGATGTGACAGCAAAAATTTCATCAAAATTGCTCAAAGGGAGGGGGTACTTTATTTAATAACTTTTTACGTTTTTTTCGATTTTCTCAAAAACGGCTCTAACGATTTTGATTAAACTGAGTATTTGATGTACTAATATGCCAGAGATGTGACTGTAAAAATTTCATCAAAATTGATTAACCGGAGGGGGGACTTTACTTAAAAAAATTCGTATCATTTTCACGTGTTTTTTTTATTTACTCAAAAACGGCTTTAACGATTTTGATCAAACTGGGTATTTGATGTATTTATATGCCCAAGATATGACTGTAAAAATTTCATCAAAATTGATTAACCGGAGGGGGGACTTTACTTAATAAATTTTGTATCATTTGCACGTGTTTTTTTAATTACTCAAAAACGGCTTTAATGAATTTGATCAAACTAGGTATTTGACGTATGTATATGTTACAGATGTGATAGCCCGCATTTCATCAAAATTGCTCAAACGGAGGGGGGCACTTTATTTCTTAACTATTTTTGCAATTGTTACCTTTTTTTCGATTTTCTCAGAAACGGCTTTAACGATTTTCATCAAATTCGTCATGTTTAATGAAAATTAGATGTTCTTTAATATCAGGTAAGCTTTATCATTATTAAAATGTTCTGTGGGGGGCTTAAATGGGGTGGGGGCCTTTTTTGTTTTTTTTCCTATGAAGTATCTTTGTTTTTGTTTATATGGAGAAATAAACTGTCTCTCATTACGCCTAAAAATAAAAAATGGCTAAATATGAGATATGATAAAAACCAAGTAAACATATAGAGGAGAAAAAAAGAAAAATATTCAGTCAACTCATAAAACACGTTGAGTCCACGCAGGACGCTTTTAATGACAGACCATTGTTCATAATTAATGCCCTTCTGTTCATTTAATGGAAATGATTTGTTTCATGGGAAATAAATGAAATATTCAACAAGTACATAGAGAATTATAAAATCAGTCGACTTGGAGTATTATGCTTGCATTGCCGAATTATCTCAAGTAAAAACTTTTATTTAATAATAAAAGAAATTAGTGTTTGTTATAGAGCAAATGAAAACATAAATAAGAAATGAATGTGGAAAAATGTGTAACTGAGTGAGAAGTGGCATTAACACAACGCATTAATTTCTAATCTAAGTTGGTAAGTGAAAGTTGTGTGTTGCGCGCACGCACCAGATTTGTTTTACTATTACCCCTCAATAATTTGTCTTTTATAGCTTTAACCACCTTTCTTTCGTAAAAATATTAATAATATTGGAAAATAAAAAATATTTACTTGGCTAATATTTTTAAACTTATTTTAGGTGTTATCAATGTCTGCCAGGTTATAAATAAGATTGTGGATAACATTTAGTACAGTAATGAACTACCTAAGTAGCTAGTAGTATTTAGGTTTAGCAAATTACATGATCCATTCCAAGCAAATTACATAAAAAATCTTAGTGGTTACTTACTCTGCATAATCTACTTCAGCTACTAAAATTAATATTTGTTAAGGTACAGAAATTATTTTTTAGTAAGAACAGCAGTGAAGAAACTTCATATGATATATTATATATATTCAAATAGATTGTCAGAACATTTAACTTATCTAGATAAACAAGAAGCATTAAGAAAAACGCAATATTAATGATGTTTTTAAAAAGTTTTTTAATGGTTTAATATGTTTAGAGAAATGAGCATTATACTCTTGAAATCAGCAGCTGAATATTCCTTTTCCCCTGTATCTTAGGTCAATTTATATTACAGTCATATCAATTTGATGTTTTTGAGCATTCTGTGTTTATGCAGAACACTTCAAAATTAATTTCATATAAGCAGAAAACTTATTTTTATCTCATTAACAGTCACAAGATCTTTTTAAAGTAATATTTTCAGACTAAAATGCATATTTAATGCATCTATTTTCAAGTAAAGCTTAAAATTGAATAGTTTATATATTATTTTTGCTACTAAAATTAATTATTTTCAAGTAAAAGTTATGACTTATCAGAAGACATAGGTAATTCCTAATTGGTATCAATTAGATAAAAATTATAAATTATACTGTCGTCTTCGCTATGAAGGAAAATTTTTAATCACCGTTTACAGAAGATTAAAAATATGAAAGAAATTAAGATATGACGCATAATTTTAATACTAACTTAGAAAACTTTAATTAAAAACATGATTTAAAACATTTAAATGCTGATAATATTTTATTTCTTTTAAATTTTTCATAATACAACTAATTTAACAGCAGCTGATTCACAATTAATTAAAGTCTACTCCACTTGAAATTTTATATAGATCTTAATATTAATCGTAATATTAGTTCAAATAACTGTCGAAAGATGGCAGCACCAATCAAGGAATGGAAAAATATTAGTTTCAATGAAACCCGCAAGATAGCAGCACTATCCAGCCGAGTATCATGTCGACAAAACCAGCTCGAAAATTTTTGTTTCGTATTAGGAGAGTAGGAAGTTGAAGGAGCTCACTTGATGGTTATGTTTAAACCTGTAGTTCCAACAACCGTCGACAGATAGCAGCACTATGCAGACATCCCTTCTAACCTACAAATTAAGCTCCTTCAACTTCCTACTCTCCTAATACGAAACAAAAATTTTCGAGCTGGTTTTGTCGACATGATACTCGGCTGGATAGTGCTGCTATCTTGTGGCTTTCATTGAAACTAATATTTTTCCGTTCCTTGATTAGTGCTGCCATCTTTTGACAGTTATTTGAACTAATATTACCTCTAGTCAAATAATTAGTATTCCCTGGATTTTGCTAATTTGTGTGAGAAAATATATATTTTTCAATCTAATCTATTACGTTTACGATTAATGATTCAAATAAGAGTGCGCTGGATTAATTATATATTCTTTGAGAGAACTTGTTTTCTTCATAATTCACGGAGATAATTTTGTGAAATGTATAATGATAAGGAATAAATTGTCATTTAAAATATAATATTATTTATTTATAATGGCATAAAATCATTTCACATCTCCGCTGGGGCAAGTATTATTGTCTGAAAGGATCTATATAAAATTTCAAGTGGAGTAGACTTTAATTAATTGTGAATCAGCTGCTGTTAAATTAGTTGTATTATGAAAATTTGAAAGAAAATAAAATATTATCAGCATTTAAATGTTTTAAAATCATGTTTGTAATTGATGTTTACCAAGTTACTGTTAAAATTATGTGTCTTATCTTAATTCCCTTCTGTAAACGGGGGGAAAAAAAATTTTCTTTTGTAAAAATTTTCCTTCTTAGCGAAGAAGGCAGTATAATTCATAATTTTTATCTAATGGATACCAATTAGGAATTACCTATGTTTTATGATAAGTCATAACTTTTATTTGACTTGGCACTATGAGCCACTGTAACTATGGTCGACATTATACCTCCTACACTTGCATGTATCCCACAATGAATCTTAGATAATAATGTTGTCATATTCATTGAAGAATTGATAGATTTAATTGATTCCTAATACAAAAGCTACAGCGAGGGTCTATATGGAAGGCAAGAGAGTGATTGCGAGTGAGTCAAACTAATAAAACAGGAACGTCAACTCAAGTTATTGACTAAACTTGAAAGTATAGGGGGTTTCCATTATATGTTGGAGTTTATTATTATTATATAGTCATGAAGTGGACAAAGTATAAATTTAATAAAATACAATTATTATATTCTAATCAAATGATTTTGCAATTCTATTTTTTTTTAAAATTCCTTGTCGAAAAAAAGGGGTGATCAAATCTGTGACCAAAAGGTAGTGTGTACCTATATGGCAGTTTAATTTTTGATGTTCTTCCTGTAGCGTGACTGAAGTCCTATTGGATGATGTCCGCATCATTTTCAAACATGGTCAGACCTTACAGCTGTGATACATTGGAAAAAAGTTAGCATCGAGAAACTCTAAAACAGAAATGGTATTTATACTCGCTACCCAGCTCCCCATATTTATAAAATATGAGCTGGTTTTGTCTATGCGATTCTAGTCTGTTATCGAAGAGGGTGTTCTGAAAAAAATGTATTCCACTCTGTATTTTAATGGTGGAGTAGGGGGTGGCGCACTGTAAGAATGTTAGATTTTCGCATTTCTTTTAAACAGCGGTTTAATTTTGTGTTATTTATTAGGAAAGAGTTTTTGTAAAAAATATTCATCTTATATTTCAGTGGCAGGGGGAGGGGGGCGCACTATGAAAAAGTTAGATTTCGGATTTTTTCACAAGTGGGTCCAATATTATGTTATCGAGGACTGTGCTTGTGAACAAAATATTCAATTTGTATTTTAGTGGGGTGGGCGCACTATGAAAAAGTTGGATCCTTGGATTTCTTTAACATGGGGATGCATTATTGTAATATCGAGAACGGTGTTTTTGAAAAAAATATTTGTTTTGTATTTTAGTAGATGGAGATCACTATATTAAAGAAAAGGTTAACAATGATGACCCTAGTGGTTGACGCCTTAAAGAAAAAAAAAAAAAAAAAAGGTTAAATATTGTAGCAATGGAATCGTTCTTTTTACTTTCACTTACCTATATATGCAATATATAGTAAGTGGAAGTATTGCTATCGTGAAAAATTTCGACTTCCGGTTTTCAACGGAAATACACGTTTTGGGGTCCCCTGAGTCCAATTAACCAAGTCCCGCGAAATGGTCTGTGTGTGTGTGTGTGTGTGTGTGTGTGTGTGTGTGTGAACAGACTAGCTCAAAAACTATAAACAGTGCGAACCTGAAATTGGGTATTTAGTGTATGTATATGCCTGCGATGTGACAGCAAAAATTTCATCAAAATTGATCAAATGGAGGGGGTAGTTTATTTAATAACTTTTACGTTTTTTTTTCGATTTTCTCAAAAACGGCTCTAACGGTTTTGATTAAACTGAGTATTTGATCTACTCTCTCGAGCTGAGTATTTGAGCTCGGCCTTTCTTTTAATTCTATGAATTTTGTGGTTATAAGATTATGCTGTCCATTCGTCGTTTAGACATACATTTAGTATTTTTTACTGTTATCGGTGTTTAATGTGCTTTAATCTTCTAAAATTTACAAAACAAATCTTTTAAGCGACCCAAAAAAATGTTCTTGAGTTTTATTTCTTGGCAAAATTTTCCTGGAACAGGGTCGAAACAATAACTTTGCCGGAACCATAAAAAAGTGTTTCATTTTTCAGAAAAAGATATTCGATATTCCACTGATATTATATGTCTTTATTAAAATCTATTGTTGAAAATTTATTTAAGGGTATGTATAAGGTTTGTTCCAACAAACACTTAAACCACGTCAATATCTAACACACTGCTCATGTTCTCCCCCACTCTTTTAATTCTGAATTTGATTGGTTGGTTTTCCCAACCGATTCATCGACCATTAAAACATTATTGAGCATTGCTTAAAATCAAGCAATCAAATTTAGAATAAAAAAGCGGGGATAGTACATGATCAGTTTGTTAGTTATCAACGTATTATAATAGTTTGTTGGAGCATACCTTATGATCTATATGCCATATGTTTTTCAAATAAGTAAATATTTTGAGCGATAATTAAATAATTATTTTTATGTTTTTTCCCAATAACTTCTTAAATAAATTAAGAACCCAAAAAGGGTTTTAATGGGACCGCCTTGGGAAAATACTCTACAAGATGCAAAAGGTTTCGTTCCAATTGGCCCACCCATCTCGGAGTAATCGGTGGACATACATAGAAAAAAAAAAAAAAAAAAAGGCACATACGTATCGAATTGAGTAACCTCCTCTTTCGAAGTCGGTTAATAATGAACCTTAACATTATATTAAAAAAGATAACTTTGTTTCATAGTTTTAATATCATAAATTGATTAGCATTATTAAGACTAAAGAAAATATTACTTGCCTGCTGTGAAAGCCAGTATGATTATGGCAAATATTATAGAAAACATGGCACAATCATTAGTCATTTTCCCTAAAGACACCTAGAAAAAACAACAAAATATTAAAAAATGTAATTGATCTTTTGTATTTATTGTTGCTGAAACAATAATCGAATCTGTACCTGCAGAGGACCAAGATGGTAGCTTATTTGAAAGATGAGAAGGATTCTCATAAAAGCCATGACAGCGGCTAGAACGAAAAAACTTTCAGAAATTAATTCAGGGTCCAAATAATACCAATATTTCCTTTCCAAATCCTTGTCGCCTTTTATTGTCGTCTTTATTTCTGCCGCTATCAGAAATATAAACGCCATGATGAAGAAAAACTCCATTATTAACTCATATCTGAAAATTGCATTTTATGCATATTTATATAGATATATATATTTGGTAAACAGTTAAACTGCTCTCACTAATACAAAGAAAGAAATAATAATTTCAAATATGGCTGATGGCAAAATTACATGTTCCACATAAATTTGAAAAATCTTCGAGGGCCTTGTTTCAATAGGCTTCTGATCGAATTGAAAATGAAGGTCAGAACGTAAATAACCAAAAAAACCTCGACACCTGGAAAAGAAAATATTTAATTTTATAAAAACCTGACAAAAATAATCAACAACTTTTGTTTGCTTGAGTTTAGTGCCTTATTAATCAAGGAGTTATCACATTCATGGACCTAGGGATTGATATTCTTTCCAATCCTTAATCTGTTTCACATTGGTTGATTTTGATAAAATCAATTGATGATTTTTAAAAATATGATTGATTTGGTGTTTGGAGATTATAAAATTTAATTTTTTTTTTTATACTAATAGACTGTGAAAGACTAATAGACTGTGAAAGAGGAACATTGAACATTTTTTTGTAAATAGAATATTATTAACATACCAATACCAGTATCACACTACTCAGAGTACCGCCAGTCCATTTTTTAAGGAATCCATCCATAAATCTATGCATAAATATTATCTTTTCTGTTAAATTTATATCTTCATTTAACAGGTGAGAGACGGGCTATCCTAAACTATCAAGCCCAGAAAGAGGTGCTGCTGGGCACATTCCTTTCTTCATGCCAAAAAAGCCTTAAGTTCCTATTAGTTCATTCAACCCAACACATTCCTGATTGTTGCAATGCTGACAGGAGTGAATTTAAGTTTGAAGAGAAAAGAAATAATTGTTTTATAAATAAGCTGGACTAGGATGGTAAAACTTTTCGTTATTAGAGGTAAAGTTTTGATTTAGGATTGATTCCAAGTAGCTCTGGATAACTTTAAAAAAATAGCTGGAGAACAGTCTTCTTCGTAATGAACTAATGCTTAATTCAAGTTAGCAACAATATTAGATTATCTTCTTTAGCTGTCGTTCCAAACAAAGTTAAAAACAACTTTTCCTCCGTAAAATTTCTTTTTTTAATCACTGTCTACTCTTAACACTTTCACTTTTACTAAGTTGTCAGTAAAAAAAGATTTTACTCTTTTCTTAAGGACATAAAATTATTAAACAGTAAAAGTTTAGTCGTCAATTCATGCATCCATAATCAGAAATAAGACCTACAACTAATTAGTATAATTCGGACATTAGTATATTTTTTCATATGATGGATGATTTTTGTATTCGAAAGATAAAGTTTTGATCCGACGGATCACTTGTTATTTAAAAGATACATTTTCAGGTATTGCGGTATATAATAAGCTATTGCGATCGTGAAAAATTTCGACTTCCGTTTTTCAAAGGAAATACACGTTGTAGGGTCCCCCGAGTCCAAATAACAAAGTCCGGCGAAAAGGTCTGTGTGTCTGTGAACAGACTAGCTCAAAAACTATAAACCGTGCGAATCTGAAATCGGGTATTTAGTGAAAGTATTTGCCCGCGATGTGACAGAAAAATTTAATCAAAATTGGTGAAATGGAGGGGGTACTTTATTTCATTACTTGTTTTCCAGTTTTTACTTTTTTTTTTCGATTTTCGCGAAACCGGCTTTAATGATTTGTCTTGTTTAATGGAAATCAAGTCTTCTTTAATATCTCGTAAGCTTGATCATTATTAAAATGTTCTGAGGGGGCTTAAATGGGGAAGGAGCCTTTTTTGTTTTCCTATAAAGTACCTCTGTTTTTCTTGATATGAAGAAAATAGCTGTCTCTCATTAGGCCTAAAAATAAGAAACGGCTAAATATGAAAAATGAAAAAAATCAAGTAAACATATACAGGAGAAGAAAACAAAAGTTTCCGTCAAATCATAAAACACGTTGTGCGTGACAACGCATTATATGCAGTACACCTATAATGACAGACGAAAGTTTAAAATTAAAGACGTTTTGTTCATTTAATTTAAATTATTTGTTTCATGATAACTAAATGAAGTTTTCTACAACTACTTAGAAAATTATAAAATCAGGCGACCATTGCCGAATTATCAAAAATAAAAACATTTATTTAATAAAAAAAAAAAAAATTAGTGTATCTACTTTAGAGAGCAAATACAAAAAAAAAAAAAAAAAAAAAAAAACATAAGTAAATGAATGGGGAAAAATGTGTGACTTTGAGGAATGGCATTTAATAGAACACGCCAATTTCTAATTTAAGTAAGTTGGTAAGTGAAAGTTGTGTTGCGCGCATCGCACCAGATTTTTTATTCCTATGTTCGTCTAAGTCCATTGGACAAATATGCAGTGCTATGTGGCCAAAACCCGCCTTGCTGCGTGGCAAGAAAGGGTGGCATAAATAAAAAAAAATATCACTTTGGACTAGTTATTGGCAAATCTATTTTCACTAGGAAAAACTCTCATTTCTTGCCAAATAACTATGTACATTAGAATTGATTATCCGTCGTTTATAAACTTAAAAAAAATCTGGTGAGAGGCGCGCAACACACAACTTTACTTATCAACTTACTTAGATTAGAAAATGAAAATGGTTTCGTTGTCATTTCTCAAAGATACACATTTTTACACATTCTTTTCTTATTTTTGTTTTGCTCTCTAAAGTAAACAAAATTTAGTAACACTAAATTTTTTTATTATTAAATAAAAGTTTTTACTTGCGATAATTCGGCAATGCAAGCATGATACTCCAAGTCGTCTGATTTTATAATTCTCTCTGTAGTTGTTGAAAACATCATTTAGTTACCATGAAACAAATAATTTCCATTGAATGAACATAACGTCTTTAATTTTAAACAACCGTCTGTCATTAAAGGCGTACTGCCCAAGCGTGGGCGCAACGTGTTTATTGAGTTGACGGAATATTTTTCTTTTTTTCTCCTGTATATGTTTATTCGATTTTTTTCATATTTCGTATTTAGGCATAACGAGTGACAGTTTACTTCTCCACACAAAAAAATACAAAGGTACTTTATAAGAAAACAAAAAAGGCTCCTTCCCCATTTAAGACCCCTCAGAACATTTTAATAATGATAAAGCTTACCTGATATTAAAAAAAAACTTGATTTTCATTCATGATTTCAGCCCCCTAAGCTGTTTTTGAGTAAATAAAAAAACATGTGAAAATGAGACAAAATTTATTAAGTAAAGTGCTCCCTCCAATTGATCGATTTTGATGAAATTTTGACTGTCACATCGCGGGCATATACATACATCAAATACCGATTTTAATCAAAATCGTTAGAGCCGTTTTTGAGAAAATCGAAAACAACGTAAAAATTAGACAAAATTCTTCAAATAAAATACCCCCTCCGTTTGACTAATTTTGATAAAATTTTTGCTGTCACATCGCGGGCATATACATACACTAAATAATCAATTTCAGGTTCGCACCGTTTATAGTTTTTAAGTTAGTCTGTTCACACACACACACACACACACACACACACAGACACACACACACACACACACACACACACACAGGCTACTTCGCGGGACTTGGTTAATTAGACTCAGGGGACCCCAAAACGTGTATTTCCGTTGAAAACCGGATGTCGAAATTTTTCACGATCGCAATACTTTCCCTTACTACATACACTGATGGACAAAATTAATGCACCACCCTTATTTTTTTGAAAATTTCCAATCTATGCAAATTTTGATCTTGAGAAGTATTTTCGGTTGAAAAAGTAAGCGGTTTCAATACAAAATTTTACTGTACATAGATAATAAAAGGTAAAAAAATGATTAAAGAAAAATATTGAAAATAAAACTGACCAACTTGGAAAAAAGAAAACATTCTTTTTTACAGTTACCTAGAAACTTGTTTATCAATAACGGGTATTTCCAACTTCAATCACACCTGCTAAACGCTTTCCATTGATTCAAAGAATTTTTAATTGAATCCTGGGCAAAATCGTCGCTCTCTTCAACAGCAGCTCTTTCCAGTTCTTCAAGGGTGGTTGGGCATGAGTTCCGGTGTCGTACTCTTCACTTAACTTGGTCCCAGACGTGTTCAATTGGATTCAAGTCAGGACTCCGCATGATTCCCTCCAAGTGCTGAATGCCAACCTCATTCAGGTAGTCATCAACAATTCGTGTTCTTTAGGGTTATCTGGCATTATCATCCATTAGCAAGAATCCATCTCCGATGTATGGTGCAAAAGCCACTACATGTTCCTCGATTATGTCTTCTATGTACCTCTGTGATGTTAAATACCTTCCCCGCACAACAACCAATTCAGCACGAGAGTCAAAGGAAGTGCCACCCCAGAACATCCGTGAACCACCATGAAATGCCACCTCGGGAACCATACAGCATGGCGCGTTCCTTTCTTCTTGGCGCCTCCATGTGTAGTTAAGGCCATCTGAAGACCTGAGGCCTACTCTCAACCCATCTGTAAAGAGAACTTTTTTCCAGTAATCCAAAGTCCAGTTTACATGTTCACGTGCAAACTGAAGCCTGGTCATTTTGTGAGCTGTCGTAAGGAGAGGTCCACGTGCAGGATGTCGAGCACTATGGTTATTTTCATTAAGCCTTCTTCTTACAGCCCTGGTAGAAATGGAAACGTTTCGGACTTGCCTTATGAGACTCCCTATCTCATTTCCGGTAACGATCCGGTTTTGTATAGCTATGTGTCGGATTTACCTATCATTCTCTTCTGCCGTCCATCTAGGTAGGCCATGCCCTTTTCTTCTAGAGTGGCACCCTGTCTCCCTAAAAAGCTTAAAAACCCCAGTTATTGAAGAGTGGTGTACACCCAGTCTCCTAGCGACTTAACGCTGGCTATATCCCTCTTTTATCAATGTCACTGCCTCAAAACAATTGTATTCACTTACATGCCTGACTGGGACCATAGAAGAAAATTTAAAAACGTTTAAAAGTTGAACGGATGAATACAAGAGAAAGAATGGATGTAAAAACAATTTTTACATTGTGCTAAGTAATGCTACAGTAGGTGAAAAAGGGTTTAGAAGAGTAAACAAAACATTATTTATTGTTTATATTTACACTATTACCACCTTAATACCAATAGTTAGTCAAAATTAAAGTGGAAGATCAAGTATTTAATTTTAACTAAAAATATTGAGTGGTGCGTTAATTTTGTCCACCAGTGTATTTCATAAATAGGTAAGTGAAAGTAGTAACGATAAAAAAATGATCTCTTACACATCATTATTATAAAAATTACGCCCTTACACTGTCCATAAGAACATCGAACAACTCCCTCCCGCCCTTTTTCTTGTAACGTTTGAGTTTTTGGGATTAAAATTGCCAAAATTGTACAGTTCCTTTGGGACTATATCACATCTTCTTAAATTCTAAATAACGAAAATTTTCCCACTGAAATACACCGACTTTACTTTTCAGCGCTTTCACTTGTCCTCTAGTTGGTATTTGCGGACCACAAATTACGATTCGCCACCGCTCTGTGACATAAGATTCACAAAATCCATCGGTACTCGCAATCAGAAAAAGGATCTATACACCGTATTATGTAGAATGGAAAGATTGTAATACTTACAAAAGAATAAAGAAAATTAAATCTCATATTACCTACCGGTCGGCTTTGTGTCTCGTGTCTGATCCTTCTTGCTTACATTCGACTGGATGAAAACAAGTAGTAGAAATATACAATACGAGGCAACGTTATTCAGCAGTTTGTTCACAGGCAAAGAAAAATGCTTTGCCCATTTCGACGTAGGGGCAAACATCAGGATTACCAGTAGTGCTGGTAAAGTTAGCAGTCTTGGGAATATGTAGAGGGATTTGGTGTAAACCCTGTAAGCTCTCCATGCGAGCCAATCGCCCATCCAAGCGCGTTCCAGAACCTACTATAATAATTAGATATCACAAATTAATTAATTCAAGCGAAAATAACAAAATTATTACAATTATTAGTAAGACTTGGTATGTATCTGTCATTTATTAATAATATATTTTCATCATTAAATATATGGACTCAAATACAGTGGCGTACTTCAGAAGCAGCGGATCTCGATGTAAAAATTATCGGTAGCGACGAATCGACACTAAATTAGAAGGTAAACAATAATGTAATGATTAGATGCAACTTACGTTTTGAAAGAAAAAAAATAATAAACCTCTTACATTTTGTGCCGCCGATCACTTTTTATCTATAACAGTGCTTAAATATGTGGAGGAAAGTGGTTATGTGACCGATGGATCGACTCCGAAGAATAGCTCTAGACTGATGTACATAAAACAGATGGACTATTCTGGGTATTCTACACTTAAAAGCATTATTAAAATTTAAAAAAATGAATCATCACCGATTTGGTCCGATCTAAAAACCATTCCTTCCACACTAAGTTCCCCAGTCATCCGAATGCAGTTGTCTCCAATATCGTTTCCTCCTATATTCCAGACAACCCTTCCTGACGTCTGAAAAGAAGATGGCCTAGGGTTCCCTGTTTTTTTGTTTGTCGTCCCTTTATGCCACTAAGACTAATCGGACGATGCTACAGTGGGAGTCCTAACTTTTGCCTATCCAGGTATAATTAGGGTAGGGATCTTTAACGAGTACCTGACATCGAACAGGCTCGGGACCTCCATTTTATGTCATATTCGAGGGACGGCATTGCCAAGAATTTTTACACCCTTTAAAAAATCCTAGGGTCACCGCGGGACGCGATCCCGGGACCTTTATTATGACCTTCTATGTTAGTTGTATTAGTTGAGTGCAGATTTGGGCAAATTGTAATCTGAATAATGATTCATGAATATGAATAATTGGTATTCATAAAACAAATGAAAAATGAATAACCATTATTCATAATCACTATGGAGTATTTTTAATGATTATTGATTGTTTATGGTATTCATTTGAAATGGATAATGAATAACTAAATACCAGTTACAGTTGTAAATTTCAATAAATTCACCTAAAAAATTAATTAGCAACAAATTAAAAAAAAACTTATTTGTAACAGAAAAGACCGGGAGAAGGTAGAAAAGCAGCATAGCTATTAAAGCTTTTACATTTTTTTTTTTTTTTTAATCAGGCATTTTTTCGTTGAAAATATAACGATACCTGAAAACCTATTCTATTAAAGCAAAAAGCAACTGCAGGATTTTAAAACAGACTTTTTTTTTTATAAAGAATTTTTCTGTGTGAAAACCATTTTAATGGAATTCATACAAGCTGCCAAGCTAAGCAAAGGTGCGCTTTTTAATAAAAACGATGCATTAAAAAATAAAACTCTTTTATCAACTACTATAAGGCAAAAATAAATTCCCCTTTTATGAAAAATTAAGCCATTATTGATTTCAGATGAGGTTCTTGAAAACCATTCGTCACACTTTCCAAGTTTTCATTCTAATGGTAAAAGTGGGAGCTAGCTGATCGACGAAATATAACAGTAGATTGGACTATAAATTCAATAAATGTCATACTTTACCAATAAATGACTATTGTCTATTGTCTGACTGTATGTCATACGGCCAATAAATGCCCGTGGCAGCCCCCTCCCCCAAATCATGATTATAGCATTTCAAAATATCATTTTACTATAAGCACCAATCTCTTGGTTTTGAGATTTCTGTTGTTCAGAAATAAATAACAAGAATGATAAAAAAATCTGGCGCGCAACACACAAATTTCACTTACGAACTTACTTAAATTAGAAATTGACGTGTTTTGATAACATGTAACGCCATTCCCCAACTTCACACATTTTCTACATTTATTATATTTGTATATCTCTATAAGTTATAGAGTATTTGTATTGCAAAACTTGGAAGTTCTCAGTACTTTTCGATTCATTTTTGCTTATTTCTTGTTTTAAGGGACCTGATTTTATCAACAGTCGAATTTCTTGTACTGCTTGCTTGTTTTTTACTGCGAGTTGCTTTTTGTAAATATATCGTGAAGGTGAATCGGTAAAAGGTGTATATATGTCTCGTTATAAAGTTTGTCTATTCAGCCTTTCTGGAAACTGAGAACGATTACTGTTTTTCTAAAATCACTTTATATTGTATTCAGAAATCTATTACGGAACTAGTTAGAAGTTTCTAAACTAAAATATAATTAATTAAAGAATATCTTATACCATATTTTTTCACACCTTAAATATTTGAGCACATACTTTATAATAATACGTATAGTAATAATACGAGATATGAAATTTTGGCTGTCACATCGAGGGCATATACATACATATACTTGGCTATGCCGTTCCTCGGATAGGACGTAGAATGGAGGTCCCGAGCCTGTACGATGTCAGGTAGTCGTTAAAGATCCCTATCCTAATGATAGCTGGATATTCATAGGATTCAGATTGGCATTTTAGCATAGTCTGATTAGCCTTAGTGGCAAACAAACCAACATTTTCTTAACTCATTATGTCGTCCAATTCAATAGAAATTCAATATTTTCTCTTCTAATTTTCGAACTTAGTTAATAAGTGGATATTTTCCCACTGATGGCTTAAATTCCCAATAATGGCTAAAACTTGCCACTGGTTTGAGAATAACGAATATGTGCTCTTACAATATTCATATGATCCTATACTTGAAAACTTTGTTGGTATGTTACAATCCAATTTACCTGTTGAACGTTCGGGTGCGCAATGAACTCTTTCTGCTTGTAATCCATAGCCAGGACCAATCTAGGATACCTCCAATGCCCTCTTAAACGGCTGTCTTTGGATTCTGATAATATAGTTTCCACTTCTTCTAATGTTCGGCATTCAGCTGTAAAATGGAAGAAAACACTCAAAAATCTATCAGACCAATTATTCATTTATATATCCTATTTTACAGATATAGATTTCATTATTTTTTTAATTGTTTAAATTACCAATTAATTCAACCGCGAATGTCCTCAAAGATTCCGCTAGCGTTTCGTACTGTCTGATATAGATGGTGTCGACGTGGCCACAAGTGAGCAGTTCCTTCGAGAGCTTGAAGGCTACCAGGAGAGGATCCGGACATGTCTGGCAGATGTAGGCCGGGTTGGAGAGGGCTCTGTAGATGTGGAGTTTTCCTGACGAGATGCTCAACATGTCTTGACTCTTCATTATGGCCCTATTATTATTATAAAAACATTTTTAAGAGAATTTTATGACTTTTTGTCATTTTGCGGATTATCCGCCACGGTCTGGACTATCAATTCCGCGGATAATCAGGACTTTATATTAAGTATTTAATATGTATTATTGGTGTATTCAACACTCACTGACACTCTTCCACGCAGAAGCACCTGGGTTTATGCGGCCTTGGTATGACGTGCCCCCTGCTGAGCAGTAAACCGACTATTTCGAAATGACCCGCCTCCGCTGCCAGGATCAGAGGAGTAATGTTCTCTGCGAACTCCGGCGAGTTGGAGCAGGCCATGAACTCCAGAGCCGGGTTTATCGACTGCAGCTTGTCCAAGATCATGACGAGTATTCCCGGGTGATTGTTGCGGATGGCGAAGAGGTGGGAGTCGCGCACTTCGATCCCCGGCAGGGACAGAAGATACTGGACCATATCTTCGTTGTCGTCTTTTACGGCGATGTGGAGGGCTGACGTACCCTGGGATTTTCAAAACAACTATATTAAAAATATTGTTATTTAAATTTAAATTATATTATTAGCAAACTTCTCAGGGCAAGGAGATCAGAGAAACTCATTACTAGATGAGAAGCCATGTAACATGTGACTGTCTAGGGTGGGTATGTCTCGAGTGTCCGATTCTCAATCTCTTTTCTAGGCGGGGTGGGGGAATGGCCGAGTGGGCCAACTCGTTAGAAAATACGCGTTGCCCATGACAACGTCTGATTGGAAATACGAAGATAGCGAGTTCAAAACCCGGAGCCAGGTGAAAATTTAATTATACTCGGCATCAATTCCCCTCCCTCTCCCCTGGCCCGGGAAACCCCGTATAGACTACAAGGGGAAGAACCGAAAAAAAAACACCTCTTTTCTAAGTTACTTGCGGATGGAAGTTCCTTTTTTATAGTTCCCAAGCATCTTTGATTTCTTACTTAAGGGGGATGCTGCAAAACAGCTGGGAACGCGAGTGCTTAATTCGATATCTTGAGTTTTGTCAGATGGGAGAAAGATCTGTTTTTGGAAGTTCTAATGTTTATTACTAGTATGGCATGAGCAGTTTATGTCAAAAACCCTTTGAATAACTGAATAATGGCACGTACAATATTTTTTAAAATGGGTGTTCCAGCTGTCTTTCTTTGTACTATGGTCTGATTTTGCGCAGAAAAAAACCATTAGGTTTGGGAAGAATTTTAGTCTAATTACGTTAAAAATAGCGAGCTTCCATTCATCATCTATTAATTAGACAATAAAAATGTCATTATTCATGTGCCGATCGTGAAAGAATAAATGAATATGAATATAACGGATAAATCACTTGAACATAGTGATAACGTTAAAAAATAAATAACCGATTACTTGATAATTTTCACAGTTGATATTGAAGTTGGGCCGTTTGCTTATGAAGTCATCAACTGCGCCCACGTCACCACCGGCTACTAATTCGTGGAACAGTTTTTCCTCCTCAAGAAGCACCGGCAAAATTACACTTGGCCGATGCACACTCTAGAAATAAACATTTAACTTATTCAATAGCTGGGGATAAATAATGTTCACTACTCAGATAAGATAAATGTACAAATAGGGTTAAATGTTTAGCTTATTTCGTCGTCACTACATTTAGTTGATTAATGGATGTAGTTTTAAAAAACAGCTTCATCCATTTTAAGATTATTTTCAGGAGAGCAAACAAACTTCTCAAAGACATGCAGATTGATCTGTTTTAAGAATTACTTTTTTTGAGCTGGTTTTAAACAGGTTGATTAAAATAATTTTCAAACCGTGCTCTGTACAATATTGTTAAACAAAATATAGAAATATAGTTTTAAATAATTTAAAAGGTAAGTTTAAAGAAAGCAGGAGCTTGGAGGGAGCAGGTTCTGATCATTGCTGTTTGGAAGTATGATTTAGGGCCGTTTCTTTGGATGATTAAAGAATACCTTAACTCGGTCCCGTGTTAAGGGAACCTTTCCGTCATTTTCAAGCTTAAGTATTCCTTTGGTGAATTCTCATTTTATAAACATTCCTTAAATTTTTTTTTTTTAACAAATTAAGCCTTTATAAAAGCAGAGGTTTAAGTAGACCTTAATAAAAGGACCAATCAGAGAAGATTGATTGAAGTATAACCACATAAAAACCTTCAAACTTAATCAGTTTGGACATTAATGTAAAGATTATTTTTTAATTTAATTTTTATTTTTTTAAGGAAATGGAATAATACTTTTCGAATATTCTGTCATAAGCTGCAAAATCTCCTTCATTTACCCCAGTTCTTGGTAAGTCAAGTGGTAGATTTTTTTTACCGAAATTTAACTTCAGACACTGTTCCTAATGAAGGAACTGATGAGGAATACGCTGAGCCCAACAACATTCAACCGGAGAAGATAAAGGTAGCTAACCACCTGCCTTAGCACTAAGAAAAGAAAGCAGAAGAAGTTTGTAGGAACCCCTTAGGAACTATTGCTTCCTTAACAAAGAAAAAAGTAAAAGATCTTAATAAGATGAAATGAAAATTGTGATAAGGTAAGCTACAGGTGTGCAATTTAAGGAAACCTTTAGAAAGAGGTTCCTTAAGAACGTTCATAAATACGACTCGAGGTTTATCGAAAAAAAGGCATTTCCTGATAATATGGATAGAGCTGGTTTTGAAGCTACACGCCGAAAGTATTGATTGTAAAAAAATTCACTTCTCACTTTCGATAAAGGACAGCTTTAATGTTAGATTATATTATTAAAAAAATATATATATAACTTTTTTAAAACGATAATGTTGGAAAACAGTTAAGTTTCAAAAACTAAACTTAAATTTATGCACTGACCTCATCGCTGAAAAATCTCGGCAAAGCTGACCAAAGGGAAGACGGTCTCAAAACTGCCGTCGGAGGTGGAGTAAATGCTGGGCTTGGTTCGACCGCAGTTTGTGTTTCTTCTTCTACCTCTACACCCTCTTCACTTTCTTCACTGACTTCATATTCTTCTTCTCCCATTTCCTCTTCTCCTCCCCTATACCCCTCGCCACCTTCATCTTCCTCTGCTTGTTGGAGAGATGGTCTTTTAGCTGCTACTTTTGACCGTCTTTCTTCCTGAATTGAAAGTCTCGGTTCCTAAAAAATAACAATTGTTCTTAAATATTTTCATATATCAGAACTAATTTGAAAAAAAAAAGTCAGTAGAGGAGAGCGAGGTTTGTTGGCATAGGGGGTAGGTTGCCCATCGGCTTATAGTTTCCGTCACTTCTGTTGTGAAGGCCCCACCATTGTACCATGTCACCCGGTCGACCTCGGGAGTCTTGTCCTGAGTTTTCAATCCGATGGTAACAATGTAGAGAAGAGTGTTACACGGTAGGACAGACCCCCTTACCGTTCAACCCCCCCCCCCCCACATCCCTATAAATTGCATACCGTTGTGTTCCTTGTGATAAAAGATTAAGAAAAAGCCAATGTTCCCAGAAAAAAAGTGGCCGCACTAACCGAAAATGGCGTTCAAACATGGCGGAATGACGAATTTGATTTTAGTTAGTTTTTTTATTCCTGACATTCACCATTATGCTTAATTTCGCCATAACTGGTATTTTATTAAAGCTAGATAGTTCTAGATTCAGAATAAATAAACAAACGTTCTAAAAATAATTAGTCTTGACAACCTTTGAATACCTTTAGTCAATTTTTTCAAGTCACTCGCGTAAAAGTTAAAATTCCAAGTTGATTTGTGATTAAATGGCCATCGTTAACGAAAAACACGCTGAAATAAAACATCTGAAGCAATTATTCTTCTTTAAAAATCAGTGGTCAAATTTCAAAATATATCCACTAGTTTTATAGAAAACGACCCGAACCTAAACGGCGAAAAGGCGCCAGTGACTGGGGTGCATCCAGTCCTCTGCCACATCGTTCAGTTCTCATACACGATATAATTAAAGCGGGTTTAGGATAGTATTTTGAATGTATAATCGAGCCTATGTAATTGCAAGTTTTTAATTTACAGAAATAATTAATATAAACTTTTTTTTTTTTTTCTTTTTAATCTGATAAATAATAATGAATTAGTCGCAGATTGCACATTATCTAAACCTCACTTATATTGACATAAACCGGTTATCTTGAAATGAAATAATAATGTTCTCATAGTAGTAGTTGGGTTACAGACACTGGCTTCTTATCATTCTTGAAATTTGAAATAAATGCACTTTTCCAAATGCATTTTTCTAAATGCATTTTAATGGTCTAAAACTTTTATCTGTAACATTTTTCATTTAGAGTACATATTGTCGAGTTATAGGCGTTGGAACATGAGTTTCCACCAAAATGGTAAAAATTACAGATCTTTGATGTTCGAATTTGGCCAAATAACTAATCCGATTTCGACTTCAAATATTTCATTTTATTTGTATTAGTATACCCCTTTTTCGAAAAAAATGGAAAGTAAACTTTTTGATGTTTAGTTGTATGCCAGAAGCCGAAAAAGGACACAACTTCATGGATTACAGACCATTAGATGCATGAATACTTACATGTTTTAATTGGCTTTCCTTTCCAGTAGTGGTTTAATTTTAAATTAATCATGATATGTATATATATATATATATATATATATATATAACTTAACCTTTCCCGAGAGAAAACAGTTAAAAAAAAGCAAAAGGGTTAACAAATGAGCACTCTTGATGTCAGAAATAAGACTGATTTATTCTAATATATATATATTACAGACCATTAGATGCATGAATACTTACATGTTCTAATTGGCTTTCCTTTCCAGTAGTGGTTTAATTTTAAATTAATCATGATATGTATATATATATATATATATATATATATATATATATATATATATATATATATATATAACTTAACCTTTCCCGAGAGAAAACAGTTTAAAAAAAAGTAAAAGGGTTAACAAATGAGCACTCTTGATGTCAGAAATAAGACTGATTTATTCTTTCTACTAATCCTTCTTATATACAATTCGGCAATGTTTACATGTAAGAAATAGTATCAAGTTAAATATTGCTATACTCCTGTACTTAACTTATATATATATATATATATATATATATATATATATATATATATATATATATATACCTCGTGTAACTGTTAATTCATTAATTGTTGTGAGCCAAATTGTGTTAAGTTTATACTTCCTAAATTGTGTTACGAATAATTTATACATTTTAACGAAAGAACAGAACTTTTTATTTATATTTTTTATTTTGATTATTTTTCAATCTGTAAATAATCAATACTTTGGAAAAATGCATTTATTTCAAATTTCAAGAATGATAAGAAGCCAGTCTCTGTAACCCAACTACTACTATGAGAACATTATTATTTCATTTCAAGATCACCGGTTTATGTCAATATAAGTGAGGTTTAGATAATGTGCAATCTGCGACTAATTCATTATTATTTATCAGATTTATATCCTTTATTTATCAGATTTATAAAATGAAATAAAAAAAAAAAGTTTATATTAATTATTTCTGTAAATTAAAAACTTGCAGTTACATAGGCTCGATTATACATTCAAAATACTATCCTAAACCCGCTGTATTATATCGTGTATGAGAACTGAAAGATGTGGCAGAGGACTGGATGCGCCCGAGTCACTGGCGCTTTTCGCCGTTTAGGTTCGGTTCATTTTCTATAAAGCTAGTGGATATGTTTTGAAATTTGACCACTGATTTTTAAAGAAGAATAATTACTCCAGATGTTGTTTTCTCAGGGTGTTTTTCGTAAACGATGGCCGTTTAATCACAAATCAACTTGGAATTTTAACTTTTACGCGAGTGGCTTGAAAAAATCGACTAAAGGTATTTTATGTTGTCAAGACCAATTATTTTAGAACGTTTGTTTATTTATTCTGAATCTAGAACTATCTAGCTTTAATAAAATACCAGTTATGGCGAAATTAAGCATTATTAAGGTGAATGTCAGTAATAAAAAAACTAACTAAAATCCAATTCGTCATTCCGCCATGTTTGAACGCCATTTTCGGTTAGTGCGACCACTTTTTTCTGGGAACATTGGCTTTTTCTTAATCTTTTATCACAAGGAACACAACGGTATGCAATTTATAGGGATGTGGGGGGGGGTGCACGGTTGGGGGGTCTGGCCCATGTACTATGTGCTTCATTGATTGATTTTACAACATGTAAGTAAATTTTTATATTTCAGTAATTTCGTTTAAAGGCATGGTAAAACATTTGACTCCGATTCTGTTCACATAGCCCCAAACTCCTTTGAAAAACGTAACCTTTCGAAAGTCTATACTTCTATATTCTTTTATTGTCATTCTATTTTCCCTTAAAAGCTGTTGAAAAACGATTCATTATTATTATACCATTATATTGCAGCTTTTAATAACAATAATATCTGTCAGGCAGTACTTGAATGAGATGGCTGAACAACCCCACCTTCTAGGCCAACCTGCCCCACCTTGGGGGTTAATTGGCATACTCTGGATTGACGAATTATTTAATTTTCTATGATCTTAGTATTAAATATTATGTGGTGAAAAAAAAAAATACTTGAAGTACTCTAATACTTGGAGTTTAAAATGGTATCAGCCCTTTCGGGATTATATTAACAGGAACGACTCAACAATAGAAAAAGTGAAAACTGTTGCCAACCAACCCCGCTCTCCCCTACCTCATAATATGATCATTTTAAATATCTTGGATGTATTGTGAGAGCTGATATTGAGATTGGTGCCGAAATAAAAACCAGAAGAAGCAATCAGAGAAATTTTATCAACATTCATTCACTTTGCACTTGTCTCTGATCGTAAAGTGAGTGCGTTTCAAAATGGAACAGGTATATTGGGAATTTTGACGTTGTATGATCACTCTAAATGACCACCTATTTGCCAACTTTGCCGATTTGCTTTGAGCCGACAGAAAAGTGCAAATTGAATGATGATGTAAATTTTAGAGGCCTGTGACTTAAAATATTTCTCCTCTCATCGTCACCATGCTAAAGTATCGAATATGCATAGGTTTTTAGTGACGCATTCGTTACTTCAGCATAGTGACGATATAATTGAAAAAAAATTTACTTGGATCTTTGAATTTAATAATCAATATATATTATAAAGCAAAGTGTACAATGTGCGTGCCGAAATGTCTCAGAAACGACTCCACATACGATTAAGAGATTTATGTCAGCGTGTAACTGTATATCCCCTAACGGAGAAGAAGGTTTCTGTTTTTCTCTTAAGGGTGTGAAATTGAAGAGAAAAGGACTGGAATTTTAAGCCTCTCGCAACATGTAATTAGCCTACCTGAGAATGACATACGAGTTTATGAATGAAAAATTTAGTTCGATCTGCAGACTACCAGGAAGCGCTAGGGTGTGTTTCACTCAATGTTTATTGTTCATTCATTCCGTTATATTTGTAAAGGTTATACATTTTGTCAGCTGTTCTTTTTAAATAACTTAAAAATCAAGCGAAAATAATTAGTTTCATCTTTTCTTTTAAAATAAATTAATGATTTTACATATCTGCAATCAATTGGAAAACCGACTGGATACTTTACAAAATTAATTTTCTCATAAGAAGATTAATTGATAAACACATTACATTTAATCAATATCTAACATATACTTAAGTACATTTAAAGCAATATGAGTGAGCGAATAAAAACAGACATAAAACCAAAAAAAGAGAGCTGAATAAACTGATTATAAACCGAAAATAACAAGTTTGAAGTGTTCTTATTGTATGTAGTTATGAAAAATGGTTTTATTACTATGTACGATGAGCATTCCAGTTGACAAAATGATGAATCGACTCCAATAATACAATATTTTTTAATAAGCTTTTATCACCGCTCATAGTTCAGGATAAAAAGAAATATGATGAAAAAATTGTGCCCTCATGACATTTTGGTTTTCACTTAGTAATAGTAGTAAGATTAGAGAAGTGCAGAGTTCGGCCAAATTAGGGTGGGGGGGGTATATATATGAAGGGAGGCTGAACTGGAAGAATGGTGTTACAAAAAAAGCTTCTATGAATCTTCAGTATTTTCTAAACTTCTGGATCTAATGGGACCATCACAGTAGTCGGCGCTTAAGTTGTACTCCAAATATAGTTTTTTAAACTAATAATCTAATAACTTAATATCTGCTGACTGCTTGGAATGGGCTTATAGGATTCATAATCACAGAAACCATCAAAAATGATGCATGACTCGACAATTGCAGCAAAATGAATTGTTCATCCACCATTTTCAACACCCTATAAAGTATATAGGGTTCCTTATTTGGGCGGACACTGCAGATCTCGAATCTTAATATTGATGTAATGTTAAAATTTTCAAGAAAGTGCTAATTTTGTTCTATATTTCCTTTAATTTTAAAGTTTTTCTGTTATTAAAACTGCCACACAACTACCGGAGCGAAGCCGGGCACCCTAGCTAGTAAAAATATATAACTAAAATAATAAACATATAATAAAATTGTGCATGTTACGGTTAAAGTTATGCCACAGTCATCTATTTTGCAGCACATTTTTTGCTTCCCATAACGGCTACAGAAGGTAGACCCGCTAGCTTGGTAATTAATTGCCATCTCCCGTTAATCAATACCATCAGTAATTAAGTTGTAATCTGTTGAATGATCGACAGTCATTTTCGAGATTGAGTATTGAACGCGTAATCAATCTTCCGGCTAATATTTTTTTCTTTTTCTTTCTGTTGTATCAACTAATGTTAATAACTGAAAATTGTGTAATTTTCTTTTATATGGCAGCAAATCATAAAGAAACACTGTTTGGTATAAGTATAGTAACAATGGATAGGTAGATTGGATTGCATGCAAGATGCCACTCTCAGTCACCACTTGTTCTTTAATTTTAATTTTAACTTTGTGTTTGTCAGTAACTGGCCCCACCAAATAAAAAAAAAATAAAATAAAATAAAAAAAAAAAAAAAAAAAAAAAAAAAAAAAACCTATTACCTTCTTTTAATTCTATTCAACCTAAGGAGCTGGAACGAAACGTTTGTTTTGTTTAACGTCCCTTTATGCTACTAAGGTCCTATAGGTCCTATATGTACAGTGGTCCTATATTTCGCCTATTAATCCTATATTACTTATGCTTAAATGCGGTTTTTAGCCTTTAGAAACCTCTTGGAATCGTACACCTTTGATGGGGTTACAGACTAATTTATATATATATGATACCAACCTGCTGACTGATCCTTATACTTCGCCTCATGGGTTCCTGTGAGGATCTCACAGACCCAGGCCTGGAAGATACTGATCCGATGGACTGCCTCGCACTGTTTCGGCTCTTCAAGTAAGGAAAATTGATTCAATATGATTGATTATGGAAAATATAATAATCATTTATATTTATTAATCATTTATTTAATTATAATAACATTAAATCTTTTCCTTAACTCCCTATTGGATGGAATCAGGAAAAATGGACATTGTGGAAATTTCCAAAATTGCGAATTCGAGTGAGTTGTGATGAATTCATAGAGTATAAAGAAAAGTTACTTTAACAAAAGATAAACCGTGAAAAAAAAAACATCCGGATTTTAGGTCTTATATGCAAGTGCCTCACACATTTTTGAAGAACCATTACAGGTTGGAAAAGAAACTTTATACAGTCATGAAAATAGTTTTGGCCTCATGTGTTTGAATTCTGACCAGAAAACGAACACTGAAAATGGGGAAACGCGTGTGGAAGAAGATTTTATAAACATTTTTAAAAATCTTGTAGATTAAGAAGACATTGACGATAAGGTAGTTGTATTACAGAAAAGGAGGAAAATTCATACAGTGTTAATGAACTTACTGTGTTTATCGTATGACACGCACAAGCAAACATACAAAAATCGATCGTTTATTTCAAAAGCTAAACCTTGGCCGAAACTTGGCCAAACCATCTCCTAATTTTGAGCAGGTCCGAATTAGCTTTGCCTGCATGCGATACACAAAACTGATATGGTAAAACCTGCCTGCCTTTTTTTTGCCTAGTATGTACCTATATTGTCTGCAATTTAAAGACATATATTTTTTATTCTTCTTTTTTTATTAATTAAACTTTTTTCCATATAATTTTTCCTCATCTTCTTCAACACGATTCGCCTACGATACCAGATGGTCCAGTATCCCACCAATTACTGGAAGAACAATGGATACAGGAATAAGTATTATGGCGACGTTTCGAGCATACCTTATTCTCATAATTATGCCCAACAATGCCATATCTAAGCAAACTTTGATTTTTGAAAAATGAAAGTCGATGAAATTCATTTTTAAATATTCCATATCTTACCATAAAATTTAGACAAAATGAAATAAGGCAATATAGATAAATAAGTGTACGATGCAAAGGGTTTTTTTTTTTTTTTTTTTTGCAAATTTAATTCCGATAGTCATTAAAGAACATTAAAGAAAAAATTAATTGCAGAGAAAAGATTTCCCAGGAATAGAACCTTGTCAATCCTCGTCTATGCAACAAATCAGTCAGTCTGTGCAACAAACTGAGCTACGCAAGGTCGGTACCCCAGCCACGACAACCTTCTCCCTTCAATGATAACAAGAGACCGGTTGTTATCGCCAAATTGCATCGAAGTAATCAGCGAGGGATTGGACATTGTTTCCAATCGTGGGAACTAAATAGTCATTATTCAAATAATTTTCCCTTCGGATAAAAGTATTTCAAAAGTATAAAAGTATATAGTTATAGTACATAAACGTACATGGTTTCAACCAACCTGCTGACTTAACCTGGTACTTGTTCTCGTTGGTTCGACTTCTGTTACAGAGTCCCGTGGTACCGTCAGCCCACTCAATCGCTTTGACTCAGGTCCGGGAGAGACTCGTCCTCTGGACAGCTTCGCATTCTTTTGGCTCTTCAGAGGACAATAGAGGAAATATGATCACAAATAATAAAAATAATAAATCTATTTATTTAATACTAATAAAACTCTTCCATAAAGGAGGTCCATAAATTTGTTTGTTATGTTCCCCTACGTAGTCATGGGGGGTTATTCAGAATGTGTAACCAATCTATTTTAACCATGATGGGACGGTCGAGATTTTATCCTTGGGTCTGCCATAAAATTAGAGTCAACGGATTCAAATCGCCGCCATTGGTGAGGTAGCCCAGGAAAGCCAACTTTGTGCAGGAGGAGCGAAGGTAAATGTGTAAGACTTACTATAAGAGTTCCAATGATCTCAAAGATCAATTAATAACAACACCATTGCAAGAAATACTTCCTAAAAATTATTTAAAGAAAAGGAAGGCACACGGAGAATTTATCCTCAAGAACGAATTTTCACAGTATCAGGCACAATAACGAGCTCTAAGAACATCAGGAAGACAGTCACACGTATGAGGAGCGACCCACCAAAAGGATCCTCACAGTGACAAGCAGGGGAAAGGCGTCTAAGGCCAAGTGGTTCACCTCTGTTAAATCAGACTTAGGGAACTGCAGATCCCATAATAGACAACTATTACGAACACAATACCCACAGGCCATCCTGCAGGGTCTTCCCTCTGTCTCTCACAAGCAAGAAGTTTACTGGCACTACCAGACATAAATGGACGGATTAGAGGTAGCAGGCTCGCAGGCAGAAGATGAAGACATACTGGGCCAAGAAAAAGCAGAAGACCTTTGCTGAGAGTTGAGGCGAGCTCAATGGTCCCTAGTAGGCCGAAACGATTTAAAAAACATTATTTTATTTCTGCTATAACAGAAATCCTATACTGACGACGAGCCTGTAATAATTCTACGATTCTAATCAATTATATTTATTCTAATATAAAATGGTTATAATATTTAAATGAATTTTATTAGTATAACTAGCAGTATATCCCGGTTTCACCCGGAGAATTTCAATTTTTAAATCTATAAACTGAGACTTTTATCGACTCAAACGGTTGATTTTGTAAAAACCAATGTAAAGCGAGATCAAAACGATTATTATAACAATAAAGAATATATCCAGAGATCGGCTGAAGTTATGCAATTTTAATATGGATAGGTGTTTGCATCTGGTCTGAAAGAACCACTAAGCGAAATTTGGAGAATTTAGGACGAACGGTATGGATTTCTATAAATAACAAACAGAATTTGATCTTTATTTGCATAGATTATAGCTGTATATCCCGGTTTATCACGGGGAAAACCGTGATTTTTCTAAAGAAACGGACGATTTCGTAAAAAAAAACATTGTAAAGTGAGATCATTATGATTTTTATAAAAATAAAGAATATCAGCTTAAGATCGGCTGAAGTTATGCAATTTTAATATGGACAGGTGTTCGCACCTGGTCTGAAAGAACCACTGAGCGAGATTTGGAGAATAAACAATATCAGTTGAAGATCGGCTGAAGTTATGCAATTTTAATATGGACAGGTGTTCGCACCTGGTATCAAAGAACCACTGAGCGAAATTTGGAGAATTCAGGACAAACGGTATGGATTTCTATAAATAACAAACATAATTTGACCTTTATTTACATAGATTGTTAGTTATAAGCATGCTAACATATAAATGAGTCATATGGAGACTGAATAAATGCCGGGTGGCCGAAACGTTCTCAAGGATTTAATAAATAGAAATTTAAGATGTCCTGGTATATGCTAAAACCAGTTTTTTTTAGCTAACTGATAAAAGTTATAATACAATGTATTTAGAGGACCAATTAGGAATTGGAAATAATTGTATAGCATTTATTTTAAGATGTAAATCTTTGTTAATACTATTCAAATATAATTATATCACGTTCAAAAACATGTATGCATATGCAAAAAAAAAAAAAGAAAAAGAAAAAACAGACATATGATATGTATGCTTCATACTTATAAGTAGTTATATAGTTACTACTAACCTCCTGACTGAAGCTGGTACTTGGCCTTTTGGGTTCCGTATTTTTTATTGGGGACGAATGGTCGGCCAAATGGCTTGTTCGTTTTGACTTCACAGATCCAACCTTTGCCGATGTTTTCTTAGAACCACGCTGATTGGTTAAGCCCTTTAAAACAGATTTAATCGAAGCTCGTATCGATGCTTTGCTTTCTCTGCCTAATAACGATCTTCTAGATTCTCTACTGATTTCAGGTTTCAACGACTGTCTCTGTGATTTTCGCCTTGCGCTTTCTCTCGCGTTCGGAGTTTTCCGGAGTACCGGCATTTTCCAACCCGACGTTTTCGGTTTCTCGGGAACATCGGTCTTGGGTTTCAACGGCCTCAAGAACCTTCGAGGGGCAGGATCCGCGGCCTCTCCTTCTAGGCGCCTCCAAAAGTTGCGAACGGTCCTAAACGACTTTGGCTTGGCCGACTCCCTCGATTTGGACCTCTGACTTCCCCTGAAGCCCTGAGTGGTCTTCCCAGGTGGAGGAAGACCTTCCGGGCGAAGACTCGACACCCGTTCCCTCACGGAGGCCCTCACTTCCGGGACCATCAACCTCTTGGAGGTCCTGATGACGCCTGCAGTGTGCTCATCCGGTCCTGTAACTGCGATCGCATGGCCCCTGTTTGACATCTTACTCGATACAGTTAAGGAAAATAAATTATTTTAAAAGTAATCTGTTAACGATAGTAAAATAATCAATAGTCCGCGTAAATAAAATATAAAGGTTCGAGTTAAACTGTATCAAACAATACATTAACATATGACTTTAGAAATTTGTATTGCTCATTGAAGTTTTATTTGTAAAAAAATATTCAAAATCTGGTGCGATCCGCGCAACACACTACTTTCACTTACCAACATACTTAGATTAGAAATTTAAGTGTTTTTCTAAACATCTAAAAGCCATATCTCAAATTCACTCATTTTTCCATATTCATTTACTTATTTTCGTTTGTACGAAGTACAGTACACTAAAAATTTTATTGTTAAATAAAAGTTTTTTCGGTGCTTTTCTCTTATAGTCACGCCCAGAGAAAATGTTTTTAATTTAGTTAGTACATTGCTTTAAGGAGAAGCAGGGTTATCGCCAGTGTTGCTAGGGAGGTAACTAAGAGTTAATTTCACAACTGTTTGCTTACGGGCAACATTGTCAGAAGAAAACAATTCCCTGCCGAATCATTTGTTTTGACTAGATAATTAATCACGTTAGATATGGTTGAGTATCATTATAATTTTAAAAATATTTTTAGGGATGAAGAAACTGCGGTCAGATTTTTTCAACAGCAAAATATTATTCCTGAGATGAGAATATGTAAAAATAACCATGAGATGAAGTTAACATTTAAAGGTAAAATTAAATGGAGGTGTCATATAAAAACGTGAAGACAAGAGATTGGTATGAGAAGTGAAAACTGGTTAGAAGGATCAAAATTAAAATTGGGTTCACTTCATATATTGCTGGTCAAAGGAGTTTACCTCAGTAAAATTCTGATGTAAAACACGTGCTTTATTTATTTAAAGCAATGTACCGTTTTTTCTTGTGATAATTAGTCAATGCAAGTATAATAATAGCTGATTTTACAATTCTCTATTTAGTTGTTGAAAACTTCATTTAGTTACCATGGAAACAAATAATTTCCATTCAATATGTATGTTTCCAAACACTTTGACTACTCTTTCCCCTGAACAGAACGTCTTTAATTATAAACAATGGTCTGTCATAAAAGGTCCATTAACAATGGACTCAACGAGTTTTATGAGTTGTCGGAATATTTTTATTTTTTTCTCCTTTACAAGTTTACTCACTTTGTTTTTTCAAAAATTTGACAAAATTCATTAAATAAAGCACCCCTCCGTTTGAGCAATCTTGATAAAATTTTTGCTGTCACATCGCGGTTATATACATACCCCAAATACCCAATTTCAACTGAAGATATAATAAATTAACCATTATTTTATTGAAGATATCTGAACTAAGAAATGGTTCTCTTGGCTGATATCTGAATTAGCACTCATTCAATTTAAAACACATTAAATTGAACTAATTTTTACTTATTTCATATTTTTTTTTATTTCTGTACAGTGCCATCCAACTGATGCAAGTAACGAGACTAGTCATCTTTAACATATAAATCTCTAAAAAATAGCTAGTTGCAATGAAAAATCATCTACGTTTTTGTAGAGATTAAAAATCATTTATATTCATATTATGATTCATTTATACATTAAGAGGATTATATACATATGTTCAAAAATATTTTGATAACAAAATGACAAAAGCAGTCCTGGACTGTCATGCCTTCCACTCTCTGGGTTCTGAAAGTTTGAAAATATGATAAAACTTTATTATCTGACTTAAAAATCTTTAATTGCAAAATTATTGCCTCGCGTGTCGTCTAAAGATGTTTCACACTTGTATGTAATAGTTATTTTCATCACTAGTATGGAAAGTGGCTCTTTTCTATACGAGGAAATTAGACAGACTTAGAAAAACACACTTTAAATATGTGTCATGAAAATTATTTGTCATTGTACTGTTTTTAACTAAGAGATTAATTTTTTTTTGGCTTAAAGACTTGCCAAAAATTTATTTATAAGTTCTTGTATGGAAAGATTACTTACTTAAACATTTTTAAAAAAATATGTTCAGGGACAACTAGTTGGTAAAGTAATTGGTGAATAAAAGACTGTTATTCAGAGTTGGGAATATTTCTTTTTATATATAGGAATACAAATTTATTTATATCTTAATAACATAACATTATTTATAACGACACAGCTATTCACAAATAAAATTGTAAATAAGGAGAGAATGTAAAAAAAAAAAAAATTATGGACTTAATACAGGCAAATAATAAATTACTACTACATAATGATATCGATTATTAGGTCAGTTGGAATGCTGACTATAAAAATAGTATAGGTTTTAAGATCAAGGGCACAGGTATCTATATTTTACAACATATTCAATATATATATAATAATAATAATAGACAACAATTACAAACACAATACCAACAGGCCATCCTGCAGGGTCTTCCCTCTGTCTCTCACAAGCAAGAAGTTCACTGGCACTACCAGACATAAATGGACGGATTAGAGGAAGCAGGCTCGCAGGCAGAAGATGAAGACATACTGGGCCAAGAAAAAGCAGAAGACCTTTGCTGAGAGTTGAGGCGAGCTCAATGGTCCCTAGTAGGCCGAAACAATTTTAAAAAACATTATTTTATTTCTGCTATAACAGAAATCCTGTACTGACGACGAGCCTGTAATAATTCTACGATTCTAATCAATTATATTTATTCTAATATAAAATGGTTATAATATTTAAATGAATTTTATTAGTATAACTAGCTGTATATCCCGGTTTCACCCGGAGAAGGCATGACACTTCCACTCTCTGGGTTCTGAAAGTTTGAAAATATGATAAAACTTTATTATCTGACTTAAAAATCTTTAATTGCAAAATTATTGCCTCGCGTGTCGTCTAAAGATGTTTCACACTTGTATGTAATAGTTATTTTCACCACTAGTACGCAAAGTGGCTCTTTTCTATACGAGGAAATTAGACATATTATTTACATATTTTACAACATATTCAATATATATAATGTTGGCTAATAGGTTATTGGCAATGCTGATTAAAAAATTATCGATTTTAAACTTACTCCTCAGGTATCGATTTATCACAACTTATCCGATAAAAGCGATTTTGGGGTTGGCTATTAGTTTATTGGGGATCCTGATTATGAAAATAATATCGAATTTATGATTTCTCGCTAAGCTATCGATTCATTACTACTTATCAGATATTAATGATATTGGGGTTGGTCATTATGTCATAGAAGGCACTGATTATGAAAAGTATTAGGAACTCATCAAAGAGGAATAAATTAATTTCTTGACTTTTTTATTATTGCTTCATTTTGGTGTTTATTTGATTGAGTCATGATACATTGAAAACACAGATTCGGGCGTGAACCCTTCTTCCAGCAAAAGAATCAGCAACTTCAAGGTACTTTCTCCAATGTCGACTCCCACCAATCTAGCGAGCTCAAACAACTGTTCCTCAGCATCCGCAATCTTAAACAATAAAGTGAACTTAAACATTTGGAAATCTTAATAAAATGAATGTTTAAAATAATTATATTGTATATTTTGAAATTAATATTTTTTTAAAAATAAATGGATCAATGAGAATGACAACAGTACGTGTCCGAACAAGCTTTTTGAGGTATTCTTTGAATTTCAGCAGATTAGTTTAATTAAACAACAATAATAGTAACAACAATAATATTACTAGGTTATTGAACTGGTCATTACCACAGTTACGCAGTGTTGCTAGAAGTTGAAAAGGGAGTTGTTCCAACTAGCAGTTCTAGACTTATAGACATGTAACATAGTTCAACTACTGTGCATTTTCGGCTTCCAGTAGTAACGCTCTTTCTCCACTTCTTTGGGAAAAGGAAACCATTGGGCATGCTGGAGCTGTGGGGGGGGGGGGGGGAGGGTGATGGTTTTCCCTTATACAGTGGTTTAGCGCCATGTTAGAACAACGCATATTATGCTTGCAAAAGAGTTAACCTGGTTAATCTGCTTGTTGGAACAAACTTAAAGACAACACTTTGTCTGCATCAAATGTATTTCCATCACAAAAAGCTTCCTAAAATGATAACAAACCTTTTTGGATTTGTAAGACATTCCACAAGACTTTTTTTTCTTCATGATTACTTGTCAAGAATGAGCTCTTCTTCTCAAAAATTAAATTGTTTATTATAACCAAATTAACAGAACCATTAAAAAATATATAAAAACTGTGTGAAATGATTTAATAATATATCATTTATTTAACATGTGTTTATTGCTAATCTCATCTTAAACCAGGCATTTATTTTTCCAACGAATCGACTATTAAAGGATAGAACCAAATACCAAAAGCTCGTATCTATTGCTTTTTTGTTAGATGGAGGTTTGATTGAGTTTTACTTAGTTCATTAAATATCTGTAAGTGATTCAGAATATTTGAAAAAAAAATATTTTTAAAAATCAAAATGCTGAGCAGCACATTTTTGGTTCCTTTCATCTGATACAAATGTAAAAAAAATACTTATAATTACCTGTTTTATTGAAGGTTGGCAATGCCTATTTGTCTCGCTCCATAGTCAAAAATTGTGTAGAAGTTTTTTAAGAACAGATAGCCAACTACCCAACTATGAGAATTTCTATTTTCCATGAAACCGAGCACACATCGATCACTCAGCTAGAAATAAATTTTAAGTTTAAAACAAACAAAAAAAATATGTACTGCTATATAATTAATTTGAAGAGGGGCAGCTACATTGGTCAGTTATTTCTTTTATGTGTTTTTATTACTGTTATACTGATAATGTTATTATCAACTTCCTTCTGACCTTAATCTATTAAACCACACGATTGTAAGATTTAACCTCTTCATAGTCACACTTGTTGATTTTGGTTTGGGATAAAGTTGAAGGATATTATTAAATATTATCAAAGTTCACCGCCTCTGTAAACATGTTTCCTGTCATTGAAGGAGCAAATAATTAATTCTCTGAAATGGTTTTTAGAAGTTGTTTATGCACTTCCTCCATATAGGTGGGACAAGTAAGTAGGACTTGAAAACATTTTGACTTCACCCTGATGGTATTTTTTTTTATTTTTTTTTTATAGAAATATCAACTATAATGCTAAGGGGAATATGGTATTAGGTCCAAATTGCATTGAAAATACCTTAACCTAGCATTAATAGCTGGTTTTCTATGCGCAGTTAAAGTTATACTTTGCCCTCCATATGAATCACATGCTCCACTTCACCTTATGTGGCATTATATAATTATATATTATATTATGTAGCTCTATATCATAATATAATTTAAGAAATTTAAAGGATTGGTTTCAGAAGAATCATTGAGTGTAGTTAGTAATAAATAGTTTCTTAAATAGTACCTAATTAATAGAGAAATTAAAGTTGGTGATGAAGAAATAATTCAATGAAATAATGTTATCTATATGTATGTTAATTAAACAAGCATATTATAAAATTGAATTTATTTACCCTGACAATGTAGTCTTTTCCTAAAATATTGTAGGCAGTCTTATTAATGTAGAAAGATAATGTTGGCATTGTCTTTTTGCAGGGTACCTGAAGAAAAATTAATGAATACATTATTTCTTTCAGCAGATTAAGATGAGTGACAAGCGACTAATGGTAATGATATATATCGTCTATGCTGAATTTAAATTCTTAAAGGAATCAAACTTTAGTGCAATATGTGAAACTATTAGGTTAAGTTCACAAAACTCTACTTACACCATTGTTAAGTGCTTTTAGTTACAACAATCACTCACAGTAATCACATCTCCTGGGTCTGATGGTGTTATCTTGAGTATTTCGTGTATTCTCTTCAGCACATCCAGAGGGACGGCAATTAAGGAAGTTCCGGTGTCTATGACAACGGTGCATTTGGGATGACATAGTTCTTGCTTATTCAACATTACTCTATACAAAAATGTATTTCCAAGATCTTCAATGAGTTCATATATATCAATACGATTTATATATTCCCTTTCCTTTTACCAACAGATAACTATATTTTTAACAGATAATGAAATATTTAAGCAATTCAGATTTGAAAAAGATATGTTATAATTATTATTTATTTAAAATTATATACCAAAATATTTACTGATATCATATTAAACATTGAACACATCTCACCTTTCATTAGAAAAGGAACTATAAACCACTCAGATGATACTTATACCAATTTAGACCCACGTACATCAAACAGTGGAAAGCTAAATTTTCAAGCATCAAAGGTAACAAATGCCTGCTAAATAGAACTACTAGAGTAATATTAAATCCTCTATATAATGTTCCAAACAAGAGCTTACATTTAATACATTCTTGATGGTATTATATCTATAAACTTTGGTCAGCACTACACTCACCTGCTTAATCATTATTCAGGTCCAAATACCCCTAAAATCCTCCTCAGGACTTAGAAATATTTAAAATGGCCCCAATCAAAATTGAATATAATCGATTAGCTATGACAATGTTCAGCTTTAACTCCTATATCCTGAGCGGCACTTAGCTTTCATTGGCTACCAGTATCATTGGTGTGGTTTAGAGACACGTGCTAAGGTCTTCTTTGCATTCTAAATAGAGATGAAAACCACGGCTTTGAGTTCCATAATATAATAAATATTTTTACATATGTCTCACTGTGTTCAAGAAGATTTATTTATTTTCTTTTTCTTATCTGTTTTATAATTACTTTGCAACAAATTAACTACATCCAACTCTCTATATAAATTTATTTGTGATGTACATAAACTGTTTCACTTATTATTTTCATTGCTAATTTTTTAATTACTTTGAGTAAACAAATTGGACCAAGGTTCAAAATAAAAATTCTGTCTTGATATAATTTACAAATTTGAAATCAAGAAGAGAAAATTTGCTGTGAAAAGAAATTTCATAGGCTTGACACAATTTAGAAATTAAGGACTTCCTCAGTCACCTTGCTAAATAAAGAACAAGGATTGATACATAATTTATAAGAAAATCAAAATGCATTGATTCTATACTTACGATTTAAAATCAATTGTCCAAGTTTTTATTTTTCTGTAAATATCGAGGAAGTAGAGAGAATCACTGTCGTAATAATCTTTCTTGGTCCCTCCAATTATGAGCTCACCAAAACCATTCGTTCTGAAATATATTCATCAATACATTTATAATAGAATGATGACTGATAAGATTGTGAGAAATTTCAGAGAGAATGTCTGGCAAGGACTCAACATGGAAGAACACCAATTCACGTTGAAGGTTTTTCTTTTTTTTTTTTTTTTAAATTTCTCATTATTAAGGACTGATGATGCTTTGAAAAAGTTGAGCATCAAAAGAAAGCTTCAATCCACGTCGCTATCTTCATTTCCCTGCAGCATTTTATTTACAGTAAGACAGGGGAATGAATTTTTAAGGCTTATTTGATAACCGTTGAAAGGAAAAAAAGATATAATAATGCTATTTGAAAAACGAAATCTGTGCTACGAAATCTTTTATCTGCCAAGAATTAGAAAAGAAAAAACTTGCCTGACCAAAACTATAGAGGGCAGGGGAATGAAGACTATTAAACGTAACCTCTCAAGTTTGAGAACTTATTTGCTTCTGGAGAGCTTGGATTTTTACTGAGGTTAAGTTAACAGTTGGGGTTGCTTAGGGAAAGACCCCTTCCTGCTGACTATATATTTTTTACTAATTTCCCGCCTGAATAGTGTGGTGAAAATTTAATTTTAAAAATTGACAGGGGAATGAAAGAAAACCTGTTGGACATTTGGACATTTGGACATCATAAAAATTAGTTGTTTTTTTTTTTCAATTCTAATCCTTTATCATCAAGGGATCGACTGCTTTTATGAAATTTTACAGTATTTTGAACAAATTGAACAGCAAAAAAAGTAAAAATTGACCTAGTATACGGACACAGAACTCTTACTTTGAGCAGAATCAGACCTCGGGACATGACAGGGGAATGAATTTCGACCTTTTTCTAGTGTTTTTAAGGTACGTGTGTTATACAATTAAAATAAAGTCGTATGGGGTCTACCTTTACAACTCGCCTGGATTTACAAAATTGATGTCTTAGAGTCCTAAGTTTTTCTAAATCGCTATAAACGACCTGGGACACAAAAGTGCCCTCTTACGTGAGAATGACCCACATATTAAATTTTGCCACAATACCTTATTATTTCATCGAATATCTACTACAACATTTATAAAGTTACAAGAACTATGAAATATGAAAATATAGATGAACATCATGAAAGAGAAACTGAACATCAGTTAATATTTTTAATAGTTCTGTTAATTACTTCTTTAATTAATAGAGGAATCTTAAAAATGTTCAGATATCTCAGAAAAATTTATAAATTTATTAAAGTAAGTTTTTACTTAAGTACATAATATTATTATAACTTATGAATATTAGTACATAATACTACTTATAAATTATTAATTTAGTGCATAAATAACATATGCTATGATTTTGTCACAAAATTACTATTTCATCAAGAAAAATAATTTCGGCGCACTCTAAGGAATTAATCCCCAGTCTTGACTGCCCCTCCCCACCCCCCCCCCCCCCGTTTCTACTTTTCTTATTGTAAACACTAGAGCGAGCTATAATATTTTAATAATTTATTGATATTGATATGCAAATCGTTATCTTAGCACCTGTTAATATAGAGTGAAAAGACAGGTTTTGAAATGAGACCCCTGTCTAGGAGGGTGAGGAATGGTGGTCCCATCATGAGGTCGCTCGAAGGGAATCCAAGTCCGAATGACCCATCAGGAAGCAAACATGCGTCGAGCATGCACAAAAGGGAATCTGTACAAAATGTTTTGGCTGCCAAAAACATTTGATCAGTTGCATCATTGGAGCTGTCCTGAAAAAAATTGGCGTATAAATAAATATTATTGTACAGTTATAAAAAATAAAGATAAATAGTTTGAGACGTGATTAGAAAATGAACACACTGGATTTTTTTTTTTAATCTAATTTAATTTATACTGTAATTTTTTTCTGGGCATCATGAATGAAATATATTAATTTTTATTGGGGTTTTCGGGCAAGGAACCTCCATTTAATTAGGAAATTAGGTATGTAAGTACACCTTAGTATCTACCTTAGGTAGGTTATTCCTTACATAAATTAAAAGCACATTTTTTTTTTTTTTTTTTTTTTTTTTTTTTTTTCTTTTTTTTTTTTTCTTTTTTTTCTTTTATCTTCGCCTCTACCCTGTAGGGTCATTGGCGGTATGTTCACTCATATTTTGTTGTAATACGTGATTTCTTTTAAGTATTTTAACAAAGTTTCAATATTTTCCTCGTCGTCCTTTAACAATTCGTTTAGTGTTTTTCCTATTTTTAGTTTTTTCCGGACATGATTGTATTTTGCACAGTTTATTAGAAGGTGTTTCACCGTTTGGGGCACGTTATCACATTCCTGGCATGTGGGTGCCTCAAGTCCTTGGAGAAGATATTCGTGCGTGAATTGGCAATGCCCAATTTTGACTCGACATATTATGACTTCTTCCCTTCTTGAGATTCTCGTGCTTGTGGCCCACTTTTTGCAATCTACTTTAACTTCCGATAGTTTGGACTGTTCGTTCCTCCACCTTAACTCCCAAATTTTGCTTTGGTTTTTCTTCAATTGGTGTAGCCAATCCTCTTTTGTGACTTCTTTCAATGTTATAACATTCTCTGATTCTCCCAGTCTAGCTATATTTGCTGCTTGGTCGGCTGCCTCATTCCCCCTTATTCCTCTGTGGGATGGCACCCAAATGAAAATAACTTTTTTTGCCATCGACTCCAGTTCCCACCATATGTTTATTATTTCTCATATAAGAGAATTACAGGGGTTCTGATTGCCGATCGCCTCTAAGACGCTTAGGGAGTCCGTAATGACAGCTGATCTGTTTATTCCTGATTCTGCAATCCAATTCAGGGCTTTCATAATTGCTGTAGCCTCTCCGGTGAAGATAGAGCGTGCCCCTGGTAGGTTATACAAGAATCGATTTTGGGGAGTGTAAACTGCGCAGCCTACACTGTTTTCTAATTTGGAGGCGTCAGTGTATACAACTTTAAATTCACTGTATTTCTCTAGGAGCTGGAGGAAGGACTTTTGGATTATTATAGGGCATTCCTTCGAGCATTTTTTCATTGATTTATCAATAATTGGTCTCTTTTTTTCCCACCCTTGTATTTTTAAATTTGGTATTGGTCTAATGTTCAGATCTACGTTTGCGTTTTGCATAAAGTTGTTAATCATTTCTTTGAAATTGTTGCCTCTAATATTTCTAAGTCGTAGCGTTTCTGATTCTTTGTCAAATAGGATCCGATTTAAGGGGTGTTGGGGATTCGTTTTCAATTTTGAGATATACTTCAATGAAAGATATTCTCTTCGCATGTATAGGGATGGTTCTCCTGACTCAGCATATAAACTTTCAGCTGGTGAGGTTCGGTAAGCTCCTGTACATATTCTTAGAGCTGAATTGTGTATGGAATTCAACATCTTCAATGCTGTTTTTTTCGCAGTACCATATATCGGAACACCAAACTCAATTTTGCTTCTTATGATGATGTTGTACAGCTTTAGTAGAGTACTTCTGTCTGCACCCCATTTTGAGTGTGAGATACATTTTAGGATTCCTATTCTATTTATGCACTCTTCTTTCACGTATTTTATATGTTGAATCCAAGAAAGTCTTTTATCTAGTACCATACCCAGGTAAACATATTTTTCGACGTACTCGATATTTGATCCTTCTAACATGATATGGGGGTTATGTTGGCAGGTCTTTTTTCGGCAAAAATGCATGCATTTTGTTTTGGATGTTGAAAGTTTGAATCCGGCTTCGTTCACCCAATTCGCTACTTTATAAATCGCGTCTTGTAGTTTCCATTGCACGAATGCTAGGGACTTACTTCGACATAATATGACAATGTCATCAGCGAAAAGGAAGCATTTAACAGGGTTCTTGACATTTGTCATGATTCCATTGATTGCTATAAGGAATAAGGTCGCACTGAGGGGTGATCCCTGCGGGGTACCATTTTTTAAGACGAAATCTGGAGACAATGCATCTGCTACTCGTACACAAAATTTCCTTTCAGTTAGAAAATTTTTTAAATATACCCACATGTTACCTTTTATACCCAATTCCTCTAGAATTCTTAAAACGCGCTCTGTTGCCATTCTGTCGTAAGCCTTTTCCAATCTAAAAACACTGTGATTAAGTGCTCTTTGTTTGAAAAGGCCTCTTCCACTTCCAAGTTTAATGATAATAAAGGATCAGTTGTTGAGCGTTGGGACCTGAAGCCGAACCGATGGGGGGATAGGGCATGTTTCCTTTCCAGAGCATCGATAAGTCTCGTGTTTATCATCCTTTCTAACGTCTTGGAAACGCACGAGAGCAATGAAATGGGTCTGTAATCTTTCGGAAGTGCGCCATTTTCTTTTTTGGTATGGGTATTATGATTGATTGCTTCCAGATGGATGGAAACTCCCCACTCTTCCAAATTTCGTTATATATTTGCAATAGGCATTTTTTTCCTGCTTCTGGCGGTTTTTTGAGGAATTCTCCTGTAATGCCGTCTATGCCAGGTGCCGATCTTCCCTTGTATCTATCTATAGACAACTTAAGTTCTGCCATTGTGGAGGTACGGAGCACCCCTGAGTCATGAGAAACCCCATTGACTTTCTAAAAAAAAAAAGCACCTTTTTAATTGAAATTGACTTCAATAAATCACTGATTTTATACATTTTTACAACTATCTCGAAATCCTCTCTAATGACCTTACTGAAATCCTTTTACTAATGTAGAATTAAACTGCCTTCATCCTGGATTGGTAAGGAAGCTAATTATAGTATGTAAAGTAAGGAAGGATCCTATATTTCAGGACAAACGATTAAAAAATTATACAACGTGCATATATTGCAAGTCGACAAGAAGATGGTTAAAACTCAAAAAACTGTTTAATTTTTTGGTTAAGCACATGTGAAGTTTCAACTTAATTCTCAATTTTACTATGTACCTACAAACAGTGACTCGAAAAAGTAGCCTTTGATCACAAACTACCATTGGGGAAGTCAGTACCACTGGCACTAACTGTATTTTAACACATTGTTGTCGGGATACGTAAAATTACGTTGCATAGAAGGCGGATTACGTAGTAATAAGTTTGCGAAAAACGTCTATGCTTAGTTTGCGAAAAACGTAATTTTACGTTTCCCGTCAACAATGTGTTAAAAGTAGCCCTTTACTTGTTGCGTTAACACGATCATCCCCTTCATAAAAGAATATGGTAAATTGCGCCTTTGGCAAACAGAACTATTAATACAATTGTGACTGTATTTTAATACTGATTATAACTGTATGCATAACTCAAAACTGATATGTTTGAGTTTCAACCATATTTTTGTCGACGTGTGGTATATGCACGTTATCTAATTTTTCAAACATTAGATATCCAGATCTCTCTATATATAAGAGGCTTTGTCCTGACTGACAGAATCAACGCAGAGCGAAAACTACTAATGATAGAAACTTGAAGTTCGGAATTTAGATTTTAAACGATATGTAGGTAACCACTAAGAAAAGAATATCAAAAATGTAACCCCTAAGAGGTTTAAAAGGCGAAATTATCGTTTAACTCTAACGGACACCTATTTTTGCACTTCGAGAAAAAATATCTAATTTGGACTCATTTTGAAGATCTTGATACGAGGAGTTTAACTCGACGGCCCTATGGGGCATTAAAGCCGAAAACTGAAGCGTTCACGACGAGTAAGCAATTTTTTGTTTCGGCGGTTTTAGTGAACTCTCCATTGCGCGCCTCCCTCTCTTCTACCGTGCCGGCAGCTTCCCCTTCCAACATTCCACCTACCGGAAGATCCGATCCCTGTTATGTTGTCAATATATAACATATTATATTAAATCAATACCAAGATAATGATCACATAATTGATTTTAAAGGCTCACGGGCAAAGCCGCGACGGGTAATGCTAGTACAACATATAACACAGATATCCATATAACAAGAGACTTGGTTATTCGGACTCAGTTGATGTATTTTCATTGAACTCTGACATTGAGGAATTTGATCATTTACTATAAATTAAAAAAACGGTATTTTTTTTATAATAATAAAACCTTTTATTTGAGAGTATTAAATTCGGTCTCCGTCGAGGCAAAGGTAATATTGATAATTGAACATCGGGGTGGTAATTTAAAGTAATGATGAACTATGCGAAACATAATCAATATTTACAATAAAATAGATAATGCGGAGTAATAATAATATTTAAAAAACCAAACAAAAAACCCATGACAGATAATAATGTTTCTTTAGGAAATTAACCTTTCTATTTCGCAGAAGTTTCCCTTACTCGTACTTCACGGGTCTTCTTCCTCTCACAAGAAAACTTTTGCCTCAAATGTATTTTTTCTTCCAGGAAAACTTGTTCTAATAATTGCAAGTGCTTTTGTACCTCAGCTTTCTTCTTTGACGGAATTTAAGGGTTGATACTTACAACTGAACATTTTGCTTTGTTTCGAACAAAGTCCCTTTTCCCTGAAAGATCTGTTTTCAATTCATTCTCTTCTTTTCCACTTCACCCTATTTCTTTTTTACTTTCACTTACCTATATATGAAATATAAAATAAGGGAAAGTATTGCGATCGTGAAAAATTCGACTTTTGGTCTTCAACGGAAATACGCGTTTTGGGGTCCACTGAGTACAAATAACCAAGTCCCGCGAAATGGTCTGTATGTGTGCGTGTGTGTGTTTACAGTGAACAGACTAGCTCAAAAACTGTAAACCGTACGAATCTGAAATTGGGGTATGTATATGCCCACGATATGACAGCAAATTATTTGAAGCATGTAAGGTGTGAAAAAATATGGTATAAGATAATCTTTAATTAATTATAGTCTAGTTTGGAAACTTTTGTTCCATAATAAATTTCTGAAAGCAATATAAAGTGATTTTAGAGGAACAGTAATCGTTCTCGATTTCCAGAAAGGCGTAAGAGACAAACTTTACTACGAGTCGTAAATACATCTCCTATCGATTCACCTTCACGATATATTTACAAAAAGCAAAATGTAAAAAACAACCAAGCAGTAAAAAAACTCGACTGTTGATGAAATTAGGTCCCTAAAAAAAGAAATAAGGAATAATGAATCGAAAAGTACTGAGAATTTTCTAGTTTTGCATTACAGATATGTTATATCTTATGAAGACATACAAATATAAGCATACAAATGTGGAAAAGTGTGGCGTTTACATATCATTGAAACACGTCGATCTCTAATCTAAGTAAGTTCGTAAGTGAAAGTTGTGTGTTGCGCTCATCGCATCATATTTTTTATTTATAGAAATCCATTATTCATCACCAAACCATTGATTTTTCTTTTCGTTTTATCACTTTTAACTCTCTCACATTCGAGTGAACACCAACAATTTAAAATCCAAATCCGTTCAATGACGCCAACACAAAGATGAAGCGAGTTGTCAACCTTTCGATATTTACTTAACCTAAATATCGAATGAAAATGAAATGTTGTTTCGATAAATAGATTCACACAGACATTTTATAGAACGTTTAAAAAAATAACCCGTAGTTGCAGTATAATAAACATTTAATTTGCAATATAGAAATAGTGAGGTCAATAATCGTGATAAAAACTATTATATCATTTAAGTTGGACAAAGCTACACGCAATGAACTCAATTTTATCATGATCGGTGGATAGTTTTGGATTTCATCCCGGGCAAACATCCGTGACAGGAGATTTTTATATACATAAACAACTATTATAAGAGTTTAATTTTAACTTTTGCTTACATCATTCAGATCTACCCGGTTAATTATTGATTATTTGAAAAAATAAAATATATACAAAAATTTCTTTTACCACCCATAAAGTATCCATAACATAATTTCCTTCAATCTTTAAACTGCGTCCGGTAATGCTACCAGAACCATTCTTAAGGTAATCTGGTTGGTAAGATGTTGATCTTGCCTTTTCATATTTGTGCTTCTTCATGTCTAAAAAAATAAATAAAATTAAATAAGTTTATAAATAATCATAATAATAGTAAGTGGTTGTGTGTGCAGTCAGAAGAAAAAAAAAACCCCTATGTATGGAAATACATGTTTTTTCCAACTATTATCATTACATTCAATTCTAGGGTCAAACATCTTACATAAAAAAATTTAATTATTTACGTATCTGCTATACGTGACAGCTTGAAGAAATCTTATTTTGTTAAGTAATCACAAATATTTACTTCTTTAAAAAGAGTCTATAAACTAGTTCGGTTGAGAAAGCTGTCAGAAGGGAGCGCAAATAAAATAATGGGGAAAATGCGCTTTAAAAAAAAAAATTCTTTTAACTTGTGGAGAATTTACTAAATTTAAATAATATGAATTAAGGCCGGGCATACATTGAGACAGCAGCGCAGTCTTTGTTAAACGTGCATCTGCTTTGCCCTGCCCTGCCCTGCACTGCTCTGCTTTGCCCTGCGCTGCCCAGCACTGCTCTGCACTGCCCTGCACTGCGTCTCAATGTGAGCCATAGCTTGTAATTCACTTTTTACTGTTTGTTGTATCCATCTACTAACAAAGTTCTCAACTTAAAACATAATTAAAATTACAGAGATTTTGATTATTTAGTAGGTAAGGAAGCGCCGGTTTTATATTTCCTTCAGAAAACAGAAACTGTCAAGTAATAGACACAAGGGATTTATTGTAATAATTACACATTTTCGGTATGGCCATCACATCTTTCACTTTTTAACTCAAATCTCTTGACCACAATAATGTTGTAATTCTAGTTATATGTTTCACTAATAGCTGGAAATAAAAAATAAGTATATTTCAAAAAGTTAAAAAATAGTTGAGTGAAATGTGACCACCATATAAGAATAATTATTAGCCTTTAAAATATAAGAAGAAAAGTACTATGGGTTTTTAATATATTTTTTCAATTAACACAAATATAGGTAAAGGTATTTCATTGAATTCTTTCTTCATCACCAGCATTAATTTCTCTATTAATTAGGTAGGTAGTCTATTAATTCTCTACTACTAAAGAAACTATTTATTACTAACTATACTCAATAATCCTTCTGATACCAATCCATTTAATTATATAAATTATAATAATATATAAAGCTACATAATATAATATATAGCTATATACAAGGGCGTACCCAGGATCAAAACTAGGGGGGGGGGCAAGCTATGGTCGTTTAGGTTGTAACATTTTACCGCGAAAAGGTTAATGAAACCAAAATTATGTATAATTATAGCAGTGCTTTATTAACTAAGTATTACAATTGTATGCTTGAAAAAAAAATATTCTATTATGCTTCGCGCCTTAAAAACTTAAAAAATTATTGCATCCAGCCTTCCGGGGGGGGGGGGGGGGTGGCAGCTGCCCCCCCTTGCCCTCATCAGAGTACTCTAATGGCTATATAATGCCACATAAAGTGAAGTGGGGTAGGTGATTCGTATGCAGTGCTAGAATAGTCTTAGAACATCTAAACATGTAGTTACTTTTTTGTAATATACTACTACTAGTAGCTACTGCTTTGTAACGTCGATACTAGTTTTAGTTTTAATTGCTTATTTGCTATTTTTGTATTATAATATGCATTATTTGAATTATTAAAACCCAATCAGTGTTACATTACTATAATATTCAAGATTATTTTACGTACAGCAAACGTAGTAGCTCCAGTTACAATCGTTTGATATCACCCAAAGTCCGGAAAAACTTGTGTCGAAGTACATCATAAACACTTGCTGTGGGTCACCAAGGCCGACGAAGCCGCTGTATTCTACCTATAGTCAAGTCCAAGTTTTAAAAAAATAAACAAATAAATATTTTAAAGAGAAAAGTTTGGCCTAGCCCGGGAGTCAAACCCTTGTCTCCAGCGTAACATGTGCAGTGCGCTCTCACTGCGAAACAAAGGCCGAATTTAAGCTAAGTCAATCCCCTCTCTCTACTGATCCCCTTCCACCGGTCTCAGGATATTCTTGGGACTTTGGACTGAGGCGGACTATTCCTCCAAATAATAGGATCTATTAACATTTTGTATATTTTTAATATTGTAAGGGAAAACAAATCATACGATTTGTTCTGGTGCATTGGAGAAGTGTTGAAACCGTTAAATCCATCCTAGAACTCTTTTTTAATAAAACAGAACAAACTTTTACTAAGGAATTAGAAGAACTGGATCAGGATTCTACAGGTACGAAAGCAATAGATGTGGAATGACTTGAACCAATGGTCACGGAAGGCCGACCCTGGATAAAACCACACACCTCACTCCATTTTAACACCAATGTGGCCTAAAAATAATTTTACTATTCTAAAATTATAAAACACATTAGTAACAACAATAGGGGAAAGTGCCATATTATGGGATACTTTTTTTTAATATTTAATTGCTTGGCTCTGAATTGCTAAGACGATTCAAAAAATGTTGTTATACATTTAGCAGTAATAGTAGACGACATCAAAAATTAAAAACATCTCATATCTCTTTTTCGAAATTTGTAGTTAATGTGCGAAAAGTAAAATTTTTACTTTTAGAAAATGGGCTCTTAATGTGGGATAGGAGGGTGTCCTAATATGGCATACGTATCCCGTATTAGTGACCATGATATAAAATTAAATATATGAGGGAAAATTTGTTTATTATCCAGAAGATATTCACAAAAATATATGTTGTAAATGCCCATGGCAACGTATGAACGGAAACCCGAAGTACAAAACCCGGTACTTGGGGATATTTAATAATATTACTCGACATTAATACCCCACCCTCTCCCCTGGCCCGGGAAACCCCGTATAGCCTAAGGGGTGAGGAAGGGGAGGAACAAAAAAATTATATATATAGATGTATGTTGTAAATAAATCCATCTTTATTATGTTACAAAAAAATTTCTTTTGCAATTTTTTTTTTAATAATTTTCAAATAATCAACATTTGATAAGACCTTTATTTGACAGATTTTTCACAAATTAAAAAGAAAATTTGTGGATTATGAGTTCAACACTACTATCATGGCAGGACACTCCACAGTAGGAACATTGAACTTTAGTTTCTTCATTTTCTAAATTTTCATCACAGAACATACACGTTTCTAAAAACTCAGTGTTTAAAGTAATATTTCATTAAAATCATTTTATCTATTAAAAACTATTTTTATTTCAGTGATAAAAAGGGACCTCAATATGGGGAATATCCTATAATAGGAAATAATGGGTATCCCATATTAGGGGATGTGGCTTCTTTTTTTTTTAGAGGTTATTGTGCAGTATGTAACAAAAAAAAAAACAAGATAGCAGTTAGCAAATATGTAATGAATTGTTCAACATTTAAGATAAAACAATGATTAAGGGAATTCGACTTACCTTGAGGCCTGAAATATCAGGTCAAAATAATCACGAAAAAAGTTTTTGAACCCTAAAACAACAATTCACTGAACATAATCCAACTGGATGAGTATGTATAACAATTTGACAAGGTTATGTGCCAATGCGACATTAATCTTCAATTTTATAGAATAAAAGTGAGGTTGCGGTACAAACTATATCCAGAAACCACATATCCCATATTAGGCAACCATCCCATAATGGGGCACTTTCCCCTACAAACAGTAACTACAAGGATACAGGGACTCCAAAGTAACCATATGTTTCGATGTTCCAGGTAACTCTATGGACCCTAGTCCATCGCTTCTTGTATTTAGTCCTAAATGTAACATCCCATAAAGGCCTAGAATATTCCAGCTGAATGTAACGGTTCCAACAAAAGTCTAGAACTATTTTCCAATATAACAGAAAGAATCATGTGATTTGTTCACGTTACAATATTTATATATTTATTTTCTTGGGGTAATACATCTTTAAATATTTTATTTCATCATAAATTTAAATATTATAAATATTTTTATTTATCACAAAATTTAAACATTTCATATTATATCATTTTATAATTTTAAATATTTCATATTTTATCATTTTAAATATTTTATTTTTGAGAAAAAATATTCTCCTCGGTGACGTACGTATACGTGCGTATGGTCCGAGGTAGACCCGGGTTCGACTTCCGGCCAATGCCAATCTTTCCTCTTCATAAATAACATAACTTTTTTATAAATGATTCTTGAAGTTTATTCAATAAGTTGACAACTATATTATGGCGACATTTTGGGACCATACTGCTCTCTTAATCATGCCCTATAGTGAATAAAATTACTTATGTTAAATGGGTATAATTTTTATAGATTTATTTATTACAGGAAATTTCCATTCTTATATATGATGGGGGGGGGGGGCACAATGAAAAAGTCGGTGCACTGGGCGAACCAAAAGCTCTAGAGTAACCAAATTCAGACAGCAAGCGGTAAGGGTGACTCCAAAGTCAGCTATTTGTCCCCTTTCGATTTGTTTCGCGACAGACTCCACGTGCTGAAGTGCGGTTTTGTTATGCAAAACTAAAATTTTTCCTCGAACGGATTTTCGTCTTTAGGTATGGATAATGATTTTATTCAATCTGCTCTTGCAGCATTTCATTATGCATGTATCTCTTAAGATTTTGCCTGACTTTGGCTTTCCTACCTCGTCACGTTCATCGTAGGGAGTTAAAGACATCAAAATGGCTCGTATGGGGTCTCCTTGAAACAGGGGCGTTCGTTGCACAGTGAAGTGTTTCATGGAGTGTGTTTTTCATTGTGCAATAAACAGTCAGTTTTATCTTTTTCTTAAAGATTGGTGCTAAATTAAGAGTGGAACACCAAAAAAAATTTATTAATTTATGACAACTTTCTTCCAAAATCCAACTTTCCTCTTTGCTGAAGAATTTCGTGGCTATCCTATAGAAGAAGAACGAAAACTCGACTGAAAGCCGAATAAAGTTTTTTTGTTAAGTACGGTGTTGGCTTTTCAGCTGTTTCATTGTGCTTGGGGCATGGGGCACAATGAAACAAAATTATTTTTTTGGAAAACAGCTGCTCGCGATCAGACATGATGCATAAAATAATGTTTAATGCATTTTTATACAGATTAGATCTTAAGGTTACATGGAAAAAATAAAAAATTGAAAATAAAGTCTCGGGTGGGGTGCTACGGGTAAAAGAATTTTTGTGTTTCATTGTGCCCCACCTCCGCCTATATAAACTTGTTGAAAGTACTTAATAAAAAAAAAAAAATGCTTCAATTAAACAGTAGCTAACTTTATTAGGGGATGAATTTTCAATTTCTTATCAATGCTGCTGAGGATATTTGAATAATCCGATATTTTTCGGTTCGATTAAAATCGAACTTTACTTTATCTCAATGAATTTTTAATATGTTCAGATATGCGGAAAATAAAAAGTTTCTAATTGATTCAATAATTCAGATATACTAAGCACGAGTTTGTGAATTTTGGTTATGTTAATGAAATTAAAAACATGAATCGGATTTTCTTGTCTTTAGAACAATGGAAAATTTAAGGCGCCTTGCATAATTCCGTAACTCAAGCTAAGAGATTCATGTAACACGAAAGTTAGTCTTATCATTAATAATTATTTTGTATAAAATATGAAATATATTAATTTTCAATAATCCCAACATTGTAAGAAAATAGTATCAAAAACGCGATTAATATTAATGTTAATATTAATCTGAATTTAGATATCATTCATATTGTGGAGAGAATAAGAAAAAAAGAAGATATTGAAAATGGTGTGTCGAATAATGTGGCTGAGAGTTTAAATCTTACTTTTTAGTAGTTTAGGGATTAAGTGGATCTATATCTATTTCCTAATTTCCCAAATGGATACACAATTAACTTTGTATGACAAAAGTGTCACTTTCTTCTACCAATTAGAACATTTTAAAGATTTTTCTTAAAAATGGTTCAAACGATTAATAAACTCGTCAAGTGTTTTAAGAATTATGTATTATAAAATATCAGAAATGTTTTATTATCCTAAGGGCTTAATTGACTAAGAAATAATTTAATCATCATTAATTTTGTTAGTTTGGGTAATTTAAAGTCTTTCATTATTGCTAGTTATAAGAAATGGCTACAAGTTAAATATGAAGAAATTTGATAATTACATGAAGGATAAAAATAAAATGAGCAATGTTTTTCCTAGTTGAAAATGTTGATTGCAGTTAATAACAGATAGTAATATATACGGATATCTTGGGAATTTTACTGCGAATTTTATTAAGAATAATATTTAGTTTGTGAATTGGTAGAAGGTAATTGATATGGAAGAATAATTTATCTCTACTTTGAAGTTATTTAACATAATTTTATAATAATGTTTCCATGTTAACTAAATATCATACTCTAAGTAGGCTGATAAGTGAAAGTTGTGTGTTACGCGCATCGTACAGGATTGTTTTTTTTTTTTTTTTCTTCATGAATAATATAAATATAAATCGAAAATAATAAATTATAATTGTATAAATAACAATTTATTGCTTACATTTTTGTCAAACTTCGCTTCTCCAAGCCCCCTTAGGTACGATTCTAAACTGTCTTTATAATAATTTACATTGCTTTGGAATGTCGGAAAGGATACTGTTTCTAGTTGTAGATGTTTTTTTAATATTATTCTGAAAAAAAAAATTAAAAATACATATAAGAAATGTTCTTACTTAAACCTTTGTTTATATACAATTTCGGGCTTTTCGACAACCTGAGTCATTTTCGCACTGTAATGCATTATTTACAATAATGCAATAAAAATGAAATGCAGTTAAATACAATGCAATAAAATTACAATTAAACAAATACAATTAAAATTAAAAAAAGTAATTTATATTTTCTTAAATACATTATTCTGTTTAAGGGAATGTGAGTTTCTTAAAGATGTTTGTCCTATTTGGAGAGTTCCGTCTATTCAAAAAGTAACAGCAATTGAAAAGCCCTATATTAATGAAATTTTATTTCAAGACACATAAGAATAAATATAGTTTATTATTTTGTATTTTAAATATTCTTTATTTAAGAACAACATAGGTTATCATTATTATTAACCTGTGCATATATATTAATGTTCTAGATAACTACTCCTAGAATAAAAGTATTTGTATACTATTACTTTCCTCAACATACGTGTAATATCCACTAGCGATCCTGCAACACGTAGCGAATACGATAGCAGAGAGCAACATGTCGTAAGTAAGCTCTTTTGTCTTTGTGAACATCGATAAGGCATATATCAGAGATTACTGATATCACAGCCTGTTATCACCGAGATAAGGTGATTGATAGGGCGAATTATAGCATTTATTTATTTAATTTTTTCCTGAATCATGAGAATGGATTGGGAGTCATGAAAATTCAGTGATTGATTTTTTCAGGATTGGACATATCTATGTTCCTAGGAGTCCGGGATCTTTTCCTCTCTCCATATTTTCTGGTCAGATCTTTCGTCAGTGAATCACCCATTCCTTGAAAAGCTCAGCAGATAAGCTATCCATTCCAAGGGCTTTTCGACTGTTTATCTTATCAATTGCCATCTGTACATCCAGTAGATCAGGTCCTTTTACCTCATCGCTGGGACGGTCCATGTCTTCGTCCTCCGAGAGATCTCCACCGTCCAGCAGGACTAGAGATCTTTATCGAGTAACTGACATTGTACAGGCTCGGGACCTCTATTTTACAACCTATCCGAGGGACGGCATAGCTAAGGATGTTTTACTCCCATTAGTCCTCGGGATGCGAACCCGCGACCTTTAGGTCGTAGGTTGCCATGCTAACCACTACATCACAGATGACCCCCCTGCCAGTTATGTTCGATATCCTTGAGCTTTTGATACAAGAATTCTCTCTTTGCCTTTCTTAATGTCTTATTTACTGCTTTCTGAGCAAGTCCAGATCTGTCTTTGGATTCTTTGTATCCTTTGTCATAGGCTGAGGATCTTCAGTCTCAAAAAATTGATTTCTTAACTAAGTAATATAAATCAAAATCTTTATTACTAAACCCTTGAAAATAAATAAATACAGCTAGCGCCCAGACAAAACTATCAACAAGTTTAACAATATATCACGGCATACGAGGATGGTTGATGGTAGAATGTCTACCGAAGCAAGCCGCTTCTCTGTTTATAAGGATGTGTAAGTGACCTACAGGATCCAGGCAGTAGCGGATCCAGAAAATTCTTGAGGGGGGGGCGCACTTTTTTATTTTTAAATTTTTGATGTTTCATGAAGGTCTTAATTTAAAATATTAGTGCCTTTTATTAAATGTTTAAATACAATCCATTGTTCATTGAAGGAGTTATAAAATAGCCAAAACCAGTTATAATTAGGATATGGATCTTTAATGAGTACTTCACATCTTACAGGCTCTTGACCTCCATTTTACGTCCTATCCGAGGGACGGCATAGCCAAGAAATTTTTACTCCCATTAAAAAATCCAAGGGCCATCACGGGACGCGAACCCTTTAGTATAGTAAGTTTCTATGGTAACCACTACACTACAGGTGACCCCATGGGAGAGTTATTAATTTTTTTACTAGTTTATCCGATTTCAACGAATTTAATATTTAAATATATCACTTGTATATTTAAACATATCACTTTCATTAAATCCACTTTGATATCTTTTCCAATCAAAAGAGTGGCATTTTTTATACCATATTACGCAACTAATTTTCAAAAATGCCACTTTGGTCCAAAATGCATAATTGCTCTTTAAAAACCCTGAATAAGTTAATGAATTTTGGTACAAAAGAGCTACAGTGGGAGCTTTTGCCTATCCAGGTATAATTAGGATAGGGACCTTTAACAAGAACCTGACGTCGACTATTTTACGTCCTGTCCGAGGGACGGCATAGTCAAGTATTTTTTCCTCCCATTAAAAAATCCAAGGCCCACCGCGGAACGCGAACCCGCGACCTTTAGTATTGTAAGCTGCTATGCTAATCACTACACCATTGGTTAGCGCTTTGGCTTTAAAGCTACTTCCGCCTCTATTGTTCCCCTGTCGATTGGCCGTTTCTACTTACTAACTTACTTAATGCTTCACAACATTATATCATACTTGCGTACAACTTTTTAATTTTTACAGTTCCCAGTGGATGATTACAGAGGTAATATCAAAATAGTTTTCTTTTTAAGTTTTTTTTTCGATACTGTAAGATTTTACTCTTTAGACACGAGATATTGGTTCTTGTCAATAATTGTGAATTACTATACGAACTATGATCCTTAGCAAAGCATGATTTATAATTTTGTTCTGAAACAATATTCCTTTTTAGATTAAAATCCGGTTTATATAATTAGTAATATATTGTAACACTTATGTGGGTAGCAAATATTTATTTAACAGAAATATACAGTTATCACAATGCCAACGAATTATTAAAACTCAAACACTTGAGCAGGTTACAAAAATGATAACTTTATCACACACAATCATATGACTTGAGCAACACAGTCAAGACACAGACTTCAACTTCGACTAACTCGTTCAGTCATTGCTCCTTATATATAATCGTAAATAGTCAGGCCTGGATCATTCTAGAACAATGTCGGCAGTTCTCGGAATGATCTAGACACAAACAGTTAGTTCCAACCGCTCATTTTGTTCCAACAAGCGGTCCGGAAGGTTACGCCGTATGTATTTTTTTTTTTTTTTTTTGCTTATCGGTTTAACGTTACAATATCTTATATCAGTAATTTTGTTTTCTTTTTTTATAAAATATAAATACTACTTAACCTATTTGTAAATAAGTGGGTAAATATGTATATAATATTAGATGTGAAAACTAGTTTCTTTTCATTTAATTGAATGTTTAATGTGTATTTTTACATATTCCTCTTGTTAAACTAGAGGTTCCCTAAGTATTTTTAGTTATTTTTGTATCATTTCAATTTGTTTATTTAAACTTTAAGGCTCTAAAGCCCTCTTTGTATATTATTTAATTTTATTCTTAAAGGACAGGTCCTAGAACAATAAATAAAGAATTAATTTATTTATATGTAATCAATTAATATTATTCAATACTGTTCTTAGAACGAGTTATTTGCTCTTGTAGTATTGATTTATATGACAGCATAATAATAGTTATGAAATCTTACTGTTGAACATTTTCCATCTGTAGGAATCCAAATTCTGTAGTTTACAGAGAATAAATAATATCTAATCTTTTTATCCAATATTTGTACTTCTATATAATTTGACGTCAATAATAATTATTTTTATATATGAAGAGTCCACGGAAGAAAGGGGGAGAGTCAATTTTTTCCGAATTTTAGTTATATACATATAATTGTTCGTCTAGATGAGTAGAATATTTTAGTGAAAAGAAATAGTCAGAAAAAATGACAGTAGGTTGGTTACAAGGGATGGAAAGAACCACGTACTCGGAAGAAAGGGGGAATGCCCACGCTAGAATGGGGGAGAGTCATATTAGAAGTTATATGGATTGTGTATTAATATCACTATTTCATCAATAAAACAGGGAAGAAAGGGGGAGCGTCCATGACTATCCCCCTTTCTGTTATGTTTAAATTGTTTTTTTTTTACTAAAACATTTTTTTTTAGAGCGTGATATGTCTGTTTCGGGCAAATTTATTATTTTGACACGGAAAACAAAAAGGAAAAGGACATATAAAAAAATTGAAGAAAAATGATAAAAGATACTTAAGTAATTAAAGATACAAACCTAAAAACTGGTTGTTCTCGGAAAGCACTCCAAATGACATCCCCCCTTTCTTCCGTGGACTCTTCATATAATATGTATGTGTACAGGGTGACCTGGTGTCCGGCTTTTGGAGGACATGTCTTCCTTTTTATGCTTTGTTATGTTCTTCTTCCGGAATAGACCCATCACAGAGAAAAAACCATTATCTTTATATATATATAAATCTCGTGTCCCGATGTTTGTCGAAGTTTAAATCAAAAACTACTCAACCGATCTTTATACAATTTGGCTCATTGTGTGTAGTTTTGCCCAACTTAAAAGATAGGATAGTTTTTATCTCGATTTTTGGCCAAGATATTTCTTCTATTGCAAATTAATGCTTATCATACTACAATTGAGTGTGATTATTTGTAAGTTCTATAAATTTCTTAGAGAAGGTGGTGTAAGTTGATTTATTGACACAAAACTTCATTTTCTTCCTATATTTAGGGTGGGTAAGCATCCAGTAGCCAAATCTATTTGAAGAGTCAACGGAAGAAAGGGGGAGAGTCAATTTTTTCCGAATTTAAGTTATATACATATAATTGTTCGTCTAGATGAGTAGAATGTTTTGGTGAAAAGAAATAGTCAGAAAAAATGACAGTAGGTTGGTTACAAGGGATGGAAAGAACCACGTACTCGGAAGAAAGGGGGAATGTCCACGCTAGAATGGGGGAGAGTCATGTTAGAAGTTATATGGGTTGTGTATTAATATCACCATTTCATCAATAAAACAGGGAAGAAAGGGGGAGCGTCCAGGACTATCCCCCTTTCTGTTATGTTTAAATTGTTTTTTTTTTACTAAAACATTTTTTTTAGAGCGTGATATGTCTGTTTCGGGCAAATTTATTATTTTGACACGCAAAACAAAAAGGAAAAGGACATATAAAAAAATTGAAGAAAAATGATAAAAGATACTTAAGTAATTAAAGATACAAACCTAGAAACTGGATTTTCTCGGAAAGCACTCCAAATGACATCCCCCCTTTCTTCCGTGGACTCTTCATTTTTCCTGGCTTGAACTAGGAAAATCAGTGTTTTTCCATTGGACAATTATATGTCGCCTTTTGAACGAAGTGAAAAAAAAAATCGAATCTATTTGTTTTAGCAAAAGACAGGTTAACCAAAATCATTGTGCACCTATTACTATACCTTTAGCAATACAATAAATAGATATTGTAAATTCTAATAGTTAAAAAAAATGTAAATTATTATTATAAATTAACGTTATGTATCTCATTCATAAAATTAAATTTTTATGTTTTAATAAGGATTACTGTAAGAACATCCACCATGGTGTGATAACATGTTTCAGGTAGAACCTATTGATATGATATCTGATATTCTGAATTTAATTAACCCTTTAACCGGGCGTATAGGCGTCCAACCTAAACAATACCGTGAACGGGCAGGACGTATAAATACGTCCTAGAAATATATGTTGTGCCCTGGAATGGGTGGGACTTATATTTTCGTACAACAGAGGTATTAGTCATCGATACATGTAACGACGTCAATTTATACATATATATTATATACACACACACACATATATATATATATATATATATATATATATATATATATATAATTTATAATATTTATAATAATAATATATTTAATTTATATTTATATATATATTTTTTGTGCTCTTTATAATTGGTTAAGGCTGTAAAATTTATAATTTCTTAATTCGATACTTTTATATTTTTGTTGGTATTCTTTTCTATTTGTTTGTCATTTTGTGTTTTCCTTTGTGGTTTATATATAAATAACCAAAAAGGAATATATTTCATAGCCTTCCCACTTATTTTAAGCATAAATGAAAAAAATAATAATATGAAGTTACATTGCACCGGGCGTGACGTATATACACGTCCTAATCAAAGAACTCGCGCCCGTTATAGGCTGCGTAATTTAAAAGGGAACTCCCCGGTTAAAGGGTTAATAGGTATTATGGCAAAATATTAATTTGGTACATTTTTGCTTACTCTGTGTATTTCGATTATATTAAACCCAGTTCCGATTATATTTTTATTATTTCCTTTTATATTTGTGTTATTTATATCTAATATGGCCTCTGCTGAAATAATCCAGTAAGTGCTAAATGAATGGACCATTTATACTGACTACAGTCAAAACAATAAAAACTTTAACCCTTCTAAATTCTTTACCAAACAATTTTTAATTAGGCCTAAAGTTCTATTTTAAATCCCTTTGGTTTTTAGATTAGCTGAAACGTTTTTATCTTTATCAGTGAATTTTGATTTGACCGTATTAAAAAGAATAGGATGTAACTAGCGGAACCGTGCGAAGTATTCGCACTCTAACCTACCTAGGTAAATCCCATTCAAAGTACACGCCGTATATGTAGTAGCGTATATTGCGTCATGGGCATAGGTGATGGTTGGAGTAAAGAATAGATGTGTTTAAATTGTAGATTATTTGTTTTTTGAGACATAAGTTTAAGGTATTTACATATATACATAGTATTTACGTGTTTACAGGACCTCTTTGAGCACTATTTTTGAAGTTACGGGATGGTCATCTGTGAGTTTTGGTTGATGCATTTGTTCTACATAGACATAGATGTCACAGAAAGAGCGCACCCTGGAAAACGCAACATACTTAAATACACATTTCGGTTTCGAGGAAAGCTAGAAAAAATATTCTATTGGCTGAAATCGCATATTTTTCCTTGTAACTGGCAAACGACGGCGACAATCGGAAAAGTGTATATAACCCGAAATGTTCGTCTCGAAAAACTAAAAAAGTGACAACTTCGGAAAAGCCCTGCGACAATTTTCGCTGAGAATTGCAGTTTTTCACTTACAACTCACAAACGAAGGGGTTAGTAAAAAAATGTATATGACCGAAAATGTTCTCCTTGAGAACCTGAAAAGATTGAAAGCATTTAAAAACCTCTACTACTAAACCTGTATTACCAAAACCGTGGTTTTGCGCTTTTAACTCGCAATCGAAGGCAAAATGAGTGATTTGTATATTTTTCCGGTGTAGCGGTTAAAGAAAGCTTGCCTCATTCATGAAATTTGATGAAGTAAAAAGGCTTTGAGAAATAATATATTATATGATTAATTCAACGCATTAGCTAATGAGACACAGCCACGCGTGGCAAGGTATGCTAATATTACTCTTATTTTATTGTTAAGAAAGTAGAAGATAGGTAAGCACGACTTATTGAATAAGGTTTTATAGTTTGACTCCTATTAAGCCTAATCGATAAGAGCTATCAAAGGGAAGTTGAGGGTTGCGGCTTATCAACTGGGAGCCAACCGCGAGAAGTTGTTGGCAATTCCTTTTCAACCGACAACAATACTCACCCCTCAATTCAGGTTTTCATCCTCTCCCTTCTAGTTCTCGATCGGGCTTTTCAAGGTGTTCGGTCAACTTTAAAGTTTTTATTAGCTCAACCTAATTATTTCTCAAAGTTTTCCGTTACTTAATAGCTAACTCAGGAAAAACGTACGACCTAAGTTAAATATTTTTAGATTGATAACTCTTCAAGGGGTTTATCTAATAATGCGTCATGATGATTGTTAACGCTCATAAACTTTAATTTATTACTTAAATCAATTTGTTGTTTTTTTTTTTTTTGTTTCTTTAAAATGAAGTCATTTATTTTATTTTATTGTTTAATTTCTTAATTTTTGTTAATAGGGTTTAATTTGTATTATTATTTTGTTTAGAATTTTTCTCTCTTTTAATAATTTTGTTAATTGAATCAATTAAATTAATGATGCGATGTTTTTATTCGTCCACTGACTTATGTAGACGCGTCTACGGCTCTCATCTGCCCGTTGCAGTTTTGGAGAACGAGTTTTCGCCCACTGCGAACTGTATGCTGCCAAAGCACCGATTCCTTCATCTGATGAAATTTATCAGCCTACTTCGGCTTCATCATTCTGCGACATCGCCCAGCGATCCAAGTGAATATTGACATTATTTTCATTAATTGATTCATAGAAGCTTCTTTTCTTTTATTTCATTTTCATTTATTTTATTAGAGAGAAAATTTAATTTTGTTTGTTTCATTTTATTTGTTTGTTTTACTGTTTTATTTTGGGGAAATTATTTCTTTTTTTTTGCAAAAATGATTTCATTTTATATTAATGTTTTATTTTGATGATGAATAAATGTTTATATTTTCGGTTTCCTTTTTTTTTGGAATCAATTGTTTATTTATTTTAATTTAAGTTTCATTTTGGAGGTCCATTACTTTCCGAAGGGAATTTAACAATGATGATTGTAACACTATCGTGGATTTAAATAATTTTTACTAAAAGAAAATTATAACTCAAAATTTCAGGAAAACAATAAAAACACATATAATTAACATGGTTACAAAAAGTATCAAATTGTAACGACACAGTATTTTATTTTTTCCGTATTTATTTCTGACCATTTTTTACTTTCACTTACCATTCATTATATATGAAATATTGCGATCGTGAAAAATTTCGACTTCCGGTTTTCAACGGAAATACACGGTTTGGGGTCCCCTGAGTCCGAATAACCAAGTAACGCAAAATGGCCTGTGTGTGTGTGTGTGTGTGTGTGTGTGTGTGTGTGTGTGTGCGCGCGCGCGCGTGTATGAACAGACTAGCTAAAAACTCTTAACCGTGTGAACCTGAAATTGGGCATTTAGTGTTTGTATATGCCCGCGATGTGACAGCAAAAATTTCATCAAAATTGGTACTTTATTAAATAACTTTATGTTTTTCCGATTTTCTCAAAAACGGCTTTAACGATTTTGTTCAAACTGAGTATTTGATGTAGGTATATGCCAAAGATGTGACAGCCTACATTTCATCAAAATTGGTAAAACGGAGGGGCCACTTTATTACATAATTTTTTTTCGATGATCTCAAAAACGGCTTTAATAAGTTTGATCAAATTCGTCATGTTTAATGAAAATTAAGTGTTCATTAATATCAGGTAAGCTTTATCATTATTAAAATGTTCTGAGGAGGCTTAAATGGGGAAGGCGCCTTTTTTGTTTTCCTATAAAGTATCTTTGATTTTTTTTACATGTATAATTAACTTTCTCTCGTTACGTCTAAAAATAAGAAATGGCTATATATGAAATATGAAAAAAATCAAGTAAACATATAGAGGAGAAAAAAGAAATAGAGGGGCCCGGTGTGGCTGTGCGGTAAAGCGCCGTACTCCCATGCCGGAGCTGCGGGTTCGAGTCCCGCCCTGGGTGGTGCTTATCTTTCGTAGGAGAAGTATCACCCAGTGCCTTGGGTGTTAGTATGGGCAGTATAGGGCTTTAGTGGAAGCCTTAAAGTCCCAAAAAAAAAGAAAAGAAAAAAAATATATTCCGTCAACTCATAACACACGTTGAGCCCACGCATGGGGAGTATGCCTGGAAATTATTTGTTGCATGGTAACTAAATGAAGTTTTCAACAACTACATGGAGAATTATGAAATCAGACGACTTCCAGAAACATGTCCTGCCCATCTTGCGCTTATATCAAGCGATATGGGCTGAACAGTTTATGCAAGCATTTCTTTGTTGTTCATTCATTGATTCATTCATTATTCGTTGTCCATTCAACTGTTATTGGTTCCCAGAACGCTCCGGTCATAGTTCGAAGAATTTTTCTCTCGAATCTATCAATACATTTTTCTATGACAGTAGTCAATGTCCAGGCATCACATCAGAGATTGCAGGGTAATAAAAAAAAAACATGACTAACGTTTATAATTTAATAAAAAAGAAAACAAAAACAAAAATCCAAAACGAACAAAAACAATTATTTTTTCTTCAAATCAGCAAAAGTCACCGTGTTCTGCCCGATATTAAAGGTTGTATAAAATTTTCCGAGAAAAACATCTCCAAGAATAGTAACGTCCTGTGTCGTATCTAAGAATCCGATGACGCAAACTTTTTCAGATTTTTCATCCAACTGCAATGTTAAAAGTAATTTAATTTAATTTAGTTAAATAATCCATGTAAAGACATTTAAAAAAATGCAAAAAAAACAAAAAAAAAAACAATGTTAGGAATGATTTACCTTAAGAACATAATCTTTTCCTTCCAGCGCATAGTCGAAGCCATCGATTGTGAAGGTCACCGGAGGCAAGATATCGATTTTACTACAGTCCACCTGAATAAAAATAAATTTGATAAATAATTAGGAAGAAATATTTTTTCGAGATATTATTCCATTACTACACAACACACAATATTTTTTACGCACTATTTTCAAACCGTTTATGTTATGTTTCTTATTTCCAACCGTAATGAATAGAAATAGTTATTTCCATCACTGGTACCAAAACTGATTGTTTTCGGTGCGCTGTCGAGTTTAACTCACTAACTGAAATTAGATCAAGCACCGAAAACACACTTTAGGTGTTATGAACAATACTTTTCATCATACTGCTCATTCTTGAGTACATTAAAACTCTTTTATATTTCATTAATAACTTACAGATACAATATCAGAAATAAAATTGACACATTTTTATTTTATTTTTATAAACATCTGTTAATTAAACTAAAGTACTATAATGGAATAAAAGTACTTATATATTTACAATAATATTTATAGCACAATTCTGATTATTCATTATATTAGAACCTTTGTTTGGCATTGCCTTTTGGAATACATGTTATTTTGCACTTCAAACATACTACTTATATTAGAATGAAGTATAGCTACAACTAACCTCCTTCAAACACATGTTTATTAATATATCATTCATGTTTCGGCAAAAGGGCTTAAGTCATAAGTTATTTTTTGTATTGTCTTCTTAAAATTCATAATTGACTATTATTTATTCGTTATTCATAATTTATTATAGTCTCTGTTGAAAGAATATAGTTTCATTTATTATTCTGGGATAAAGAAATATAATCAGAAAGAATTCATAATGATTTTCAATAGCTTGGTAAATCGTTTTTTAAACTTCACATTCGATGACCAAAAACCAGTGATATATTAGTAGCAGGTAAGGTTAGGTCACCAAAACGATTTTTCAGGCCAAGGCCCGAAAAGTGCTACTTTACGGACTGAAACCGAGTTTTGAAAACACATGTTTTTGATGCAGTATGATGAAAACAAATATTTTAGACTAAAAAATATGATTCAAGAACATTTAAATCCAACTTATCACTGGGCAGAAGCAAACAACTGAACAAGTTGAAGCTCTGTGAAGAGAAGAAATTCTAACCTTGTCCCTAAATATAATCGTTACAATTTATATTAAAAATCTCGGCAGAATATTCGACCAAACCCATTCCTGGAAAGAACAGATAGTGCAACTAATTCACATTAAACCTGTTCAATAGGGCGTTAATATTAGAAATAATGATGAAGGAGAATAATAAAAAAAAGAAGAGCGGTGAAATTACAGAGAGAGAAAAACAAAACTTTTATTCTTAAGGAAAATTACAATTAATAAACAGCTCGAGCATTAGATAAAATGAAATACAATAAAGCTGAACCATATGACACTTCTAATAACAACAATAACTTAAAAGGTTATGAATGAATAAAGATGAAGAAAAAAAGAAACTAGAATTCTTGAAATTAAATGAAACTTAGCACTAACAATTTTACAATGAATTAAGGCCTTAGAGCATGTTAAGAAATGATCATGAAACATTTAAGAAAATTAAACAGAGATAAAGAAAAACCAGACTAATTGACAGAGCTCTGTATTCTAATCCACTCCTGGTGATTAAAATAATTAGCTATTAAATACGGCGAACAAACTCACTAGTGTTTCTGAAGGCGAACTTCCGGTGAACTGAAACTCATAGAGATATGCTTGGGTTGCACAATCTCCAACGTTGACCTCTCTTCTGCTCTGAGTCAATTCTTTGAAGAAGAATGGCAATTGCATATAGTAAGATCTTACTTACGTGGTCGACTAGCAATCTGACCAAAGATAGCACCTGCGTCGTGATGGCGGCCGGTGGCAGGATAATTGAGAGATGGAGATCTTAACGTGACGACGGTCGACAGAAGAGTGAGACGGAGTGGGGATGACGCACGTGGCGGTAGACATCCGACAGCTGATTTTCATAGCCTTCTTAATTTGCACTTAAGCTACGCACTTACAATAAGTTAGGAGGCATTGGATGGCGGGAAACATTGTTTTTAAATTCAAACAGTCTGAGACTGAACATCCCCCCCCCCCATGGCGCGGATGCGGCATTATTGAGAGGGTAAGGGGCATAGGCGATTAACGGGACGTTTAAGCAAGCCTGAAGGGGTTAAGATGCTGGCTACTCGGGCTACATTGTCAGTTCCCGGAAACAGTTCGATAACGCGGGCGAGAGGCCAGTTGAGAGGGGGTTGATTATCCGTTTTAACCAAAACGAGAGAACCCGGAGCTAATTCAGGAGAGGAGTCCGTCCAGCGGGAACGCTGTTGAAGAGTGTGCAGATACTCTACCGTCCACCGTTTCCAGAATGATTGGTGAAGTTTATCGACTAGTTTCCATCTTGTTAACCGATTAACCGGGGTGTCGGAAACATCGCGACTAGGTGGGGCGTTAAGAGGTCGGTGAATGAGAAAATGGCCAGGGGTTAAGGCTTCTAAGTCTTGAGGATCCGGAGAGAGAGCGCACAAGGGGCGACTATTGAGAACGGCCTCTATTTGAGTCAAGAGAGTAGAAAATTCCTCGAAAGACAGAATCTGGGAACCCATAACAGTACGGAGATGTCGCTTGGTGGATTTGACTGCAGCCTCCCAAAGACCTCCGAAATGGGGAGCACTAGGCGGGATAAAATGCCATTGAATTCCCAGGGCGGATGAGCGTTGTGATATTGCCTCGCGGGTATCAGCGTGTCGCAGAAAACGCCCAATTTCGTTCAGCTGGCGACTAGCCCCTACAAAATTAGTACCGTTGTCACTATAGATGTCAGAGGGAACGCCGCGGCGACTGCAGAACCGAGCGAAAGCGGCAAGAAATGCGGGGATGGAGAGCTCGGAGGCGAGTTCTAGATGCACAGCTTTGGTGGAAAAGCAGACAAAGGCGCAGATATAGGCTTTAGTGACGCGGCATCCCCGAATGCGGGCAGAAGAAACCGAGAAGGGACCGGCGTAGTCGACTCCTACTTTAAGAAAAGCATACGTGGATGAAACACGGTCTTTAGGGAGCGAACCCATGGTGGGAATGAGTGGTTGGGGGTTGACTTGAAAACATCGGTTACACTTTGCTAGGCGATGGCGAACAACGTTCTTTCCGTCTAAAATCCAAAACCTCTGGCGAATGAATGAATGAGTAGCAGATGGACCGGCGTGTAAGTTGGTAAGATGAGCATTATCGATTATTAAGTGAGTGAGGGGGTGATCCTTAGGAAGTAATGCCGGGTGTTTAGCATCAAACGGGCGAGGAGCAAGATGAAGACGACCGCCTACGCGCAAAAGGCCGTGGGAATCGATGAACAATTGTAAAATGCGTTTAATGCGCAACTTGGAGGCGGGTTCTGACGCGGCTTTATATTCATCTGCTAGCGCGACTTGTTGGACTCCGCGGACTAGGGTATCAAGTGCCATGTTTAGTTCAACGGCGGAAAGAAACCCGGTGTATCGGCGATCAGGATTCCTACAGTTGTGGGCGAAGCGGAGGCACCAGGCGGTGATTCTCTGGAGTTGAGTCAGGGAAGAATATCGACTTTCCAAGTCGAGGGAAGTTAGGGCGACACAAGTGATGATTTCTTTGGAGATTCGCCGCTCCTTGTTAACGGCGTCAGGCGGGGAATCTATGTGCGATTTTGGCCATTGACTAGGCGGTTTTGATAACCAGGAGGGACCTGTCCACCACAGAGGATGACGGGTGAATTCATTGGGGAATAGCCCCCGAGAGGCACAATCGGCGGGGTTTTCCTTACCGTCAATGTGACGCCATTGAGAAGGGGAGATAACTTCCTGTATTTCAGTGACGCGATTGGCCACGAAAGTTTTCCATCGGTGCGGTTCGCCGCGAATCCAGGTGAGGGCAACCGCGGAATCCGAGAAAGCAACAATATCTTCAAATGGTTGAGGGAACATACCGAGAATCTTAGTGGTCAATTTTGCTAAAAGGTGAGCTCCGCATAATTCTAACCTAGGAAGGGATACCTTTTTGAGGGGAGCTACGCGGGACTTAGCTATGAGTAGATGAACCGCGATTTCACCGGCGGATGAGGTAGAGTGGAGGTAAATGGTGGCCGCGTATCCTAATTCTGAAGCGTCGCAGAAGGCGACCAGTCGTTGACTGCTGCGGGATTCCTGATAGAAGGGGAAACGGCGAGGGATGGATATCTTTGATACAGATTCAAGTTCGTTTTGAAAAATGTCCCAGTCGCGGGTAACATCGGCGGGGGCAGGTTCATCCCAATCGGAGTGTCCAATCCACAGGCGTTGAATCAACAGCTTGGCGGTGAATGTAACAGGAACTAACCATCCAGGCGGGTCATAAATGCGAGCCAGTTTAGATAATATCAACCGCTTGGTAGCCGGTAATTTATTGGAACAGAACCGGTATGAGAAGGCATCGGTATCGGCAGACCATATTAACCCTAGAATTTTAATGGTGGACTCATCAGTCGTGTCAAAATCAAAGGCGTGGGGTCCGATACGACAATGGTCGGCGGGCAAATTGGCGAGGATATCGGGATGATTGGCGGCCCATTTTCTTAGTTCAAATCCCCCGGCGTGCAAAAGAGCTATTAAATTATCCCTTAACTGAATGGTTTCGGCGAGTGAGGAGGCTCCGGTGATTATATCGTCCACATAGGTGTCATCGCGTAGAACCGGGGCGGCACTGGGGAAACGGTCCCCTTCATCTTGAGCTAATTGGTGAAGTGTCCGAATGGCTAGGTAAGGAGAAGAACTAACCCCGTAAGTGACCGTGCGGAGGCGGTAAGAGCGCACAGGCTCTTCGGGTGAAAAACGCCATATGATTCTTTGAAGGTCTTGGTGTTCCGGGGGAACTAAAATTTGGCGATACATTTGCCTAATGTCCGCGGTGAATATATATCGGTGAGTACGTGAGCGGGTGATAAGGGTAACAATGTCCGTTTGAAGCTTGGGCCCGGTGTAAGAAATATCATTGAGGGATTTTCCATTAGATGATTGTGAGGAAGCGTTGAATACCACCCTAATTTTAGACGGAGGGTCATCAGGTCGGTGAACAGGATGATGAGGAAGATAATAGGTGGCACCGCGGGCGTCATCAGGATCAGGAACTAAGGACATATGGCCGAGGTCAAGATATTCGCGCATAAAGGCGACATAGGCCTCCCGGAGAATAGGTTCGCGTTGGAGGCGGGCTTCGAGACGGTGAAATTGTTTTAGAGCTCGGTAATAAGATTCTCCTAAATCAACAGATTTTAGTGGTAGAGGAATGATGTAGCGACCCTCAGGGTTCCGGGAGACGGATCTTAGAAATAGATCCTCACACAACTGTTCTTCAGCAGAGAACTTGGGGGAAATGGCGGACACTTCTTCGAGATCCCAGAATTTTTTCAGCTCTTTATTGAGTTGGAGGTTGGTGAGCGCATTAAAAGCTATTAGTGCTTCTGGAGGACTGGGAACCACAGGAGATGTATCTTTGACAACGGAAGTAGTCAGGCTATCAGCCTTGGGGGCAGGCGGAAGATGATGAGAACGGCGGCGAGGAGGTGGGCGATAGGTCTTTCCTTCGTTGTCGATTACGTCTTTCGACCATGTAATACGGCGTTGGTTGGCTGGGGGGCGACAGTTCCCCATGATACACCAGCCAAATACAGTTTCAAGGGCGATGGGTCCGCCCTGAGATACGGGAGCGATCCCCAGAATGATGAGGGGAAGGACGTCTATACCTAACAGGAGGTCAATCTCCCCTGGTTGACACAAGGAAGGGTCGGCGAGTGGCAACTGGGTAATATGCGGCCAAGGGGACAAATCTACATGCGAAGTAGGAAGAGTGTCGGTTATTTTCTTAATAACAAAGAGCCGTACCCTAAGTGACGAGGAGTTCGGGACTTCTAGAGAGGCGGTAGTATACCCTGGGCAAGAAATGTTTGAAGGGCCCCCAAGAACATTAACTCCGACGGGCGAGGGTGTGACAGGCAGCCCTAGGCGAGAGGCGGAATCGGCGGTGATGAAGCTTACCTGGCTTCCGGAGTCAAGAAGGGCGCGAAGAAGCTTGGGAGGATAAATAGGACGTCGAACCGCAATCTGCGCAGTTGGAAGGAGAGCAGGCGAAAAATTCCCAAAGGAACCTAATAACGTTAACGGCGGAAAGGATTTGGTGCTTACATCAGGAGACGGCGAGCGGCACTGGCGAATAGGACAGCGGCTGGGGGACGGCGAAGAAGCATGGTGGTTGAATGGCGCGTCACTCCTACTCGATGAGCGGTGGACAGGGTTAGCAATGGTTATCGGCGAGGGTTGATCATCTGGGCGAGTAGGAGCGAGAGCGGGAGTGTCGGCGGCGGTAGGTAGTCAATTATCGTGACCGGCGGCCCCTAATGTAGGTGATCGGCGAGCAGGTAAGGTTCCATGCGGTGGAGAAGGCCCCCGCGAAGATTCATTGTGATAGGGGCGGAAGGACCCCCCCGGATGGTGATAAGAAACGGGGGCAGCGAACGGCGAAGGCGGCGAATTTTCATAGGACCTTCGGGCATGATCATGGGAATTAGGCGAACGTCTTTGTGAGCCCCGTGGAGGAGATGGCGGTGCCGCGTGGAACACCGGTAGAGGCGGCGAGGAGCGAGGTCCTTGCGAACGGACCGGGGGGCGTTGGGCCGAATAGCGGCGCGGCTGAGAAGTTCGGACGGTGGGAGAAGCTGGCCGGGGTGAACTAGGCGGAGAGCGCGGACCCGCCTCTGGGCGCGAGGATTCCGAAAACCCCCTATGTAACAAGGTATGATGGAATTCCTGACAGTTATGACAACGCTGGCTAGACTGACATTGATGTTGTGAATGGGCCCCCAAACAGTTATAACATAGCCCTGATCGGCGAATAAATTGCAATCGGTCCCGGCCGGAGAGTTCCTTGAATTCACGACAGTGATAGATGTTATGGGCCTCTCGACAGTAAGGACATTGAATATTGGAGGCGAAGGCACGCGTTACGCGATTGACAGGGCGCGGTGGTTGGCGAATAGGCGAAGCTTCCCGTTTCCTAGGGGGAGGCGATCCGGAAACGGAAGTGGACGCTATTTGGAGACGGTTGATGTAACCCAACAAATCGGTGAGGGTAGGAAAGTCTTCGGGATGGTGAAATTTGAATTCCTTCTGCGTGATCGGATCTAGACTGCGGAACGCCATGAAATATAATAAATAATCGCTTAGATTCGGAATAGCCATTGATTTTAATTGTTGCCCCAATTCAGAATAGATCTTTAAATATTTCTCAAGAGCTTCGGGAGATGGGCGTGAAATCGGCGGGAAATTCAACATATCCGTCAGGATACGGGCGGCGAGGGTCGATGCGTTATCGTAACGCTTGGTCAATGCGTCCCAGGCAATAGTATAATTTGAATCTAAATTGTCTAAATGACCTATGACGGATAGAGCCTCGCCCGATAGACAACTCTTTAAATAAGTAAGCTTCATCCCATCACTTAAACTATCATTATGGTGAACGATAGGGAGGTAAGTAGTTTTAAAAATTTGGAATTGAGAAATATCCCCGTTAAAAGTGGGCAAATTGAGTAAGGGAAGTCGCATTTCCGTGAACCGGTGAGCTGAGGGAGGAACTGGTGACGCGGATGCCGATCGGTCAGGCACTCTAGACTCTAATTCTATGATATCTAATTGCGCTTGTATGAATTGTTCCTCCACATCTTCGGGAACCCCTCGATTTAAATTGAAACATTCCTCGACAAGGGAGTTGAAAGTTACTCGCATCTCTTCTATTAATTGATTTAATTTTTTAATAAAAACCTTTGATACTTGGAAATCCCGGCGATCCAATGCCTCATTACATTTTTCGGAAAAGGTAGAAAATTGTTCTAATGATTTTATCAGAATGGCCTTATGGGCACTCACCCCTAAATTATTTGATTTACGGCGATTTCCCATGATTACAATGACAATATACAAGAAAAAAACGGGGTGCTGAAAAGAATTACAATGTTAGAGATAATATAAGAATTAAAGTAATAAAAATGATAATAATAGTAACAATAGAAAATAATAGAGCTAAGAAGAATGAAAACTTATCTTAATACTCAGAACACAATGACTCACTAAAGAAAGAGAACAACAATGATGATTCAGCTTCTAAGAAATGTGAGCAAGTCTATCAGTTGTTGAATGCAATATTTGTTTTATATATATTTATTTATTCCCGGGTTTCGGCACCAAAATGTTCAATAGGGCGTTAATATTAGAAATAATGATGAAGGAGAATAATAAAAAAAAGAAGAGCGGTGAAATTACAGAGAGAGAAAAACAAAACTTTTATTCTTAAGGAAAATTACAATTAATAAACAGCTCGAGCATTAGATAAAATGAAATACAATAAAGCTGAACCATATGACACTTCTAATAACAACAATAACTTAAAAGGTTATGAATGAATAAAGATGAAGAAAAAAAGAAACTAGAATTCTTGAAATTAAATGAAACTTAGCACTAACAATTTTACAATGAATTAAGGCCTTAGAGCATGTTAAGAAATGATCATGAAACATTTAAGAAAATTAAACAGAGATAAAGAAAAACCAGACTAATTGACAGAGCTCTGTATTCTAATCCACTCCTGGTGATTAAAATAATTAGCTATTAAATACGGCGAACAAACTCACTAGTGTTTCTGAAGGCGAACTTCCGGTGAACTGAAACTCATAGAGATATGCTTGGGTTGCACAATCTCCAACGTTGACCTCTCTTCTGCTCTGAGTCAATTCTTTGAAGAAGAATGGCAATTGCATATAGTAAGATCTTACTTACGTGGTCGACTAGCAATCTGACCAAAGATAGCACCTGCGTCGTGATGGCGGCCGGTGGCAGGATAATTGAGAGATGGAGATCTTAACGTGACGACGGTCGACAGAAGAGTGAGACGGAGTGGGGATGACGCACGTGGCGGTAGACATCCGACAGCTGATTTTCATAGCCTTCTTAATTTGCACTTAAGCTACGCACTTACAATAAGTTAGGAGGCATTGGATGGCGGGAAACATTGTTTTTAAATTCAAACAGTCTGAGACTGAACAAAACCAATCGTATAATCTCTTTGAGCTAACCCAGGAGAATAGGGAAGGTGGGGCAAAAGGTCCTATCATAGGCTCAGTAATTTATTGCGAGTTATCAACGAGGTGCGTGGCGTTATCTTTGTGGAACACAGCACCCGCCAGATCTTTATTATAGCGTTTATTCTGAATTGATTGGCAAAATTTTGTTAATTTTGAGCAGTATAGAGTTGAATAAATTGTTTGTCGTGTTGGCAAGAGCTCATAGAAAATAATTCCTTTGAAATCTCACAATATTGTAACATTAAATCAATAATAAAAAAAACAAAAAGAAAAAAACACATGATTTGAAATCCTAAATCTTTCGTTGGAACGAGCTACCCGTTGGAGCGGACCGTTCTATACCATTCGAGGCCATTCCTTTCACGACGATATATAAGGAGCGAGTGACTGGACCAGTTAGTCAATCTGTGTCTTGACTGTGAAACTCAAGTCTATGATTTGAGGTGTGTTATAAAGTAATCATTTTTGTAACCTGCTCGACCATTTATGTTGTGATAATTCATTCGGCATTGACAATTGTTGTATTTTCGTTAAATAAATATTTGTTGACCCACAATAGTGTTACAATATGAAAAGAATTAACTTCTTTAGATGCAATCCAGGTTTTGAATTTCTTCTTTGAGCCTCACTGCTTGGTCCCCAAGATTTTCTATTGACTACATCGTCATAAAAGATCCATTTGTCATCTCCTGTTAACAACCTTTTAAAAAATGGGTCGATTTGTTGCCGTTTTCGAAGTTAATCACAAACAGAAATGAGTGGGACCCAAATATTAAGCCTTGAAACATAGCCGAGCTTGTGTTTGTGGTTTTCTACGCTTGCGCGCGACACATTTAGGGCCATTGCAATCCCTCGCACTGATTCGGTGGGATTTCTATCAACAGTGGCCTTAACATTGCTCGTTCCAATTTCATGTGGGCGACCAGACCGTGGAGCATCATTGATGTCAAAATTTTCTGAATGCAATTTGGCATACCAGTTTTGACAGGTTTGTTCGGTTAAGGCATCAACTCCATAAACGCTGCAACTTTTTCTAATAGCTTCTGCAATACGCTTACTGAAGTACACATATTTCAATTTATCTTCTATATTTTTCAAATATAAAGAAACATGATTTAAAAAATTAGAAAAAATAATCTGGTGTGATGCCCGTGATACTTTTACTTACCAACTTACTTCGATTAATTGACGGGTTTTGTTAAATACCATTTCTCAAAGTCATACATTTTTCCATGTTCATTTATTTATTTTTGTTTGTATTTGCTATCTAAAGTATAATATTTTTTTTTACTATTAAATAAGAGTTTTTACTTGCAATAATTCGGCAATGCAAGCATAATACTCCAAGTCGTCTGATTTTATAATTCTCTCTGTAGTTGTTGAAAACTTCATTTAGTTACCAGGAAACAAATAATTTCCATTAAATTAACAGCACAGCTTTAATTATAAACAATGGTCTGCCATTATCGGCGTACTGCGTTTGCGTCTGCTCAACGTTTTTATTTAAATTCAGTTAATTTTTACACATAAACAAAACCAAGGGAACTTTATAGGAAAAAAAAAACCATTTAAGCCCCCTCAGAACCCCTCTTTAATGATATTAAAGAGACCTGATATTAAAGAAGACTTGATATCCATTAAACATGACGAATTTGATCAAAATCATTAAAGCCGTTTTTGAGTAAATCGCAAAAAACCTAAAAATTGGAAAAAAAGTTATGGAATAAAGTGCCCCCTCCGTTTGATCAATTTCGATGAAATTTTCGCTATCATATCGCGGGCATACAGTATCAGTCAAAAGTTTAGACTAACCCTTGGATTTTGTAAAATAAATAAATAACATTTTATTTATTGAACAACATAACAACTATAATTTTATTTTTAATTTATTTATAACTAGCTGTATATCCCGGTTTCACCGAGGGAATTCGGATAAAAATGAGAAAAGCCGTGGGTCAAGAAAAGTTCGTTAGGACAGAAATGAGATTTTTTTTTCGACTCCAACGGTTAATTTCGTAAAAATCTAATGTAAAGCGAGATCATAACGATTTTTATAACAATAAAGAATGTTCCCAGAGATTGGCAATTTTAATTTGGACAGTTGTTCGCACCTGGTATAAAAGAACCACTGAGCGAAATTTGGAGAATTTAGGAAAAACGGTATGGATTTCTATAATGAACATACAAACATAATTTCATCTTTATTTATATACATAGACTGTATTCGAAACAGTCAAATAATTTTTGAAATGTTATCTCTTGAGTTACAATTATTTTTTTAAACTTGAAGATTGTGAATTAAATGTAAGTGAGTCTTAAGTTTTGACTGGTACTGGTGATACCTACAGAAAATACCCAGTTTTATCACTATATAAATGATAGTACCCGGTATTATCAAAACCGTTAGAGCCGTTTTTGTGAAAATCGAAAAAAATATAAAAAGTTGTGCAGTAAAGTCTGTTTGACCAATTTCGATGAAATTTTTTGCTGTCACATCGCGGGTCAAGGGCGTACCCAGGATCAAAACTAGGGGGGGGGCAGCTATACTCTGTTCACACACACACACACAGACCATTTCACGGGACTTGGTTATTTGGACTCAGGGGACCCCAAAACGTTTATTTCCGTTGAAAACCGGAAGTTGAAATTTTTCACGATCGCAATACTTCCCCTTACTATGTATTTCCTATACAGTTAAGTGAAAGTAAAAATAATACAACAAAAGGCGATCATGTATGATATCTTCTTTCGTATTTACTATGCGATAGCAAACACAATACTAAGCTAGTTGCACCAAGAGTTAACCCTGGGTAGGGCGCGGCTGATCTGACAGGCACAGGCTTTGGTTTTCCCGGTGTTGCTCTCTTCAGCGGGTCGAGGAGAGCACGCCACGGCCTGTAGTCCGGTATCTTTTTGGAGTGAATCTAATACCCTCAGTAAGTTTGTCAACAGTCATCAGAGAGTTGTGAAATAGCCATCTTGATCTGACAAGCTCACCGCGCCCAATTACGTTATCAACCAAGGTAAGTCTTTTCGTCTTTTAAATTACAAAAACTATTTATTTAAGTTTCCTTAACCATAGAACTATAGGGTCTCTTCTTCTGAGTTAGCATTACCATGCATTATAGGAGCATCACCGATTTCGAACTGATTAATAAATTGAGACGGCAGAAAGTCTCATATGTAGAAACAGTTAGGAAGAATAAACGAGCCCTTCCTGCTGCTTTTGTCAACACAAAGGGGAGAGAACAATACTTCAGCAGTTTTGGTTTCAATGATGGAAGAGTCCTATGTCCCACGCAAGAATAAATGTGTGATCCTTGTTTCCTCAATGCATGAAAAAAAAAAAAAAAAACCATTGATGAAAGCAATGGAGAACAAGCAAAACCTGAGCTGATCACATTTTACAATGCTCACGAAAATGGAGTAGACATTACTGACCTAATGTGCACCACCTACAGCCTTCAGAGAAATACTCAGCGATGGCCTATGGTAATTTTTTATACCATGTTGAAACTGGGAGGGATCAATTCCATGGTTATTCATCTTGGGAATCAACAAGACCCAATGGCCAGAAGAAGTTTCCTCAGAGGGTTAGTACATAAACTAAAATATAGGTCAACTCCAGCGAAGGAGCCAGCAATCATCGGGCCTTCACACAGACTTGAAAATGCGCCTCAAAAGATTCCTTTCGGCCGATGATCGTCCAAAATCACCTCCGGCGCGGGGCTCTCACAAGAGGTCCTGATGTTGTGACTGCACGGTGGAAACAGGGATACGTCGACTCTCGAACTATTCCTGTGAGAAATGTAACAGAGGAATATGTCTAACCCATGCAAAACCTCTTTGTACAGCTTGCTCTTCAGCGTGCTCATGTGCACCTCCCTCAGCAGTTATGGATGTTGAATCTGACTGATTTGTCAACACACACCTTAAGTAAATCTTAAACCATGTTAGTTATTTTTTCTATTTCAATGTGACCTTTTTGTGTTATATTCTATTTCCATGTTTTGCGTTTTTTATATTTCCCTTGGTTTGTTTTTGTTTAGAGAAATAAATACTCATGATATGTTTACATTTTATTTTTTTCCCTTTTTGTCTGCATTATAAAGATTTTTGGTTTCATTTAATACGGTGTTTTATGGATATTATGTATTTTTTGTAAAATGTGCTTGTTAGGCTCAGCGCGACCCGATCTTGAGGATCCTTCACCGCGCCCTACCCAGGGGTTAATAGGTATAGTGTCCGTTGACATATTACAAACAGGATAAACAATCCACTTTATGGATTAATTCATCAGATGAGATGTGTATCATGTATATAATAAATGTAAACAGAAAAACTCAAAGGACTTATTTGCCTCCTCAATATTTTAAAAAAATCTGCTTCTTTTTACTAATAAAATGGTTTCGCTCTTTCGTTCTAAGCTTACAATTCTACTAATGCACTGCAGCTTCACTAAGGAATATTTCAATGTCCCTAAATTTCAGTTAGTAACTCGCCTTCTCATATAAATTCACAGTTATAGGACTTTATGAATAATCATAGCACCACGGACCTCCAAATGGTTAAGGCAATCCACAAGTTATTAATATGGATACCATTTGCCCATCCACTTTATTCCAATACATTGCAAGCCATAAACTTCACATTGACATTAAGTATCAAAAGTTCTAAAAAGAAAAAAAAACTCAAAACTTCCTAATAAAATATTTAAATATCCATAATCAAATTGCGAATCGAGATTCATTGATATGCAGAAAAAAAAAAAATATATGACGCAGGGATTGAATATTTTGTTCTCTAGTAGGTACGTAGGAAAGGTAACAATGGAATTGTGAGAGGAATGTTTTCTGTATTTTTTTTTCTTTTCTTTTGTGCTCACATTTTATTTAGGAACAAAAACAGTCCATTGAAAATCGCATGATCAATAAATATATAGTAGAATCCGGAAATAAGCGCCAAATAATTTGTTTTCTAATTTTTTAAATCATCTTTCTTTATATTTGAATAATATAGAAGATAAATTGAAATATATTGTACTTCAAAAGCGATAAAAGTAAACGCAGTCCTATTTCACATTAGTCAACTTTCAGTTTTCTCAAAATATGATGTTAAGCGCTTAGTTCACTTTGCCGTTAAACTGAACATATTTTCTAAAAATATATTTTCAAATATATATATAATTCAAATCATATTCCTTGTATTATACAAACATTTTTATAACAGCTACATTATAACAGAACATCTCCATCGATTACAAGGATCGAATTGAATACACATTCGATGTCCATTTCAACATTTTTTAAGCATACGGCAAAATTTAATGTTCCTGAAAGAAACTGTAATTTATCCTCGCTATCAAATTCCGTCGTTAACCTAGATCATAGCCACGAAGAAGGATCCAAGATCACAACAAAGAATATAATGCTTATTGTAGCTGTTACTTTTGGACATATGATTTAATGTAACGAAATTTAATGGTTACATTAGATGAAACTGTTCCTAAAAAAATCACTGGTTAATAACATGTAGTCGTAAAACAAATAAGACTTTTTGCACAACTGTTTTATATTAAGAATCTTTTATCATTATCAGAGGCGGTGTTTGTTTTTATTAAGTCAATAATTATTCACATATTCATTCAGTTAATTAATTACAAACATTTGTAAATAATAATTTAAATACTCACTACTCCAATGCCGTCCATTATTTTCGCTCCAACTTTTTCATAGATCTTATGTGAAGACCCAGCCGGGAGGTACACAAGAGAAGTTCCCGTATCCGCGATCGCTTCGTAATCGAATCTCGAAGTAATTCTCGAATTATTGACGCTTATCCTTGGAAAAAAGATATGTTCGACTATAAAGTTCAAATATATAATGTGTATATGTGTAATACAACCATACAAAAGTAAATCTTGTGTTGTGCTAAATGGCAAAGTTAAACATTGTTATAAAATAATGAAAAAATAACTTACTAAGAATAAAAACTCTTAAGAGAAGTCGAACTTACGAATCTAACATAAACTGCCAGTAACCTCGTTGAGTGACTTGAATGGGGTGTCCAGAACCTTTAACGTACAAGTCAGGGTTTTTATCTCCGAAGGTAACTTCTCCACCGTTGTTGCTGTCTTGAGCATCCCTGGAAATAAAGTGTGATTAACTAATGAAATATTATTAATAAGATGAATTTATATGAAAGGGTTGCCATGATTATAATAAACTAGCCGTATATACTGGTTTCACCCGGAAAATTTCATTTTTAAAATCTATATACGGTCGATTTCGTAAAAACCAATGTAAAGCGAGATCATTACGATTTTTATAACAATAAAGAATAACAGCTGAAGATCGGCTGAAGTTATGTAATTTTAATATGGACAGGTGTTCGCACCGGGTATGAATGAACCACTAAGCGAATTTTGGAGAATTTAGGACAAACGGTACGGATTTCTATAAAGAACAAACAAACAGAATTTCATCTTTATTTATATAGATAGATTCTGTAGTATATTCTTATTTGGTAAATAATCCTTTTGTGCCATAATTCATAGCAACCCTAGGATTATAAAGAGGTATCTGACTTCTTAGTTTTACCAAGGGGAGGGGGTTAACGACGATATCTTCTTTTATTGTTTTTTAACTTTAATTATTTTATTTTTTTATATTTTATTTCACGAGATTACAATATTTACATAAAACTGTGAATATAGAAAAAAAAATCATGGAGGAAATAAAAGACATTTTTCCAGATAATTAGGAATGTCATTTCCATGTTTTTTTAAAATTCATCATTCCTGATGTCTAAGATATTTAACTAATTTACTTTTTCAAAAATTGTGTTTCCTGGTACATTAAAGAAAGAAAACATTAATTGTTTGACATTTATTACCAATGCCTTTATATGAAAAAAATTTAATATTTTAAAAACAATAAAAGAAAGATATGGTCGTTACCCCCCCCCCCCCCCCTTATATATAATTTTCCGAGAGCCTTCCAATCTCTTTTTTTTTTATCCACTACTAGTGGAGTAATATTATTGAATATTAAATAATACAAATATTATATAAATAATCATGAAAAAGCAATAGTGTTGCTAGATAAAAATAAGACGACAATTTTTTGTGCCATAATTCATAGCAACCCTAGGATTATAAAGAGGTATTTGACTTCTTAGTTTTACCATGGGAAGGGGGTAGCGACCATATCTTTCTTTTATTGTTTTTTAAATTATTAAATTTGTTTTCATATGAAGGCAATGGTAATAAATTTCAAACAATTAATGTTTTTTCTTTAATGTATATGGAAAAACAATTTTTGAAAAAGTAAATTAGTTAAATATCTTACTCATTAGGAATGATGAATTTTAACATGGAAATGACATTCCTAATTATCTAGAAAAATGTCTTTTATTTCCTCCATGATTTTTTTTCTATATTCACAGTTTTATGTAAGTATTGTAATCTCACGAAATAATTAAAAAAAAATTAATTAGAGTTAAAAAAAATAAAAAAAAGATATTGTCGTAGGGACCCCTCCCCTTGGTAAAACTAAGAAGTCAGATACCTCTTTAAAATCCTAGGATTGGTATGAATTATGGCACAAAAGGATTATTTAACAAATAAGAAAATACTACAGAAGCGATGATAAAATTAGTGGATAAAAAAAAAAGAGATTGGAAGGCTCTCGGAAAAGTACTCCAATTATATTAGTACCAAATAGATTCACATTTACAGTTATAATTTTTGTCTTAAATATGATAAATATTTCTGGAACATCTAACGGAATTTTCTTTATGAAACAGTGTCTAATACTTCAGTACATCTCGAGAACTCTATCTTAAACTTCTTAATCCGGACATCAATACAAGATTGATAGAACTAATTAAACGACAAGATGGGTATAGTTTGTAAAAAAACATTTGAAATACTCAAAATGTGATTGTGGACAGACAAAAAAGTTTAAAATATTCGTATTTAACAGCCGAAATATGATAAATCTATGGAATTTATATTTCATAGAACCGCTGGATTTTGTGGATGAGCTCTACTTTGTACCAAATTGGAGGGTTTAAAATAATTGTAATAAACCCATACGGGTGATTCTCAAACTACAGGAGAACCACCCGTATGGGTGTTTGTTTATCTTGGTACACCAACCTATTGAGGTAGAAGGATACGATAGGCTTGTTTAAGGCTCCATTGTATACCATGTTGTATAGCGGAGGTGTGGATTTGGTCTCAGCAATCTCCGGGAACCCTAGGCCTAAGATCCCGTCCGTTTTGGCTTTGTAGAAGGGGTTCTTAGAGATTGATGTAGCCGCTATGAATACTTGATCGGGGACTGAAGCATTGCCTACCTGGAAAAGGAACAAAAAAATTTTTAAAAAATTAAGAAGTTATTTTTCGGAAGATCAACAGTGGTATATTCAAGTAATTAAGTGGTGAGATGTCAAATCCACTTTATTTTTTTTTTTTTATATTTATTAAAAACTCAAATCTTAAAAAAAATTTCAAACACCGACGTTTCGGAATTACTTTCACATAGTTTGATGCTCTAATAAAAAGGTTAAAAAAAAAAAAAAGTTGAGCTATATAGAATATATATATTTAGCGTATAATTGATATAAATATAACGTAATATTGAACGTCCGAAAGAAGATGATTACAACTCAAAATTTATCAATTCTGAGTTATTTTGTCATACCGTTGGATTCAGAATGAAAATAACCTAAAAAGCTAGAATATAATCACAATGGTATTTATTAATAACACCGTTCGCTGAAGGCGCAAGTTAACATATTCTGTTAGGGAGGGGATGATGGTGTTAACACAGGTAGAGGGCTACTTTTTAGTTGGGGTAAGTACCAGTGCTACTGATTGCCCCATTTATAGACTATTTGAGATCAAAGACTATTTTCCCTAGTCGCTGTTTGTCAGAGTTGGGCAAAATGTAGTTACAACTACTAACTTCTAACTACAACTACTTTGGTTTGATTGTAGTTACAATTACTAACTACAGTTTGTAGTTAGTAGTTAACAGCTGGCAACTACATTTTTTAACTAGTAGTTAGTAGTTAAATTTTTCCAACTACCAACTACAAGTTAGAAAAAGTAGTTAGAATATGTTAACTACTAACTACAAACTGTAGTTGGTAATTGCAATTATTTAACTACTAACTACTATCCAAATGTGATGACTATCCAAATATTATTAACTTCGGAATATTAGTGAGCCACTCCTTCATGTTCCCCCCGGTCTACCCCATTACCTAAGCTTATTATCTCATGACCAGGTATACATTAGCATTAATATTTATTTTAAAGTTTTAGTAAGGGGGGGGGGCTCTTTAATATTGAAAGTAGTAACATTTTCGGATTTCTTTCACACGGGGGTCCAATTTTATGTTATCGGGGAGGGTATTTTTGATAAAAATATTCATTTTGTATTTTAGTGGCGGGTGGGGGGGGGGGGGGGGGGGGGGGGTTCGCTCTACAAAATAGTTTGAATTTCGTTTTTCTTTCACACGGGGGTCCAATTTTATGTTATCGGGGACGGTGTTTTTGATAAAAAAATTCATTTTGTATTTTAGTGGCGGGTGGGGGGGGGGGGCGCTCTACAAAATAGTTTGAATTTCGTTTTTCTTTCACACGGGGGTCCAATTTTATGTTATCGGGGACGGTGTTTTAGATAAAAAATATTCATTTTGTATTTTAGTGGCGGGTGGGGGGGGGGGGCGCTCTACAAAATAGTTTGAATTTCGTTTTTCTTTCACACGGGGGTCCAATTTTATGTTATCGGGGACGGTGTTTTAGATAAAAAATATTCATTTTGTATTTTAGTGGCGGGTGGGGGGGGGGGCGCTCTACAAAATAGTTTGTATTTCGTTTTTCTTTCACACGGGGGTCCAATTTTATGTTATCGAGGACGGTGTTTTTGATAAAAATATTCATTTTGTATTTTAGTGGCGGGTGAGGGGGCGCTCTGCAAAATAGTTTGAGTTTCGTTTTTCTTTCACACGGGGGTCCAATTTTATGTTATCGGGGACAGTATTTTTGATAAAAATATTCATTTTGTATTTTAGTGGCGGGTGGGGGGGGGGCGCTCTACAAAATAGTTTGAATTTCGTTTTTCTTTTACACGGGGGTCCAATTTTATGTTATCGGGACGGTGTTTTTGATAAAAATATTCATTTTGTATTTTAGTAGCGGGTGGGGGGGGGGGGGGGCGCTCTACAAAATAGTTTGAATTTCGGATTTCGTTGACTTAGGGGTCCATTTTTATGTTATCGGGGACGGCAGGTTCTAATATTATGTTATCTAGGACAGTTTATACGAAAATAATATTTATTTTGAATGTGATCTAATCCTGCTTTTTATATTTCTTTTTTATATTTTGTATAAGTATTTATTAGGGTGTCCCTTATTTTTCATGGTTTTAAATTTCTAACGAATAGGTGTTAGTTTTGTTCTTTTGCATCTAAAACAGTCGGAAATAAATTGTTACCTTACTTGGATTACGATAATCCGTGCCGACTTGCATCGAATCATGTTCATACATGTTGCGCGGCAGTTTAATAACAATATTTATTTGGAATGTGATCTTTTATAATAATTTAATGTTTAAAATGGTAAATGAAAAATAATTCCCGAATAAACCCTGGTAATATTTAAATCATATTATTTTAGCAAACCGTTATAAGATAGCCGAGTGGGCAAACGCTTTAGAAAATACGCGTTGCCCATGGTAACGTATGATTGATAACCCGAAGAGATAGCAATCGGAGCCAGAACTCGGAGCCAGGAAACATTTAATAATACTCGGCATCAATCCCCCATCCACTCCCCTGGCCCGGGAAACTCCGTATAGCCTTAAAAAAAGTCAGGAAAGGGAGGAACAAAAAACAAATCAAAAAAAAAAAAATCATTTGAACCCCTAATTAAAGATAAACAGTGTTTCCCTTACATAGGCGAAAAAAATTTTTTTTTAGATATCGAAATGCATACCTCCTATTTCTTTTTAAACTATCTAGACTTACTTAAATACAAAATTTCAGCTTCCTACGCCAACGTTAACCCGTGCCGACAGAACTCTGAAGATTATGAAACTTGCTGTTTTTAACCCTTTCCGTTATATAGCTAAATCAATTGAAATATTAATTTTTTTTATGAAATATTTATTAAAAGAAGATAAAATTACTGATCAGGCAGGACGTTTTCTTTTCTTTATTCTCTTTTTTACAGTCTGGATACAGATTCCTATGCTTCTGAACACAGCATAGCAAAAATTGCTTTTGGTCTTCCTTTGGTGTGATAAAACCATGCAAATCTTGCATACGTTTTTCAAGCTCTTTCAGCTGTATCATTAACTGCTCTTAAAGAAAACACTTTCCTTTTCGCCTCTGAATAGGAATCTTTATCTTTATCTTTATCCAACGCAGAAGCGGGTTTCTGGAGGAAATTCTTATCAATATTTAATCGAGAAAATAAATTTGTGCTCTTGACAGACACAAAATCACTTAATGATTTTCCTGCAACAATAAATAAGGCAGTATAATTAACAATTTATTAAAAACAGTATAAAAACATTACTATTTATTGTATTAAGCCCCTTTGAAAACCAAAAATCTTGATTTGGTGCCTTCACCGCCAGACTACATCCAAGCCATGGTTTTACATATAAAACCGCATTGAATAAACAGAAGTCGTTTTCCAGTTGTCTCTAAACTGTTTGAACAGTGGGATACCAGGACTACTTGTGACTTGGTGGTTTTTTGTTTCGAACACACATTTTAAAACCAGTTCGTAAATGTGATGGCGGCAAGCAAAGAGTAGTAACTCCCTGTCTAGTTTTTGTTCCAAAAGTACAGAAGCTCCTTTCAATCGCCCTGTATTAGACGCAGTTGTGTCACAGCACATTATTTGTACTTTGTCATCGAGGTTCCAGTCATGAAGTGTGTTCAACACAGCTCAAGCTTGATCCTGGCCGGAACAGCTCTCCAGTTTGGGTATAGTCAGAAGTTGTTCCTTTTCTCCAAATGAAATCAGAATTGGCAGGCATGCTTCTTTAGAACTTCTCAAGTCAAGTCCAGGTAATACTTTTCCATCCCAGTAAACGGTAACAATTTCAGGCATATTATTCTGAAAATCTGATTTTATAGATTCCGCTCTATCTTTTCGACTCTGTGTGCGATTACGTTAAATAGAAGATTTGTTTATCGGAAAATCATCACAGCTAAGATCAAGTGCATCTACTACAGCCTGAAATATATAGACAGGATCCCTTATGCTTAATTGGCATCTATCTAAAGCTGCAACTAACTTAGGCGTAATAAAGTCTTTCCTTCCTCTTTTTTTAGTAGTTTGAGAACTTACCATTTGAGAGGTGGATGCTAAGGGTTCCTCAAGGCTTTCATCAGAGCTGGTTGATCGTGTTGTCTTTGCGTTTGAATAGAATCTTGCGTAGTAACTGATGACGATAAACCTCTGATACACATTTGCTGACATATTTTTGTCCCTTCATTCAATTTCCTTTGTCTTGTCCTTTTTTCTTTTTCAGCTACCTTTTTGTCTACACCCACTAAATACCCTGGACGCCCTATGTAAAAACATCTTCAATTTTCATCCGTTCCAATGCATCAGCGTGTGCTATATCACAGGTTTCATTCAGATTCACAAGTTTTTTTACACAGTTAGGTATAGCTCTAGTAGAGATTCTAGCTTTTTCCCAAAATATAATACACTCCTGAATGACGAGATTAGCACTTTCTCTAACAGTCAATTTAACTTCGCGAATGTTAAAAAAAAATTACTGCAAGAACTTGACGATTAGACGGTAACTTTGCGCCTGTTATTTGATAATTTACGTCACTAAATAAGAAAACACATTTTTTATAGCTTCCTAATTCCACTGCCATCTTTAAAATGTAAAACAATAAGTCTTAATCGCGAGAATGATTGAGAAAAAATGACTAATGCCGTGAAATCGCACCGCTACTGCCGCGCTAAATGTGTGAACATGATTCGATGCAAGTCGGCACGGGTTATCGTAATCCAAATAAGGTAAACATTTATTTCCGAGCGTTTTAGAGGCAAAAGAACAAAACTAACACCTATGCGTTAGAAATTTAAAACCTTGAAAAATAAGGGACACCCTAATAAACACTCATACTGTACTAGATAAGATTATATTAGACCCTGACTTGAAAAAAATCCGAAAAGGTAATCATTATCAATATTATCATCATCAATATTAGTGCGCCCCCCCCCCCGTCACTAAAATACGGCATGAAAATTGTTTTGAAGAATACAGTCCTCGATAATATTGGACTCCTGTGTGAAAAAAACTCCAAAAATCTAACTTTTTTAAAGTAACATAAAATTGGACCCCCATGTGAAAGAAAAACGAAATTCAAACTAATTTGTAGAGCGTCCCCTCACCCGCCACTAAAATACAAAATGAATATTTTTATCAAAAACACCGTCCCCGATAACATAAAATTGAACCCTCGTGTGAAAGAAATCGGAAAATCTAACTTTTCTCCAATGCACCTCCCTCACTCCCCCTCACTAAAATACAAAATGAATATTTTTTTCAAAAACACCGGCCCCTATAACAAAATATTGGATCCTCATGTGAACGAAATCGAAATTCAAACTATTTTCAAATGCGCCCCCCCCCCCCCCCTCCTCGAATAAAATACAAAATGAATATTTTTATCAAAAACACCGTCCCCGATAACATAATAATGGACCCCCAAGTAAACGAAATCCGAAATTCAAACTATTTTCTAGTGCGCCCCTCACCCGCTACCAAAATACAACATGAATATTTTTATCAAAAACACCGTCTCCGATAACATAAAATTGGAACCCCGTGTGAAAGAAATCAGAAAATGTTACTACTTTCAACATTAAAGAGCCCCCCCCCCCCCCTCACTAAAACTTTAAAATAAATATTAATGCTAATGGATACCTGGTCATGATATATAATATGCTTAGGTAATGGGGTAGACCGGGCGAACATGAAGGAGTGGCTCACTAATATTCTGAAGTTAATAATATTTGGATAGTCATCACATTTGGATAGTAGTTAGTAGTTAAATAATTGTAGTTAACAACTTTTTAACTACCAACTAGTAGTTGGTAGTTAAACATTTTAACTACTTCTTCTAACTAGTAGTTGGTAGTTAAAAATTCTAACTACTTTTATCGTAGTTGAAAAAAGTAATTGTACATTTCTAACTACCAACTACTAGTTAGTAGTTGCTCCGTGCAACTACTTAACTAGTTAGTTAAAAATGTAGTTAACTACAGGAAGTAGTTAACTACTGCCCAACTCTGCTGTTTGTAGGCACATAGTAAAATTGAAAATGGTTGGCGGGATGGCCGAGTGGGCAAACGCGATAGAAAATACGCGTTGCCTATGACCACGCCTGATTGGAAATATGAAGATAGCCAGGGGGAAATTTAATTATACTCGTCATCAATCCCCCACCCTCTCCCCTGGCTCGGGAAACCCCGTATAGCCATTAAGGCGAGAAAGGGGAGGAACCAAAAAAAAAAAGGAAAAAAAAAGTATATTTGAAAATGACATAATTCGTCCCTTTGCTATAGATCCACTTAACTTTTCAGAGGTTTTATGTAAGCCCTAGCAGGAATTTCTCCTTCTTTCTGGACGCTACAACCCGGTTACAGAACGCGGCCTCCTCCAGACGTCGCACAGTGGGGCAAGTGCGGAAAAAATTCGATTTTTCGAAATTTTTGATTTTGATCATCTGGCTCGTGTTTCTGTTGTATATTAGCCACTGCATCTAGGTATAGCACGAATTTCACCCGGACTAATGTTTAGCCCCATTTATTGAGGCTTAAAGTCAAGATAGTGGAAGTTTTGGTTAAATTACACCTAACTTTCAGAGTTTGGTATATGACTGGGAAAAATAGTAAAATAATTCCAATGTTTTATTCCTGTTCTAGGATGTTTAAATATGCCACACATAAGACGAATTGGTCAAAAAAATATTTTTCATCACGTTACTAGACCAAAGTTACGAACTACCATAAACATTTTGAAAAGGTAGTGCTACAAAAAAAGCTCCGGTTTCCTCCGGGATGGGGAAGGTATTTTCTCAAAATATACGTGTTAAAGTAAAAAGTAGAACAAAAATCATCTGCCTTTATCTGCCTATCCGATCATAACACCGCAAAGAAAGTAAAGGATTAGAGTACGCCTTTGTTTGTTGCACTATTTTGTTTACCCAATTGGCTCAGATAATACATGTCCCCACGTCAAAACACTTTTAATTCGAGTTCAGTCTAGTTGCGAACGTTGTCTAGTCATGAGTTCTATTAAAATTAAATCCCGCGATTTGTGTGAGTGCTTGTGGGGTGGTACAAACTTTGACGTATTTTTTCGACGAAATCACCCTGAACTTGACGAGGAAAATATTTCTTCAATTGTGACAGCTCTAAGTAAGAGTTTTTTGCCTCATTTTAATATAAAAAAAAGATAAGGTAAATCGGGACCGGGCGAGGTTCAGAAAAATATTCAGCGAGTGGATGGAAAATGAATATGTTTTTCACATACCAGACGACGAATCCATTGGATGTGTTGGGAGACCAAGTAAAGACTTTTATGATTGTGGTGAAAGAAGCAAGAGGAATAAAATACGCAGCCTTCAAGCATCGTATGAACAAAGCTTGATTAACGCAGCTGCGAGAAACGATGACCACGATAAACCCGAAGCTTTGTCATCCGATCAGGCATTAGCTATATTTCTCCAGGCCGGCCTGACAAAATATCAGTACGAGATGATTCGACAAGCGCTAAAAGACCTTGGGTGCCATGTATTTCCAAGTTATAAAAAATTAATCCTCTCAAAGAAACAGTGCTACCCTGAAAATATGTCAATTGATGAAACATCCGCAATAGTCCCTTTGCAGAATTTGCTTGACCATACTGCCAAACGAATTCTGGAAACAAAACCTCCAGAAGAACTAGCAAAATTAAATAATTATGAATTAATATTGACAACGAAATGGGGATTCGACGGTGCCTCAGGCCAAAGTGAATTTGCCCAAAAATATTCGATCGACAACAACAAAATAAGCGACTCGAATTTATTCATGACGTCAATTGTTCCTCTGAAGCTCACAATCCCAATTGATGTTGATCAAAATAGATCGATTTGGGAAAATGGCCGACCTTCCTCAACAAGACATTGCAGGCCCTTGCGATACAGTTTCCAGAAAGAGACACTTGATTTGGCGCGAGCTGAAAAAAAATTAGTTGAAGAAGAAATAGAGAAGTTGGAAGTTACCGAAGTGGTGATCGGCAAGAATGTCATGCGTATTCGACATATTCTGGTGATGACAATGTTGGACGGCAAGGTAGCTCAAGCCATCACCAATACGAAGTCTGCAAGTGCCTGCTACATATGCAGTGCTTTACCTTCGGAAATGAACGACTTGGCGAAAATCCAACAAAAGACTCTTAATGTGAATGCTCTCGAATTTGGTATCTCTCCATTACACGCCCGAATCAAGTGTATGGAATACATCCTTCACATTGCCTACAACAAAAAATTTGAAAAATGGAGGAATACAAAAGACACGCGAGTCATGCACGAAAACGAAAAGAAACGTATTCAACAAGAGTTTCTTGAGAAAGTCGGCATCAAAGTAGACTTCGTTAAGCAGGGTTACGGATCTTCAAATAATGGCAACACTGCCAGACGATTTTTCAGTGATTGCAAGGTCACAAGTGCAATAACAGGAGTAGACGAAACTCTAATCCACCGGATCGCTACCATACTCGAAGTCATAAATAGCAATGCAATGATCGACCCAGAAAAATTCCGGCTCTTCTCAAAAGAAACAGCTGAGATGGCCATTGAGAAGTATTCATGGTACTACATGCCATCCACGGTGCACAAGATTTTATTGCATGGTGCTGAAATAGTGCAGAAGTCGATTCTCCCAGTTGGAATATTGTCGGAGGAGGCGCAAGAAAGTAGAAATAAGGATTACAAGACTTTCAGAATCAGAAACTCGCGGAAAATGTCTCGTATATCTACCAACGAAGACGTGTTCCACAAGCTACTGGAGACTTCAGATCCTTTTATCACGAACATGCGACCCGAACCAAAGAAAAAGCACCTGGAAATCAGTGATGCAGCTAAGGAACTGTTAATATAATTTCCTTGAATTTGAAATCGTAAGTATCTTTTCAATTTGAACAACCTTTGACTTTGAATCCCTAGTTTTATTATTTACAAAATTCTCCAGTCTTTTAATCTTCCTTGAATTTTTATTTGTAAGCATTATTTAATTTCAATATACACTAAAAATACTTGTTGGAACTTGTTTTGATAAGCGCAACCTATTCCGAAATTTTTATGTTGCCAATAGGCTTTCATTTTCTCATTAGTTCTTTAATTTTCTTAAAAATTTCGATAAAAACCATTGAACTTGATGTATTTTTTTGTTCTGAGTCGAATGAGACCAGCCCCAGGTTTCTATGTTAATCCGTTTTCGAGATATTGAATTTTTTCCGCTTTTTGGCCATTCGGCCCCACTGTGCGTCGCACAGTGGTCAATAATTGCTTTTTGGCGGACATAAATCTGCCATTTCCACAATTTTACAGATAAATTGATGGGATCTTTTTTATTACCTTCTTAATAAAATTCAAAAACCAAGGAAACTATTGCCGTTAAGATTGCCTTGGAATAAGTGTCCTTTTTGCTTACCCAAAACCAGGTTTCTTGTGTGTTAATAGATAGTTTTCGTTAGTATGCAAAAAAACATAGAAGAACTCAATATTTTTCAGAATTTTCTTTTTTATTTTTTTAGTCTGAGGGTGGGCTTTCATAACACCGAGTATCCAAAAGAAAATTCAAATTGCATAGAACTTATGGGTATTTTAAAAACAACTAAATATTCAACATTAAACTCGATTTTCTCCTTTTAGAAATAAGATATCAATATACCGATTTTACTGAAAGTTTACATTCAACGGCTAGTATATTACGTATGAGCAACATGAATTTGGTTTGCTTATTAGGGTACAAAAGCAATTTATATACTACTTTTTTTTTTCAATAAAAACCGTTTTTCTCGGTTTCAAAGGGGTGCTCCCCGGGGTTATCACTGGGGTAATTTCTAGTCTTACTTGTACTACGACCACATAAAAAGATCAGTTAAATTCACTTGCGCCTTTTTTAGAAAATTTTGTTTTGTATATGTTTACAGAAAAATTGGCAATGTTTGGCCCTATAATCTGCTCTAAATGGTACAGGTACATTTACAATCTCCTTCTAATCTATAACATAAAACGACTACATCTATACATAAGGTTTTCACTTATAAATGTATATTGCAGTATAAAATTTTGAATAGCCTTATTGAAAACCTTGAGTACCTGTTTTCCTTTTTCAGTTGATTAGGTGAGATGAAAAACTACTGAATAGCTGAAATCATATACATATTTGACTTTTCCTGCAAACACCTATTATCTAGAAATAATAATTTTCTACGTATAGTTACTCTAGTTACTTGTAGTGGAGGGTAAAGAAATTAAAAGGGGAAAGAATCAGTATGACTCTGCTCTTGTGTTGCTAATCGGCTTTGTCTGCCTTACTTAAGATAAAGTTATGTTTTCTCAGGTCAATCTATAGCACTACAAGTCTGATTCAGTCCTTCTTGTTTTGATACGAGAAAATTGGCAATGTCCACCCTAAAATATAGTCCAAACATTTTAACGAGTGTAAATTGATGTGACGAATTAACTGAGAATTTTATACCGCAATATACATTTATAAGTGAAAACCTTATGTACAGGTGAGGTCGTTTTATGTTATAGATTAGAAGGAGATTGTAAATGTACCTGTACCATTTAGAGCAGATTATAGGGCCAAACATTGCCAATTTTTCTGTAAACATATACAAAACAAAATTTTCTAAAAAAGGCGCAAGTGAATTTAACTGATCTTTTTATGTGGTCGTAGTACAAGTAAGACTAGAAATTACCCCAGTGATAACCCCGGGGAGCACCCCTTTGAAACCGAGAAAAACGGTTTTTATTGAAAAAAAAAAGTAGTATATAAATTGCTTTTGTACCCTAATAAGCAAACCAAATTCATGTTGCTCATACGTAATATACTAGCCGTTGAATGTAAACTTTCAGTAAAATCGGTATATTGATATCTTATTTCTAAAAGGAGAAAATCGAGTTTAATGTTGAATATTTAGTTGTTTTTAAAATACCCATAAGTTCTATGCAATTTGAATTTTCTTTTGGATACTCGGTGTTATGAAAGCCCACCCTCAGACTAAAAAAATAAAAAAGAAAATTCTGAAAAATATTGAGTTCTTCTATGTTTTTTTGCATACTAACGAAAACTATCTATTAACACACAAGAAACCTGGTTTTGGGTAAGCAAAAAGGACACTTATTCCAAGGCAATCTTAACGGCAATAGTTTCCTTGGTTTTTGAATTTTATTAAGAAGGTAATAAAAAAGATCCCATCAATTTATCTGTAAAATTGTGGAAATGGCAGATTTATGTCCGCCAAAAAGCAATTATTGACCACTGTGCGTCGTGGTCTTGGGTAGGCGCCATCCAACTCCCAACTCCTAGTAGCAATTTATTTATCGAAATTACGATTGGTCACGTCTCCTTGAAATTCTCTAATATTTCATACCTCATCCATCAAAAACCTAAGCTCTTGGCAGCGGAAAAGTAAATACAATATAATATGGTGGTATTATTTTGTATTAAATTATTATAGTGTAACGATGTTTTATCTATTATCAATAAATTGAAAAAAAATAAAGAAGTCTTACCGTCAATGTGTCTTGGACAGTTACTCCTGATATTGAGCCGGTACCATATTCGATGGCTACACTTTTTCCGATATTTTTAAATGTCGAAGATTTTGAATCCTTGAAGTAGTTATGGTTATCTAAAAAAATAAATATAAATTTAAGATCTATTATAACAAAAAAAAAAATATGATTAATTAACAACAACGTAGAGCGTTGTACACATGTTGCAGAGGGGAGAAAGACCAAAATCTATGAAGAAAACATCTTGTCTGGATCGAGATTTCATTAGTTATTTGTGCAGCGTTCATCATTACATTAAATTTTGGACCGAAAAATGGGCTGTAAATAAAATAGTTCCTAACTACCTGTAGAAACTGAGTATTTGATGTATTAATATGCCCGAAATATGACTGCAAAAATTTCATCAAAGTTGATCAACCGGAGGGGCACTGTACTTAATAAATTTTGTCTCATTTTCATGTGTCTCTCTTTATTTACTCAAAAAGTGCCTTAACTATTTTGATCAAATTCGTGTTCTGAGGGGGCTTGAATGGGGAAGGCACCTTTTTTGTTTTCCTAAAAATACCTTCGTTTTTACTTATATTGAGAAATAAACTGTCTCCCGTTAGAAGAAAAAAATAAGAAATGGCTAAATATGAAATATGAAAGAAATCAAATAAACATATACAGGAGAGAAAAAGAAAAATATTCCGTCAACTCATAAAACACGCCTCCTGAGCCGACGCATGCGGAGTACGCCTTTAATGACAGACCATTGTTTATAATTAAAGCCGTTCTGTTCATTTAATGGAAATTATTTGTTTCATGGTAACAACTGAAGTAAGTAAATGAAGTTTAAGTAAATGAAGTTAAAGTAAATGAAGTTTTCAACAACTCCTTATAGAATTATAAAATCAGAAGACTTGGATTATTTTGCTTGCATTGCCGAATTATCGCAAGTAAAAACTTTTATTTAATAATAAAAAAAAAAAAATTGAGTGTACTTTACCGAGCAAATACAAAGAAAAATAAGTAAATAAATGTAGAAAAATGTGTAGCTTTGAGAACCCTTTAACTTCTAATCTAAGTAAGTTGGTAAGTGAAAGTTGTGTGTTGCGCTCATCGCACCAGATTTTTTTATCTAGGAAATATTAGTAACAGGTGTTGCGATATTTTTTGTGAAGATAACATGTGTTGTATTTTCACTTATGTGAGGAAGAGTTAATGTATTCAGGTATTTTTTTCAAAGAAGGAATCTCTTCCATATTTTCTTTAATTTCTTTATTTACCGAACGTTTCGGGCTTCTGACCACAGCGTTGTACTTTTTAAGACTCCACAGCCATCTTTTTGTCAAAAACAAATTATGTAAGATACATATGTTGCTTAATTGCTTAATTAACAATTAACATCATATATATTACTTCTTAAAGCCTTTTTATTTTCGGTATGCCATAACTTCCTTAATACTTCATCAAATTTCATGGATAAGCTTTCCTTAACCGCTACACCGGAAAAAATACAAATCACTCATTTCGCCTTCGATTGCAACTTATTAACGCAAAATATACAGTGTGTATTTTAATCGAGCTTCACACGGGTCAGCTAGTTTAACAATATTCTTCTGTGGTACTATAGTATTATAATCTGTATTATACCCCAAGAAGATGGACCAGAAGCCCGAAACGTTAGATAAAAAAAGAAAATATAAAGAGATTTAAAAAAAAAACCTGATAGAATGTGTTACTTGGCAGTCTCCGATACGTGGGACGATGTTTTTTTCTCTACTGGACGTTCTTGAGCTTGTGGCCCATTTGCTGCATTCTCGTTTAATTTCTAACAGTTTTAATGTTTTATTTTTTCCATAATGATTCCTAATTTGAAAGATTTGCATCTTCGATTGATGCAGACAATCTTCTTGTTCTTATTTATTCCAGGTGTTTCTCCCATTCTTTCAAGTTGTGTAGCTTGATCGACTATTTTGATGCCCATAATTCCACTATGAGATGGAACCCAGGCTAAGACAACATTTGTTGACTTAATTTTAAGTTCTTAACTTGAATTTAAAATTTATGTGATCTAATAATTGCGTGATCATGAGTTGTCGATTGTCACTATTACCTTCTTGGAGTTTGTTGCAACGCACCATTTTTTCTTATCGGACTCGGCTATCCATTGGAGAGTCTAAATGAAAGATGTTGCTTTTCCATAGAAAAGTGAGCTCTCATCTTCTAACTTATACAGACGTTGGGTTTGATTTCTACTAGCGTACACTGCACAGCCTACGCTAATTTCCATTTAGGAGGCGACCGTTTATATGATCTTAAACAATTTATACTCCTATAGCAGTCGGAAAAAATCGAAAAAGATTTTTAAATTTGTATAGGATTTTCTTTAGAGTACTTAACCATTGATGTGTCAATAATGTGACTCCCTTTTCTCCAACTTGGGATTTTCAGATCCGGAAAGAGTCTAACAGTGCTCAGTTCCATCTTTGCATGCTTTAGAGTGTAAAAAAAAATTGCCTTACCCTATTAAAAAATACGCTCAATATTGCTACGTCAGATAGTGTTTTTTTTTAATTTTTGTTTTATTCGATCCAAATTTTAAAAAATGGTACTTACTATAATATAAATTATACTTACAACAAGCAAAACTGAACCAGCAATGGCTGGAAGGTACCCAAAGATCCGATGAACCAGTGTCAAACACTACTTTCAGTTCTTGCGGTGGAGTCCCTAGTCTTATCACACCGTAATAGTCCATCTGGAAACCGAGAAATGAATTATTATAGTTTAATAATGTTAAATTATATCCGCGAGTCCACAACCGTTTTTTTTTTTTTTTCACTCAACCATTTCTTCTAGATATAAAATGTTACAAAAAAATTTCAATTTACATTTACATTAATCTTGAATGTTTTTCTGACAACTATTAATTTTTTCAGATTTTTTATTTAATAATTTAGGTGCAAAGCAGGGCGGATGGATATTAATTGGCTCCAAGAGCCCCTTAATAATCCTAGGCTAATATAAGTTTACTTTGAAATAAACTGACGAAAAATGAAAAGAACCGTTAAACATGTATAAATATTTGAGAAAAGTGCGAGGTAGCATGAAAACCGAGTGAAGAGAAAAATAATGGTCTCACATTTTTGTTGTTTTTTATTGATACTGGGAGGCCCTTCTTGCTGAAAGATATAAACTTTTCCAACTGGGCTCTGTACTCCTTCAAGTTTTGTTTGAATTCGGAAAAACTCTTCGTTTCTTTGGGGATCCTACGCAATGGAATCCTGAAACAAGAATATTTTTCGTGTAAATTGATATTTAAATAAACATTTTTTTCCCTAATATGAAACAAATAAATGAGAATTTAGTACTGTTTCCAGGTATATGTATATACATATAATTAAAATTAAAAAGTCTAATTACATTTTTTTAAATTTGTTTAAATATTATTTGCAGATATTGAACACATTTATTGGAATATCTTATTGATTAGTTTATTTATTTATATTTATTTATATCTATGCAACACATTTATTAGCTTATCATATATATTAGTTTATCGTATCACTTTAGCACGGTTACAACCTCCTGAAGGTTAAAATTTATTAATCAAGTGTCACCTGCAAAGTGTTTTATAAATCTGCAAAGTCATCGGCAAATAAATTGATTTTTTTTGTTGCACTAAACACTCTACAATGCAGCCAAACTATATATATATATATATATATATATATATATATATATATATATATTTATTTTTCTTAACAAAATAGTTTACAAAATAATATAAGGTATTTTGTAGTTATAATTTTGCATTATAGTTTTCATCTCACAGTAAGGGCCTGGCCACACAAGTCCGCACCGGATCCACACCGCAGCATTAATATAGGTTATGTTCAAAATATTTTTAATTTAACTTACATATTACCATTAGTTATGCCTAAAGTGGCCTGTGTCTGACATGTGTGCCATGAACTTGAGGCATAACTAAAGGTAATATGTAAGTTAAATTAAAAATATTCTGAACATAACCTATATTATTGCTGCGGTGCGGATCTGGTGCGGACATGTGTGGCCAGACCCTAATGCAGGAATTTCGGACACTCTAAGGGCGAGGATTGTTGAAAACCCAAACAAGTGGAAGCAGATAATCCGGGAGGATGCCATTGAGGAGTGGAGCCGAAGGTGGGCAATCTCCCAGAAAGGGTGCCCTCAGGAAATACTTTCCTACTGTAAAATCCCGGCTATTGGCTAAATGGATCCTCGCGGACTATTGGGTTTCTTAGTTCCTCACGGGGAATGGAGGTTTTAGAGCCCATCTGCATCGACTTGGCTAGAACATAGACCCCCACTGCTCCACCTGTGGTGTCCCAGAGACTGTGAGCACGTGGTCACGACCTGCACTGCGTTTGATGGAATAAGGGCTAGGATGCTGAGAACCACGGGACTTTTCGTCCTCACTGAGCAAGAGTTCCCTCAGCTGGTGAGCAAAGAGAATTCCCCGCGGTTCAAGGAGTTCATTGAAAGGTGGAAAACGGCGTTGGGTCCAGCCCACTTCAACATGGGAGCCCGGAGAAGAGGACCTGGACCAAGAAGAACACCGTAGAAATTGAAGCGACCTTCCAGTTCTTGGGGACAGCTGAAGAAGAAGGAAAATAAAAAAATGGTTTAATAGCAGTAGTGTGTTGTTGCGTAGTCGTGCGTAACATCCCACTACTCCTATACCCGTATCTACGTATTCGAAATATAAAGCAACAATAGTTGCAAAAGTAGTTAAGAAATCATAAACATGAATTTAAAATAGGTAGCTAATTATCAGATAGAACGGACTTAATGGATTAGTAAATGATAGGGGCAGGATTTATTCGTATTTATATATTTATTTGCAAGCCTCCTGAAGCCCTGGTCGACAGCTGGTTTTCTGTTTCATACGATTCTGAAGTAAACAAAGCCTATTATTTTTACATATTTGTATATTATACAGATTTATAATTTTACATATTTGGGTTGTATTTTAAATATTTGCTTCCACATTTAGTCAATAGAGAAAAATCATATAAAATAATAATATGAGCCTTTGACAAAATGACTAAATTCAATCTCAACATATTTTCAGAAAATCACTAAAAATAAAATTCGTCCTTGGAAAATTTCTACTTGACTTTGTTTGCACATTGTAAACAAAATTATGGTGTTTTAATACTCTTTCATATTATTACAAAATAAAAAGGTAGGAATTTTCCAAAGAGAAATATTACTAAAAGCGTGTTCCTTGAAAATGTTAAAATTGTAGTTACTAATTCTGTCAACTGAAACGCGCATATAATAATGACAGGTAGTTAAAGGAACATCAGAAATATAGAATTTCGGGGTATAATAACACCTCATAATCTAAACAGAAGCTCTTACTAATTTAAGTATTTTTTTTATTTCAGGATTAATCCCATTATTTATTAATTGGTCTCCTAGTGAACTTATTTAAGCTAGTATAATTAAATCGAAGACTTACTATCCAGTATGAACACATTTTATGCAAAGTCCTGAAAATTCATGTCTTTTAGATATGACGCTGTTGAAAGGAGCGATCGATATATGCGATTTTTGGCCTTATAGACATGCATATTATTCTGTAAAAAAAGTTTATGTAAGTTATGAAAAAATAAAATGAAAATAGAAGTAAAATCTCGTTAATCGACTGATGAACCAAGGAGAAAAAATATTTATATAAAATCTAATGCAATAAAAGACTTCAAAATATTAAAAATAAAATCTCTTTATCTAATTGACTCTTCAAATTATTGATAAGTATCGAGATCCTCATCGTTTTTTTCTTCATTTAAAAATTAATGAATGAAAATTTTTAATTTATATAAAAAAACAAAAAAAAACAATTGATCTGTTCGGCGTAGAAATAATTCTCGAAATCAATTAATGCTTTTTATTTTTTAAAATATGGAGATTTTCATGTGAAGAGTAAAACGTAGATGCTGTCCTCCATTTAAGGTACTGATAACACGCTAAACTTGTGACAGAAAAAGTCCAATTTCAATAGCAACTTATATGTAATATATTTAAACCTAAGCGAGCTTTTATTTATTTATCGTTATATTTGTTAAGTAAAAAAATCCAAGAAATATAATAGTAATAGCAATAAAAATCATGATTTCTTTTATGTGAGGAATTTGTAAGAAGACGCCGTAAAATATTAAAAAGAACTAATTATAAATCATAAAATTTTCATTTAAACTAATTCCACTCAGGAAACAACATAAAGTAACAGCTGGAAAATATCTTGATTCATGTTTCTGTGAATTACTGGGGGCGGGCAGGACCCCTTTATACCTTTCTTTAACAGGTATTTTATCAATTTGAATGAAATAAAAACAATATAAGTAAGTGTTTTGTTATAACACAATTTTTTTTTCTAAGTCATTTGAAGATATTAGTATAAGATATTTAATTTTTTAAACACGAGAAAAACAAGGTTCAACAACGTCACGTCTCAAAACCATGATTTTTGAAGAGAGCGAGTTCAATGTTATAAAGAAAAAGAAAATGTGTTCAGAATACACTAAGCCTTCGACTTAACTTTTTATTAAACATAAATGTTTAGTAACAAGTTACTTAGTAACAAGTTAAGTAACAATTTAATGAGGAACATAACAATGTTTTGCGTAGCACGGGCCTATTACTAGTACAGTAATTATTTCCACGATTTACAGCCTGCAAAGCAATAAAACTGTATACTAAAATCTTTGCTAGTTCTCACTCAACTATAATAAATAGGCTCTCGAAATTGTGCATATTCCAAATTGTAAAGAAAGAACGTTTAGATGTAACTTCGTTATGTACAAGGTAGGTAATATCAGTATGTGTCAAGTTATAAAAATAGGCGGCTTTATTTCAGCTGGATTATGTTTGAGCCCTTTTTTTTAAGCCCTTTTTTTTTTTTTAATTGATTTTTAACTTGAATTTTTTTATTTATGGAACTCATAATCTAAATAAATAGATATAATATGTTTGCGTTATCCAACTCCTAAATTAATAGAAATATAAATGTGCCCATAATGATAAAAGTGGTCTAAATCATTTAATTCCTGTTATGAAATTGCATTTGCTAATATTAAAAAATGTTTTTTAAGCTATGCAACATTTTAATTTAGAATTTTATTTGTCTTGATTAATGGGAAATGGCTATAAATATGAAATCTCGTGGTAATTTCATTCGAAAATCTTGGTTTTAAAGAAGGTGAATCGACTAAGACCCTTTTGAAAATAAATAGAATCTCCAATTATTGAATCACAGTAATAAAATCAGAAATTTTGCTCAAACCAATCATTTTATTGAAATAACTTACGAGAATTGATAGTTCATTTTTCATCCAAGTAAATTCTGAAGAGTCCTGCCGATTTAATGCTGATCAATTCAATATATTAAATTCTTAAATAAAATTTTAAATTATTATATAAATTAATAAAATATTAATATTAAATTTGAATTATTAATAATGAATTAATTAATCATTAATAAAAAATTAAGTAAATAATAAGATTTAATTAAAATTTTGGGTAGACCAAAAAGTATTGTCGTTTCTGTTATTGATGGCCATTTGCAGGCTCATTTTGTTGTCAAAAACGTACCAGAGAGGGCTGCCAAAAAAATCAACAACGGAGTCAATAAAAATTTTATATTACAACCACTATCATATGGTTGATACTTGAAAATATAATAAAAATAACATTGTAACTAAAAATTAGTTTAGTAGTTATTTTAAAATGGACTTGAGCTCATTTGTTTTTTGTTTTAAATTTTGACTTAGGCAACTTTAGTTGAAGAGCTCAGTGGATGGACATGTTAATTGATATTTTTGAGGATATCGCTATTTTTTTAAGGATGATCACATTATTTGTTCATTTAAACTCTTGTTTTTTTTATTTTGAATAACCAAACTACAAAATCACACAAAAATAATGCTAAATGTGTTGAGCAGAAACTAATTGCAGATTTACAAAGTCAAAGCTATTTTTTAGAGGTCAACTATGGTTGACGTCGAGAGTTCGCATCCTGCCAGGTGGCCCTCGATTTAAAAGGAATAAAAAATTCCTTGACTGTGATGGGATGTATTGTAGAATGGTTGTTCCATTTGCCTATGCGATGTCAGGTAATCGTTGAAGATCCCTCTCCTAATTGTACCTAGATAAAAAAAATTAAGAATCCAGACCAATAGTGATTTTTTCCAACATAAATAGTTGATTTCTATTAATAACTATTAATAGATCAACTAATAAGATTTCTAATGCTTTATCTGTGCACTAAATGACGATATTGTCTAAAGTTCTGAAATATTTAATTATATAAAAAAAAAGAAGCGAATAAGAGATATCTAAAGAATCATCCCTATAGAATAGTTATAATTGTAATCCCTATAAATCGATATAAATTTGCTACAAATGAGAAATGACTTACTCTTTGTTTTCTCTAATTTTATTCCATTGTTTTATTTGATACTCACGTATGCTGTTTATTGTAATTTTACAGGAGCAAATAAAGCTGTATTGTAAAAAAAAAAAAAAAATCTTCCATAACAATTGGCCACCATAGTAAACGACGATATATTCCATATTTCTATGGACGTAGCAAATAAACCAATGGAATAAAATTAGAGAAAACAAAGAGTAACTCATTTCTCATTTGTACCAAATTTATATCGTTTTCTAGGGATTAGAATTATAACTATTCTATAGGGATGATTCTTTAAATATCTCATATTCGCTTCTTTGTTTTAAATAATTAAATATTTCAGAAAAATGGGCAATATCGTCGTTTAGAATGATGGCCAAATGTTATGGGAATTTTTTTTTTGGTTTACAAAACAGTTTTATTTGCACCTGTAAAATTACAATAAACAAATGTAGGCATGAGGGAGATAGCACCCAGTGGTGCATCCTCTTGGCAAAAGCTTTACGTAGTCAGACTAGGAGGTCCCTCATCCAACTCCTCTTCAGCCTTCGCCGAGGTAGCTAAGGAATATTACGGAAGATTGGTACATAAAAATTGCCAGCAGTCAGTCACTAAGTGTTCAACTGTCTAAGATACTTTGCACTGTGTACAGATTAGTCTCAGTTTTCCAGTAAGCAAATTTTGATATGTGAGTAGTGTATGTCCGATTCGTACCATTGTCAATATGACTTCTACTCGTCTTAATTGATGATGTCTATGGTAGTACTGAGTGTTTCATCTCTCTTAGTTTATTTTCAGTTTTCTAGTCTGTCTAGTCATTTGTCTATTAATTTAAAGCTAAGGGACTTCACTTTTTTGTTACATAACACATTCTTCCACTATTTTTCAGATATGCCCATTTTCCCAATACACAAATAATACTTTGTATAGATGAAGTTCTCACACAAAAGGAAAGTTGGTTGGGTTAAACAACACGTGGCAAGTTTATTAACACTGACTCCGGAGATGCCGCTAGTCACAATAGAGAGATATCTCCGAGTTAGGTAGAGCATAGAGTGCTCTCGGGATAGTTTCATTATCTGTCAACTTGGATTCATCCCTCATCCGTTGTTGACCGCCCTTATCAGTTCCCTACTCTTCGGTAAAAGCTTTTCATCAAGTAAGTGAGATCCTCTGTATTCCGTCATAGGCAATCCACAATGGAAGCAGAGTGCCCGTGTATATATACTGTTGATATTGTTACAAGGCAATGCTTCTTCGAAACATCCTCATTCATATCCATATCATGCAGTGTTCTATTATTATGGTAAACAAATGAAACGGGCTTGCCTGGTTCGGCTATACATCAAAAGGAAAATGGCTCACAGACACATTGACTGAGGATTATATCGATTTGATTCGTTGAAAAAAATAATCAGATCGTTTGCCTTTTATCGTAATTAGAATAAATCAGGCAATGGATAAGCTTTAAATTAAATTATTTATTTAATATCGAGTTCCAGCTTAAGTAGGATGGAAGTGAAAGTTGTGTGATTCGCACACTGTATGTTTTTGATATAAATATCCGGTATCTCAAAAAAGGAAATAATAAATACAAAAATCATCATGATATCTGTTCACTTTACACGTAGTAAAACTGAACTAAAAGTTGAATTTTGTGAAATACGGCTGTAATTATTTCTATCCCTTTTGAAGCACAAAATATTTCAGTTTTTCTTTTATATTATTAGAATATGAAGAAGCATGATTTAAAAAAATAACAATTAATATAATAATAATAATGGTTCAAATTTATTTGAAAAATTGATGTACAGAAAACTTGTTGACATTTTGACTGACTTTAAACTCAAGACAACACTACCTCACACGTACATCGATCAATCATGTCTTTTCGAAACATTATCTCCGTTCGGCAGGGATCAGAGATTTTATCAACTCGCCCAGTCCTAGCGGGAGTAACTCAAGGTTCAATACTGGCTCCTCTTCTCTACATTATATACACACTACATACCCGTAAGCAATGATACACTGATCGCTACTTATGCTGACGATACAACAATTCTCACTTAACACCAAGATCCTATACACGCCTCACTAAAATTACAACACCGACATGAATTAAACGACTGGTGTAAATTATGGAAAATTCGACTAAATCATGATAAATCAAAACACATAATGTTCTCTCTTCGAAAAAATACTTGCCTTCTATAACCTTGGTCTTACAGAAGGATGATATGGGGCCCGCATGTTAAGATGAAACGAAAAACCCTTTATTAACTCAACCTACTTTACTCACTTTTTTCAAAAACCTCAAAACTATGACTCAGACAAAAATTAAATACAAATTCGTGCTTGCTGAAACCAATCTGGGCATGCTCTTCACATATATACGGTACAGCCAAAAGGACCCCACTTACAAAGAATTCAGACCTTTCAATTATGAAGACTCATAGTAAAAGCACCATGGTACATGACCAACAAAAACTCTACATACCGACTTGAAAATGCAAACAGTAGACCAATATATAAAGACACTTTACAAACGTTTCCATACACACTTACACGGATTAAAGGCATGGCAACAGCTGATACACCTATAAATAGGAGATTAAAAAGGCGCTGGATGAGAGATCTTCTTCGTTAAAAATCCAGATTAAGTGAAACAAGCCCGGGAAGAGGTATTGTTGGTTAGAAGGTACTGTCCTTCCCCATGCCTAACATGCCCTTAGGTAAATTAATAAATACATATTTATGTAATTGGTGTTGCGCTTAGTTCACATGGTTTTATATCGACCAAATCATCTGTTGATGAGTATTTCCCTTACTTTTATACCACCTACTACAGATTTTTTTAAATATTTTATTTAAAAAGATGTATTTACAAGATACATTTAATTCCATTTCATTTTGTTTTGTATTCCATTAAATGTCGTTATTAAATTTCTTTTTATTTTGTTTTTAGCAAAGAAACCTCCATCCTTTTAGTAAATTCTTTGTTATTTATTATAACTTTAGTTGCTTAAGTTTCGGCGCAGCTTTGTCCCCATCTTCACAAATCTTATAATTTATTTTGGAATACGCAAATTGTCCTAAGATATTGTAACACCAATGAAGGTTTAAATAGGTACTTTTATCGATTTAAAATTATAAAAAAAACCTTAAAACTAAAATTAATATCAACGTTACAAAACAGTTAGAAGCAGTGACAGGACTGCTACTCCGTTACTCTCTGTTCAAGATAAGACTAAAAGACACTAGTCGATCGATATATGGTCCGATATGGGCCGACCCGGAAAGGCCCGGAACATTCCAAACATGTGATCACCTACTAATAAATGTCGTCCGATTAGCCTAAGCAGCATATAAATGGACGTTAAACAAACAAACAAACCTACTAATAAATGATTGTAATCATTCTAAGCAATTTTATAACTTGAACAATGTAACAGAAACAAACATCTGTTTTGGTTCCACAAAGGAAACTTGAGACTTGATTTTCCCTCCTCCGTGGTGGGAAAAGCCTGCCTCGGGGTTTTCTAGCCTAGCAGTAAATAGTGTATGAATGTGCTTAAGATGCCTTTTTTTTCCTTTACTTGAGTCGATTATTTTAATTTATTTTTTTATGATTTTATTTATTTATATTTTTGTAAATAAAGTGTGAATGCTATCAATTAGCAATATTACCATTGTTTCGAAATGAGATAGAATTTAATAATATCAATCAAGAATTTTATTCTAAAAAAAATAGGAAAAATGTTGTAATGAACATAGTATTATTACCTATCAGCAAAAACATGAGTTATGAGTTATTACTAGATCGGCCACTTATAACTATTTTTATTATTTTAATTTTATGTTTTTATTACCATTTTTTTCCGAACAATTTTTTTTTTTTTTTTTTTTTGACAGGATGTGATCTTTGTGCTGTTAATGCATTTAATGTTACTGAATTGTGTTTCTTTTTGAAAGTTATATAAAATCACTTTGGTAACTTTATAATAATTTCAGATTTTAATACTATTCATGGTGCTGGAATAGCGTGCACTGAGGTGCTTGTTATAGTTTTTATGATTAACTGTTATTTTAATATTTTTTTGTTTAATAATTGAGGCACTGACATGGAATAGGTAGAAAGTAAAAAAAAAAGATTTTGAGATTTTTGTAGGAAAAAGTAGAAAGAAGTCATGCCAATGATATAGGAAGAGTAGTAAGCCAGTGTTTAAAGTGGTTTAGTTGCTATGAAAACCGGGACATGCTTTTTATGAATAAACTTAACTTCACCAGTTCAAACTCAAAATGTAAAAATATCAAAATAAAAATGGGTTTTCTTGACTTTCTACATTATCCATGTCAATCATAGCTTCAAGTAGTTTTCTGTTCTTTTTTTTGTTAGGTGTTTAATATTTTGGTGTCAGTAAAGTTAAATTTATAGTGTTATCTTTATTTGTGCATGTTTTCTCAACGGACAGTTATATAAACGGTTATATAAAAGTATAAACATGTATTATTTCGATAAACTTACCGGAGGGTTCCATCAATGTGGATGGTATGAAGGGCAAGTAGGAGCCCCAAAACGAACAACTTGATCATCTTTGATCAGTGCGAGAGAAACAAAATGCGTTAAGCGCATATATACTGATTTTATTGTACACATTGCGCAATAGTACTTGAAAGATTAAAAAAGAATCCTTTTATACGAAATCAATTTCCATCGCATTATCAGTGTCGAGTGTTCATTATCGAGAGTACTTGATCAGACTTTTACGTTTAATAATTAGTTATTTTTTATTACAATACTCAATGCAGGAAATATTGGTAAATTGGTGAATTAAACATCGAAAGGATAACTTGGTGGTTGAATCAATTTAACAATCAAAAAATCTAAAACTCGTAATTTTTTTTATTATTATTATTTTTTTTTTTTTATTAAGAACGATAAATAGAAATCTATTTTTTTACACTATATATTAATATAAATTTACTTATTCAGTGGCCTCAGGCACTTTGTACTTTCCTAAACATGAAATATATAGTAGGAAAAGTATTAGGATCGTGAAATTTTTTTCAATGGAAATAGACGTTTTGGGGTCCCAGATCCCAAATAACCAAGTCCAAACGATCTGTGTGTGAACTGACTAGCTCCATAACAATAAACCATACGAATCTGAAATTGGATATTTCATTTATGAATAAGCCCGCGATATGCCCGCAAAAATTTCATCAACATTAGTATTATAAACACAGGGGGCACTTTATTTAATAAATTTTGTCTCATTTTCACGTTTTTTTCGATTTCCTCAAAAAATGGCTCTAACGATTCAAACTTTTATCATAATAGAAATATTCTGAAGAGACTTGAATTGCGAAGGAAATTTTATTGTTTTGCTATAGAATATCGTTATTTAGTTTACATGGAGAAATTAAATGTTTCTCATTATGACTGGCTAAATCTGGAATGTGAAAAAAATCGATAAACAAATACATGAAAAAACAAGAAAACTATTCTGTCAACCCACAAAACTCGTTGAGCCCACGCAATACTCATTTAATGACAGACCATTGTTTGTAAGGAAAGGAGTTTTGGAACATAACATTTGTTTCCGTGGTAACTAAACGAAGCTTTCAACAACTAATTAGAAAATTGTAAAATTAGATGCTATGGACATAAATGTGGAAAAATATGTGAAGTTAAGGAATGACGTTTAAGTATTTATCAAAAAGTTTAGATTTCTAAGTTGGTAAGTGAAAGTTGTGTGTTGCGGGTATCGTACCAGATTTTTTCTTTTTGAAGTAAGAAATATAGCTAACAAATTCAATCTGAGAAATAATTATGGATCTGTATTAACAGATGATTAATAATTATTCAAAAAAGTTAACCCAAAACAAAAAAGACCCTATTTTTGTTCAAGAACTCCAAATACTGGAAGCGTGATTGACGAAAAATGTTATTAATTGCAATTTTTTCATCAACTGTTCCAATTTATCTTACTACCACTCACAAGGCCGAGTAAGCCGCCTACAGTAAAATTTCAGTGATGCTGAAACTCGAATCTATAAACTCCAACCGATTATTCATTGAAATGTTGAGGGAAATGGAGGCATTGCCCAAGAAATTATAACATCTCAAGACAAGATATGTTCTCAAGATCAGACAATAAGAAAGGGAGAGATTGCGATTCCGTAAAGGGCGTATTTACAGAGTAACTGATTGCTATATTTTTAACTGGAACAAAGTTGATGTTATAAAAAGTTTTCTTCTAATGGCCTTGGAGAAGATTAAAAAAACCCTAGCGGATGGAAAATTGAACAAGTTCTCAATGTATATAAGATTTTTTTTTTTTTTTTTTTTCCCTTTCGCAACTTTGTTCCAAGTTTTCTTTTGGCGCTAACAAAAAATGTTATTTTTAAGGGCGGGGTATTCTTTCCTTCTGTTTTCTTGTATTGCTTTTATGAAATACGTTTTTTCATCAGTTTTATAATATGACTAGCCTGGGAGTGAGTGACCTTTGGAAAAAGCAGAATTCATATTTTTTTATCATCCTAAAAAGGAAACATAGGTACAAAGTTGCTTTATTTATAAAATGTAGGTAATATAATGTGATAAAGTAGGAATAGAGATGTAGTAATATTAAATGAAACTGAATTGCGAAATTACTTATATAGACATTGACATTTCATCATCTTTTTTTTTTTAAATGATTAACTTATAATTTTTAGAGGTGAGAGATAGTCAATTGCTATTCTATACGATAGGTTAAATGATTATCAGGATTTTCAGTTAAAACTTTTTTATTTTGGAAAGCCAACGTTTCGACCCAACTTGTGGATCTTCATCAGGGCTTCTGAGTCCAGAGTTATACAAACACTGGTCTTGCATCACACTTGAGTCTTTGTATCACTCTGGGCTCAGAAGCCCTGATCAAGATCCACAAGTTGGATCGAAACGCTGGCTTTCCTAAATAAAAAAGATTTAACTGAAAATCCTGATAATCATTTAACCTATTATAATTTTTAAACATTTTTATTAGCAGAGCAAAGATTCGACCACGGCCGGAAATCGAATCCAGGCCATCTACACCCCCATTTCAGCGCTCCTACCACTGAGCTAACCTTGGGGCCATTCCGCATCATTCTCTTCAGCGATCCACACTAGGTGTCGCCACCATGCAGCTCTGTAACCGGGGGACTGAACAATTGTCCAGGAAACAGGATCTAATTGTCATACCGTCACAGTTATACAATATATTCGTATATATAACTAAAATATAAATATTCGGTTTCCGGCCGTGGTCGAATCTTTTGTCCACTGATAAAAATGTTTGGCAATCACTTATAGTTTAACCACGGATTTCATGACATCATCAGTGCTAAATATAAGACAAGAGAAAAACCAATGCCGTTAAAACCGGAAGCGGATTTTTTTCAGTATCGCAATACTTTCTTTCACTAAATATTTTTTAATAGAGGTAGGTGAAAGTAAAAATGCAAGAGTAATATCGCACGTCGTCAAGAAGATGGTCACAACTCAAAAAAATGTTTTTGTTTTGAATAATCACATGTGAAGTTTCTACTGAATTCTCGATTTTACTATCTATCTATATGCAGCGACTGGCGAAAATAGTCTTTATCCACAAATTGTGTTTAGTAATAACGATAGCAGTAAATTGCGCTTTTCGCGAACAGAACTGTAAGGGATTCTGGTCAGGATTACTCAATAAATATCACAAATACAAAGAAAAAATAAACCTTTAATAAATAAAATAACTATTTACAAAAAATCCTTTTTTTTTCTTATGTTTTCCCCATTCCAGTAACCCTGGGCTTGGCGGATTTAATTGTTACATAAAATCCTGCAAGTTCCATCGGGTGATACTGCGTGCAGGAAAATACTTTAAGAACTATTTTTCAGAATACTTTTACCAAAAGCAAACAACAAAATGCAAAATAAAAAATACAAAATGCTTTAAGTATCCTGAACATATACAATCTAATAAAATAATAAATATAATATATAATTGAAATAATATCAAAATAGAAAATTTACCGTATAAAATTTCTTATTTTTAGCCGTAACGAGAGACAGTTAATTTCTCCATATAAAAAAAAAAAAAAAAACAAAGGTACTTTATAGGAAAAAACATAAATAAAAAATAATAATACATAATAAATAAGAAACACAAACATATGGTATGATGTTTGATGTGGTGTCACCTGTCCAATCTATTTCTCATAATTTATTGTGGTCTATTCCAGCTAAAAACTCCTGAAATTCCTGACCAAAACTAAAAAAATAGTTTTCTTTTACTAATTGGCCAATTGTGCCAAAGGACCCTAACTGTTCTTAATAATTTATATCTCTGAGTTGCATTCAAATATAAGATGGTCATAAGTTTGTTCTGTCTCTCCTATTATATAAATCGATGTAAGTAACTTATTGTTGTTCCGTGACCAGTCAGTACCTGTGTAAGTCTACAGTTGATTGCACGTAGCTTTTGTTTGTTTTCTAATTTATTAATGTATTTGTATAAATGTCTACCTTTCGTTGTTGTCTGCCATCTTTTATTCCACAGCTTGTACGTCATTTGCCTTAATATGCTTTTATTTTTAGTTTGAGGGGCTTTGCTGAAAAAAAACTTTGCTGAAATAAAAAAGTAAAAATGAATCTGTGTATCTGCAGAAAGAGATTAACAGTAACTAATAAAAAATAATATTTACAAAAGCAAACAAAGATAATTCTACAAAATTACTCGGCAGCAAGCAAACAAAACTATCTGTACAAAACAGTTTTAAAGGGAAAACATGCATAGAATAAAAACAAAATAATAATAAACTTATCAGATGCTAAAAATAACTACTTGCAAGCAGTTGGGCACTAATAATTACGTTATTTCATTAATTAATGAAATAAAAATAGTAACTAGGTCCTAGAATGCAACTAAAAACTTGTAACACGCGGTGCAGCTCCAAGGTGAATAGAGAGAAGGTGGGCTCACTTGGGTAGGCAAACCCGCACAGCCTTCTCCGTTAACGTCATCGGACGCATGACTCAGCGCATGCGTATTGAATTTTTGACTATAATTTTTCGTTATAGGTTAAAGTGAAAAAATTTAATAATTTCCATTATTTTATATTCTGATTTCACAACTGAGATTTTATCACCACAAACCAGACCATTATTCACGAACATCAGACTTTTATTACATACAAAATTAGGTTAGGTATAGTTTTTAATTTCATAATACTGAAATAATCTTGCATGTACATACCAATTAATTATATTTTTCCAGTGATTATTTATATCTGGTGTGACCACTCATTAGATTTTCGCTGATGAATTAATAATTTCAACCAGGAAAGATTTATTAATAAAAATAAACAATGAATAAAAACCTAGAAGTTACAGAAATAGTTTTCATTTATAATTGATGGTAAAATATGGGATAAAAATTCATTGTAGGTAAAGAAATATCAATAAAATGTTTTGCTTATTAATCATATTGTAGAAATTTAAAAAAAGACAACAATGTGCATTAAACAATTTATTTATATAAAAATATATATTCAAAATATAAAATTACATGAACATACAATGCAAATTTTATAACAATGATTATAATAGGTATATTATTATGCTACATAATTAATTTTTGTTTCTTTGGTAACTTTTTTAATCTTATATTTAGCTTTTTTATTTTTAAAATTTTCATTTATGCTGAGCCATCTGCTGATAACCTGGCTATCCAAGGTTATCAATTCATTGATAAATTCACAGATGCGTCCAACAGGTCTCGGGCAGCCATATTGCCCCTTACAAAGTGAGCCCACCTCTCTATTCACCTTGGTGCAGCTCAAGCAGCGAAAAAACCTCTCTCTTACCTAACCAGACAGGAGTCCAAAGAGGTAGGATAGCTCCCATTGGCCAAAGAGCCTCTACAGAACTATTAATATTTATTAGTTTATTTATTACTATTATCTATATTAGTATTCAGGCATTGTAGCCGTTTTCATTCTGAATATAATGGTAAGTATGACTTGAAAATTGATATATTTTGAGTCGTAACCATCTTCTTACCAACGTGCGATATGTTAAAGTTATACAGGTAATGACTTGTAATGAAAACTATTTAAATTACTGGTGCCTAGTTTAATCACAGTAAATGGATGATGTTGAAGATGCTATCCTCTGATTGAAGGCCTGATCGATTAAAGGGGAGACTTGAATAAAAATTGGAGACGGTGGACCGGTTAAGAGGGAGCTAACTGATAAGACGAACTAAACTGGAAGCTTGTTACTGTTGCGAATATTTAGCTAGCGAGTTTGGCCCGGCTCTCTCATCAGGCCAATTAGCCACTCCACATCGGGCCAACAATTTACCTTCATTAACTTAGTTCCGGGGCCGGGGTTCCCGCTTTCTTTCCCAGTTTCCCTTTTCCCCTCAACCCCTACCCTCTTGACCCGTAGCGCTCCGGAATGTTGGGTTAGGACTTGTTGGTTAACTTAAATTCATTACGGAAAAATGGGCCGTATGTCTTATAAATATTTTACTCAAGGAACCTCCAAAAACTTAATTCTGTTGGAACTCCAGTTTCGTGCCAATGATTCCTTATGTCGTAATAGTTTGAGTATGGTTTATACGGACAGGAAAATAGTAAAAGTTGACCGGAAGTCCTTTAAATCCCGTTATTCACGCATAAATCAAAATAATCGTTTTTAAGTTAATTAGGTAAATGCGAAGTTTAAATTTTTTTCAATTCCACACGATTAGAAAAAAAAATCATGAAATACTATTAACAAAATAACTGTTTTTTTATAAGTGTTTCTTTTTTTTTTTTCTCTCACACCTTACCTATATTTAGAGATGACATCTTCGTATAAAAGTAGAATCTTTGAATTATTTATGGCGGCGGTGGACGAAAAAAAAAAATTATATTTTCATACACCAATTCCGCTAATTAAATTAAAGAATTTAAAAAGGTAAAAAAAAAAAAGGAATAAAATAAATAAACATATTTCGAATAGCAGTTAAGCTAACTTTAACTGTAAATAATAGTGAAAAATAAAACTTTTACGTTAATAAAGGTTTCCATAAATGCTGCTCTGCAATAGCCCAATGTGGGCAGGCATAATAAGCAGAAAAAAAAAAGAAATCTCTTCACGTACGTATTGCCGTACCGGGAGCTCGGGCCGAACTGTGTCCGGAATCAGACGCTAGTGCCCGACTAATACGCCTTTTGTGTACGTGGCTAATACTCTTAAATGTACAAATGCTATTACCTTGTACACTAAAATATTTACGTGTTGGCAACAACAGGTAGCATAATTTTGAAGTAAAACAGAATCGATGAAACTGAGAAATTGTGCTGAATGTGTAGAAACGAAATGGAGATATTGAAGTGGCTACGTACCCGATCTTATTTGAGGATCCTATGAATATATTTAAATGTATATACCTCCACCTGGCTTCTAAATCCAAATGCTGTGAGGAGGTCTTTTCCGAATTCCAGGCAATATAGGAAGGGGTGTAAAGGAGGAATCAGAACTTACTAAAATGGAAGGTAATTGATTTTTTTTTAATTGTTATTTTATAATAACCAAATGTCCTTATAATCCATTTCGAAAAATTGACAATGCATTGACATTTTTTTTCTTTTTGTAGGGAATATAAAACAATTTTAACTTTGCTACACTTAAGTGTCATTAAAATGATAGTTTTCGAGTTATACGTGAATAACGCGATTTAAACATCTTCCGGTCAACTTTTCCGATTATTAAAAGAAAAAGTAGCAAAATCCGATGAGACTTTCTCACATGATGCCGTTACCAACGAACATCATTTCATTTTATTATTTTTTCATTTAACCAAAATTTGTTTTCAGGGAAGTACCCCATACAAATACAGTATATCTAGAAACATTAAATACAATTATACAAATATATAAATTCGATTATACTTCTTACACATATAAATTACAATATATAGGTAGATCCCAATTTCTAATAAATAATTATTTTTTGACATAGATAAATGTTTAAAAATTTGAAAATTGATTAAATACAAATATTATACAAAAAGAAAATATTCTCAGGATGCAATTTTGTCATTTAGCAAAAATTATATTAATACATTGGGTACTGCTATATAGGATTTATCCTGCCAAGTCCCAGTAGTTTATAATATTGGCCATGAAGTAATACAAAATTCTTAACTCGCTTACATGTTATATTACTCCGAGCCTATTAACGTTTTTCATTCCTTTGAAAAAGCTTTCCCTTCACTTAGTATTGGGTAAACCGAACAGTTATTGACACCCTTAAGACTACATTTCTATGGTTAAATTAAAAAAAATACTTTTATGAAGGGATCAAATTGAAACTTCCTAAAGCTCCTCTTTATCTATCCTTATAAAGACTCAAGAGGTTTTTTGGGTCAAAAGTTCAATAGTTTTACCATATGGCAATATTTATTATTAAAAGTGCAAAAACTAGTTATAAAAACCCTGTGGATTTAATTGTGAAATCTTCCCTATGGAAGATGACTTAAAGGACCTTTCAAATATTAGATTCCTTAATATCTTGAAATAAAATTAGGACTTGTTTACTTATTTCTTTTAGTTAAAGTTGGAGTGTCAATAACTGTACTGAGTGTCAATCTGTATGGTTTACCCTATATAGGGCATTCAAAAAATATATGGTACAGAGTTCTTACTATTGAACATTAGGCACTCTTTTTGTGCATTAATGATTATTATTTTATTATTTACTGATAGTTTTGTTTTGTATTATCCCGAAAGTCGAATTTTCATCATCAATTAAGTATATTTAAAGTTGGCCGGAAGTAGTAAATAATCGGAGATTTTGTTGATGTTGGAAAAAATATTTAAATGCTCACTACAACTTGAATGATGCAACTGTTTCATGTTTTTTCCAATAATTAACGTTTATTTTTTTTCAATATTCTGTTATTTTTATCTTGCTTCTGTTACTCTTTATCTTACTTTTATCTGCTTTTATCTTGGTTAGGTCAGTTTCAAATTTCACCTTCAATTATTAATTCACCTTCTATGGATTCAAGTATACTTTTTAGTTGGCAACACCAATTAAATAGTTTTATATACTGCACAAATATATTTTATTTATAAGTTCGTCACCAAAGTGCTGAACCGAAATCGATCCGGATAGAAAAGGTCCACTCTCTATTTAATGAAATGTTGGTAATTTATTCTTTGCAAGGTGAGGAACGGGGGACAAAAAAAAAAAAAAAAAAAGGAAAGAAATTCCTTTGTTTTCAGAGGAATAATGGCCGTGGTAGTGCCCACTGTAGAACAAAAGCAAGAACACATCGGATAAAGGATCTCGACTGATTGGACCAGGTAGTTCCAACTTCGGGAAAATGGGATTCCAACAACTGGGGCACCGGTCATCAACTCGTTTTACAATCTATTAAAATCGATAGAGGTTTGTTGTCTGTTTGTTTGTTATTCGCCTCTTTATGCCACTAAGGCTAATAGGACGATGCTACAGAGGGAGTTCTAAATTTTGCCTAGCCAGGTGTAATTAGGACAGGGATCTTTAACGAGTACCTGACATCGTCGATAGAGGTTTAATAAAAGCTCTACAAAACGGTCTAGAAATAGTTCGAATCTTGGACACACCGATGGCCGGAACTTTGAGGGTATTGAGCTCTTGGACAAAAATCGGTAGGAAATGGAATTTCACAGAAAATTTTGTGCTGATTACAGATATACTTAAAATCGTGAGTGGAGATTGATACTTGACGGTTTTGAACCAAAATACTGAAAAAATTGCGTTTATTCCACAATATGTTAGATTTCAGGTTAGCTGATCTTATTTTTAATATACATTTTTTATTACTGGTACTGATTAAATAAAATAAATGTACAGTCGGACCTGGTTAAGTGGGACCTACTTGAGTGGAATACTTCTGTAAGTAGTACAAAACTTTGTTGTCCCACCATTTTTCCCTTGACTAAACTCTTTAGCTGGAATGAATTCATATTTCTATAAAAACGTGAAAGGCAATGCTGGTCAGCCACCAATGAGAAGCTTCCAACATTCGAACAGTATGTCCACATGGATGACAAAATTGTAACAGCAGGGGAGCTGAATGATGAAGAAATCCTTGAAAAATCTAAAATGCCAGACGAAAATGAAAGTTCTGAAAATCCGGATCAAGAAGAAGTCAGAGAGGCTAGCAGTCACGAAAAATGATACACTAAATTGTATTGAAAAGTTGCAGATTTTTTTTGAAATGAATAAAGGAGCTGAAGATAAAATCATTAATAAATTATATGACTTTTAAAAAAATATTATGAATTATTTCGTAATCTGCATTATTTTATTTTCATATTACAAAAAATATGTAAAAATTGTATCAATATTTTATGTATTTATGGTTTTTAAGTGCATACTTTAATACATATTTATAAAAATTACAAGTTGTTTGAAAATCTCTTTTAGTGGTACATGCCCCCTTAATAAGAAACCTGCACCCTGGATAAGTGAAACCTTGTTTAAGTGGAATACCTCTATCTCTACCTGGAAGTGGAATTGAAATCCTGTCACCAAGATATTACAGTTATCCTTTACAGTTTAGGTTCGACTGTATAACTAATTTAATTGAGCATAAGTTGTTGAAAACTTCATATAGTTACCATGAAACAAATAATTTCCATTAAATGAACAGAACGGCTTTAATAGTAAACAATAGTCTGTCATTAAAAGCGTACTGCGCATACGTGGGCTACGTGTTTTATGAGTTGACGGAATATTTTTCTTTTTTTCTCCTGTATAAGTCTATTTGATTTTCTTCAGATTTCATATTTATCCATTTCCCATTTTTAGGCGAAACGAGTGACAGGTAATTTCCACATATAGAAACCATGTGTATATGTATATGAATATATGTCTATGTTTTTATATAATATTAAAAATATAAAAGACATTATCGCTTTCAATGCGCAACTTTGTTGTCTTATATTCTAATAGTTATTATTAGGGATGGGATTTTCATGTATTTACATATTTTGATCTGAGGCCTAAAAATGCATGTATATGCATTCTAAATGATTTTTACCATGATATAAACCATTTTTATTTTCCATATTTTGTCGTTTTTAAATATTTTTACATATATTTCGACAAATACATATTTTTGTCCATATTTTACAACTTTTAGGGAATTTACATTAAAATTATTGTTATTTATTCACTTGTTTTTTTTTCTTTCAATACCTAAAATAAATAAACAAAGACTAGGGATTAAAAATTTCTTGGAAAATCAAAACACCCAAAATTTTGATCCCCCTCTTTTCTTATATAGATCCTCATCCTTGACAATGCTTATATTACCTCAGTTGCTTGAAAAAATTAGTGATAAGTTCATCGCTAGTGGGTGAAATGCCAAAAAGAAAAAGCTTAGCCGCTAAGTACGTCGCGGAGTTCGAAGGAGAAACATTTAAATGCGACAGTGAAGGTGTTCTATATTGTTTGTGCTGCCAAAAAAACATTTCTACGGATCAACGATTTTTGGTTCTACAGCATTTAAAAACAGCGAAACACGAAGAAAATAAGAAAAAAAACCAACTCTAAAAACAAACTTTTTTGACTTCTGGAGAAGCAAGTCTAGTTTTAACACTTATTTGTGCCGGGCTTTGTTAAAGGCGGATATTCCTTTATACAAAATAAATAATCCAGCCTTTAAAGGATTTTTGGAAAAATATATTGGGCAGAAAATGCCAGATCATACGACCCTTCGAAAAAATTATGTTAAAGACATTTATAATGAAAGGTTGGAACAAATCAAATCATATATCGGGGACGGTCCGATTTGGGTCTGTATTGACGAAAGGACGGACTCAAATTTAATCATACATTTCCAAAAGTTTCGTTAACTATTTTTATTTTTTATTTTGATATGTTATAAATTTTTCAAATGTACATTTATTTTTTATGTTTTTAACTATTCTATTTAATATTCTGTAATTTAATCTTCTGTAAATGTTTTAATTTTTTTTTTCCATATTTTCATATTTTTATTACATATATTTGTAAATATACGTCCATATTTATGTGCATATTTTGAAATTTTTATTACATATATATCCTATCCCTGGTTATTATTTATAGATCCACATTTTTCAAAAACACTATTATAATAATAAATTAGAATATAAAAAGTAGATTAAAAAGGCTCTGGATGAGAGGTCTCCTTAAAAATTTAAGTTTTGAAGCTCCTTAAAGTTAGAAATCCAGATTAACTGAAAAAACCAACTGACATTCGATACTGCTGGGTGCCTTCCTTCCCCCGGTCTAACATACCTTTATTTAAATAGCACAGCGCACATTTGCTGATTGTAAAAGTTTGTTGACACGCGCAAATTAAGATATGAAGATAACAAAGGAATTGATATTAAAAGAAAAAAAAATAGAATATTGTTTATTGTCGATTCGAAACTGATTCCGTATCGTTTTCTCTTTTGTCAGGTTGTTTATTTATTTGAAGGACATGAAATGAATACATTTTCTCGATAAAAAGCCTTTTATTTTTAAAATGATTGAACTGTTTCCGCGTGCCCGGTGATTGTAAAAAAAAAGAAGAAAAAAAAAAAAAAGAAAAACATAGCATTTGGGAGGGAACTCAACACTGGAGCAATTATAACTGACGACAGAACAAAATTGATGCGCCATCTCAACAGGCAATTTGCTAAACAAATATTTACAACGGCAATTCCCCGCCAAATTACCATTCCCTACCTCCCTCTCTTCCTATCGAAAATCTATTGCTTGCACTTGAGTGGGATGAAAACTATTTATCCTTCAGTCTAGGTAATCTTTATAACACAAAATTAAAGAGATTATTATACTCAATTAATTTATTTTTTATGTATGCATCATATTATTCAGATATTATTAATGTAATTATTAGTACAGGGGGTGGGGTGGAGGGAAGTATTTTTAACTTCTTACTTATTCACAATCAAATTTTGAGTGTTTTTAAAAAAAATATATTTTTTTGAAAAATAGTAATATTAATACTAGAAGGTTCTTTCACCTTTATGAGGTTTTGGGTATTGGTGGGTGGGAGAATAAACGAATATCGAAATACTGTTTGTTAATACAATTACCTATTTAAACTTACCACTGTCATTAATTCCATTTAAATCTCTTTTCCAATCTAAAGGATTTCATTTTTAATAGCAAGTTTAGCAACTAACTCGATTTTCCAAAAATGCTACTTTGATCGATTGTCACTTAGGTCCTCAATATATGTTTGATTCTATATCAGAGAAGAAATTAAGTAAAATTATTGAAGTTAAGAATTATATATATATATATATATATATATATATATATATATATATATATATATATATATATCTTTTAATAGTTTTTTTTTCAAACATCTATTAAGCTTATCAAATGTAACAAATTTATATTTTTTCGCTTAAGAAAATTAATATTTTTATTTAATTTCCAGTCATGTTAAAAAGAAGATGTTGAATTAAAAAAAAACCATAAAATAGTTTATCTATGACAGCCTCAATTGTAACTTGCATAAGCGTTAAATAATAGATAAGTGGTCTTGAGTGTGTATTTCTTACTCTATTAGTACTAGTTTTAATATTCTAGAAGATAAACATTCATAGGATTCCAAAAACCATAGATAAGCGTAATTAATAATGAATTAGTTAATCAATTCTTATCACCGTTTGTTTTAAGTTAAGATGGAGAATGTTTAAAAATCTTTGAAGAAACGTAAGCCTCTACGATATATTTTTTTAATAAGAATTGTCTTTATTTAACTGTAAAGTGCTAAATAAACTAAAACTATGTTACAAATATACAAACAAATATGAAAAAATAATTTTGACTTAATTGTTAAGAGTATGTTAAGACTGCTGCGACAGATACATATAAAGCATACGTTTCGACCAAGAATGGTCTTATGGACTAAATGAACAACACACATACAAAAATAGTTATGAATAGGGTAACAAATAATTTACCTCGAACCATTTTTTGTTTATTAATAATAAACAAATAAATAATTGAAACAAATTAATAATTGAAGTCCAAATAAATAAATAAATCTCCAACTTTTTGTTAAACGAAATTAAATTCTGTAATATTGAAAATATGTTGCTTTGAAACGATTTCATTCTAAGTCAAGTTCTCGAAATTTACAAAGAGTTTTGTGTTATTAACATAAATCATTCTAATATATTTTGCATGATTATTAGTTACACAACAACAAACATATGTAACAATTTCAACAAAAACATAGCGACAGCTATGATATCTATAGACTGTTCGAAGGCTTTCGACTCTGTGTCTCACGGTATACTCTGCCGGAAACTTTCAGACCTCGAATGTCCAGAACAGCTCTATACTATCATAGTGTCGTTCCTAAAAAACAGGAGTCTTGATGTTCAAGTCCAAGATAAGCATTCCCGGACTGTACCACTCACCTGCGGGGTGCCACAGGGGGCTGTCCTATCCCCTCTTCTGTTCTCTATCTACACAGCTGACATTATTGGACACAACTACAAAAGGGCTACTGTCGCAGCTTTCGCGGATGACATAGCTATTTATAGCTCAAGCTTGAATCCAACACGCGCATTAAAACATGCTGAATTGGTTAGCCAAACAGTCACAGAGAAATTAGCGCTGTTGAACATAAAAGTTAATACATCAAAAACCGACTGTGTGGTGTTCGCACTCCAGAAAGGGAAGAAAGCACGCCTACCCAAAATGTTCCGAATTGCACAACAATCCCAGCCAGTATCCCAATCTATCGTCTACCTCGGTATAAAGATGGATCGACACATGAAACTGTCGGCCCATATTTATAATAAAGTTCGGTCAGTCAGAACTAAATCATACCGACTTCAGCACCTCCTAACATCCCCGACTCTGTCGCTCAGACTGAAGCTGATGGTATACAAAAGCATCCTACGCCCTTCCCTAATGTATGGAGCTCCTCTCTTCACGCATCTCTCCGAGGGCACACTGAAACACATACAGCGATTCCAGGATAGCATGTTGAAGAAAATCACGAGATCGACTTCAATGAAGAAAATCAAAGCTGAACAGTTGCATGATATCCTTCAGGTAGAAAAGACTGCTGATTTCATCAAGAAAAGACATATCAAATTTCTGGACTCCTTGCATGCTATTTCAAACCCTCTCTTCAATACACTGACTCCGGCACCGGCTCCAGTTCGCTGGCAAAGTAGCTTTATTGAACATTAGGTCATAAGTTAGTTAGTAAGTCATTTTTAGTTAGTAAGAACTTAGATTAAGTATTAGATTCAGCACACAAAATGGGTGAGCCCCATCACTCCAAAGTAATCAACATTACAATAAACATGTAACAACGTAACACTATAACGACCACAACACAGCCTTAAAATGTAACATTGTTACAGTAAAAGGTAGTAAGAAACATTTACTGTATTGGTACTACACAATAAATGTATAAAAGGGGATAAGAAAAAAAAAAAATAAAAATAAAAATTAGTTACATAGTATAAAAAACTAGTTAGTATAACAATTTAATATATTTCATAAAATTATGTAAGTAATGATTTACTTACATTCGGGGGTTGTTGGAGAAATGATATAATTTAAATGTTTTTATCCCATCTTAATCTACTTTTGTTTTTTCTAATTCTTAACCTGAAAAATTCAACCCTTCCAAATTGTGAATAACTTCTTCTTAAGGAGGTCCTTATAACTCTTGAGATACTTGAATTTGGCTTTCGCCAATTATTTCTTGCAATATTCCTCTTCGGTGAAAACTTGAAAAGTCCTTGATGAGAATCTCCAAAATACCTGGCCTCAGAAGAACTTGAGTGCCACAAGTTTGTAGTGTCTTGCGAAGAGTAAAAAAAAAAAAAAAATTGCTAATTGGAAAAACAAACGTAATCTGTTTTATGAATAATTATTTTATTGATTGGATGGTACATTCATTCGTTAGATTCTACATAAAATAGCAAAGGTACACAGCTAATCACCTAGATCAGCGGTTCTCATAGTTTTTGATGTGATGAAGCGTTTGATAGGCGTAAAGTTTTGTTATTACAAAAAAGACAGTGATTTATTTTAACATTGAATCCAAGGTCTAAATAGAAGCATTCTTTGCAACTGTAGTGTAAAATAGAAGTATCAGTAAAAAAAAAAAATGAACTGTTTTATGTAGATAGTTTGGATTACAGTTAGAATCTCAACCATAAGGGCGGATTCACACTATCGCTCCGCTCCCGCTCCACTCTCGGTCCGCTCAAATATTCTAAAGAGAAATAGACAGAGAATTCCACTATCGGTACCGCTCCGGTCTCGCTCCACTCCCGGTCCGCTCTCACTCTACCCCATTCACACTATCGCTCCGCTCCAGGTCCGGTCTCACTGGCAAAATATTCTAAAAAGGAATAGAGAGAGGTTAATCACAATATTGGCCCAGGTCCGGCCCCGCTCCGCTCCCGCTCCACTCTCGCTCCACTCCCGCTCCACTCTCCTAAAGTCTTTTCATATTCACATTATATAATTTTACACCGTTCACGATTGAAACCATTAATAATCGAAACCGTCTGTATTTGGATTTTAATTAATAATGCACTTTCAATTATTAAAGTATTTATTTATTCATCAATTTTACGGTCAAAAAAGTTCAACTTTAATATATATATATATATATATATATATATATATATATATATATATATATATATATATATATATAATTATAAATTAATTTAATTAATGGTGAAGAAATAATTTAATTTTTTTTTCCGAATGTATTCGAATACGCTTGAAATGATAAAAAAAAAAAAATCACCAACAATACGCGCGTTTTTCGACCTGAAAAATTCATGTTATGTTTGAGATATATTTTGCTATGAATTAACGTACTCGTAAAAAATGGTCACCGATTTATTTATTGACTACATACTCATTGCTATTATAAAATAACGTTTAATTTGAAACGAATAAAAATGCAGTATATTATGAAAAATCTCAGATCATTAACAAAAAAAAATATTAAAGCAAAAAATAATTAAAATATTAATCAGGAAAAGAAGAGAACACAATCGGTAAATTTGTAGCACTGTGGCATTAGTTAGCATCGGTAATGTATTCAATGTATTCCGAAAAGAATTTAAATTATTTCTTCACCATTAATTAAATTAATTTATAATTATTATTAATAATTATCATTGTGTTGCAATATATTCTTCTTATTATATTTTTTGATAATATTATCTTCTTCATCAAGAAAAGTACACTTACCAGCTATTTCTACAAACGAAAAATTGATTTTTTTTTTGGCCGTAAAATTGAAGAATAAATGAATACTTAAATAACTGAAAGTTAATCATTAATTAAAACCCGAATACAGACAACTTCGATTATTAATGGCTTTAATAGCTTAAACCTTTCAAAATTGAACGGTGTAAAATTATATAGTGTGAATATGGTAAGACATTAGCAGAGCGGACCGGGAGTGGAGCGGGAGCGGAGCGCTAGTGTGAATGGGGTAGAGCGAGAGCGGACCGGGAGCGGAGCGAGAGTAGAGCGGGCGCGAAACCGATAGTGTGAATAGGCCCTAAGGGGTTAGAAATGAAAAGGCTGAGCACTGCTGTGCAAGGAAATTTCTGGATTATAAACAGTTTTTTGATGTATGAAGTTTAAATAGAGAATACAACCAAAAACTATTCCTCTACCTCAAAGTCGCTATATAATACAGATATGACATGATTCATGGATTTGATTAGTAAAAATAGACTCCCTAAAACCGCAGAAGAAAGAAATATTATTTTTTTTAAATTTAGGTCATTTAGATATGTGGAAAACAAATCGCACGTTGACAAGATGACGGTTGTAACTCAAATAACTGTTTTTTGGATAATCACATGTGATTTTTCAACTTTAAATCTCAATTTTACTATGTACCTACAAGCAGCGAATAGGGAAAATACTTCGATTACAAATAGTCTACCATTGGGGCAGTTATTACCATTGGTATTAACAGTTACTCAAAATTACCCCTCTATCAGCGTTAACACGATCATTCCCTCCATAAAAGAATAAGTTAAACTGCGTCTTAAGCGAATGGAACTATTGATACTATTGTGATCATATTCTGGCATTTTAGATTTTGTCATTTTGATTACAGTGGTATGCATAACTCAAAATTGATATATTTTGAGATGTACCTTAGAAATAATTTTTACTTTCACTTACACCGCGCAATGCTCTGTGTGTGTGTGTGTGTGAGCGAAAAGACTAGCTCAAAAACTATAAACCGTACGAACCTGAAATTGGGTATTTGGTATATGTATTTGCCCGCGATGTGACAGCGAAAATTTCATCAGAATTGGTCAAACGGAGGGGGTACTTTATTTTGTAACTTTTTTCCCATTTTTAAGTTTTTCTCGATTTTCTCAAAAACAACTATAAAGATTTTGATAAAACTGGGTATTTGATCTATATATATGCTCACGATATAACATTAAAAATTTCATCAAAATTGATTAAACGGAGGGGGCACTTTATTTAATAAATATTTTTCTCATTTTTATGTTTTTTTTCGATTTTCTCAAAAATAGCTTTAATGATTTTGATAAAACTGCGTATTTGATCGATTTATACGCCCGCAGTATGACAGTAAAAATTTCATCAAAATTGATTGCATAACTTCAACCAATCTCTTCTTTATTCTTATAAAAATCGTTATGATCTCGTTTTACATTGGAGACGAGAAATTCCCGAGTGAAACCGGGATATACAGCTAGTGATCTGTATTTATAAAAATTTAAGACATCTCGACAGATGGACTTGCGCCCATTGTCTGTTTACGTCTTCTAATTTTCAACATTTTCAAATTTAATTTAACATTCCATTTGTCTTAGACATTATCCCATCCGGATTCTCTAAATTTCATCAGAACCTTTCCTTTCATTCTAATGCTTCAGATCAATCCCTATCATGCCCCAACCATACCTAACATCCTCCCAAAAGGTTGAAACGGCAGTGGCCAGGAAACCTCCTGTAATATACTGCTTGTTGCTGTAATATATAAGCTGAAATGGCCAGCTTCTCCACTCATGTCCGGCATGATTGAAGCTGAGTGTTCTCACCTTGTCTCCACTGGTTTTAAGTTACAGTGATGCGGCTTGGATCCCACTGCTTCTCTATCTCTATCAGGATCAAGCTTTGCCTTCAAAAAGTGGGCAGCAAAGCACGAATCGGAGATTCTACGGCTGAATATATTTCGTCGTTGATACTGCAAAAGGTCGTATGTCAGAAATTTTCGATTATGAGATTTTATAGGATTTGTAATCAAAACTAGTAGTTCCAGGGTCCTAAAAGACGAAGTAAATAGAAAAAAAGAATCATGCAAAGTAAAAATTATTCGAATTTCAGGATTCGCATGGTCATTAATCCGGAATGATACCAGCCTATAAGGAAACTTTAAACTCTAACACAAATAAAGTTTTACAAATGAATAAAATAACTAACAAAAACTAAAAAAAATTAATTGCAAATAAAATGATTTTTTTCTTCTCCTGAAAATCAGCTGTTAATTGACATACGACCTTTTGCAGTATCAACGACGATATATTGTAAATTGGCATGGATGTAATACTGTAATTTCATTTCACTTTTCACTTTTGTGATTGCGATTTTATTATTTCTTTCTTTCATTCTTCGAGGTTTACATATTATTTATTACTAGCTGTATATACCGGTTTCACCCGGTGAATTTCATTATTGAAATCTATAAAATCTATAAACTACGACTTTTATCGACTCAAACGGTCGATTTTGTAAAAACCAATGCAAAGCTAGATCAAAACGATTATTATGACAATAAAGAATATATCCAGAGATCGGCTGAAGTTATGCAATTTTAATATGGACAGGTGTTCGCACCTGGTCTGAAAGAACTAATGAGCGAAATTTGGAGAGTAAAGAATATCAGCTGAAGATCGGCTGAAGTTATGCAATTTTAATATGGACAGGTGTTCGCACCTGGTATCTAAGAACCACTGAGCGAAATTCGGAGAATTTAGGACAAACGGTATGGCTTTCTATAAAGAACAAATAAACAAACAAACAAACAGAATTTCAACTTTATTTATATAGATTATTTATTTATTATTATTACTTTTTTCCCTTTTTTTAATGTACATTTGTATTTAGTTATTATCTGAATCAGTCCTTACGGCATAAATAATAATTTTGGCAGAATGTATTAATTCTTTCAATAAAAAAAAAAAAAATCAAATCTTGTTTCTGTATTATTTATTACTAGCTGTATATCCCGGTTTCACCTGGGGATTTTTTTATAAATAAAAGATACAACACAAAAGCACTAATAGATTATTATTCCAAAGCTTTAGGATTTACTATATTCTTACCTTAGGTCTTTAGATGAACCTACTCTAGAGCATCCAACGTAAAGCTGACCATGAGAAAAACATGGGGCTTCCAAATCGATACCATCTATCCTCAGTGATTGCCCTTGCGCTTTATTTATAGTCATCGCAAATGCGACCCGAACTGGGTTGGGAGTTATACTCCTTTGAAATCAAGGGGCATATCACTGGGGACAATGGGGATTTCAGGCATGGTCGTAAGGGCAAAATGGGATGGGCAAGGAGGTGATAGATTTCAATTAACCATATAAACAGTCCGGGTAGTTTCCATAAATCAATGAGGTACCAAGTTCAAAGAACAAAGAAGAAATCCAGTCGCAAAAAACAATGGGAAAAGCGTGGCTCAAGAAAAATTCGTTAGGACAGAAGAGAGAGCCAGGAGCGAGAAGCGATTTGCGGGGAGACGCGCACTCGTCGGCCAATAACTCGAAAAGGACTCAGCATTAAAACATGGACCCCGGTCCGTTTCGGAGGAATGTCCTTACCGGGCCATGCTGACCTCATTAAAAACTATAATATGACTCTTTTTTTGAGTCAAACGATCGATTTCGTAAAAACCTAATGTAAAGCGAGATCTTAATGATTTTTATAACAATAAAGAATATACCCAGAGATTGGCTGAAGTTATGCAATTTATATATGGACAGGTGTTCGCACCTGGTATGAAAGAACCACTGACCTAAATTTGGAGAATTTAGGACAAACAGTATGGATTTCTGTTAAGAACAAACAGAATTTCATCTTTATTTACATAGATTATAGCTCTATTTCCCGGTTTCACCCTGGGAATTTCATTTTTCTAATGAAACTGTCGATTTCGTAAAAAAACACTGTAAAGCGGGATCATTACGATTTTTATAACAATAAAAAATATCAGCTGAAGTTATGCAATTTTAATATGGACAGATGTTCGTACCTGGTATGAAAGAACCACTGTGCGAAATTTGGAGAATTCAGGACAAACGGTATTGATTTCTATAAAGAAAAACTAACAAACAAACAAATTAACAAACAGAATTTCATCTTTATTTATATAGATTTATCATGAATTATAAGCTATTTCTATCCATCTATCTATCTATGAAGGATCAAAACGTTGATGACCAGTGGGATTTTGTTACATAAACAAACAATCAAATGTTTCACCTGATGAATTTAGACCTGTCGGAAAAGTTGATCATTTAATTTTTCAAGTTAGCACAACTAACTGCTAGCAATTTCGTGGCGAAGGAAGGCCTTCCACAGGAACATGAATCACCTTCAACAATCATAAAGGCCACGGAATGAGAAAGTTTCCTCAAGGCCGAAAACGAAGTACTTGATGAATGCCCCCGGAGCCGCCTCGTCCACAACAATAACCGAGAAGTAATGTATTACTACAAAGCCGTGCTACTTACCTCGAACTGAACAAAGTAACATTTCACCCCTTTATCCCCCCCCCATTTTCCTCTCTTATTACTTTCTTGCGGAATCATAGCGCAATGAAAATATATGTCTCTCATCTGGTCCCCTCTTACAGATTAGTTCTGCCACTGAAAATTTCTTAGCAGTTCCTTCTATTAAGAGAGGAATATATCTATATTTTTCTTTCTTTTCTCTATGCTTCGCATTTCTTATAGTTATTCCTCGGTTCTCTAATATATCTTTGGGTCGGTAAAGATAAGGAAAGTGTGATTTAGGTAAAAAAAAACTCTTAGGGAAAATCCTGTACTCATTCACTAACTTCGACTCATAGAGAGATCAATACCGGTAAGTGCTGTTTCATGGTGAGAAGTTATGCAGGGATATGACTTGACAACCACTTGGTTTTTCACTTAAATTTCCGATTTAAGGGAAAATATTTTATAGAGATTGCTTAGGGATACACAGAGGCCGTAGGCCAGCAAAAAACTTTGCTTTTCTTATCAAAAAGTCTTTATATCGATGTTTCGTCCCATTTGTAACATTTTCTAGAATTACTCTAATCATTACACCATCTATAAATTTTCAAAATCTTTATATATATAAAATCTCTTGTCACGATGTTTGTCCGGGATAAAATCCGAAAACTCAACCGACATTGATATAATATGGGCAATTATATGTAGGTTTGTCCAAATTGAAAGATTTTTTTTTGGTTGGCGCATTAGGCCTAATGAGACCTTTGGCCGCGCAGTGTGGTTTTCTTACGGATATTTTTGTTGCTTGTGGGAGCACAGACAGCCAGGAGAGGGTAGCCCAAACTTCCCCTTGCTGCAAGCCATGGTCACCACAGTGCAGCCGCAGACCGCCCGTTACTCCATAAATCCCTTTGGGGCCTATTTGGCAGTGTCCTTGGAGTCGGTTCTCTCGGGTTAAAGGACAGTGACAAACTGGTCTAGGTCCAAGGATTGTGGTAGCTCAGAGTCAGCAGGCCCCGAGGACCTGCTGAGTTTCTTTCCCTGAAGAATTGTAGCAAACCTCCGGGCGGTTACTCACATCCTGGAAAACCACGCCACGATTCTCGATGAGATAAATGGGGAAAATTTATCTCGCCTCTAGCAGGTTGACGGTCCTCACATGCCCGGGGGTGGGGGGAGGCTTGGACAGCGTGGAGTTCATTGGCGGGTAGTCACCCGAATGGAGCGGTCACCCATGCAAGTACTAAACACGCTCGACGTTCCTTAGCGTTGATTACCTATTACAAGCGCCTTCGTCCACTCGGCCATCCCAGCCCTCTAACTTCAACGAAAGGATAGTTTTGATATCTATTATTTACCACAATATTTTTTTTATTGCAAATTAAATGTTTATTATACAACAATCGAGCGTTATATTAATTCGGTTTATGATGTTTAGTTATTACAGCTGTTATTTTAAAATTACATGAATTTGTGATTAAATGGGGTAAAAAAGCCAACTGCCAGCACCCCTCCAGTGTTTGTCATCCACTAGTAATTAAATAAAAGGGAAAAGCCTGGCGATGTATCCGGATGGTACTTTTTTTTTTTATTCTTTCAAACATTGATAACAATCCTACCTATCAAACCAAAAAATTAGTCAAAAATAGCAATACCACTACCGCTAAATGCTGGGATACTTAGTCTTGCTCACGAAGAATTCGTTTTCCTCTCATACGCTTAGCATTCTCCGATGCGAGGCCTGAGAAAAGGCAATCAACCGAGAATTGAACTTGTACTGACAAATTGCTTTCGTAGAAAAGAGGATTAGGAGAAGCTCCACGCAAGAAGCCAGCCAGCCCCAACTTATTTCTCTCGCAAGCCTCATGTTATTTTTAAACTTACATATGTATTATTCAATTTCAATACTGACTACGTTAATGGTCTTAGAACATGCATAATGTCAATAGGTATTTTAAATAGAACGAAAGATAAAAACGAAACCAAAATATTATTTTCTTCCAAGATATTTTTTCATCTCACTCCAATTTTAGTTTATGTACCGCCGAAGCGAGCATTACGCACAATTTATAATTTTATTTATTCTGTATTATAAATCTGAGTAATTATATGAATGGATTTTCAAAGCAGGAGGCGAACTTTCAGTTTTATATCATTCATGTTTGGGCAAAAGGGGTTGTCATAAAAAAAAAAATTTTTTTTTACAGTCTTCTTAAAAATTCATAATTGATTATAATTTATTCGTTATTCATAATTTATTACAGTGTCTGTTGAAAGGATATAGTTTCATTTATTATTCTGGAATAAAAAAATATATTCAAAAAGAATTTATAATGATTTTCGATAGCTTGGAAAATCGTTGTTTAAGCTTCACATTCGATGACTTAACCCCTTTTGCCCTAAAACCAGTGATATATAACAATTTAAATAAGGTAGGTAAAGCCTAAATATACCCCATTATGCAATAAAAAAGAAATCGAAAATACTCAACACTTCCTAGCATCGTGTACAATATTGTAATATAAAATAAAACCGTGTTTTTTGTTTGTTACGCTTGGTTTGGTAACACGTATGTGGATCTAAATAATTTGTATTAGAAGACAATTATTTTTCACAATGCTAAACAAACAATAAAAACACAAATTATTAACAACGTTGCAAAAAGTAACTGCGCAATTCCACGTTAAATCAAAACAAAAATATATAATTTTAAACCTCATCATCTGAGATTTTTTCGAAATTTGGTACATTCATACTAGGTATTTGTATTGACTAGAAAAATTGCGAAATATTACTAAGATATGTCCACCCATTATATATAAAAGTTTTTCTTAGGTTTTAATAAAAGTTTTAGGTGAACCATAAACTTTTTGAGCAATTAAAATTAAAGTGTGAATTTAACAATTACTTTTTTGCTTTGGGTTGTGGTCATAAAAGTTCTTATCATAGGAAAATTGTTTGTTTGCTTATACTGTTGTTTATTTTGATGAGTAATCCTATGGTAGGATTTGTTAAAGGTGTATTTATTTCTATCTTATTATTTCATTCATCTGGAATCAAAAGAAGTCTAGTGTTCATTCATTATCTCATCTCTCTAGACCGTTTCATTTTAGTTTTAGTTATTACTTGTGAGAAAGTGGTTCACAAATTACGATGGTGCGTAAAAATGACCTAGTGATTCGTAATTTTTTCAAATACGTGTTAACAAATGCTGTGAAATAATAATTAAAGGTAATTTTTTAACGAATTGGAAAAACCATTTATTTAGGTTCCATAAAAGTGTTTTTGACGAATTATATGACTGTAATAGTGACTTGAAGTGTAGCAAGAACAAATTAAAACCCATATCAGTAAAAATAAGCAAAGAAATGCTATTAGATAGCTGCGTAAAATGGGGGCTACTTTGAAATTTATTCTTGATGATTATAGTTGTAAATTAAAATGTATTGGAAAGTGATTTACTTGTTAAATTAAATGATGATTGTTAAATAATAATCTAAATATTTTTATGTTGAGTAGCGATATTATTAATAACATATCTATGATAATTAGCTATACTGATACCATAGTATTGTTTAAGATAATTTTTTAGTTTAAAAATAATACACATATTTGCAAAATATTAAAAGTTGTAACCTTTTAAAATAAATTGTTGCATTTCCGAAATTATTTTCTTTCACTAAAATCTTTTTATGAATAAGTTTCAGGATAACTTTTTGAAATGAACTTTTATGGAAAAAGTGGAAGATAACTTTATCAAAAGGTTTTCGTATTGAAAAAGTTAATGTTCAATAAAAACTTCAAGTAGGGTAAAAAAAAAAATTACAAGTTTAACTTAAACTTTTTATATTAATCTAATCTTAATCTGTGGGTGACCACCTTTTTTTAAATTATTTTTAAACAATTTATTTTTTGAAGCGAAAAGATTTGCCTCCGCCGGGAGTCGAACCCGGGTCTCAGTGTAACCCGGGGTAGTTATCAGTGAAGAGGAAGGATTGGCTCTACTTGGAGCCGAGCTCTGTGGTGTAGTGGTTAGCATCCGCGCATGTCACGCGGGAGACCCGGGTTCGACTCCCGGCGGAGCCAAATCTTTTCTCTTCAAAAAATAAATTGTTTAAACTTTTTAAATATAAAAGTTTTAGAATTTTTTAAAAAAACTTTTATTTTCGACCCCTACTCATAATTATTCTGGATATGCTATTAATTATCAAAGTTCGCCTTCTTTTAATCCCCACATGGAAAATGGATGAAGGACCACTATTTTTCATAATAATAATTATTATTATTTCTAATACTAATGAATGGGAAGGCAAGGATCGTTTTCCCTAGTAGTTTCTACGAAGGATGCCTAACGAGATTTATATGAAAATGACAGGGTTGGTATTGGGGGGGGGGGGTGCTCTTTTGAGGAGGGAAACCGGGATATTTGGTTATCGGATTCCAGGACCGACGACAAATAAAACGGGAGAAAAGTCCCGCGATAAAACAAGAGGAAGAACCATTCCCCATCCCTCCAACACCATTTACATTCCTTCAATGTTATTTTGTTTCTCCTTGCATAGGAGAGCACCCTGCGAGAGTTATTCCCCATCCACGTTTTTCAGATATTCCATCGAATACATCAGCGATAGTCTCAGACATTGGATTTTACTATTCTTTTGAATGTACAATATATAGATACTTATTAATAAAAGTAAATCACAGAAGAGAAATACTTTATTGAGTAACAAAGTAATGCTGTCCTACTGCATAGGGCTGCTACATACAAAGCATACTAAATCAATCTTTGCTATACATAGAAATATATACATTTAGTTTTACAAATACAGTAGAACCCACTTTATGGAGGGTAATGATGGGTAGAGGGGTCCACGGATAATTGAAAACCCCGGATAATCGAATTACAACATTTTATTGACTTAATTTGATAGAAAAAAAAACTGCAGAAACTCACTCTTATCAACAAACAAACGTTTTAACAAACAACAAACGAACAAAATTAACAAATGAACTCCTTCAGCGCGTTTTTGCATGAACCACTGATGGTTAGCTACACGTCTGTATGTAGAGTTCTTCATTGTTCTCCGAGGACACGATGTTTGGGCCGACGACAATACGAAGTCGGAAATGTCTTTTTTCTTCTTCAAAGTGTCACGATCAGTTTGCTCGCCAATTCCTAATTCAGCAAGCAACTTTTCACCTTTTTCTACTCGGTTTATAAGGGTTATTTTCTGTTCAAGCGTTAAAACAACAGGTTGTCTTTTTTGCGACATTCTATTAGTTCTTATTTAAATGGAGCCTAAATCACATCTGAGAATTTTTTTTTTTGTAGCTAGACAAGCCAGAGTTCGGATTTTCCTAAAAAGACTTGAAAACAATATCGTTCTTAGAATATGAATTGGAGTAATAGTTACTGGAAACATATCATACGATACCAGCTTGCCATGTTTTTCCATTTATTATTTTATTTCATAATTTCTAAGAACAATAGATAATTAACCATTGTGTAATCGTTAAAACATTTACGTATTAATTTTATTTAAATACATATTATACATACAAAATAAATGCCATAAAAATTAAAAACAGCTAATTAAAAAAAAAAAAAATTGGCTCCTCGGAATCCCGGTTAACACATTCAATTATGTTGAAATTTAATCATTTATGTATCTTTATATATAAATATATGTATATATATAATTTATACTTTGACATATGTCAATTAGTTTCTGTTGTCTGGACAATTGTTGAGCCCCCAGTTAATACGCCGCAATGGTGTAGTACGATAGTACGACGTGGCGAGACCTGGTGGGTGGAATCAAAGAAGAGAAATATTCGAACATGGTTGGGAGTGGCCCAACGGTTAGCTCAGCGGTAAGAGCGCTGCAACGGTGATGCAGAGGACCTGGGTTCGATTCCCGGTCGTGGTCGAATCTTCTATCTTCTAATTTAATTGTATTAAAATAATTATTGAATATGTATGATTCATAGAATTTTTTATTGAGCTATATAAGAGAGACACAGTAGTAACTACATGGATTTATTGAAATATTAATAATAATATATTTTGCCATTATCTGTAGCTTGTTTGTTTGTTTGATTAACGTCATTTTATGCGACTAAGGCTAATCAGATGCTACAGTGGGTACTCTAATTTTTTCCTATCCAGGTATTATTAGGATAGGGATCTCCAGTTAGACCTATTCAAAAAGTGGACCACAAGCTCTAGAATCTCGAGAAGAGAAGAAGTCGTATTATATCGCATCAGAATTGGCCACTGCGAATTCACACACGTATACCTTCTCCGAGGATTTGAACCGCCGATATGCCAAGAATGTGCAAATTAAACCTTTTACTTCATTGTTCACAACACAAAGAACTCAGGCAGAAGCTTAAAATGGAAAGAACATTGCGCGAGCTGTTAAAAGATGATGAAGAAAAAATAGCTATTCTTTTTAAATACCTAAAAGAAATATCATATTACAACAGAATATAACTAAACGCATCGCCAATGACCCTGTAGGGTAGAGGCAAAGATCAAGGAAAAAAAACAGATATATTCACAAATAACTACACAGTTCCTTTTGCAAATGACGTTTTTTTTTTTTTTTTTTCACTTCACACTTTTAAGTGACAGGTACAGCAAATAATAAGCATTTTAAGGCATGAGGGAAGATAGTGCCCAGCAGCACATCATCCCTGTCTTGTTTCAGGAGAGAAGGTCTCTCATCGACCCCTTTTCCAAAAAATCAAATTCTTATTTCAAATAATACATTATAATAAATTAGGATTACTTTTTTTTCGACTTTAATTATTAATTCCCACCTGTCTCTTAAATACCTATGTAAGATTTTCGTTAGACGATCAATTTTTTCAATAGTTCTCCGTATTTTTTTTTTTGTGTCTGTATCTTTTGAACTATTATTGATTCCTAGAGTTTGGATTTAAGGCTTATGGTAACTGTCGGTTTTGACCGGTGTGTTTACCTTGATGTTTTATACAGGCGCGGTTCCAGAAAAAAAATTCGGGGGGGGGGATTGGTCGGTAAAAAAAAACAAAAACGAAAAAATAGCACACGTTATTTGCTTATGCTTATAAATTATGTTCATATACAAAATTCTGTATAAAAAACTCTCGTAAAAATTAAACAAAACTTCCCTAGAAAACTCGTAAAAGTTAGATGCGTAATTAATTTTTTTTATTTAATCCCACTAATTTTTTTTTTCGTCGTAATTTATATTCTTTTTAGTAATTCGGCGTTTTTAACCGAAGCGTTTTTCTAGATGGTTAACTTGCAATTCTTGAGATTACGTTTTTTTCTCATTATTTCATTTGAATGAATGAAGACCAAAAACCTGTGTACTTCCACTGGAAACGGAGGAGCAAAAACAGGAAGATATGGATTCACCCGATTATGGGAGGAAGTAAATAAATAAAACAGTTTGTAGCGGTGCTTATAATAAATAATTAACACGTTGAGCGCCAGGGAAAAGATGATGTACTTTTGCCTGGGGCCAAAGCAATTTTTCCTAATTTATAACTTTAATATGATTAGAATGATACAAAAATTGCAAAAGAAATAAATAAAAAGTTTAATTTTGGCAATTAAACAATAATTTTGTGAGCGGTACGTATGTACCGCCCGGCCCCAGGGTAAAGCCCGCTACCTATAGTAGTACGGGGGCTGCCCGGTTATGACCGCGACGTCAACCCTTGTCCCCTTAAAATATGTTATTTTAATAAATAAGATATTTTGTTTTGTAAAAAAATAAATAAAATTAATTTATTTTATTTATTTATACCCCCCAAATTAAAAAAAAAAAAAAAAAAAAAAAAAAAAAAAACATTTGGGCCAATTGCATTGGCGAATTGTTCGGGGCCGGAGCGGTCCAATATGCCTTGAAATCACGCTCGGCAGGCGGTCCCCTGGCCCAGAACAATCTTTTAGCTGGCGGGAGCGGGCGGTACCTGGGGACCGCCTCGGCCCCAGCCAATAGTCCAACAGCGGTACGATCGTACCGCTTGGCGCTCAACGTGTTAAGTCCGTACCTCCTTGCACCAACGATGATTTAAACCGCCTAAAATAAATACCTTTATAGTAGGTTATACTCTTAGTACTTAGTGGGTTGATTTAATGTGAACAAGTGTGCAGGCCTGTGGGTAGTTATAATTTAAAATTTTTGTATTACTAGTATGGTGCACCATTTTTTTGTAAGTAGTATTTTTTAGTTAGTGTATATTTAGTTTACATTGTAGAAATTTTAATTTGGTTTAATTTAAATCAATTCGTTCCTTTTTATTTTATGGATTATTTATGTTTGATTATAACCAAGAGGTGTATTTATTTTCGTTTTCTATTTTGTATTTATTTTATTGTTTAATAAAATCAATTATTAAATGAGTAAATATATTCGCTCAACCTATTATCCTACTATTAGTTTAGTATGCCAAAGAGGTAACAAGTTTACTTATTGGTGGGAATGAGTACATCGAAATTAAACAAATAAGTAATTTCAAACAATAATAATAGCTATATAATACCTTCATTATAAGTAATTTATATAAAACAATAATTTTCTTTTTTTATTTTAATTACTAATTCGCACCTGTCAGCAAGATGCTGACAATCAGCGAATGAGATGGTCGGAATAGGAAATAATGACATGTCAGGCATGAGGAAGCACCCAGGAGCACCTTCTCCTGCTTGATTCAATTACCTTGGCTGTCTAAGACAGCCGATCTCTCTCTCATCCATCGCCTGTTTAGTCTTCTCCTATCCATGCGTATGTCAGCCTTATTCCTCATAAACGGTTTTTATGTCCGTTCAAATTAATAAAAAATCGTTTGTAAAGCGTCGTTATGTTCTAGTCGACTGTTTGTAGATGGAGGTCTGTATGTAAAGTCACATACCAAGTCGCAACAATTTAGATTGAAAAGTTTGAAGTTTTTGTAGTTGAGTCTTTTTAGCTATGCCGAATATCTGTGAGGAGTATGTCCATGTGGGGGCTTCAGTAAGTAAGTTTTACCTATTTATTTTATGATTTAATTCTAGTTTTGAGGATTTAGAAAATAGTGGATAGAGAAGTTTGAGTCTTTTGGTAAGCGTTCTTATTTTGCACATGCGGGCCAAGTATTTGGAATTTGTTTATTGTCAGTATAAACGTGGGGGGGGGGGGAGAAACAGGTATATTTTCTAAGTGTCAATGTGATATGATTTGATTAAAATTAAAAAAAAAAAAAAAAATAGCGCACATAAATTTTAAGATTTTCAATTCAAAGCTATTTTAATTCAATTAGCAAACCTATTAATATTAATTGACTTAAATTTGACATTAAACAAATCCATCATAAATGATTGCTAATGATTATTTAATCAGCACATTTCATAATTTTAGAATCCACACCATATCTGTTGAGTTAAGCTTAGGTAATGATCAATGCATTCCTAACGAGAGGATATTCATATAGGTTTATTTTAAATAATAATTTATTACTTTATTTATCCATTTATATGAATAATTTATTACTATTGCTAGTTACTAAACTCAAAAGAAGCCCTCTACCTGCCACCATATCCCTTCATTAAGGTAATTTACGCCTTACGCCAACAAAACTATTAATACAATTGTGACTAAATTCTTGCATTGCAGCTTTTGCCATTATGATTCCATGCATAACTAAAAATTGATATATTTTGAGTTGTAACATTTTCTTGCCGACTTTAAATTTTGTAATAAACGCCTCACTAAATTACAATAATCGCAATAATAATTTTTTTAATTAATGAGCACGCGATTTCCTTTATTAGAAAGAATAAAAAAAAATAATAAATACTATCACTCCGGGGGTATTTCTATTAATTGTTATATAATCTTGGTGACGACATGCGATTTCTAAGTCCTTTTTTTTTTTTTTTTTTTTTTTTTTTTATCATCATTTTTATTTTTCCTACTTTTATAATAAGAAATATTAATAAATTAAAAAAAAAATTGGGCCAACTGAGGTAAAATGGCTAGCACAGCAACCTACAACACTAAAGGTCGCTGGTTCGCGTCCCGCAGTGGCCCTAGGATTATTTAAAGAGAGTAAAAGCCGTCCCTCGGATAGGACGTAAAAGTGGAGGTACGAGCCTGTACGACGTCAGGTACTCATGTTGATGCTTACCATAATTATATCTGGATAAGCAAAATTTAGGACTCCTACTGTAGCTTCGTCCGATTTACCAAAAACACACAAGTCTGCCCAAAGTGATGATTTTCCCCCTTACAATCCTCACTATATCAACAGTCATTTACTACAATACTAAAGGTCTACAATTGGGGCTGTGATAGACTATTTTATGGTAATTTTTTTTAATTCTAATTTCTTCTAACCTGATATTAAATAAAAATTATTATTTTCAAAAGCAAAAGCAATCTATGTTTGTTTCGTTTGGGTAGCTTAATGGTGATGAAAAAAATACCTTTCTTTAATTTCAATAATTTCACTTAATTTCTTCTGTGCTACCTGATTATACCAAAATTTTCGTAATTTTTTTTATTATTATACCGAAATTCATTAAGTTAATTTTCAGGGTTTTTAAAGATCAATTACATATTTTGGACCGAAGTGGCATTTTTGAAAATTATTTGCGAAATGCTATTATATTATGGTATTACAAATGCCACACCTCTGATTGGAAAAGATATGAAAGTGGATTTAATGGAAGTGATAAGTTTAAATATTCAAGTGTGTTCAATATTCGTTGAAATCGGATAAATCGGTAAAAAAATTAATAACTCTCTCTTGGGGTTACGTGTGGTGTAGTGGTTACAATAGAAACTTACTATACTAAAGGTCGCCGGTTCACGTCCCGCGATGGCCCTAGCATTTTTTAAAGGGAGTAAAAAATTCTTACCTATGCCATCCCTCGGATAGGAAGTAAAATGGAGGTCCCGAGCCTGTGCGATGTCAGTTACTCGTTAAATATCCCTATCCACATTGTAACTAGATAGGCAAAATTAAGACTCCCACTGTAGCATCGTCTGATCAGCCTTAGTAGCTTAAAGGGACGTTAAACAAACAGAACCATATTAAAAAAATACAAACCTTCCAATCCCAATACTACATACGAACTCACTACCCTACGTTTCTAACGAAACCCTTCACGACTTGATTTCGACTGTGACACATTATATTCGCATGAATATTAAACGGTTTTACGACAAATTACATGGACATACCATCAAGTTTGTACAAGATATGGCAAGACGGGATATTCCCGACATACATCAGCGATGGCTGAAGAGGAGTTGGATGAGCGACCGTCATAGTCGGACAGTGTAAATCTTTTGCCAGTAAGATGCACCACTGGATGCTATTTCCCCCATGCCTACCAATGTACTTGCTATACCTTTTTCCCCATACGTACCTTATTACAACATTTTTGCTAATTGTAATTTTAGAAGTGCAAATATAATGGAAGCGTGAAAATGGGTATAAGTGCCAAAAATAATAATTTTTGTTTGTCAAATTGTTAAATGTGCAAAAGCCATTCTTAGAGGATTAATCGACGATGAATTCTAAAAGGTTCTTTAATATAGTTCAATATAAAATCAATATATCAAATGGCAAGGAGGTAAGAAAAAAGAAAAGTGCTTTGCAAAGTTATAGGGTAATTACAAGCTAATTAGGAATACAGGTCTGAAAAGAGAATTAACGAAGTTTGCCACTCATCCGAGATTTGCTTTCGAGCGCGAGGATTATCTTGATTGAATGAAAGCTAATACTTTCTAAGTCACTCACTAATTAATTACTTTAAGATTGAGTGTTGAGCCGCCCTTTTAACTAATAACATTCGGGAAAATTAAAATAAGATTTCGACCCCTTCGATGAAACCCACTTCCGGGTTAAGTCGAACCATTACCTTCGGCAAAGATTTATTTTCCAATGGAAACCTAACATTCATCGAATTTTTAAAGCTTTGTCCCTTTGTTGTAGAAGTGATAGGATAACTTGTCTCACATTAAGTCTCTGTCACACATTCGCTCGCCGCTACTAATGCATTCGCCGGGTACTTACTCGCTAAAAACTTTTTCAGTTACTCCTGGCAGGAGGTTGTATAGAGTGTTTGTGAGGAGACCATTTTTTTTTTTTTTTTGGCTCCAAGATTTGTTATCAAATCCTATATCGCCAAATTGTTCCTTTAGACTTTAAAAACCTAATTAAAATAGCCTATAACGAGATTATTAGGGGAGAGCGGGGTTGGTTGGCAACAGTTTTCACTTTTTTGATTGTTGAGTCGTTCCTGTTTATATAACCCCTATGGGGCTGATACCACTGTAAACTCCAAGTATTAGAATACTTCAAATATTTTTTTCACAACATAATATTTAATACTAAGATCATAGAAAATTGAAGAATTCGCCAATCCAGAGTATGCCAATTAACCCCCTATGTGGGACAGGTTGGCCTAGAAGGTGGGGTTGTTTAGCCATCTCATTCAAGTACTGCCTGACACATATTATTGTTATTAAAAGCTGCACTATAATGGTATAATAATGTTGAATCGGTTTTTAACAGCTTTTAAGGGAAAATAGAATGATAATAGAAAAAGATAGAAGTTTAGACTGTCGTCACTTTTTGCATAAGGAAAATTGCTCTCATCTTCCTCTCTGGAACTAAAGACAATTGGTGGTTTCACCTGTGATTATGTTTACCTTGCTTTTGTGAATTGCTACTGTGCCAAAAAAAAAGTTGAAGAGAGCCAACTGACCCCACAGGAGAAATCATATGAAAGATGACTGCCAGGACAGGGGAGAACAATCAAACAAGAAACTGGTTAGTCAAAAGGTTAGGTTTTTCAAAGGAGTTTGGGGCTATGTGAACAGAATCGGAGTCAAATGTTTTTCCATGCCTTTAAACCAACTTTACTGAAAATATAAAAACTTACTTACATGTTGTAAAATCAATCAATGAAGCACACTGTTATCTACACTGTTAGCATCGGATTGAAAACTCAGGACAAAACTCCCGAGGTCGAGCGGGTCACATGGTACAATGGTGGGGCCTTCACAACAGGTGTGACGGAAACTATAAGCCAATGGCCAACCTACCCCCTAGGCCAACCAACCCTGCTCTCCCCTACTGAATAATTACGATAACAGGTTTTCGATCCCAGACTAATTATCCTCTGTTTTTCAAACCTTTTACATTGCAACACAATGTGTCTTGGATGTTCAGGGCATAGGCATGTTGGGCAATCACCGCTCTTAACTAGGCCCATTAACTTTAAGAATTTATTAGTTCTTCTATGTTTTATTCTTAATCTCGTACGCTTAACTAAATTTGAACAGTTGGTATGACGTTTAAGAGTCGAGAACCATGGAATCAGAGTTACCTTCTGGTGCACGTCGTAGTGGTCCTTACCTTTCGAGGAACATTGCCACTCGTTAAATATCTGCCAGTCTTTTAGTATTGTTCCTCTCATTACTCTGGTAATGTCCAATAATGGGATTATGGCGTTATCTGGGTGAGCCTGATTTTGATTAGCTGCTTTTTCTGCCTGCTCATTTCCCGATAGGCCCACGTGACCTGGAACCCATTGGAAATAGTAGTGGTTATTGGCATTTTGTAACGTACAAATAATTTTATAGGAAATATATGTTTGAGATTTGTTTAGATGGAAAAATTCTAGGTGTTGACACGAAGCTGCTGAATCTGTTAAAGTAACTATTTTGTTCATGAAATAAAAGGAGACTTTCAAACATTTGTAAAACGAATAATCCAATTGCGTAGTTGATATGAAATAAACATAACATTTAGTTGTTTACCTCCTTAATACAAGATAGTAATATCATTGCTAATAATTATCCATGAATGCTGGAGAATCGACATGTAAATATTAAAAATCACGAATGGCGATACATTTGACAGTGGACTTAGAGAAATGCTAACGTTAGCAAAAAGATTTTTAGCTCTTACGAAATAAATAGAATCTTTTATATATAAAATATTGTAGTAATGCTGAGTGAATCCAATGATGTGCATCCTTGTCTCTAAGCCGCTTATATCTATCTAATAGCCATCCAATGTATTGCCTATCCACAATCAAATTTATTTTGGCATTACAAAGTTCTATAGAATCCACTTTACAGCTTTTCTATTAGATTATTTTAATTTAGTACTACCTAGTAAACATTCAATAAGGCAATAAATGAGGACTCGATTAACCATTTTTTAGCAGAGATGAGTTTACGTATTATTAATATTAATATTTTTCAGTTATTATTATGAGATCGTTCAAGTTTTTAAATAATTTCTAAGGTTCTAAGTGTTTTTTTTTTCTGTTTTCATTCTTTTATTGTTATTAAACTCAAAATATTTTTTTTAAATTTACTTCAATATTTAAATATTTATAAAACTTTGGACTTAAAAAAAAAAAAAAATATAGCAGGAAATGAAACTTATTTTTCTATTAGGAATGTCTTATCCATGTTTTCTAAAATTCATCATTCATGATATACCAGATATTTAACTAATTTACGATTTCAAAAATTGTTATTTCAGGTGCATTGAACAAAAAAACATTAATTATTTAAAATTTATTATCAATTCTGTTAGAAAATTATAGTTTAATAATTTTAAATTACATACTTGAGCCCACAAGCTGTTTTTTTTTTCTTCACACAAATATTTCTTCTGGATATAAAATAATACAGAAAAAAATCAATTCACTTTCACATTAATCTTGAATGTTTTTCTGACAACTTATAACTTTTTCAGATTTTTTATTTAAGAATTTGGATGAAAAAAACAGGGGGAAGATATATTAATGAGCTCCAGGAGCCCCCCCCCCCCCCTCCTGGCAATTCTATTGCTGAAGTCCCGCCGAAATTTTTTGATTCGCTTCATTTTTACTAAATACTACGACTTTTTTATCTACGAAAATTCGCGGATCTGGGCTGTTTGTCGTTAACCACGCCATTACCATGTCAACCAATAGACTTTATGAAAAAAATTATGAACATCCAGTTGATTTTCAGGAAATTGTTTAATAAAGATCAGTAGAATCAGATGATCATGTTGACCTACAAATCTCTTGAGCCACTTCTTCAGACTAACACCCATAAAGATGTTGATCTTAACTGGTCGAATTTCAAATTTTCCTAGCTAAAAAAGTTATAGCATTAGGAAAAATGAAGCGAATATTCAGCCGGATTTTAATAATATCACAAAACTAAGCAGGACCCCGGACTAATAACAATAATCCTGGTAGTCCCCTTTTGCTTACTTATTTAATAATATTATTTTACTAGATGTTTTAGCTTTATTTTGTAATATTTTCCAATTTCTTTATTAATTTACTTTCACTTACCTATATATGAAATATATAGTAAGTGGAAGTATTGCGATCGTGAAAAAATTCGACTTCCGGTTTTCAACGGAAATACACGTTTTGGGGTCCCCTGAGTCCAAATGACCAAGTCCCGCGAAATGGTCTGTGTGTGTGTGTGTGTGTGTCTGTGTGTGTGTCTGTGTGTGTGTGTGTGAACAGACTAGCTCAAAAACTATAAACCGTGCGAACCTGAAATTGGGTATTTAGAGTATCTATATGCCCGCGATGTGACAGCAAAAATTTCATCGAATTTGCTCAAAGGGAGGGGGTACTTTATTTAATAACCTTTTAAGTTTTTTTCGATTTTCTCAAAAACGGCTCTAACGATTTTGATTAAACTTAGTATTTGATCTATTTATATGCCCCAGATATGACTGTAAAAATTTCATCAAAATTGATCAACCGGAGGGGGGACTTTACTTATTAAATTTTGAACCATTTTCACGTGTTTTTTTTATTTACTCAAAAACGGTTTTAGCGATTTTGATCAAACTTGGTATTTGGTGTATTTATATGCCAGAGATATGACTGTAAAAATTTCATCAAAATTGATCAACCGGAGGGGGGACTTTACTTAATAAATTTTGTATCATTTTCACGTGTTTTTTTTATTTACTCGAAAACGGTTTTAACGATTTTGATCAAACTTGGCATTTGATGTATATATATGCCAAAGATGTGATAGTCAACATTCATCAAAATTGGTCAAACGGAGGGGGCACTTTATTTCATAATTGTTTTTCAATTTTTACCTTTTTGATCGATGATCTCAAAAACGGCTTTAACGATTTTTATCAAATTCGTTATGTTTAATGAAAATTAGTTGTTATTTATTACCAGGTAAGCTTTATCATTATTAAAATGTTCTGAGAGGGCTTAAATGGGGAAGGGGCCTTTTTTGTTTTCCTATAAAGTACCTTTGTTTTAGTTTATATTGAGAAATTAACTGTCTGTCATCACACCTGAAAATAAGAAATGGCTAAATATGATATATGAAGAAAATCAAGTAAACATATACAGGAGAAAAAAAGAAAAATAATCCGTCAACTCATAAAACACCTTGAGCTCACGCATCCGCCGTACGCCTTTAATGACAAACCAATGCGTTATTATTACCTATAGATGTTCTGTTCATTTGAGAAGTGGGAATTAACAAAACGCATTAAGTTCTAATCTAAGTAAGTTGGTAAGTGAAAGTTGTGTGTTGCGCGCACGCACCAGATTTTTTTAAATTTTAATTATGTATATTTTTACTTTATTTGGTCCATTACTATCATCTCTTAAAATATTAATATTCACAGCCCCCTTACTTTCTGTATATAATTCAGGTCTACAGTGTTATAAGCCAAATGGAAGATAATGCAAAATTGTTTTGGATTTAATAATCATGGAAATGTTTAAGTAGTTTAACTGAAAAGTGTGAGGAGCGGGGCAGCTCATATCAAGGGTCCTAAGTTCGAATCTGGCTGTTACAGGACATCTTTAATATTCTGTCACATATCGTCTCTCAGGTCGAGAGACCCTCCTGAGGCATACCCAGCCTCTATAAAGTAGGTAACGTTAATTGAAAAGTTAGGAGGAAACAGGTGATTGAGCGTGCTCAATGTCAAATCACCTCCTTGCACGACCACTGACTAAGTTCTTCCTTATAGATTACTGAAAGCAAGACCCGTTTTGGATTATAGATGCAAAGGTTTTTTTTTTTGTTAGCTGAAAAATGTAAAATCCGTTCAGAAAAAATATTTTTAAAAAATTAATGTTTTTAAATATTAATAGAAGACATAACATATGGGAGCTTTGTGGATGACAAGGCAATAGACTGCTATTTCTCTTATGTTGTCACTTTCATTAAAATGTGGAAAAACCTTTTCAGTTGAGCTCAAATTATCCAAAATGAGCATTGGTTTATAGTGCTACAAAATGAAAGTGTATAAAAGTATTCCTGTGTATCGACAAGGTTCCTTTTTTATCCATTTTACTTCAGAAGTTAGCTGCCGGCAGCCATTGAGTGCGGACGTCTCTAGTGCGCTTCTAGTTTGCTTAAAGTGGTTATTAAGTACAAACAGTTTAAATTATTTGTAAACATCGAAATAATTAGTGTTTGTGTCATTATAGACATATACATCAGAAAAGTAAGAAGTAACTTTTTCATCAATATCCATTATAACCAATAGCAAAATGACTCTGGAAGATACATTTACAAACTCAACTGGAATTACTAATGATGATATTATGAACGAAATTAAGAAAAATATCAGTGAGACCAGAGATATTAAAGGCATAGTGGAAAATATAGTGGGAGTATTAGGAAAATTAAGCGAAGAAATGGAGTCAACAAAACAAAAATACAAGGAATTAGAAAATCAGGTGAAAATGCAAGCCCGAGAAATTATTATTTTAAAGAAACAGTTAAACAAAAACAATATTATTATTTATAATGTTCCTGAAACGAATGACAGAACAAATGAAGATATCCCGACAACTATAGAAAAAATATGTGAACAAGTAAATGTGTCATTAAAACCAGAACAAATAAATGACTGTTACAGATTAGGTAAAGGAAGTGGAATAAGACCAATAAAAGTATCGCTGACAACCAACAGGAAGAAACAAGAAATCATGAGCAATAAACACAAATTTAGAGAAATTAACACTCCAGTCGCACATGATAGAAGTAAGGAAGAAAGAGAAATCGGAAAGAGAATATACAATTGTATGACATCTCTAAGAGCAATAGATAGAGGGGTGAGGACATTCAAAGGTAGTATACAGTTTCAGGGAAGAATATATACACTAGAAGAAGCTGAAGAAATAGTTTTGAATACGATAAGAAAACCGGTGGTGGAAAAAGAAGATCCTCCCAACCTCCCAGTAAACGTGAAAATTGTCAGCAGGTTAGAGCAGTATCGCTTTCGTCCCAGAAGTGACACACAATAAATTAACACTAGGTAATAATAAAGACTATTGTAATAAAGATAATGTAAGGTTAGAAGGTAAGGATAGTAGTATAAGATGCATTAATGCAAATGAGAATTGTCTAAGCGAGGATGTCAAAATTTTATCATATAATATTAATGGGCTAGTTAGGAAAAATATTTCTTTCTATAATTATGTAAATAATTTTGATATAATATTGCTTTTTGAGACACATACAGAGGAAAAAGATTTTAACAAATATGAACAATATTTTGATAATTTTAATATAAAATGGATTCCCGCAACCCGACTATCAAAATTTGGGCGAGCGAGAGGTGGGTGTTTATATGGCATCAGTATTAAGTTAGGGGATAAGTATAGGGCAAGCTTTCAACAACAAACTGGGTATGAGGTAATACGACTAGGAACCGGAACCGGAACTGTTTACATAGTACCTGTTTACCTCAACGATTGGGAAAAGGACTTCCTAGCCTTGGAAAAAATGATTATGGCACACAGAAATTTAAAATTTTTGCTGTTAGGAGATTTCAACGGGAGAATAGCCGAGTTACAAGTTATTCCTAAACAGGCAATTAAAGGTAACACACTAATAATAAATCGCAACCGACGCTCAAAAGATAAAATTAAAGATAATAGGGGGAGTAAACTAATAGATTTTTTTAATATAGCAGATCTTATCATCCTAAATGGCAGAACTAAAAATGATATAAACGGTGAGTTTACATTTCTTAATAAAAACGGATCATCAACAATAGACTTATGCTGCGCATCTAGGGAAATTCTTGATTTAATAAAATCATTCAAAGTAGACATCCAAATCTATTCGGACCACATGCCCACCATAACATGCTGTAATCTGCAAATTAACAAAAATAACGATATCTTACAGCTTTTGCCCAAACTAAACTGGTCGCAACAAAATAAAAAATGTTACCAGCAGAAATTAGACAATAATTTGCTGTTTTATAATGATAAAAATAATACCGAAGAGGCCAGACTCAATGAATTAATAAGAATTTTAAATAAATCAAGTAATGCCAATAACAACAACAAACAAAGATATAAAAGAAAAGATAAATGGTTTGATGGTGAATGTAGAAAGGAGAGAAATAGGTCTTTCGATAAATTGAATGAATTCAGGAAAACTAGCAGCGACGAAGACAAAGTAGCGTATCTCAAACAAAATAAGAAATTAAAAGTATTATACGAGCAAAAAAGAAAGCAATATCATTACGAAATAGTAGAGAAATTTAAAAAAGTAAAGGACAATAAAGACTTTTGGGAACTCGTTAACAAAATTAAAAATAGAAAATTTATAGCAGGGACGAGAATTACTCCTAATGAATGGATAAAACATTATTCTCAAATGTACAATCAATCAGTAACAACAATAGCCGTACAATATGCCCAACCAATGTCACATAATATAATCCTGGACAAGGAATTCAATTTAACCGAATTAAAAATAGTACTTAAAAAAGCAAAAGTTAACAAAGCGCCTGGCATAGACCGTATCCCCTATGAATTTTATCAAAATGCCTCGGAAAATTACCTTAAATCACTATTAAAAATATTTAACAATATATTTGAAAACGGAAAGGTACCAGATATCATGAAACAAGCTATTATTTTTCCTATACATAAAAAAGGTGATATCAATAACCCAGAAAATTATAGAGGATTATCATTCATAAATACTATAGGGAAATTATTTACTGGACTAATTCAGCTGAGACTACAAGAATGGACCGATAAGTTTAACATAATAAAAGAATATCAAGCAGGATTTCGGAAAAATTATTCCACAGTCGATAATATATTCAATCTTATGAGTATTGTAAAATTAATATTAAGTAAAAAGAGAGGTAAAGTATACGCTTTCTTCATTGATTTTTCGGCGGCTTTCGATGGGGTGGACAGAGCTTCTTTGATATTTAAGCTATATAATATGGGAATATCTAATAAAATAATTGAAATAATTAGGAGCTTATATGATAAGTCCGAGTCTGCTGTCTGGTGTAGGGAAGGAATAACCTCTTTTTTCGAAACCACGAAGGGGGTAAAACAGGGATGTAATTTAAGCCCCTATCTCTTCTCGTTCTATGTAAACGATATTGAAGAAGAATTAAGTGGAGGGATACTCATTAAAGACAGAAGAGTAAAGATATTAGCTTATGCGGACGACATGGCATTACTGGCACAAGATCCCAAAACATTACAAATCATGATTAATGACTTCACAAAATACTGCGAGAAATGGAATTTAAAAATTAATTTGGATAAATCGAAGGTGTTAATATTTAAAAATGGGGGAAAATTAAGCCGTATGGAAAGGTGGGTCATGAATAATAACGAAATAGAAATTGTAAACGATTACAAATATCTGGGCGTCATACTAAGCAGTAAACTGTCACTTCAAAAACATTTTGAATCAAAATCAGAGAAAGCGAAAGTGGCAATCAACGTAGTGTGGAAGGATCTCTTAGACAGCAATCAGATAACATACGCCTCAAAGTTACAAATTTTTAATTCTGTCATTAGATCAGTTGTTACATATGCTGCTCAGGTCTGGGGAAGCAAACAATATTACAAAATAGAACAAGTTATATACTACTTTATTAAAAAATTGTTCAATCTGCCCCGACATACGCCCAACTATATTATACATTTAGAAACAGAAATACAACCACTATTTTTATATACCCTTAAATTACACCACGACTATATAATTAAAGTACTAAATTCACCACACGAAAGACTGACCAATTTCTTGGCTAAACAAATAATTAAAAATAAAATATTTTGGTATGATGACCTGGTTAATGTTATTAAAGACTGCAACATGGATATAGAGATAAATTCAGATGACACCGGTATACTCAAACAACAATTAAGTAACATAAGAGACACAGTCAGAAAAAATATTCACAAGGGATTTGTAGAAAAAGCATGTGGGTCAACTAAATATTTACTTTATAAACAATTGCAAGGAGACTCATCAAATAATTATTTTTACATCAATAAGAATATATCCGAAATTAAATGGATTTTTAAAGCTAGAGGAGAACTTTTAAATTTAAATTATAAAGTATACAGCTCTGATAATGTCGTACTGTGTTCTCTGTGCAACCTAAATGAAGTTGAAAACACTTATCATTTCTTAGCAATATGCCCCATTTTATCAGAATTTAGAAAAATTTGTTTTAATAAAAATAAGCTGTCTAATGAGGAATTATTACAATACTTAAAGGGAAAAAATTGGGAAGCATTAATAAAATACTGTAAACTATCTTGGAGATACAGATATAATTTAACAAAAGAATTTAACTACTCCTGAACTGAATTGTTTAACTAAGTAATACTATATCAATAACTGATATTTATCACGTTAATGCTGTAAAGTAACAATGTTATTCTTAATATTTATGTAAGCAAATGTCAATGAAACTCAAATTATGTTTACTAAGGAAAATTGATTAAATTATTATTTATAAAGTTCAGTATAAATATTAATAGTATATATATATGTATATGTATATATGTATATGTATGTGTGGGTATAAATACATATATTTTATTTATTATCTTTTGCTTAAATGTTGTTGTATTAATTTAGAGGTTTCGTTTTGTTTTCTCAATGCTTTATTTTCAATAGTTATTTTATTTGTTTATTTATAATTATTTTTTATTTTAAGCATTATTAATATAAGAGTTTAAAATGTTTCTGATGTAAAAACAGCGGCTAACTCCGAGCTGACGGCTTTAGTGCCAAGCTTCCATAATGTTTGTTTTTATTTTAAATTTGTAAATGGTTGTAATTTTATTTTAAATAAACATTATTATTATTATTATTATTATTATTATTACTTCAGAAGAAGGCCTAGAAAATGCGCTGAAATTTCGACTTTTGTTACAAATAAAACATTCAAGACTTCTATCCTTCCGTTACTGGGACCTTAAAAATATTGAGTATGAAGGCAAATAATTCGTATAAAATAATATGATTTCTTATTCCCACTTTGTCCTAGAGGGGAGAATAATTACCACGGAGTTTCTTTACAGCGCATTAGGAAAATTTTGAGTTGAGAACTAAGTGCCATTATTCTAGAAATAGAGTTATAGCTTTTCTCTCTTTTTTTTTTTTCTTTTTTTTCCCTTTATTAATTTTTCCCCGACCCCCTTTAAAAGAAAGGATCCTCCAAAAATTTATTATTGCAGTTGTACAGGGCCCCAGGCTGACTTAATATATACCCTTTATAGCTCTGGCTTATATTAACTTCCTCCTAATGTCTTCCTTTATTTTACAAGGTCCCAACTTTCCAAAAGCATGATTTACTAAATTTCCTTTAATATCGAGGGATTAAAAAAGGAATTATGTATTCTGAACGATTCGACGGGTAGGTTTTTTTTTTTACCTTTATAACTTTAACTATCAGGTCTGTAATGCATATTTTTATTCATTTTATTTTGCAATTGCAAACAATTAAAGCATGGAAAATGCAAAAGGGTATAAGTGCCTTAGAAAATTTTTCCAGAAATCATATGAATTATACCCACTAGGTTGAACTAGTTCGGGATTTACACCCATGCCATCTTTTATACGTTTAATGGACTGATTTAAATCAACAAAACATTACTTATACCAATATCTGAAAAATGGATTATGCACATATAACAATTTGACGAAAACAAATAATTTTTTAAATATTTTGTTGGCACTTATACCCATTTGCACGCTTCAATTATATTTGCATCTGTAAAATTACAATTAGCAAATGTGCTATAATAAGGTACATATGGAACTGGTAGGCATTAGGGGCATAGTACCCAATGCATCCTCATGGCAAACGATTTCCACTGTCAGATTAGGACGGTCACTCATACAATTCCTCTTCAGGCATCGCCGAGGTATGTAGGGAATATCACGTCTTGTCATATATTGTATTTGTACAAACTTTTTGGTATGTCCATGTAATTTGTTGTTAAACCGTTTATTATTCGTACGAATATAATGAGTCACAGTCGAAATAAAGTCGTTGTGAAGGGTTTCGTTAGAAACGTAGGGTAGTGAGTTCGTATTTAGTATTGGGATTGGAAGGTTTGTAATTTTTACTTTCACTTACCTATATATGAAATATATAGTAAGTGGAAGTATTGCGGTCGTGAAAATTTTCGACTTCCGGTTTTCAACGGAAATACACGTTTTGGGACCTCCTGAGTCGAAATAACCAAGTCCCGCGAAATGGTCTGTGTGTGTGTGTGTCTGTGTGTGTGTGTGTGTGTGTGTGTGTGTGTGTGTATGTGAACAGACTAGCTCAAAAACTATAAACCGTGGAAACCTGAAATTGGGTATTTCGTGTAGGTATATGCCCGCGATGTGACAGCAAAAATTTCATCAAAATTGCTCAAAGGGAGGGGGTACTTTATTTAATAACTTTTTACGTTTTTTTCGATTTTCTCAAAAACGGCTCTAACAATTTTGATTAAACTGAGTATTTGATCGATTTATATGCCCGAGATGTGACTGTAAAAATTTCATCAAAATTGATCTACGGGAGGGGGGACTTTACTTAATAAATTTTGTACCATTTTCACATGTTTTTTTTATTTACTCAAAAACGGTTTTAATGATTTTGATCAAACTTGGTATTTGATGTATTTATATGCCCGAGATATGACTGTAAAAATTTCATCAAAATTGGTCCACGGGAGGGGGGACTTTACTTGATAAATTTTGTATCATTTTCACGGGTTTTTTTATTTACTCAAAAACGGCTTTAACGATTAACAAAAATAAGATATGAATGTAGAAAAATGTGTGACTTTGGGAAATGATAATTAGCAAAACACGTCAATTTCTAATCTAAGTAAGTTGGTAAGTGAAAGTTGTGTGTTGCGCGCACGCACCAGATTTTTTAATATGCGTCTGTTTGTTCAACATCCCTTTATGCTACTAAGGCTAATCGATGCTAGACGATGCTACAGTGGGAGTCATAAATTTTTTCCATCCAGGTATTATTAGGATAGGGATCTTTTACGGGTACAGTACAGGCTGGGGAACTCCATTTTACGTCTTTATCCGAGGCATAGCCAAGGATTTTTTACTCGCATTGAAAAATCCTAGGGCCACCTCGGGACGCGAACCCGCGTCCTTTAGTATTGTAGGTTGCCATGTTAACCTCTACACCACAGATGATCCCCTAATGTGTGCCTTTTATTTGCATGTCCGTAAATTTGGCTAGCATAGTTTTTGTCTAAGGGGTATTTTAGAACGTCTGTGTATAATATTCTCAGTCGGAAGTTAAGTTTTGTGTTTCATCTTGACGAGTGGGCCCTTTGACAACCTTTTGTCAAGAATCCCAGGTATATTACTACATTTGTTTGTGGTATTTTCTTGTGGGTGATTTTCTATGTAGACTGGAGGGCAGGTTTCGTGTTTTAATGAGAATGTAACATGATGTGACTTGTCTTGATTAATCTTTATTTTCCATTCCAGAATTGGTACCCATAAAGGAATAGTTTATCTCTTGTTCCAGTAAACCTGTAAGAAGGTTTTATCCAACTAGTAAAAGGGAATACAATTCAATACCTGAAAATAAAGTATTAAAAAAAAAAGAAAAAAATTTAAATGCAACAATGATTCAAGAAATATTTCATTTCGAAATATTTACAACTTAAGCCTAAGAGACAGATTTTTAGCTCTTTTCCAAATCCTTTTTTACTAGCTCGTTATCTGAGGTGGACCGTGACGGCTGGATTTGCCGAATCCCTCTTCAGAAGAGAGGCTTGGTAAAAAGTGACGTTCGGGGGTTTTAGTGCTGGGGGAGTAGACGGGAGAAAGAGAGGGAGAGAGATAGTGAGAGACGGTTGTGGAATAGAGAAACAGAGAACGAGGGAGGGGAGGGATAGAGGGACAGAGAGAGGGAGAGAGAGAGAGAGAGTAAGAGGAGGGATGAATATCTCCTCTTGATTAATGAGAGAGATTAGTGGGCGCCATCCTTTGCAAAAGTGTCACGCGGGATAATGTTACGCCGAGTGTACACGTTATTTCAATGTGATACGCGTAATATTTCCACCCGCGTACGGAGGTTAGGATATATATTATAGGTGATCTTTACCTACATATTATACTTAATCATAATATGTTTTTAAATACCTGGGATTTCAGAACAATTTAAAAATATATGTAAATGGTGGTAACTTATCGTACAATTCCTGACGTTTTAAATTTAATTTTCGGAGTGCTGTTCTACCCACATCGTTTTAAGGTGGTGAACAAATTTTCTAACTATAAATTTGTTCTTTTCTCTTGATACTCGATTTCTAGAATTCCTATAAGTGTTTTGGTACTTCCCAAAGTACTGGTGTTCCTGACAGCGGGTAAAATTTAAACTTTAATATTGCTTGAAGCCTTCGAGGAAGTCTAGAAAGGTTTCGGCTAAGATGGATTGAAATGAGGAAACAAAAACTCCTGACATCTTCGCTACATACTCTTAACCGACTGGAATTCCCTGGAACAGAAAATATATTGAGGTATCTTATGAAGAAGAGGGTAAGACCCTTCTAGCCTCTAGTCCATTCAAGGTATTTAGAGTCTTTATTTGCCCCCCCCCCGTACAAAAGTAAAAATTTTAAGAAATGGTCGAGACTTCCCGAAAGCATCTCTTAAAAGAAAACCTGGACGAAGCTCTCCAAATAGAACAAAAAACTCTAAGCAACTTTATACTGTTCCTTATACAGAACAATATATTTAATAAAATATAGCTTACTTTTTTGTAAATTGTAATTGTGTGGTAATATCAAACTTCGTTTTTAGTTATATGGTAATTGTATTGCGTTGTAATTTTATTTTGACTGTTATATTATAACTATTGTATTACAGGGCGAAAATGACCAAGTGATCGAAAAGCATGAAAATTGAGAGAGAAACACTTTATTGAAAATAGTGGTGCTGCCCAATTATATTGGGTTGCTAATACACAGCATACTAACTTATCTATCATAGAGACTATTTGTTAATCTCTATAAAAATAATAAATAATCTCTATAAAAAATAAATATATAAATAATTTTAGGATTTCTTTAATGAAGGAGTCTCTTCCATGTATTATATTATATTTAATTGTCCCATCTTCTGGGGTTATCGATCTTTAGTTCCATTGCCAATTGTTCTTATTTAAAGTTATTATATATAGGCATATAACTGTCATATCCTTATTTTATAGTATTAACTTATTTTCAACACCTTTTTTTCCTCTGGACTAATTTAATTGTCACAACAATTGTTATAACAAAACAGCTACAGATATAACATGTGACTATGAAATTAGTCCAGAGCCAAGAAAGTGTTAAAAGTAAGATAATAATGTAAAATGAGGACAAGACAGTTAAGTATATGTCCATTTATAACAACCTTAAATAAGGAACTAAAGATTTTTAAAATAGATAACCCCAGGAGATGGGCCAACATTCCGAAACGTTGGGACAATTAAATATAACATAACACGTGGAAGAGACGCCTTCATTTAAAGAAATCCTAGAACAAACCACTCTTCCTCACTAAAGTGAAACACATAACCAAGAGGATAAATAATTTTATTTTCCCCAAGTTGAGTTGAGAGTTCAAGGACTACAATTTCAAAATATCCCTTGGTTTATTCACGAAATCTTGTTATTATTATTAATCATTTTGCAAGTGCGCAAGACGATGGTTACAATTCAAAAAACTTTTTTTTTTGGATAATCAAATTTGAAGTTTCAACTGCATTCTCAATTTTACTCACTCACTCACTCCATGGCTCTACGACCTTTTTTGAGAACCTGGGCCTCCTTTGCAATAGTTTTAGGACGTTTTGCCACTCCGCTCTGTCCAGCCTCTAACTCTCAGTTTTTCTAGTATTTTTTCGACCATCAATTTTACTATGTACATACAAAAAGCGACAAGGGGAAGTAGTATTTGATAACAAGTAGTCTACCATTGGGGCAGTTAGTACCACTAGTAGTAACCGTAACTCAAAAGTAGCCCTCTACCTGCTCCATAGCAATATTTTCCTTCGTATGAGAATATGGTAACATGCACCTTACGCCAACGGAAATTTAATACTCAGGTGATTATATTCTAGCGTTGATGTTTTTTTCATTCTTATTATAAAATTGTTATATTTTCTCTAGTAACCGCTTCTTGCTGACGTTCGATACGTACATTTTTTTGTATATTTCGTCTCGTCGATCATCTTTCAAATTCTTCTCGTTGTAATTTCACAACTTTTCAAGATAGGAACGACAACCAAGTAATCTATAGAAAATGGGCATAGGTAGTTTATAATCTTAACCAAATAAATATTTGTATCAAAGTCACTACCAAAACTTATTTTTTTGAGATATTTAAAAAAATAAAAACCAAACAATTTATTACTATAATTCCAAAGGAAATAAAATCTAGATTTTTTTTTGTTCGTCGCCTTCCTCGCTGGTTAGGCTATACGAGGTTTCCCGAGCCAGGGGATAGGGTGAGGGATTAATGCCGAGTATTATTAAATGCCCCCTGGCTCCGGGTTTCGAACTTACTTCGGGTTCCCAATCATATCGTCGTCACCATGCTAAAGTAGCGAATATGCATAGGTTTTTAGTTGCACATTCGTTACTCGGCCATCCCGCCACCATAGATTATAAAATTGATTCTCACAAAGCATAATTATATGGAGGGTACCGTAAGTGAGTTAGTGCTTGAGGTTGTTCACCTACTTCCTACGGGTACTTCAGTTAACCCTTGACCTTGAAAAGGGAAGAAACAAAAAATTACTAAGGGTCGGTACATTGTCCGCCAAGTACCGTCTATGTATACAAGTTCATACCCAACCCGCCCGAACAGATGTTATCTTAAAAATGAGGTTTATACTAACTCTTAAAGATCTGTTCAAACTCTTATTACAAGAAGATGTTTTTTCCTAACAAATATATATGACTTGTGAAAATAATTATAAATTAAATTACAGAAGTAGGTACATTTCAGATCTGGGCAAGAAGTATGATTGGTCAAGTTAAAAAACTTTTATTTATTTTTTTTTTTTCTTAACTCGTAACTCACAACTTTCACTTACCAACATACTTTGATAAGAAATTTATGTGTTTCGTTAAATGCCATTTCTCAAAGTCAAACTTTTTTCCACATCCATTTACTTATTTTTGTTAGTATTTGCTCTTTAAAGTACACTATTTTTTTTATTAAATAAGAGTTTTTACATTTGATAAGTCGCCAATGCAAGCATAATACTCCATGTCCTCTAATTTTATAATTCCCTATGTAGTTGTTGAGAACTTCATTTAGTTACCATGATGCAAATAATTTCCATTGACTGAACTGAACGTTGGTCTGTTATTAAAGGCGTACTGCGCATGCATGTTTTATGAGTTGACCTAATATTTTTCTTTTTTTCTCCTATGTTTACTTGTTTTTTCATATTTCATATTTAGCCACTTCCTATTTTTTGGCTTAACGAGAGACATTTAATTTCTCCATATAAACAAAAAAAGGCACTTTATAGGAAAACAAAAAAGGCCCGTTCCCAATTTAAGTATTGCAGTTTAGAGACTAATTTTGCATGTTTTTAGTTTTGCTGGATAATTATTTGTTTGTTTGTTTAGTTTTAACTTTAAAATAATAATTTATTTTAGTAAAAGCAATAACAAGTAGTTACTAGCTATAAATCATTTCTGTTATCTTTATTATTCATTATTTTACAAATAAACAATTGTAAAACTATTTATATTTTTATTTGCTGACCCCATGGCTAGTATGTTATCCCAAAGAGGTAACATATATATGCACTTATAAACGTAACAGAAACTCTAGCTAACCTGATATTTTAACAATAGCTAACACATTAAATTTTTTTAAGAAAAGGGACCTCTTAAAATCCAGATTTAAATGAATAATTGCAATGCTTTAGTACGTAAAACGAAGCGAGTTTTATATTGATGTAAGGTGGGGTGGGGTCTATCGCCTACGCACCACAAACTGAGGTCACAGCACCTTTTCTGAAAAGAAGCAATATCCTCCATTTGCTTTAATAAGGTTATATCAAAAATAATAAATAAATAAATAAATATATATATATATATATATATATATATATATATATATATATATATATATATATATATATATATATATATATATATATATGACTGTTAATCATACCATCGTAAAGAAAACAGTTAAATTATTACAATAACAATAAAATATATTCTTACATGCATTACAAACCTTATTTTTCTGTTAATTATCTCCAAACAGCATTTATGTAGTCAGTTACTATTTTTAATTATTAATTATAATGCGCCATTTTTATTAATTAAGTATGAAAAAATATGTCAAAAAAATATGTTTTTTTTTATTACAAGAAAATTTATATTGCACATAATTAAAGGAAACCACAAATTAAATCCACATATGGCATTCGTTGATTATAATTCGATAGGTTGATAAATAACCAGGATTTTCAGTTTGATCTTTCTTTTTTTTTAAGAAAGTCACAAACACGTACTATGACAGTACCATCCAACCGTTAGTTCTTTCCAACAAAATGTTTGGGACTTTTAAATCGTATGGGGCCATTCCACGTCAATTCAACACAGGCTTGAGCCTCACCATTTCAGATTTTCTTGAAATTTAGTCTATATGTACTACTTGTATTTACTAGAACGATTGTAAAACATTACTGAGATATGTCTACCCGTTTTTGAATTATTGGTCTCTAAAACCCTCAAAAATAGTTCCAGAAACAGAAAAAATCATGATTAAAAAGAGCTCCAGATGTTTTCCAAATTTGACTAGGACAATGAGATTGGTGTCTTTTAACAGCGCATTCCATGCCATTTCATATGATAAAAAGCAATGTATAGGTTGGTAATAAAGAAATTTTCTTAAAACCTAGTTTAAAATTTAAATTTTAATTATCTCGAAAGGGCATCTTTTAGAATTTTCATATATTTTTTTTTTAAATAGGCAGTATTATATCCATTCATACAACAAAATATAAAAGTGGAATAAAATTTCTGCATTACTAAAAAAATTTAAAACTAGTGATAAAATTTCATAAATCTAGCATTTTATGATTAAAAAGAGCTCCAGATGTTTTCCAAATTTGACTAGGACTATGATATTGGTGTCTTTTAACAGCGCATTCCATGCCATTTTATATGATAAAAAGCAATGTATAGGTTGGTACTAAAGAAATTTTCTTAAAACCTAATTTAAAATTTTAATTTTAATTATCTCGAAAGGGCATATTTTAGAATTTTTATATATTTTTTTTTAAATAGGCAGTATTATATCCATTCATACAACAAAATATAAAAGTGGGATCAAAATTTCTTCATTACTAAAAAATTAAAAACTAGTATACCTGTACAATGTTCTATAACACATCTACATTGGCAAACATCTACAGCAATATTTAATCATAAAAAGCTAGATTTATTGAATTTTATCGCTAGTTTCAACACTAGTCAATTTTTTTAGTGATGAAGAAATTTTCAACCCACATTTATATTTGTTTGTATGAATAGATATACTACTACCTATTTTTTCCAAAAAGTATAAAAATTTTAAAAGATGCCCTTTTTGAGAAACTTGAAATTAAAATTTTAAACTTGGATTTAAGAAAATTTCTTTAGTACCAACCTATACATTGCTGTATATCATACGAAATGGCCTGGAATGCGATGTTAAAAGATACCAATCTCATGGTCCTAGTCAAATTTGGAAAACATCTGCAGCTATTTTTAATCATAAAAAACTATGTTTATGAAATTTTATCACCACTTTTTAATTTTTTTAGTAATGAAGAAATTTTCATCCCACTTTTATATTTTGTTGCATGAATAGATATAATACTACCTCTTTTTAAAAAAAATATAAATTTTTTAAAAAATGTCCTTTTTGAGAAAATTGAAATATCAATTTTACATTTAGTTTTAAGAAAATTTCTTTAGTACCAACCTATAAATTGTTTTATATCATATGAAACGGCACGGAATGGGCTGTTAAACGACACCAATCTCATAGTCCTAGTCAAATTTGGAAAACATCTACAGCTATTTTTAATCATGATTTTTTCTGTTTCTGGACCTATTTTTGAGGGCTTTAGAGACCAATAATTCAAAAATGGGTTGACATATCTCAGTAATATTTCACAATCGTTCTAGTAGATACAAGTAGTACACATATACTAAATTTCAAGAAAATCTGAAATGGTGAGGCTCAAGCCTGTGTTGAATTGACGTGGAATGGCACCATACGATTTAAAAGTCCCAAACATTTTGTTGGAACGAACTAACGGTTGGAGGGTACTGTCATAGCACGTGTTTGTGACTGCGATGTTCGAGCACCATTCACGCCGTTCCACGAGTTTCTAGGCCATCTCCTTACGACTATATATAAAGAGCGATTGACTGGACAGCCATGATGTTGGTTGTGAAGCTCACTTCATATGATTTTTTCTTTGAATAAATATTGTTTATTTAACCCCAGAAGTGTTACAATATTATTATTATTACTACAAACAACATGAATACATAATTACTTTTTTTTTGTGAGGTATAAATATTTATAAAAGAACTGTCTCAGGTTTATCTATATAATTTAACTCTTGGCAGACCACTAATGTATGAAGGTAGGTTATTCCATGGTAGTAGGCGGGCTTTACTGTTGCTACTTTTTTTTTTTCCCTCAACCTTTTTAACCGAAAAAGACCAGCCAATATTTTAACTCTTAAGTAATTAAAGAGATAGAAGGGGAAGTTGGAGCCTAGAGGTTCAAAGAGAGCAGTTCTTTAGCGGTTTGGGAAGATGTAGTGGAGGCCATGCGGTGACCAAATGGGAACACACTCTGCCCAATAAATCTACACTAATCTATACAGACGTCTACAAAACGATAGCGTTCACCCGACTGCTAAACCCCTTTGTAAAACCGTTCCTTCTCCCTTCCAAAGGCAACTCTAAGAGAACAAATCGTGCCTTGTAAGGAGCCTTTTTAAAGATTTATATAAATTGCCACAGGCGGACATTTGTTTGAATATATTCAATTTAGAGACTTATATAACTTCCGAGGTATTCCTGTCCGATAATCTAGACTAACAAAAAGAAGTAAATAAATTTAGTAAAAGCTATTTTCTGTGAAGTTGCTAAAATATTCATCAAAACACATTGGTTTATACTCTAATTAGGTTAGTCAGTGAAAGTTTGTGTTGAGCGCAACGCACTAGATTATTATATAGATCTCGGATAATATATAATAATCTGGTGTGTTGCGCTCAACACAAACTTTCACTGACTAACCTAATTAGAGTAGAAACCAATGTGTTTTGATAAATATGTTAGCAACTTCACAGAAAATAGCTTTTACTAAATTTAGTTACTTCTTTTTGTTGAGGTATTCATTCATGTATGGGCAAAAGGGCTTAAGTAATAAAAAATGTTCTTTATCTCGTCTTCTTAAAATTCATAGTTGACTATAATTTATTCGTTATTGATAATTTATTACAGTCTCCGTTGAAAGAACATAGTTTCATTCATTATTCTGGAATAAAGAGATGCAATGAGAAAGAATTTATAAACCTTTATTCACTTGTGTATGTTTAACGTTTTTTTTTTTTTTTTTCATATTCAGCCATTTCTTATTACTAAGCATAATGAGAGACAGTTAAGTTCTCCATATAAACAAAATCAAATCTCATAACAAAATCAAATCATTTAAACTAAAATTAGTCCTTTGCTATTTAAGCCCCCTCAGAACATTTCTATGATGATAAAACCTACCTGATATTAAAGAATATTTGAGTTTTAATAAACACGACGAGTTTAATCAAAATCGTTAAAGCCGTTTTCGAGAAAAACGCAATAATATGACAAAGTTGATGAAATAGAGTGCCCGTTCCATTTAATCAATTTTGATGAAATTTTTGATGCGATATCTCAGGTATGTACAATACTTACATCAAACATCTAAGTTTACTGTAGTTATTTAATCGTTGATTATTTGTTAAATAATTTATAATTTTTAAACTATTTAATTAGAAGATAAAGTTTAATTGATGGAATTTTAGTTTTCAATATTTTTATTAATGAAGCCAATGTCATCTCTCATTTATAGTTTGTTGTATGATTTATGATGAAAAAGTCGAAATTTTAAAAAATGCCCTCATTGATAAATTGCAATAGAAATTTCTTTAGTACCAACCTATACATTATTGTATGTATATCATATGAAATGACATGTAATGTGATGCGAAACGACACCAATCTCATAGTCCAATCCAAATTTGGAAAACTAATATATATCGTCGCTGTGAAATCATACCGGCATATCTTCAAATTGTATATTTTTCACCTGAGCACTTTAAAGTTTTCGCATGTGGTACTTTGCATTTAACGTCCGTTTGGTTCACCTCAATGCCACGTTACGCACGAATTGCTTATTAAAGTAGTAGGTAAGTAGACGTATTGCGCAAGAACTGTCTTCTGATAAAAAAAATGGCTATTTCCACTTAAATGCGTACCGGTCTAACGCTATCTGACAGAATTTTATTCATCTATACGATATGCCGGATTGACATAAAAATAGACGGGAAAAAAAGAAATTTTTCTGCACGAACAACTCAAAAACTCAACTTTAGCACATATGCCGGTTTGATTTAACATCTTTAGTCATATTTATTCCTCTCTCTGGACCTATTTTTGAGGGCTTTATAGGTCCACAATTCAAAAACGGGTAGACATAGTAATATTTCACTGTTGTTACAAGTAGATCATATACCAATAGTATATTGGTACCAACCATGTACCAAAGTTCAAGAATATCTTAGATGGTGAGGTTCAGGCTTGTTTTGAATTGACATGAAATGGCCCCTATACAAATCAAAAGTTTGTTAGGCGACAAAATTCCGATAATGTGGATATCTTTTGAGAAATGCGGGGTGTGTTAATTTTGTAATCTATATAGGCGTGAAGTGAGGATTGAACCTAATGCATTTTTCTATTTAGAATTAAGAAAAAGTGAAGCATGTACTGTCAAAGGGGGGATTGGTTCTAAGAATTTAGGCGCTCGGTTTATTGTATTAAGGGAAGCATTTTATCATGGAGCTGACAGGGTATTTCCAGGACAGTTTCACTGAAAGCCTTTATTTACCGAGCCATTTTAAAACATGAGGTGCTTCTGGCTACAAAACTTATCTCATTTCGGGATATTTGCTTCCGCTACTCAACTTGGTTCAAAGAAGGAATTACAGAATACATTACCTCGCCTCCATACATCTTTCCGCTCTTCCTTTCTATTCGCTATTCACTCTTTCCGACTTATTTAGAATTTTTCTCTCCTCCATATAATATTGATATGGTTATGCAGTTTAGCAAGTAATATTTTAATAAACAAGTTTGTAGGAAGAGACTATTGAATTATAGATATAGAATGCAAGGCCTCAAAGTCTGGTATTATTAATACTACTTATATTATAAGTAATATTTTAATTACTTTAATTTAATTTTATTTAATTAATCCGGCATTCAGACAGCAGGCACTATCTTTAATAGAACTGTCCAGATCCTGCCTTATGCCGACGACATCGATGTCGTGGGACGGTCCTTTCAGGCAGTCAAGGAAGCATTTATGGCCCTAGAGGCTTCAGCTAGGAGACTGGGTCTAGGAATAAATCCGGAAAAGACCTAGTTCATGGTATCAGGCGAGAGGGTCTATCAGAAGGAATGGGTTACCATAGGAACCTACCACTTCGAAAAGGTAGAGGAATTTGTCTATCTCGGCTCACAGGTTAATGTGAATAACGATACGTCAGCTGAGATGAGAAGGAGGATAATGCTGGCGAACAGATGCTTCTTCGGATTGGGCCACCTCTTCCGAAGTCCCTATCTCACGAGAAAACTAAGGTAAGGTTGTATAAAACCCTGATCCGCCCCGTTTTGATGTACGGCTCTGAGACTTGGACCATCTCGAGTTCTGACCAGCAGAGGCTCCTTGTTTTCGAGAGAAAAATTCTGCGCCGAATCTACGTTCCAAAAAAAGTAGGCGGAAATTGGAGATCACGAAACAACTTGGAGCTTCAAATGCTCTATGGGCAACCAGACATTATTAGAGTCATCCGCATTGGAAGGCTTAGATGGGCTGGCCACGTTGCCAGAATGCCGGAACAGAGCATTCCAAGGAAAATGATGTCCGACAAAATCTATGGGTCGAGAGGTGTCGGAAGACCGAAACTTCGGTGGACAGATGGAGTCGCAAAGGATTCAAGACATCTTCTAGGTGCTCGGAATTGGACTGCGGCCGCGCAGGATAGGGTGCGATGGGGGCAATCTTTTTAAGGAGGCCTTGACTCACTAAGTGGGTTGTTGCACCAGTGATAATAATAATAATTTTAATTACTTTGTTAGCAGTCATATACTATACCGTTTGCTCACAGCTTTACCGGCGTTCTATTATATTAATAAAAATGGAATCTCTCTATTTTAAAGAGCTTTAGAATTTTTGTTGGAACAGTTCAATAACTGTTTCAGTACTATGTTCTAGAACTTTCCACAAGGTCTTCTTCTGGCCAGGGTTCTTAGTCTGGCTTTGTACATCGAAGCATATGGTTAAGTTTGTGTTATTTATAGTATATTGTAGTTACTTTTTCTAACGTTGTTAATATTTGTTTAAACTTTTATTTTTAATCCACAGCTGTCGTTCAGCCTGCGACCATAAGCAGATGAGATACGTTGAAGATGTTCGGCGCGTGAGGTCAATACCCATTGGTAGCTACTCCTAATTTGAACCTTTAAAACAGGTAACTCATGTAGATCTCTTAGCCAGCTCCTTTTCAGCCTTCTGCGGGTGTTTTCTGACATGTGTTGTGGCCATGTCTTGTATAAGTCTGTTGGGATGTACATAACGTTTGTCATGAAATTTTTTATATGAAGTCCGAATGAAATCATGTGTCATAGGTATGCATAAGTACGAATGTAATGTTTTGTTACTAACATACCACGGAGAGCGAGTGATGAGTCTTAATGTTTTAGATTGAAAGGTATTTTTTTGAATCTGAGTCTTTTTTGCAATCCAATAGATTTGGGAAGAATAAGTCCATGTAGGTTTTAGTATGTAAGTGTAAGTATTTAGTCTTTGTCTTATTTTAATAGTCGATCTTTTGTGTATAAGAGAGTACAGAAGCCTCAGTCGATTGTTTAGGGTTTGATGTTTCTGTTATATGTGTGGCCCCCAGGTAATCCTTCTGTCGAAGGAGAGCCTAAGTAATGAACTGTTTTGATTGTTGTAATGGGCTGTTTTGTGCTTTGATTTGTTAATAATTTGAGTTTTCCATTGTTTGCTCGGAGTTGTGATTTATTATTTATTCTAATAAAATTTTTTTAAACCCACACAGTGTTACAATATATTATTAGCTGTGCATGTTAACATTCACTTCAAACAAATCTAATTAGGTAACACTTAAATATTTTTAGCTTGAAGCAGTTCCTATAACATTTTGATGGATATTATTCCCCCGGCATAAATCACTCCAACCCCTTGTTTTGACATGGTGGAGAAGGGGTCGAGTTTCATCTCAGTATTTTATCCGAGTTTATTCAGACCGCATAAAGTAGAAACATTTCATAATGATCCAAAAGAAAATAAATTAAAGTTATCAAGTAGTGTTTTATATATTATTATTATTTATTACTAGCAGACCCGGCCACGCGTTGCTGTGGCTCAGTAGTTATATCCTAATATTTTTAAACAAATACAGTGATACCAATATTCATTGATAAAGATGAAAACCTTTCAGCTAATCAAAATCCAACGTGATTGAGAATAGAGCATTACACCATTTAAAAGTATTTGGTAAAAAATATAGGAAAGTTAAAGTTTTTATTTTTTACATCTCATATTTCAATGTAGTTTGATTAAAAAGGAGCTGACTCATAGAGCTGCCAACACTCTCGCCCTCTTTTGATGGATCGGTATAAACTAACTCGAAATGGCTGTATTATTCTACTAATTTTAAAAAGGATGACTGAAGTAAGTTTTGGTAACCTCAGCCATTGATCTATTGATTATTGGCGTAACACTACTTCTACTTGGTATTGTTAGTTTAACAACGGGTTTAATTTTGCTCAGGGTCATGCCAATCTTGGTTAACGCGTCATATATGTCCTTTTGATAGGCGTTTTTCTCAATTTCTTTGAGACCTCGATTTCCCGACCCTTCGGCAAAAAAGTGTTCGGTTGGAGGGTGGTGTGTTGAAACTTTTAATTTAGCAATATATTTGAGTGATAAGAAATCTCTTCTTAAAGAGGTTTTTTCATAGTACAATTAAGAATATTTATTTATTCAAGTACTAATTTGTTCAAAATGTTTTGCGTTAACCTGTTTTGTTTTTTTAACACAAACCAAAGATTTGATGGTTTCCACACACGTGAACAGGCGATGCCCATTTCCCACGTGAGTTATGCCATTGCCCATGGGAAAAACACGGATTTTCAAAGTCCAAGTGGACATTGTTTGCCCTTGGGATTTGTTTATAGTCATGGCAAAAGCCAAAAGAATAGGATATTGAAGCCTTTTAAATTTTATTGAAAATTCTGACGGTTCCAGGGGAATAGGTGGCAACAGGGCGATATCTCCTGTAAACCTTCCAGGCAACATTTTTGCTTCAATAACATTTCCTGTGATCCTTTTAATGACCAAACGTGTACCGTTGCACAATTGAGGTGGATTTAAGTTAGGAAGAAGAATGATCGGTGGGCCAATCTTCAACTGGAGATTGTTCAAAATATCAGGAAAGACACTTTATATTAGTTCATTTTTCGTCTCTACAACAGTTCAGAAATTTTCTGGTAATTTGATAAATTTTGAATTTCGATGCAGCTCTATTTCACCGTTTCCAATATACAGCAATTGTTTAGAAAATATATCTGCCGATGGATCATTTTGCAGTAGTACTCTCATATTTATGGTGGATAAATCTGAAACTTGCGGTTACCCAAATAACAATTATTCCTGTTCAGTAGAGGTGTAATAATCATTATATGTAAAATTTAAAAAATGCCGCGATTCGTAATCCTTTCTTAATCAAGAAACTTGTAACTTTTATAAAAATTGATTACACTACATAGTTAAAAACATAAAATATTGATACAATCATTACATATTTTTACATATATGAAAATAAAATAATGCTGATTACAAGATAATTATGTACAATAAAAGTAAACACTTTTTTTTTTTCTGCACTTCACTTTGGCACTTGAAATTTTTTTTTTCTATGTCATATCATTATTCGGAGAGTTCATCTTCAGCTCCTTTATTCATTTCAAAAAAAGTCTGCAACTTCTCAATACAATTTAATTTTTCGTGCCTGGATTGTCTTTGGCTCTTCTGAATTTTTCAGGTCTTCTTCTTCTTGTCCGGATTGTCAAAATTTTCATTTTCGTCTGGCCTTATAGATTTTTCAAGGATTTCTTTATCATTGAGCTCTCCTCCTGTCATAATTTCTTCATTCATGTGGACATACTGCTCAAATTTCGGAAGGTTCTCATTGGTATCTCCTATCACCTTTTCTCAATCCTGTGACTGAAAAACGATAACCCTTCACGTTTTCTTATAAATGTTGATTCCACTTATAGAGGTGAATACAAAAATCATCCCACTTACAGAGGTAACTTCCACAAAAATTGATTCCACTTGTACATGTGAAAACATTCCAGTTAAAGAGTTTATTTAAGGAGAAAATTATGGACGAACAAGTTTTGTACCACTTATAGAGGTATTCCAATTAATCAGGTTCGACTCTATTTGTTTAATTGTGAATTAATGTTTTTATTAAATTATAAGGGAGATAGGAAGGATACGAATGAGTGATCCTGTATAAGCTGTTAAAACAGTTTATAAACCGTCTGTGTTACGTATTAAGAGACAGAGTTTACATACATAATTTTCTGCCACTGTTGATTTTATCGGTTGAATGATGTCACAACCATCGCTGCTTTAAAGCGGGAAGTAAATTTTATAATTTTTATTGTACATTTTTTTTGTATTTATTTATTATTCTAAAATTAAATGTAGTGATAAATAATATTAACTAATTTTAAAAGTATAAACATCTTTTTATTTCTAGTAACGGTCGGACTGTCTAGACCTAGAGGGAAGATGCTCGCTCGCGAAACGAGGATGAAATAAAAGCGTCAAAAGGACACTTGTAGAAAAATCTACAACAAGATATTTTTAGTGTTTAAGCTTCATAGATCAATAAAGAGATCCCCATTCTCGAACGGGTTCTCCAATAAATAAGAAAATAAATAAAAGTTACGAGGCCTGGGGCCGAAATGTTTGTAAGCAACGATGCGTTGAAACCATCTGCGGGTAGGTTATATTAAGAGACCCCTCTTCTCAATGAAATATGGAAAGAAAGGCTCTCTCACTTTATACATCTCCGCTTCTTTATTATCCTTCCGAGAATTATTCCTTCTCACATGAGTATATCAGTTCATTTTTAGGAGCCTGGAATAAATATTTCTGGCTGCTATCATGGTAAGGCAATGAATTTTTTTAAAATAATAATCTGCTAGATGATGTATTGGACATTGACATGGCTCACACCTGGCCAGTGTTACCTAAGAAAACAGTTAGATATGCAAGAGAAGAGGTAATAAGCACCGTCTTCGAAGCAAGGTTGGCCATAAAAATAGGAAAATGTGGCTGAGGAGGCATGGTTGGAGATCAAAGAAATGCTGTATACTAAGCTCAAATAATGCCCATATTATTTGCAGCAACCTGGTCAGACTTAACAAAATACATGGAGAAGTGTTAGCTGCAATCGATAGGGCATTAAAGCACAGCTTTAAGAGTACTGGAAGCCATAAACCTGAAAAAAATTGCCATCGGTGGAACTTAAAATGGTTCAACTAATCAGAGGAAGACTGAATAGAATGGGGAATAGAAATAGAAATCCAAGATACTTATATGGATATCTTGGAAGAAAAAAGAAGGTCCCAGGTAGTTCGGAGAGGTTTTTGCTCCTAGGGTAGTCAAATCGAACAAAATGAGAATAACATTTGCAATATTTAGCGAAGAATGAACCCTTGAAATAATGCGGGATCGACAAGAAAATGATCCTTAGTTGAAAAAGATGCTATATTGGAAAGTGAACAATAGTCGCCCGACCTGGCAGGAGATAAAACCATTCTCACCCATTTAGAAGGCTTACTGGAAACAATGGAACTCCCTACTAATGGAAGACAGCTTGCTAAAAGAGTTGTTGAGAACGTTGACGGCAGCCTATCCAGGAACCAGCTTCTGATACCCAGGGCTTGTGTGCCGGAGGTACTTCGTCAACTTCACGATGTCAGGAGGACACTTCAGTATGATGAAAACACTCCAGAAAGTACGCGAGAGGTTCGACTAGATGAACTGCTCAGACGACGCTAAAAATTTGTGCCGTTAATGTAACACCTGCTCAGCAAGCAATGGATGAGCTCGAAAATGCCGCGCTCGGATGCAGCAGTATATTGCGGGAAGTCCCTTCGTGAGAGTAGCCCAGGGCATATTAGGACCTATTCCAGAAACTGACGCAAAAATAAGTACTTTTGGCTACCTTGGCTGATGTATCGGCAAAGGAATTCATTCACAGTTCGGTGTAGAAACTAGGGAAGCAAATCATTCCCGGAAGCAAACTAGGACTAAAGTCCTCCATCCACAGTCTGAAAGGTAGAACGGATGAACCGAACCCTAGTAACTTGTAAAGAAAATAGTTTAAAATAATTGGTGCCCGGATTCTTCAAAAACCTGTTTCACGTATTAAGATTGAGAGGAGCCAGCGTATTAAGGGGTGTCCCGCATCAACAGTCTCGAATCCAGTGTTATGTATTCGAATCGAATTAGAGAGTGCCGAAGCTGGTCCCGCTGTAGTACGCTTGCCAAACCCTGCCCCGAATGGGTTAAAATGTTTTTCGTGGCTGGCCAATTGATAATTTTTTTTTTAAATTGAATGGCAAATCTGATTTTAAAAGTAATGGTGCTTAACTAAGGTAAAACACGGATAAATTTAAATTTAATATATTGAAAATTAAAGGTAGGCTCCACCTAACCATCAAGTTCCTCTTGAATCCACTTTTTAAGATAAAAAATCCTTCGCAGAATCATTAATGCTCCTTATTTTGTCACCAATAAAATCATCCAAAATGACCTTAATGTCCAATATGTTTCCGATTTGGCCCGATCCAGGTCTGACATAATAAACTCCCGACCAATCGGCAGGTTTATCATCTTCCTCTATCCCCGACAATCCTAAGCGTCTGAAAAGAAGGTGGCCACGTGACGTAAATTAAAAATATGATCGTGGTTAAATTCTGCCAATTGGCAGTTTCTCTTACATGCCTTTTCGTGGCATTTTTCTCAATTTCACAGCCAACACTGTCTACAGTTGTAAATTTAAATAAATATAATATAAAAAATAAATAACACCGTAATTAACGTAACTGCATACAAAAGCACTGGATTTACAGTGCGATAGGGCCATTTATATCGGAGACTGGGTGTAGTTTCTATCATTTAATATGTAATAGAAGACAAATACCTGGCAGTACTTTCTTAAAAAATACTACGCTCATATCCTTGGGGTTCTGCGCAGCTTTTTCTCCCCTGTAATCTACGATTGAGTTTGAAGGATATTTCCATCCTTGCAGCCGAAGGGTGCCAAACGGTTTCCCCTATTAGATTTCCCTATGAAATATAGTCATAGAGAGGACTGGGTTAGAGGGTATAGCCAGGGCGGGCTAGGGAGAGGGTCAATGAGAGATGTAGGGCGGCCATATATCTCGAGATGGGGCAGTGACGACAATGGCCGGGCCTAGGATTGATGGCGAGTCGTTTTGATTCAGAGCAGATCTCGGCCAGCCAATCATATTGATTTATCCATCATCGATGAAAAAAAGGGGGGCGCTCCTGATGAATGGCGGGAGCCCCCCATTACACCCCCTTATTCCTACCACCCACGGCTTGCTCACTGTCCCCTGTTTAAGGCTCTTCTTTTATCGTCTCCATTACCGTGGCTTTACAAAGACCCTCGGGAAAATCACTACCCCCCCCCGCCCCCCCCCCCCACAGAACGGAAAACGTTTATTCTATTACAGTAATTGTCTCAATAAACCAGTAGTTATCAATTATATGATTCTTAACAACTTAATAAGCTACTCGTCTAATTTCAAATCTTTTTCCTTAATTTTCGATAAATCAATTTTAGCAATTATAATAACACTAGCTGTATGTCCCGGTTTCACCCGGTAAATTTAATTTTTCTAATGAAACGGTCGATTTCGTAAAAAAACGAAATAAGCAAGATCATTACGATTTTTATTAGGATAAAGAATATCAGCTGAAGATCGGCTGAAGTTATGCAATTTTAATATGGACAGGTGTTCGCACCTGGTATGAAAGAACCACTAAGTGAATTTTGGAGAATTTAGGATAAACGGTATGGATTTCTACTAAGAACAAACAAACAAACAGAAATATTGCCCTGCAGTTTCAGCTTCTCGCAAGTCGGCTTGCCTAAGCCTGTGTGGCGCAAGGTGGGCCGCGTATTCCTGGGCAGACTCAGTTTCCCGCGATTCTCCCTGTCTAATCCTCTGTTGTTCAATCCTATTTTGATGTTCGTCGGGAGTTTCAGCTGCTTGTATTTGACAAGCAGCTGAAACTCCTTGTCTTTTTGAGACAAGGAGCTCTTTTTTGCTTTTGAGCTCACTACACCTATTGAAGCTCGCTTCTTAGGAGGCATTTTAAAAATAAATTTACCGTACATGTGAATAAACGTATTGTAATGTTAAAAAAAACAATAAAACATATGGTTTAAAAATCCCAGAACTCGACGCCTGCCAAGGGACGGTCTTTCTTCTTCAAAATCTATAAAATGAATTTTAAGGCCGTTTTTTCGACTCAAACGGTCGATTTCGTAAAAAAAACAATTTTAAAGCGAGATCATCGCGAATTTTATAACAATAAAGAATATACCCAGAGATTGGTTGAAGCTATGCAATTTTAATATGGACGGGTGTTCGCACCTGGTATCAAAGCACCACTGAGCGAAATTTGGAGAATTTAGGACAAACGGTATGGATTTCAATAAAGAACAAACAAACAGAATTTCATCTTTATTTATATAGATTAGAGGTTTCTTTGCTTTAATAATGCAATGCAAAACTTTTTTCAAGAGCTACTCATATTGAACAATATTTATGTTCTAATAAAAAAAGTGCTACTACAACCCACAGAGGGTCTTAGGTTTAGTACTCTAAGTATGAATGTATGAATGAATGAAAAAAATAATTTTATTTTGGGACAAATGTCACCTAAGAATAATTCAAATGTTGCAATATCACGTATATTTGTCTGAATGATCGTTCTGGACCTTCAAGCAGTAATATAAACATTCTACCGACAGTATACCTGTTTCATGTTTATAATAATAAATTGTAACATAATAACATTTATACAATATCTGTCTTATAACCTTCAACACATGTGAGCATTAATAATAAAATAATAGTAAAACAATGATAATAGTGATAAGAATGCCCAACTACCAACAATACCTAAGTCCTTGTGTCAGTGACTAGCAGTGATAAGTTGTGATAAACTTATGATAATCATGATAAATGTTATCTTGTATATAAATGTTGTATATTTATAGAGTACCTAAGTTATGGAAAGTTTAATTAATTAATTAAAAAACTAGACTGTAAATTATATTTATTATCATTTGTATTTATCTAATGATTAGGCAATAGATATAATTGTAAAGAGGTCACTTGTGGTGTAGTAGCTAGCTTAGCAGCCAACAATACTAAAGGTCATGGGTTCGCATCCCGCGGTGGCCCTAGTATTTAAAGTAAAAAAAATCCTTGACTATGTCGTCCCTCGGATAGAATGTCAAATATAGTTCCCGAGCCTGTACGATGTCAGGTACTCGTTAAAGATCCCTAACCTACTAATACTTGCATATGCAAAATTTAGAACTGTAGCATCGTCAGATTTGCCTTTGTGGCATAAAGTGTTGATTAAAGTAACAAAAAATTAAAAACAATTGGCAATATTAGATTTAAATGTAGTTTTAAGAGAAAGTTTTTATTTCTTAGTTGAACCCATAGCCCACAATTGCATAATTGGTACGTATCTAAAGAATTTTCTAATGAACATGTAAATTATTATTATTTTTTCAAGGGTTACTGCATTATTAAAAGGCCTAAATTTCATCCCGTTGACAAAGATATAAGAAAGATGGAAGGAGCCGAGGATGGCTGAGGAACTTCATCACTATGAGGGTTCAGCGGTGCATTACACCCTCGTAAAGCCAGAATTTACAATCTCATCACGATTTTATTACTACCCGACTTTTTCTCCTTCCTGAGGCTTTCTTTTTTCTTCCCCATCTACTATCAAACCTACAGCTTACTTAAAGTTCATTCTTAGGATGATGTTCACTCTTTTAGGGAAAAAGAATTATATTATAGAAATAAAGAAGAAGGAGAAGTCCTTTTCTTAATCTTCATCTTACATTGTCCATTAAGATTTCCTCAATATTAAGAATCCTTCTAGTTTTATTTCAATCCCCCCTGCTATTCTTCCTGTTAATCTCAAGTTGATACAGATGGAATTAGGGGCTTAAGTTGCAGTTCGATACTGATTTGTTTTAGTTTAATGGGCTGGTCAGTCAGGGATCTGGAATTTTTTCTAAAGGAATTTATTTTAAAGGAACCATGAGATTATTGCGTTTTATGTTAACTATTTCTTAAATATCATCATTAACATAATGATAGAATTAAGTTACTTCGACAATAGTTTATGTTAAATAAAGAAATAGTACTGTATTGTGATAAAGACATGTGAGATTTTTTTCATTTTTTTTTTTAACCATAGGTGTAACCAACCTACTCTAGCCTGGTGGGTAGGTCGATATTTATTCCGTGTGCCCTCCACGAAACAAAAGCCAACCCTCCCAGGGCGGATTCGTACTTCCACCTTTCGGCTCGAGCGTGCTTAAGCTGTTCGCGCTACAACACGCTCGGTTTGTTTTTTGGTTAGCGCATTAGGCCTAATAATCCCTTTGACCGCGCAGTGTGGTATTCTTTAAGACATTTGTTTTGCTTGCGGGAGACTCATACGAAAAGCCTGGAGGAATGCCACAAACCTCACGTCGCGACAAGCCATGGTCATCTTGGTGCATCGGCAGACTGCCCAAATCTCCATAACCAATCCTATTGGGGCCAATCATACAGTGCCTTTCCACCGATGGCATCAGCTCTCTCGGGTTCCTGACAGTGACAAACTTGTCTAGGTTAAAGGATTATGGCAGCTCAGAGGTAGCAATCATCGAGGACCTACATTTCTTTCCCTGAAACATAGCGTCGTTGAACCAAACCTCCGGGCGGTTACTCACATCCTGGAAAACCACGGTCGGTGTGAGTCGCCTCCAGTAGGCTAACGGGCCTCACATACCCGGTGGGTTAGGGTAGGCTCGGAACTCGTGGTTTGCATTGTGGGGCAGTACCCCGAATGGAGCAGTAACCCATCATAAGTATACAATAGGTTAAATGATTATCAGGATTTTCACTTTAATTTTTTTTATTTTCGAAAGCCAACGTTTTGATCCAACTTGGATCTTCATCAGGGCTAAAAAAAGATAAATATATGAGTATCTATGCTAGAGGATGACAATAAATGAATATTTTACAGAACTGATAGTAATATAATAAAAAAATATATAAAAGATGGTAAGCATTAATCATGATAAAATATTCATTTATTGTCATCCTCTAGCATAGATAATCATATATTTGTCTTATTTTAGCCCTGATTAAGATCCACAAGTTGGATCTTAACGTTGGCTATCGAAAATAAAAAAAATTTAAACTGAAAATCCTGATAATCATTTAACCTTTCTTATCGTAAATAAGAAACAGTTGACTATCTCTCACCTGCATCATAAGTATAGAAAAAAAACTGTAAATATCAATCAGTTTTTTTTTTCTAATTGTGTGGAATGTTTCACGGAGAGACGGATAAAAACTAACAAAAATCGGGGAAAAGGTGTGGTTATAAAAATATTATTATTTAAATATTTTTGGCATTATGAAACCTTAACTTTTTCTATTACTCGCAATTCGAAAGCTGGCCCACACGATTGTTTCAGATTTATGAACCTAAACTAATTTGATGCTATAAAAATTATAAATATATTAAAATTTAGAAAGGGACCTCCTAGAGGTTCAAAATATATATAAATTTGATGAACACCCTATTTATAACAAAGATTTGAATCCGAGCCGATTATTATGGCTTCTAATTTTCGGAATCACAATTCATAAGAATAAGGCGAAAATTAAGTTTAAAAGTTTGTTATTTAATTTGCTCGGTAATTGAAGAAGGGTTGAGTGGAGGTGGGAGAGGGTTGGTTTAAGTTTATTGCCAGAGCCGCTTCACTGATTAATCCATCTTCACTGATCCCCCATCTCCTCAGTTATTTAAGAGCCGAGAGCCAGGCATCCGGACCCATCTCGCTAACAGAGGGTTTTATCATTCGCCGTCTCCGCTAGTTGGGGAGCCCTTAGCGGGTCTATTTGTCAATGTTAGAACAAAGCTCCCCTCCCGCCCCCCCCCTTAAAGCTATTTGCTTAAAAGATAACATCTCCCAATCGTCCCAAAAAGTCTTTGAAGTTGTCTGATTTGTAGATGGTCCACTTGAGGAAATTTCACCATTAAAAGGCTCAACTTTGAAGAAGTTGGTGTCGTGCCTCACTTTCGACCAAAAATACTGGAGTAAATAGAATGTAATAGACCGACTCACATGGTCTATTCCTATGGTGCGTTGCGACAGATTTCCATGGCCAAAGCAGTACATTGATATATTTTTTATTAACAACAAGTACATCAACTACATACCTATATTGTAATACTGACAACAATGCCTTATATCATGTGAGATCTTAAACCTTCACTATTTATATCTTATATAAATCGATATTTACTTTCGATTCCAATACAACATACTTACTTCTCTATAGAGAGACCCAAAATGACGACATTTTACGGCAGAAATTTTCGGTACCGGACGTTTAATAGAGAAAGCGAAAAAGCATAACTGATTAGAGTTCTTTAATTTTGTCAGTAGCATTAATTGGGTGCTATTTGATAGAACTCAACTTCAGACTTACTTTAAGTCAAGTTGGAAGCTGTAACTAATATACTTGAAAAGGGCCTGGATTAGCATTAATAGATCTCAGCTTTCAACAACCGCTCGCTACGCTTGCTCAAAAAGCATAGCGAACCCTCTTCAGATCCTTTTGTAAGGAGATCGAGGCCAGACAAACGAGACTTTTTCAGCAGTATAATTTAAATTTTTATTAACATATAATGTTATTTATTAGATATAAATTGTTGTCATTTATGGTGAATTTATTTATTCATTTATATAGAGGCTTGTAAAATTAGTCTTTACTGAAAACGGGGCAAGGAAGTGTGTTTGTGAATTTTTCATGAATATTAATCCAACCGTATAACACTCGGCTATAAAAGTTTTGAATACGCATCCACAACTTCACAAAACTTCCCTTTCTACAATGTACTATTTTCGTTGGAGTTGTGTTGATAGCATTCTTACATACCTAAATATGAAATGGTTAATAATAAGTTATATAAATAATTCGCTAAATGACTTGTAGATTAAGCAAAAAAAAAAAAAAAAAAAAGGGTTAGTTATAAAAATCATTTTATAATTTTCCCATAATAGTTCATTGTTTTACCATTTTATGATTGTGTACTATTATACAATAATAGCTCAGTCATAGTAAAAAAAAATCTGGTGCGTGCGCGCAACACACAACTTTCACTTACCAACTTACTTAGATTAGAAATTGACGTGTTTTGCAAAATATCATTTCCCAAAATCACACATTTTTCTACATTTATATCTTATTTTTGTTAATCGTTAAAGCCGTTTTTGAGTAAATTAAAAAAACCTTTTGAAAATGATACAAAATTTATTAAGTAAAGTCCCCCCTCCGGTTGATCAATTGTGATGAAATGCTGGTTATCATATCTTTGGCATATAAATACATCAAATTCCAAGTTTGATCAAAATCGTTAAAACCGTTTTTGAGTAAATAAAAAAAACACGTGAAAATGATACAACATTTATTAAGTAAAGTCCCCCCTCTGGTTGATCAATTGTGATGAAATTTTTACAGTCGTATCTCGGGCATATAAATACATTAAATACCAAGTTTGATCAAAATCGTTAAAACCGTTTTTGAGTAAATAAAAAAAACACGTGAAAATGATACAAAATTTATTAAGTAAAGTCCCCCCTCCGGTTGATCAATTGTGATGAAATGCTGGTTATCATATCTTTGGCATATAAATACATCAAATTCCAAGTTTGATCAAAATCGTTAAAACCGTTTTTGAGTAAATAAAAAAAACACGTGAAAATGATACAAAATTTATTAAGTAAAGTCCCCCCTCCGGTTGATCAATTGTGATGAAATTTTTACAGTCGTATCTCGGGCATATAAATACATTAAATACCAAGTTTGATCAAAATCGTTAGAACCGTTTTTGAGTAAATAAAAATAAACATGTGAAAATGATACAAAATTTATTAAGTAAAGTCCCCCCTACGGTTGATCAATTTTGATGAAATTTTTACAGTCATATTTCAGGCATATAAATAGATGAAATACTCAGTTTAATCAAAATCGTTAGAGCCGTTTTTGAGAAAATCGAAAAAAACTTAAAAAGTTATTAAATAAAGTACCCCCTCCCTTTGAGCAAATTTGATGAAATTTTTGCTGTCACATCGCGGGCTTATACATACTCTAAATACCCAATTTCAGGTTCGCACGGTTTATAGTTTTTGAGCTAGTCTGTTCACACACACACACACACACACACACACACACACACACACACACACACACACACACACAGATACACACACAGACACACACACACACACAGACCATTTCGCGGGACTTGGTTATTTTGACTCAGGGGACCCCAAAACGTGTATTTCCGTTGAAAACCGGAAGTCGAAAATTTTCTCGATCGCAATACTTCCACTTACTATATATTTCATATATAGGTAAGTGAAAGTAAAAAAAAATAGTTTAACAAATTAAATTACCTAATACTTTTTACTATTAATCTGAGTAAATTAAAAATGGGTTGAAAAGTTATGCAAATCATTCTGATGTCTATTGCATACCTCGTATAAAAAAGAAATTTGGTGAAGCTAAAATTTTAAATTTGTGACATTGAAATGAAAAACAATGAAATTTTCAGGATTTGTAGATATATTTCTTATTAAAAAGATGTTTTCCTATTTTTCAGAGATCCCACCTGAACACAGTGACAATAATCTAAAGCAGTCATTTCCTCCAGTGGTGCCATCTGTTGTTCAGTGGCATAACTCCTTGGTAAGACTTGAAAGGGTTAAGTCATGAAAAAGTTCAGGGGGCTTAATCCAGAAGAAGAGAAGTTCTAGGCCTAGCATTTATATCGATAATAATTGTCCCTTCCATGATGGAGTAAGCCAGAAAAGAAATCACCGACCACCTCGGGGAAGATGGGGAAAATTACAGACCAGCAGCTCAATCATCAGGTACACAATGAAATAATTTAAGAACCACCACCATGTAAAAATAATAGAATCAAAAATATTACTAACCCCATTCTAATAAGTAGAGCTCGTGCAATTGCATCTTTTTATTAGAACGTCCGAATAGAGCAAACTCAAGTTAATTATCCGAATCAAGGCTAATGGGATGTTTTAGTGAAGTTTTATACTATACGAAATTGCACGTTTTGGGGATTACTGCACGAAATTGCATTATTTGATATTTTGAAGAAAAAAAATATTACAAATTGTAATTTTTTTTTAATTCACTTCTTAAAATAAATGTGGGAAAATAAATGTGAATATCATAGAAAAAAAAATAAAGGGAACTAGGGAGATTTTAACCAACACAAACCTCCGATTTCCCCAGAACTGAGGGATCAGTGGTACCTGGATGTTTAAATTTTGTTTCTCAATTCACATCATTCTGTCAGTATCAAACTAGCTTCTGTACTATTGTTACTAAAAATGCCTAAAATTGGAGCATTGCATTGGGTGTCTTCGAAAACTGCGGGATGGATTGAAAAATATCCTGAACTCAATAGAGATGGTTAAGTAGTGTTCTGTAAATCTTGTGATAAAAAAATTGGATGTGAGAGGAAAACACAAATTGATACCCGTTTTAGCGCAAGTAAGTACCTATTTTTTTTTAACCCTAGAACTGTTACAGGGGTAGTGCGTGTCACCTGAGTAATTTAAAAATAAGCCTACGCACCGTATATTGCATCTAGTGATTCCATAATTTGGGTAGTATCTTTCTTTTTTTAAAGGAAGATATTTCCAATATATGTAATGACAGCTCACATGCGAGTATTTTACTGTTACTGTTTTAAGTAAATATTTTATGTTCCGATTTTTTTACCGGAATTTTTTTCAAAAATATAATAATAGTATTATACAATACATCCAAAACTCAGTGATATTACCAAAATCTTTACTAAAACTAATATTATAACAAAAATTGTAAAAATAAAAGAGTTTTTATTTCCGCTACTTATTTTTTTTCCAAAGTAGCTATTTTTTGTTTAAAAAATTAATTTAATGCCTGATTTTCAAGCAATACGTTTTTATTGCATGTTTTGAAGTTTTTAATGCACGTTTGTGCACATTTTGCAGTTTTTATTGCACGTTTTCAAATTTTTACTGCTCGGAATTCCGAGCTTTAGTAACTAGTAAGATTTGGCCTAAACCAAGATTCACATTTAAATTAATAAAATACAGTCCACGCATTTATAATCAACATTCTTTCATTCACTTAATGACCAGCCCTATAATTACTCAAGTGACCTGCGTTCTTTGCCCTTACAGACAAAACGTTGGTCAAAAAACAGGTATGAATTTAAATTAATGGAAATATATTTAGAAGTATGGAGTAATATTAATGGAACATGGAAAATATAATAAAGAGGTGTTCGCTAAACATTATCACTCAAGTAAATGAAATAAACAGTTTGTTTATAAACAGGAATAAACAGTTTTTATGATTATATAAGATTTTTCAGTTATCCAGATATGACTCAAGAACACTACGATAATATTTAGATGGTAAATTATATGATTTACCCAACACAAATATACTCATTTCTAGATATATCACATTGATGAACTAATTTCCCTTAATTTAATTTATTTACTGAAATTTAAACCAAAGAGACGCGAAAAATATATCTCGTAATTATATCTTAATGTTTACCTGAAGAAGATGAAAGCTAGACAGCTTTCTGATCTTTCTTTTTATGTTGGGGTTCTTTTTTTTTTTTTTTTGTAGGTTACCCTTCATGATACCTTCACATTTTCTTTTCAGATGTAATTACCGTCGTTTCTTTTCATTTCTTAAAGAAATAGAGATAAGGAGTAACCAACTGAATATCTCGCCTTTGGCACGGTAGAAATATAAGAGAGAACAGGATAAATGGATGGAATATGAAAAAGATTAAATGAATAAATACATTTACAATTTTTAAATATCTTAAATACAATTTTTTTTTTTACCAAATCCCCCAAAAATATAAATATAATGAACTTAGATTACGCACTTAGTATTCCATATAATGTTATTTTAATTATTAATTAATATTAAATTTGGTCCCCACGTCATTAAAAAATTTTAAATTATTTATTTTCCGATTAAAATCACTCTTCATAAATTTTAAAATATAAAATTTATTCATAGAAATTTTCTTTGGAATTTGTTTCACTTTCAGAATTATTGTTTCATTTTTATTTTTCTATTTTTTACTTACTTGTAAAATCTTTGAAAAGTTCATGAATTAGACATATATGAGTATTTAACATTTTATATATGATTATTCATAATTTATATTAATTTAACTTCTGGTTTTACACCAATGATTCTGTTTTTTGTTATATAAAATTAACACAATGAGGTATTTAATTTTTAACAAAAACTTAAAGTACTGAAGTTTTATTTATAGGGCATTAAAATCCGATGCAAAAGGCCCCATCTTCAAAATCCTGTGCAAAAGGCATTCAAATTATTGATACAGAGGATGCCCCTTAGTCACTACGCCTTCGATCCAACTTAAGATTTATCTCATTTCCTTACCACACCCATATCACAATGTTAAAATTTGACGATGTCAGGATTTAAAATTCTTAGTACACTCCCTGTTTAATTCGTCTTATTCAACAAAATAATGACTTTTGTCAGAGTCCATGTTTTAAGCCATCATGGCCTGGTGTTACTCTCCGAAAAGCGATCTATCTAGGAAATGTCGACTCCAATGCCCTTATATGATCGTCTCTCCCCTTTATTCATAAAAAATCCGTATGAAACCGTGTTCGTATAAGTTCTTCTTGTAAGAAAATGAACAATAAAAGTGTTGATGAAATACAGATTCCTCACGAAAACAAAATAATTAACGTAAGGTGTTGCTGTAATTTTTAATATAGATGATATTAAATTACAAAAATAATAAATAACATACTTCTTTATCAAATCGATCACTAAAAATATTACAATAAATAGATTATACATTAATTTTTTAACCGAAGGCTTCCCAAGGGGGCACTCGGAGCCTATTAATATTTCTCCACCCTGTTTCACACCTATATTATTAAATAAAAAATCTGAAGAGTCTGAAATGCTCGGACTTGTGTTATTTTTTTTGATACATTAGTCCTTTTTAGTTAATACTTAAGTTGGTAATATTTCTTATATTCATGACCTAGTATACGCTTTCATCGCAGTATCTTACTAGACTAAATATCAAGCCCCTTGGCTTCAACAAAGTTGCATGTTTATACTTTGACTATGCCATAAAATTAATTTGCCGGATGTTTGTTCTCTGCTCGCTAAGTTTAAGACAGGATTAATACGACCCCATTACTTAATAAATTTGTTATAACTGAAGCTTGGGCTAACGGAATTAGAGCAACTAGAATATTTTGACAAAACATTGGAATATTTTATGAAACAAAACAACTTGTTGGGGATGCCAAGCCAATGTCATTTGTTAAATATTTCAATTGTGTTACTCATTCATTCATGTGTATATATTACAATGACTTTTAAATATGTTCTTTAAGAAGAGGAAAGATTAGCCTTGGCCTGGATTTGAACCCTGATTTCCTTATTATATAATATAATATAATAAACATTTAAAAATTATAATAATGTAACACTTCTGTGGGTAAAACAGTAGTTATTAAAAGAAGAATAACAATAGTCAATATCACACGAATTATATAACAACACAAATATTAGACATGTTACAAAAATTATCACTTAGTAACACAAATAATCATTTGGCCTGAGCTTCAGAACCAAGACTAAGACTAACAGTCCAGTCAATCGCTCCTTATATACGTAAGGAGAAGTGCTTAGAACCTCGTCTGGACGTTGTGGAACCTCGTGGATGGGCGTGGCTAGTTGAATGGCACATTTGTTCTAATAATAGTTGGAAAAAATCGGAAGACAACATTTTCACGATCGCAATACTATCCACTAATATACATCTATTTCATATATACCAACGTAAATGAATGTAAAAAAAAATCTGGTGCGTGCGCGCAACACTCAACTTTCACTTACCAACTTCCTTAGATTAGAAATTAATGTGTTTTGTTAATTGCCACTACTCAAAATTACACATTTTTCTTCATTCATTTCTTATTTTTGTTTTCATTTGCTCAAAAAAATAAAAACCCTAATTTCTGTCATTATTAAATAAAAACATTTACTTGTGATAATTCGGCAATGCAAGCATACTAGTCCAAGTCGTCTGATTTTATAATTCTCTACGTACTTTTTGAATATTTCATTTAGATACTATGAAACAAATAATTTCCATTAAATGAACAGATCGGCTCTATTTATGAACAATGGTCTGACATTAAAGGCGTACTCCGCATGCGTGGGCTCAACGTGTTTTATGAGTTGACTGAATATTTTTCTCTTTTTCTCCTCTATATGTTTACTTGATTTTTATCATATCTCATCTTTAGCCATTACTTATTTTTAGGCGAAACGAGAGACAGATAATTTCTACATATAAACAAATACAAAGGTACTCTATTGGAAAACAAAAAAGGCCCCTTCCCCATTTAAGCCCCTTCAGATCAGTTTAATAATAATAAAGCTTACCTGATATTAAAGAACACCTAAATTTCATTAAACACCACGAATTTGATGAAAATCGTTAAAGCCGTTTTTGAGATAATCCAAAAAAAAGGTGAAAATTGGTAAAAAAGTTATGAAATAAAGTGCCCCCTCTGTTTGACCAATTTTGATGTAATGTTGGCTATCGCATCTTTGGCATATACTTACATCAAATACCAAGTTTGATAAAATCGTCAAAACGGTTTTTGAGTTAATAAAAAAAAAAAAACACGTGAAAATGATACAAAATTTATTAAGTCCCCCCTCCGGTTGATAAATTTTGATGAAATTTTTACAGTCATATCTAGGGCATATAGATAGATCAAATACTCAGTTTAATAAAAATCGTTAGAGCTGTTTTTGAGAAAATCGAAAAAAACTTAAAAAGTTATTAAATAAAGTACCCCCTCCCTTACAGCAATTTTTATGAAATTTTTGCTGTCACATCGCGGGCATATACCTACACTAAATACCCAATTTCAGGTTCGCACGGTTTACAGTTTTTGAGCTAGTCTGTTCACACACACACACACAGACCATTTCGCGGGACTTGGATAATTGGACTCAGGGGACCCCAAAACGTGAATTTCCGTTGAAAACCGGAAGTCGAAATTTTTCAGGATCGCAATACTTTCCTTACTATATATTTCATATATAGGTAAGTGAAAGTAAAATATAAATACAGATAAATGCCCACAATAAAACAACATATTAAGTACATGTTATTAATATTCATGAATATTGAGGCCTCGTATTTACAATGCCAATCTGTGGGATAAGTTATTTCTCATGTTTTAATGAATTTAAAATTGTATTACATAATCTCGAACATCGATGTTACAAACACGTGCTATGCCAGTTCGCTCCAACTGTTAGTTCGTTCCAAAAAAAGGTTTGGAATTTTAAACCATATTTTTTTCTTTTGTAAACCATTGTAACGATTTAACGTTACAAAAATAAACTTCATGTTACTTGACAGAAAAGAAATCGAATGTATATTTTGTAACTTGAAATGAAACAAAACATATGATTTTAAATAGTTCCTAACTTGTCGTTGGTAAAGTTGGAACAAACTGTTCTAGTACATGCTTGTGACTACGATGTTCGAGTTCCATCTACAATGGCCTAGAACCTTCAAGGCAGTTCTTCCTCAGATTGAATATAAGAAGCGAATGACTGGTTCTTTGTTAGTCTTGTTCTGAAGCTCAAGTCATATGGTTATTTTTGTGTTACTCAGTAGTTACAAAGTGATACTTTTGTAACCTGTTTAATTATTTGTGTTTTCATACTTTTTGTAGGATTGTAAAATATTATTTTCGTTTAACTGCTATTATAATTCATGATCTAAAAAAAAAAAAAAAAATCACACTACATTCAAAATTGCCATTGATAATAAATTGAATTTAATACTCACAGAAATCAGATATAATTGATTTACTTGTTTTGTGCATTAAATTTTACATTTCAAACGTACAACAGTAACTGCATATCCGATACTATCTTCATTGACGAAACTTAGGTTTAGTCAGTTTTTAATATTTGAGAGCCTTAAGAATTTGTTTTTGGGATTTTCCAATTACACATATCTTTGCGGATAAAAAACAGAAAAAAATCAGTTTTCCTGTAAACTAAATCTATAAACTAAATCAATTTTCCTACCATAAAGCCCCAGTTAAAGTCACGGAATTTGTAATTTTTTTTTAATATTAAGACGTCATTTATTTTGCAAAAAATTTAAATTAGTCCCTAACAATATCGGGCGTTTCGCACTTTTTGTTGGCGAAAAAAATTCTCACATCGCTATATCTTTTTAGCTCGTTGAATCAACAAATGATTATTAATACTGGGAAAATGGAGAAACCATTAAGCTTAAAAAATGATATTATTTTTTTTTTTCAAATTTGTTGACGCTTCAAGGAAAGATGGATAAAAACACTAAGAAAAGATAAGGAAAAAACTAAGGCCTACGGTAGGGTTTTAAAAATAATGTTCTCTGCTAATACAAATTTAAAGCTGAAAAATTACACTAACTTACACGATGGTATAGTGGTTAGAATGGCAACCTACAATACTAAAGGTCGCAGGTTCGCGTCCCGCGGTGGCCATAGGATTTTTTAATGGGAGTAAAAAATTCTTGGCTATGCCGTCCGTCGGATAGGACGTAAAGTGGGAGGTTTCGAGGTGTCAGGTGCTCGTTAAAGATCCCTAACCAAATTACACCTGGATTGGCCAAATTCAGGATTCCCCATGTAGCATCGTCCGAATAGCCTTAGTGGCATAAAGTGATGTTAAACAAACAAACAGTAACCTTACACGGACATATTAACCACCTTTTTACGAGATATGGGTACAGATGACATGCCCATATATATTAGGAGGAGATTAAAAAGGCGTTGGATAAGAGATCTCCTTCTTAAACATACCAGAATAAATGAAACAAGCAAGTGAAGGGGTACTGCTGGGTGCCATCCAGATATGTCATTGTATGACTAGTAGAATGACCATCAAATCTGCTGATTATCGACATGTTGTTGACAGGCGCAGATTTACTAATTGAGTAAAAAAAAATTAAATTGTTTGCAATCCCATATGTGTCCAAACGAAAAAGTGCTAAATAGATCATGTCTTAATAGATAAGTTAAAGATAGGAAACTTAATGTAGATTACTGTTATGTTTCGTCTGTGCTTACTAGTGGTACATCATGTCTTCTTACAATATAATTTTGGTCCTTTTTTAGGTTTTATTATCCAATAGGAATCTTGTAAATAGAATATGTTAAAAATTAAGGCCAAACGAAAAGCCGATTTCTTCATTCCTTAGGTCATAATTCAACACGAACATAAATCCAGAACTAGAAGTAATAGAATTAAAGGTGTTTGGCAGAAAAGTGGGATATTGGTTGGCTAGACGCGACGCTGGGAATACTGTAAGAGTTGGCGCCCCACTGCTATCCTATCATAAATTGTATTTATTGGCTTATAACGTGCTAGGAGTTTAGGGGAGAAATCTTCATGAATTATCTGTCGTCCGAGGAACACAGGAATCGGCTGAAATGCGGCCTTTAAAATAATACCAAATTTACTACAATATTAGGGCTCATCTGTTACCAATCGCGCCAACTTATTATAACTTATTTATGATATGGATGACATGTTGTTCATATAAACTGTAAAAAAAAAGTCCTCAATATTGTCGACATTTCCAAGTCTACTCGAATCTTTTACAAGTCACAAGAAACCCTTTCCTAGTCAGAAGAAACTCTTTCGAATTCAAACTCTTCAAATCCTTTCTCAATCAAATGCAACCCCTTTCAACTCAATCGTCACCCTTTTTATTTAAATTGAAACCGTTTCCATTTCAATTGTCATCCTTGAAAAAATCTTTCAAGTTCTAACTTCACCCATTCCAAAGAACCTTACATTCTATATTCACATACATATTTTTCAATGGTGACAATTGAAATTGAAATGGTTACAATTGAAATAGAAAAGGTGACGATTGAGTTTTAAGGGGTTATTTTTGCTTTGGAAAGGGTTTGAATTTGAAAGAGTTTCTTGTGACCTGGAAAGGGTTATAGTAGACTTGAAAGAGATTTAAATAGACTTGAAAATGCTATACATTCAAGTAGAAAATTTCATTCATTGATGTGATTTTCAATCACTTATGACATCGCCATACGTAATACGCAGTATTGGATATATATATTTTCTTTCTGTTAATGTTCTACATGATGGCTCGATAATTGGATTATTATTTTTAAATGAAGATATGGCGACACACAATACATCTAAACAACCACTATGCTTACATAATAAAAAAAATAAAAAACATGGAACAAATAATCGGAACAAAACCACAACAGATAAAAAAACGTAGAGAAGTAGGGTGAAGGGGACAAGATAATCCATAACCCAAAATCCACAAAGCAACTAAAGTTATGTGACAGTGAAATTGGTCCAGAGCCAAACAAGTGTTAAAATAAGACAGTTGTATGTGCACATATAACAACTTTAAATTGTGACAATTGGCAATGGAATTAAAGATTTGTAAAATAGGTAATTAACATTAAAAACCTCAACTATTTTGATAGAAAACAATAATTAAAAAAGGTTAAAATATAGATAACCCCAGAAGATGGGCCAACAGCCCGAAACGTTGGGAAAATTAAATATAATTTTGAAAAATGGAAGAGACTCCTTCGTTATAGAAATCCTAGTGGGATATTTTTGGAATAACGCAGTAATAAGTATATATTTTTTCTTTTTAGGTCTATATGATCACTCTTCGTAACCAGATTAAGGATAGAGGATAACTCCTACAGAGAGAAGTAGGAAATCTAAATAATGGCTCAATAATTGGATTTAATTATTTTTAAGTGAAGATATGGCGATCTAACAATTTTAAAAGCATTTGATAAATATTTTTTGAAAAACAAAACAAGATACTGTGTTTGGTCACAAAAAAGCCAGTTCTATACCCATAGGTCTCTACTGCAAAATGTATAGCCACACACAATTATAGTGTATAGTAAAAGATGTTGATTTAGGTTTAGTGTAAAGTTGAAGGAGGTGAGTATTAAAGAAGTGTATCCATCACTTAATGAAGCCTATGCTAGAGTAATAAATATAGTTCGAGGTATATACTTTTGTTCTTACCCCAATAAATATTCAATTCTCTGTGTTGTTTTTTAGAAAGTGGTTTATTCTCTTGAAACCATTTTTTCTTCACTCCAATACCAATTTTCTTGATTTAAAAAAACTAACTATTCTGCTGTTATATAATATATACAATAGAGGTTTAAGATTCAAAATGCATTAAAAACTTACCAGCCTACTCATTCAAATATTCATATATATATATATATATATATATATATATATATATATATATATATACATATATATATATATATATATATATATATATATATATATATATATATATATATATATATATATTTACTATCGTTTATGAAACGATTAGATTTCTTAAGTACCTACGCCATATAAACATACCATCAGCTGGATTTTGTTACTTTTTATTATTAATATTTGTAACAATATATAAAATTTAGCAATGATACTTAACATTTTGCTCATATATTCGCCTTCATGTTAGCCCTGATGAAGATCCCCATGTCTGGATCGAAACGTAGGCTCTACAAAAAAAAAACTTTTGACTGAAAATCGTGATAATTTATCATCCTATCTTAAAGAAAACAGTTGGCCATTACACACCTCTCCTATAAAAATTTTCATATATGGTTTGCTATTTTGATATCTGGTTTGAATATTTGATATCTGCGTATTTAAAAGCATTGATATCTGTTCTTTTTTTTTAAATCGGTTAAAGTTTAAATTTTCACTCCATATGCACTTAATCCACTTTGCCTATCATTTTACGTTTACGAAAAAAAAAAAAAAAAATGGATAAACTCTAGAAAAATATTTTCTGAGGTATGCTCGACTTTTTTCAGATTTAATCCCAGGGATAAGTTTATTATAAGGCGTTGGGATCAGAATAAAAGCTGATGGCCCAATAACTGAATTTTATCATGAATCAGAAAAGATAAAACACTTCTGAGAAATAAAAATATAAAATTAAAACACATAACTTATATGCATATAGTAATTCGTACCTTTACGTGCTAGTTTTATTATCTCGAAATAACTTTATCTCTGAAGAGCTATCTAAGTAGCTAGATGATAGTTGAGATCTAAAAGGGCCCTTGGACTAACTGAAGGGGAGATGTGAGAGGTTTTATTAACTATAAACCTGGAAGGGTTCTAGCCCACCCCCTCATCAAAATGTATAGAGCCCTTTTTCAAATACCTGTCTCTCCCTTCTAACACCCCTTTTGCATTATGCACAACGACGCCCTTCAAATGTAATTCGGATTTTTTTTTTCTATTTTGCACGCTAATGATTTTTTTTTTCAATATTTATTTTAGTAAGAAATCAAATGCAGTAGATCGTAAATTAATAATAAGATAAAATAAAAACATAGTCAAATATGTCCTATCAGACTAACTAAATTATGGTAAAACGTACCTCATATAAGAGAATACATATTCCATCATAAATATCGCACGAAGATGTATACAACTCAAAATATATCAAATTTGAGCTATGCATACCTGAACTATGCATTTTCTGTTATTTTATTTTTTTCCTAATGAGACCTTTGGCCGCTCAGTGTGGTTATCTTACAGACATTTGCGTTGCTTGCGGGAGTACAGGCAGGGGGTCGCTCAAACCTCACGTTGCTGCAGACCATGGTCTCCATTGTGCAGCGGCAGACTGCCCATAGCTCCATAACCAATCCCATCGGGGCCAATTTGCCAGTGTCCATCCTACCGATGGAGTCAGTCTTCTCGGGTCCAAGGACAGTGACATGCTGGTCTAGGACCAAGGATTATGGTAGCTCAGAGTCAGCAGGTCCCGAGGATCTATATTTCTTTCCCTGAAGCATACCGTTCTTGAACCAAACCTCCGTGCGGTTACTGACATCCTGGAAAACCACACCACGATTCTCGATATGATACACGGGGAAGGTTTATCACTCTTCCGTCGGTGTGAGTCGTCTCCAGTAGCCTCATGTACCCGAGGGGTGAAACTCGTCTGTCAAGTAGTCTTTCAAGAAGTTCATAGATGTGGTTCAGTTCTTTTCTTTTGGTCTTTCATTTGTGCCATGTAAAGGCCCAAATAGAGTACGGAATCAGAGGTAGATATCGGATTATTGATAAAAAATACTTGAGGGAAAGAGCTTAAGTGAGTTTGAGACGTATTTGCTCATGGCTTCATTCATTTTTAACCTCCATCTTCGAGCCCAGCATGCTTCCTCGTCTAGGTGTTCCTAGAGCACTTGTGAGACTTTAGTGGGACCTTTCTTTAAAGCTATGGTAGCTGAGTCATCAGCAAATATAGCCAATAGGGTTTCCGGATATGTAGCCAATTAGGGTTTACGGAACCGTAAATATTAATTAATGTCGGGCCCAAGACGCTGCCCTGATCCCCTGCCGCACCTCGTATTCTTTTTATTTCGGAAAACTCATTACCAATTATCATCTCTGTATATTGTTCTCTGTATTAAGAATATACAGGAATGAAAATTTAGAAATAACTGCAGCAAACAAAATCAAGATATTTGCTGTGGAAGTGTAGATGTTCAAGTAGGTAGCGACTCCGACATTGCTGTTGCATTTACCTTCAAATGGACCTGCGATATCTGACTGAGATATGTCAGCAAAATGACTAGCAAAGGCTTTAGTGTATTGTTTGGCAGTACTGGATGTAAAATTTTGGATGAAGATGAAATATTGCAACTGTTGTAAAATGTAAAGGATTGTTATAAGATGATTTGATTATTGCGTTGATGATATGTTGATTATTACATTTAAAATATATGAGTTCGATAATTATTTTCACAACTTATTTCTAGAAGGAAGTAGTTGATTACTTTTTTTTCCCTCTGTAATATCGCTCTATGCATAAAAAAGTACTCTTCTCAACGAAAGGAATATATCCATATATATATGAAAAATTTGCATATATTTCCGGAAACAAGAGACAGGACTAAAATGAAAGTGGATAGAAGAATGATATTGGCGATTGGTTTGCACGAAAGGCGTAAAGTGGCGAAGCTGGTATAAGAAATAAAGAAACAATTTATTTATTTATTTGTCCCCCCCCCCACAACCACTCGCTATCCACGTCGTAAAAAAAGGATGAATTGAAGTGGCAGCTTTCCCTCGAGGGCCTTCTAAGGAAATTGTGACTGAGGGAGAAGTCGGGCCACGTATTTCTCCCTGCTTAAGGTATATACTCATCTGTAAATACGCTAGCCTAGTTCTGTAGGCTTGTTAATGCAACTTGATATTATCTATTGAAGGAGAACACAATAATTTACAATTCGCCTTTATTAGAGTTGGACCTCAATAAATTATATGAGCTCAATAAGTTATATGAGCTATTGGAATTGGGGGTTCATGAGGAAACCAACTATATCCATATAAAAAATACAAATAAAAAATTCTGGTGCGGTCCGCTTATCACACGACTTTCATTTACAACGCTACTAAGCCCCAGTGGTTGGTATAGTATAGTACCTGATTCTCAGTATATACGGCGCTCCTTGATTTCTTTGAATAAAAGTAGACATTATTCCTTTTGGGAATGAGGGAATACTACACATTTTTTCTACAATGAAAATTTCATTGGGTCATCTGGGGTGTGATGGTTAGCATAGCAACATATTAAAGGTTGAGGGTTCGCGTCCCGCGGTGGCCCTAGTATTTTTTAATGCGAGCAAAAAATCCTTGGCTATGCCGTCCCTCGGATAGGACGTAAAATAAAGGTCCCCAGCCTGTACGATGTCAGGTACTCGTAAAAGATCCCTATTCTAAGTATACCTGGATAGGCAAAATTTAGGACTTTCACTGTATATCGTCCGCCTTGAAAAGTGACGATAAACAAATAGACAAGTCTTTTGTTCTTTTTTGTTGAAACCTATAATATTCCAAGCTTGAACGGAATTGATAAGAATATATTCGTGTAGCTGGAAAAAGAGTAGAATCCTATCTCAATGTTGATTTATTTTAAGGCCAACAAGTCTATCCATACTCATCATGACAATTATCCGCCATCCGACAATTTCTCGCTTCTGAAACCAAATCATTCGATCATAAAAGGTTTATTCCTTTTCATATTTTGGTATGAAATTATTTGTCGTTGATATGGACCGATCCGGATCGGAGGATATTTTTAAGATCTCTAATAATATTTACACAGGAAAGGTCGGCGAATCTACTCCAACCCCTTTTAGTCGCCTTATGCCATAGCCAAGAGCTACTAGAAGATTGTCTTGACTTCAATCTTGGACGGATTTTTAAGATTATCAAATCTTTATATTATTATTTTGTCCTTTTAATATATGTTGATATCAAAATATTTTTCTGGCGTCTTTTCTAAAATTATCCTTTATTTACAGGTTCTCATCAAAGAATGTTATTAATTAACAGGGAAAGGACTCGGTCACACCGATCTTGATGAAAATTTGTTGGGAGGTTGCTGGTTGAAAAGTAATAGCACCTGGATTGAATTCTGAGGCCCTATCTTCACGCATAACAAAGAGCCTTACATTGTATATAGATATATATTTTTTTTTAGGAGTGAAAATCGAAATGGAATTGGTTACAATTGAAATTGAAAGGTTACATTTGCTTTGTATAAGGTTCATTCATTAGGAAAAGGTTACGTTTAAATTGAAAAAGGTTTCTTGTGGCTTGGAAAAAGTTACCTGCTGACTCGGAGTTCAAATAAACTTAGAAATGCTAGAGAAATAAAGAATAAAAAAATAAATAAATAAAAAGACGGAACACATTCCTAATTGTATTGCGGGTAGAAGAAAACTCGAAGGTATTGACATTATTATTACATTATGATTTTAGATGTGATTCATCCCATACTCAGCCGTTGTTAAGGTTAAAATAGAACTGTTGATTCGGTATTAGTAGAGCAGATAAACTTTAATGGTATGCAAATAAGCGATTTGTGAACTGGGAGTGAGCTGGGGGGGGGGGGGGGTGCCAGGTAAGATGGGACCATCCAGGCTAGTCGTTAGAACGCTGAGATAAGCTAGTCCGGCTTTAATTAACCCGGAGGTTTCCCACCCCCTATCGCCAATTTCGACTCGCCCAATTTCACAAAATAGTTTTAGCAATCCAATCCCATCGCATTTACATTTATTTTGTTTGGATCAGTAGCCGGCCGAGAATAGCTTACATCCCTTGTATGTTCCAAAATCCTTTAGAAATACTATCCCGTTCGGTAAATTTATTATTTTTTTTTTTTTAAATTAATTTATAATATTATAATGTGAAAAACAAAAAACACTATTGAAAAGAGTTCTGGACTTTTTGTTGGAACAAATACAAACTTTTCTATTATGTTTTTGTGACTGTTCGAGAACTTTTAAGCTTGATAGGAATCATCTGAAATGTTCTGATATTGTTGAGACAATTGAAGTCACTTTTCGAACCACCACTAAGTCCGTTGATATTTATTTATCGTGTTCTGTAAAATACAACAAGCAAATATTATGGCTATAAAATAAAGAAAAGAAATCAAACTTATAATCTAATCTAGTAATCCCTTCACAAAGTTACACAAAATCTTATTGGCGTAATAGGATATGAAATGGCCGATAGAGCACCCAACGCAGCTCACGAAATAGAAAATACTGAAGCTTCTTATTGTCCAGTTCAAAACTACTTTTGCCAATCAGAAAAACGATTTGGATAAAATGGCAGATAATATGGGATGGAAAGATTAATAATAAACTTCATACTGCTGTGTCCCCTTTAGAGATAGCTTGGACAAATAATAAGTATTGAGTTATCAGGCGATCCAGACTAGTTGAGACAATGCCCGAGTCACTTTTCTAAGCACCACTATGTCTCGTGATATTTAATTATCGTGTTGATATTTATTTATTTATCGTGTACTTTGTAACACAACTTGTAAATATTTTTGCTATGAAATAAAAAAAACGAAATCAAACTAATGATCTAATCTATTAATCCCTTTGGATATTAGTCTACTGTATCATTGGAATATTTATTAAATAAATAGTAGAAATTTATGGAGATTTGTTAAAATATATTATTTATTTGTTTTGGGGAAACCGCCCATAAAAGTATAAAATACTGAGGTTCCTCATTTGTGTATTTCCGAAAAAATGTGGAAAAAAAAATGGCAGCTCATGAGGGATGGAAAGATTAATAAGAGATGGCCTGGGCAATAAATAAGTATTCAGTTATCTGCAGACCCAGCCTTGCTGAGAAAATTCTGAGTCACTTTTCTAAGCACCACTATGTCTCATAATATTTATTTATCGTGTTGGTGGTACTCTTTTCTTGTTGACTGTGTACAAATCCAAAGAGATCTCCATATCTTAAAATTGGCCTAGACTACAGTAGAAGGCAGCGTCGCTCCCACCCTCGCGTGCCGTTGCATACTAATCGAGCATCGAGAAATGTCCCCGCTGTTCTGAGAGTGTCGTTGGAGTAAACCTTTCGGGATGGAAGGAGCGGAGCCCGTAATTCACGGAGCTAGAATTAATGCGGGAACACAAAGACTCTCCCCCGCTTCGGGCACAACTTGAGTCAGTCCAAGTTTTCTCTGTTCTCCCCCCCCCCCCCTCAGTGTTCGGCAAGAGGATCATGTCTGTGCTTCATGGTCCGATCTGGCGAGCAAAGGATAAAGCGATCCGTCTTCCGGAAGTTGATGAGAGGACTGTACTGAATAAAGTTGGCAGCATAATAACTGCTTTGAGATTTTCATTTTAGAAATGAATATAAAATATGTCCTGAGTTTAATTCATGAACCTTTCAAGTGACAGAGTTTCTACTCAAACTCAAAGATTTGCAGGAAAGCACTTTAAATAATATTTCTCTTCTGAAAACTCTTTTATTTTATGTGTATATTTTGTTAAATTTTTATTCTCTTTTGAAAATAACAAAAACAAACAGGAAATTACTGTTATATAAAAAAATTTGATTATCCATCTAATAATAAATATATGATTTGTTATTCGATATTACTATAAATATACGTTCGGGGTCACCTGTGGTGTAGTGGTTAGCATGGCTACCTACAATCCTGTCGCGGGTTCGCGTCCCGTGTTGTCCCTAGGATTTTTTAATTTGAGTAAAAAATCCTAAACTATGCCATCCCTCGGATAGGACGTAAAATGGCGGTCCCAAGCCTATACAATGTCAGGTACTCGTTAAAGATCCCTATCCTAATTATACCTGGATAGGCAAAATTAAGGAATCCCACTGTAGCATCCTCTACAAATAAAAATAGTCCCACTTCGCATTCCAGCATTCTTTTTTTAAGTGCAAAAAACCCACCGTAAGTGTAAGTCATACTTAATAGTACTTATACCTTATTATTATAATTATACAATATATTATACATACTTAATGTTTATAGGCTAGATAATTGAGTAATCATCATGGCTAGGTTGATCGGGAAAGGTATCATAGTGGCAGACTACCGAATAGGCAAGTTGGATACAGAAGAAAAAAAAAAAAGAAGAAAAAATCCTAACTACTTCTATCATCCCAGAAGTATGATGCCAGATGAGGCCAAAAATAGGGGGGTAGGTGCGGGAATAATATTAAAAATCGGTGTAACCGCTCTTACCCACCCCCTAAACCCTAATTTATGGCTTGAGTTATCATACCTCGAAAGCATACAAATTGAACGAGAGCGGAGTGTTAGGCAGTATAAAAATTGCCAATTAGAGCGAAAGAGGATGAAGGACTACTTGAATCTTAATAATAAAAAAAAAAAAAAAAAAAAAGGAGCGTAGCCACGGCTCTAAGGGTCGAAGCTAATTATCGGTGATGGAAATTGGATGGGGCCAAAAATAGGGGGTAGGTGCAGGTAGGGGGCAATAGGGGGCAAATGGCAGGGGTAAAGGGGGGCTGAGGCGGAAGACGGGTGCGGGAGTCTTCCTCCCCTCATGTGGGAACATCAGGCTATAGTGCCCCACTCACTGTCTGTTGTTCCCCACTTGCCCGATCCCCTGCAACGCCTACTGTCACCTCCTTGTGGTGCCCCCTGGGGAGTTGTTTACAACTCGCGAACGACAGAGGCGCTGGCACGGGACCAGTCCTCCTTAGGCCATGGTGGTAAGCCCCCGCCATCATGTCCTAGGTAGGAGCATCCGTAGGACAGATTGTCCGGCCCGCTATCCATTCGGGAGTTAAGGCGGTGATGCCAAATGGTACCACGGGGATGACGCTCTCCCGGGCGTCATCGTTGGGTGGTGCCGAGACCCCTCGGGGTGCTCGGTATGGACGTGGTGGTCGTGGTTACTGAGACCACCAAGCGCCGACCTGTATAGGTCATGAGTGTTTGTTGGGGTCAGGCTGGTTAGCAGGTTCTGTCCCCTTCCTCTCTCTTCTCGCCTTTCATGTGCGGGGGTGGTCGGTGTAGGCCAAAGGCTAGGTACGATCACCTTCGAAGCGCATGAATGGATCAACGAGGTTCCCGCTGTAGCATCCTCTGATTAACCTTAGAAGCACAAAGGGACTTTAGACAAACAAACATATACATTACATACATATATTAAAAAGGTATAAAAAATAATTTTTGATGGTAATCCATATTGCAACTAAAGAAACACTTCATACTCCGTTTCTTAACTAGTTGAGATCTATAGTTCCATTCAATTTTATGCATTAAATGGTTTAAAGTTCGCTTTTCATAACCTGATTCAGGAAAAACCTACTGATGCGATGTCTCATATCGTCGTGTGTTATATTCTGAATTTAATTAATATTTATTACGGCAAAAGATTAATTTGGTACATTTTTGCTGTCTATTGTGATTGTACTAAACCCTATTCCAATTAAAGTCTTTTTTTGTGATTTTACTAAACCCTAGTCCAATTAAAGTTCGTTTTTCATGTGTGTTATTTATATTTAATCTCACCACTACTGAAATATTCCAGAAAGTGCTAAATGAATGGATCATTAATGCTTACTATAGTCAATTATGAGTTGTCAAAAACTTAAATGAGTCAAAAACATTAACCCTTCTACATTCTTCACCAAACAATTTTAAATTTGGCGTAAAGTTCTATTTTAAATCCCGTTGGTTTTTAGATTATTTGTAACATTTTTATCATTATCAGTGAACTTGATTTGACTGTTCCTATAATAAATAATAATTCCTCTATATTCATCTATAAATATGTGATAATTCCTCACTCCATGTTCCAGACTAATCATCATACCACATGCTTACGATTAAAGGCTGATCATATTCCTTGTAGAAACCAATAATAATATTGATTGACAAGATTCCAAACTGAAATGCAAAACTCATTTCAATATGGGGCTTAACACGTTAGGGGCGGCAGTTTATTTTGGGGGAATCATGTTCAGTTCTGGTATCGGACCCCGGGGGCCGATGCCGTTTTAATATTTATACTTAGAAAAATTTGGTGATGAATATGAACTAAATGCCCGAAAAGTCCACCACGTTGTAAACAATTAGAGAAATTTGAGACTGAAGTCGAATTTTCCTAACATTCAAATCATTTGATTTTATTTTATGTTATAATATTATATTCTTATTGAGATTTGAAATTATTCTGTTGATTGCTAGTGAGTTAATTGCTGTGGGCGAGATTAGAACATAGGCCGCCGAGGAGCTGTGGGTCGATAGCCGACTCAAAGGACGAAGTGCTTTTTGCGAAGGGCGGAGGAGAGGACAATGGTTCTCGAGGGCTGCAGATATGGATGCTCCACGACCGCTTCCCCTTTTGATCTCCCTACGAGGCCACTTGACGAAATTACCTCCTCCCCCGCCATCTTTCCCTATTTATTGTTCCTCATAAAATATGTCGTATGATCCTGCAACGTGTGATATGTGTTAAGCCTTTGATACAGGCGTACGTTAGAATCTCCACAGCCTTTAATATGCTCTTACATATTTGAGGAATCTGTGGAGAGTTACACATTTAAGATCAATTTTATAGATTGATGTAATTACAAGCCTGTTTTGTTTTCTTATCTTTCATTGGGCTTAATTAGCCTACAGAGATGACTATTAAAAAGAGGAATCGCCTAGAACTCTTTTCAATGTAATAGAAAAAGTCATATAATTTTGTTCCACGTTAAACTTTTATAAGACATGTTGTAATTTTCACTATTGGAAGGAAGAGTCGTATGTATTAGGTTTTTATAAAGAAGGAATTTCTTCCATGTTTTTTATTTTATTTTTTATTCGCCCGTCGTTTCGGGCTATTGGAAAATCTTCTAGGGTATCTGTTGAACATTTTTAATATTCCACCAATCATTTGTTTGTCAATAAAAATTATTTCATGTAAAATATATACGTCATTTCTTATTTCATTAGACTTAACATTTATCACAGTTTCATTGATTGTGGAAGAATTTCATTGTCGCTCTTTACGCGAGAAAACCATTTCATTGTCATGCTATAAACGAGTAAAGAATGACAACGAAACGGTTGATTACCAGAACCAAAGAAAAATGTGATAAATGATAATTATTATGAAATAAGGAATGGCGTACGTAGGGTAATCGCACCAGTGTTGTACATAGCTAATTTCTTTCAGTTATCATGAATAGCTGAAGACCATCCCAGGGCTTAGGTACTCAGTTTATCTAGGCAGGTAACTTGATCTCAACATCAACACAATTTTTGGAAAAATCAGGCGTTTTTGTTTGAAGTTTACATGTTTGCTACATTACCTTTTCCGTTCCAAAATTTAGCAAACATTAAGCTTAAGCTAATCTCACCAGTGATGGACATAACTAAGGAAATTTTCGCCTTTTTTCCCGCCTAGCGCCTCACTCATTTTAGTTATGAATGCCTCCCTTAGATAATTAAAATATATTATGCTTTGAAATTGAAAAAATATCCAGTTTTGCAACTTTAATCTCTATTTTACCAAAACTACTTTTTGGATACACCAAAATATCAATGTCCTATTGATGGACTTGGGGTTGGTACCAGGAATGGATATACCTCAGAAAACTTTAAAATCTTTATTAAACTACAAAAGAACAACAATTATGTACGATACTTTGGATTACATATTTTTTTAATCTTATAAGTATATAAGGTATATAAACATAAGGAGACCAATAAAGAAACTGATCTTCAGAAACAATACTAAGAAACATTATAAAACCAACTTTTGTTTATTTCATTGACGCTACACACACAAGGAGGCTTATTGTTTGTATTCAAAGCCCAAGCTCTCCATCACTGGGCCGGGCCCCCTGTCCACCTCTGGTTCGCTTACCCTATTTACATAAACAATGATTGTTGACAAACCAATGGTTGGTGGAATATTAAAAATGATCAACAGATACCCCTAGAAGATGGGCCAGGAGCCCGAAACGTTGGGTGAATTAAATAAATAATAAAACATGGAAGAGATTCCTTCTTTATAACAACATAATTCATAAAACTCTATCTCACAAAATTCAAAATTACAACAAGTCTTTTATTACAATAGTAAAACGTGAAACAAAATCATATGATTTTTTCTGTTACATTGTAAAGATTTCTACACTTTTTGTTAGAACAGTTATATAACTTTGTTAGTACATGTTCTGGATGTTTCGAGAATGTTCCAGAACCTTCTAGAATATCCAGTTTCGGATTAAATATAAGATGCAATGGACTAGTGGCAAAGTCAGGCTCTGAACATCTAAGGTTACGTTACTGTATTGTCACTAGTAGTTACTTTTTGTAACGCTATTAATAATTTGAGTTTTTTTGTTTGACGTTGAAAATTATAATTTTTCGTAAACAAAAATTATGTTAAAACTACATTAGTGTATATAATGTACTATATATACAAATATATAGTTGTGCATATTATTTAGGCTACAATATTTATTTTTAGCTGGCATTAAAGATCTTGTTGGACCGAACTTCTTATGGGGCCAAACAGATTACCAACGATATAAACGTTTTAACGATGAAAACACACAAAAAATCATACATGATTAAGAAGAGTACTAGACTTTTTGTTGGAAAAGTTACAAATTGTTCTAGTACCTGTTTCGTGACTTTTCAAGAATCTTCTATGCTTGTCGGGAACCTTCCAGTAAGTTCTAATTCAGATTAAATATCAGGAGCGATGGACTGGAGAGTTAGTCTTCGTCTGAAGTACGAATCCGTGTCGTCTGAATGTTTATTTCTGTGGTTATCTCGTATTTAAACATAGGTTAACAATTTATAACTTCTCCTTTGACCACTGTAGACAACTATAGGATTAAGCCCTCGAACCGGTTTCTGCATTCACCGGAAGTTGGAGCGGGAGCGGAATCAGTGCGATTGGTCAAGTAAACTTTTGGAGGCGGGCTCTAACGACCAGATAGGTCCGAGCTAATTCTCAGCTTGGCTTAACAAGCGTTCGGGACTTAGGACTTCAGTCAATTGGCCCGTCACTTAAAGCGATTTAGTTAGGAGCTTTCCACCAGCTTTCGCCAGATTTTTCAGATCCCGAATTAATTCCCTTCACAAACCTTTCGCTTCGAGCAACTGAGGATTTATAACTTGTCTTTTGTAAGATTTAAAATTACAGCTGAAAACAAGCATTAAAAATGAATTTGACTTGTATATTTGTGAGACAAATAGGGTACTCATTTACTAACGATACTGGATGGTTTCTTCAATCTCATCTTGTAAGTTTTAAAAATAAAAATTAATTTTCAAAAAAAAAAAAAAGATTGTCCTGAAACCTTACAATATATTTTTAAGAAATGTACAGTAATATTATGATATTGTAAAACTATTGTGTTGAAATAATTTTTAGTAAAGAAAAATAATAATTTACAATATCAGACAAACAACAAAAACTCAAATAATTAACAACGTTACAAAAAGTAACTCGCTCCTTATATTCAGTCTGAATTAAAACATCCTGGAAGGTTTCCGACAAGCGTAGAAGGTTCTCGAACAGTCACGAACATGTAATAGAACAGTTTTTAACTGTTCCAACAAAATTCTAGAACTCTTTTCGATCACATTGTCATATCATATTGATTATATTTAAACACTTCTGTGGGTTAACAATATGTATTCAACGAAAATATGCTATTATCGATGCCGCACGAATAATCAAAGCACAACTAATTGAACAGGTTACAAAAATGATTACTTTGTAACACAAAAATAACCATATGACTTGAGCTTCAGAACAAAACTAACTCTACAGTCCATCGCTCCTTATATTTAGTCTGAATTAGAACAGTCTAGAAGGTTCCCGAGAAGCCTAGAAGATTTTCAGTCACGAAAAGGTACTAGAACAGTTTTGTTACTATTCAAACAAAAAAATCTAGAACAAATTTCGATCATATGTTTTGTGTTTCACGTAACAATATGAATATATTTTTATTTTAATGCGTGGCATGTTTCCTCCGGCCATTGAATTAAAAAAAAAAAGGATTATAAATATATAAAACAGACCAGAAATTGCGACGTCAGGCATATATTATATTTCAAAAATAACTGCCCTCATCCCTTTCATGATACAATTAATTCTTTTATCTTTAAGCTAAGCCAATATTCCTTTATAATAAAACAGGCGCTGAAGGGCTCACATAATGAAATTATTGTGGGGTCATACGAACGGTCCTCTAAAACTCTGCAAAACGAATTTAAAACTGGAACTCGCGACGAAACCTTAATTATTAAACAGTTAATTACTTAGTATTATTTTTTTATTAACATAAATTTTAACAATCTCTCTCTCTCTCTCTCTCTCTCTCTCTCTTACTCTTTTTATCTCTCTCTCGCTCTCTATTCCTATACATCTATTTATCTTTCTTTTTCAATACGTATGTTCATATCTTCTATGTGTATCAGCTTTAATTTCATGCCAATAAGCTTCTGAGGATGATTTAAAAGTTAAGATGAAAAAATCTTCCTATCATCTATAGTGTAAAGTACTAAATTATGAGATAGGCGAGAACGAATATATTTTGACAGATGAGGCCATTGTCTCGCTAAGTCAATGATTAAATTAAGGAGATGGTCATCCTGAATTTTAATGTTAGCAGGGAGGCTGAATATTATACATTGTCTATTGTGTTAACATAACTGCTTTATCCGAATTCAGGTTAGAGTTTCCCAGGTTAGAGCTTGGTAGAGTTTTCCCCAAAAACTTCAATTTCAGTTTAATAAATGCAGTAATACATGCAGTATAATATATTTTTGCAGTGATACATGCGAATTATGACGTGAAACCAAAAAAACTAAAATAAATAATAATAACAAAATATTTAAACGAGTTCTATACTAGTTGTAGGAACAGATGGAACAACTATTCTAGTACATCCTCGTGACTGTTCGCGAACCTTCTGGACTGTTCTGATTCAGACTATATACAAGGAAAGATGGACTGGAGAGTTAGTCTTGTTCTAATCATATGGTTATTTTTGGGTTACTATATCGTCACAAGTTGATACTTTTTGTAACCTTGTTGATTATTTGATTTTGTATTGTTTCTGTGCCATTTTAAAACGCAGATAAGTTTAATATAATGTTGGAAAGCTGAAAATTTCAGAAAGAACAATATTTAGTTTATAAAGTGTATAATATATGTATATGAGGAGGTGAGGTGTAAAACGCGTTCGTTCCATTTTTTTGAGAAATTGAGATGGTAGTGGATTCTAAAAGATATTTAATGCTCTTTCAACATATCTTATCAGATTGAAGCAAAACTTTCATATAGATTTTTTTATACAAAATAGCAGTTTTTGCAGAACTGATTTGTTCCATAGCCCATTGTGTTCATTCATTACGGAGCAAAACTCTTTGGTTCCTATAATAACTTCTCACTTTGCACCCATCCCATTCGTTCACTTCAGCAGTTTCTGTTACTCTTTCTGAACAAAAGATCGAAAGCTCGTTAAACTCGCGTATTTCAGTTTATACTCGATTCTTCTTACCTAGCAATATTCATAATTGATTTTCCAATGGCTCAAACAAGCTGAATGACGTTGATAATCTGCTGAAAAAGCATTTTAGTGACTAGTGGAGGGCCAATGATTCATTCAAGTATTGCGCGAAAATTCTCCATATGCCACAGACGAGGAGACTAGGAGTAACAGAGCAACAGGATGATGAAGTCACTATTATTGAAGAAGGCGATGACCTTAGGATCTAGTCTTTGTGTAACATTTTTATATTAGTTGGCTGATATTTATGAAAAATTCATCAACAAAAAAATGTTTAGTCAAATGTTTTAAGTCAGTGGGTGATATTATTTTGTAAAATGATACCGAATTTATTAATAAAATGGTTTGAACCTAAATAAATATTACTTATTAAAAAACATTTGTTTTCTTCACCTCGTATTATTATCCTTTTTGGAAGATCAAATTACGCTCTGTGAATTAAAACTTGTTCGTTCCAATGCTGCACACCAAAAGTCTTTCCTTTAAACCTCTTTCATCTCACCTCTTCATATGCACGAAGCATTATTAATATTTACTTTTATATTAGGTATCCATGTTCCGAAAACTCTTCATTAACGTTGAAAACCCATTCGCTTGAGCAGTAAGCCTTTATAACAGTCCATTATTAACAAGTCAAGCCACATACATTATTTCAGAACATATATATATTTAAAGAAAGTTATTTGTTTCCATGGTATCCAATGAAACTTTCATAAAGATTAAATAGATGATTATAAAATCAGACACAAGGGAGTATTATATTTAAGTTTCCGTATTGTGACAAATTAAAATATCTTATTTTCTTTCGAAAGAGAATGCATAGAAAAATACGTAATGCTTAATTTTTCCAAAACTGCTATTTGGGGTGGAAAACAAGTGTTACAAGATAATATTTAATATTATTATGATAATTTTTTATTTATTTGAGGCAGGACAGATTTCAGTCAAGTATTTTTTAGATCCCTATATTTAACCTCAACTTTTTTAATTCTTTGTTCCACGTTTCGACATTTACGCCATTATCAAGATAACAATACCTGTCAACATTAAATATTTTCAATTGAATAGGTTGAATGCCGTTGTCAGATAAAAATTAAAAAAAATTGACTTGTTAAATCTCCCTCAGCTGATGAACGGGGAGAACTAACCGTAGTTCAAAGCTCTTGTGTACTGTTGGATGGAAATCATTGGTCACTCACAATTTGCTTTGAGAAGAAGAACTAAAACAGTCCCAAGTAAGAAGAGTGAAAGAGAAATGAGAAGTGGGAAATTAGCGGGACAGAAAAACAGTCAAGTTTGTAAACATTAGTTAACATGCAGCAGTGAGTAGTTTTGCGTATGCGAAACATCTTTTTGCTGTAAAATCCGTATTGCCTAAAAGCCCAGGGAGGATGTAAAATAATTAATAAAAAATCTCGTTTCGAGATCGTGTAATGGATCATCGTTTTGTAACGTTATGAATGATCTTTATGCATATGACGTGGGATTTTTTTCAGGTCATTTACGGAATTTCTAATACAGAAGGGACCCGTTAAGCTTTAGATTCGTGAAGGGATGTGAAAGGATTCCAGCCGTAAATTAGACATTTCCAGTCACAGGAAGGGGGAAGCGTATATCGATTTCGGGCTTGGTTCTGGAATTGACAGTGCTACGCGTCTATGAGTCATAGTCTGTTGTTTACAATGGGATGGGGGCACTGCACATACCCCACTTTAACCAACGTTAGCCAAGTTCCTTACCAAGACTCTTTTGAATCCTGGTATGAAAGTTAGAAACATAACTAATTTATTAGCAGTAATTTATATGTTAATGTTTTTAGTTTTGTGTGTGTGTGTGTGTGCAAAACAACAATAAATAAAGTCTTCATAACTTCAGGTTAATTTTTACTTCACTTACCAATATATGAAATATATAATTAGGGAAAGAATTGCGATCATGTAAAATTTCGACTTCCGATTTTCAACGGAAATACGAGTTTTTGGGTACCCCGAGTTTAAATACCGCTAATAACCAAGTCCCGCGAAATGGTCTTTGTTTTAACAGCGATAAACCTAAAATTAGATATTTGATGTATGTATATTTCTATGATGTGAAAGCAAAAATGTCAACAAATTTGAGTAAACGGAGGGGGCACTCTTCATTCCATTTCATCCTTTTTTTTCCGCTTGTCTCAAATACGACAATAACGATTTTGATTACATGTTTAATGATGGTCAAGTATTGCAATGGTGAAATTAGAAAGTATCGTTTATTTTTTTATTATTTTTTTTTTTTTATAAGAAATTATTTGTCTTTCGTTATGCCTTGTAACAAGAAATGGCTAAAATTAAAATATGAGTGAATGAGTGAAAAAAAAATGATTTCCGAACACACCATATTTTTATTTATAAATTATAGAAACTATAAATTAAATTAGTCTTGCACATAAAGTTATGCATATTTAATTATCATCTATTCTAAATTACACGAAACATTATGTCCGTTGTAGTTTTATTATTAATAGTAGTTATTTTCTAAGAAATATATTGATAAATTGAATTATAGATAATGATGCATTCTATATATTTTATGAAATATCTGATGTCTAATGAGTCATGCCCTAATGAGTCTTGTCGCAACATTGTAATTATATTATGTGCCTTCATATACTACAGTGTTTCATTTTATGTTAATTAATTCAATTAAATTTGACAACATACATGATAATTATTTGCTAACGAATCTCTAATAATAAAAAACAGGCATTTATTTAAAAATGGTATATTCCGTAGCTGCTTCACAAGCTACTCTCGCATTACATTGTATATTATAATTGCTTATTGATGTAAATTTTTGTCATGGATTGATTATCTATAACGCATCCTACATGGTTGTTCCATTTCATTGCAATTTTGTTAATAGAAATTCTGATCAGATTGGTGGATTGTTGGTTCAGAGCCCGCGAATACTAGCTCACCATTTGCCTTTTAGTTAATCTTCATCACTATGGATGAATGGGATGCTGATGATATCTCGCAGTCTGGTTGAGCTGGCGTTGGCTGAATTCCACGTAAAGGATAGATATCATCGGCATATACTGACCAAATGATTTCTATCTTCTCTTACACAACAGTAAAATCATTGAAAACCTAAAAATACCTTGGTTGACAAAAAAAAACAACTATATTTTAGTTATTAATAAGGTACTCAAGGCAAAATGAAAAGTCAGACATTAAAAAAGCGACTGACAATAGTATACTCACTATTTTCAAAATCATCAAAATTGAAAATCAGACAGAAATTTAATACATACACATATTTACTCCCCATATGGACATACGGCACAAATTTTCAACAAAAAATACGCACTTACAAAAACTACAAACCTTTCAATCCAAAATTTTAAAACATTCCGAACGTACGATTGTAACAAAACACTGTATACCGACATACAACTACTGAATATCGACGAACAAATAAAAACCCTCTATTCTGGCTTTCATAACGAATTGTACGGACATAACAACAGATTTATTTATGACAATGCCACGAATGATATGCCTTTTATGAGGCGACTGAAAAGGAGTTTGACGAGAGACCTTCTCTCCTTCCCTCATGCCTTAAAATGCATGCACAGCAATGCATCGTACAGCAGTTTGCACCTCATTTGCTGATTGTCGCATAGTTAAGACAGGTGCAACTAAAAGTCTGAAGTGAGAAAAAAATGTTATTAATGACTCGTAAAAATCTATGGAACCAGAGAAATTCGGTACAATTAGAGTTATGAAATGAGCAAACACCGGATGGCGATTTTGAATTTATATGAAGTAGAGGAAACTGTTCTTCAACAACGATATTTAGATATAAATTAAATTTAGATATAAATTACAAAGTAAGATTATATTATCTTTACATTATGGATATAAAAAAAATGTAATACTGCAATTTATAAATGAATGGATAAAAAAAGTAATAAAAGGGTTATTTCCTGCATAAAAATATTTAATGAAAAATAAAAAAAATAGTGAAACAATTAAATAATATGAAAAAAATGCACATTATGTGGCTTAGGGAAAAGTACTGTTTTTGATAAACGGTTATGCATATAGGTAATTTGATCGTGTATCTGCTTAACCGGAAGATTTTCCGTTGACTTAAGAATAACACTGTAAAGGCTGGGTCTGCTAAATGAGGAGCGGTTCACTGGTGGTGATCCAGGAAAAACCAAATCGTGTTGAAGTTACTACCTTATTATACATAGCGTAAACAATGTATAGTTTATTTATTTACCTGCTTTACATAGAATCTGATTCTGAATATATTATAAGTTTTGATTTGATCTAAAAAGCAGCCATGGGCTAACAAATACGAACGATAGTTCAACTAGGGCGCATCTTTTTCCTTCCCCACTTTTCTTTTAAAATAATTATTGGACTGTAAAGGAGATATAGGCCCTTACATCAAACAAATGTGAAAAATTAGATTATTTAACAAATTAAAAAATTAGCTGATTATTCAACTAAGAATAACACTGTAGAGGCTGAGTGTGCTAAATGAGGAGCTTCTGACCCCAGGGGGTATACAAGTCTGCTATGACAGAACAGAAAAAAAAATTCCAACCGGGGAATCGGACCTTGAGCGTAAGACTTCAGTGCCTTAATAAGTGAGTTACCCGAATTCCACTTTTGGGAACACCATTGTCATCATTATCAATGTATAATACGAAAAAATTATAAACAAAAAACTTTATCCCACCATCAGACCCGTTGCTTTCAGATCCCAATATTTTAATATATGTATAAAGCCCTGTTTACCTTGTTCAGTTTCTGGAACGAAGTTTGGGACCAAACATTGCTTCGCTTTTATTGTTTTACACTGAAAATCCGGTTAATAAGTGAGCTATCGATCAAAGACCTTAACCGTTCCAAAAGGTCTATTTGGTCTATTGTAATGGCCCCTAGTGGTCAAAAAGGGAAACTACGCTTGTTTGCAAACTTGACTCCTAAATAACCGAGGAAGCTGGCTTTTATGCTTCTGTTTTATAATTTGAACACTATCATTAACAATGTCATTGATTATACATAGTGCGACGTTAAATCGTTAAAAAAACGAAACATATGATTTGAAATCCCAGACCGTTTGGTGGAACATAGTAAGCGGTTGGAGCGATCTGTTTGGATCTAGATTGTTCCAGCTCCATCTACGGCTGGAACAGGTTCCACGATATTCTACAACGTACTAGACTCTCCTTACTAACTATATATGTATAAGGAGCGATTGACTGAACTGTCTTAGTCTTTGTCTTGACTGTGAAGTTCAATTCATATGATTTGTGAGATTTAAAGTTATAATTTTTGTAACCTGTTCGGATATTCGAAATTTATTAATTCGTGTGGCATTGATAGGTGTACATTTTTGTTGAATAAATATTTGTTGACCCACAGAATTGTTACAATAGTAAGAATCTATATCATAGTCGAATAATATATCATATGTCCATTACAAAATGGTTATATTGATTAAAAAACATCAACCGGAATGATCAACCTATACTCATGCATTCACAATCAAATTCGATACATAATAAGAGAAATATTAAATTTCCGTGAAGTCATAAAAATAATTAATCACCACAATACGATTTAGTTTGTAAATTAAGAACTGAAAATATAAAATAAATCTATCTGCAATCCTTGGATGGGATAGTTTTACTGCATTTAAGTTAATTAACAATCCTCATACATGACTGAAACCACAAGAAACTGCCCGGCGCTACCGGCTACTCCAATACTTACTTGACTAACGCTCAAAACTTCAAACCTACTAAAAAAGGCTAATTTATATTACATTATTAAGACCGATTCGGACTTAAGTAATCGACCAATGGGGCTCCACCAAACCATCAAATTCCTCTCGAGTCGAGTCCTTACAATAAAAAATCCTTAATGCCCCTTATTTTGTCACCAATAAAATCATTGACAATGACCTTAACGTTCTCCGAATAGGCTTGATCCAGGTTCCAATCCTTTCATATTTAGTTCCTGAACCATCTGAACCCAATGGTTTCCAATATTTCTTCCTCCTGTATCCCTGACAATCCTAAGCGTCTAAAAAGAAGATGGCCTCGTGACCTGATAAGTTAAAAATACTAGCTGAGTCCTACCAATCGGTAGTTTCTCTTACATGTCCTGTAATGACATTATTTTCCTTTATTTCATATACAACATATGCACAGGATATATTTTAATATACAGTTGTAAATTTGAATAAGTTAAATTAAAAAAAAGTAGCTAGAATTTAAGTTTACAAATTGATTTGTTAAATTGATCTAAGAGAGATAAAAGGATATGTTTAAGAGGATGAAGAGGATAAGCCCACTTCATGTCATCATAAAATCAGGAGAATAAGGCGTCTATCAAGATCTCGAAGATGGTAAAAAGCAGTAGATCAACTATTTTAGTGCTGCCTCGTGATCCCTCAGATACAAAGAACCAGTAAAGAGTTGTACTTGAATTTACTACAATAATAATTTCACAACAAAGGTATTATAACTTAAAAAATGTACCTAAACAATATAAATTATCTTGGATGGAGTACTAAATAAATAAATAAAAGCTAGCTGGATCGAGAAATACTATGCCAGTTTTTATTAATTATATCTCAAAAAGTCCGAAAGCTCTGAAATTTTGTATTTTTCTTTAGATTGAGGTATGCAACAAATGACACTAACATTATCAAAATCGAAGCTTTAATGGTTCAGACCCTCGTTTATTTGATGTGTAACGATCCTTGTAACGAAAGAATCTAAGACCGTTCTAGATCTCGTATGATATGATAATACTTAGTGTGTGTGTCTGTGTGTGAGAGAGAGAGAGAGAAAGAGAGAGAGAGAGAGAGAGAGAGAGAGAGAGAGAGAGAGAGAGTGAGAGAGAGACCTTTGGTTCAGCGTTATGTCAGCGTCTAAACTCCGCCGTTACATTTTCCATCTCATTGTCGATCTATGGAAGTAAATAAAAGTTCCACCTCTGGGTTCAAACATGAGCTAAAAATAATCAGTTCTAACACACAAAGGTCAATCCATTTACTGAAATCATAAAGAGAAAGCCATGACCTGGGTTTACATTTTTATATTATTTTTAGGTCCATTACAATTATTTCCTTACTATAAAAAAAACAATGAACCAAAAATATCAGAATCATGTAGCTTTGCTGATGAATGTCCTATTTTCATGATTTCATTTCTCTCTCAATTTTTAATTTATTTAAAAAAGCAAAATTTATGGTTTCTTGGTTATATTATTACAAAAACCAATTTATGAATATATATATAGGGGAGGTGTGGCACAATGAAACCCAAACTTTTTTTTTTACCTTGGATCTAACCTATGTAAGAAATTCGTCAAACATTATTTTCTGCATCATGTCTGACAGCAAGCAGCTATTATCCAAAAAAATAATTTTGTTTCATTGTGCCCCATGCCCGGGGTACAATGAAACAGCTGAATAAAACAACATCATAATTAACAAAAAAAAAACTTTATTCGGCTTCCAGTCGGTTTTTCGTTCTTCTGCTTTAGGATAGCCACGAAATTCTTCAGGGAAGAGGAAACTTTGATTTTGGAAGAAAGTTGTCTTAAATTAATACATTTTTTTTAATGTTCCGCTCTCAATTTGTAAGAAAATGAAAAAAAAAAACGACTGCTTATTGCACAATGAAAAATACATGCGCCACGATAAAAAATTGTCGAGTGATGGAGTCGAGTGACTCCATAAAGCGTTTCATTGTGCCCCGAACGCCCTTGTTTCAAGGAACCCCATAAGAGCCATTTTGATGACTTTAACTTCCTACGATGAACTTGAAGCGGTAGGAAAGTCAAAGTCAGGCAAAATCTTAAGACATATATGCATAATGAAAAAGTCGTAAGAGAAGATTGAATAAAATAATTACTCATGCCTAGTTTTTAGTTTTGCTACACAAAACCGCACTTCAGCACGTTAAGTCTGTCGCACAACAAGTCGAAAGGGGACAAACAGCTGAATTTGTTTGGAGTCGCCCTTACCGCTTGCTATCTGAATTTGATTGCTCTAGACCTTTTGGTTCGACCAATGCACCAACTGTTTCATTATTATAAGAGGGTTCATCAAGTTCAGCCAATAATAAGCAATGAAACCTACAATAAACACATGTGGCGTAAACACCCAGACCGTTTGTTGGAACAAAATAAGCGGTTGGAACGAACTGTTTGGGTATAGATCTTTCAGTGGCCTAGTCCAAGAAGGCGTAGAACTGCCCACATTGTTCTGGAACATTCCAGACCTGAACATTTATGATTATATATAAGGAGCGAGTGACTGAACGACTTATATCTTTGTCTTTGTAGCTCAAGTCATATGATTGTATGTTATAACGTTATCATTTTTGTAACCTGCTCAAGTATTTAAGTTTTATAAATTCATTGGCATTGATAACTGTATATTTTGTTGAATAAATATTTGTTACCCACATAAGTGTTACAATAGTAATATAAATATATAAAATAAATAGGTTGTACGGCGGTATATTTTTCAAATGATAAAAGTGTATGCATATATCTCCAATGTTCCAGATGGATAATGCTATATAAACCGAATAGATGTATAGGGACGAACTAACTATATTACTCTAATGAACAACGCAAGTTAAAGGACTGTAAAGGAATAGGGATGCAGAGTGATAAAGAGTTCTTGTATTTTTCATGACCTTTTGGTATTACCGGTTGTTGACAGGTATGCGGGATTATATTACATCCAGAAGTTATTGTATACAAAATGTAAAAATACTTTATTACTGTGATGTATTATATTATTTAAATGTATAGTTAGTAAAAAACCTATGAATTTTATATATTTAAATTACTGTTAAATTTAGTGTAAATTTCATCCATGTCCTGATACAACTCTATTCCAACCTGTTAGTTCATAGCAGTGCAAAATTATGAAAACAATATAGTCTTAATAAACATCTATAATAAACATCGCCATAATATAGTTCTTTATTATTGACTGTACTTCAAGAACACTATTGTAACATTTAATATCAGCAGAGACATCCGATATTTATTTCTTCATATTTTTTTTTTAAACAGATTATTCTGGTCTAACTACCCTTTTTTGTACATATGAGGAATCTTTAAAATAAAAGAGAGATTGACAAGAAAGCATTCAAACAAAAAGTTGTCTGCTTTTTACAAGAGAAGGCTAAATGACGTGCAGAGAATGCCAGCAAATATATCCAACGTTTTAGGAAATGAGGGCAGTGCCTTGAAAAGAGCAATTTATTTTCTTTCAAGAGACGAATTTCTTCAAAACCTCTACAACTTTTTTATTCTTTATTTTATTGCTGAATTAAAAATTTTCTCGTTCTAAATTATTTTTCAAGTTGATTTATTATATTTTAACTTTCTTCTAATGTCGATACTATTCTTTTTTCTTAAACTTTTTTTAGTTTTAATTAATCCAATCTTAAATTGTGGCTAACCACCAATTTTAAATTATTTTTAAATAATTTATTTTTTGAAGAGAAAAGATATGGCTCCGCCGGGAGTCGAACCCGGGTCTCCTGCGTTACATGCGAGGATGCTAACTGTGAAGAGGAAGGATTTGCTCTGCCTTGAGCCGAGCTCTGTGGTGTAGCGGTTAGCATCCTCGCATGTAACGCAGGAGACCCGGGTTCGACTCCCGGCGGAGCCAAATCTTTTCTCTTCAAAAAATAATTTTTTTTAGTTTTGCTTTATATTTATCTACTTTAATTTTAATTTTTGTTTATTGATTCATTTATTTAACGCCATTTTATACTGGTATAGCTAATCGGATGATGCTACGTTGGGATTCCTTAATTTGCAGATAGAGTTATTTTTAGGATAAGGATCATTAACGTCTGCTATCGCAGACGCTCCTGACCGCCGATCCTGGCCTCGCACAGGCTCGGGACTGCCATTAACTAAATAACCAATTTTTTTTTACTCTCTTTAAAAAGATCCTGAAGCCACCTACCAGGGATATTATTCCGCGACCTCTATAGTATAGGTATAGTACCTTGCGATGTTAGCCCTACATGGCATATGAACCCCAATTTAATTATACGTTATTATCTATTCTGTTTTATTCTATTCGTTAGAAAACTCTCGAAGTTAATGCTTTTTATGATATGACATCAAATAAAATGTGAATAAAGTAGTCATAAACATAACCCAAAGCCTTGATGATCGTCAGGTTTTAGGCATTCATATTAAAACAACCAACCAACTAAATACTTATTAAGTTTAGAGTGTCATGTTTTCGAAAGCGTCAGTGTCAATATCAGTTTTTAATTACTGCATAATTTTTTTGTTTATTAGTTTGTTTGTTTAAGTCCCTTTATGCTACAAAGGCTAATCGGACGATGCTATAGTGGGAATCCTAAATTAGAATAGGGACCTTTAACGATTACCTGACATCATTAATTCATTGCATGCATTAATGTAAAGAAAAATACTAAATTTAGATTTTTCAGACTTTTTTTTTTGCTCGGTACACCTACCTGGCCATGTGCGGCATACGGGGGGGGGGGGGTTACTCTGGAGGTGTAACCAACCTATTTTAACCATGGTGGGTAGTTCGAAGTTTATTCCGTTCCGAGTCGCCAGATTTTTCGGATTTTATATTTCACAATCCATTTAAGCAAAAAAAGCTTAAAGAGGTGTCATATCTTTCAGTATTCTGTGTTTTTCTTTTAATATACTCCCGGACCATATTCTAAAAGTATAAAATCAATTAAAAAAAAAAAAAATTACGATCTTATCTTTCGAATTTTGATACAGGTGTCATATTTTTCAGTATTCTGTATTTTTTCGCTTGGTTTATTATATCGTACCTGGAAATTCTATCTAAATTCTAAAAGTAGATTATCTATTCAGAAAAAACGAAAACAAATGGTTATATATTAAATTATTAAAAATTACCCTTTTTCGTGTTTTTAAATATAAGTATATTATTCTACCACACGGTGGCTAAACCCTTAAATTTCAGAATGGAAAAACTATGGGTTCAAAACATAAAAAATATTAACAGAGAATGGCCTAAAAGAAACCACGTGTTATATGTCAACATTTTTTATCACATGAAGTCGTTGTTTCTCTAGTTTGAAATTTCGCACACCTTCAGCTGAAAATGTTAGAACAACATATATAGGAGTGTGCGTGTGCATACTTTTTTAAAAATCAAAATTCGAAAAAAAAAAATTTCTTAAAAGTTATTATATTTTTGGGATAATGTATCAAACAACACTGATTGGATGAGTGTTCAGTTTCATCCATTTGAATTTGAATCCATTGAAATTTGAATTCAATCATCCAATTGAATACTGATCAATATCACATCTTGTTCAACTCTCTAGCTCAAATATGTTTTAACATATAGTACAAAATATGTTTAAAAATTTCACCATCTTTTATTAATTCAAAAATTCATATGTATATCGAAAAATCAGAAATTTCGTGCTGCTCTTTACATTTATTCAGGCAATAAATAACCCTAAATTTATCAAAAGGTTCGGATCCTCTTTGGTTTGAGAGAAGGAATGATCCTCAAGACTTTTTAAAACAATATTTAATATTAAATTAAATATTAATTTTAATTATAATAATATTAACTGACCCGTACGAAATATTCGCCTTCTAACCTTCTTAAATCCCACCTAATTAAAGTACACACCGTATATTTAGTATCGCATAGTGCGTCTCTAGTGCAAGTATTTAGTACTTTAATCGAAAGCGAGTGGGCTGATTCTATTGACTGAAATCGCATGGTTTTGCTAGTAACTCGCAAACGACGACGACAATCGGAAAATTGTAAACTAACCAATAATGTACGTCTTGACAAACTAAAAAAAATGACCCTTGAAAATTGCAGTTTTTCGCTTACAACTCGCAAACGAAGGGGTAACTCGAAAAAAAATGTATATGACCGAAAATGTTCTCGTTGAATCTTGAAATCTCTACGACCATTTTGATTTTCTCAAACCGCGGTTTTGCGCTTATAATTCGCAATCGAAGGTGAAATGAGGGATTTGTAAATTTTTTCCAGTGTAGCGGTTAAGGAAAGCTTTAAATTGATGCCTCATTCATGAAATTTGATAAAGTATTAAGGAATTTATGGCGTAACGACAATACTAAAGGTTCGCGACCCGCGGTGGCCCTGGGATTTTTTAATGGGAATAAAAAATCCTTAGCCATGCCGTCCCTCGGATAGGAAGTAAAATGGAGGTCCCGAGCCTATACGATGTCATGTACCCTAATTATACCTGGATACGCAAAATTTAGGACTCCCACTGTAGCATCGTCCGATTAACCTTAGTGCCATAAAAATGGACGTTAAACAAATAAACAAACAAACAATAATATATATGATCATATCTTAAAAAACTGTTCAATCACCTATCCATCCAGTTTCCCGAACAATTGTAAATAGGCTCTACAAATTTTAAATTTTAACTTTAAATTGGTGTAGGCCTTTATCATTTATTTATCTTTTAAATGTAAGTTCAATTCATTTTATTTGTAAATAAGTGTAGATATGTGTGCATTATATGCTGCACACACTTTGTTATTTTCATTTTAATTCAATTAGGATACAATTTATTTTTAATTTTTTAATCACAAGAATATTAATTTATTATTTATCATTTCTTCTCAGTTTTTTTTGTTTCATTTTTTTTTTAATACTCTAAGGCACTGAAGACTATTATGGTTTTGTATAATTTGTTCCTAAGGAACTAGTTCCCGGAACAATTGAATAAAGAGTTTATTATTATTATTATTATTATTATTATTATCACCCTAAAATACGTATCCTATCTTGCATCTTGAAATTGTTACTTTGTAATTAATCTAAGTGGACATTAATCCCGGAATAAAATTATTTTTTCATTCATTCATTTTTGTTCTACTAAGAAAGAATTATTATAATGAAGAAATAATTATGATTATCCAGGACATATTATGAAAACCGATCACTCTTCACCCCTAAAAAATATTTTATTTTTTATAATAAATCTAAATCCCAATTTTTTATGTTAACACTTACGTGTACGAGACAAAACTGGGAGACCTTACAATGCTGTACTTGAAAAGGTTTCCCAACCAACCCTTTCGTGTAAAGAAGAAACGACCCTCCTTATTCAAGGAGACCGGGTAGTATTTAAAAGATTCAATTAATTACAGCAATAAAATAAAATGAAATAATAAAATGATACAGAAGTATTTAAGCCTGGCGATTAATTGGGCGACAAGGGGTGGTTTCGGTGAGGGTGGTGGGGGTGCCTACCCCGACCCGAGCTCAGTTCTCGGCCTGACTTGGACCTCTTCAGTGCCGCCCGTCTCAGTGCTGTTAATTCCGCTTTGTGATATTTTAATTTTATTTTGTTAATTCATCTGTGGATCAATTTTCCTCTCTCATTATCAGGATGTTACTACAGCTTTTAATCTTGAATAAAGGTATGTCCTTGCAAAAAAAAAAAATATAATTAATAATAAAATATTAGTTCTGACCATATTATAGTTTCGTTTATGATTATCAGCGAATTTATTATCTTTTTAGTATTTACCTAGTTTATAAATTTCTGAGAATTCGTATCTGTCACAAATATGAGATAAGGTCACATATTAATAAAAAAAAAAATACATTACTTAATGACACAAATAAAATAAATAATGCAATCGAAATAATAAAATAGCAACAATTAAAAGATCATTTTTCTAGTATTTATCCTAAAGTAATTATTCACCTACTTTTATTTTTTATTTTTTCAGTTTTGTTTATCAATAATACTAAAACGAATTTTTTTTTTATATTTCAATTATTTTAAATATATTATTATATGATTTTAGTTTTATTATCTGTTAAACGCAAAAGCTATCAAAGCGTAGTAAGTATGAAAAAAGGCAAAATAGATATCTATAGATATAAGATAATGAAAATTTTGAAACACAACTTAGTATAAAAAATAATAATGTTTTTTTTTGTTATTTTTTTTTTTTTAGTCATTGCCTTTCAACTTAAGTAAAACATTTTACTCCGAAATCACACACACAAACAAAGAAAGTTAAGAAATATATATTTGTTTAAATTAAATCAATCTACTGTATATTTTTATATATAATAACGTTTATATATCCTATAAATTATTAAAAAGTTTTAATGATAAAAATTAAAATATAAAATAGAATGATTTTTAAAAATTAATATTTTTCATTTTATAATAAAGAAACTTTCCTTTACTTGTCACTTTAAAAATATTAATTTTAATTGTTAATGCACCTCTATTTTATCATTAAAAATCTGAAATACTGGTTTCTGAGAAATTCCAACAAAGTTCGGTTTCGAAAGTCTTCGTCAGAACCAAAAGACCACACCATAGTGGTCAAGTCTTTTAAATCTATTTTTTTTTTTTGTTTAATTTTTTTTTTGTGTCAGGACTTCATATAAATGATTACTAATATAGAATTCCATACAAATATTTATATATTATAATATTAAACAAATAAAATATAAAAAAAATAATATGAAACGAAATAAGAAATTACTTTTTTTTTTTTTTTTTTATGAGTTTTCTGTGTTATCCAGAATGAAAGAATGACTGAAAAAGGCGTTTTTGAGCAATGGAAAATTATTCGTCAGCTTGGAAATTATTATAATTTAGAATCTAGCACATAGATTAACATTAGAATATTTTCTAATAAACAGAAATTGATTGGAAGCACTGTTAAGTGAAGTGTTACTATTAAAAATTACTGATTCAAAATAAATTATCTTAAAAAAAATTAAAAAATGATTACATATAATTATTATTACCACCTATTTACAATTAAAGGTTTACAAACTGTGTTATAGTATAAATTATTAAAGTTATATTTGTGCTTAATGTAAGAAAATGCTTTCACATAAATCGCGTTAACTTAAGAGTATATAATAATTTTTATTTAAAAGTTAATTTTATTTTACAATTTATATCATCGGAACTATTGACTTATAATCAACACTACAAATAAATAAATAAAAAGATTATTAAGTTTAAATTTAAAATTTTTTTTATAATTTTTTCCGTTAACTCAATTATATAATTCCGAATTTCTTGGTGAGACTTTAATTTTTAAACAATATGAAATATATTGTGCATCTATATAAAAAATGACCAATAAAACATGAATAAAAGACGAAAAAGTAAAAAAAATTAAATTAAATAAATAAGTTATATATAATATTTCACCCTGATAGTATTTGGCTTCTTTGTTGGAATAATTCTCATTATAAAATAGTGTTCTTGGCAAACTTGCTGCATAGACTTGGTTAAGTACTCAGCTATTAAACTTAAGGCTTTGTTATTAAATATAACTTTCATGTCCTTTATCTCTAATAATATAATATTGACAAATTATTTAAAACTTAATTCAAAATAACCGTTTTCTCATTAAATGTAGGAAATAGGATTGTTTATATACACTGTAAATAAAAAAAAAAATCATACAATGATTAAAGAATGTGAGCTAACATGATAATAAAAAGAAAAATATGGTGTGTGCGCGCAACACACAACTTTCACTTACCAACTTACTTAGATAAGAAATTGACGTGTTTTGTTAAATATCATTTCCCAAAGTCACACATTTTTCTACATTCATATCTTATTTTTATTAATCGTTAAAGCCGTTTTTGAGTAAATAAAAAAAACCGTGAAAATGATACAAAATTTATTAAGTAAAGTCCCCCCTTCGGTTGATCAATTTTGATGAAATGTTGGCTATCACGTATTTGGCATATACATACATCAAATACCCAGTTTGATCACAATCGTGAAAGCCGTTTTTGAGTAAATAAAAAAAAACACGTAAAAATGATACAAAATTTATTAAGTAAAGTGCCCCCTGCGGTTGATCAATTTTGATGAAATCTTTACAGACATATCTCGGGCATATCAATAGATCAAATACTAATTTTAATCAAAATCGTTAGAGCCGTTTTTGAGAAAATCAAAAAAACACGTGAAAATGTTACAAAATTTATTAAGTAAAGTCCCCCCTTCGGTTAATCAATTTTGATGAAATTTTTACAGTCATATCTCGGGCACATAAATACATCAAATACCCAGTTTGATCAAAATCGTTAAAGCCGATTTAGAGTAAATAAAAAAAACACGTGAAAATGTTACAAAATTTATTAAGTAAAGTCCCCCCTCCGGTTAATCAATTTTGATGAAATTTTTACTGTCATATCTCGGGCATATAAATAGATGAAATACTTAGTTTAATCAAAATCGTTAGAGCCGTTTTTGAGAAAATCGAAAAAAACCTAAAAAGTTATTAAGTAAAGTACCCCCTCCCTTTAAGTAATTTTGATGAAATTTATGCTGTCACATCGCGGGCATATACCTACACTAAATACCCAATTTCAGGATCGTACGGTTTATAGTTTTTGAGCTAGTCTGTTCACATACACACACACACACACACACACACACAGACCATTTCGCGGGACTTGGTTATTTCGACTCAGGGGGTCCCAAAACGTGTATTTCCGTTGAAAACCGAAAGTCGAAAATTTTCACGATCGCAATACTTCCACTTATTATATATTTCATATATAGGTAAGTGAAAGTAAAAATATACTTAGTGTATAAATTTAAAAAAATATATATTATATAAATATAAAATAAAATATATATTTTTAAATATAAATATGAATATATTTATAAAAATATAGTGTCTTTAGATTGTTCTTTTTAATTTTTTTTTTTTTTTAGAACTATAATTTTTAACTGCAGATAAATAATTAGTCAGTATATAGCAAATAAAGGTCATTTCACTAATAAAGACAACCAATAAAGGATTAAAGATACCATTATCAACTATGTAAAATGATAGCAAATATTAGTTTTCCTGTTTTCCTGAAGTGCACTGAACATTAAAAAGTTTAAAAAAAAATTAACATTAAATGATAAGGAAATGGAAAACATAAAAAGTTCCGCAGCATTTCAAAATTGTAAATAATTTTTTTCTAAAAAAGAACAATTTTATCTGGATTTTCAGGCATAAGGACAGAAATTACACAGCACTACATATTCCCAGTCTCTTGATTCAGTAGAGGAGGTCTCTATCCAATTCCTTTTCGGTCGTGGCAGTATATTTTTCTATAGTTATGTAATTTGTTATGAAAGCCAAAAAATATAGTTGGTAGGGGCTTGTCGATAGTTGATTGTTGTAAGTCTGTATTTAGAGTTTGGTTTCTAACATACAAAGCTATTTTTGTAATTAGTCTTTAAATATTGAATTTCGAGGTCACCTGTTGTGGAGTGGTTTGCATAGCAAGCAACAATACTAAAGGTCGCCGGTTCCCTGCCCGCGGTGGACCTAGGATTTTTTAAAGGGAGTAAAAAATCCTTGGCTATCCTTGGGATAGGAGGTAAAAATGAGGTCCCCGAGCGTGTAGGAGATCAGGTACTCGCTAAAGATCTTTATCCTAATAATACCAGAATAGGATATCCAAAATTTAGGACTTCCATTGGAGCAACGTTCGATTAGCCTTAGTGGCATAAAGTGACGTTAAACAAACAAAGAAATGTTGGAGTTTACATAGTACAAGGGGAAGGTTCACCAATGGACATATGTCATGCGCCTTTATTTAATGTAATGTATGTTCCTAGGTCCACCAGCACGATAAGGATATATCATAAGGAAGTTTTTTATTGACTGATTATATTTTTATTAAATGGAATGTTAATAAAGAAAACGGCTTCCTCTTCCTTACCTTTGGATAATAATTCTGAGTAAACATAAAATTTATAACATGCTTACGGAATACGATACTTTTTTCCTCATTTTATATATGGGGGGGGACCTTGAAACACGGGGCACTATGAAACAGTCGGTGCACTGAGCGAGCCAAAAGGTCTGGAGCAACCAAATTCAGACAGCAAGCGGTAAGAATGACTCCAAACAAAGCCAACATATTGTCCCCTTTCCACTTGTTTCGTGACAGACTCCACGTGCTGAAGTGCGGTTTTGTGTGGCATAACTAAAAATTTTCGTCGAACGGATTTTCGTCTCTAGGTATGAGTAAATATTTTATTCAATCTGCTCTTACAACTTTTTCATTATGCATACATCTCTTAAGATTTTGCCTGACTTTGGCTTTTCTACCTCTTCACGTTCATCGTAGGAAGTTAAAGACATCAAAATGGCACGTATCGGGTTCCCTGAAACAAGGGCGTTCGGGGCACCATGAAACGTTTCATGGAGTCCCACGAGTGTTTCATCGTGCCGCATGTGTTTTTTATTGAGCAATAATCTGTCGATTTTTTTCATTTTCTTACATATTGGTGCGAAATTGAGAGCGGAACACCAAAAAAATTTTATTCATTTATGAAAACTTTCTTCCAAAGTCAAACTTTCCTCTTTCCTGAAGAATTTCGTGGCTATCCTAAAGCAGAAGAACAAAAAACCGACTGGAAGCCGAATAAGGTTTTTTTTTGTTAATTATGGTGTTTTTTTATTCAGCTGTTTCATTCTACCCCGGGCACGGGGCACAATGAAACAAAATTATTTTTTTTGGAAATTGCTGCAAGCGGTCAGACATGATGCATAAAATAATGTTTAACGCATTTCTTACATAGATTAGACCCTAAGGTAACGTGGAAAAAATAAAAAATTGAAAAAAAAGTCTCAGGTGGGGTGATATGGGTAAAAAGAAAAAAAAAATATATATTTACATATATATATGTATGTACATATATATATATATATATATATATATATATATATATATATATATATATATATGTGTGTGTATTCCTATTGATCCCTTTTATACGTGATGCTTTCATGGAATGCCCATTTCCTTGTTAAGAAAGATATTGTCAGTATTAAATAACATTTTATTCTACTACAATCCGGATCAAATTCTGAATATATTTTTATCTCCCAGCAGACATTTTTTTTTTTTTTCCTTGCTGATATACGATCCTTTTCCCATCTCTTAATCATTAAAATTCTAATAAATGTTTAATTGGCAGTGATCTCCGCTTTACATTTTTAGATTTTGCCTATGCATAAAAGGTTAAATTTATTTATGCTGAGAAAATATGTTGTATGTTTATGTACTGCTTTTTCTTCACGAAGTACTTTACTTTCATTAATATAGAGAACTTATTGAAGGTTTATTAAGGAAACGCTCATCAGACTTAAAGCAAGAGGAGTTAATCTTCGGCGTGGTGGTGCGGTCTCTATCCCAACCCAGGTCGGGGTTCTGGGAGAGAACCCTGGTAGGGTTTGGTGAACCTCAAAATGGTCTGGGAAACCAGGGCACTTCTCTTCTAGGGAAGCTGTAGAGAAACTTTTCTATTTCCCTAGAGAAGCGAACTTAAGTTTTAACTTCAACTAATGATATATGTAGTATAAAAGAGAAAATAATTCAACAGTTATATATACATTCTAGGAAGAATCTCAAAAATATATTTGCCTAAATCTGTTTGAAGTTTATTTGTTTAAAGTCACTATAAGCTACTAGGCTAATCGGAGGATGCTACATTGGGACTCCTAATTATTTACTGTTCATGCATTTTTAGGAAAGGGGCCTTTAACAACTGCCTGAGATCGTACAGGCTCGTTCAGAGGTATGAAATTGAGGAAAAAATCCTTACGGATCGTCTAACCATTTTTAAAAATTATTATTCTGTTTTATGTTTAAAAAATAAATATTTTTCCTTGAATGAAATCATTCTGTTTAATTTTTTTTTAAATCTGTTTTATTTTATTTTATCATTTATTTTATTTTATCATTTATTTTATTTTATTATATATTTATTTTAAAATTTATTATTATGTATTTTACAAACATTTATATATGTAATGTAAATATTATACATTTTATATTTATTTTTATACCATTTTTTATTATTTTACATACATATTATTATTTTACCATTTATTATCATTTTGTTTTATGTTTAAGAAATAACAATTCGTCTGTTGTTTATTAAAAATTAAATATCTATTACACAAAAGGTAAGAATCGTAACATTAAAAAAAAAAAAAAGAAATACTTCATTGAGATAGATACTTTTACTCAATAAAAATACGACTAAAATTCAAACTGCAATATGTTTGAGTAACCGGCAACTGTATTTCGTGCAAAGTTCCCGCATGAATGCTTGAATTAACTGATTTAAATAATCAGGGATAATTTTTGAGTGTTGGTCGTTTAGCTGTATAAATGTTAATTAATAAATCGTTTTTGACTTCATTTATTAATTCGTGCCAGTTAATCCCTTTATATTAAATAAATGTTTTGGCTTGTTAAATTTTAAATGCTATTCAAATAATGTCGAGTCACAGTGGCCATGGTGAAGAATGGCACTCAGAAAAAACTTTTCCCTGACTTGTATCAGTTTTGTTGACGAAGGAGATCTTTCAACCAACGCCTTTTTAACTCCTATAGTACAGTCCTATCCTTTTTAATTCCTCCCCTTTAAGCAGCTGCCATATATCTTCTTGGTAGGTTATAATACCGGAATAAGATATTATCGAAACGTTTACAACTTTTTTAAAAGTTTAAGCTTGTAAATAAATATGTAGGATTTTGTTAGTCACGTACCATAAAGCTTTTGTTATGAGTTTTAACATTTTTTATTGAAAGGTTTGAAGTATTTGTAAATCCTTATGGCTGTACCATATATCTGTGAAAAGTATATATATATATATATATATATATATATATATATATATATAGACTTTTCACAGATATATGGTACAGCCATAAGGACTTACAAATATATATATATATATATATATATATATATATATATATATATATATATATATAGTTTTTACAGATATATGGTACAGCCATAAGGACTTACAAATATATATATATATAAAACTATAAAAAAAAAATTATAAAAAGTGACCACTTAGCGAAAGAGGCGGCTAACAGCGGTGAGTTGTTGCCCACTTATACCAAAGCACCCATATCTCACATAAAAAAAATGATAATTAGAGAATCGGTCATTAAGTGGAACGATATGTGGAGAACATCTCCCAAATCACCCAGTTTACATAAATACATCCCACAAATTACACTTACTAACTTTAAACAACTACACAGTACAGAACACACATTGACACAATTTCTCACAGAACACGGAAACACAAAACACTATCTAAAACGTTTTAATATAATAGATACAGACACCTGTGACGAAGACGGACAAGTTCACAACTTCAGACACATACTCTATGATTGCAAACTATATGACAGACAAAGATTTGAACTGATACGAAACATAATACTGAAACGCGGTAACTGGCCAGAAATTTACTATTTATTAAATTTAAGACAGACTTAATGAAATTCATAAAACAAATTGACTTTGACCGACTTACAGACAATAGAAGGGCAACCTGATGGCAATATATAGGGCAATGTTGTTGTGCTTGTAGGAGATTTTTAGTTTTTGTTTTATTTTATTTAGTTTATAATATTTTTTTTTTTTATAATTTTTTTTTTATAATTTTTTTTTATAATTTTTTTTTTTTTTTTTTTATAATTTTGTGTTTTATAATTTTTTTTTTGTGTTTGAATTCATAATTTCTTAAAGTTTTGTATTTAATTGATAGTAAGAAACAAGAAACTCTGTAATATATGTAGTATGCCTCTAAAGGCATGGGACATGTATACAACAATAAATGGTCTCTTTATGGGTTTACCATAAAGGGAAAACAATAAAAAAAAAAAAATAAAAAAAAAAATATATATATATATATACATATATATATATACACTCAAATAAAAATATGGGGCGCGGTAGGGGGCCAGAGCTGACTCTCTCAGCCTCAACTTGCGGTCCCAGGGACCGCGTTGGTACTGAACGAGTAATGTCATTTATTCAACATATATATTTTTTTGTTATATTTTTACAATATGAAATAAGTGATAAA